>CAOLHI010000364.1:0-1424284 GCA_948474755.1 Ctenosaura bakeri | reverse complement strand
TCAGAACTTCTTCAAAAATAAACCCACATGCACATCACAATTTTACATTGGTTTACAATTTTTTAAAAAAATAAACACAAAGAAGTCGTACAAACAATAAAAATAAAGAAGGGAATTGGAGGTGTAACAATACTGATTCAAAACTGAAACGGAAGACAGTTTCTCCCTAGAACACTTTAGGGTTTTTCAGAGTCCTTATTCCATAAAAGGAATATACTTGAAACACATCCCATTTAGGTGAGATGAGACTGCTAAAGTACTTAAAACAACTAAAAAAAAAAGACTTTTTAAAATCTTTCATCTCCTAACTTGTTCATATCTATTGCATAACAGCAAGAAATTTGCTTTCTTCAGCAAGTGAGGTTAACAAAGAATTCATGTCCCCAATAGCCATGTTGGTTGTGCTTATGGGCATAGCTGGGAATGTAAGAGATGCTCGAGGAGTGGTGAGACGGGAGGAATTGCGGGAGAGATTTTGGATGATGCTGGGACTTAGGGCTCCTGAAATTAGGCTGGCATGGTCGCTGTCGTCTATGATAGCATCAAAATCAATCTGCACGCCTTCCAGGCTGCTGGTGTCAATGTTGTCAACGGTGCTTGTCACCTGGTTGGCCCCTGGAGAGAGGAGCTCTGATGAATTTATATCACCAGTCCCCTGCAGCAAGCAGTTGGCATCTGAAAGGGGAAAAGCCCCTGTTTTCAAAGCATGCTGGCTAAACCCTGTGGTTTGGTCATACAACTGACCAGAGTAATTCTGCATATTAGAGCAGAACTGTTGTGACTGACTTTGAGACTCTACTTTGATGCCATTGACTCTGTGTGGCTGGTTGTTATCCCTACCGTGTCCTTGTGGCACTGAATTATTCCTCACTGTGTTTGGCATTCTGCCACCACAGTAGCTGGCACAAGGCTGGTAACTTCTGCCCATAGTGAAACCTGAAGCCTGGATCCCAACATTTTCAGATAGTGGCAGGCAACTCTGTGACCCTTGATAAAGGCTGCGTTGTGAGGGAGCAGTAGCCTGCTCTATTGTTGTTTTACTGCCAGGGTCTACTGCTTGGTAGTGACTGACTTCATCTGCTGATTGATTAGGAAGGTACTCCTGGAGAACCATGTTTCTGCTCTGCATCTTATTCATTACACTGGCAGATAGCTCATCTGATGCCACAGGGCAGCCAAAATTGTGCTGGCTCCCGTTAGCTAGCATAAAATTGTTTCTCACCTTTTGCCCTTGAATCACCATTTCAGAGGTGTGGTTCATTGGTTGTCTGCCAGTACTTTCCCCATATAGCTGTACCTTATTAGACTGAAAGTGGTAAGAACGACTGGTGTCACTGCTATTCATGACCATGTTCTGTTGTAAACTGCAAGAGTCATTGCTATCTAGAAGATGCTGGTAGCCATTTTGTTGAGTCACAACATTTCTTTCCAGCCCATTGTGCTGCGGTTGGACAACTGTGTTGTTATATAACCCAGGGGTTTGATTGTGCTGGATCAAGGATCGCTGCCCACATTTTAGTCTTGATGGAGACAAGTCAGAACTTCCTGAGCTTACCTCATTCCACTGAATTGGCAGATCATTTTTACTGGCCTCAGAGTTGTTTGGTGAAGGGGTCTGCTCAAAGCTGTTGTTGTTCCCCATTACTGAACTGTGATGCCCTTTGTTGTTATCTAAACCACCATTTGGCAGTTGGTTGTACACTTGATTCTGAGAATTCAGATACTGGACCACATCATCTGGTAAAAGGTCTTCATCATTCAAACTGCCATCTGCTTCCATGGTAGCAGCCTCCATAGCCACATTCTCAGAAATGCTTGGAGGACAAGGTGAACAGAAGTTGCGAAACAAGCCACCATCACAGCGGGTGTAGTTTTGAAGGATGAAGTTGCGCTTTTCCACAGAAGGAGGCAAAACAGGAGGGTTAAAGCTATTGAGGCTGTTGAAACGCTGCACTCTGGGAGAAGAAAGATTATCAGAGACTGGCCTCACAGGGTCACTAGCTCTCCTTGTACCATTCCCCAACACATCATGAGGCAGTAAGTGTCTCCTGCTGTAACCATTTGTTCCACCATCACTACATCTTCGAGGAGAATTAACTGGGGGCAGTGGTGACAGTCCAGATTCTCTGCAGTCACCCAACAGTGCCATTCTTGTTTTCAAGCTCATCCTCTCCATATTAGGCAGTGGCGTTGGTGGAGGTCCACCAGTAGCTGCTGCGTATTTTGCTTTCAGCCTATACTGTTGGGCAGGAGTAAGGCTGAGAAGACCTGGTAAGCCATCACACTGGCTGACTTCGCTGGATCTCCTTGAGGCATCAGTTGAAATGGGATCATAGGAGTCAGCTACGCTAATATTGTGGAGCCTTCCCTCACCCTGGGAAGCATCGCTGGATCTCCGACTTGAGAAACAAGGTGAAATCCCAGAGGACCTACGGCTGCTCATGTAGGCTGAGCTGATAGTGCTGGTATTGCTGTCCCTTCTGTTCAGCATGTTTAGCACAGTGATGTCCATGTTTGTGAGTTCGTTTTTGTGGTTTAGGATAGCCATGTTTCCTCCTGTGCTACAGCTGCTGTTTGACTGAGTACCTGTGAAAATATTCCAATAAAAAAGAAAAGAATAAATTACATCAGATTAAAAGTTGATCCTGTGAAACACAGAAATGATATGGAAGCTGTTACAGAAATCACACAGATTCATGAATGACAATATAAGATGAAATCCACAGTGCTACTCAAGATTCATGCAATGATCATAATCATCACAGAATGAAACCCAGTTCACTTTGTTATTACTATGTTGACCCAATTCACAATGTGGTGTAAATACAAACTCACTTTCAGATGAGAGATTCACATGAATGAATATCAAAAACCTGTTGTATAAAACAAAACAACACCCATACACACCCATACACACAGAGAGACAAACCCCTTTCATATAGAAGAATGTTAAGGAAAAATTAGATTAGACCCTCTTCTCCCTAATATCTAGCTTTTTCCACAGAAGGATTTTTTTTTTCCTTTTGAGAAGTTTTCCAGTATCTTAGCCGCCATTTACAATGTGAAGTGGTATAACTACTTTAAAGCTATGTTTTAGCAAATAATCATCTAAATCAAATCAGACTTAATGAAGTGGAAGCCAAAACTACTAGCGGTACAATTCTGGAAGGTTTTTGGAACTATAGTTTCAAAATGTCTAAGTTTAAACAATAGTTAAATTTTGCATGGAATTCAACAAAATACAATACAACAAAATTGTTGTATTGACACCAATAATCATAGTTATTATTTATTTACATTTATGCAGTTCCCTCTATTAGAATTAATTTGAATCAGATACAGGTGTTCTGCATGGATGGCTGCAGATGAATAAGTAGCAGAACAATGCCAGAAAGAAAAAAAAATTGTCCTAAATAAAAATCCTCCTTATTACAAAATACTGATGAGACCTCCACCCATCCATGTGCTCTCAGCACGTTTTCCTTCCTAATTCCATTTGTGTTTGTCATGCACACCTACACATTTTGGACCAAACTCTAGAAACTTACCACATCCTCTTTTTCTTAGTGTGCCCCCAATACAAAACTTTGCTGTGGGCAAGGAATAAAGAAGTCACCTGACTGAAAAAATCTAAAATAGGTTAAGTGGAAACCTTAATTAGATTAGTCTTAATCTTAAATTGATGATGATAATTCATTTATATTCCAACTTTTCTTTAGACCTGGGATTCAAGGCAGCTTGCAAAAGATTTTTTAAAAAAACTCAATTAAAATTACTGCATAATTAAAGTATTTAAAATGAGGCCATTAAAATACAAAAGCCAGCAAAACACCATAATACTAGACGTCTTTACAGTCTAAAAATCTGCCAGAACAGAAAACTTTCCACTTGCTGACAGAAGGACAGCAAGGAGGAACAACTGTATTTTTAATTTTAAAATCTTTTTTAGCCTGTATGTTTTTAATATGGTTAATAGTTTAATCTGGTTTTACTGTTGGCTTTTTTTTTTTTTGGTAGATTTTCAATTGTTATCTTTTTAATGTGTAAGCTGTCTTGAGTCTGAGTTTTGGGGAAAAGGTGGGATATAAATAAAGTTAATCACAATGGCTGGAATTCTGTATCAGCTAATTAGTTTAGTATAGTCACATTCTTAGAATCACACAGTCATAGAATCATAGAGTTGGAAGAGACCACAAGGGCCACTAAATCCAACCTCGTGCCATGCAAGAATATACTATCAAAGCATTCTTAACAGATGGCCATCCAGCCTCTGTTTAAATAAAGAAGGAGACTCTGCCATACTCCAACACAGTGCATTCCACTGTCAAAGTGGATTTGGAACTTCTTCCTATGGTGGAATCTCTTTTTCTGTAGTTTGAAGCTATTGCTTTGTGTCCTAGTCTCTGGAGCAGAAGAAAGTAGGCTTGCTCCATCCTCCATATGACATCCTTTCAAATACTTAAACATGTCTATCACGTTGCCTCTTTACCTTCCCTTTTCCAGACTAAACATACATAGCTCCTAAGCATCTGCTCATCTGGTATGGTTTCCAGGCCTTCTACCAGTTTGATCGTTCTGGACATGTTCCAGCTTGTCAATATCCTTCCTGAATGGTGGTGTCCAGAAGTGAACACAGTATTCCAGGTGAGGTCTGATCAAAGCAGAACAGAGTGATACTATCACTTCCTTGACTTTGACATTATACTCTGGGTATAGTGATTGTGAATACAAAACAGTGACCTAGATTTACTCATCCTTAACTGTTTCATATTCGAGGTTGCTACTCAGGATAGTAACATTACTGCTAAAATTGCAGTTCCCTCCCCCAACCTACTTTACTGGGCATCAGCTGCACGGGAAAAAGGAGGTCCATCTTTCAGTGATCAGCACATGGTTGAATGTTTTCATCGTGTTTGGGAAAGCAGGTCAGAGTACAACTAAGTGTAGTAGCTGATACAGTATTCCAGCCAATCATCACCACCACTGTCATCATCACCACCACCACCACCACCAATATCATTGTAGCTTCCCTAGGGAGAGAGTTTCAAAACTTGGGAGAAGGCTCCTCAGTTGAGCTGTACAGAGTAATCCTATACTGAGAAAATGGCTAGCACTGTGTCGATGACATACACCGCAGATGTTTGGTCACTGTGGCCAGAGGCATACTTGCACAACAACCCACCAGCAAATGCAACACAGCTCACTGTTCCAGTGCAAAAGCGCAGCCAGATGGTGCCGCTACCCCCTGGCCAGTGATTGCCCGTGGGAATGCACCCCAGCAAGTTGCACTGCACCACCAGTGACAGCCCCACTGAACTCAGAAACCAGGCAGGACTACACTGCAGGAAAGTTTCACTCCATCAATGAACAATAGAATCTTGGCCATTAAATCCCATTCAGTTTCAACAAAGCTTACATCCAAGCAAGAGTGTACAAGGTTGCAGCGTTAAAGCACAATCAAGAGCCAGCTGAAATGAACCTAAGACAGCTGAAGTTGTGTTGAATCCACATCTCACTGAAAGTATGCATGCTGAATATGCACACAGGACTTCCCAATTTTATGCACCTTTGTGGCTGTGCCCCTGGGCTGGAGGAAGTTTGGATCTGATATAACTCAGATTCTCCCTCACCTCATCACTTCCACCCTCCTTTCTGACTTCTTCTGCTGGCATATTTTAGCTGATAAAACTATTCTTCCAGTAGACTGCTCTGTTGGCAGATCTCTGAGATCAGGGTGTTTCTGCAGCAGAAGGGTATTCTACTGGCAGAAGAGGTCTGAACCTATGCCTTATCATAGCTCCTACAGCCAGTACATCTTTGAATTAGAATTGCACTGCCCACCTATTCTCTGATGTATCAGTTAACTTCAAATACAAATGCATATGGCTAAAACAGTAGTTCTCCAGAAGAGGCGTACTTTGTTTTTAAAGGTGGATTGTTTGTCATAGCAGATATTAGCACAGATCGGATATTCCACCCCACGCAAGAAACTTGCCATATACAATTTTTATAGGCATTTAATAATACTTTTCTATAGAAGCCTTTCTCTGACCTATTGAGTAGTCAATACATTTTGCCAGATACTTGAGTAATTAATTGCTGTGCAGGGACAGTATTTTGTGTGGAGGAACATTCAACCAAGTAGTTGTCATGTGCAGTTTGAAGTGGTACAATACAACCACTTACACATGGCCACGACTGTGTTGATCAACTCTGGCTTCACATTATTGATTATCTTAGATGCAGAAAGGCTTAAGAATATTCCATGACCCATTTTTGGCTATCCTCCATTTCTCCTCTGAAGACTTAAAGACCAGAAGTGATGAATATGAACACAAAAACAGATGATATTAAATGTGCATATCTCACCCTTTCCTGTGAGAGGTGGCAAGGTTGGGGTTTTGGAAGGTGGCATGGGGTTCAGTTTTGGAAGCACTCCATTGATTTGTTTCAGCCTTTCTAGCTTGACTTGTTCAATCCATTTGGTCTCTGTCATATTCCTCCTGGCCTGTAAGCCAAGTGCTGTGGTTGCTGTTGAAATGGTAGAGTCCATGATAGGGGTTTCTTCTATGACACTGAGGTCTCCTACACTACCTCTACTGGTCAGATTAAGCTCGATCCCATTGTTGGAATAGTTGCTGATGGGGGACTGTTCGCTGCTGCATGTAGACTGACCACCAGGGCTTGGCTGAGATGTCTGTTTCCAGGGGGGAAAATGAAAAAGTACAATTAGGTTAGAGTACACCTTGGATCCATTATGTTTACAGAAGGGCAGGAAACAAATGGAACAAATATGTAAATAAGATACCTTACAACAGGACTGAGAAATGAGCACACTTAATTATTAAAGGAAAATTTACAAAGTCAGATTCACGATTCATCTAGCCCAGCATACTACCTCTGAAAGAGGCCAGTAAACAATGCTACAGAAAGGTTATACAATTAGCCATAGTAAGAGCAAAGCATTCCTATCTCACCAAATCACTTTTAAGCTTCTGAAATCAAAGGTTTTTAGGCCTTCCTCTGAAAGAGAATGTATGTGTGATTAGTTTCACACTCCAAAGAAGATATGGATTGATGTTTCTGGAATAATATTTCCCTTCCCACATATACTCAGGGACACATGGGAAACCATTACTGAAATTAAAACGAATATCGAAAGCGATCTATGATATAGCATAAATACCTGGAAAAAAATCTTGGCTATGCCAAAAGTAGCTCTTGAGATCTTGGCTACCATGTTTATCTACATTTGAATAAAGATTTTCATAAAGATTTTCCAGAGTCCATGTAATAGCCAACCAAGAGCATTATAGAAAAAATATTCAGAAGAATTCCATTCTTATGTCAATGTAGTCTCCTAAAGTGGTCATTTAAGAGAACAAGCTAGATGTTAAGTGATTATTACTTCTATAATGCATCATACATGGATTTTTAACATAAAAACATTCTGCATATGTAAACATACAAGTGCTTTCTGGAATACTGACAGCAAAAGCAGTTCTGCTGTAACATTTGAACTTCATAGTGGCCATTCAGCTGAAAGCCTCAATGGTATTTTAAATTGTTTATTTTAAATTGTGTTTTCACAGGTTTAAAATTTTCCAGGTTTAAAATTTTAAAATTATTTTTTTTAAATAATTTTTAAAAAAATTTTTAAATTATTGCTGTTTTTTAAAATTAGTTTTTTTAAAATTATTGCTGTTGCTACTTATGTTTAAATAATATTTAATACAATTGTTGTAAATAGATTTTATTGTAGTTTGCCTGAAATCCCTGGATATAGGATGGGATCTTTTATTTTCTTCTTCTTCTTCATCATCATCATCTAAAATAACATTTAAACCAGTGAAGCACAGATAGAATAGCTATTATTTTATGCAAGTTGACCAAAAAATCCTCCAAAACTGAAGAATCACCTGTTCTTGCAATTGGGACATTGTTCACAGCATTCACAAAACAGAGAATGATTATGGATATGTAAAATATGAATGTGACAATGTCCATGTAAAAATGATAACTGATCTAGTTGGAGCACATGCCATTTGTTCTAAAATGCCCATTTTATGACAATCATAAATGCAATCAATGCAGTGTTCCAAAATAACAAGCAAATGAGTTTTAAAAGTAGCAATGAAGAAACTTGGGAGAAGTGAAAATCCTCTCACCTTATTACCCACTGTCCTTAGGAAGTTACAACAAGTCATTAAAAACATTAGATAGAAGAAACAATGGATTAGTACAGTATCAAAAATTACATGTTAAGTCATACAACACAAGGAGAAGTACACTACTAAGTCACACCTTAATGAGCAATTTTTGCACATCCTTCAAATGTTTAATGTTATGTATTAATTTCATTTTCTACATACTTTTTCAAAGTCACTCAGATTGACTGCACTCCTGAAATCTCATTTCCACTAGAAAATACTTCCCATTAAACCTGAACCTGAAAACAAACTTAAAATCCAGTCATTCCAAACCTATACCTGATGCAGTAACAATGGAGCTCCTTAATACAGAGGGGTGTTTCCATTCACTTTATATTTTGGTACAGCACCATGTACATTGATGGTGTTACATAAATAAATAAAATGGATTTTTTTTCCTACAGGAAGTCATATTGGACATATGTGCAAGCGCAGATCTCAGTCTATGGACTAACTACCTCTGAAGGGGTAAATCTGTAACAGGTCTGTACCAGAGCCTGTTAAGGTCACATTTTGGGCTTCTAGTTCTCAGAATCCCCCAGACACTGGTGATTCTGGCTGTTGTAATCCAACAGGTGAAACTTTCCCAAGCTCTGAATTGTATAATTTCAGACTGCAGGTGGAGAGATCACATCACTGAATGCTTATCCCTCAAAAAGAATTTCTTTCACATGGTAAAGCAGAGATCAGGAGAAGTCTTGTTCACACTAGTCTTCCGTCTGTCGGAATCATTTCTATTGGAAGAGCATTCAGTCAACTCCCGCATACAATCTGAAGTTACAGATAACACACAGGTTCATCAACCTCAGTGAAAACTGGGCCTCACAACGGATCTTCATTTTGACCTTAATTTTAGTTGATATTTATGAAACTGAAAGCACATTTTTTGGTATTCAGGTTATTTAGACCAAGCTTTTATAAATGTTGTAACTCATATATTAACAAGTAACTAAGACCTAAGGCCCAATTAGAATACATCCACTGGCTCAATAAGAACTTAGTAAGTCAACACTTATGTAACGTTCCATCAATATAGCCTCAACTAGAGTACACCTGCTGAATCAAATGATGAATCATCACAGATTTAAATCCCGTTCAGTAGGTCTACTTAGTAGCAACTTGATCAGCAATTTTTGTTAAATGTGTATGAATGACATTTAAACTGGGTTACCATCAACTAAGGAGGCAATCCTGGGGAAAGCTCTCCTGTGCAATTCTTGCTGAAAGGGATGAGAATTTTGCAAGAGTACAATTGTGTTTTTGCATATCCAAGATGACAGAACCCATTGCATTAAGTTATCCCATCCTTTTTCATCTCTCTTATCAAGACAAAGCAGGTAAAATTTCAAGCAGTATTGTGCAGTAGCTACATACAAACACTTGAGAATTACAGTTTCCTGCTCTCAATCTCTCTAATTACCATCAACCTTACTAGACGAACAGGTTGCTTACCTGTGACTGTGGTTCTTCGAGTGGTCATCTGTGCCCTCACACACTAGGAGCTTTTGCGCGTGCGCGGTAGTGTTAGGAAGAGTCAAGAGCTTAGTAGCTTGGTGGGAACCCCTCCCCCATGCCGGTACTGCGCATGCTGATCCCGCCGAGTAACGGTCACTCCTCAGTTCTGAAGTCCGCCGAGAAAACAGGGACCTGAAAGAAGGGGACGGTTCGGTGTGCGTGTGTGAGGGCACAGATGACTACTCGAAGAACCACAGTTACAGGTAAGCAACCTGTTCTTCTTCTTCGTGGTCTCTGTGCCTCACACACTAGGAGACTGTGTAGCTTACCGGTTGGACGGTGGGTCAGGCCCTATAGTACAGAAGCCAGCACAGCACGTCCAAAACGAGCATCTCGATGGGACCGGCAGTCCAGTCTGTAGTGGCGCACAAAGGTTGATGGCTAGGATCAGGTTGCCACACGGCAGAGTTCCTGCAAGTCGACTCCTTGGAGGAGGGCTGCAGATGTCGCCATGGCTCTGGTTGAATGAGCCTGGAGCAAGTCTGGCGGAGGCTTCTTAGCGAGCTCATACGCCAGGTGGATAGTCTGGGCCACCCATTTCGAGAAACGTTGGGTGGATACCTTGTGACCTCTTCGGCGCTTGCCATAGCACACAAAAAGTTGCAGAGTCTGTCGAAAAGAGGCAGTCCTGTCCTTGTAGAAGGCCAAGGCCCGACGAACATCCAAGGAATGAAGGGATCTTTCCAAAGTTGTAGTTCGGTAGTTGTAGGTGTAGGTGTAGTTGGGTCTGGGTAGAAGGTTGGTAAGATGATGTCTTGACTAAGATGGAAGTTCGACACCACCTTCGGTAAGAAGGAAATGTCCGGCCGAAGGACCACTTTGTCCCTGTGGAACACCAAGAAAGGCTCATCAGACCTCAGGGCTGTCAGCTCCCCCGCTCGCCTGGCTGATGTGACAGCCACCAGGAAGGCAGTTTTTATGGTGAGCAGCCTGTCATCAGCAGTCGCCATGGGTTCGAAGGGCGGTCTCGTTAGCTGTGATAGCACCAGAGATAGGGACCACGGCGGTAGCGGTGGTGATATTGGCGGGTACAGGTGCTGCAGGCCCTTCATAAACTGCTTGACAGTATGGTCCCAAAAAAGCGCCGCCGATGGAGATCGTGGAGGCTGGTATGCCACGATGGCTGTGAGGTAAACCTTCAAGGAAGGGAAGGCCAAGCCCTGCTGTTGAAGGTGTAAAAGGAAGTGGAGCACGGTAGGCAAGTTGACAGGCAATACTGGCTCCCGTCGTGCTTCAGCAAAGATGACGAACCGCCGCCACTTTTAATGGTAGTTGCGGCGTGTCGACTCCTTCCTGGCCACGGTCAAGATGTTACCAATGACGAGATTGTCTACGGTGATATCCTCCAGGCATGGAGGGCCAGGAGCGACAGGTCCGGGTGGAGCACAAGGCCATCGGAGTGTGACAGTAGGTCCGGTGTCGTCGGGAGCCTGAGGTCGCGTGCGGCCTCGAGCAGGGGCCCGAACCAGTGCTGTCTTGGCCAGTACGGGGCTACTAGGACGATGTCGGCTCGGTCCGCGATGATCTTCAATATCACCCTGCCAAGGAGGGGAAATGGAGGGAACGCATAGAGAAGTCCCTCGTTCCACCTGAACTGGAAAGCATCGCCGACGGAACCTTGATCGTGACCAGCCCTCGAACAGTACCGACGGCACTTCGCGTTCTGGCTGGTGGCGAAGAGGTCAATCGTCGGCTCGCCCCACTGGTCTCATCTGGAACGCCTCGTCGGAGAGGGACCACTAGTGGTGGCAAGAGGTGTCCCTGCTGAGGGTGTCTGCTGTGGTGTTCTCCTGCCCAGCCAAGTGAACCACCACTGGATGGATTCAAAGCGAGACGCACCAGTTCCAGAGATCGAGGGCTATGCTGAAGAGGGTGGTCGAATGGGTCCCTCCCTGCCTGTTGACGTAGCAGACTGCCGTCGTGTTGTCCGTGAGGATCAACACTGTGCAGCCGGTAACGAGGTGGCGAAAAGCCGTCAGAGTTTTGCAGATGGCGAGCAGCTCGAGGGCTTTGATGTGGAGGATGGTCTCGTTGTCGATCCACCGGCCCCGGACTTTGAGATTGCCACAGTGGGCTCCCCATCTGAAGAGGGAGGCGTCTGTCGTTACCGTCACCTGTGGAGTGGTTTCCCAGAAGGGCATGCCTGACAGGAGATGGTTGTAGGACTGCCACCATAAGAGGGAGGTGCGCACCTGCACGGGTAGTCGAAGGAGACGTCTCTGGTCATCCAGTAGCGGGTCAAAAACATGGATGAACCAGTGCTGAAGAGGCCGTGCACAAAGCCTGGATAGGTAGGTCACGGCGGTAGTAGAAGCCATGTATCTGAGGAGTTGCTGGATTCTCCTTGCTGATACCATTGGTGCACTGAAAACTGTTGACGTGGCCTGACGAAGTGTCCGTGCATGGTCGATCGGTAAGTAGGCCTTCGCCGATACTGAGTCCAGGGTTGCCCCGATGACGTCTAGCACCCTCGCGGGCTTGAGGTGGGACTTTTTCGGGTTGACCCGGAGACCTAGACGGGTCAGAAGTGTCAAAGTCCGATGGATGTCTTTGTAGAGTTTGTGCCTGCAGGACACCACCAACAGCCAATCGTCCAGGTAGGGGTAGATCGAGACGCCCTTCGTGCACAGGTATGATACCACTGGGGCCATGCATTTGGTGAAGACCCTGGGAGCGGTAGAGAGGCCGAACGGTAGCACCTTGTATTGGTAACAGATGCCGTCGACCGCGAACTGAAGGTATTATCTGTGCTGTGGGCGAATGGCGACGTGAAAATAAGCGTCCCGAAGATCGATGGAGGTGAACCAGTCCCCTCGTTGAAGGAAAGGTAGGATCGAGGATAGCGTGACCATCTTGAACCTCTTGGGGCAGATGTAGTCGTTCACCCCTCTGAGGTCTAGGATAGACCACAGACTTCCGCCCGTCTTCGGTACCGTGAAGTACCTGGAGAAGAAGACAGTGTTTTTGGCTGAAGGCGGAAGTTCCTCGATCACCCCTTTCTGAAGTAGGGACTGGATCTCTTCCAGCAGGACCGAGCTGGCCGGAGTGGAATAGTAGACGCCTCGCGGTGGAATATCTTGAAATTCTATGGCGTAGCCGAGACGGACGATGGAAAACACCCAAGAGTCCGTGGTGACGTGACGCCACTCAGCGAGGTGTCTTGCCAGGCTCGATTGATCTTGGAAGGCTGCTGGCAGGCTGAACGTTGGTTGAGGTGGCGACCTGCGAAGGCGGTCAAAACCAGGACTTCGCGTCGGAGGAAGACTTCTTAGAAGACGAAGCCGGACATCTCCGGAACGGTCTTCAGGCTGAGGAAGCAGTCGATGGTCAGGACTGAGTGGATCGAGGCGAGCGCTGATAGGTAGAGGAGGACCTGCGCCACGATGGTCGTGAGCCGAAGGACCGACGAGGCTGAGACGGTTGGTTTATGCCCATCTTCTTAGTGGTCAGGCAAGCCTTAACAAGGTGGTCCACAGCCTCGTCGGTCGTGGCATGGAAGAGCCCCTGACCATCGAAGGGGAGGTCTTCAATCCGCCTTCGGCTGTCCTCCTGCAGTCCCGACGATCTCAGCCAGGCATATTGGTGAAGAGCAACAGAGCCCACCATCACCCTCGAGGCAACCTCCACGGTGTGTCTCGAGGAGATGATCTGCTGGTTCGCCAACGCCACAGCCTCGTTGAAGAACTGCACCGCGGACGGGCGTCTCTCTTCTGCAAGGCTGGCTAGAAGAGGAGCGAAGCGGTCCAGCAGGTTCTGGAAGTAGGCTGCGAGGCACACCTGTGTGTTGGACATCCTGGCAATCAGCGATGAGGCGGTGTAGAACCTCCTGCTGAAGGTGTCCAACCTACGACCCTCACGGTCTGGTGGGGTGGTATGTGCACTGTTGCCGCCTTTGGTTTGGGCAGACTCCACCACGATGGAGTTCAGCACCGGATGGCTGAAGAGGAACTCCGCGTTCTCCTTCTGCGTTCTGTAGAGGTGCTCCAGCCGGTGTGGTATTGGCTGAGCAGAAGCTGGCTTGGTCCATGGATGCTTCAGGGCCTCCGTGAGCTTTGGCAGGAAAGGCAGTGGAGCAGTGGACAGTTAACGAGCTTCCACGTAGTGGAAGACCGGGTCTTCCACTGCTGGATCCGGGTCCGCGACCTTCAAGCCGAGCGCCGTGGCCATCCGAAGCAGAATCGCAGAGAATTGCTGCACGTCTTCAGGCGCAGACTCCGATACCGGGTCTTTGAAGCCCAAGGGAGGTGACTCGTGGAATGTTGGTGTCAAGTTCTCCGATTCCGTGTCCGAGTCGTAGGGCTGGGAGGAATGGGTCGGAGACCTATTGGCAGACCTCTCCCTGGATGGTCTACAGGAAGGCAGATCTAGGGTCGCTGCTGGAGTCGCCGTCGCTACCGGTACCACCGAAGATGTCGCGGTCGGAGCTGTTGTATGAGGCGTCGCCGACGAGGTATCCGGCAATACCGCAGGACGCACTCGTTTAGCCACCTGGGTGACTGTCGTGACCACCGTCACCGCCTGTGTCGCGGTGGTCTCCAACATCAGGCGGGTTACAGTGGATGTGACCCTCGGTGGAGGCGACACAGCCCTGTAGCAGAGTGTGGGCTCCCTAGATCTCTGGTGGCGAGGAGAAGGCGACCGGCTCTGCGATCTCCAGTATCGGAAGTGATGGTCATCCCTGGAGGGCGAGCGGGACCGTCAAAACGGGATCCAGTGTCTCGCATCCGGGTGATAACGATCACTGTAAGATGGAGAATAGGATTGGAACGAAGCCAAATATTCACGCCACTGATACTCCTGACCGTATCTGCCAAGATGAGAGGCAGAGGTGTAAAGTGAATCAGTCTAGGGGCTGGGGTGTGCTCTCTCATAGTACACCTCCTGGTGGCGTGGTGATGGCGGTCTGACTCTTCGCTCCGGGGAGCGGGACTCGCTCCTGCCCGAGGCTGCCCGGTGCTGGGGTGAAGGGCGGTGTTGAGCCATCACTTCCTCCCAGCAGTCCACCGATCTGCGGTGACTCGGTGGGGGTACTGTAGCCATCAAGACGGGCGGTTCCAAGGAGGGCACGACCTCCACGGTCTGCTCCTCGTCCAACACCTCGAGGAGCTCTTCCAGGTCCGGCTGCTCTCCTGGATCCCCAGTGAGCTGGGTTGGTGGAGGTGTGGGAAGGTGGGCCTCCTTAGAAGGGGAGCACCTCTTCTCCTTCTTCTTCCTCTTCTTCTCCTTCTCCTTACTGATGTCCTGAGTGGGAGGACGTTTCCTCTGAACAGCAGCAGGAGGCTTGGTTGACGAGGAGGCCTGCGAGCCCGCAGGCGTCTGCTTAGTTGTCTTGGCAGCCGCTGACAACTTTGGGATCCTTGGGAGCGAGGAGATGGACGGTACCGACGAGGTGGACAGTGTGGCAGCCGCCAACGCCATCAATGGTGAAGTCGCTCGTTGTCCAGCTGATGGTTTCTCGGACATCTCAGTGCGGGCCTCAGGCTGCTCCCTTGCTTGCAAGGACTGTTCCCAGCAATGGGATTTCAACCTCGACAAATAGTTGCGAAGAGTCTGGGTGGTGAACTCTCTACAAATAGGGCAAGCCTGGACGTTGTGGGCCTCGCCCAAACAGAAAAGGCACTCACGATGTTTGTCTGAGAGAGCAATTTTCCGTCCACAAGAGATGCAGTTCTTGAAAGGAGCCGACATAGGCCGATAGTCCAAGCAAGGAGAAGAAAACTGAAGTAAGAGGAAGAGTCCAAGAAGAAGTCCGAAGAGAAATGAAGGAAGGAGAAAGGGAGGGTGTTAAAATACCAATTAATCCAAAAATCGTCGTCAAAAAAGTCCAAAATCCGAGTCAAGCCAAGAAAACGCTAAGAAAAAGCAAGCCACTAAGAAGAACCTTCTGTACACAACAGCGGACGAGAAAGAACTGAGGAGTGACCGTTACTCGGTGGGATGAGCATGCGCAGTACCGGTGTGGGGGGTGGGTTCCCGCCAAGCTACTAAGCTCTAGAATCTTCCAAACGCTACCGCGCACGCGTGAAAGCTCCTAGTGCGTGAGGCACAGAGATCACGAAGAAGAACTGTTGGATACAGTTTCCTATTGCATTTTATAAGATCTAACTCTGAAGGAAAGCAACCTAAAGGTCTAATTGTAGTACTCCATAATCAGTTTAGCAACCACATACAACATTCAAACTGGGCATTTTTTTAAAAAAAGTACAGGATGTTGCATACCATTGGCTTCTCTGACTTGACAGCCTTGACCTGGAGGCATTCTTCACGCTTTGAGGTAGTGTTGCTGAGGTCTTTTTGCTCACCAATTGTGCCCTGAGTCTGATGGCCTGGGGATTTGCTTTGAGAATGGCTGCCTTGGTCTCTTGGTGGAGGATGCCTTGGGTGGATGTCTCCACGCTGCTTCTTGGTGACATGTGCCTCAGGGCCATGCACAGTCTTCACGTGCTTTCGGAGAGAACTAGGATCTGTGTAGCGCTTTGTGCAGCCTGGTATTTTGCAGACATAGGGTTTCTATAAGTGAGAAAGAAACGTTCACATTAATTTGGGATTACTCCCTGGGGAAGTTAATGCCATATAAGTCATCATTCAAACCTACAGGCTCTGAAAGTTCATTTCCAACAGCCAACTGACTCTTATCTCATTTATTTCTCAGAATATGTGGATAAAATTATAGACTCAGTCCCATGGAGCAAGACAGAACTAGATTGGCTTAAATCCAAATGCTTCTATCTGCACTCACTGGTCAATTGGGCTAGGTATTATTTTAAAACCAGATAAATATTTGGTACTATATATCATGAATATGCTTTCCTGTGTAATCAATTCTAAATCACAGAGCTCAGCTAAGGTGATGCATGTCTATGTGTCCCTTTTTCCACTGCCCAGAAGATTTTAAGAAATCATTAAATCCAATATGAAAATATTCTTCTCCATGAGCCCCAGAGAACAGAAAACCAAAGAGATGTTACTTATGTGTAGATACCTTTTTCAGTTAAAAAAATTACGAAAGGACATGAACAATATAGAACTATCCAGCAGATGTCACTAGAAAACAGCAGTCAATTTTTTCCTAGGACTCCTTTCTGCCTAAGGAAGGATAGATGGATGAACAGATGGACTGATGGATGGAAAGACAGAAAGATATTTTTCTGTTGGCAATAACAGTATGAATGCTATTAGGCCCAACTAGAGCAGACCCATTGAATCAACTGTTGAATGGTGAGTCAATATGTAGCTGGGACTAACAATAAGATTTATGCTAACTCGTTCATTATTTTATGCAATACTGACAGAACAACTGACAAATTCTCCCCATGCCCCACAACAGAAATATTTTTAAGTGTAGGAAAATATGTTAAATGTGAAACAGACTTTCAGATTAGAAGTATCCCTTTGAATCCTAAAAAATTAAATCATAATGAGCTAGTCTAGCTCTTAGACTGATCACACACTGCTGTTAGGCTCTGATTTAAAAAAAGAGAAAGAAAACACTTCCCTGAGTCTCAGGAAACTTTAGGCTTATAATCCTTGAGTAATACTCCTTAATGTATTTCATTGAAACTGAGGGAATTTTAAAATGAGTTTGTGATACAGAACAGGCGTCAGCTGATGACATAATAAGAAACTGGGCTAAAACAAGTGCTTAAACTGATCTCAGCTGATGTTTTGTATTAGAATATCAACCAGGTTTACTTTTGAGACTTAGTCCCTAACAGACTAAGTAAGCATACTTACGGAGCTTATACAGCAGCATCCTACCCTACTGATCCAGCAGTGGTCTACAGCAATACTAAAAAATTTATAGACAGAGTGGAATGCTGTTGATGGCATGAGTTGGCATAGCCTGAATAAAATACCATTTTATGAAAGGAAGCAGAAGGATGTATATACTACTTCCTTCCATAAACATTCTTCCCTATAAGGAAGAAGGCATGCTCACTGGAAATCACCCCAACCCCCACCCCACCCACCCCTGCCATCACATGGTGTCAGAAGAGTTCCAGGGGGGACAAGATCACTGGCAGGCTATAGTTTTACAGCCAGGCAATGAGAATAGACGTCAGTTTCCCAGACCTTCACCAAAAATGCTTTCTATACTTCAGTGACAAACTAGAACAGTACTACAATGAGAAAAGGCTGGCTTCCAAGCAACCTATGTTTTGGATCCATTTATGAAAATTTGCTCATATGTACTCTTGGCATCACCTTCTGATGCCTTAGAAGACATGGGGAAATGACTGAGGTAGCCAGGGGAAAAAAAGAGTTGACACATCCTCACACAACATTCGCATAGTAAAGATTGTAGAGGAGGGTTGCACAGATTGGCTCTATTTCATTATTTAAACACAGGATACTGTAACTCTTTAGACGTGGCATAAATACTGAAATGAAATCAAAGGGACTTTTTCCAAAATGGCCACTTCTTTTTGAACTTTAAAAATATAATAATATTGTTGAAAGGTTTATTGCCATATATCTTTCAATAAAAACATGAACTGTTTAATGCCTTCAAAGATTTCTTGGTATGTATTTTACAATAAATTCTTTCGACAGCATTATGTCTATTAATGGTTGGGGGATTTTACTACCCATGTGGTTCCTTACCTCATTGGAATGAGTTCTGTTTTGGTGCTTGGCACGATCAGATGCATTGGAAAATGCTTTGTTGCAGCCCTCATGTTCGCAGACATATGGTTTCTCTCCAGTGTGAGATCTCAAGTGGGTTTTCAAGTTTTCCAGCCTGGAGTAGGCCTTTGTACAACCTTCAAACTGCAAACAACATGTTAATGTGGAGTATTTCAAACATTTGGAATTACAGAAAATGAGGCCTGGGGTGGAGGGATAAGCAAATGAAACAACACCACATCAAAGGAAAAGCTGTTTTCTAGCCATAAAACTAGTATGTACAAGGTTTCTTCCCCACCCCCGCCTTTGTTTGGGCCCATTGTAAACCCCCCAAAAAAGTTGACAAGCAAAAGAAAGCCTAACTTGTGTTTAAAGAAGGGTTATTAATGCAATTCTAAGGCTGCAGCCTTAACTGTGCTTACTTAAAGATAGTGAGGCTTACTTTTAAGTAAAGTTCTAAAAGATAAGGCTGTAAATCTGTGTGTGTGTGTGTGTTCCCTACTTGCATTTAGTTCAATCTACACATCCAGATGGAAGAAGTTATCTGAAAAGCAGCTGATGGACCTGGCTGAACACCCCTAGACACTGAATTCTTATCAAATTTACTATCACAAGATGTTGTGCTGTTACTAATAATATTTAACAAATAATACTGTCCTACCAAGCTTGTTAATCACAGGTACCTATCATGGATTTTTTAAAAAGCAGGATATAAATACTAATAAATAAAGAAATAAATATTGGTTTGTCCCTTCACATCTGAATAACTTGAGATGGCATTGCATTGAGGTGGCATTGCTTTCGCACTCTTCTTCAGTATTTCTCAGAAAATCTGACTGGACACCACCAGAAATGGAATGCTGACACAGATGGAGACTTTTTCTTTCTTCTTTTATATGTTTGAATGTGTTACTCACAGTGCATTTGTGTGGCTTTTCTCCTGTGTGCCTCCTCATGTGTACAACCAGCATATACTGGGCTTTGAATGGCTTCTGCTCTCGAGAACAATCCAGCCATCGACATACAAACTCTTTCTTCTCACCGTGTATGTGGTCATTGTTTATATGCTGTAAAAAATTAAAATAATATTAAAGATCAATTATATTGATAATTCATATATGCTTAAAAACCATAAAGGCCTTTAATTTGCCACAACAAGAAACAATGTTGATTTTATACCTTGAATACTACCTATTTCTTGTATTCAATGAATAATTAAACTGACTTTTATAAACTTACATGTATCCATTTCTATGGGCAAATTATCCCGGGGATGGTAATTCTGTGACCCCCAAGTTGTTGGTACATTTCACCTCCTTGCTTTCCTTTACACTGGCTATGCTGCCTAGTTGGAAGTTACAGACCAGCAACACTCAGAGGGCTACACAATACCCACCCCTATCCTAAGTGATAGAATGAGCTTATCTGCCATGGCCCTCAGCTCAGTTACGCGTAGGGGAAATTTCATTTTAGGGTTTGATGAGTGAAGCAATGGTTTATTTAGAAAGATATGGCATTAGGTACAGTGCATGATGGCTGTCTGACCAGCAAACATGGAGTCAAACAAAGCTTATATGACCTACTTATAAAACTGTACAGTAACAGCAATTAACCAATCAAAAGGTAAGGCCATTTCCATCCTACACTGTTACAGCACTATTATTCTACTTTCAACATCCTGTGGAACCCTAGGGTTTCAAGTTTAGGGAGAGGCATTTAGAAATCTCAGCCAGAGAGCTCTTTGGCCTCAGTAAATTACAAACCTCAGAATCCCACAGGATATTGAAAATGGAATAATAGCACTGTAACAGTGTAGGGCAGAAATGGCCTATGACAGTAATAAAACTGAACAATAATGAACAAAAACTAATTCCAAAGTACACGTGCCAAAACTTTATCTTTTTAGCTCAAATTAATATTGATATCAGTGGATGCACCAATCTGTCCAGGATCCTATAAATGCTTAACTTGATTTTGCTTTTTCCTTGGAATTTCTAAGAGCTGATATAAAACTAATTGTACACCATTGTTACAGTTCAAAAATATACAACAACAAAGGATATTCTACTATAAATAATGATATACTTGGATATAGGCTCTAACACTCTAAAGAAAATAAGAAAAATGGGAATGTGTATTAATATCGGTATGAACATGGAAGAAAGAGAACAGTCATGTATTGTGGTGGGAAGAGTAAAGACAGTACAACTCTAGGCTTTCTTTTCTTTTTCTGATAAAACTGATTACTTGGATCCATTCTAATCTGGGTAGAGGCCTAGTTATTGGTCAGAAACAGTCTTGGTCACCCTCCTCAATTACCTATGTCAGGCACCGGATAGGGGGAGTGTATTCTTCTTGGTTCTACTGGACTGCTCAACAGTATTTAATATTATAAATCATGGCATCCCAATGGACCATTTGGCATATATTGGGCTTGGGGGCACTGTTTTGTGGCTGAAGGTTTCCAAAAGGGACTGCTGGGGAACTGGACATTAGCCCATGGAATCAATAGTGTCCCTATGTCTTTTAACATTCACATGCAGCCAGGGGGCGAGGGGCTACCAGCCAGTTTGGGAGGAGATTGGTCTCACAACTATGCTGATGATACTGAATTCTGATTTTCACAACAGATAGAAAGGAATCTTTGAAAGTCTTGAATCACTGTCCGGATGCAGTGAAGGATTGGATATCAGTGAATATACTGAGCTCAGTCCAGAGAAGAAGTTCTGTTGGCTGACAGAAAGGTCAAACTGGGATTGGGATAACAATCTGTTCTGGATGGAATTGCACTCCCTCTAAAAGGCTGGGTTCACAGTCTGGAGGTGTTCTTGTACCTAGCATTGCTGCTGGAAGGCCATGTGGCTGCTGTGGCTATAAGGGTCTTTTCCTAGCTCTGGCTGAAGTGCCAACTAAGGCTCTTCCTAGACTCTGGCCACAGTAGTTTGTGTGCTAATTATCTACAGATTAGACTGCTGTAATGCACTCTCCATGAGGATGCTCTTGTGTTTGAAAGCTACAGGTAGCACAAAACGCAAGGGTCATGTATGCTTTAGTGACTACGTACTGCTGGTCTTGTACCAACCACAGTAGTTTCCAGATTTGGCAGCTCAATCCACACTTAATTCAAGGTGCTAGTTTGGACAGTCTTGGGGCCAAGATATCTGAAAGACTGCCTCCTCCTGTCCAGAATTTGAGATCCACATAGGAGGTCCCACTGCATGTCCCAACACCCAACACCCCAAGAAGCTAGATCAGTGAGTGATTCTAGGGGAAAAAGGTAATGGTGGGGGAAAAGCTCTACCAGCAGGTGGGCAGGCAGAGTGTTAAGAAAAATTGGGACTAATAGAAGGTGAAGCTGTTTTCACTGTTGCCATTTCCGACGCTGGGATATATGTATTTTCAGCATATATGTATTTTCAGCAAAGGAGGAAAGATTAAGCCTCCTGTGCCCATGAGCTGTGCTCCCAATCCAGGAAACACCCACTTTTGCTTTTAAATTTGTGTTAATGTCTGAAATTATTTGAAGCAATGCTGTTAATATAACATTTTTTTTCCTGCTGCAAGTTTTATTACTAGTGTTATTAGTTCTGTTATCATCTGAACTGAACTTACATCTTACATCATCTTACACCAGTTCAGTTTCTTTTTCCCCTCAGTTTGACTCAGCAACAATGTAACTGGAAGTCCTGACCAAGCTAGGGCCAACATGTATTACAGAACATCTCTTTCCTTTCAGTCAACTGGGGACAGCTTGTTAAACATTCACTCACTTAGGGCTGTAGGGGAGCAGTACCATGCCTTCACTGTGGTGTAGTGGTCTGACAGTTGGACTATGAACTTGGAAGCCAGGATTCGATTCCCTGCTTGGCCATGGAACCCCACTGGGTGACCCTGGGCGCATGACAGACTCTTAGCGCCAGAAAGCCCCATGGTAGGTTCACCTTAGTCAAAAATGATTTGAAGGCACATAACAACAACCCATTATGCAATGCTCTTCTTAGAAAGTTAGGTCAGCCCTTTCAGTTTATAATTTTCTGTTACCAAGTCTGTTTTTTTTTTTTAAAAAAAACAAACTATATTTTTCCTCAAGCTTTTCATCTGCGTGCATCCATGCTGATGTATATAGCTACACAGCTTTTAAAATTGATTCAGAGTGTTTTATTAATTAGTTTTTTATTCTTTACAGATGGTGAGGCTGGAGGAGGGCAGCTGGAAATTGTTTTATTTTGCAAACTGCTTTGGGGCAGAGAATCTAGAGAATCCTACATATCAACATAAACAGAAAAAAAGAAAGCAAATAATCCTATCCAAGGGAAGCCTCTAGGTGGCTACCTAGTTCAGGTTTCATATGCTAGTCACCAGCACAAGAGCTGGCAGTGGAAGGACACAGCACTATATACTTTGTAATAGAGTTTGGAAAGATGCTTTTAAAGATTATAATATAATGCTGGAGCCATCCATAACTGAGCAGTGGTAGGATCTTGGTCTGGAACTCAAAACACTGGATACCATTACCCAGTCTGGAATGTCTTCAGTACATTACTGTAATCATTCTTCTTAAAAGTAACTTTTCACACTCTAAGAGTAGCTCATAGAACATTCAGGCAAAGCAGTTTATACTGTATCACAAACAAAAAACCCAACCAAATAAACTTACTTATGTCCATAATAATATGCTATCTCTTCAGCAAACAGATGTAAGCTTCTTATAAAAGTTAACTTTACTTTTTTCCCCCTATTACCATTTGTTTGTGTTTTTAAAGTGACAACAACACAGGCACCATATGAACTGAACAGATGTGCTGAAGTATGTACAGCAGGTAGTCTTTAAGAGTTTATGTTGCAAGTGCATATCTCTGTAGTCCATTCATATTACATGGGTCTGCACTGAGACGGTATACAGATGGCAGTATTTTAGAAACTGAATCAAGGCAATATGCCGAGGTTTATGTGAACCCTTACTTTTTTTTTTTTTGAAGGAAGAAAAAAAGACTGCAGAAAACTCAGTTTATTAAAAGAATCTCTGCACATCTTTTTGAGTTTTTGTGAAATTAAGACAAAAGAAGCAGACCTGACTTCATCAGAAAAGAAGAACAAGAGGAAAATCAGCACATACAACTATAAAACTAGCTGACCTGCATAATTCTATAACTATGGGGTTTTATTCGACTGCGAGAAAATCCTTTTCCATTTTATAATCCACAAGCTTTCTGATTCTTCTTTTACATGCCCTGCTTATTTTACACAACTAAGGTACAATCCTCCCAGTAAGTATTAATACAAGAGAAAGATTCTGAAAGCTTCTCTCTTAATCACTTCAAACTACAGATCAGCGTGTAATGGTGTGGAGGGCACCTCTGGTCTGTTCACCTCATGTGGCTTGCAGAAGGTCTAGATTTGGCCTGTAGAAGATTCAGGTCCCATCATGTTCCCCTTCCAATGTGCCTCCCACAACTACAGGGAAGAGGACAGGGAGGGAGGGAGGGGAGATAGCAGAAATCCATCCCTTGCTTTCAGCTGGTGTTTCCAAGGAGACGGAGTCCCATCCATCTTCTCAAAGCATCCACTAGGATGTTGGCTAGTTGTGTTCATGGCTGAGGCACCAAGTCGTTAAACACCTAGGCTGGCGATCTAATGACATCAGAATACATATTTCCTTTTTATGTACACATTCACCTTCTTTATTTATAGAGTGTATACACCCATCATTTGGTTGAGAATGTTCCTCAAGGTGCAGAGGTATACTCAAAAGATGAGATTTTCAAAGCCAGGTTGAGAATCAGGATCTCTAATGCCACACTGAATTATCTGAGGTTGGGCCTTTTACTGCAAAACCTGTCATTTCTGAGGGAACAAAATTCTCACTTCATTTTTATCTCACTTATTTTTCCCAGTACCGACAAGAATACTTTGTGCAACTCACCTCCTCGTGGTCCCTTTCTGCCCTACTTATCCACCTTTTTTTTGTTTTATTTCGTATATCTTAAGACTACAAATTGTTCACTTGCCACAGCTTTTTCCCAACTTCTTTAATAAAGTTTGTGGTTACATCCTATTAGCCTTGTAAGAATGGTGTTTATTACTTACCTGTATATCCTAATTTTGGGGCCAAGATTGGCAAAGAATAAAAGTCCACCAGCCTGTTACAATACACAATGTGAATTGGGAGCTAATGGACTTTTTGCAGCTTGCAGTTCTAGCTTCAGTTATGCTTTGCATGTTGTGTTGCTCTTACTCTATTCCGCTTAGCTAACAACATTATCTTTAAATTAAAGCCACTTGTTAAGCCTTCATTAAAAGCACATACATAACCAGTATTCTGAATAACTGAATAACTGCAATGAGATTTACAGAATCTTTTTTTTTCTTCTACACCATGAAAAAAAGTTTCACAGTTTCCACCAAAAGGGGATGAGGTAACAGTAGCTAAACTATGCTGGCAATATACAGGACCTTTAAGTATTTAAAAAAAATCCTCATTTGTGCAACCAGAGCCTTGATGACTGGATTTAAGATTCTATTACCCTTAGACGGCAAACATCTCTACAAATAGTTCCATAAATTCACCTACATATTCACAAAATAGACAGCCATAGATTTGAGGTCCATGAGGCTACAGGACAACAGATGCTGGGGCTTCTGAAGTCTCTCTTTCAAGCACAATCCCCTGCATTGTCAACCAATCTTAACAGCAGGTTGTAGAGCTGTAGTTCTCTCTCTTTCTCATACACACACAGATAGTTTCAGTCTCTTCTCAGGAAGGCTTCCCTGAGGAGGTACCAGGGGTTCCAAGACTTGATCCAGAAATCTCAACACTCAAACCTAGGATATGGCCTAGTGGGCATCTGGAGATATGTATTCCCAGGCTGCAGAGCCTCCTCCAAGCATGTAAGAAAACCGGACTAAACAGGAATCATGACAACCCTGGACTGGTCAGGGTTGGACTAGTACCAGAAATTTGTCAGGTTAGCACAGCAGTATTTTCTATCTGTTAACATCATTACTGTGTTCATGCTCTTGCTCTAACTCAGTATTTAGGCAGTTGGGAGAGTTAGCTTAAAATGTAAAGTACTAACACAACATGCAGGAGTAGCTAGGCCAATGCCTCCATTCTCTAGCCAAGGCTCTGTGCTCCTCACAGCCTACCCAAGGGGCTAGAAGGAACATAATCCCTGCCAGCTACAGCAAAGAAGAAACCATGCTGGCATTGGTTTCTTCAAAGGATGGGAGGCTTAAACTGTCCCCTCCTCACATGCTAAAATGGGCAATGTGGAGAGAGTCAGCATCTATCTGCCCATACTGGGGGAAAGAGAAAGAGAAACTGTGGCTCCTGACCCACTGCCACTGCTCTGTTTTATTCTTTTCGGAGGAACTGTAGCTCAGCAGTAGATCACCTGATTTGCAGGCAGAAGGTCCAAGACTCAGTTCTTGGCATCCACAGTTAAGAGGATCAGGTAGCAGGTGACAGAAAAGATTAATCTTGTTCCAAGACCCTGGATGGTCAGTCAAAAGAGGGCCAGTCATTCATACTGGGCTGAATGAACAAACAAACAATCTGAACAGGTGAAAGACAGTTCTCTCCCGTTAGCCATTCTCTACAAACCAGAGAGTTTAGCCTTCAAAAGCAGGAAAACTCAATTTATAAGTAGACAAAAAATAGAAACATCTTATTATTGAAGCTAAAATGGCATGGACTTTTAGTGCCTGGACTGTCAATGCCTGGACAGGTGACTACTCGGAGTCCAAGATATTCTGTACTTTTTCAGGATAAAAGAAACAAAACTATTTTTTTAAAAATGAAATGCTTTCATTTTATCTGGTGTAGAATAAATGTCACAGCTGGGACCATCAGTCTTTGAGAGATGGAATACAGGAGAACATGAAAACTAAGCAAAGACTGCACTGACTCAAAGCATCGAGGATCATTATATCACAGCCTCCATCATTAGCCATGCCCTATAATGAGCAAAAATCAGAGGCAAGTAGCTGAAAGACTCAGGCACATTAATAAGATAGGAAAGCCACACACGTTAATTGCATTTACCTGCAATGTTACTATATGAAAGTGCAAGGTGCCAAAAGAGTGCCTAGTTTGAACATTTGGGACTGCAGAAAAATCTTCTGCCTTAGGATGGGGAAAATCAGATATTGGAAATAGATGGCCCTAGACCCATATGAATAACAGCATGTATAAAGAGAACTATTACATGTAAAAACACACATGCAACTCACTTGGTATCTCCATACTTTACAATTCATTTGCAAAAAAATGCCCTATCCAAGCACTGAGAAAAACTTCCTACAGTAAGGCCCTTTTCGCATGGCATTCGTCATGTGAAAGGGCCTCCAGAGCATTGTGCAATTCCAAGGAGAGGTTCAGATGACATCCTTACAACTGCATGACGCTGCCAGGGCCAGCAGACACTGATCGCACACTATATCATTTTTGGTTTTTAGCCAAAAATGGTGCGCAATCACGCGTCGCTCCAGGTCCCCACATGCACTTACCTTGTATGTAGAGCCTCCGGAGCCATGGCCCTTGCGCTTCCTCCCCCAGCACAGACTGGGAAAATACGCAGTTGCACTGCACAAGGAAGAGGTGGAGCCCTCATGTTGCCTGCTGCCTGGCAGGCAACTTCTGCGGAGCAGAAGCAGCAGGGACGTGAGATCCTCATGGGAGAGGCTGCTCGCGTGATCCCCGCGTGACCGTGCCAGACACAGGTAAGTTGCGGAAAGATCCTAAGAGCTGATGAATCCTGGAACAGACAGCCTCATACAGAGGTTGAATGGCCATCTCTAAGATATACTTTAGTTGTGTAGTTCTTGCATGACAGAGGGCCAGACTAGATGGCCCTTGTAGTCTCTTCCAACCCAAAGGTCCTCACATACTAAAATGCATTAAGTATTGTTGTTGCATGCCTTCAAGTCATTTCCAACTTCTGATCCTAAGACAAACATATCAGGAGGTTTTCTCGGCATATACTTTAGTTGTGTAGTTCTTGCAAGACAGAGGGCCAGACAAGATGGCCCTTGTAGTCTCTTCCAACCCAAAGGTCCTCACATACTAAAATGCATTAAGTATTGTTGTTGCATGCCTTCAAGTCATTTCCAACTTCTGATCCTAAGACAAACATATCATGAGGTTTTCTCGGCAAGATTTTTTCAGGGGCAGTTTGTTTTTGCCTCCCTCTGAGGCTAAAAAGATGTGACTTGCCTAAAGTCATCCAGTGGATTTTCATGGCTCAGTGGGGATTTGAGCTCTAGTCTCCAAAGTCATAGTCCAAAGCTCAATCCATTAGACCATGCCGGGTCACTGAGTATACAGACTGAGTATGCAGACTTTCCTGGACCATTTCATGAACAACATATTACTACAGGCCCAAGTGTCCCAACTGTATTTTAAACATATGTAAAAGCTAGTAGGTAGCAGTTAGGTAAATCTTGTAGGCTCTACCAACCTCTTGGACTGCCACCTATTTTATCATGCATGGCCCAAAAAGAACTGGATTTTCCTTTTTTCTGCCCTAAATGTGTATCTAAAATAGTACTGATTTTTTTTCTGTCTCACATTACAGTTTGAGAACTGTTTTCCCACTGTAATGAGTATGCATTAAAAAATTAAGTTGCCACAAATAATATGCAACATTTCAAACAACATTAAACTTTCAACAGAATTCCCTTGAAAACGCTCCAAAGTCTGTGATCTACTTCCAGGTTCTTTTATTCTGATAATTACCTTTGGATTTTTCATGGTGTTTTTGACTCCCTTGGTCTCTGCTATGAGAGAGAATGGCTAGATTTTAGTCTGCAAAACAAAGAACCTTCTGAAATAAGAGTATTATGTAAAACAGAAGCTTTAGTACAGAGCATAATAAGGATTTAAAGAGTTTCAATTTATAATGTTTTTAACCTTATTACACCCATGAAATGTCACATTCCAGGGACTAGATCAGAAGGATTTTTTTTCTTCCTAACAAAATTGAATTTTGATGTGGAAATCCTTGTGTCTCATGATGATGAAAAAAACCCTATTTTTTTGCACTTACTATAGAGCTTACCATATCCATTGGTTCTTCTCTGGGGCAAAGTGAAGCACCTAAGGAAGCTAACTGGCAATACCCTGAGGAAAGTTTAAAGAATGTATATCTTAATGCTAACCATGGCCAAGGTCACCTTTAAATACTGATTTATTCATAGGATAAGTCTATTTTTGACTCTAAATCATAAAAGCTACAGGACAAAATATGCTGGGGATCTACAAGGAGGGAGGATCATCAGCTATGCTGGGGTTCCTGAAATATGCAGCTGGTCATTGCTGAAAATAAAGTATTCACCTAGATTGAATTCTGCTCTGGTCCAACAAAGCAGTTCTTATGTTATCAAACAACACCTGCCAAACTGAGATACTGCCACAGCAAGCTATGCTATACATAAATTAATTAGTTCCCAAACGAAGTTTCATGTAAAATATGTATGTGGAAAACTGGCAATACGCACACAGGGTGAAATACGCATTTCTATATGTATATAGATATGAGAGAGAGGGGGAGAGAGAGAGGGAGGGAGGGAGGGAGGGAGAGCATGCCAGAGAGAGCAGTTACAGAGTGTTAGCTGAATCTTGCTACAACACTGACAGTGGAAGACTGGCCTGCAATGATGATGGTAAAGTAGCATAAGGGCTCTAGGGCGGGTCACCTGACTCTGCCCACCAATATTTCATTGCTGCTCCCTGCTACATCTGCTGCCCAATGTTTCTAGCAAAGAACACAACAATGCTCTTATACACTGTTGCGCTGCAATCCTGGGTCCGAAGGGAACGTGTCAGCAATGCTCTCCTCTGCACCTATTTGGACCATGCAGAAGAGAGCACAGTGATGCCACCTCTTCCTTCCACAGTGCAGCCGGGCACTTCCCATTGCTGTGCTACAGAAGGAAGCATCACCATTGTGCTTCTGTGGCTTCTGCATGACCAGGAGCAATGGGAGTGCTGCACGATCACAGGCACAAAATGGACAATGTCATGTGAAAGCACGACCTGACAACCGCTACTATTCTGTCCCAGAAGTGGCACAGCCCCGTCGTGTAGGAATGGTTTATATATCAACAGAAGGCTAATCATTTAATTATATATATACACATACATACATACACATACACATATACATATACATAAAAATATATTCATATATACTGTTTTTAAGAGAAAGCAGGTGTACAATTTGAGTTTAAACAAAAACACCATGGCAAATATTGTCACAAAGAACATTCTTTTTCTGATCATCCTCTACCTCACCAACATCAGACATGCAGCCTGTGGTCATATATATTTCCCCATTCATTGTTATGAGGCCCTTCAACATACCCAAACAAGTGGCAGTGAAGATGATGAAAAGAGAATTGCCACAGACTAGAGCAGTGGTTCTCAACCTTCCTAATGCCGCGACCCTTTAATACAGTTCCTCATGTTGTGGTGACCCCCAACCATAAAATTATTTTCGTTGCTACTTCATAACTGTAATTTTGTTACTGTTATGAATTGTAATGTAAATATCTGATATGCAGGATGTATTTTCATTGTTACAAACTGAACATAATTAAAGCATAGTGATTAATCACAAAAACAATATGTAATTATATATTGTGAAATATTTATTTCTAATTACAAATAAATGAAATTTTGTCTTGAAGCATGGGGTAGCATGGGTAAAAGTCTTACTATAACAACAGTAAACTACATTGCTACATTTTGCGACAGTATGCATAAAAAGCCAACGTCAGTGCGAAGGTTGAGATTGCTTCTTTCTCACCAGATCAGAAATTCTCGGGGCAGTTTTTGCAAGAGCACAACGAAGATCATCTTCCACAACAAGTCTACTTCTGTATTTAGACTTGATAACCAACAAGCTGGAAAATCCTGTTTCACAAAGATATGTTGTTGGAAACAGAAGAAGAAGGTGCAACACAGTCTCAGACAGAACAGGATATGACTGCAAACACTTAATCCAGATTTTTGTAACTGGCATTGTAGAGAAAAAAGTTCTCGCTGCATCGCTGTTAATAAGTTCAATGAACTCCCCTTGTGCTGTCTCAGGAACATCTTCAACTTTGACTGTGAATGGGCTTCTGGCAAGTGCAAATGGGATGTCAGGTAGATTTGGAAAGTACGATGAAATTTCGTCTGCAAGCATGTGCAAGTGTTTTTTCACAGAAATTATCATCGTAATCCTTTTGTCTGGTTCAATGTCATGTTCCCCAAAGAAAGCAGATAAGGTAGGCAACATGTAAATTTTATTTTCATCCAATTTTTTTTGCCAAAGCTGAAGTTTCATTTGGAATGATCAGATTTTTTCAGATAAATTGAGGCATGTTGCATTTGGTCCTTGCAGTGATAAATTTAGCTCATTCAAGATGGCAAAGATGTCAACCAAGTAAGGTATTTTCTGCAGTTCACTTTTATCGCTGAAAAGTGCTTCGAACTGCAGTCTTGCTTTCTGATTAAAAACGTTTTGAGTTCATCACGGAGCTCAAAAACACGTTTTAAAACTTTTCCTCTCGACAACCATCTCACTTCAGTGTGAAATAGCAGAGCATTGTTCGCCGCATCCAACTCGTTGCACAGTTGCGAAAACAGTCAACTGTTTAAAGTGCTCACCTTTACAAAATTGACAGAACTTATGACGCTTTTCATTACTTCTTGTAACTCTTGTGGTAGCATCTTCATTGCTAATATTTGCCGATGAATCATACAGTGAATTCCGATGACTTTTGGTGACTCATTCAGTACCAAACGTTGAAATCCAGATCAACATCCTAGCATAGCTGGAGCACCATCTGTGCAAACACCACAAACCTTTTCCTAAGAGATCTTATGCTCTTTCAGAAATGAACCAACTGTGTCAAATACATCACGTGCAGTAGTTGTTGTTTCAAGAGGTTTGCAAAAAAGAAACTCATCCTTAAAGTCGCCATCATTAATATACCTCACGTAAATCAGTAACTGTGAACAGTTTGCAACATCTGTAGATTCATCAAGCTGGATACTAAATATTGGAAGCGGAGCAGATTTAATTTCCTGGATTACCTGATCAAGAATATCAGTAGACATGTCATCTATTCTTCTGCGGACAGTGTCGTTAGATAAGGAAATTGCACTCAATTTCGTAACAAATTTGTCTCCGATCATAACTCGAACAATGTCTTTGGCCACTGGCAACAGTAAATCCTCAGCAATGGTGTGAGGTTTCATAGCTCTGGCGATTCTGAGTGCCACCAAATATGAAGCTTCAATGGCTGCTTTGCTTCTAAAATAGTTGGTATCCTTGCTTGCAAAGCTCGGATGCTTGCTATCAAAATGGTGTTTTAGTTTGTTCGGCTTCATAGATTTGGCTGATAGAACTTCACAACAAACAACACATTGCGGTTTCTCAATTCCTGCTGCAATTATTGAGGTAAAATCATACTGTAAAAAATCCTTACTATATTTTCTTTTCTTAAAGTTCTTCTCTACATGATCCATTGTCATGGGATGGTTTGCTAATGAAAATAATATATAACAATAGCTTTAATAATACAAAAGATGATACATGACATAGTTCAGTCAATACAGTTCATTAAAGTTTCCTATGATTTACCATTCTCTATGTTGTTGTTTTTTACATACCTGTTACTATCACAAGGGGGCTGTGGCGTGTACTATTCACATCAACCACAGCTGAATATAAAAAGATCGATCAGCATCCAGATTAAGTTCCCATGGTACAGATTTTTTTTTGGTAGTAGTTGATGATTTTACGGTACATGATTTTACATTTACCCAGTAATTATAATTCATGAAGTGTCGTTTTACCTCCAATACTGCTGCTTTCAACACAGTTGAAATTTTAGAGGCTGTGGCCAAGTGAAAATGACTCCTACCATTCAAATTTTCTTGTGGGGAGCGAGGCAGCCCACCCTCAGGCTCATGGCACTGGCTGAACCAACCAATTGTGCTACCTGTAGCCCACAACACATGTGGCGAAGTGGCCTCTCTCTGACCCACTGATGTTTCTACCCCAACGTCCCAAAATACACAACACGGGCCATTTCCGCAGTGGACTGTTATAGTGCTATTCCACTTTCAACATCCTATGGAATCCTGGGATTTGCAGAGGCCCTTCCATAAACTGCAAACCCCAGGATTCCATAGGATGTTGAAAGTGGAATAGCGGTACTATAACAATCCAGTGCGGAAGTGGCTACAGTCGCACACATCCCTCTGGAAAACGCTAAATCCTCTTCCTACGTGCATCTTTTCACTGAGGGAAAAAAAAATCAGAGGAATCCAAACTAAAAATCTCCCCGCTGTTCAGTTCATTGGAGCGGACACACTACAGACAATAAGCTGACGGCTTAAGGCTGCAATCCTATGCATGCTGCCCAGCGAGGAAGCTGCCCTGGAGACTTACTGCTGAGTAAAAACGCTTCAGACTGGGCTATTAGGCGGGCGTGGGTGCCCCTCGCCACCATCCCTCTTCTTTCCCAGCCCGTTTCGTGAGGGCTCCCAAGGCCGCCCCGCGCAGGACCCGCTTTCCCCCTTACCCCTCCGGTGAAACCGCCACCGCGAGGGGCGGTCTTCTCCCTGCGACTCTTGCCCTCCTCCTGGACTGGCTTCTGAGCCCCTTCCTTGGGGGTGGTGTCCCAGGTACACCCAGGTAGTGGGCTCAGTTGCCCAGGAAAGGTTTTTGCAGGGGTACCCTCTCCAGGGTGGGCCCCCAACTTCCACTCCCAGGCGGCTGGGCTCATGGCTCAGGATTCTGGGTGTTGAAGTCCAAGCGGGGATCAGGCTTGGGAAGGAACCTGTGTCCTGCTCACCTGACCTTCCCATTCAGTATGATTTCCCTTTGCCCGGGCTTGCCAGTGGGTGTGTTGCTGGACCAGCACGTGGCAGCGACCGCGTGGCCTCGGGTGCTGATGCCCAGCCTCTGCCTGGCACCCGCCTGATGACTGGGCTAGCATGCCCGCGGAGAACCTCGCCCAGCAGCAGCCCTGACCCAGTCAATGCCGGGCTTTGGCAGCCTGAGGGAGGGATCTTGCCCACAGGGCTAGCCGGCATGTGGAGTTTGCTCCTGCAGATGGGAACGCCTCCCGCCTCCCTCCTGGCACCCGGAGAAGGCAGTGGCGGGGGTGGGCTGGGCCCCCTCAGTGCTCAAGGAGGGGCCACGGGCTCCCCAGCACCCATATTAAGGACGCGCCGGGGCTCCGGGGGCACAGCCGATGCGCCCCGCCTGCCAGGATGGCCTTGTTCAGTTACTGGGAACCCAATGGGCGAATCTGGTGAGTGCTCCTCCTCTCCCGCATTGCTTGATCCCTCTGCTGCTGAGAGCGGAGCTACTGTGGGGCGGGTTTGTCTGATGGAGAGCAGAGATCCCCCCACGTTTCCCTTCGGACTCCACGAAATGAGTTTCCACCTAAACCCTGGCAGGGTCTTCCTGACGGAAGGAGGGGTGGGACAGTAGACGTCGCCGCTGCCTCCGTGGAGGGTCGGGAAGATGCTTGCCTTCCCTTTCTCGAGGGAGGCTGGAGGGCCATCTCTCCAAGGGGGGGGCTTGCACCGTCTCTCCCCGCAGGGCAGGAGGGGGTGGACTGGATTTGGCCCTGGGGCGGTCTCTTCCCCCTGGAGCATTCCAGGGTTCCGTCCCTCCATGCCGGGCCTTGCAGGGACTTGAGTCGAGCCTCAGTCAGAAAGAGAGTCGGGTGCCCTGAAGCTGAAGGGCCAAAGGCGCAGGGGGGATGGGCAGGGCAGCGTAGGGAAGGAGAGGGGCTGGAGTGGGGAAAGAGGCCTGATCTCTCTCTCTCTCTCTTCAAGAGTGGAGACTGGGGAGCCAGGCGAAGTCTCCTTTTCCTCTCCTTTGGCACCCCTTTCCCCCAAAGGTCTGCCGCCTGTCCGCATCCCCCCAGGGCTCCCCAAGAGGCACCTGGCCTGACACACCCCCTCCCCTCCCCTCTCCTCCCGCAGGTTCGTTCTCGGCGGCCAGACTCGCCTGGTTATGCTCACCCCAGGCCGCCTGAGGGGCGAACTCCTGGAAAGCCTCCTAGGGACCCCTTTCGAGGAGGCTGGCGTCTTTCTGAGAGGTCCCGCAAGCTGGCCGAGGTGAGCCCTCCCCCCAGGACTCCCGCTCGCCTCCTCGCAGCTGAGCCCCGGCCCCCCTCCTGCTGTGAGCGGTGTCTCAGTTCCTAAGACCATCGGAAATATGTGTTTTCCGATGGTCTTAGACGACCCCTGTGAAAGGATCGTTCGACCCCCAAAGGGGTTGCGACCCACAGGTTGAGAACTGCTGGACTAGAGCCTCCACGAGCTGAGAATCTCCTTTTTTAAAAAGGCACATCTCTCTGACCCATCCTTGCCTTATAAGCCTCAAAAGGGTTTACAAAAGCAAGTAGACTTCTGGCTACTTCTAGGGGAATGTAGTCTGCATATTGTAGCTGGTACAGAAAATTGGCCCCTGGACCCCTGGAGCGTGCCCACCAATGATTTATATGATGAGCTGAAATTATTACTTTTGTGTGACAATGGCCTCATATCAACTATGGGACAGACTGTGCTCGGAACAGAAGAACCTGTAAGCTACATTATACTATCTGATCATTGTATTCAGGATACAATCCTATGCTTCCTCACCTCGAAGACCAACTGAATTCATGGGACTTACTGACCTCAACAGACCTTCTAAGCAGACATGTATAGGATCATATTATGACTCCCCAACTCAGAGGTAGGCAAATTCCTCTAGGACCCATCCAACAATATTATAATAGCATAACTTCAGCTGTGGATAAAGGTGGGAGAAACACTGGACTAATATCATTAAGCCATTTTCAGGCTCTTAGAAAGCATCAGTCTCTACAGATCCTTAAGGTGGCATAAGAACTTAAGCTCCTTTCAGTTCTAAGAGATAAATAGGACCTATTTATTACCACATGTTTAAAAAAAGAAGCACTGTCATATCTCCATGCTTACACAGATGTCCAATTCCCTCTGCTATTCTTCTTCATGCTTTGTGTATCAGTCACAGTTATGAAAAACCTGCTAATGTGCTGGACAGTTTTCCATCAAATAACATACAATAAAGAGTATCATTCTTTCAAATGATTAGGAAGTAGTTCAAATCCCGAGATAATCAGAGGTATATGGCTGGTCCACATGATGAAATAAATCACACTCTACAAATATTCTAGGAATTTACCACTTCAGTTGGGAGATGGCTGACCCAACTGCATGCCTGAATACCCTCCCCCCACATTCTTTCCTCCACAAAAGCTCAACCTGCAGGAAGCTAATTTCCCATGAAAAGCTTCTGGCTTACCATTTCCCCATAATGCTACTTTTTATACACAGGAACTTTCTAACTTGGAGGATGAAATCACCTACTATACCTGCAGTTTCAAACAGTCCAGCTCCCAAAGGACAGTCATATACATCAGGCTTGTAGATTAATGGGAATATGCTTACCTATGTTTAGACTGATGGAAGATAACATGGAGGTCACAGTGAGGAGAGATTTTAGTTAGACAAGTGTGTACAATGGGTTATTTACTATAACAGAAAGAGGGAACATGCATAATGGGCCAGAATCACTACTACAGATGTAAGTTCTTTACAAGGGCAGGACAGGGCACAAATACCTCTTGCTCCTATAAAACCTTTTTCATCCTCAGGGCTTATGCCACGCCCCCCCCAACATATTTGACCCCAGTGCCAAACTACATGAATTGTGGAGCTCTAATTCACACATTCTTCCTTAAGCTATTCAACCCTTGCTTTGCTTATTATCTCCTCTCTCATTTACCATTTTTGAAGATCCTAGCGGTGGGATATAACTCAGTAAGAGGATGGAACAAAGCACAAGTCTAAGAAGTCACTTGAGTGAGACTAGCTTCAGCTGAAACATGTTAAAGAAAAAGTCAGGTGGAGCTGGTATCTGTGTTGTGAGTTTGGAGAAGGTTTTTCTGCTGGGGAGAGACAACTCCCCAAATCTCCCAGTTGGTTTGGCCAGGGTTGTGGCCCCCAAAAGTAACTTTTCCAAGCTTTGAAGAAGTACATGGTATGAAGCACAGATCTTCATGCAACCAGGAAAGACTTTTTACTCTTTCTCCTGCAATAGTCTAGATAGAAAAAGTGAATTCAGGCAGGGAATTTTTTCCAGATAGAGCACTTACAGTTTGTGGGCATGTTGAGCACAAAGTATTTACCTGGTCCAAACTTAACCTCTCCTTCATCAGGCAAAGGCAGAATATCTGCATGCAAGATTCCCTTTTCAATGATGTGATCATCCTCTTGCTACTTCCTCTAACTTTTTGGTTTTCTACAATATTCCTTAGTGCTTCCCCCCACCACCACTCCCCAGTGACATTAACAGGTAATGCCAGAATACTGGATGTTGCCTTGGGTAACATTCTAATGGCAGAGAGGGAAAGGAAACTGGGACCTCTGGATACATTGTGTGTGCGTGTGTCTTCAAGTTGCCTGTTGACTTAAAGCAACCCGATGAATTTCAGATGTTTTTCTTAAGCAAGGAATGCTCAGAGATGGTTTTGCCAGCTCCTTCCTCTGAAATACAGCCAACAGCATCTGGAGTTCACTGGTGGTCTCCCATTCAAGTACTAATCAGAGCTGACCCTGCTTAGCTTCCAAGATCAGATGGGATCTGTTGTCTTTAGGGAAATAACTAGACCTCAATTAGTCCTTGCATAAATCTCACCCAAAATTAAACATATGGCAAATTTTCTTATCACAGAATCGTTTACTTTTAACTTGCTAAGTAAGATTCATGCTCAATATGTAAAAATTTTATGTAGATTTAGGATACAGTGGAAACTTTCCACAGCTAAGTATTCAATAAACAAATTATTCCAAACCATTACTCACTTGGCTGAGCCATCAATAGTTAGACCCCTTCTTACACAGTGCCAGTGACAGTCTTTATCATGATATGCATATCCCATCATTAAGGAGGAACATACTGAAATACAAATCAGCAGTGTTTGGTTTCACTTTCACATTGGCGTTCCCACAGAGCAATTAGTTTTCTTCACATTACTATATTAATAAAAATCTTACTTAACACACTGCTACTATTCCTGTCTCAAATGTGAGACTCTCCCTATTCTTTCAATGCCTATTAATCAATGCTATTGGTGTTTTTCATCACCTATCAACAGCTGAACCATGACCACCACATATGCTTAAATACTAAAGATGGAATTGTCCCCAAGGATGCATCAATTGTTGGCCACTGTACAAAGAAAACACTGTATTCACAGCAGAAGAGTTTTCCATAGCAATTGAAACACAGTGAGGCAGACACAATACCCTGGAGAGAGGAAAACCTGCCTTATTACATTTCTGACCCAAGAGAAAGAATCTACCCTTAGGACATACACTCAGTCCACAGGAGCTGCAAAGGAAGTCATCTAATCTTGAAAATAAAGACAGCCGTTCATAATGCTGCACGACCTTCCTTTTAATCTCTGATCAATTATATACACTATTTATACATGAAAAATAAATGCATTTGCTGGCTGAGCCTGAAAGAGGATTCCTGTAGCTAGATTTAAGTCTCTGAGTGTTTGTGCAGGCTTTGGGGGCTACATGGTTGAATAACTAAATCTCAGAAGGATTTAATTCCAGTAAAATCACACTTTTCTAATGGTTAATCTAACATTAACCAACTGATGAGAGTACTAAATAACAGAAAAGCAAAGGCAGTAATCATGGGATAGATGGCCTGTACTAGACGCTAGACACCTAGGAAATCTAAGGTAAGGATCTGAAAGTCAGCTACCTGGCTGGAAGTAGATAAGCCTCAGAGTTCTCTTAGAAGAAAGATGTGAATGTGGCTGTTCAGTTTTGGCTTCTGTGACTGGCCATCAGCATAAAGTCTCGAGACTGGCAAGAACATGTAAAAAAATACTAGCCTCCATTCAGTCCTTCTTCCTCAACACAGGGAGGTGACAGAATGAAGAAGCAGGGACATGCATAGGGACACTGGAGACCAGGGCCAGCATGCATGGTGCTGTATCTGTCCCCACCTTTAGCTCTCTTATGAAACTTGAGAACAGATAAAAAGAACTTTTATGCTCCCAGTCAGGGATCCAATTTAACAATGAAGTTGATTTTCAGTAGCAATCAGTAAATGGCTGGGGTTATATATTACTGTAGGGAACTATAATGAATTAACATCATAATTCCCACCTTCTTGCTCCCCACATTTCCCTAAGTCTCCTTACTCTCACTCATTTAAACTATGTTGACCTCATTAATTTCATAGGGTTTGCTTAGGCAAGCAATAGTCAGAGTTGGTTTCCATATTTCCTTCCTCTGAAATATAGCCTACAGCACCTGGTAGTCTCCCATTCAACCAGTAACCAGGGCTGACCTGTTGAACTTTCAAAATCAGATGGGATCTGGTGCCCAGACTGTACTTTGGATAGGACTCACAATAAAATGTGGGGCCCACAATAAAATGAACTGTTCATTCCATCATCCACCGAATCTGAGGGTTAGATGCATGCCATTTGATTTCTCTATATAATTTGTATTGTGTTGTGTTGGGCAACTCTAGCAGAGACAATGCTATGAAGTCCTGTATACACAAATTAATTTGTGATGTTTCAAGTCAATATTTCACACTGCAGTTACCAAGAGACTGAACAAACACGTACAAACCAAGTGTGACACAAGGTTTAGTCTCCACAATCCTTTCCAAGAGCAACTAGATAACACCATAACAAGTGAGATATGACTGCGGCAGAGCCCTTCCTCATCTGCCTCTTCTGCATTCCCAAGAAGCTTTGTCAGCTTCACAGAAAGGGTTATATTGATGCAATATCATATATATACTGCAGTAACAACTGCCCAAATATCCTAAAGGCACCAGATTTCACTTGATGTTTGGAAGCTTCGCAGGGTCAGCCTTGATTAGGACTTGGATGGGAGACTGACAATGAATACCAGGTGCTGTAGGTTATATTTTAGAGGAAGTAACTGACAAAACCACCTCTGAGTATTCCTTGCCCAAGAAAACCCTATGAAATTCATGGGGTCGACATAAGTTAACAGATGACCTGAAGGCATGTGCGTGCACACACACACTTACAATAATCTGACAAAATAGGAGCAACATGGATAGGGAACTGATCCAGACAGTTTAGCCACTTTTCTCAAGGGTTTCTTTTTTTATAAGAATCTGAAATGCCTCAAACTCCCTCATTCATCCAAATCAATGGCCTAGCAAAATACACATTTCCTCTGTAAAGTATCTGTATTGTTAAGGTCCTGATAGTACAAAATAGCAAGTAAAATAAACCAGAAGATCAACTAGGTACCAAACTATATAGGTTATTTTCCCACAAATATATCTGGGGACTTGTGTAGTCAGAAACGAAGGATAGTCTGAATTTGTGTTCTTTGAAATAAAGGATATCCATTGTGCTTTGTGGACAGATGAGGAGCAAAAAATAATCCAGAGAACATGTATGGACACCCCTCCCCCTGCTTCAATTAAACCTCTAGTTAGTATCTCCTGTTAACTGGGAGGCAAGAGGTCTGGAGAAGGTCTTTTCTTCACATTCTGAGCTTGGAAATAGTTTGTTAAAACTGATGTTACATTAACCCTAATGCAAGAATGTGTAGCACAAGAATGGCCAGACAACAGCCACTGTTTTCAGCACACAATGCTTATCATTTCAGCAGCTTATAGTATCTAAGAATTACAAATGCTTTAGTTTTGTTATTTTTATGTATTAATTTGGTGATCTAGCAGCTGACCACTAGATAATAATTGGGTAGTATTTTAAAAAAAATATTATGACAGTTGAAGATTAGGCCTGAAGTTAAAAACCTGAGCTAAAGAGCAGATTGCAGGTATGTCCTCCACCCAGCATATGCCATCTTCTCCTGAGCTTGCCAGGTTCACACGTGTGCACGTGTGAGATACCAATCATGTAAAATCTAGACTCGCTATCCCTAAAAAGAATTCTTATTTTTCAGACATTACCTAGGTTAATAACTGCATTTGGGATCCTCCAAAACACAGTAAAATGAAGTGCCTGAAAAGTGGCAAATCAAGATGCAAAATGAGACGAGACAGTTTAGAGCTGGTATAACAGACTATATCATTTCAGACTGTAAACGGAGAAAAATACTTTAGAATCATCCTTTAATGCAAAACCAAACACCATGCAACAATCATGGCAGAAAATGGGTTGTGTTAGAACCTTCCTCCTTGTTTGCTTTCATTATGGTTACTAGTGTACTTATCTGGCGTTGCCCGGAACTTTATTTTCCACTTAAGAACTCACCAAACTGTCTTCTCTAGTACCTGTAACTTCCCCCCATATTTCCCAATGCAATCTGTATTCAGAGTTATTTACATACAGAGTTTGGGTTCCTGAGGGAGTACACTGTTCTCCTCCTTGCTGCTAGGCCTCGTGTCCATAGCAACCGGCCTATTTCTGTACCTATAAATTTTCCTCATATCCCCCAATCCAATCTTTATGTAGAGTTGTTAACATTCAGAGGTTGGGTTCCTGAGGGAATACACTGTCCTTCTCCTTGCTGCTAGGCATCGTCTCTATAGCAACTGGCGTATTCCAGTACCTGTAACTTCTCCCCATAGTCCAAACTGTGTTGTCTGGTAATGTTGATGTACTGGCTTTTGGGGTTTTTTTCTCCTACTTTCTGTTGAATTTGTGCAACAGCTTTACATTTTCTGAGAAGCATTTTTTGTTTTCAATTTCAACTTTAACATTCCTCGCACAAGATTCCTCATACAATCTACTGTGTGAGGCAAGAAGACCTTGTAACTATGGCCATTTCTGCACTACGCTGTTATATAGTGCTATTGCTCCACTTTCAACATCCTGTGCAATTCTGGGGTTTGTAGTTTACTGAGGCCAAAGAGCTCTCTGGCTGAGAATTCTTAAATGCCCCTCTTTAAACTACAAATCCCAGGATTCCATAGGATGTTGAAAGTGGAATAATAGCACTATGACAGTGTAGTGTGGAAATGGGCTATGTTGTGTGTGTCACTCTAATTTTTCTCACCTATGTCTCCCAAATGTTTTCTGGCATCCTTATTGATGGTAAGCCTCATCCCCACAGCAAGCGGCCCGAGGCCGAAGAGCTCTTGGCTGAGAATTCTAAAGGTCCCTCCCTAAACTGCAAACCTCAGGATTCCATGGAATCTTCACAGCCTGCCAATCATATGAGGTCCTCTCGCCTCACTCAGCCAATCGTATGTGATCTTCACCTGCCTGACACAGACAAACAAACAAACTCACAAACAGACAAACATTGACTTTTATATAGTAGATTGTAAATTACAACCCATCTTCCCCATTTACCTAAATGAAACACAAAACAAACAAACAAACAAACAAACAAACAAAAAACCATTCTCTATCTGCAGTGTAGAGAACCAGCACGGTGTAGTAATTTGAACACAGGACTACAGGCTCTGGAGACCAGCGCTCAATTCTCTGCTTGGCCATGGAAATCCTCTGGGTGATCTTGGGCATGTCACACACTCTCAGCCCCAGAAAAACCTCAGGGTTGCCATAAGTCAGAAACAACAACTTTCTGCAGTTTAAAGGAGCACAGCTCATTCAGTTACCTTATTCTATAGCATGTGCAGACCAGAACTAAAGGATCCAGCATCCTGAATAATACATAATGCAGCTAGGTATGAGATCTGCTCCTGCTATTTTGAATGCTCAGTGTATGAAGATTTATACTGATCTGGAATTATGTGGCCAATTCAGGAAATAACACTGAAGTGGTTATTGAGAAAGTAATATTTGGGTAATAGTTAAATATGTATGACTAATGACTCTCCCCTCTTTGAATTTACAAGCGATTCTAGCTGCTGGAGAAAAATGTGGAGCATGTGGGTATCAAAAAAAAAAGAATCAGGTGAGGGGGAAGCTAATGAATGGATGGATATAGCTCAGCTATTTAATCTTCCTCTATCTGAAAATTTAGCGTTTTCTTACCTGCCACTTCATTTCCCACTACTGTTCTGTCTTTTAGTGCTTTCTTGACACATGTACGAAAGGGTAAAAGCTAATGAGTGTGGGTGTCAGCACAATATAAATTACTGCAAAGGGAAAACTTGATGCATGGCTCAGGATCTGAAAGTGGAACATCCACCATTGTTTGTGATTATGGATCACATCACAATCTAATAGCAATTTTTATTTAATCAATAATTTCCATGCTGAACAGACAGGCCTGTTACAGAGGATCGACAAGCAGGTACTGATAACAGGGCTCGTTATTAATCTTTACCCTGCCAGCTTATCAGCCAAACTACTGTAAAACCACCACCAAGATGGATTTAGAAGCAGCCTCCCCCTCTTACCCCCCACCCACAATTCATAGCTCTGCTGTTTTCCAGGTACATAATGCTTTATACTTTATGCAAAAAAATATATTTTGAGGAACCTGGGGCTTGAATTACACAAAAAAAGCAATTCATATTAAGCAATTTTACAAATCAGTGGGACCTAGCCCAGTGCTCAGTACCATTATAGGCTAATAAATCATACTTTCTCTTTGAGATGTCAATCGCCAAAGCCCTTTGTAAAAATGTTGGCATCTGTAATTCAGCAAAGCCTTTTCATCTTGAAATAAGATGCTCCAGACTGATAACAAGAATAATCCTCTCCTGATCAAAAAAAAAATCTGCATTTTACCAATTAAAGCTGCTGCCAGAAGCCAAACGGGGCAGCACTGAGACTCCACTGAAGTTTATCTCTGCTAAACATAAGGAGGAATACAGTTAAAGCTTTGTTTCATTTTCAGCTTGACTACTTTATCTCATTCTAAGAACTGCAGCATCTCAGCCCTGGCGATACCACAAGAATGGTATACATAGACCTCATACCTATAATACAATCCACCGCAGTTACCCACTGCAGACAAAGACACCACCCATTCATTTTCAAGATTAGACACCCGACACCTTGAAGAAAAGTCACAGCAGCATGCAAGTTTTCAAAAAGGAAAACTGCTGGATTTATTACACCATGATAAAAGGATCAGATGCATCCTTCTATTAAAGCACTGTACATACAAAGGGCACAGCAAAACAAATGAAAATATGCTATCCTTCTAAACCTCAATCATCATTACCCGTTCCAAAGCATCAAGTGAACATGAAAGACAAATCTGCTTTGGGCCTCTGCCCTTTGAAAGGAACTTGCATGGAGGACATTAAGAACTTTAAAAGACCTCTGCTGGTTCAGACCAAAGATCCATCTAATCCAAAGTTGTCTTTCCAACAATAACTACCTGGATTCCTCTGATTAATTGACAAACCAGGAAAGATGACAACAACATCTCTGTATTTGATAGTCAAAGATGCACTATTTCTGTACCTGAGTGGTTCAGTTTAGCAACGGGTAATCATATTTCATTATCTACCACTTTTAAAATTGGTGAGCCATTTTTAAAGCCATCTTGTGGTCAAAACAGCATCATTCAGCACTGGATTTCTGAAGTTAACTGTACACTTTTGAAGGAGCAGTTTATCTGTTTGCTTGGATTGTATTACTAATCAATTTCACAGGACAACCCTGACATCAGGTATTACATATTTTTTAATCTACTCTCATTCCACTAAAGTGACTAGAACCTCTTGCACAGTTCTACTCATTTCAGAGGGACCTGTGTGGGACTTGGGCCTTTTTCGCACGTTACCTTTTCGTGCTACTTCATGGGGGTTTTAGTGCGAGAAGGCTTAACAGGAACGCTCTTGCAAGCCTCCTGCTTCGGCTCCACAGCTCCTTCCTCGCCGTGCGAGCGCCCCGCCTCTTCCGTTCACAGTGCAGCCTGGGACCTCGCAGGCTGCACTGAGGAGAGGGCGCGCGACCGGCCCGGCTCCCGAGGCACCGCATGCCAGGTAACTGTGCACGGGGCGCTGGAGCGATGTGTGACCGCGCAGCATTTTTGGCTTTAAGCCGAAAATGACAAGATGCATGCGTGGTCCACGTCAGGCCCTTGAGCGTTGTGTAAATGTGAGTGCGTCATGCAGACTGCTCCTCACATTTATGTGATGCTCAAGGGGCCCTCTCGCTTCAAAAACGCCATGCAAAAAGGGCCTTGGTTGTGCCCTTAGTTTTTACATAAACCAAACTGATACCGAATAAAGGCATCAGTGACCAAAGGCCCATGGTAGGAAACACCAAATGTTTAAATCTGCAGACTAATCCAACCTTTTAAGAGCAAATGTTACCATTTGGTCCTCTAATGTAGAAAATTCCTAGTGGCTGGTTTCCATGTTCCAAATTCAAAGGTAAGCAAGAGGACATCAATACATAAACAATCAATTCTTCAAAACAAAAAGGAACACATATATCCTTATCCATTTTGGTTACTCTATTTTCTAATCTCAGCCTCAGTAATTATACTTTCAACTAAAACCAACAAAAATATAAACAGTAAGCTTTCTATTCAAGGTGGTGTTTGGAGAGGAGACAATTTCTTATTGTCAGACTGAATGGGAAGGAAAAGCAATTTCACCAAAGGTTTCCCATTTTAAAAACAATGTAGGAGGAACACACCATTTTGGCTGTGTTAAGTGTTACTCTTTCTTAAGCCAGCTTGGGTTCAAAGATGGGTGTTATATAAATGTTTTAATATAATTTTTTAGCTATATATTTAGATCATGGTTTTTTGAAAAACTCTTTTGTCAGTAATCCTTCAGTAAGGATGTAAAAGTTAACATGAGAGTATTATATTACAAAGAAATCCTCATTGTTTTCCCCAATGGAAATTCAGCATGGTTGTCTATAGATTCTGAGATAACTTGATTAAATGGACACCCCAGTATTTCAGGGAACATATGGGTAATTTTTAAAAATTGAAATGGAGTACTCTCTCTTTAAAAAAAAAAAATCAGTAAATTATTATAACACTGAAGTAGCTCTGGGTATTTCCACCCACCTATATTCCTCAATGACAGTAGTCCAGTTTTTATAGCACTGACATGCAAGTGTTAATTTTGGCCTAAATCTAATTATTAATCCAAACTGGAGCAGACTCACTGAGTCAGTACAATTTATATAAGTGCAAAGTTGGTAAATTCCTATTCATTCAAAGTACTTACTTTAATTGGGACAAACAACTGGCTTTTGTTAATGTTAAAGAAATTAAAAGCTATTACTAAAGGAAATCTTAAAGCATAACTAGCTTTGCCTTTTTTTTTTTTTTGCATGTTTCTATTTGTGAGAGGAAGTGAATCTTTAAGAGTTCTGCTTACTGCTACTCTGAACTTGGTGTCCCCTTTATACATCTTATTGATGATCAATCATGCTCTGCAGATGCGTGTCTGGGCATGTGCACATGTGCATACGAACAGGCCAAAATAAAACTAAAAAAAAAATGTATATAAGCAAGGTTACACTTGACATTTTCACATTCAGTTGGGTCTATACGTGCCACACTAGAAGGTCAGCACGGCATACATCAAGTTCATGCATTTCTGGCATTCTAACATGAAACTCACAGTTATATTTAATGTCAGCATTAATAACTTCCTTTAATATGCCCAGCATCACTTTTAAACTGGGCCTCTCTTAACCCTGAAAAGTAGAAAGACACCAAAAAGATTTCTGTTTGGAAGTATCAGATTGTAACACAGTACATTTGACTAACCTGCCAGTTTTCAGTGGACATCTGAAAATAGTCCAAATAGACCAAATCATTTTTAAAAAAGCTGAAACAACTGAAACAACTTCAAAAATTCAAGTCTCTCAATGTATGTACAAAGTTAGCAAAACTGATTCCTTATATATTTATGTCTAAAAATTGCTACACAGGTTATCAAAAGCAACTTACTAGTATACAACTTATCAAATTAATTTTTTTTTAAGAGACATCAGTAAATATTCTTTGGAAAGGGCTGTGCAATGCACAAGGAGAACATTTATTTTATTTTTCTAAACTTGCTGGAGCAGGACCAAATAAAACATATTAAATAGCTGTCTAAATCACTTCCTTCTCTATAGGAGTACCAAAGTGAAGCAAAGCATGCCAACTAGTTTTGAGAGAAAGATGCAACACTTTTCACAGAAGAGGTTTTCAGGAACGGGGTTTTATGCAATGTCAGCGACAGCTTCTCTTTTGACTCAGTTGTTCTCTTTACTTTACCTCCTCAGTGAACAACATAATTTGGCAGTGGTTATGCAAAATGTCTCTGAAGGCCATGAAAGGCATATTCACTACAAACACATTCCTGACTTGCCTTGATGAGAAAAGATGCCGTCTGAAAGGGGGACAGAGAAAGTGCCAGGAGGTTACTGGCAATGCAGGCCACATATGCAAAACAGCTGTGAAACAACAGTGAGGTGTGTCTGGAATTACTTACCCTTGAAACCAAGAACACTTATGCAGTTACTTTTGATGAGGGTTAGAGGTCTGGGATACAATTTTCTTCCACGTATTTTGACAAAAACATTCCATGTTACAGCTTGATGTGTGGACAAAACGAATAAGAAGGAAGATAGACAAAAAAGAGGCAGATTCGCAGAAGAGTAGTGGCAAGTGTTTGTCATCCTGCTTTGTGCAACAACATACAAATATGGTACAGAAACAGACCTAGCAAGCCTGGTAAGTGGGTTGTCACATTCCTAGATTTCAGAGTGTTGTACTTATGCACCAATGAAGATGAATGCAAAATCTAGGATTCTCCACCCCCTTTTCCCCCAAAGCTGAGACAAGGATGTGTGCTTCTCTTCACTACTGTTATGCCTGGAAATACAGGAATGTCCACAAAACCCAAATAGGAAGTGAAAATATCCCTCTGTCCTGGAGAGAGGGTGGAGAGGGAGGGAGGGAGAGTGGGAGAGAGAGAGAGAGAGAGAGATCAGTGGATCAGTGACAAAGTAGGGATTGGAGAGGGGGCAGCTATTATAGGGACCCTGGTGCCTTCTGATCTAGATGTAGACATCACCATAGAGGAGTGGCATTGTTGGACTGGAAGCTGGTCCTCAGAAGCGAAGTGTGAGTATGCTTAGCTTTTTCTTCCCGTGCTTAGGAGATAAGGAGTGGGAGTGGGACTGCTTAGTGCCCTGAGTCCCCTTGGAAAGTATAGCTGAATCTCTTGGTTCTAACACCAGGTTCAATTAAGACCCATGGCAGACTTCACAGGGCTGAGACCAAAGGTGTTAGTTCCCAGCAGGTTTCAAGGGTCTTGTTTTTTTCCATGCAGCACTGTAAATCATGCGGGACAGTTCCTGAGGACCAGTTTACTAAAAGCCTGGCAAAGCCAGCACTTCCCCACAATGTGGGACTCACAGTCAGAATGGCCATGGGTAACTGGTATTTTAAGACTCTTAAAAGTTGAAAGATTTATACGATCTGGCCTTTTGGCTAAGATCAAGTGTAGTTATCTGTTCTTATCAGTTTAAAAGTTACCCTTCTTAAAAAAAGGCCCCAGAGGTCATAAAGCAAGCAGAGATAGGACAGAAGAGAGGAAGAGAAGGAAGCTATTAAGATGGTGAACATGATGACATGAAAAAGATAATACTTTTTTGAATAGCGATTCTTTCTGAGAAAATGAAAGTAGAAGCTGAGAGCATGAGGAAGCAAGGAGGTTCCTAACCTAGCTGCTGATGCTATAGCAATTGACAAGGAATTGGGAAGGGGACTGTGAACCACACTGGACATATGCAATGAGATGTGATGGGGCTACCACCAAAGCTCCACTGAGAGCTCTGACAGATTCAGAATCTAGACTGTGCAGACACAGGAATGTCCCTTTTGTGTGAGTCACTGGAGACCATGAAGAAGAAACTACTTTTAATATAATTGCACATAAATACCACAAGTGGCAAGAATTATCTTGATGGAGGCATGCCTAGTTTTTTTCTTATCCAAAAAGGAATACCTTTTCTAAGACAAGACACACAGACATCCCCCCACCCAAAAAAAGGCGACCAAAGGAAGCATGCTTTTTTGCTTCAAAGTTTGGTTTTTTTTACCCATGGTGTTATGTGCCTTCAAGTTGTTTTCAATTTATGGTGACTGTGGTGAACCTATCATGGTTTTTCTGTCGTTGCCTTCCTCTAAGACTGAGAGAAAGTTACTCAGTGGGTTTCCCAGGCCAAGCAGGGATTCAAACTTTGGTCTCTCAGAGTCCTAGTTCAACATATAAACCACTACAACACCATGTTTCTTCATGCTTTTTGCATCAAAGTTTTTTGGGTTTTTTTTACCCATATGGAAAGATATACTGACGAAACAAGCATTCTAGAAAAACACATACAATTAATTAACCAAGGTATCTTTAATTTGTTGACAGCTGTAATAGAAACATTTCAAAAATGGAATAGATGCCAGTTTGTCCATGATGAACTGTGAAGTGTTTTTCCAGTCTAAATTTAATGCTGTGGATGTGTTTGGTACAGATAGAAATTTATATTACCACATGGAACCCTCATTTTCATGCTACAAAGCACAATTAGAATTGTGTTGCGACTATTCATTCTTTGTTAAAGACACCTCAGCAATGTAAACAAAAACTATAGTTTTACCATGTCATTTTTTTTAATTGGTCTTAGCTACTATGCAGTCAAGTTATCACCAAAGAAATGACTTCTCTGCTATAAAACTATAAAACTATAAAATTAAAATTATAAATGAAAAAATCTGTACACTTAGAATCTCACTGAATAGCAAATTTCAAGAAGGTTTTTACATAAAAAAACTTTTGTGTTGTTGTTGCTGCTGCTGCTGTTGTTGTGTGCCTTCACATCGTTTCCAACTTATGGCAACCCTAACGTGAATTTATAATAAGGTTTTAATATGGGCTGAGTGTGTGGCATGCCCAAGGTTACTCAGTGGGTTTCTATGGTCATGCAGGGAATGGAACTTGGGTCTCTAGAGTTGCTCAAACCGCTACACCGGACTGGCTCTCTTAGTTAAACTTCCATAGGAATAACAAATAAATAAGGCAATGTTTCAGTCCTCTGATTGCCACTGTATTCATACTTAAGTCTTTTCCTTCTGGGGTTGATTTTCCTAAACAACCTTTTATCTTAATGGCTAACCTCCCCTCTCTCCAGTAATTTTTGTCTCGCTTGTAATTTAACAGATAGCCGGGAAAACAGCTGAAGTTCACTGAGAAGAAGCCTTAAAGAAAGGGGTGGGAAATGCAGTTTCTTTTTAGCTTCTGGGTACTGAAGTAAATTTATCACATATTTAAAACAAACTTGCACACTGTTCAGCCCAATTATAATCTCTTGTGGGCAGAGAAATTAATTAAAGAGGAGAATGATAAAGGGCCCAGTAGCAAAGGGAATCTGAAAAATAAATAAAATCTTTTTTGTTGTTGCTAGGTTCTTTTTTCTCAAAGAGAAAGAAGAAAGAGAGAGAGAGAGAGAGAGAGAGAGAAAGAGAGAAAGAGAGAAAGAGAGAAAGAAAGAAAGAAAGAAAGAAAGAAAGAAAGAAAGAAAGAAAGAAAAAGAAAGAAAGAAAGATTTCCAAATGGTAATGTAAGTAGGTAATCTTTGTAGGAGTTCCGTGCATTGTGAATGAGACTGGTAGGAAATCCAGCAGTCCAGGTCACAGTTCTGGTCTCCAACTTTGTGATTTGCTAATGTGAAACACATGCATTGCTTTTGCACAAAGTTCAAATAACCCTGGAATTCCAGTGGTGTAGCACAGCGAGTGAACCAGAACAAGGGCAGAACTTGTCAGGATTTAAGAGCTTTCAGCAAAGCCCTTCAATTGCAGTCAGCACCCCATTCCTTAGAAGGATATCAATTATAGATAGTGAGTTGCTTTAGCAAAGGGAGTCAGCGCTGTCAGACACTAGATAGACAACCATGAAGAATCATGAATCTTTCTATTAACTGTAAAGGAGAGGGGGGCTGATGGCAGGGGCGGAGGTGGAGGTAGAGGAAAAGGATAGATAGCCACTATAAATAAGGCAGACCATCTGAATAGTTTAACACATCGCCTCTTACATCATGCATCATGAACCATTTTAAAAGAGCTAAGCCCTAAATGGCATACACACTTGAAAGTAAACCACAAACAGTGGCAAATTACTGCAGTGTCAAAGTCTTCTAGGTGGACAGAATGTCCCAGTACAGGTTTGCATGTTTATTTTACTCAACTTCTTGCAGAAAGGGATGGTCTGAATATCAATACAGCAGAAGTTATAAATGCTGACTCTGTCTGTCTTTTTTAAATCCTATTCAAAAGACATGGGCAATGGGAAAAGAATAAGGAAAAATACCACTTGCTTCTGTCTGGATGATCAATCCCAATGTTTCAATCTTAAAAAACAAATAAAAAAAGGCAAACTGAAATGGTTCTGAAATATCCTAACAATGGCATAGCTTATGCTGCTGGCACTGCAGTAGCATGGCAGTTTGTATAATCCAGTGATTTACCAATGCAGCAAACTCTAAATCAATGCTCTTCAAACATTTCATTTTTGGGAGCCTTTCATACACTTGACCATGTGATTTATTATAGACCATTTGGACGCAGGACAGGCTGCAGGAGAATACATAAGAGGACAACTTGGTTTTCAGGTGGTCTCATTTAGTCAGACTCATGTCCCACTGAGAACATGCCCCAGAAGAAGAGTGATGATGGGTAACTCATCTTCCATTATTATGTTTCATGTTAAAGAACTGGTCAGCTTTTACAGAACAGTTTGTAAAACCACGTCTACAGGGTCAAGTAGTTAACCAGTGTTTCAATAAACATATAATAGACTGCATCATTGGTTTCAAAATGATTGTAATATTCTTGTTTTTTAAGTGACACATTTTAAATTGTTTTTAACTCTATTGATAGCGTAATTACATTTTAACTTTCTGTATGTTTTTATTCATGAGACTTTTTGTCTATTTGAATTTTTGTAAACCACCTCAGGTCGCTAACAAACTATTGTGGATGTACGGATTACTTCTTAAATTTCTAGGCAGTTCTTACTTGGAGATTCAGATTATACTGCATTTGTTTAGCTGTTAACACAGTCCCAATCCAGTGAGCGTTGATATGCATATGTAAACACATATAATCCCTGGAAAATGTGATGCATATCTGCAAATCATGAGAAACAGCAGTGGATAAAAGCAGCTGACGAAAGGTAGCATTTAATTGCTTATGTCCCTGAAACGGGAAGATTATATCCTAATATTCTGAAAATTCATCTCGTTGGTCAACTTACCGTATGAATGTGTATGATCACCTAAATTTGAATGTCTATTGTAAAAGAGGTATTGTAAGACATGCTAGGAACCCAGGAAGTATATGATCCATTAGTAACTACTGTAAGTTGCTAGTGTCTCTGTTGCTGCCAGTAATGCTCTACAATTTTGTCTTTATTAATGGGAATTGTGGTAACACAGGTAATCCACTTCAGTTTATATACACAACAGAAAATTGATACATAAAATGCACCACAAATCCTTTAAGGCTGTGGGGGCAAACTTCTCTGTCTTGCTTTTCCATTGTTACAGTCCTATTTGAAAACCATGGGGGGAAATCATACTTGGCAAGAGGTTAATAATAACTCATGTCCAGCTTACTATTACTCAATAACTATCAAAGTCTCTGATTCAAAATAGTATTTTGTGGCTTACAGGATCAGAGCCATTACACTCTCTATTGAAGACTTTATTGAATTTTACACTAAGCTTTAGCTGACTGAACAGGTCAAACACTATAGCTCAGAGTTTTGCTTTATTCGCAAAAACTCATAAACCTCTCTCCAGTCTGCAGTGCTGTTTGCAAAGAAACTTGACTCAGCAAAGGGTCAAAGAACTTGACCCTGCAGAAAAGGTCACACAGTTTTCAAGCCAGGCTCCTGAATACCATTAACTTACATGCACTAGCTGTTCCTGCGTGTCGAACTCTCGTGAACAAGCTTCCCAATGGCAGTTTGTCTCATAGACCACTTCAGGTTCTTGTTTGCTTTCATCTTTGTCCCCTTCCTCTTTTACTAAGGTCATTCCTTCAGGTGGGTCCTGGAGGTTAAAAAAAGGGGTATGTGGGCACATGAATGAATACGAAAGCAGAGGGGAAAAAAACATGTGGCTGAAAAACTTAACAGAAAAGGTGTGAGGAGTCAAGATTTTATCAGCTCATTCTATGGCTTTAAGTAAAATCCAAAAATTCAGAATTAATCATGTAAAACAAAGAACGGAAGATGGATGGTATTTGAAGGGCTTTCTCTGTATTTTTTCTCATCCTCTTGGGAAAGCCTGATGGATATATTTGTTGTTCTGTATGGGCTTTCAGTTTCTACATTTTACCTGCTAACTCTTCCATGTGTGCAAGGCTCAGTTCCTGACTTCTGATATGAAGGTGACAAAAGCTCATTACAGAATTGTTTTGGAAATGCTGTTAGTCAGTAAAAACCTGGTGGATATGCCAGACTTTAAGCCTAAATGACTGGACTAGAAGGACAGTCTTCTTAGGTGCAGGTGACTCTGTAGATGAAGAATTTTGATCAACAATCATCAGCTAAAAGCATGTGTTGCCCAGGTAGCATGGGGTTCAAGAAGCTAGTCTGAAATGGACTCCATCCCCAAGCATTACTTTTAATCCACCAGGAGTTTGCAATCTTTCCTCAGCAGGTGCTCACATAACCATGAGTGATCAGTCTTATCACTATTGGAAGCTCCTTACTTATAGGTTGTTTGCCCCTCCCTATCTCTAAAACAAAAGGATGATTTATTGAAATGATGTGAATGTATATATATCAATCACAGTAATTTACTTATTTGCTTTATATACTGCCTCTCCACCAAAAATGATGCACCAGGTGGTTAACGATGATAAATATGCATAAAAACAGAAAACATCAATGTTTTATTGTAGATGTTAAAACAAATCAATTAAAAGCAGTGAATGAAAAGAAATAAGTAGAATCCAGCTTCTTTATGCCCCTCAGGGCAAAAAATGATCAGCATAAATGCCAAAGACCTCTCTGAATAAAAATACCTGTGCATGTTCTCAAAAAGATGGGTTAGAAACAGACAGCCCAGTCTTAGAAATGTAGAGTTGGAAGAGACCACAGGGGCCATCCAGTCCAACCCCCTGCCATGCAGAAACACCCTCAAAGCACTCCCGACAGATGACCGTGAAGCCTCTGCTTAAAAACCTCCAAGGAAGGAGACTCCACTACACTCCGAGGCAGCAGATTCCACTGCCGGACAGCCCTGACTGTCAGGAAGTTCTTCCTGAGGTTCAGGTGGAATCTCCTTTCCTGCAGCTTGAATCCATTGCTTCTTGTCCTGGTCTCTGGAACAGCAGAAAACAAGCCCTCTCCTTCCTCTACATGGCATCCCTTCAAATATTTAAACATGGCTATCATGTCCCCTCTGAACCTTCTCTTCTGTAGACTAAACATACCCAGCTCTCTAAGTCTATCCCCATAGGGCATGGTTTCCAGGCCTCTCACCATTTTGGTCGCCCTCCTCTGGACTTGCTCCAGCTTGTCAATATCCCTCTTGAATTGGGGTGCCCAGAACTGGACACAGTATTCAAGATGGGGTCTAACCAAGGCAGAGTAGAGTGGTACCAGTACCTCCCTCGATCTAGACACCATACTCCTATTGATGCAGCCAAGAATTGCATTGGCTTTCTTGGCTGCCACATCACACTGCTGACTCATGTTCAGCTTGTGGTCTATGAAGACTCCTAGATCCCTTTCACACATACTGCTACCCAGCCATGTGTCCCCCATCCTATATTTGTGGATTCCATTTTTTCTACCCAAGTGTAGGACCTTACACTTCTTTCTGTTGAATTATTTGGCAGGGAGTCTTACAACCTGGAAAAAGCCACCAAAACAGCTGTCTCCTGCTGGATAGGTTTTTACAAGTCATAACCAGCACTCTGAACAGTTAGCACTTTGGGCCTGGAAACACACCGGTAAACAGTGAGGTAACCAATGGGGATGTAAGCTTCCTGAAACCAGTCCTGGTCAACAATTCACCCTAACAATCTGAACTAGCTGAAGTTTCCAAACATTTTTCAAAGACAGTCCTATGCTGCGCACATTACATTAGTACAGTGAGAGTAAGGTGTACACCACTGTGGCCAAATTCACTATCTCCAGGAAGCAGCACAGGTGGCTCACTCCTAGACATTGACATCCACCTTCATGGCTGAATTAAGGATTATATCCAAACCACAAACCTGAGAATTTAAGGGGAATTTAATCTCATTGAGCACAAGTTGAATTTATTTACTTAAACTGTTTTTTGAATGACCAGGAGCACATACCTTGTCTTCATTAAGCTTTAGTTCTAGACTTTTACTAGATTAAGGACTATTGTGTATTGGTTCCAAAATTGCAGGATCCAGCTGATCACAGCCAAGTTAAGTGTCTGTGTTTAATTTAATTTTATGCATACTCTAGAAGGATGAGGAGTAAGTCCATAGTGCTGTGCATTAAGGCCACAGAAGGCCTAGAGAACCAAATGTGTCAAAAACTTATGACTGATTAAGGCCTAAGAGAAAAAAGAAGGTGTGGCCAAGGACATCTTACCTGCATGCTTCCTGCACCTGGGCTGGGGAGATCGTCATCAGGCTTTATCTTTGAACGCTTGTTATGCATCGGGTCACCTGTGCTGCTCACCGCAGATTCACTTGTGGGTTTGCTCTGCTACACATATGTATACCCCAAAAGATATAATTAGACTAAGACTCAAATACATTCCTCTAAACACAAATATATGCAAGTTCTTCTGGGCAACTTTATTTTGCCAATTAGGTATAAATGACCTGCAATTTATTGTTTGAGTTCACCTTTCTAGGACTAAGCAAGTCTTTCTAATGTTTCTTCTTCATTAGAGCAATCGCAAAATGTAAGATGAACCTATGTACGACAGTGAGACAGTGTTTACTTCAGTAAGCTTGTACCACAAACTCCAGCAATTCCTTAATGCCCTTATTTTTGGAAATCAATTCTGTATTAAACATCATATTAGTGTTTGTTTCAGCCCTGCTGAAGGCAGACACTTTTCAAAACAGACCATTGAACCAGAACAGTGGAAACCGGGGACAATGTACTTTCCTATATTATTTCGTCTTTCAGAATCTGAATGCTGCATTTTTGTATTTGATTACCTACAGAGATTTCATTGTGGTTCATTGTTAACTATAAAAGGCAACAGGTAAAACAAATAACATATTCAAAATATTCAGTGTTTAATGTATTGCAAGCTTCTTGGTTATTCCTTTTCTCTTCTTAGATACCCACACACTAATTAATGTTCTAGACGGACTATTTAAAGTAATGTTCTCTAGACAGATGCTAGTCCTTGAGTCTTTGGCTGCCAATCCATAGAGAGTTTTCAGGAAGAATACACAGCTGTAGCCAATGGGCACAAAAATGGTCCTGGGTATTAGAAAATAAAACTGCCTGTCCTGCACATCAGATGCCCTGAAAAACAGTGTGCTTGACAACATCACTATGCTTAATATTTTTAAGAGTCCATTAATTTAGGGGTCTGTGGAATAATTGATCAATCTGCTACATTGCCACTATACTTAAACTAAATATTTGAATTAGATTCTCCAAAGGCACCACAATCTTACAGTCTTCAATTAACTTTAATTTATGCCTTCATGTGTAGCAGAATGGCAAGAATTTCAAGATGCAGAAACCTGGGTACATAACTGTATAAACATGGGTAGTATCCTAAAAGCTTCAGACAGTGTTGGCACATACTGGGGCATTTCAACTGTCCTCATATTAAACTAGGTCCTTACACTTACACACATACGCACACACCAACTGTTCCCAAAAGTGAGATGTCCCTTTGGAATAGCATTCAGTGTGATATAACAGTATGGAATCAGAAGGAAAAATGGCTATCATTGCATTGAAAGTGCTTCCACAGATGTATCAGCTTCCCTGTGTTTCAGTCTCTGGATACAATTTAAGGTCAGTGCTGGAAGTCTTGTCTTTGGCAAGATATAAATTGAGTTCCTTTATTTTAGCATATTACTGCGTGCTTTTTGCTTGAACACTCTCAAACAGTATGATACAAAACTGAAATATTTATAGGGGATTGAAAACACTTTGTCAGTCTGAAGTCATGATACACTCTTAAGTAATTTATAATAAAAGATTGCATATACTGCAGCCCCAAGCTACTTGTTAACCAATCTGCTGAATGGCTGGAGTGATTAATCGCCAACATGACAATGTAGCTGTCTCTTTAAAAGAATGATTAGGAAAGAGCAAAGCCTACGTTCCCTTACCTGTGTAGACTCCGATGGACCTGAACTCACTTGGACAGGATTCAAGATGCTAGGAATACCAGGAATTGGCCTCTGAGTGGGAAAAGTTGGAGCAGGATGGATGAGCGGAGGACTGTGTCCAAAGGCTGAGCCCAGACTTTGCTGACGATTGATGATTTGTTGGTGCATCTGCTGGAGGGATACTGGTGTGGGAGGGTACGTGAAACTCAGAGCTGGGCTGCATTATGGGTGGGGTGAGGGAAGGAGAAATAAGTAAAACCAATCAATCACTCAATCAATCAATCAGACAAAAATATATGTGATATCCACATCTTTAAAATAAGGAAAGCAAATCCATTTCCTGCTCTATGATTTTAAGAGTCTGAAGGCACTAGATGTATAAATACAATACTTTTGCTGAGGGTGGAGAGAGAACATACATGTGGGGTAAAAAACAGAAATCAGGAAAACTATAGTATCAGTTGTTCGAACTATTTCTATTATACACTATACTACAATATACAGTACATTAGTGTAGGCATGATGACAGCAGGAGGGAAAAGGGGACAGTGTCTGTGGCAGGAAAGAAAAGCAGAGTCATCTCTGTTTGGGGGGGTAAGTTGCCAGCTCCAAGCAGCCATTTCACCTGTGCTTTCAGCAGGGGAGTATGTTTTGAACCTAAGTGCACTGTGATTGTTCAAGTCAGCCTTAGGATGCAATGACCCACCCAATCCCACAATAGGCATTGGTGAAATAGCCTGCTCAGAGCTGGCAACCCATAATTACTCAACTACAAATTAGTCTGCCTTTCCTCACTGCTGCTTCACAACCCTGGAAAAAAAATGCAACCCACACACTGTTGTGTTAGTGTACTAATAAGATTTGCATAAACAGGATTTTGAACACAGCTGTACGATGTTTGATCACATTTATCATACAACTGCTTCATGAGGTAGACCAGACACTGGGGACAGATCTCAAGAGGTTGAGAAAAAGAAACGTGTCTGAAATTATACATCAGCTAAGTTCAGACATAAAGATCTCCGGTCAACTACAATTACCATATCTTGGTGTGATCCCTTTATTTGTAAGCAACACTTAAATCAAAATTCCTTTACTTAAGCTACACAGGGAACTGTGCTTCAACAAACCACAATATCTTCTTTGAAGCTGGGGAAGTTAGATATTTTTAACTTCCACAGCTTCAGTAAAGGTATTATGGTTTGTGTTAGAAGAATAGCAAGTTAGGAAACAGAATGTTAAATTAGGCAAATCCTTCCAGTGCTGATTTCCTATTGTGTTCTTTACTAATTTTTTTTTTTTAGTCTACTGAGGCAAAAGGAGTGAAACTTTTAGCCTAAAATTCTTAGCTACTGTTTGGAGCACAATTAAATTTAATTTATTCCACCAACCTACATGCAGGTCCTTCTATAATCAAGTACATATTTCCTCAGTCGGATTAAGGAATGTTTGCCATGGACCTTCTTCTAGAAGTATTACTACTCTAGTCCAAATTCATGTTCACTCAGGTATTTGTTTTTTGAGGATTTCACTGAAATGCAATGGCATCAATTGGACATCTACTAAAGTGAACAGGTAACAAAAGAAACCATAGACCCAAGATATTACAAGTCTAGATGACACCAACAGAATGAAAACTCCCATTTAAGAACAGAGTAGCTATTTTTCATTGATGGAGCAGTTAAAATAAAAAAGCATTTAATATTGTATAATCATTCATACTTTGAGTTGAACAAAAGGTGCCTGAGTAATCTATACAAGGTCCAAGTTAACATTGCTCTATCAGTTAACATTGAGGGTAGCAACAGACTCCATTCCTGTATGGCTGTACCCTTATTTGATCAACAATAATCTGCAGTGCAGTTTCATATTTTCATATTAAATTGGCATCACTGTCAAATACATCCCATGAGAGACAGTGTGCATAGTGATTTGAATGTCAGACTTATTCTCAGTCAACCATAAAGCTCACTTGCTGATTTTGGGCCAGTCACCATCTCCCAGTCTTGCCTACTTCATGGGGTAGTTGTGAGGACATGAACCTAATAAGACAGTTGCCCAAACTGGGTCAGTTTCTCTTTCCTTCAGTTGACCTAAGTATCATAAGAAAGGCCCAGCTGCAGAGAAGAGGATTTCCCAGGCAGTTTTACTGAGAAGTATGACATTTCCCTTGACAAAGAAGTTCCTTGAAGCACGCTGGGAATTGATTTTTTTTTAAGCAGTTATGTGTCCTATTTTTGTTGTGGTTTATTTACAGATGGTTTTTAAAATCTTCTGTTTTGTGTTGTTGTGATCACAAAATGGGGAGTTGAGGGAAGTGTGCCCTTTTTGCCAGCCTACAATCCTTAAAAGAAAAGTGTGATAAAAATGTAAAGGTTTCCTTAAAAAGCCCCACAACCCTCTGACTTAATTGGAATCTATTTAACCACAGGAAGGGATTAGCAAACTGCTTTTTACAAATGTGCATGTGTAGGTAAAAATGGTTAAAATTTTTAAATATTTATATTATATTAGTTTGCATGCTTTTTTAATGAACCAGAGATAGTAGTTATACTCACTTCATAATCTAGTTCCTGAGAAGGAAAATAAGTGTGTGTGTGTGCGTGTGTGCATGTGTGTGTGTGTGAAATCATTGTGTTCCATGATGAATGGCTCATATACTGTAGAATAAATTGAACAAACTGGCATAGAGCTCAGTGAACATGAAATCAGCTATTAGAAGAAAGCTTGTGAACAAATTCTGAAGCTGATATGCATCTTTTGATTAATGTCCTATCAATCATCCACAGAGGCTACCTTAGCTAAGTCGCACAGTAATCATTCATGGTCGCTTACAGAGAACACAAGCAAGGACTAAGGGGGCTGCAATAACTGAATATTATAACCAATTTCCCTCTAACTCTTGCTGTGAACAATTACTGTTTGGGGGACTTTTCTGGCTCTTGTTATTAAAATGATACAACAAAAACTGAAAAGGGAATTCCTCAAAAGACTAGAAAAAAATATCTCTTGTATTCTTTAACAGGCAAACTATCATAATAGGGAGGTCATCCCAGGAATAATGGGAACTTAAATCACATTGCTCTTTCTGCATCTCTTTATGGACTATAGTAAAACTGACAAAAAATTGACAAAAAAAATGTACAGTTGAGAGTTATAACTCTTCAAAAATGACTCTGATTCTTTCACCCATTCACATTAAAGTTTTCACCTAATGTACTTAACCACAGCATAATTACATAATTACATAATTACAATGGCAGAATTTAAATTTGCATTAAACCCACCAATGACATTACAGTTCACTTTGATACCTTCAAAGATGGTCTACGTACACATTTTAAAAACCAAATTAGGCATTGCTTATGATATTCAACAGAATTTTAAAGTACACACTAAATTTGAAATTAAGTTATTAGGAAAGACCTCACAACACCTGTTAGACCTTTGATTGCAAACAATTCATTTCTACACTATACATCAGGAAAAAAATGGTTTCCCTGCATCATTTTGTCATAGCATCATTCTTTAGGCTAGAGAATGCTCTGGAAACTACAGTAGAGTAATGAAGTGATGACAGGGATTAGCATGCATAATAGGCTTTAATAGACATTTATTATTGTTTAACTGGATGGGGGAGCACACACTTTCCCACTGGAATATTTCTACATTGAGGCTCATTGATCACTAATTTCAGCACGGGAAAAGGTTAATCCATCAGTTTCTGCAACCAAATAGCACTGATAGAAATTCTTTAGGTGACATTCTGGATGGTCTGAGCTTTCCATCTTTGCAAACAAATGAGTGATATGACAAGCATGGTGTTCAAAACACATTTAACCAATTGATTTTCTCTCTCCCTTGTAATAAGATCTAGAGACATATGAAAGAGTGGACCATGAGCCAAGATTAAAGAAATTGCTTCACACAGAGGGATATAACATAGCAACATTATCAATAAAAGTACTGTAAAACATCATGTCACCCTTTCTTTTTTCCTTATCTAAAGTTTGTTATTGCAATAAATACTCCTATTGAACAGTTTTCTGTTTTTTTCCCGGGTTTTTTTTTTTCAGTTTTAGTTTGGATAGGTTTCAATGCATTCTTAGAAAACAGGGAGCAAGCTATTCTCATTGCAATTTTGCATTAGTTTTGTGGAAGTGATTCAACCTGACATATAGCAAAAATATTTATAATGGCAGATCATAAGAATTCTTCATACCCAAAGCATAATAAAATAACTTGCAGATATTTGCTCAGGAACAAATCTCACTGAGATAAATTTGGAAAACCAAACAATAGCTACACATCTGTGGATCTGAATATGAATTAGAAAAAAATCAGGTGTCATTGATACCTTCTGAAGATTCCTTCTTAGAAGACCTAAAGGAAGTATCTAAAAGATTGTTGTTGCTGTTGCTACTGCTACTGATCACTATCCAGAAGAGGCTAGGTCACCTGGTTTAAGTAAAAGAAAAAACACCCCTAATTCTGATTGTTGCTGACTGTGGATAGGGTTTGTGGAGTGTCCTGCAAGATGTCTGTCAAAAAGATGGGGTGGGGGAAGAGAGAATGTATTTTCCAATGATTGTTCATTTAGGTACCAGTACACTGAAGTGTGAGAGATTCTATATTGTGGAATCGTTGAATCTTACAAGACTCGTGAGAAGATCTTCCATGCAGCTGCCATGGTAAATACCCATGGTATTTTCTTCCCAAGTTTTGAAAGAAGCATCTGGATGACTGAGAGATACCCAGCCTATTCCCAGACAGGTGACTGTCCACAGCTGAAAGGTGTTTAAAGTTGTGTGGACCATTGACTGAAGGACTTTCCTGTCTAAGCCTGTATTCACAGAGGCATACAGCTCCATTTTGTAGCGTTTACTGAAAGCAGATTGAAAGTAGAAACTGCACCCATGTTGCAGTCTTACATATTCTTGCTAGAGATGCATTGGTGATAAGGGTGCAGAGGCAACTACTGCCCATATTGCGATGTTCCCAGGACAAGGAGCATCAATAGATTCATATGCAGTAGAATCATATGCAAAGATCTCACAACTTTGATCTCACAATTTATTGTGAATATTGAAACCCATTCCACAGAAGAATACAAACAGTGAGCCAGAGTGCCATTTGTCTGCTTGATATAAATCTTGATTGCTCTACAAACATATAAGAAGCTTTCTCTGAGAGACGGGAGGTTTTAGGGCAAAATGGTGGGAGATTGAAGTCTTGAAAACTATGGGGAACAGTCTTAATTTTTGACTGGAAGGACAGATCTATAATTAGGGTAACTGAATGTCTGCTGAACATGCAAAGATGGGCTTGGACTGACAGTATTTCAAGATCTAACATTCTCCTTGCTGAGGTGCTGCTGAAGTCGCTAAGTTATTCTGAATATTCAGAAAGGGTCTTTTATGAGAGGTTCAAAAGGAACTCTGGAGTGGGTCTTAAGTTAGCACATGAAGTTCCATGTGGGAAATCTGTGGACTAGAGATGGGGAGAGAGAAAAGAAGGTTGCCCACAGGAGTATATAACAAGACAGTAAGTTGAGAGGAACTACATCCTTTGTCTGGCTAGGACTGCTGAGAGGAAAGCATGCTATCTTTTTAAGGTATTTGGTTTGAGTCCCATACCCATACCTTGTTCCAAGAAGGACAGCAACTCTTTTAACCTGGCTTTGCCAGCCCATATGGATTTTTTTTTTTTTTTTTGGCCTGGATCAAAGGCCCCTGTTTTTGTTTAAAAAATATCTAAGGGAGGTACAGTATTTCTGTCAGTTTCCCATATGTCAGCTTGAGCCAGCCTGGCCCTGCGTGCTGCTTTTGTTCCTCATAAAGAAGATCCAAGATGATAGACTGAAACGATGGGTACTGTATGTCTAGCAGTTCCATTTCTGGGAACCTGACAGTCCTGGGTATCACAGAGTTATGACAATTACCATCAGCCACTCTACTCTGGAAATCAGCAGTTTGGAAGGGAAGGCATTCAGGGCCTGAGGTGATATGAACCTGGAACAGTTCTTGATAGTTGAGTGCTGGGGTGAACTGTAAGTCCCATCCTTGGGGCCTGAAAATGCACTGAAGGCACAGGAAGATGGAGCAAGTGATCACTCCTCCCGCCAAGTCCAGATGTTGTTTGCTGAGGAAGCCTTCTGCACAGTTCTGGAGCCCCTCAATATTCCGGGCGGACTGTGCAAATAGAAAGGCTACACCTAGAGAAAGAGGTCTCTTTCTGAAGTGAGTTGGAGTGGTTCCTGCCCTTCCTTTCAATGTGTGAAAGGAGCCATTTCCATCCCTATCAGTACTTGACAGCATTGTATGACATCGGAGGAGCTGAGTTAAGACTAGCCCAACTGCCCAAAGCTCAAGCCAGCTGATGCTGTGGGATATCTTGGAAGCTCCTCTGAGCTAGCTAGACTTGTGACCATTTCAGGGAGCCCCTGTCTTTTGGTATTATGAAATGTTTCAAGATTGCATTAGGAATAATGATAAGAGAAAGCTGGAGTGAAACCTAATTCATGGAGGGAAGAAATTGGGAGATTTAGAATGTATTATTGATATGTGCCTAGGAGATCCTGTGTATATCTCTTGCTCAATGATAGAGCTTAGTAATATAGGCTAGGCTGTACAGAAATTACTCAACTGTGAGCGTCTATGCCCCGACCGGATAATGAATTACAAGGAAACAAGATTATTCTTCTTATGTTTTATGATAAAGTTGTGTCTTTGAAGAGTGATCTGTAAGTCAGTTCTGACCTTGAAGATTTCAGAAGACTGTTGTCCAGATATAGGAATGGAGCAGTATCATGAAGGCAAAGATGTACATCTACTGCTACCATGAGTTTTGTTAAGTACCCTTGAGGATTAGACTAGGCCAAAAAGCAGGGTTTTGTACTCAAAGTCTTTGTATTTGTAACAAAACCCGAGATAGTATCTGGAATGAGGTATTATCAGTGCATTTAAGTATACCACTGTGAGGCTCAGTGAGGTCAAATAATGGCCCTGATAACTAGTCCTTTAATGGTTTTGACTGCTCCTCAATCAATTCCTTTCTTGGATACAGCAAAGAAAGCAGAGTCAACACCTGAACCCATTCCACCTACAGGCACTGATTTTGTTTTCCCTATGTATTACTGGGCCATTCCAGCTTGTGATTTTGAGTTTAGGGAGGGGCAAAAGCCTACTGATGAGTGCAATGAAACATACTGGTATGCCAACTGAATGGTTGCCAGAACTCTCTCATCTGAGGTTGTCTGCTGCCAGGTGAGGAGGAAAGACCTCAACCTCCCTCCAATCTGTAGCCCTAATGGGAGGATGTGAGGCTGATCCAACATTTTTTTCTCTTCCCCCTCCTTGGGACTTTCAATAGAACATGCCTGTCTTTGACAGCCAAGAGTCTGACTCTAGAGAGAAGTATAGCCAAAGGTGTCTCCACAAAGGGAGCTTTTAAATCCTGCATGATTTGAGAGGAAAAGGAATACATATGGAGGGGAAACCCCATACCTCGTTTTTGCTATAGTGGGACATCCCACTCATTAGTTACCATCCACTGGAAGAAAAGAGAAAATGTGATGGGGAGGTGGTAATGGGAAAAATGATGTTCTCTCTGATGATGATGTCATGTTAGCCACAGGCTAAGGAGTAGCAGTTTTGGGGCTAGGCCTCAGACAGCGAAGATATAAAGTCCTGTGGATCAAAAAGTCTGCCCTTCTCCCTCCTCTTTTTCTATTTCAGAAAATGTTAACTTCTGTTCATCAATGACAGAGAGCAAGGGTGATGATTCCTCTTAATGAGCATCTTGTAGGTCACTACATGGCTTAAAAACTCATCCAAGGAGGGAGGAAGAATGCTCTAGTACCAATATAGGTTGCTGATCTTTGGGGTGTGAAAGAGTTTTTCAGATTCCTGGTTCTGGTGTTAGGAATTTCTGAATACCTTTCTCTGAGTTCAGGAGAGGATGTTATTTGAATTTGGGAAAGTAACGTTATGCTTCAATATCTTTATGTTGAGCAATCTGTTTGGCCATGATACCATTTTTTAATCACTAATTATTTTTAATCAAAAGCCATAGGAAGTACTGGCTTTGGATTAATTGCTGGCCTGAAAGCTGATCTAGTGATCAGAAAGGGAGCTGAGTTTTGAGCTGAACCTCTACAGAACAGACAGGAAGGAAGGAAGGAAGGAAGGAAGGAAGGAAGGAAGGAAGGAAGGAAGGAAGGAAGGAAGGAAGCATGTTGAAAAAAGGCCCAGTTAAAGCTTGGATGTGGCCATTAATTTTAAGAGATACTGTCTTTTAAAAGTACCCTTTAAGAATGGAAAATGGCAACCTTTTGGGAAAAACAGCCTTTTGGAGTGGTGGTGGGGAGATACTTTCCTAGAATCCCAAATTAAATCTTCTGATTATCTCCACAACTACACAGGGGAAAAGCTAAGGCCCCAGAGGAAGGACTAGGTCATGGGAGTTGCTGTGAAAATCAAACTCTCTCTTTGCTCTGCTATCAGTTTCTGGCAGTCATCTTTCTGTGACTCTCCTGTCCAAGGCTCCTAACATCACTGCTGACTAAGGAGAGTGGAACTGCATGCATACTTACAGACCAGGACTGTGCTTTTATTGTCCCAAAATCTCTCTCACACAGAAAAGTAGAGAAATATTAGAAGAGCAAAAATTCTGCAGCTTTCCCAGGTGAAGCAAAGAACGAAGAATGAGCTGGTGGCAAGTCCCCCTCGCCCTTTTACTAAAAGTATTACTTTTCCTCCTCCAGTTTTCTGGATGCTTCCCGCAGGACATTCCAGAGAAATTATGGTGTGTGTGTGTGGCTATAAAGAGCAGACTAGGTGTGTGGGTGGGAACTGCAGAAGTAAACTGCATTGAATTGGTTGCTATAACCATCAGCACCAAACAACATACTAACTCAACTTGTGGAAACTTTTGTTTTTTGGATGTGGTATACAAACAAACAAGACAGATGAAATAGTGCACTATGGCTAGCAGTTAGGGAAGGGATTCACAACTTTGTCCTACATGTGTCCTGACCCTCACTTCATGACAAATCCCACTCTCTTACTTTTATACAGATCACTAATGATGTATTTAAACCTTTTACTCTGAGTATCACGTCAAGCCTCAAGTCTCTGCCTTCAAGTCTCAAGTCCTTGCAAAAAACTTTCAAGTCAAGTCTCAAGTGCAGGAGCCAACTTTATACCCAACCTATATTCCAGAATTTCTGGACAGAGTTGAATAAAGTCAGTTTCAACATTTAAGTTGAGTCAGCCCTCTACATTTGTGATTTTGCCATCTGCAGCTTTGGAAGTGGGGAATAAGATCCTTCTTACTCCCCATTATTGAAGTTCCAAAAACTTTAGAAGATCCTTCCTCCTCAAGTCCATTGCCTAACACATTTTCTGTTCCCATCTGAGAAACATGCCCTGTGCTCTTGGGGCAAGTCTTGCCTTCTGCTCTTAGGAAAAGTTTTAGAAAGCTCTTCCTATATGCAGCAAAGACAGGCTGCTGGTCAGACTTCAACCCTGTCTCAAGCCCCTTGCCTAACCTATTTTCTATTCCTCTCTGAGAAATGCACCCACAGTTTTTAGACTTGAGACAGTTCATCATGTGACCAGTAGGCAAAAAGAGATGGACTTATTGTTCAAAGTTGTAAGGTTTCTGGATGAATGCATTTGTTAGTGAACCAAGGGAAGCAAGTCAGTCACTAAAAATATACAAGTCGTGAGTTGAGTCAGAGAGTCATGAATTACCAAGTCAAGTCCAAGTTGAGTCACTGAAGCAATTTAAGTCTGACTTGAGTATGAGTCAATAGACTTGCATCCACATCACTGCAGATCACTCATTCTCCACTGCTGCTAGCACTGAGGAAAGAATGACTGCCGTAGAGGGAGGGTAAACCAAAGGTTCTCTATTCATTTGCCAAGCAATCTTCATACTGCATCACTCGTGTCCCTGGGGATCAAAAACACTGTGCATCTCTTTTAATAAATGCAGGAAGTCAGTCATTGTAAGCATGCTTCTTTATCTCAATTAGGGTGTAAGCCATGAATAAAGGTTCATATCCCTGAAACTTTAAGAGCAGGCCATTAGCCATGATAGGCTCATGAGGATTTTGGAAGTAGTAGTGCCAAAAAGTAACTTTTCCAAGCCCTGGGGCTCAATCAGAAAATCTGACTGGCCATATAAGTACCCTTAAAAAAATCACTACACCATCTTCTACACAGTAATTCATAGAGTTCCCTGGGGGTGGGGGGAGATAGAATTTGAGCAATCTAGGTTGGTAACAGAGCTGAAATATCAAACTCACCTCATACATCATCTGCACAGTTTTCAAATCAGAAAGGCAACAACAGCAGACTAAGATATAAAAGTTATGTATTCTTACACAGATTATCTGATGAAGTTTCCATGATATCCACAGCAAGATCACAAGATCCATTTTTTATTCGTCTTACAACAGATCAACCTAAATTTGATGTGAAATTTGTCACTTAGCATACAGTTTTCTCTACTAACAGAAGCAGATGCAGGATTTTCTGTTTCGAAGTGAGCCTGCCCACCCTTGCTTCTTTAAAGAAACATGCCTATAATCATTTCCTCTTCAGCTATTCCCTAACGTTTCAGGAAAACAATCTGCTCTGTCCTCATACTCTCACTCTACATTTGATCAGTGCTTTTTATGTTTATGGGGCTTTTTAACACTTTAAAAACAGCTCCAGGAAGTGGTATAGTGGCTTTGTGACTGATAAAAGTCAGTAAATCACTGCTCTGAAGAGGTTTCCTCTAAATTTGTTGTAGGTGCAAAGATTACATGTGTACCCAAAAAGCACTGAGGCTGCAATCCTACACATGCTGCTTTAACAGTTTGTTGTTGCTGTCTGTGTTCGGATCACTTCCAAATTATGACAGCCCTAAGGTGAACCTATCATGGGGTTTTCTGAGGCTGAGAGTATGTGACGTGCCCAAGTTCACCCAGTGGTTTCCATGGACTGGTAACATATAGAAATGTAAGGTATAAAATGAATGAAATAGTGAACGCTGGCTTTCACTGTTAGTTTCTTTCCTCTTTTTCGTCCTCTCTTTGTAAAATAAGTCTTCCAGTTGCATACTCAAGAGCAGAATTTATGCCCCTTTCCGATGACTTAACAATGGTGACTATTTTGTCCTATCAGCTTTTCCTGCCCATAGTTATTTCAAATTGTATTGATGAGTCTCTCACTTCCTCCTACAATATCACTACACTTGGCACTGAGCTGGCCAACTTGTACACCAGGAAAGAGTTTGCTCTTCAGAAGGCAAAGAGGAATAATCGGTCTCCTAGAGCAAATGGTCTACCAGTGAAAGGACCAGCATCATGAGAAGCAGCAGAAACAAAAGACACAGTAGGGAAGAGACCCACAGTTCTTGTTTCTGTATTTCTTCACTTATGCTTAGCTTCCTGCCAGAAAGGCTGTAATGCTTGGAAATTCTCCTTGAGCAGACAATATAGATCCCATTTCCTCCAGACTCCAGGTTAAATAAACTCCAAGCTGAAACAAAGATTGGGCTTAGAAAGAGCAAACATCAGTTACTGAGAGGGGATCTGAGTAGAAACACTCACTTGAACAGTAACCTGTACAGAGCCAAAAAGACATTTTAACTACCATGGGTTCCTGCCTGTGAGCAATTTTCCCCAACAGCTTCTGAAAACCATTTTACAGGAGAAATGACCTGGCTGGGATTAAGGGTCATTTTTATACACGATGCTGTCATCAGGAGGGCTAGGCTTTACTTTGTGATTCAGAAAAGGTGGGAAGGAAGCAAAAAGGATGAGAAGAACTGGTAGAGAACACAGAAAGTGGAGACTCATTGGGGAAGTAGCTACCTTTTGGAAATCACTCAGAAGATTATGGGGAGAGGGAGTCTACCCACATAAAATTAATGAAAACAAATGAGAAAGTGTTTATGTGGTGAGCCTCCAACACAGCAACTAAATTGCCCACTGACTTTATTTGGTACATGAAAACTGGAGAAAAGTATAGGTTCGTTATAATAAGAAAAGTAATCTATAGTGAATTCATGCACAATAATCCCTAAAGAAAAAAATAGATGTGCATCTTCACAGTAAAACAAATGGTCTTTGTTTGCCTGCAATTGAAGGTCTTTCCACACTACACTGTTATAGTGCTATTATTCCACTTTCAACATCTTATGGAATCCTGGAGTTTGCAGTTTAGGGAGGGACATTCAGAATTTGGCCTCAGTAAACTACAAATCCCAGAATTCCATAGGATGTTGAAAGTGGAATGATAGCACTATAACTGTGTAGGGAAGAAAGGCCTTGAGTATCCTTATCCAGATTCATCTGGTTGAGTTAAAAAAAAAAAAAAAGAACCACAGTGCACATGAGGATTATATCTAGAAGCACACTGAGCAGTTTGAGTGCACAGATCTACTCACTAGAAATCTCTTTTAGGATGTCACATGGGCAGTAGAAAGAGGTTAAGGGAAAGATTTGAAATGCAGAATTTGAAATGCCATTAAACAATATTCCATATACATATACATATGTGTGTGTGTGTGTGTATACATATGTGTGTGTGTGTGTGTGTGTGTGTGTATAAAAAATATAATATAATTTTGTGCAAAACCATATACATTCATATATCTCCAGTGTGAACCTCTACTAAATATTCATAATCAGTACTCAATTCTGTCAGGTCTGAGCAAAATTGGTAACAAAGGGTTCAAAAAAATCAGGTGATATAGCACGATTTCCAAATTGAAAACAACAGGAACAATCAGTTGAACAAAATGGCACCTTCAAAATGGATAACTGTGCAAAAAGTACCAATAAATCAAATATGAATTGTCGGTACCATGACTTAATGTTTCTTAATGTAAAGAATTTCCTGGAACAAAAACACCTAGCACTTCAGGAAGAAGGGTTCCTAACCTAAGTGGAAGAATATTTTCTTTAAGGGGACATTCAGTCATCGTAGCTCTCAACTATACTCTGATGTAGTTGAGCCCAGAAACCAGTTTACTGTCTAGAACTAATTCCAGCCCCCTGGACTGTATGATTTGTATGTTTTCAAATCCTTGCTTGTTCCATTCATGCTTTAAAAGAACAGGTTGCTTACCTGTAACTGTGGTTCTTCGAGTGGTCATCTGTGCCATCATACACTAGGAGCTTTAGCGCCTGCGCGGTAGCGTTCGGAAACTTCTAGAGCTTGTTCGCTTGGCGGGAACCCCTCCCCCACGCCGGTACTGCGCATGCTCCTCCCGCCGAGCAACGGTCTCTCCTCAGTTCTGTCGTCCGCCGTAGAACCTACAGGGACCTGAGAAAGAGGGGAGGAAGGGCGGGTGTGTATGATGGCACAGATGACCACTCGAAGAACCACAGTTACAGGTAAGCAACCTGTTCTTCTTCTTCGTGGTCTCTGTGCCTTCATACACTAGGAGACTGTGTAGCCTACCGGTCGGACGGCGGGTCAGGTCCTACAGCACGGAAGCCAACACCTCACGTCCAAACCGGGCATCTCTGCGCGACCGGCAGTCGAGCCTGTAGTGGCGCACGAAGGTCGATGGTTGGGACCAGGTCGCCACACGGCAGAGTTCATGCAGGTCAACTCCTCGCAGGAGGGCCGCAGAAGTAGCCACCGCTCTGGTGGAGTGGGCTCGAAGCAGGACTGGCGGAGGCTTCCTCGCGAGCTCATACGCCAGTTCAATAGTCCTCACCACCCACTTGGAGAAGCGCTGGGTGGACACTTTTAGGCCCCTCCGACGTCGCCCATAGCAAACAAAGAGATGCGGCGTCTGTCGGAAGGAAGCAGTCCTGTCCTTGTAGAAAGCCAATGCCCGACGCACGTCCAGGGAGTGGAGGGACCGCTCCAACGGTGTCGTCGGGTTCGGGAAGAAGGCAGGCAGGATGATGTCCTGGTTGAGATGGAAACTGGACACCACCTTTGGCAGGAACGAGATGTCAGGTCTCAGGACCACCTTGTCCCTGTGGAAGACCGTGAAGGGCTCATCGGAACGAAGAGCTGTGATCTCACCAGCTCGCCTCGCTGAGGTCACCGCTACCAGGAAGGCGGTTTTCATTGTCAGGAGCCTGTCATCCGAGGTCGCCATCGGCTCGAAGGGCGGCTTCGTCAGCTGCGAGAGCACCAGCGAGAGGGACCACGGCGGTAGCGGCGGCGATACCGGCGGGTAGAGATGATGAAGTCCTTTCAGGAACCGCTTAACGGTATCGTTCCTGAAGAAGGCCGAGGCAGCAGATCGTGGCGGTTGGTATGCCACGATCGCGGAGAGATACACCTTCAGGGATGGAAACGCCAGGCCCTGTTGCCGGAGGTGCAGGAGGAAGTGCAGGACGGTCGAGAGCCCCGCGGGCGATACCGGCTCACTCCTCTCGTTAGCGAAGGTCAGGAAGCGTCGCCACTTGTATTGATAGTTGCGACGGGTGGATTCCTTCCTGGCCGCGACGAGGACGGTACCGAGCACGGGATCGTCTAGTGCGATATCCTCCAGGCATGGAGGGCCAGGCGTGGCAGGTCCGGATGGAGGACTCGGCCGCCGGAGTGGGAGAGCAGGTCCGGTGTCGGTGGCAACCGGAGCAGGTCGTCTCGCGCGGCTTGTAGCAGGGGTGCGAACCAATGTTGCCTCGGCCAGTACGGGGCTACCAGGATCGCGTCGGCTCGGTCGGCGAGGATCTTCGATATCGTCCGACCGAGCAGCGGGAACGGCGGGAACGCGTAGAGGAGTTCCCCGGTCCACGGAAACTGGAAAGCGTCCCCGATGGAGGCACGATCGTGGCCCGCTCTGGAACAGAATCGGCGACACTTCGCGTTTTCCCTGGTCGCGAAGAGGTCGATCGATGGTTCGCCCCAGCGGTCCCGAATCAGTCTGAACGCCTCTCCGGAGAGAGACCATTCGTGATGGGATGAGGTGTCCCTGCTGAGGGCGTCTGCCGTGGTGTTCTCCTGCCCGGCCAGGTGAACCGCCACGGGATGCGTGTGCAGGCGAATGCACCATTCCCACAGGCCGAGCGCGATGTCGAGCAGGGTCGTGGAATGAGTCCCACCTTGTCTGTTGATGTAGCAGACGGCGGTGGTGTTGTCCGTCAGAATCAGGACCGTGCGCCCCGCCACGGCATGGCGGAACGCCCGTAGGGCTTTCCAGACGGCGAGCAGCTCCAGCGCGTTGATATGGAGAGCGGTCTCGTCGTCGGTCCATCTGTCGCGGACTCTGAGATCGCCGCAGTGGGCACCCCATCCATACAGGGAGGCGTCGGTCGTTACCGTCACCTTCGGTGTCGGCTGTTGGAAAGGCATCCCCGACATGAGATTGCGTCGCGACTGCCACCATCGGAGGGATGAGCGGACGTCTCCCGGCAGCTGCAGTCGGAGTGTCTGTTCGTCTCGCAGGGGGTCGAATATGCGGACGAACCAGTGTTGAAGAGGTCTTGCTCTCAGCCTGGCGAGATATGTCACAGCGGTCGTCGCAGCCATGTAGCCCAAGAGCTGCTGGACGCTTCTCGCAGATAACGTCGGGGCCGTACGAGCGTGAGCGGCGGCCCGGATCAAAGTTTGTGCTCGAGACTCTGGTAGGTACGCCCTGGCGGAGGTCGAGTCGAGCGTCGCCCCGATGAAGTCCAAGATCCTCGCCGGCTCGAGGTGGGACTTCTTCGGGTTCACTCGTAGACCAAGGCGGGTCAGGAGTGACAACGTCATGTGGACGTCGTGGTAAAGTCTCTGTTTGCAGGACGCCACCAACAGCCAATCGTCGAGGTAGGGGAAGACGGAAGCGCCCTTCGTCCGCAGGTAGGATACCACCGGGGCCATGCACTTGGTGAAGACCCTTGGGGCAGTCGAGAGTCCGAACGGCAGCACCTTGTACTGGTAACAGGTGTCGTCGACTGCGAAGCGGAGGTACCGTCTGTGCTGCGGGCGAATGGCGATATGGAAGTATGCGTCTCGGAGATCGATGGAGGCGAACCAGTCCCCTCGATGTAGGAAGGGTAGGATCGACGGTATCGTGACCATCTTGAACCTTTTGGGGCGGATGTAGTAGTTCACCCCTCTGAGGTCTAGGATCGGCCGGAGGGTACCGTCGGCTTTCGGTACCGTGAAGTACCTGGAGAAGAAGCCGGTGGTCTTGGCCTCTTGCGGGAGCCGCTCGATAGCCCCTTTCTGGAGGAGGGATTGGATCTCTTCCAGGAGGGCCGGACTCGACGGCGTGGAGTAATAAACGCCGCGAGGAGGAATATCGAGAAACTCGATGGCGTAGCCAAGACGGACGATGGAAAGCACCCAAGAGTCCGTAGTGACATACTGCCACTCCGCTAGGTGTCGAGCGAGAGTCGGTCGGTCTCCGAGCGCTGATGGTAGGCTGAAGAGTGGATATTGGTGGGTCCTGCCAGGCACGTCAAAACCGAGACTTTGTCTCGGAGGAGGACTTCTTCGACGAAGGCGGGCGCCGCCTAATCGTGCGCCTGGCCGATGAGCCGGAGGACGGTCTCGACTGTCCAGACTGGGCCGAACGCTGGAACGACGAGGTGGAAGATCGTCGCCAGGATGGTCGGAAGGTGGAGGCCCTGCGGGTCTGCGTGGCCGGCTGCAGCCCAATCTTTTTTGCGGTCAGTCTCGCCTTGACGAGATTGTCCAAAGCTTCGTCTGTGGACGAATTGAATAGGCCCTCACCGTCGAAGGGGAGATCTTCAATCCTCCTTCTGGTGTCCTCCTGGATGTCGGCCGGTCGAAGCCAAGCATGGCGACGGAGGCCGACGGATCCCGCCATGACCCGGGAGGCGATCTCCACAGCGTGCCGGGAGGAGGCCATCTGGTGCCGAGCGATGGAGATAGCCTCATTGAAGATCACGGAGGAGGCTTGGCGGATGTCCTCCGGTACCGCTTCCATCGCTGGTTGCAGGCGATCGAGCACCTTCTTCAGGTATGCCGCGAGGCAAGCCTGAGTGTTGGACAGCCTGATCTGCAAGGAGGCAGCCGAATAGAACCTCCTTGCGTAGGCGTCCAGCTTCCTGCCCTCTTTGTCGGCGGGGTGGTGTGTTGCCTGCCGGAGCCTTTCGTCTGCGCGGACTCGACGACCACAGAGTTCGGTGCAGGGTGATTAAATAGATAACCGGCGTTATCCTTCTGCACCCTGTAGAGGTGTTCTAACCGCTGCGGTATCGGCTGAGCCGAGGCCGGTCTATCCCAGGCGGCCTTCACTAGTCTGGATACCCGGGGCAGGAGAGGCAGCGGGGCCGTGGAAGGTCGCTTCTCCTCGAAAACGGAGAAGGCTGGATCGTCGTCCTCCGGCTCCGCATCGGCGATCTTAAGGCCGAGGGTAGTGGCCATGCGGAGCAGCATCGCAGAGAACTGGTGGACGTCCTCTGGAGCAGAATCTGGGATCGGGTCCCCGAATCCCAACGGAGGAGACTCCTGGGAGGCCGCCTCAGACACCTCAGACTCCGCACTCGAGTCGTACGACTCCGAGCTAGGTGAGTCCTCTCGCCGCTCGCTCTCCGGCTCCTTCGTAGTCGCCGCAGGTGTTGCCTTCCTAGGCTTCTCCGCAGCCGGGGCGGTGGTAGCAGCAGCGTCCCGCTTGGGATGGCTGACCACGGATTTCACCCTCTTGGTGGTGACCGGGGTAGTCTGGCAGGCTGAGGTCGTCGTAGCCCGCTCAGTCACCATCGACTCCGTAGGGCGCGTCGCCGTTGCCGTGACCCTAGGAGGTGGCGATATCGCCCGATACCGTGGTGAAGGCTCCCTCGCCCTATGATATCGAGGGGAGGGAGAGCGGCTGAAGGAGCGGCGGTCCGACGGAGATCGGCTTCGGCGTCGACGGTACCGAGCCTCGTCCCCTCTAGGCGAGCGCGATTCGCGCTGTCGACGAGGTGACCGGGACCTCCGGAAGGTCTCCCAGCGACTCGGGCCACGATGGTACCGATCCCGGTACGATGGCGAATGCGACCGATAGGAGGCCGGGCGCTCTCTCCACTCAGATTCCCTCGCGTACCTGGCCACGTAGGACGCCGAGGTGTATCTGGAGGCAGACGAGCGAGGTTGTTCCTCTCTTGTCTCCCTCGGAGGCGGCGAGGCCACCGGACGCTCGGAAGAGCGGGACCGGGACCTGAAGGAGGTCGAACGCCGCTCCGGAGAAGCAGAGGGCTCTCTCTGCTGCAGGTCGGCCGACCTGCGACGGCTAAGAGGGCGGTGGCGCTCCTCCACCAGGGTTGGAGGGTCTGCCACAGGCGAGTCCGGGCGCTGTTGGGGAACGTCCTCGATCTCATCCTCCGAGAGGTCGACGGACTCGCCTCGCCCTTTGGAAGGCTGCTGAGTAGGAGGAGGAGTAGGAGGTTGAGCGTCCCCAGCCGGGGAGCGCTTCTTTTCCTTCTTCTTCTTCTTCTTCTCCTTCTCCTTGCCCTTGCCTCCGTCCGGAGCAGGGCGCTTTTTTGCAGGCGTCTCCGCAAGGGGAGCCTCAGCCTTCCTTGCCGTCGAGGATCCTTTTGCTGACTTGGCAGCCGCCGACAGCTTCGGGATCCTCGGTAACGCCGAGATCGGCGTTTTCGTCGGTACCGAGCCCGATACCGACGAGGTGGACGGAACGGCAGCCGCCGATACCGTCGATGGCGTGGTCGTCTTCTTGTCGGCCATCTTAGAAGTGGAGGTCTCGTCTATCGCCCGCAGAGACTGCTCCCAACAAAAAGATTTGAGTCTCGCGGAGCGGTTACGAAGAGTTTGGGGAGTAAAATCCCTACAAATTTGGCAAGTCCGGATATTGTGGGACTCGCCCAAACAGAAGAGACACTCCTTATGGCCGTCGTTGAGGGCAACCTTGCGGCCGCAGGACACGCACTTCTTAAAGAGCGCGGACATAAGACGAAGAAAAACGCCAAACTCCGAAATCCAAAAAAGACGAAAGCCGAAGGGGGAGTCCGAAAGAGAGGTCAAAGACAGTCCGAAAGTCCGTAAAACCGTGAAAAACAGCAAGCCAAGCACGACGTGAGAGGAACAAACTAAAGAACCTTCCGTACGCGGCGGCGGACGAGAAAGAACTGAGGAGAGACCGTTGCTCGGCGGGAGGAGCATGCGCAGTACCGGCGTGGGGGAGGGGTTCCCGCCAAGCGAACAAGCTCTAGAAGTTTCCGAACGCTACCGCGCAGGCGCTAAAGCTCCTAGTGTATGAAGGCACAGAGACCACGAAGAAGAATTTTAGGTATACAGTCACTTCTTTGTGTATGTAAGTAAATCCAAAACACGAGATTAGGTTCACATTTAGTAATCGTTAGAACATGTCCAATGAAAATTACTGGCCTTAAGTTAGTCATGAATTTGCACTTCAGATGGATAGATTCTATCTATGTCTATTTTAAATGCAGCTAACAGAACAATTCTGTGATAAAAAGATGGTGTCTCTGGAGCCACAGGAAATAAAGAATTTGTCTCTCCAACTTTGAAGGGAGACATCTGATCTCAGATACCTCTTACCTGGTCCTATCAGCCAGCACAGAATTTTTGTGGCAGATTCCTCCCTAAGCTCTGTGACTTTAAGCAGTGGGGCAGAGAGGTGCTGCAGGCATTCCTGAGGATCCACAGCTCTCACAGCCTACAACCACATAGCCAACATAGGAATGCCACGGCTGGTCAAAACAAATTTTTAAATGAATGCATTTCCTAACCAGAAACAAAACAAATAAAAGCCAACAGCAGCTGACAAAATAGGAAAGAATAAAATAATGTCCAACCTGAATGTAACAGGCAAAAAAAAAAAGGAAAAAAAAAAAGGAAAAATCGGTAGCTTTAATACCAGAGGGTTTTGTCATTCTGCACAGGATTGTTCTCCAAGAATCTAATCTAATTCCTAATGTGAAAAACAATGGGCACACAACAACCTGTGGTGCACATGCTATCGTCAAAAGTTGCCTTCTACTTGAGAACTGCATTTCCAAAACACACCTACAGCAGCTTTAAATTAGCCTAAATTAAATTAACCTAAATTGGTGACTGGATACACTGCATCTTAAATGAGAGACCAACAAAACTACCAGGCCTGGTTTCAATGTGCTGCAAGACTGGGATCTATACTAGCTTAGGAATTCTATGAGAAGTACCTCAAAAAAATTAGTTTTCCACAGTCATATATGAAATAAAAAGGCTGTGCAAATGCCTGATAATACAAAAACCTCTTTCACAGATTTTCTCACTTAAAAGGGCATAAGAATCACAGAAATGGGGCATCTGTATAACTGATCATCTGAAATGTGGCTCTTCTTATATTTGTCATAAAGAATCATAGATTTGGAAGAGACCACAAGGGTCATCGAGTCCAACCCCCTGCCATACAGGAATATACCATCAAAGCATTCCCAACAAATAGCAATAGCATGTGTATTTTTATACCGCTTATCAGCTAAGTGCTCTCTAAGTGATTTACAATGTGTCAGGTAACTTCCCCCAACAAGCTGGGTACTCATTTTACCAACCTGCGGAAGGATGGAAGGCTGAATCAGCCTGGAGCCTGGCAGAATCAAACTCACAACCTTATGGCTGTAGTACCAGCATTTAACTACTGCATCACCAGGGCATCCAGGCTCTGTTTAAAAAACCCAAAAGAAGATTCCACCACACTTTGAGGCAGCATATTCCACTGTCGAACACTCTTACATTCAGGAAATTCTTCCTAATGTTAGATTGAATCTCTTTTCCTGAAGTTTGAAGCCATTGCTCCATGTCCTGGTCTCTGAGGCTGCAGAAAACAGGCTTGCTCCATCCTCCATGTAATATCCTTTCGAATATTTAAACATAGCTATCACGTTGCCTCTTTACCTTCTCCAGGCTAAACACACCCAGCTCCCTAAGCATCTCCTCATATGGTATGGTTTCTAGGCCTTCTACCAGTTTGGTCACCCTCATCTGGACATGTTCCAGCTTGTCAATACCCTTCCAGAATAGTGGTGTCCAGAAGTGGACACAGTATTCCAGGTGGGGTCTGATCAAAGCAGAACAGAGTGGTAGTATCACTTCCTTGACTTAGACACTATACTCTGGGTATAGTGATTGTGAATACAAAACAATGACCTAGATTTACTCATCCCTAACTGTTTCATATTCATGGTTGCTACTTAGGATAGTAACACTACTGCTAAAATTGCAGCTCCCTCCCACAACCTACTTTACTGCGCATCAGCCACATGGGAAAAAGGAGGTCCATCTTCCAGCGATCAGCACTTGGCTGAATATTTCCATCATGTTTGAGAATGCAGGCCAGGATTAGAACTAAGTAGAATGCAGGTCAGGATTATAACTAAGTATAGTAGCTGATATAGTATTCCAGCCATCACCACCACCCTTTCGAATATTTAAACATAGCTATCATATTGCCTCCTAACCTTTTCTTCTCCAGGCTAAACATACCCAGCTCTCTAAGCTGCCTCTCATAGGCCATGAATTCCAGGCATATGAACATTTTTGTCACTCTCTTCCGGTCACATTCCAGCTTGTTAATATGTTTCCTGAACTGTGGTGCCCAGAACTGGACACAACATTCCTGGTAAGGTTCGATGAAAGCAGAAGAGAATTATCTGTTCAGATAATTTTGTAATCTGATCCTGTCTTCTGGGGTGTTAGTTACTCCTCCTAATTTGATAACATCTGCAAATTTGAGAAGAATGCCCCCTATTCCTCATCCAAATCATTGATAAATATGTTGAATAGCACTGGGCCCAGGACAAAACTCTGTGGCACCCTAGTAGGCATTTCTCTCTAGGATGAAGAGCAACCACTGGTGAGCATTCTTGGGGTTCAGTCAGTCAACCATTTACAAATCCACCTAACAGTAACATTGTCTAGTCCAGATTTTACTAACTTATTTGCAAGAATATCACAGGAGACCTTGTCAAAGGTCTTACTGAAGATAGGCTGTGTCCACAACATTCTCTGCATCTTCCAAGTTGGTAACACTATCAAAAAAAGGGGAAAGATTAGTCTGGCATGACTTGTTTCTGAGAAACTCATGTTGACTTTTAGTGACCACAACATTCCTTTCTAAGTGCTTACAGATTGTCTAATAATCTACTCTAGAATCCTTCCCGGTATTGATGTCAGGCTGACTGGGAGGTAATTGCTGGGTCCTTATTTTTTTCCTTTTTCTTTCGGGGACAATATTTGCCCTCCTTTATTCTGCTGGGACTTCTCCAGTTCTCCAGGAATTCTCAAAGATTATTGCCAGGGGTTCTGAGATTACTTCTGCCAGTTCATTTAACACCCTTTGATGAGGTTCATCAGGTCCTGGAGACTTGAATTCATCTAGAGTAGCCAGGTATTCCCATACTATCTCTTTACCTATGCTGTGCTGCATTTCCCCTACCACATCATCTGCTTCATTTTCCCCAAGTAGAGCACTGTTTTCCTTTTGGGAGAAAACTGAGGCAAATAAGGTATTGAGTTCTGTCTCTTCTCTGTCCCATTATCATTTCATTCTCCTTTTCACACCGAAGCCCTGCCATTTCCTTGTTCTTCCTTTTTGCCATGGACATAACAAAAAAAAGTTTCTTACTGTTTTTAACCTCTCTACCATGCCTAAACTCATTCTGTGCTTTGACTTCTAACTTTCTCCCTATACTTGCTGACTATTTTTTTTAATTCTCTTTGGTAATTTCTCACTTTGTTTTCCCCTTTCTTGTGCATGTCACTTTTAAATCTTAGCTCCACTGCAAGTTCTTTAGACACTCATCCAGATTCTCTAGACATCTCCTATTTTTCTTCCTCATTGGAATTATTTGAAATTGTACCTTTAATTGTACCTTCAAACTCCCATCCATCATGAACTCCTTTTTCTTTTAGTATTCCTAGCCATGGAATCACTCCCAGTATTTCTGTAAGTTTACTGAAATCAGCTTTCTTAAAGTCTAGAATGTGTGTCTGACTACACTTTCCACTATACAGCCAGTCCTCCACATTCACTAAGGTTAAGAGTCCAAGACCCTCGCAAAAGTGGAAAAATTGCAAATATCAAAATGAGTCCTTGGGAAGGATGCAGAGGCATGATGGGAGAGTGGGTACCAAGGGTCCAAACCAGGTCAGGGAAATGAGAAGGATAGGGGGTGGGTCAGCATGGTGGTATCTGTAGTGCTGAAAAATTTGGCTGTGAGCTACCCTCAACTGGCCAGACAACAGCTGGTGGAGGCGGAGGAGGACCAGGGATGCATTTTTAAGGGCTGCATGATCTGATCAGAGCCACCAAGAGGGAAGGTTCCCCTGGAAAAGAAGTGCCTGGGGAGGGGGAGGGGTTGCAAATCCATAAAAGTGAAATCTGCAAATGTGGAAGGCCAACTGTATAATAAACTCCATGGTGACTTCCACCTAAGGATCCTGACACCTACACCCCATTAACCAGATCATCATTATTGGTTAGAATTAGATCCACAATAACTGTTCCCCTTGTTCCTTCTTCTACTTTCTGGAGAATGAAATTGTCTGCAAGGACAGTGAGAAATTTGTTGAATCTAATACTCTTGGTAGAGTATGACTTCCAACAAATATCAGGAAAGTTAAAATCTTCTGCTACTACTCTCTCTCTCCTTTCTGAATATTTTGTCATCTGTTCCAGGAAAGCATCATCTAAGTACTCAGTCTAGCTTGGAAGTCTGTAGTAGACCCCCCGCCATCACTGTTGTTTCTTACCCTCTTTTTATCCAGATGCTCTCAACCTGACTATCATAATTTAAGTCATGGATCTCTTCACAGTTCTAAATGTCCCTGACATATAGCGCTACTCCTCTTCATTTCCTGCTTGGTCTATTTCTCTAAAATTGGCAATACCCCTCTATTGGTACAATCTGATCATGAGACTCATCCCACCAGGTTTCAGTGATGCCTATTATATTAGATTTACTTTGCTGTGCTACAAGTTCAAGTTCATCCTGTTTATTTTTCATGTTCCATGCATTAGTGTAGAGGCATCTGAAACCATAGGTCACTCCTCCTGGCTACTTAAGTTTCTTTCCATCCCACTTGCATTCCTGTCCAGTTCTCCCTATAAGATTCAGACTTTTATCTCCAGCACTTGAGGAATTCTTGCCCTCAAGAATACTGTCTCCCTTCCCCCCGATAACTCAATTTAAATCCCTCCTAATTAAAGTTTCTGAATTCTTAGCAAAAATGTTCCTGTCAACTGCTGTGAGATGCAACCCATCTCTTGCCAGAAGTCCATCTTCATGAAACTGCAGACCATGGTCCAAAAGGCCAAACAGTTCCTGGTGGCACTATCCGTGGAGCCAGTTACTCATCTCCACTATTTTCCTCTTTCTTCCTGGACCATGTCCTTCTACTTCAACTGGAAGGAGAGAAGAAATGACAACCTGGGCAAGGTCCCTCAGCTTCCTACCCACAACCTCATAATCCCTTATGATCTCTTGAAAACTGTTATCTTGCAGTGTTACTGGTCCCCATATGAACCAAACAGAAGGGATAACAGTCTTCTTCAGCATATTAGCAGTTTTGTCAGCTTCTGTGTTACATCATGGATATTTGCCCCAGAGAGACAGCATACCTAACAAGACATTCTATCAGGACCATAAACCACTGCTTCTATCCCCCTCAATGAGGAGTCCCCTACCAACACCGCATGCTTCCTTTGGGAATTGGCAGGGGGCAATCCTTGCACTGAATCTTCCAAGGTCCCCTCAGTATTCTCAGAGGATTGATGCTGTTGCTCCTGCTCCTGTTCCTCATTCTCACTGATAAGGGAGAGTGCTTCAACTTGATTCTGTAGCTTCAAATTCACAGAAATATCCCTGGTTCTTCTGCTTCTATCACATTCCTCCAAATATCTACCTTCTGAAGACTGACCTTCTCCTCAGGGACATTCCCTGTGTATTCCTCCTTCAATAGTTTATCCTGTTCTGTTCAATAAAACCTCATGCTTCCTAACATGCTGAAGAGTAGATACATGGGCCTCAAGTTGCTGGACCTTCTCCTCCAACAGGGCAATCAACATGCACTTGCTGCAGGTGTAGATCCCATATCCTCAGCAAAGACACAAACATAGCACAGCTGTTGCAGGTGACTACAGCAGCTTCCTCACCAACTATGTTCAGTAGTCCTAATTACACACTGGATCAGAATACCAGGGCTCACTCTCAAAAATCCCCCACACTCCTACTAAACGGCTGATGGCCTTACTGCCTGTTAGCTGACCTCCAGGGACTGGGGCTGCAGCTATATATGTCTGAAAGAAGGCAAAGGAACATGCTGCTTCTCCACAATATGAATGTGCCATGTATTATATGACTGCCAACAGGAAGGAATTGGCAAAATCAACTGTCAGTATTCCTCGCCTAAGAAAACCCTATGAAATTCATGGGGTTGCCCTAAATCAACAGGCAACTTGTAAGCACATACACTCAAGTGTGCTTAAGCCTAATGATTTCAGCGACTTTAATCATGCCTGACTCTCTGTGTTGGATGATGGTCAAGATATTTCACTACATATAGCACAACCAAAAGAAACAATATATATACCCTGATTAATTTTGCTATTTCAGTTTCAGATTTTAACATCTGTTTCTAAAACTCTGCAGGAAGGAAGAAAATATTCTTACTTTTACAAATGAACATAAAAAATGAACACACAACAAAATGAACATATTTGTGTTCAAGAGATTTTTTTAAAAAAAAACCCAGAAACTAAAAACATTATCTTCCTTTACAATATTGTAACAGACTACAGAAGAAGCCTGCAAATATATACTGCTATCTTCTCTCCTTTCCCCCTGAACTCTGTGCTTCTATACAGTAACTTTCTCTGCCTATAATCCTCATTTTCTAAACTTTTAAAACTCAAGGTAAAACAGGTCAGTGGACTACACTGCAATTACATGAGGGCATTATATTTTATGGAACTGACTTCAGGAAGAAGAAAAGGAGGCATAATCAAAAGCAAACGTTGTGCTACTTAGTTACTATTCTCCTAAGGACATTGTATAGTTGCCAGTCACAGTTGTAGAATTTACCTTAAAACATATGTTGTCAAATGTTAAGATATATTCTCTTATGTGAGCATATGTCAAAAGACTCATATACAATTCTGTTTTCAGGAGACTGCAAGCATGCCAAAACAAAACAAAACAAGAAAACTCCGTGTAAAATTGGGCTGGCTATTTTCCACTTGTTCATAGATATCGTAGAGTTTATGAAAGTAAACTTATAAAACTTTTTTTTTTGAGTGGGGAGCTGAGGAACTCCCTCCAGCTGTCCTTCTCCAACCATCCAACATGATTTCAGTGGACTGGTAGGATTTGAAGAAATGCTTCTGGATGGAATTATTTTTTATTCTGCAGTCATGGCATTTTCACATCGTTTAATTCATATTGATTCATTGGGTTTCCTCTTTTTTTCTTGATAGCTTATAATTGATTTAACTTGCATTTATTTTGACATTAAAATATTAAGGCAGCAGGCCATCATTATTTGATTTTAATGAAATTGTAAGTGAGGCAAAAAACAAAACAAAACTACATAATGTATATCCAAGCACATGCCTCTCACTGTTCTTGCTGAAAATGACACACACACACCAGTTGCAAAAAATGTTTTTCATGTTAAATACAGATGTTACTAAACACAATCCTGAAGCTAAAGAGGTTTTGTTTTCCCTAAATATAGTACTGGGAGAGCAATATTTCTTATGTGCAGACTGTTGAATTGCAAACAGCAGCAGCTGTACTTTAGCAAAGGAGGTCCTGCTATGGAAGTGGCATGGATGGATATTGATCTGATCATGATGTTCATCCACTTCTCAGTGAACTTGATGGATGAATGTTATGAAGGTTTCACTAGCATTTCCTGCTCATTTCTGATCTGTTAAATTCTGAAATGACATATGACAGCATCAACCCAGAAAAAAACATCAATTTAGATAAAATTTACCTGTCTATGATGTTCATTTTAATTCACCTTTGTTTGAGAAATACCAACTAAACTCAGGTTTAACATGTTCTTTTTCAACAAAAAAAGTCTGAGCCATTGAGCAAAACATAACTATATTACATAAATAACTACAAACTTTGTATTTTTATATACCAGCCTTCCCAAATATGTGAGATCCAGCATGGCATAATGGTTTGATCGTTGGATTATGATTCTGGAAATCAGGGTTCGATTCCCTGCTCGTCCATGAAAACCCACTGAGTGGGCATGTCACAGCCCCAGAAAACCTTGTGATAGGTTTGCTTTATAGTTGCCATAAGATAAAAACAACTTGAAGGCATATAACAACTTCCCAAATCTATTTTGGTGTTTCCCACCACCTCTCCTATAAACCCTCTTATGAGGCAGATAGATCTGTACAATAGCCCTGCTAAGATGTACATGTGTATATTCTAAAATGGAACCTCCTTGACTGTCTAAGGACAGTAAGATTTAGCTGGAAAGATTCTCCTGTCCAATCCTATAGCTATCACTTATGCTGAACTGCATTATCTACCAACATCAAGTTACCAAAGTCTCTTATTATATTATTAAAATACAGAATAACCTCTAGGCAAGGTTCTATCTCACCCACATATGGCCTTGCAGCTGATAAACAATGCAATATGGACATGCATGCAATGAAAAGAAAACATCACCCTTGGGGCATAGGGTAATCAGCTTAATATTTTTCTCTTTGTTAGCCATGCTAAAGTAATAATCTTTCTCAGGTGCACTTTAGACAGCAAAATGAAACAATACCTCAAGACAGTGCAAGAGGGTGAAATACACAAGCAAGCATTAAGGGTCTTTCATTTCTGAGATCTTTTGTAAGAGATTCTCAAATTCAAAGGTAGTTAGTGGTGGTAGGGTGAGGTGTCTACAGGAATAGTAAACAAGAACTTGGATTGCCTGCCTCTTCCTTCTGGAGGTATCTTGCTGAAATCACAAACTAGATTTGTTCCTTTCTTGCTGAAATCATAGTCTAGTGTAGGACTTGCTTTATCCAGTATCTGAGGTTTTGGCTGGAGCATCTTGTTAGTTCATTCTTTTTCTTATAGTTCTGGCTCTGGCTTAGAGGACCTTAGACAGCTTATCCTCCTTATCCCTGCACTGTTCCAGCCAAGATTCCTAGCTTCCCAAAAGAAAAGAAAGGTCAAATGGGACCAAAAAAGAGGTAATTTTTGTTACTATATTTCAGGGAGTACTTTCCCTGCACATTGCAGCTTCCTCAAACTGCTGCCTCTTTCTCTGATGGGTGTATGCATTAGAGAAAGAGCTATATTGCCCTTATTTTTGAGCCCCTTTCTTCCTAGTAATGCTTACAGCTTTATATTGCATAATTCCTAGTACCATAGCCTTGCAAGTTTGCTCATTTCAGTATTTCCCCATCCTACTTTCTGTTTTGCATGCACTATTTGCCATTTCTGAGGCTCCACCGTAATATTTGCTGTTATATATATCTTAATTCTTCTATGTGCAGTAAAATTCCCCTTTTAGAGGGTTCTGAATGAATGTGGGTTTTTGATTTCAATTTGTCTAAGACATGTTATTTGACCTAGGTCGTAAGATCCCTTGTAGGCAATGTCTGAATTCATTCATGTGCTTTGAGACCACACCTGGTAACACCCTAGCCAACATGTTCGATGATTAGGGACAGTAGGAGTTATAATACAAAATACCTAGAGGGCACCATGCTGGGGACAGCTATATAATCACAGCCCAGCTAGTCCTGCTTGCCAGAACATGTGTCTTGCATTAGAAATTTTTTACTTCTGAAGTCTTAGGTGTCTTTTGCCAAATTTCATAAAACATTTCTTTCATTTACATTTTTAACTCTACTGCACTTGTACTGTACTTTTGTATTTCCTCTGAACAATGCAGACTTAAAAAGAAATAACAGTTTTCCTTTCTTTATAATTTCTACAGGGTTTATTACTACCTGTAACATGGCAGGGGGAAGGGTTAGGAGAAAATAAAGCATTGTTTAAAAAATAAAGTACTCTATTGAAGACAAGTATCATAAGTTTCTGTTATTTCCAAACTGCAATTCCCAAAAACTACTAATATGATAGGCAAAGATTGCTTTGTTTACTTAGGCCTTTGGTGGTTAGATTTGGTGATTCAATTTAAATTAATCAAAATAATTCAAGTATTTGTGTATGGTTATTTATTTATAACAGTGGCTTATTTATAATGTTTGATGACACTCTTACCTAGACAAGTAAATCAGTTTGTAATCCTTCATGACAATGCAGCATTAACATGGAATCATACTGTATTATACTGAGCTGGCATCACTGGTGATTCTCCTCAATCTAATTTCCTGGAACTGAGCTTCACAGTCAGGAAAACCATGTAGTATAAGGGCAATCTTACCTCTGAATGATCCCTTCCATCCACATAAACAACCACGGGAGCATTCCTACAATCCCACATAATATTGATGTTTCTATGCTATGTTTTTTTTTTAATGTTCTTAAAAAGTTGGTTTTGGCCTTTTTAAAAATAATGTGATTATTAGTTTTTATTTTTTGTACATCACCCTTAGAATTTCTGGCATGCTAAGAGGCAATTTTTAAAAAATACATAAATACATTCACAAAAACACAGAATCCAAGACTCTGGTACTGGCATTTTGTATCTTTTTGTATGGAAGGTTAAAGGAAACTTCTCCCCATGTACGCAAAATAAATACAGATATTAAAAAGGAAGGGGAAGAGGGAAAAGGAATGTAGCAGCACCTTTAAGACTAATTGGTTTTTATTTTACCATGAGCTTTTGTGGATATAAACCCATTTCTTCAGATGAAATACAGAATGATATTAAAGCTTCAGATTGTAAAGCATATTTACACAGTTGTGGGAGTGGGATGGAATGTAAACAGGATCCAGAACGATATAAATCATGACCCTCACCTTAAATTTTCAAAGTGCACCATAAGGTAATACAGGTGTTTCAAATGTTTACAGTAGTCAGTTAGCATTCATGTCTGAAAGCAATAAATTTGCTTATCAATATCATTTTCCTTGAGTTCAAAACCTTATTTGGAAAGACTCCTTTCATTATATGTCCAGTAGTGAGGACTCTTGTATTAATATATATATTATACCATGAGTATATGCAGTGTGCCAGATATAGATATAACAGAGGAGAAAATTCTCTGCATTGCTACTTCCACATAGAAAGGGGCAAAAATATTTTGACCACTAGTCTCTCATTATTGGGCAAGCTGTTGCTCTAAAGTTGATTTCAAAACCCTTTGCAATAGCAATCGGTTCCTTCCTTGGCAGTTCTGTCAAGATGTGGCTCCCAACAGAAGGGAGTATATATTGTTCTCAGTGTAAAAATGCTTCTTAACCATGCCTTATGGGGTGTACAATTGTGTGTGACTGGAGAATAGCGGCTGCATATCTGAACTAAATGCATACAGGACTATTAGTGGAAAGGATGCTGGAAAAGCAGATACTGCAGTTCAAGTTCTCACAAATACAACAGAACTCTGTTAGAAAATGGTACTCAGATGATTTTATTTCCCTAGTATACAACAATTTGAATCAAGAATTCTATTAAGACAAAGTACTTAGATTCAAGATAATCTTTAAGATACCTGATATGAGTTATATCATAATATTTTGGCTCAGATGAATTTTAGATCTTTAAATGTATAGCAAATTCCCCTGTTCATGTGACAAACCGTAGAACTTTGCATTAGGGAATATTTTTTCAAAGCATTTCTGTCTCTTTTCTCTTTAGACATTAAGTGGGTACAGATACAGCAGGATCCCCCCCATCCACGGATTCATTATCCACTGATTCAGGTATCCCCGGTTGGCAACGGGCATGCAGAGAATGGGAGATCACTCACTCTGCATGCCCCTGCTGGCTGGAAACAGCGTGCCCACACTGACAGCGGCAGCAGGCGTGCAGAGAACAGGAGATCTCCCACTCTTCATGCCCCTGCCGGCTGGAACCAGCACGCCTGCGCTTGCAACAGTGGTGGGTGTACAGAGAACGGGAGATCGCCCACTCTGCACACCCCTGCCGGCTGGAATCAGCATGCCCGCGTGGGTAGCAGCAGGCGTGCAGAGAACAGGCGATCACCCACTCTGCACACCTCTGCCAGCTAGAGCGAGAGAGTGGAGACTTCACCGTGCGCAGGGATGTGGCAAATGCCAGCCCTACACATTGCTGTGGGCCTGATCCTGGGCGCCCTCACACTCTCAGGTCACGGGGCATGCAGGGACATGGCGACAGCCAGCCCTACACACCGCTGCAGGAGAACTGTACTTTAAGATTGTTTTTTTGGGGGGTGTTGATAGGGTGTTTGCTACTATCCACGGATTTCAGTATCCGCGAGGGGCCCTAGAACCAATCTCCCATGGATATGAAGGTTCTACTGTACTGTATTTCTAACCCTCAAAAACATGCCCTTAGTTTTCTTAGGCTAAAAAGTTATACACAAACCAGGAAACTATGCCTCTATGTTAAGTGAGCATGTTCTCCTTCTTACAAACGTGTTAAAACAAAGCCACTCTGACATCAGAAAATAAAGGAAGCAAGATCAACAGGTTAATCTAATGGCAAAATTCAGTCCATGAAGCATAGTTTATGTATATGTGGAATGTGAAAACTTCAAATGAAAAAAAAAGCCTTCCAAAACAATGAGTTGTTATGTTATGGCATTATTTAAAGCTTTGCAAAAAGAAAGGGATCTGACGCCAAGAGACATCTGGTTCTTTTTTTGTGTTCTTTAGCTTTTCAAATGACTACAATAATTTAAGCCAGGCCTTCAATTTATTTTATTTTTTAATTCCACATTTCTATCCTAAAAGATTACTAAATACATAGCAGGGAAAGATGTGGTTTGATTTTTTTGTGTTGAATTTGGCATGTTTGATGAGAAGGAACATTTTATTGAAAAACAAAATGAAACATGCAAACATAAATTGCACAGCTCTGTTGCCCCCAAGAGTCAAGAATGTTCCTGATCTAGGATTTGTTGGTGAGCTCGGGAATTGCACAGCTTTCTGAACTCTTAAAAGTCAGCCTATGCAAAACTCCCTCTGATGTCAAGAACTTAAATAAGAATGTACATAGAGCACTCAAAAGAAAGAATTTAGATGATGATGATGAAGAAGAAGAAGAAGAGGAGGAAGAGAAGGCAGCAGCAAAACAAAATAGATCATTTCAATTTTAATACAAAATACAATTTTTAATACAAATTGAAAAATATTAAGAACCAGAAAAAGGCTATTATTGGACTCAGGAGGCATGTGTGTGCTCTTTTGTGTTTGTATCTGCACATACATGTGTATTCACACATTGTGCAGGATTACAGATTAAACATTTATGGCAGAAAGTGAGAAATGAGCAATGCCCTCCACTTGTAAGCTCACCGCATTCATCCATACAAATGGCATTTTTTCTTATAGTCAGGGACAACTGTGTTTTTATTTTTTTGGATCACTCCAAAACTGCACAAGTTAGTATTGCATATTCTATTTCAGTATGGAAGATGACAGCACTTTGCCTCTCTTGCTCATTTTTTCAACCTTTTAAGAAAAAGAATCCTATACTCAGTTATACATGGGCAACTCCTTGTCACTCAAATTTGGAAGTAAGTCTCATTGATTCTATAACCTCAGCAACACATAAGCAGAAAGAACCTCTGCACAGGATTTTGATTTCAGCTTGTAGTAGGAACTGCCCTTCTGCATGATAGTATTCTAAAAGAAAAAATATCCAGGGTTGATAAACTAATTTCTCCATTTAAAGAGAGCAAGTCATTTTCATTATCCAATTCCCCTCTTACAAAACAGTTGGCTAGGGAAGGGATGCTAACTGAGGTAACCAAGCTGATCTTACTTTGCCTGTATCCAAACCTTTCAGCCTTGGCTGTTCTCTGTTTTCCTCCTGCTGTTTGAACTTGCCTCAACCTCTTGGCCCCCAACTGCTTAATCTCCTTCCAACATTGTTTAGCTTAATTTAAGCCAAGCAACAAGGTGAAAGTAACCAGATATTGCAAAGATCTGTCTGTAATTAACAAGACCTTGTTAATTTTGTGTTTCGTTTCAGGTAGCCTGTGCAAATGAGGAACAGAGGGGGTCAGATATCAGAGAAAAGAAAAAACAACTCTCTTTTCAAACTTTGAAAGAGCCTTCAGAATATATCTACTTTACAGAACATGGTGTTGCCAATTTTTGTCATGTTTTAGGTTTCTTCAAGGAGTAAGGTTATACAGACCTCTGGTTCCCCACATTCCCCCAGAAAAGGCAGACATGACTTTAAAAGAGGTCTCACAGCAGGTTACTTAAAAATGATGTATGCCTGGCTTCTTTCCAGGTTCATAAGTGAAATGACAGGCATGCACCAGTGAACTGGACACTGGTTCAATGATCTTGCTCCTCTCTCATACTTCAAGTGAGCTCAAGTATCTTAATAGCATCTTGCACCTCATGTAAATTCATACTTGTAACAATATATTTTTTTAAAAAATAAACCAATCTCCTTCCTCTCAAAGGTAAAACTAGTTGTACAACTATTCCAGAGAACCAGAGGGAAGGTAGCTTTGTTGTAGAGAAAGCAAATAAAAGATACCTGAATGGGTGCCTATTCTTGTTTAGCTGCAGAACTCAGAAAAATTACTGTTCTGCAATGCAGACTCTCCCAAAAAGCATGAAAAGTAACTTTTCTTTGCTCTGTCAAATGTGCCACAGATCCATATTACCTCTGTCACTTGTACAGTCAAATCATAATGGAAATAACCAATTTCTGTTGCACTAAAAGTAACTTCTTATAGTACTGTATGTATTCTGTATAAAGAATAGGGCTAGAAACTTTCATTAGTTTGCAAGGGAACATCTCAAGGTGGACTTCTAACAATGAATAAAACATTTTATCAAGTCTCACACTTTCAGCATCTCAAAAAGGCATGTACATTGATGTTTGCTAATATGTGACTGTATTTACACTCCACCAATTAATTCATTAATAAATTATTATAAAAAAGGGTTAACACATTGCAATTAACCAACTAAAACTACAACTCCTAACCATGAGATGGGGAGGGGAAAACAAGGAGGTAGTACAGTAAGTGATTCTTACTGTGGGTTTTCACACCATGCTCATCAAAAGACCTCCAAATTCAACAATCTGTATCACATTTTTCTTAAGCTGGTCATCTAATGAAGTTGAATGGAAGGAAATTTAGGATAGACAAAAGAAAATCTTCACATAGGGTATAAATTATGAAACTTGCTTCCACTACATGCCTTGATGGCTACTAATTCAGATGGTTTTAAAACGAAATTACACAATTTCATGGTGGATATCAATTGGTATGATGCCTATATGCTACCAACACAACATATCTCTGAATACTAATTGCTGGAAAACAACAGTAGGAGAGCTTACCATAGGCATCTGGTTGGATTCACAAGAAACAGAAAATTGGTGCAGAGAGGTGTTTTGTCTGGTTTTATGTTCTGAGTGAACATGCTTAGAATACTGCTTCATGAACTAGCATATTTTCTTAGAACTGTGGGAAAAGAATCCCATTCAAACAACTCTGCATGCTCTGAGTCTTTTATTTTAGGCAGAAATGCTGTGCACTTTACTAAGTGAGTCTTACAAATGGTATTTTAACACTGCAACGCCCTTTAGAACGAAGCTATAATCTTCTGATTACAAATGAAGTCCTTTGGACTTAAGCTTGTATGTAGTGGCGTATGTAATAGAATATGGTTTTCAGTCTTCCAACACTTGCATACACTGAAGATTGCCTGCATTTTGCCAGTCCTTACCTTATTGCACTTGCAGATAAATGGCCATAGGAGCCACTTGCTGAAGAACTGCTACGGGAATTGTTGAGAATTGTGACTAAGGAGTTTGGAGATGTCCGGATCATGGTCTGAAGGTCAAAGCTATGATCAGACAGAGGCGATAGGGACAGTGTTCGCTTTCGGCTTGGTCTCGTTGGCAGCCTAGGACTCGGAAACCTGGCGCCTGTTATGTAAACAAAAACAATTATCTACCCAAGCACCTGACCCTCTTTATTTATTACTATTCACAATGGATATAAAGAGCCGCCACAAAAGTACGACATGCTTTTGACAAGCCCACTCTTTCCACTTATGATCTACTGGCTACGATTGAGAAAAATTAGGAAGAAAAATTTATCTTTCCATTGCTTACCTCAGGGGAGCTGTGTTTATTAATGTGCAAGCAAAATGATAAATTGCTAAACAAAAGGAAAAGACTTTTATGTGTTATCCCTCTCATTTCTGGTGATTTATGAATCTGATGGCTGCTTAGACATTCACATCATTAATTCACTAGAAGCAAAGAGATGGAGTGGTTCAAATCTGAGCTACCGGCAAACTCAAAGCCTACCACATTAATGAAAAGAGTCAACAAGGACTTCTACAATGCAAAATGGAAATCAAGATTTTATTTTTTTTTCTTTTGTTTACAATTTTGTTTGGACAAAGAGACAAAGATAAATAAGGAAAAGACGAATACCCTTCTGAAAATAATTCTCACCATTTGTCCTAGTGTTGTCTTAAAACTTTCCAACAATCCCGGGAAGTAGAGTTAAGGTTGATTTAACCTAGTATTACAATACTGTTCAATACTGGATCTTGTATATTAAGTGAATAGCTCTTTCATTCTATACTCATACAATTAAGATGAGTAGCAATAGGAGTTTACTATAAATTTCATAAGTGCTTCTGTGTAATTATGTTTAGATGTGTGGAGGTAAAAGTATTATAGTTTATTAAAATGGAGGGTTGGAAGTTTTCAGAATAACAAATCAGAAATTTATTTTCAGAAAGATGACAATCCAGCCAAGGTTAAGCACTTTTAAGCTGAGGATGATTTTGGCACATACTTAGCCTTCCCACCAAAATCCATGGGACTGTACTCAACATTGCTTGATGTATTCAAAGTGACGTATTTATTCCTACCTTCACTCTCACATCCCTATTCAACCAAGTGATCAAAGATCACTGCCATTGTGTTCAATGTCTTACTTTTTCATTCTTCAATACTACTACCCTTCTTATACCAAGAAAATATACACAGACATACTGGATTAAAAAAAAATCCACTCAGCCCAGCATGTAGTCTCTAACGAAGCCTGGGGTCATGATATTGGGATGGGTGGAGAGAGGCATAAATAGGACAGGGCACCAATAAAACACCAAATCTATTGGTCTCTCCCCGCTGTGCATTAGCTCAAAGTCTTAAATTTGGTATTTGAATCCTTGCTTTACTGCTTCTATCACTATATGATCTGATCTCTAGTTACGTTCCCATCTGTGCTTCATTTTGGAACTCTCTTTGGCCATAACCCCACAGATAAGACTGCCAACAAGAGTGTCAGTTATCTTTGGCATCTGGCTTGTGGTTCTCTTCTCCCTTCTTCTACATCTGCATAACGAGCATGCACCCATGTTGTTCCAATCTGAGTCCGGATGCCGTGTTGACGAGTCAGCGTTTAAAAGTGAATGTAAAGATTTTTTTAAAAAAAAAACCCTGAAGTTCCTTATAATTTAACCTTTTTCATCTCTGTTTTATGGGCCTGCCAGTTAACTGTGTGGCTGTCTGCTACTTCATTCAATGCAGTGCTTTGATACTTGAGAACAGTGATGTCTTTTGCTTGCGTTAGAGTTAAAGCAGTTATCAAAGCTTACCAGAAAAGGTTATTTAATTAATGAAGTGAAGACCAACCCATATAGAAACAACAAAACCAGATACTAGCCATAATTTTTTTTTCAATTATACAAGAAAACAAGGAAAATGTCATCTCCTGATTCTGGATCATCATGTAGAATTTTTAAGATGGTTCCTAATACTCACTGTATGTTGATTAATGGTAACATTGGATTTGCAAGATCAAGACATTTTCACAAGTTTCATTAAAGTTTCAATCCTAGAAACAGGTTGTCTACCTGCAATTATGATTTGCTGGATGGTCTATCTATGAATTCGTTTAAAAAGGATTATTTTGCAGTATATCCTCAGGAACTTCTAAAGCTAAATCATCTTTTCAGCAGCAGCCACACCTCATCCCACTGTGTATGACTGAGATTCCCACTCAGGTCTCTCAGCGCCAGTATACCATGAAAGTAAAATATGAAATATGGAGGGATATAGGACATAACAGAGAGGAAAACTGGTTATGTGGGTTCACAGATTACCACTCAATAAAACCACAAAAAGCACCCTCTGCCTCCTCATTGTAGTCTTTCTGATTCCCATAAAAAGGAAGCTTGCAAGTTAGTTACCAGGGCAGTGGGTGTGTCACACTGTTCACACTGTTCATGTTTAAAGCACTGCATGTCTGGATGTTACATCTGACCTGGTTCACAAATGAAGTGTGTGCTGAATGAGCGGTGGAGTTTCTAAACTGCTCTGCACACATCTTACAGAGAAGGGATGGGCAACTGCCAGGAGCTGGGGGCTACAGCGAAGCCCAGGAGACCCTTTGTTTAAAAAAAAAAACAAAACCGTGCAAGACATGGAGCAATTTTGCCATGTTTTAGCTAGGTTGTATTATGTCCAAGAGAAGCCTATTTTATAAGTCAATGCTGGCATTATGAGAAGTCAATACCTGTACCAAGGATGAGGAATATTTCTTGTCCTCAGAGTTTGACAAATATTCTTTGCTTTCAGTTGCTGTTATTGTAACTGTAGCAATTTAGCTAATACCAAAAGGAACAAAACTCCATTGTGTCGATATAAATTGAATCTCTATGGTCCCTAAAACTATGGAAGTAAATGTAAAATTTAGCAGAAAGGGTCAAAATTAAGTCAGGCACCCAGTGAACTTATTGGTGTCATGTGATCATAAGAACGCTGTTTTGTTTGTTGTTTTTAATATGTATTTTAATATTGTTTTAATTACTATTGTTCATTTAATGTGTGTTTTAACTTTTATATGCTATAGCTTTAACTATGTTCTGTTTTAAATCATTGTAAGCCACTTTGAGTCCTTTTGAGAAGAAAAGTGAGGTATAAATGAAGATAACAATAACAATAGCAATAACAACAGGTTGCCTGTAACCATGGTTCTTCAAATGGTCATCTGTGAATTCCCACAAAATGTTTTGGTGCCTGTGCACAGAATATTTTCCAGCTTAAAGATGTGGGGGGTACCCTGCTCCACTCCCTTAAGAGAGAAAAAAATGAGTCCAAGAAATTGAAGATGCAGTAAGAGTTCCATAACATGAGTAACAAGAGACTGAATCCTCAGGAACATTACTTTCATTCAGAAAGGTAACAAACTCTGTCCACTTAGCCTTAAAATATTTATTTGTAGATGGTTTCCAAATAGCTCTCAGTACAGCTTTAAGCTGAGGTGTGATGGGGAAGATCTCCTTGCTGTTAGGCGAACAAGTGGGGAATGTTGCCCTTTTCTCTAGTCAGAAGATCCCCCTGAGGGGGCAATCTGATGTATTTGCCATTTTTTTCTATTCCCTTGTGAACAACAGGGTCAGAGGGAATATGTATAGGAGAGTGCAACACCAAATAAACAGGAAAGCGTCTCCCAGACAGCTATTTCCTTTCCCTGCTCTGATGCAATAGGCCTTGAACTTTGCACTGACTTGAGAAGCAAAGAGTTCTAGCCAAAGTTGGCCCCACCGGTTGGTTATGTGGCAAAACACAGTTTTTGCCAAGGATCACTCATGCAATAGAGAAACATTTCTGTTTGATGCATCCACTAGGATATTTTCCTTGCATTCAAGGTGAATCACCACGGGGACCATGTTGTGTCAATGACATCACTCCCAGAGATGAGGGGTAAGATTGAGAAAGATATCTGTGGGAGTCCCACTGTTTTTGTTCATGTAAAACATGGCTGTTATGTTGTCTGTAGCCACATGAACAATGATGAAGAAGTGGTTCAAGTGAGTGAGGAGTTTTTTAAAAACAGCAAGAAGCTCAACAGCACTTATATGGAGGTGTCAGCATGGTGTAGTCATTTGAGCATTGGACTACAACTCGGGAGTCGAGGGTTCGATTCCGCACTCAGCCATGGAAACACACTGAGTGACCTTGGGCACGTCACAAACTCTAAGCCCCAGAAAACCTCAAGAAAGATTTGCCTTAGAGTCACTATTAAGTTGGAAATGACTTGAAGGCACACAACAACAACAATGTTCCAAACTGGAACACTTCCCTTTCATTGTGAAGCCTGCATGATGGGCTCCTGGACCTTCCCTCAATGCATTTGTCCTAAGAGTAATGGAAGTTTCTGGAGGATGACATAGCATGCCCCTCTGCAGGTTGGATCGTGAAGCCTACCACTGAAGATCTCTGTGAACTGGGTAAGGGACATGAAGAACTTTGAACTGACTGTCCCTCTCTGGAGTGAAATGTTTGAGAAACCAGGTCTAAAGAGTTCTGAAGTGGAAACAAGCCAAAAGCACTGTTGATGTGGTTGCTGCCATAAAGCCCAAGAGTTGCTGAACTCTTGTAACTGCAATTTGGGTTTTGAATGATGGAATAAGCAAAGTCTGCTATATTTTCTGTTCTGTCCTGTTTGAGAAAAAGCCTACCCACTAATGAATCCACCGGTGCTCCAGTGAACTTTATCTTTTGAGCAGAAGTCAGTTTAGATTTCGTTAGTTTTCCTGAAGACTCAAGTGGCCAAGCAGGGACAACACGTACTAAACGTCTTCCAGTATCTTTATTTTGGAGCATGCAACAAAAGCAGTCACTTATGTAAGGATAGTTCTGGACACTCCTGAATGAAGGAACATAATGATTGGAACCAAGCACTTGGTAAAGACCCATTGCCAAACCAAATGAAAGAACAGTGAAGTGATACATTTTTCTATGGCAAAACTATGCAGTCCTACCTGAATATGAAAGTATGCTTCCTCTGGTGTATTGCGATGAGAAGAAACATGTTTAACAGCCTAAAAGAGACATCTGAAGAAATTTGAAGCCCAGAGAATATTCCTAGAAGCTGTCAGTGTAGCAGATGTAATGGAACTTAGAAGATTTAGGACAGGCAGACTGTGACATGCACATTGAGAGGGAGTAGGGGCAGGACTCCCATCAAATCTCTTAGCTCAGTAACCCATGGGGGTTACTGTGCAGGAGCCAAAATCCACTGGAATGTAGTATGACACTGGTTGAAACCAGAAAGGAGATGGGATAAAATGGGCAAAAGAGCCTATCTGGGGTGTGAACTAGTGTTATAATACGTGTAGTGTGCCAGGAAACCACTGTCTCCATTCAACCTGCTGAAAATTAATTGGAGTTTGTAGATATATTACAACGCCACCATTTCTTTTTCTAATCTCCCACTGTATCATCTGTTTAAGGACTATCGTTCTGAGGTCTAAGATGGAATGTCCAAGAAAATCAAAGTTTTCTGCAAGTGGTTTTTGTGTATTCCCATTTCTAATGTTCAATTTATGTTCATTTACTACATTCCATTAACACCCTCCCATTGGTAACCTCGATCATTCCTACGGTTATCTATTCCCCTTGGCTTTAGGCAGTTTCTTTCCTCCCACCTTTGTCCCCCAATGCCCATAGTTAAAACTGGACTTATCACCTCATCACCATACTCACAAGTTTTGCATTTCTGTTGTTATTCATGTAGACAACCTGCTCATTCATAGGTATAAATGTCTGTCCTCAGGCACTTAACTCCATGAAATAGACTTAGTCTTCAAAAATTTATGCTACCAACTTTGTTCTCTAGTTACTCTCAAAGGTGCTACATGACCCTTTGCATACTGATTCAGACTAACATGGCTATGTCTTAGTATTCTAGAGTAAAGAGAATTGACAGGCATAGATGTCCTGAAGTCAAGAGCTGTTCATTCCTTATGTTTCATAAGTCAGTTACTGGAGGAAGTGATGAAGTGGGTCAAATCTACCGACTACACTGTATACCGACTACACTGATACACTCATTCTGGAATAGTCAGTTCCCAGGATCATCACTCCTCCTGAAACTGGTTCACTGTGGGGTTCTGCTATCATGCAACATGCACTCTTTATCCTTCTTACTCTTTTTAGATTTCCTGGAAGAGACTGCCAAAGACTGACCAGAGATTAGAAGGATGTCTGCAGCCGTCAACATGGACAGTATCGTTTCTGATTTTTTTGGTAGCTGCACTGGTTCAGATCTTGATACCTCAGGCTGATAGAGGTGGGAGTTGGTTGAGACCTGATCTCACTGTGGAATGAAGTGGAAACAGCCGCTGATATACCTTCTCCCACAGCACTCAATCCAGTGGTGTGGAGCCTTTTGTTTACAGAAGATCTAAAGGCAATGAAACAGGCTGAACACACCTAAAGTGCAGGTAGCATATGGCACAGAGAGACTGTGATGAAAGATTAGTGAGGACTCTTCATTCTATCTATTATGCAATAGTGATATTATCAAATAAAATCTTATGATCCGTCTCATTCTCAATATGTTGCCCAGCAGTGTTATTTCAAATGGTGAGAGCCTATTGGGATCAGACTCAGAGAGATCACTTTGTTTGCCTGCTGTGATAAACCAGGCAGGTACTTTGGGGAGAAAGTCACATGTATTTGCTCATAAATTAATGTCACAGTTATCACAGAGCCTTGACAAGTGTTCAGTATTCTATCTGGCCAGGTTTCTTGGGATAGGTCTCAGTTGGAGCAGCCTGACAATACAGTCGAGCTGCTTTAATCAGTTGTCTCCACCACATGTCAACTTGACAGCTGAGCTTCTTGGCTGATAAAATCCAGCAGAGATGACTTGACTGGTGGGTCCAGGGTCTCAATATATTAAGGACTGGGGTAGAGGAGGAGATGCCAGTTCCCCTGCAGAAGGCTGTAATATGCCCGCTCCTGAAGAGACATTCCTTGAACTCAGAGGTATATCAGAACTACTGCCCTATTACTAATATTGTATTTGAGGGAAGGTATTTGAACATGTGATGGCTAGGCAACTTCAGATGTTCTTGCAGAAAACAGATTAACTGGACCTATTTCCATCTGGTTTCAGAACAGAATACGATACTGAAAGAGCATGAGTTGCTCTGACTTACAACCTGCTCTACAGAGCTATTTAGAGAGAGTGGCACTGGAAGACTCCTGCGCATCCCTATTGTTGTTATGCTGAAGATACCTCAAAATTTCATCTTCTTTCCTGTGATGTTCAATGTCTGTAACAAACCACTGGAAGATGTCATTAAAAGTTTTGGAATTGGGTGCCATCAGTCTGATGATAACACTCAGTTCTACTTCTTGTCATCAGAGTCAGCTGGGACTATGCAGGGGCAGGACCAATGGCTGCATGCTGTAATTCAGCCCGATAAACTGAAGCTAAATCCTGCTAAGACAGCGGTGTTGTGGAATGGTTTTTTTCAAATCTGAGAATCAAACAGACAACCTTCTCTAGATGACGTTACAATCTCCCTGAAGGAGCAGCTGTATAGATTTGGAGCATCCATGGATACATCTTTGTTACTAGAAATCAAAATAGATACTATGGTTCAGACAATTAGACTTTCCTGGACAGCAATAGCCTAGCCAAACTAGTTCATGCACTAATAGTATCATGATTATACCACTGCATTGCACTCTACGTGTAGTAAACATGACTCAGAAGCTGCTGATAGTGCAAAATATAGCAGCTAGATTCGTGTTTCAGAGGGACAGAATTTGTAATAAAAATTCATAGTTTTCCTAAACACATCTACTCCCACAAGTTGTCTTATGGCTTCTTTCCTCTCCACACTAATGAAGTAGTAAAGAAGATAGAAAATTATTTAAGACTGCTATAATATTAGTAGTAGCAGTAGCAGCAGCAGGATTGGTATTGGTATTAGTATTTTACATATCAGCATCCATAATCACACAAGACTCTGCCATAAGGAATTAACAATACTAAGAGTCATTAAAAAGAAAAAAAAAATAAAGATGTTACCTGAGCAGAGGATGTTCAAGAGGTTGACTAACAGTAATATGAAATGGGATTTTTCTTGACAGAGAGCACCTGACTTTTAACACTATGATAATGATTGCAACTCTTAGGTATGAAATGCAAGCATGGGCATTCCTGTTGTTGTTTTTTGCATCTTAATTCTGGCTTCCTACTAATTGTTTTGTTTTCCCTGCTCTCATCTAAAATTCTGACAAAGAAGAAAGCGGTTTCTTTAGCATGATGAATGGGTAGGACATTCAGATTCCTACTTAATGACAATTAATTTATTGTACACCAATGCAAGTTAAGATACTTTTAATTAGTTTTTACAAAGTAAAAGGCTAGCTTCATCCTCTATTTAGATAAAAGCACTACTGCCTGACTAAACAAATTCTCATCAAAAAGGGAAGGTGAGGCTATATGACCTCTCTACAATTCACTCTTAGTTTAATTCTCTATTTACTGTTTAAAAACAAGCAATTTGCATAATACCACTGCACATTGGGTGCATTTTTAATACAGGAAACAGTCATTAATTGAAAAGTTGCCGCTGTAATGAAGCTCAAATGTGTGATCTCAACTTAAGAATACTCTCAAACACATGTCTTTGTTCAGCTCAGCAGAAGGCAAGAGAGAAAGACCAAAGTTATTTCCACTTGTCTTCCTGGCCCAGTGTTCCTGACCCTCTCTCTAATTCTCTCTCTCTCTCTCGGATACTGTGAGACGTAGCAAAAGCAGAGGCGAGAAAGCAAAGCACTTTACATTGGCCTGCTTGACCCAATTCTTTAACAGTCAACCACTCTACATAGGCAGCAAGGAGAAGCAGAGAAGGCCCTTCTATGGACCTGCTTTGATGCATTTGTTTTTTGTACTGCTCTTCTTGGCACAATTTGGAAAGTCACCTTTCGTAAGAATGAATAAAGTGACATGCTGAAACCAGAGCATCCTCCTACCATTGTTCATTAAGAATGTCTTCAGCATGACATTAAATTCATTTTTTCTTAAAAGTGACTTTGCATGCTTTGTGTTTAGATAAACTTGAAATGTCTGTCTGTCCAGGTACATTCATACATTCCTGAATTCAGTTATAGCAATTGATTCTATGCATAATATATAACATGCTGTCTACAAGGAACCTAAAGATACTGGAGATACAGAAACCAAATAACCACCTTCACATATACAGATGTTCTGAACATATTCAAGGCTCTGGATGCACTTAAGATTCATCCAGCTGAATTTACAAGGACTAAAGCATTCATTCCAATGTGACAGATATTACTTGAGGTACATATATGGATAACTTTCTATAGGCACATTTTCCAATATCCTCAGTTATTACAGCAAAGAAGCAATGAACAAGTCTATAGAAATCAACAAAGAAATAACAATGGAGCTGCCTGTGGGTCTTGCAAGTTAGACTCCTCATCTTGAATGGTCTGGGCTCCTAATTAAGTATTCACAAACATAAGAGACTGTATCTTTGTTAATTTCTAACAAATGGGAAACAGATCTCATTCCAGTTAGGAAAAAAAATCAACATTTGGCAATAGCTTTGGAGTTCTGATCTAGCCAAGCCAAACGTATTGCAGTATTAAGGCAACAACATGCACCAAATTTTGTAGGGATCCCTTTCCTGGCTGAGTCCACAATGGCCCCTTTAAGTATATTGTGTGACACGAATGGCATTTCTGAACCTTACCTTCTTCCGGCGCTGGGGTGCAGGGATCACGCAAGCAGCCTCCGCAAGCAGCCAAGAGGCTCTCGTGTCCCTGCTGATTCAGCTCCACACGAGCTGTCTGCTTGCATGAGAGCCCCGCCTCTTCCTTCCGCAGCGCAGCCTGGGAGTTTCCCCAGACTGCGCTGGAGCAGGAAGCGTGACCGGCGTGGCTCTGGAGGCTCCGCATGCCAGGTAAATGCGCACAGGGCCTGGGAGCAATGTGAAATCGCACACCATTTTCGGCTTCTAGCCAAAAATGTAAAGGTGCATGATCAGCGCCTGCCGGCCCCTGGAGCATTGCGCGATTGTGAGTGCATCATGCAGATCGCTCCTTACAATCACGCGACGCTACAGGCGCCCTTTTGCATGGAAAATGCCATGCGGAAAGGGCCTTAAGATTTTAGATTCTAGTATTTACCATTTACATCTCTGTGCATGGAAGGTCTTATAAGAATTCTGCACCATCTGTGCTCTCCATAGATGGGCCTACACTGCTCTCCCTTCAGATTCATCAGTAAGTAGTGAGGGTTGGGTCCACTCAGTTCATGCAACACTCATCTTGATGACCTTGTCTATCACTGATACATGCAAGGGCTGAATGAACCACATCAGTCTTTAGGATAAATGTCTACATTAATCTTAGAGCAAAGTAACTGCCTGATCTTCACTGATGAAAATAATTCTGTCAATGAAGAGCATATTCAAAGAAGAAATAATCTAAATTATTCCTCCACTTTAATTTATTTATGGCATCTCTGTTGCTCGTAAGCAGTTTGTATTGAAATGCAGTTTATATAACACTATTTTGAAAGTGTTATTTGAATACCCTGATCTTATAGACCTGACTGGCTCCAATCCAGTGCCAAGTTAAAACACAGGTGGTTGTTGTTGTTTTAAATCAAAGCCCTTGGGTTTAACAATTTTGCTCAAATATGTACAAGTACATAACTTTAAACTATTTCAAGTTTATTTTAAACTGCTAAATTGCTTAATGTGTTTTCAGATTGTTCAGGTTTTTTTATTCTTAAACTTTTAAGTTTTGAACTTGTTTTAAATTATTTAATGTTGATTTTATTCTATTTTATACTACAGCAAGATGGGAGTACAAGGAAGTGATCTGCATTTGATAAACTCCTGATCCTAATTATTGTTTTATTTGCTTTATTTATTAAAATATTTAAGTTTTGCCCTATATTATAAGGTTTATTGGATGCTGATTAGCTTGTGATTTATCTCTGTGATTTTCCCCTCAGGGTGCCAAAGTCTTCTATGACACAGGAGGGACTGAAGTCTCTTGTAACACTGACATATCTGGAATCATACACTAGATGTGCTGCTTTATGCTGATACTCTCTACTAACTCCCACATCATATGAAATGGTGTTAGGTGAAGTTTTAGAATAGACATACAGTTGACCCTCCACTTTTTTGGAGGTAGACTCCTGCAAAAGTGAGAAAAATGCAAATATAAATAAAAATTACCAATGCGTTTTTTTTTAACATGAAAGAATGCTTCTCTAGGAATCTCTAGATCCTCTAGAGAAAATCTATAGTCAACCTCCAACAGAAGTTGACCACAGAATTTCTCTGGAGGATCTAGAGATTCCTAGAGAGAACGTATTAATCAAATCCACAAATCATCAACTCCACCAAAGGGAAACCAGTGAATGTGGAGGGCCAACTGTATAGTATAGCTGTCTTATCTTTAAATGAACTTGTCTCACATCTGTTCCTTCAAAGCAGGATTACAGGTAGTACTGATCATTAGTCATTAGGCAGCAAAGCCATCATATCTACATACAGATAGATAAGAAATAAAGTGGGTTTCCTCCATGGACTGAATGAAAGTTTCAAAACCATCTCTCATCCAGAGTTTGGAAAAGTTACTTCTTTGACTAAACCTCCCAGAATCAGTCAACCACCATGAACAAAAGATTCTGAGAAACAAAAAAGTAACTTTTTCAAACCTTGCTATCACTGGTTGTCTTCTTTTAACTCCATAAAATCAGACCACCAATAATTGGAACTAGAACTGAAGATGCTACATGTGAAGAAAGTAAAGGGAAGGAAATCAAAGGAAAGATATTAACCAGTTCTCCAAACTGGGATTGCCTTACTGTCATGGGCTTCCTTACAGAACAGATACCACTCAGGTCTTGAGCGTATTTCTCAAGTCAGAAGAAAATGAAAGTATTTTACCAGGTGACCATTTTATTGAGTTTGATTTACATTCTACCTTTCTCTCAAAAAGGGACTCAAAGCATCTTGCAATACAAGATTAAACAAACAGTTAAGTTTAAACATCACATGGTACAAAAGTTTAAGCAGTGTTATGCTGGGCCCATAATCACTGTTGGGGGATGATAGGAGTTTCAGCCCCACGGAAACGCAGCGGAAAAACCAGAGTGCAGCGAGCCAACAGCAGCAACCTTGTTCCCCAATAAGGATACTCACACACAGAGGAGTTTCTTCCAAACAGGAGGCACTTTATCTTGCATCAAAGTTCCGTTGTATACAAAACATAGGACAGACGAACAGAGGCTTGCACCAGGCACGAGGTTTGGACAACAGACAATACTGACTGGGGATTGCTTCCTTATGTACATATCTACAACCAATCAGGTAGAGAGTTTGCACACCACCTTTTGCACCCCACTCCATTTTCTGACGCAATGTACTGCAATCACACACAGCTGGAGCATGATGCAACATTTTTGCAGTGGGGTGAACATTTTCCCAGGGTTCCCTGCTGAATCCCTGACATGTTAATCAATTAAAACATTACTTTAAGACATGAATTTAAAATAATTGAAAAACACATGAAACATTTATTACATTTTTAAAAAAAGAGTACATGCATACCCATAGCCAACACCATATCCCTGCTCCAACCTGTTAAAGGTTGACAGCCTGTTTTAAAAAAGATGGTCTTTTTTAGGCCAAAAGAGATCAGAGAGGAAGCCAATGAAGCCTCCTGTAGGAGGAAATGCCATTGCTTAACAGCAGTCACTACAAAGGTCTGCTGCATCCCCACAAGACAAGCCTGAGAGGGTGGCAGGACTGAGAATAAGTCCTTCACCAAAGACTTTAAGAATCAGACAGGGTTGTATGGGGTGATACGAACTTTTAGATAGTCTGGATCTAAGTCATATAGGGCTTTACCGGTATGGATCGAAGTCACACAAGGATTTAGAGGTCATAACCAACACTTTGAATTGTGGTGGGAAACAGATCAGTAGCCAGTATATCAGCTACAACAAGGGAGTTAAATGCTCCTTATAACCAGCTTTAGCATTTTGGACTGGCTGAAGTTTCCAAAAGGCTGTTCTATATAGACTGTATTATAGTAATCAAAATGCAATGTAGTCAAGCCATGTGCTACCATGGCCAGATCTGACTTCTCCAAGAGAAGGTGCAGCTAACACATAAGTTTTAATCATGCAAATATATTCCTGGTCATTGCTGAAACCTGGGCTTTGTCTGGATTATGGCTTGGTCTTGCCCGGATTAAGTTTCAGTTTGTTCATCCTCATCTAATCCATTATCAACAACAGACAGTGGTTTAGTAGTGAAATAGTTTCCTAAGAATTAGATGGAAAGCAGAGATAGAGTGGAGTGTCATCAGCAGACTGGTGCAACCAAACCCCAAATCTCTGGACAACTTCTGTCAGCAGTTTCTTGTATGTGTTAGCCTAGGAGACAAAACAGAACCCTGAGGGACATAATAGAAAAAGGGTGTAAAAAAGGAAGCCACAGCATCATCTTCAGAGAGCATCCATCCAGGAAGGACAGGAACAGTGTAAAACAGTATTTCTACGTCCCGTCCAAGAAGGATACTATAGCTGATGGTATCAAAGCCACTGAGAGGTTCAGAAGAACCAACTGATATACATTCTCCCTGTCCAGTTCTTGACATAAGTCATCCACCAAGGCAACCAAAACTGTCTCTGTCCCACAACCAGGCCTGAAACCAGACTGAAATAGATCTAAATCATTCATCCAGAATCCCTGGATCTGGAAGACTACAACATGGTTTAAAATCCTGCCCCCAACTAGGATAGGATCCACTAGATCTCTGTCAACCACAGCATCCAAGTTAGAGGAAATTTAAGCAAGTTTCTCCACAAAGTATCTTGTGAATCCCTCACAGGAAGTTGTCATGTGGTCTGCATTCTGCTCTTGCGGGGCAGAGCGGAGAACGCTCCTAACCACTCAAAAAAGTTCTGCTGGACAACTTTGTGCAGCATGATGGTGGCATAGAAGTGCAATTTCTGCACTGACACCGGCATCACAGAATAAACCTTCCAATGGGCTCTAGCTGTGGGTGCTGTGTATTTTCATAAAGATCTCCTCACATAGTCCAGATACTACTAATAAGCTTCAAACAAAGTTCTTTCTTATCTGGTTAATGAAATGGGGAAAAGGGTGTTATGAGACATCTTCATGGAGTATGAAAAGAGTAATGGTTTCTCAAATGCGTTAATGAGGAGATACCTCACCCAGCATTATCTTAACTGGAGAAAGAGGAAAATGACTACAAAAATAAGTTTGAGGCTTATGAGTTCCACAGTCATGTATATATTTATTTTGTAAAATTCATCAAATGACATAACTGGCCCATCTAACATTCCTTAGTTTGGTATTTGATATTTCATAATAAGGTGCTCAATAGGTCATCGCTACTTCTCTATCATAATGATCAACCAAAAAGTGAGCTGCTTCACATTCAGTACATACTTAGATTTAAAAAAAAAAAACAATGTTTGAGAATAATCTTTGAACAACTGAGTTGGTTGTTAATTTCCCATTCAGTGTGAACTCAATGGCATATCTGTATTAGCTTTTGCTCAGTGTGTCAAATTGTCTTTTAAAATCTAATAGTGGACAACAAAATAAATAAGCAGCAATAGTAATAAATTTTATGTCTTTAAATGTCATGAAACTGCTGTTTGGGAAGATTCAACTTGAAACAGAAAAAGCCGAATAGGCCAAACAATAAATGGAAGATTGGTTTATATGATACAATGAAGCTGCAAATAAAAATGACTTCTCTGTGATTCATGCAGGCGTTTATGTTTCCCAATTTTATTTCTGTAAACTTCAACATTTGCTTCTCAAACTGATTTACCATTTTTTAACTTCAGGAAGAATCATACATTTTTCTTTGAAGTATACTGTACTGCTAGTGAATGTTTTCACATCAGAAAGTGTTAAAACTTTTGACTATGGCATCTATTAAGACAAAAACTTCCAAACTTGGAACTTTTTTTTCCTTCTCATGATATTTGGGCACTGGAGTTGACAGGACCTCAACTTTCACATATGCATAAAAGTGAAATGAAGAACAGCAGAAGAAAATAGAACTGGTGAAGGAAGGCTTACATATTACTTATTTTTACTGTATGGCATGGAAACATGGACAAACAGAAGAAATAAATAAATATGTGAAACATGGGTTTATTGCATGATGTTAAGAATTTACAGGACTAAGAGGGTGACCAATGAAGAAGTATTAAAGAGAATGCATAAATACCAATATATCCTAAAACACAGAAAACAGGAATACTTATCATGAAATGTGAAATGAAAAATATAGTGTATTGTAGTTGAACTGAACAGAGAAAAAGGGAAGGGAAAACCAAGACATCTTAGATGAAAAGCCTTGGAGAATGATGTTCAATGTAGTACTGTACCTTTGTTTGAAATGGCAACATTCAAGGACAGCTTAGTCATTATAACATCAAACCTCCAGTAAGAAAGGAATGAGGTGGAGAAGGAAAGACTAGTTTCACTTCGTGGCAGGAGTGCCCATGGACCTTTTCGAATGCTATTTCCCATGCGAAATGGCCACGGGAACGCTGCAGGATTTTGAGGACAGTTCCGCATGACATTCTCGCGATTGCGCAGTGCTTCCGTAGCAATCCCGCAGCAATCGCAGATTATATCATTTCCAGCTCTTTGCCAAAAATGACCCGTGATCGTGCATTCCTTCCACATCCCTCCTCCTAGTGTGTGGGACCTCAGGAAGTGCGATGGCCACGCTTCCTCCACCAGTGCAGCCTAGGAAAGTACCCAGCTGTGCTGCAGAAGGAAGGGGCAGAGCTATTGTGCTTCCTTCCGTCTGGCACGGAGCTGATGCAGAGGAAGTGCAAGGGACATGATTCCCTCCTGCAAGAAGCTTTTCACGCAATCCCCACGCGATGGTAGCGAAAAAAAGTAAGGTGCGAAAGAGCCTATGGGTGCAGGCTAATATCAACACTTTTACTACTATTAGTACTATTGATGATTATGACAACAGCAGTGACAGCAGCAGCAGCACAGAATGACAATTTTGAGAAAGCATCTCAAACTTAATATTGAAGGATCTGGCCTTCAGTTCGAATACTTGAATGTATGGAAAACACTAATGGTCATTCATATTTTCATATACAACAGTGCCATTCTGTAGTTAGCTTATATTTTGAAGATAAAGTCAGGAGCTTTAGTTAACATATATGCTTACAACATTTATCACTTACTGTCCATAGCATGGAGATACTCCATATGAAGGGCACCAGCTCCTGCTGTAGCTGCCGAAGGAATGATGTCTGCATATGGACTGCGCTGACCTGCCAACAGAGCCATCTGATGATAATATTCAGCTGGACTTACTCCAGCATGTGGTGCTAAAGACAGGACATAGAAAAATAGCATTAAATGACATATGGTAAACAGGAAACAATATTTTCTCGCCCCCCCCCCCGTTTTAAATCTATTTTATTTGTATTTTAAATCTCATCCAAGCTGGGTGGATTTTCTGTTTCATCACATGAAATTCAGCTGTGGATAATTTATATCTCACTGAATTCAATAGAACTCAAGTGCCACTAGATCCACTTCTGTGATTTGACTTGCTATATGTGTTTTTGAATACGTCTCAGATTTGAAATGAGGATATACATGTTTCAGTTTGCTTCCTCCAGAGCACAGGCACAAATATAAGATGATCTCCTAAGGATGAAATCCTCTCTCAACAAACCCAAACAACTTCTGAGCTGAAGACCAAATAAGATAGGCCTTAGTTTTAATCTCTTTAGAAGGTTGAACTTGTTTGACTAAACCAGCAAGCAACATTCTAGCTACCTGCACAGTGCCCATCAGTACATAGCCATCCCAGTTTCTGTCTTTGTGAGTTTATGTTTATATAGGGTCAACTGTCTGAAATTTAGTTTTCAAAACTGAGTGAGAAACAAGAACACTTTATGTAGGTATTAAAGCATTTGGGGAACTTTTAAAACTGATACTTCACTTTCAGTATAAAAAAACCCCCTGAACCCTCCTCATACCACTTTACCCACCATAAAATGGTGAAGAAAAACATTGGGGCAAAAGACCTTACAGGAAACGATTGATTTACAAGTTTTACAGTATTAGACAACTGCGGCATCTTTCCAGACACACTTAAAATACTTCCTGAACTTTCTGACATAAATGTCTGGGTTAACTAACAATAATATTAATAGAAAACTTTAAAAAGCAAGCCCGGAAAGCCTGCAAGCTCATGAAATATAAGGATTACACTACAAGCATTCTTTACCATGAAAGATCTTTAGTTTCTCAAAAAAAAACAAAACAAAAAAAACTTGGTAAGGAGTTCGCCTTATTGTAAGATGTAACAGAAAAAAATACTATAAGAAGGGTTTTCTGCTTTAGTAATAAACAGGTTTTCATATCTTGGCCTGGTGGGAATTATCATTTGAGTCTTAACAAAATATGGTTTATGAAGGTATGAATGAAGCTTCCCTTACTCCTGAACTTCTTCGAGCCACTGTAGGTACAAAAATCCTGGCTCTTATTATGCCCAAGCTCTCTATTACACTAAAACTGGAGGATTTTGGCATAAAGACTGTTAAGAAGCCAGAAAAATAATTTGACACCTATTTTGTGTTATCATTCTGGCATGTTTCCCTGTTCAGACCTAATAAACTCATCCAGTTTAATGCAATTCAGGATTTTCATACCAAGGCCAGTGTGTAGAGGAGGAACAAAAGAAGGGAGGATGAAGGAGGAGCGCTCAGCTCCAAGTAGCTCATCACCTACAAAGCCTTGAAGGATCCTGCAAACCAGAGTCACTATTTGCTGTTGTTCTTTGGTAAGAATATAAGCTAATGACAAAGAAACTTTCCAGAAAGATAAGTTTGCTACTACTACCAGTATTCCTCTGCAGTGCACTGGGTAAAGGACAGCTGTATTCTGGAGCCTTTATGTAATTTGTACAGAATGAAATAAAACAAGCCTGAATTGCATATTACATACATTTCATTTAGTGTATGATATTACATACATATTCCCTCAAAGCAAATACTGTGTAAACCACTACAGTTGGCCCTCCACATTCACTATGGTTAGGGACACAGGACCCCCACGAAAGTGAAAAAACGGCACATATAAGAATATTTGTGTGTCTGTGGGAAGGGGGCTGAGGCACGGCGGAGAGAGCGGGCACCCAGGGTCCAAATCAGATCAGGGAAAGGATGTGGGTCAGCATGGTGGCCCTATGCTTTCTCTCTCTTGCTTACCTTCCTCCTTGGGTATGTGGGTGGGGGAGTACTGGGAAAGTGTTTATGGTGCTGACAAATCAAGCTGCAAACCATCCTTGGCTGGCCAGGCAGGACCAGAGACAGGTTTTTAAAGGGCTGTGTGGTTTAATTGAGCAACAGAGAAGGAAGGTGCTCCAAGAAAAGGAGGGCTTGAGGTGGAGTGGGGACTTAGAGGAACTTGTGAATAATCAAACCCATGAAAGGAGAATCCACAAACACGGAGGGCCAACGTTATTGTAGCATACAAAAAGGTTTGGATTTCTGTAGTTGTTGTTTTGAAAAAACCCTCTGTCTTGAGGCTATTGCCTACAATGAGAAGAGCATATCATAAACTTTGTCTTGCACTGCCATTGTTAACTGCCATCATGTTAACTTATGGTGGTCCTATGAATGAGAGACCTCCAAGTCACTCTGTCATCAACAGTCCTCAAATCTTGCAGACTCAGGGAAATGGATCCCTTGACTGTGTCTGTTCATCTGTAATACCGACTTTTTCTTTGCCTACTGCCTTCTACCTTCCTTAGCGTTATCGTCTTTTCTAGTGAGTCTTTTCTATTTCTCCATATTCTGTCCTAATAGTGGCCTCTTATTCTGACTACAGGTTACAAATCAGCAGAATCAAATGTCACACACCCATTTCTTTATTTTTTTATTTTTTATTTTTTTATTTGTATCCCGCCTCTCCATATGGATCGAGGCGGCGAACAACTTACAAATAGCATGTATTTCGAAACATTTCTATACATGCCTCCAACAAACTGGGCACTCATTTTACCGACCTGCAAAAGGATGGAAGGCTGAGTCCACCTTGGAGCCGGGCAGGATCGAACTCACAACCTTGTGGCTTGCAGTACTGGCATTTAACCACTGCGCCACCACGGCTCCTTTAAGAGTAATCCAAAGTTTTTCATGATCTACATCATCAAAAGCTTTGCTATCATCTACAGAGGAGAGACTAATTTTCTTCTGAAATCCCTTATCCAATGTACACGTGTAATATGATTCCCCGTGCCTCTTTCTTTTCTGAATCCAGCCTAGACTGGCATTTATCATTCCATATATAATAAAAGTGTTTGTTGTAGAATTTTGAGCATGACTTTGCTTACATGGAAAATTAATGGAATGGTCCTGTGGTTGCTTCTTGGGGTCTGGAATGTATATTGAGTGTTCAGTCTGTGGGCCATTGTTTTATTTTCCACATTTGTTGACCAATTTCAGTTAGACTATGAGTACATCCTTTCTCTTGAAACAGTTCTATTGGTATGCCACCTGTGCCTGGTGATTTATTTCTCTCCAGTGTTTTGAGTGTAGCTTCCACTTCACTTTCTAAAATTGTAGTTCATCTTCAAATGGCTCTTCTTCAAATGAATTGGTCAGCATTTTCTCACTTTCATGTAGTTACTAGTGTATATACCCAGCGTTGCCTGGTATTTTATTTTCTCATAGGTTATACTTGTTAGAAAGATTTGAGATCCTGTGTCTCTAACTTCCCAAACTCTCTTGTCCAGTACCTGTAATTTCCCCCCATATTCCCCAATCCAATCTGTATTCAGAGTTATTAACATACACAGGTTGGGTTCCTGAGGGAATACGTTGCCCTCCTTCTTGCTTCTAGGCTTCATCTCCATAGCAACCAGCCTATTCAAGACAGACACAGTTGACTGAGGCCCAAGAACTCTCTGGCCGAGAATTTTAAAGGCTCCTCTCTAAATTGCAAACTGCAGGATTCCATAGAATCTTCTTAAGCAGCCAATCATGAGGTCTTCACCCGACACAACCCATCATGTGAAGTCTTTATCTGACACAGACAAACAAACGTTAACTTTTATATATTCAGTTTATTGTTTCCACCAACTTTTTATTTCTTCTCGATCATGAAGTTTGTTTCCCTGCCAGCTGTACAACATCCCAACTCTTAGTTTAAATGGCTCTTGTAGAAGAAGTCCCTTGCTGTACGTTTTTTGTTGTGACCTTCTATTTCTCTGCATTAATTGTTGTAGCGCTTCTGTTTATCTCTGTGCACAAGTTGTTGAACAGAGTTCTGACCCTATTTGTTTTAATTTTTGTTTTCTCTTGTTTGTTTTTGTTTGTTCTTAACTGTTTGAAGAGTTTCATTTAGTGAGGCTTCTCTTTCTCTCTCTCCCTCTTTCCCACAGATTTTGTCTTTTTCCGTGCTTCCCTCACAATGTCCCCAGATTCAGTCCAGATTTCTTCTGGCTCCTGGTCAATTAGGCTTAATAGTGCAAATCTATTTTTATATTACCTTTAAGTTCTGGCTTTACTCTAATTTTTGATGTTATCAACTTATGGTCTGTGCTACAATATATTCCCGGTCTGGTTTCTGCAGAGAGAATAGAGCTTGTCCATCTTCTGCTCCTATTTATGCCATCTATTTGATTTCTGTATTGGCCATCAGATGATGTCCATGTATACAGTCACCTCCTTGGTTGTCTGAAGAATGTGTTTGAGATGAACAAAGAGTTGGCTTCACAAAATTTAATCACCTGCATACCTGCTTCCTACAATGTTTGCTTCTGCTTCTGTTTCCTGATTTTGCACTGCAATCCCCTATCATTACCAACATGTCCTGTTTTGATGAGTGATCAATGTCTTCTTGAATTCCAGCACAGAATGGTTCAGTTTTTTCTTCTTCTGTCTCTGTAGCTGAAACATCAACTTGGTTATACTGATGAGTTTTCTATGAAGCCCTATTGATATTATTCAGTTCAACTTTGCATTATATTTCTTGAGTACTTTTGCTACATCTCTCATGATAATTAATGCCATTCCATTTCTTAGATTTTCATTTCCTGAATAAAACACTGTGTAATTATCTGACTTAAAATGTCCCATTCCTATCCATTTTAGCTCACTCACCTGCAATGTTTATACATTCCATTTCCTATTTCACAATAGCTAGCTTCCCGGATTCATGCTTCTCACATGCTTCTCTCATTCATGTTTCCTTCCTATAATATATGCTACGCTCCTTTGGACCTGGACCTGGTCTTGCATAGTTACCATTAAATCACTGACATGTCTTGCTGTGCACATGTTATTTACTGCTGTGGTTAGGAGTCACAACTCACTATCCTGGGATGGGCAAGAAGACCCTGAAGCAGGCTCAGGCCCAGACTCAGACTCATGGAGAAGGTAGGGAAGTTCAAGACTGACTGTCCAAAGATGAGGCATTAAGCATACACAGGATCTATTTCATGATGTGAAATTTGTCCCAATGGGATAAATATCCACAGGATCTGGCCTGTGCAGGTGGCAAGTATATGCAGGAGAGACAGTACGTTGCCATAGCCTCAATATCAAGGTGTGGACAAGGTAACCAGCCAGACAAGTTGGACATGCCTTGTCTCAAGGTGTGGACAGAAAGGAACAACCTGACTTACGTACAAAGATCTGAGGTGCATGCCCAGCGGTCCCCTTCCCATCACACTCTGTCATTCACAGAGAGTCCATATCCTGCCTGCAGTCCCCTGTTGCTGGAGATTGCCAAGTTCATCTGCCAACGATTGCTCTTTCTTCCCTGCTTCCTTAACACTCACATTCTGCCATGCTTAAGATAAGACACAGATTAGCTGGTGCAGGATGTCTCTCCTCAATCCAGTGAGTTCTGACTGCAATGCAAAGAAAGATTCCCAAAGCAGCTTTTCTGGGGTCTGAACTGTCAGCACTCCCATCTTAACTTCCCAGAAGCTCTTTGGCTCAACAAGACCCTTGTCAGCTTGGACTTCAGCACCATTCCCATGTTCTTTTACAACTTCACTCTTCTCCTTGTCTTGGCTCCCTTTCTCTTCACTTCCCCAGCCCTTGGCACATATCAGACTTTTGAAGGGTTACTTCTTCCTAACAGCTACTTGCTGTCACAACTTTCAAGACTTTGAGCTAACAGCTGTTTGTGCTGCACCAACGGATAACATCAGCAGCGGGTGCTGCCAGGATCAGCAGGTACTTCCGGCTCCCAGTTGCAGTGTCATGCACAGACAGGGAAGCACCCTCTGTATGTTCCTTCCTCCTATATCTGCTTTTATCAGAGAAATTCCTACTGAATGGCAAAATATTCCCTTGTTCATTATTTATCTATTTCATTTATATTCCAGCTTTCTTCAAAAGAGATCAAATTTTCACACACTGGTCTCCATGCCTCCCTTTTATCCTCAGAACAACCCTGTTAGTTTGGTTATACTGAAAGGCAATAATTAGCCCAAGGTTGTGCAAGCCAGTTCCATAGAGGAGTGAGGATTACAGATTATATCTGCCTACAGGAGAAAAAAAAAATTATCCATAATGTTAAGGAGACATGAACTACTAATTCCCATAAAAAGAACTGAGAAAATGAAACCAGGGCCAGCAATTATAATGATCAGATGTTATATCTCAGTGTTTTTCACATTATCTGATGTGAGGGGCTTTTTTTTCTCTTTTTCTTTTCTTTTTTCTTGGTTTGTTTGTTGTTGTTGTTGTTGTTGTTTTTGCCCCTTAAGAGTCAGTGACCAGAATCATATTTCTTCCTGTTAGCTACAATCCACATTAGCACTAGTCTACAAACCACTGTTTTCGGTAGCACTGCTGTACAGAGTCTTATATTAAAATCTATCTGCTAAATAGTTGTTTGAAATAACGTGGAGAGGCAGGAATATATGAACACCTTGTCTTAGACATTTTATTCATCATCAATTTTTTCCAGAAAAATAAGGCTTCAGGGTTGGGAAAGGGGGAAGATTTTCTTTCCAAAATTTTCTGTTATTTCTCCTGGCCTTCACATGTCTGGTGAGTAGGAAAAAATACCAGCAGGCAGTAAACACACATCTGCTTTTTGGTGCTTTAATCATAACCACAAACATCCCAATAACTTCATTGTTGCATTGTGACTGGTTGTGATTATACTTTGGGGCTCAAGCCATCACCAAAATTACAGTCAACAGCTGTACAGATTCTTTATGGATGTGTCAGTGCCTTTTCATTTAAAACTGTGTGCCTAACAATTCATCTAGGGATTTAACCCTTATGGCAATGAAGCGCTTTTTCCCCCAGAACAAGCTACTTCCTTTTGATCATTGTGAAAGCCTTGACCTGCACCACTTCCACCCTAAAAGAAAATACTCAGGAAAAAACAAAAAGAGGCCTATGTGTCATTTGTTATTATTCATTATTTAGAAAGTTTAATTTTGTAGTATTAGTGTTCTTTTTCTTTTGCTCACTGTATATCAAAGAATGAACTGTATACAAAAGAACGGCACTACCTTTCTGTGGTGGTGGAACTGTGTGCTACTGTGAAGCAAGAGGTTATGCTGACAGCAGCAGTGCTGCTGATAGGATCTACCATGTCACACAGAGGCTTCTGCTGCAGAGCAAGATGTGCCAAACACTTACTAGACAGCAGCAGTTATGGGGGGGCAGGGGGTGACACTGGCAATGGACAGCAGTGGTACCATAGCTAACACTTATTAGTACTGTGCAGAAGGAGTCACGGTAAACCTTTTTTTGAATGTATTTTACCATGAAAACCCCATGATGAGATAATCCAAAATAAAACAAGAGATAGTGCCAGAAAATCATATTCCCAAGTTACATCAGATTCAGCAAGCTACTGGGGAGGGCGGATGACAAGTACAAGTTGCACTGCGGCTGATGATACAACTACACCCAAGTTGAAAGGACGTTCAGCTGTTGATGTGCTCAGATGCAAAAGGAAAGTGTGAAGCTGCACTACACATTACAGGAATGTGCAATATGAGAAGCATGAATCAGGGGAAGCTGGACACAGTAAAACAAAAATTGGAATGCATAAACATTGCAATACTCAGGATGAGTGAGCTAAAGAGGACAGCAATGGGACATTTTCAGTCAGATAATTACACAGTGTTTTACTTAGGAAATGAAAATTGAAGAAATGAGAAACCATGAAATAGTGAGGAGAGAGGCAGCAAATGCAGTCAGTGGCTATAATATAAAGTCTCACTGCATAAGAATAAGGAGGAAGAAAAGAAGAGGAGAAGATGATAATGGTGATTTCAGAAAAGTCCATTAACATAACCATAATTGAAGTTTATGTTCCAACTAAAGAGATAGAAAAAGCAACTGAAAGATTCTATGCAGGAGTTCAAGAGGAAATTGATCACACACCAAAACGGGACTTCTTGTTAGCCATAAGTGATTGTAACACAAAAGTAGGAAACAGAGCAGAATCCAAGACTGAAGGAAAATTAGGCCTAGAATCAAGAAATAGAGCAGGAGACTGACTGACTGATTTTGTGAGGCCAATTATTGCCCACACATTTCCAACAGATGCTTCAAGCTACCCAAGTAGTGACTACATGGATATTACCTGATGGCCAATATAGAAATCAAATAGATGATATAATTGTAAACAGAAGGAGGAGATGCTTCATTCTCTCTCCAAAAACAAGACCAGGAGCATATTGTGGCATACATCATGAACTACTGATAGTAAAAGCTAGAAGAAGAAAGAAAAAACCTATACCAACTGTCATGCTGAAATACAGCCTGAAGAACATCCCTGTAGAATTTAAAGATAATGTGAAAAATAGATTTGCAGCATTCAATGAGAGCCAGAAGAACTCTGGACTGAAGCCAGGGACACTGTCAGGGACGAATCCAAAAAGACACTATCTGCAGCCAAAAAGAAAAAGAAGCCTCAATATATGACAGACGAAACTCTTCAAGTAGTTAAGGACAGATGAGGGAAAAAAAAGATGACAGAAACATAGTCAGAACATTAAATGCAACTGTTCAATTATTTGTCCACAGGGACAGGGAGATCTACTATAATATTGAGTGCAGAGAAATAGAAGACGATGACCAAAAAAAAAGGGAACAAGAAAACTTTTCTATAAGTTTTGAGAAATCAAAGGGAAATTTAAACCAAGAGTGGGGATGCTCTGTGATGAGCAGGGGAACACATTACATGACCAAGTAGGAAAAAAAAGATGGAAGCAACACATGGAAGAACTATATAAAATGGATGAAAGGTTGTCCGATTCTTTGAAGGAAGAACCATATGAAGATGAACCTCCAGTTTTAGAAAGTGAAGTGAAAGCTACACTCAGAGCACTTGGGAGAAACAGGTCACCAGGAACAGATGGCATACCAATAGAGCTGCTTCAATCCACAGAGACAGAATCTACTCGAGTGCTAATTAAAATCTGTCAACAAATATGGAAAACAAAAGAATGGCCCACAGAATGGAAATGCTCAATATATATTCCAATCTCCCAAGAAAGGGGACACCAGAGATTGCAATAACTGCAGGATCACTGCATTAATTCCCATGCAAGCAAACTCATGCTCAAAATTCTAAAACAAAGACTTCTACCATATATGGAATGAGAAATGCCAGATGTCCAAGCTGGATTCAGGAAAGGAAAAGGCACTAGAGATCATATTGTAAACATACCTTGGATGATGGACTGCACTAGCCTATACTTTATAGATCATTGTAAAGCTTTGGATTGTGTAGACTATGGATTGCTCTTAAAGAAACGGGAGTGCCACAACATCTGATTGCCTTGATGCATAACTTGTACACAGGACAAGAGGCTACTGTTAGGAAAGAATACAGAGAAACAGAATGGTTTCTAACTGGCAAGACAGTAAGGCAAGTCTGCATTTTATCACCCTATCTGTTTAACTTGCATGCTGAAGATATCCTATGGCAGCGATTCTCAACCTGTGGGTCGCGACCCCTTTGGGGGTTGAACGACCCTTTCACAGGGGTCGCCTAAGACCATCGGAAAAGACATATTTCTGATGATCTTAGGCTCCATTCCCTCCTCGGTGGTGGTGTGCAAGCGCAAGCCGTGTGCTTGCGTCCTCCTGCCCCCTGTTCAGAAGGGACTGAAATCGCTCCCCTTCTCCGCTACCAGGAGAACCTCCTGTCTGACGGGCCAGCTTGGGGGGGCAGGCTCCCTCCTCGCCACAGCCCCTGTCCTACTCGCCACGGAGGGGGGCGCTGTGGAAGGGCCGGGGGGCCGCAAGGCGGTGCTTTTCTGGGGGGGTGAGCTGCGCCCGGCACAAAAGACAAAGGCGCTGGGATTCCTCCCCCTTCCCCAGCCAGGGTCGACACTCTGGAAACTTTTCCCACACTGCCCCCCACAGCGGAATTGAGACCGAAGCAGAAGCAGAGCCCAGGTGGGGTTCTCGGAGTTTTTTCCTGGGGGAGACGTACAGCTCCTCTTTACCTCCCTGCCTGCCCCCCTGTTCCTGGCCGGCGAGGCAGCCTTTGCTGGGGGGAGGGGAGGCATTGTAAATAATAAATAAATAATTTTATGGTTGGGGATCACCACAACATGAGGAACTGTATTAAAGGGTCACGGCATTAGGAAGATTGAGAACCACTGTCCTATGGGGAGGGGCTATGGCATGAGTCATTCATGGGGGTGTGGCTACATTGCATGGGGGTGTGGCCAGGGCACGGGGGTGTGGCTACGGGCCCGAATGCCCCAATACCACTGCCACTCAGGGCAAACTGCCCCCACCCTCCCGTCCCTACGTGACTGGGCAGTAAGAAAAGAGGAAGACCGCATTCCAGATAGAAAGATTCAATCAAGGAAGAGATGTCCTCGAACCTGCAAGACCTGAGCATGGTGGTTGAGGATAGAGTGAGTGGCTTGCAAGGCTCTCAATCCACAGAGTCTCCATAAGTCGAGATCAATTTCAGAGCAGTTAGTAATAACCAGGTATGTATACTTATATTACAATCTACTGTAATGGCAAATGTGTTAAAAGTGGGTCTAAAGTACACCCATAGCCAAGCAACCACATTATACAAATTAAGTAATTCTTATCACAAATGTAAAGCTGTAAATTATGAGAGACATTGTAAAAATGTGCAATACCTGCACTTTATATCAAAAACTATTTTTGAACAATTGCAATGGTAATGACATAAAATTATTTATGGAGACCTTAATATAGCTATGAGGGCATTAACAAATGTTTTAGGCAATTACTAAATTTTCTTTATCACTATTACAAATGCTCTGCATATGTAATACAAGCTCTGATTGACAATAGGTCATTAAAATTTATTCTCATAAGAACAAGCATCCCTAAGTAATGGATTATCTGTAAAAGTATATGTTCTTATATGTGAGGATTAATTAGTTACGGTATTATCCATTTGGGTAGTGAGCACAGCTCATTTTTCAAATTCAGCTAAAGGCAGATTGTCTGTTTTCTAAATGTGCCATTTTCATGTGTGGTGGGAAGGACTTTCCCCTTAATTGAAATAGTATTTTAATTGTCATCCATACACACTGCCTAAGCTAATTTGACCCATGATAGCTCAATTTAACAGCAATTACTATCCTAATGCTGAAATTTCTGCACAGTCAACAGAGACCAGCATATGCACTTGTTGTTGTTGTTCATTCCGTTGAAACTCCTAACAATTTTTTATCTCTTCAGTGTGCTAATCCGAACTCAGACAGTTTTTTTTTTAAAAGTAATTGGTTATAGCTATGCCGGAACACACATAACTATATATCAAAGTATACCTAGAGACAATTACAGTTACTTTGCAAAGACTGATGTCATCCTCATTGTGCTATAACTGTAATGCAAATTATTTAGGCTACGTTTATTACTGAAATGAAACAATTACAAGTAACTCATTATATCTAACTAGTTATTTGCAGGGTCTACTACAAACATTGAACTTTTGGAAAGCTAACATAATTTGCTTTTTCAGGGCTTCCCACTTTCATACTCGAGTTTATGTTTTCAGTCTGTTTAGGATTAAAATTTTCTGTTTTTATGGATTGTTCGTGTTCCAACCATGAATGTTCTCACTCAAGAACTGCACATATGCGGATTGTAGTCAGAAGGAACACTAAATTTAACAGAACAACAAAAGTGTAAAATCAATCAACAATAGTTATTGTCATTTATACATTTTAAATATATTAATATATTTATATTTATTTATATCATCTTCTTATTTTTGTTATAGCTGTGTAATTTTAGGGACTCAAGTCAACACATATGAAATTAGCTAATCAGGAAGATACTACAATTTTTCTTGCATCTACTTTTTCTCATTATGCATATCGGTTGTTTGATTTTCAAGATTTATATACTGCTTTTCATTTTAAAAATCTGAAAACAGTTCACAATATGGGGTCCCCATATCCAACTTAAATTTGGTTGATCAAAAAACTTAATTTATAATTTTTAAAAAACCCTTGAATGAATGTTCATTCAGTACACATAAATGAGATGATACTGATTACATTTTCCTTTCTGTAATTTAAGTTAATTTTGAGGGGAACAACAATCCCATAAGTGGGGAAGAACAGAGTGGTAGATTTCAGACTGCAGCCCAAACCCTGCCACTTTGTGCCAGCTATTACAGGAAATGTGTTTTGGGAGTGGTAGTTTTATTGGACTTTTCAGCTTAATAGATCTGTTTATCACAATCTCTCCTCGACTTCCCCTGGACATTCTAGCAAATTTTGTGAGGCTGGATTCAGCTGAACTAGCTACAGGTCTGTTAGCGCTCATACTATTGGGTCAGGCCCATCTGTGGGAATGGAGTGGCTTTGGATCTAGTGGGTCCGAAGTCACCTCCTTCCCTCCCTTGTCCTGGGGAATCATGCTCATTTACACACACAGACAACGATGCAAGAACTTCCCTCCACCTTTAACCATCAACATATGAGGAGAAATGCATTCTTAATCCCATTAACAGGGTAGGATTTAGGGTTGTTACCTCAGATTTGATCAACTGCTTTCTGTGAGACACTTACTGCACCATTGTGCTGTCCAGCATGGGGACACATTGCTGCTAGACCGCGATGTGTGCTATCACACAACATTGTTGCAGTCCTGCAACAGTAATGACCTCCTTTCACACAACAATCTCACCAGCTGCGGGCATGCAGGAAGGGTGGAAATGCTATCAAGTGCTTCCTCCCGCATTACAGCTGAGGAAGAGGCCGGCTGTACTACAGAAGGGAGCAGCATGTCCCAAACGCTACCCATTAGCCAGCAGCTGACTAGTGTAGTGGGGAGTGTTTGCGTCTTGATGACATCCTGGTGACGGGTAAAATGGGATCCTGGCGTAGTGAGGTAAGGGCTCTAGGGTCAACTAAATTTAGCTGGATCAGATTAATTAATATTATTGGAAATATATGAACACAACTCCAACTTCCTAAAGTCAAATGCACCTTATATCATCTTGAAAGAAGCATCTCTATTTCCTAAGCATTATACCTTTTAAGATTACATGCAATGGAACAATAGTGTCCCGAATTTAACAAAATACTGCACGATAAAACTTCCATCTCATTAAAAAAAGGAAAGACCAAAGTTTCCTTGCCAACTTCAGGAATTTTTCATTTATACTGATATAGCCTGGATGAAAGGCATATTGCTTCTATCACCTGTCATAATGGCTGGTGATAGAAGCAATAAATACACTTCAGTTTTTTAATTTTGAATAAGATGGTACTTTTGGTTGATGTTTCAATGAAGTGTACAAATGACCGGCTATAGGCTGATGAAGTATTGAAACATTTATGACATAATAAATGTGTGACAAATCTACTACAGCTGATTGGAAGTAGCGTAAGAGATACTTTGACAAGATTAATGTAACTGTTGCCAAAGTGATAGCAAACAGGAAGCCAGTTTGAAACTCACCATCTGTAGGGCTCAGTCCTCGGGCTGCTGAGATCATAGACAGAGAAGGGCTGCTGTGCAAAGATCGGATATAGTCCATATAAGGGTTAATGTACGGATGAGGTGGGCTGAAAGGAGATTCTGATGCTGCAGCAGGATTCCTGTGTGGGGATATTCTGATGAATGGCAAATCTGAATATGTTGGACTACTTGATAGAGCAGAAGGCCTAGAACAGAAAAAGAACAAAATATATGCATAAAATGTGCATTTCTTTCCAAGCATATAGAGTCTGCTCTCCTCTAAAGTTAGTTAGTTAGATGCCTCAATTGGCCAACATATGGAGTGCTCAGGGTGGTGGAGTACAGATTTGGGAAGACAAAGCAAATTCTGCATCCAGTAAAAGATCCCTTAACTTACCACATCTCTACTATCAAGAATATAGAGCAATCCTTTTTATACCAAGCCATGAAACTGTGAACTCAAGTGTGGGCCAAGCATTCTGAGGAAGATTTCAAAGAGGAAATGACCCGCCTAGCACAGGCTTTTTTGGGGTGACAATACTGCTTGCTACATCAATACACCAAAGCTGTATAGAGAGACCACTGTCATCAGTGAAGGATAGATCATCTGCCCTATCAACTTGTTTGCTCTTTGTCACAGGCAGCAATTAAGCCTGTTTTGAAGCTGAGTTCCCAACTGGCTGACTCAAACTAACGCTTTTTGGCCTCTTTGTTTCCAATTAACTTAGCACAGACACAGTAAAGTCATGGGCAACTGCTGAGAGAACTACTGAGGGCAGCAAATTCCTTTGATCTTGCTGACTTTAGGAATATTTATATGAGGACTTTTTTGGAGTGGGGGGGAAATATGTATTTTAAAGAAATGCACTCTCATAGTAGGGTTTCTAGCCATTAATCAGGCAAAACAGCTTCATAAAGGTAACTTCTACCTTAATCCAGTTCAGAAAAACTGTTAGATTCATTTTTACATTTCTGGATAGCTAGCTGTGCTTCTAAAGAAAGTATGCAGAGTCCTGACAAAAATAAAATATATTAGTTCATAATATTGCAAACAGCCATTTACTTGGTTGTGTGTGGTGACCTTAGAATCACCTTGAAGAGACCTAACAGAGAAGCATTTCTGAAGAGACCCAACAGAGATGCATTTTTAAATTGAATGTGATGTAAACTTGAAGAATGGGTCATTGATATAATGGTTTGTGTTTTTTTTAGAGAAGAATCTTTAGGTTACATTTGAGAAAAATATATGTTTACAAATTAACAGGGTGAAACAGAACAGATGGGACACAGACTTAGTGGCAAGTAGTTTCTTTTTTCCTTGTTCATTGTATTACTACCCCTATGGTTTGCTCCTCACAACATTATCATTTTGTGAAGGGACAAGTAGTACTATGCCCTCATCCCACACAGTCCACAATCTGGAGGGCAATATCTGAAGATATTCCTCCCACCATTGATTATTAGTTCCTTCTGGGTGTAGTACTTTAGCACTTGCCAAATTCTGCTAAGTCTTTGACAGCCTAAATGACTGGAAGCAGAATTACATTTATGGAACAGCAATCATAAATCTGCCCAGGTTGCAGAACTTGGATATGTTGAGTGGAAAGAGCCAAACTAATACAGGTCAAATTGGTGTGTACAAAGAACAAACAGGAACGACAGCACGATCCCTACAGTGTGGAATGCTTTGGTCCTAGGGTGATCTCCGCAGCAATATAAAAGATTAAAATTATGTTTTAAAAAATCTAATACGAAAAATATCATCCAATATGCAACCACAAATAGTCCTTGATCAAAATATATTCAGGCCTGCCACAGACCTCTGCACAACTGCAGTCTGCTATGTAGAAACACTATTTGATTTTCTATGGAAAACTGGTCCTACATTACTTGAAATGTTTTGTACAAGAAGGTATAGTTTGCACGTCAGCTTGGGTCCCAAGCTGGGATGAATGAAAGAAAGAAAGAAAGAAAGAAAGAAAGAAAGAAAGAAAGACAAGCAAGCAAGCAAGCAAGCAAGCAAGCAAGCAAGCAAGCAAGCAGAAAGAAAGAAAGAAAGAAATTTCTAGAGAGTACTTGTTGTTGCATGTAGGCTATTAGATCTGGCATAATGTTTAATATTGTGCTAATGTAATTAATCACATCAGAAAAATAATGCAGCAAAGGATGTCTTGATCCACAGTTACACATTTGTGAGACCTAGCATATGCTTGTATACTTACAACAGACCCAAGACATTCCTGGCTAAATTCTTAGCCACTATAGAAACATATACCACATTTCCATGACTCTGAGGCCCCTTGTTAAAATCATGCAAATTTCAACTTTTCTTTATGAATAGTTTGCTAGCCTTCACATTTGCAGAAAACATCTTGTAAGCATGACTTCAGCATATAGCCACAAAAGCTAAAAAGGAGGGGGCAAATAAAGAGTATTCCAGTTTTTATTATTAATAAAATTAAGGATTTTAAGATTCATTCTCAGATTTTTGAGTCTGTGCCAAATCTCTGGACACAGCAATAGTGGTGCTGGTGGTTAACCAAACTGGTTGTAAAGCACTGGGTTATGACTTGCCTTGAAAGAGACAGTGTGGTGCAGTGACTTGAATGCTAGACTAGGACTCCAGAGACCAGGGTTTGAATGGCTGCTTGGCCATGGAAACCCACTGGGTGACCTTGGGCAAGTCACACACCATCAGCCTCAGAGGAACGCAAAGGCACAGGCAAAGCTCTTCTGACCAAATCTTGCCAAGAAAACCATGTTATAGGTTTATCTTAGGGGGTCATCTTAAGTTGGGAACAACTTTAAGGCACACAACAACAGAACACAAATGTAACCTTGCTTGCTGCTCTGCCTCCCTTCCTGCGGGCTGCTGCCTACTCTAGACATCTGTACTTGTTGCAGAACCAGACCCCTGGTATTCAGCCGGTTATTGACTAACAAGCCAAAGGACTGCCTGTCCCCTTTGCAAAGGGATAAAACCTAAGAGCCTGCTGAGGTGGGTCCGTTGCCAGTGAGACTGCTGCCAAAGGAGGTGACATCAAAATGGGATTGCCCCTTTGAGGCAGCCACTTTGAGCGTAGAGCAAGGGCAACAGCCAGTTTCTTTGTTTGGGAGGGAGAGGAGTGTGTGGGTTTTATATGATCTAAAGTTGTAGTCCTTTAAAAAAATATCTGCCTGCTGGCAGGTGAATGGAAAAAAAATCCTTGATCCAGGACATGAACATGCCAATACATGACTTCTATTACAAAGACCTGGCTGGATGAAGCTGGGGTGTGTGTGTTAACCTCTCCCTACTTTGTCCGTTTGGCTTCTTTGTACAACAGCAAGTGAGGCCTGGGGAGAGCAGAGAGGTGGAGTTTGGGATTCCGTTTTCCTCACCGGATACTCTGTCCCACAGTTTACTGGATTTGTGTGTGTATATCTGAAGGTGGGTGGCCAGGACAAATTAGGGATTTTGTTGGTGTACCACCCACCCCATTGTTCACCAGTCTCCTTTCTTAAGCTGACTGAGCCGGTTTTGGCTGCAGTGTTGGGAGTCCCCTCAGCATATCTCCCCATATGAACTTGTCAAAATTTTAAGATCTACAGAGAAGGCTTTCTTTCAGTCCCACCACAATCACAGGCTCGCTTGGTAAGGACACAAGAGAAAACCTCCTAAGTGGCTGCTCCCATCTTCTGGAATTCCCTTCCACAGGAGGCTAGGCTGGTCCCCTCCCTGCTTTCCATCCACTGGCAGGCAAAGACCTTTCTATTTAAGCAGGTTTTTAATATGTATTCTCTCATAGGGAGGCTTCTCATTGGGGTGTGTAGTTTTCTATCCTTTTTAAATAATTTTATATGATGATCTTAACTGTTTTCAAAGTTTTATTGTTGGGTTTTAATTCATTTCTTTTGTGACCACCTTAGGTCCCATTCAGGGAGAAAAGTAGCACATAAATGAAATAAATAAATAAAATAACCTACCTTGACACACTAATTCTATAGTGCAATTAGGACTAACATATTTAAAAATAAATGCATCAAGAAGTTTTTGCTGGGAAAAGGTATCCTAAAAATTAAGTGAGGCAAGCTACAGGCAAATAACAAGGTTAGGACACCAAACTTATTTGATTCCAAAATACCATAATCAGACAAATACTGGAAATGATCTGTACTTCGCTATCGTATCCTCCTTCCCAAGGGAAATCAATTTAGATGCAGATTGATACCACCCATCTTTCTTTGTCAGAGACCCATATACTTGTGCATGCAAGGTTGGAACCTTCTCTGTCATTGATCCCATATCTACTGAATTTTAAGAAGACCTATATTGCAGAAACCTTTACATAGATCTGTTTAATGAGCAATCACAGACATGCACCATGCTGAAAGTGGTATACGAGAAAGACGTGTAATCCATGTTGCCTTGCAGAAATTGTTAAGGAAACTAAACTGGTGGAACCAGATTATCTTGCATCTCAATGGGTTAATTTAGAATATCAATAGGCCACAAATAAGGCAGTAATGGCCATCTGTCGGGAGTGCTTTGAGGGTGTTCCTGCATGGTAGGGGGTTGCACTGGATGGCCCATGTGGTCTCTTCCAACTCTACATTTCTATGATTCAATGAGTAAACTGAAAGCCACAAAGGACACAGTCCAACCCAAAGGAGCTCTTTTGAGTCCCAATGATTTTCATGAAAGAAGTCCAAGCGCATAGTTACTATTTAAATCCCATCAAAAATAATGTTTAAAGACGACTTCCGGCTGATATGTCGGCACGAATGGCAGCCTGAGATTTGTACTCCCGGGCTGTCGCTGAGTCCGAATAGAAGATAGACCAAGAGAAGAGCTAATGGAGGTCTAAAAAGATCCCCCTGGTAAAGGGGATCCGGAGCGGTTCACGGAGTCAACGAAAGACCCAGCGGCGACGGAGAGGAGAAGGAGAAGGAGAGTCGTCAGCGGATGGGATCAAGTTGGCGGAGCGGACGCCATCGGACTCAGCGCAGGGAGACCTGCCTAGTGCCGGCGACAGCCTTGCTTTTAACTATAAAAGAAACAATCGTGAGTAAACATTCCAAACTTTCACTTTAAACCTAACATAAAGCCACCTTACCATAAATTGAGATAAGTTAAAAACCTAAGAGATGCAAAGAATAAGTAAGGGGAACTTACAGCGATGGAGACCCATCCGAAAAGAGAAATGAAACATTACTAGAACAACGTGGAGAGAGACGGAAATAAGAAACGCGGACAGAGACAGAGTGAGAAGGGGGAAGGAAAGATTAAAGAGAGGGCGAAAAGGAGTAAAATGATATTTTGAATGTAAAGAAGAAGGGACTTGAAAGAGGACTATTTATATTTGTCGAAATAAAGGACATTAAATACGGAGTTTTATGCATGATAGGAACAGGAAAATGGCGGAGGTGTAAAGACACGGAAACGCTGACTGACGATAACGACAGAGATAGGACAGTGACTGTGAATTATAAAGGAGACTGGAAAGAAATTTTAAAAATTCACAAATCAACTGGGTAGAGGGGACTAAGGACTGAGATCACTGAGAAAGAGACAGAAAGAGACGGAAGGAATTCGGAGAGAACCTTCACGGAAAACACAGAGGTCGGACTTTAAAAGATTGATAAATTTTGGAAATAGGATGTGAAGAGATCCAGAAAGTATAATCCATACAAGAACTGAAAAAGAACTAAGTAGAGAAAGAAATATTATTTGAGAGTGATGGGGGAAGACCATTAAGATGACGATTCTCCCAAAGATTATGTTCCTGTTCCAGAACCTTCCAATAATACACAATAAAAAACCATTTGTAAGTTGGAATAAAGAGCTTTCGAAATTTATTTGGGCTGGAAAGAAATCAAGGATAAAGATGAAAGTACTACAGGAAAGCAAAGAAAGAGGAGGATTCGGATTACCACATTTAGAATTATACTATCAAACATGCTGTCTAGAATGGATAAAAGAATGGATACAATTGAAGAATCAGAAAGTATTGGAGTTAGAAGGGTTCAACATAATATTTGGATGGCATGGATATCTCTGTTATAATAAGGCAGAGATAGATAGAGAATTCAGGGATCATTACATCAGGAGGGCCTTGATGAGGACGTGGCAATTGATTAATAAGAAATTTTATTGTAAACTGCCCCTGTGGACTTCACCGCAAGAAGCCTTTAATATTTCAGAACCAAAACAAGAAGGAATAATAAGATATATGGATTTATTAAAATGGGAAGGAAGATTACCGGAGATGAAGACTAGAGAGGAACTAAAAGATCAGAAAAGAGAACTGGATTGGTTTCCTTATCGACAACTAAAAGAAAGATATAAAATGGATTTAAAAACTACAGGATGGGAACATGAACTGAACAAATTAGACGAAATCTTAATTAAAAATGAGAAAAAAACAATTTCAAAAATTTATAAAATTCTATTAGAAAGAGAGATGGAACAGGAACAAATTAAGGATTATATGATAAAATGGTCACAGAATGTTGGTCATAATATAGAGGTGGAAAAGTGGGAAAAACTATGGAAGGAGGATATAAAATTCACACGAAGTCTGGCATTAAGAGAAAACCTATATAAAGTGATGCACCGCTGGTATATGACTCCTCAGAAATTAATGAAAATAACAAGAAAAGGAAACGGGCAATGCTGGAAATGCGGAAAAACAATAGGATCATTTTTTCATACATGGTGGACATGCCCTACAGGTAAAAGATATTGGAAAAAGATACATGATAGTATAAGTAAGCTTTTAAAGGTGAAATTTGAAATGACCCCGGAGATATATTTACTAAATATGATTGAAGAGAATAGTCCACTGAAGAGCAAAAAGAAAATACTACTTAATTTAATTACTGCGGCAAGATTGAATTACGCAAAAGGTTGGAAAGGAGAAAAAGAACCAACGCAAGAAGAATGGAAAATAAAAGTGATGGACATTATGGAAATGGAAAAATTATCCAACAACTTGAGGGGCAATTCAATTCAACATTTCGAAAAACAGTGGGAAGATATAATTATATGGGTGAAAAAGAGTTGAATAGATAAGATTAGAAAAAAGAAATATCAAAGGTAACATCTACACTAAGGAGGGCATATAATGAGATGAAGGAGGAAAATAGATAAATAACTAAATAACAATAATTAAAAAGATAATTACTGTTAAATAAGATAGAAAACAACAACAAAAAGAGATTTCGGAGGAAGGAGGTTTAGAAGAAGAAAAGGAATACAAAGTTTGGAGTGGAGAAAACGCGGAATATGGATGGAAAAAGGGGGGCGGGGGGAGGAGGATGGAGAGGGGGAAGGGAAAGGTTTTAATGTAAGAAAGAGAAGGGGTGGGGTGGGAGGAGGGAACTTAAGGGAAGGGGAGGGGAGATGAGGGGAAGAAAAGAAGGTCGGAAAATATAATATAAATAAGAAATGTAAGAAATGTAGAATATGTTTGGGTAATACAATTAGAAAATGATTTGTATAGAATGGTTTTGATTTTTAAAAACATTAGAATTTTTTTTTTTTTTTACAAATCTAGTAGACTATCATAAATCAGTCGATTGGTAGGATCTATGATTTGTTGATATAATTCCAATGTGAAAAGCACTAATAAGGAAGATAGAAATTGGATATTACTGTTTTGTTTTTATTGTTGTAGTTTAATAAAAATATGTTAAAAAAAAATAATGTTTAAAGATGTGGCAAATTCTTGCTTTCAATTCTGCTTTCATTCCTCTCTTAGCTCCAGGAAGATTATTTCAACAACTTATATCTACGAATCTTCTCATTTCCAATCTATGGATCTTAGAAGCATGTGATACATTTCTAGCCTGAAGCCATATAAGGATGGGAGATCACCTGGGAACCTTATATAAACTGTTCCTAGCATCCTGAATCAGATTATAAGTAGATTTTAAAACACACACACACACACACACACACTTGCTAATTAGCAGTTTGTATCTATCAGCCTGCACTAAGAACAGCTAAGTCTAAAGTAAAATAAAGGCTCAAATGTTTTGCGCAGTGAACTCAGAAGAATGACATAATTCTAATCCCCACACGAAGTGTGTTACAACTATTATTTATGCAATTTACCATGTCCCAATCACAAGTGTATCAGAGCTGAAAAGCTTACTTGTTGACTAGTGCTTGACTACCACATGTTATTATATGATATGTGTTGAAATTAACTTGTATGTGCACTGGCATTCCCCCCAATAACTTAGTGTACTGTTTTATACCCTTGAAACCTTCTGATGTGTTTAAACAGGTTGTCAAGACTATATTAGTGTAAAGAAATATAACATCATCCCTTCCTCTCCCCACAAATGAAAGGGTCAAAGAAATGTTACTAACCTTTTCTAACTTAACTAAGCTAAGGTAATTTAATCGCCATCTATAAAGATATATTTCACTTTCACTAATGCATTGCTAGAAAGACACAAATTCTACTCAACCATTTTTGGGATACTCAACGGATATTATCTGATCAATTGACATGTGTATGTGGTCATTAGTCTCCAGCTCTAAAATTACAGGCTGGATGAACTAAAACATTAGCCTGCATGCCATCTGAATGCAGATGGTGATTGATTAGAAGAAAGCAAAATGATGCAAGTATGCAAACATTGCTGTTGTTGTGTGTATTCAAGTTGTTTTTGATTTATGGCCACCTCAAGGTAAACTTATCACAGTTTTTTGGGGAGGGGGCAAGATTTGTTCAGAGTGGGTTTGCCTTTGCTTTTCTCTGAGGCTGAGAGTGTGACTTGCCCAAGCTCAGCCAGTGGGTTCCCATGGCTGAGCAGGGATTGGAATCCTGGTCTCCAGAGTTGTAGTCTAACACTAAACTACTATACTATGCTGGCTTTATGCAAACAAACCAAAGCACAAAACAATAACAACAACAACAACTCAATAACCTGGACAAAACCATATATTTAAACACTAAACGTCATTTCATCACTGACTTCACAACCATTAGATGTTTCCAAATTAACAGCATTTCTCACATCCAGGTCTCTGCATTTTATCTTCTTTATTCTTTCAAATCCTGAAATTGCCTGGATAAGAGTAGACACTTTTTTTTTAATACATACATTTCTAAGAGCAGCCTGAACTTTTAGGGGAAATTGAAGAGGCTTTCTGTCAAGTACAGCTAAATCCTACCTTTCTATATCAAAACCCCTTGGTAGAAAATTACTGTGCAGATGATAAGGCTGAAAGATATAATAAAAAGTGACTCTACTCAATTTACACTGCAATATTGGTATGACTGAATATTTTTCATTCAGGTGACTGATAAAATCACCAAACTGTATTGGAGATAAATAAAGGAGGCTTCTGTCAAGAATAAACACCATTAATCATGAAGTCTCTGCCTCTAGAGAGTGTGCTATGCACAAATATACTGTTGCAAGTGGCATGTAACTACTTGCTCTTTCACCATTGTTTGCTTAAGGACTGTTCCCTTTTTAAGTGTTTTATTTTCTGATTCCCACATGCTGACAGTGCATGTTTGGGACACTAATGTACAAAAGTAGTATATACCTTTTACAATGGAGAACTGACCCATTTATGTAAATCATGTGTATTTTATTTCATGCAATTATTTCATGTTCTCCAATGAAAAAATAAGCACTTTTTTTAACCAGTATGATGTAGAACAGAACCACTGTTACATATCACACACACATTATTAGCGATAGTTAGTTTAACTGCACGCCAGATTGTAAATCGTTTTTCTTGTTTTCCCCCACTTGCAGATCAGACAGCAATAATCTCAAACCTTGCTATTTACTCAGAATATTTTTTGGCAACACTATTTATGTGATTTATACTCAAAGATGAAAAAAATATGGATATGCAAATCATCCTTATTTTTCTTGATATTTTCCCAATATATATATATATATTTAACTTTGAAGGTATTTCAAAATTAATTTCCACTGCTTGGCATATTGATGACAACTTAACTTTGATTGTATGAACTTAGATGTCATTAGGTTTCATTTTGAGGAACCTTGGTACCACCAAAAATATAGTCAACTCCCATCCAACATAGTACATCAGAAATGACTCAGCTGACTCAACTGGTAATTTGCAGACTGCAGCTTCTTGCTATTATGGCAGTTTTACTGATTTGAGTGGAGTCAACAAACTGAGGATCTGTTCAAAATGCTTAATCCAAAATGGAATGCTGCAGAAGCCTGGTATGTTGTATGTGTTTCTTATTCACTCATTTCTTCTTAGGAAAACAAGCAAAACATGGAAGGATGACAAGACTGCTCTTTCATCAAAAGAGGACCTTTTATTTTGTGGCCTAGATCTACATGGAATGCAATCTCACAGATGACCTCACACGTGACACGCTGGTGCCCTGCCACTGTGCACCTGGTGGGGTTAGAAGAATCTGTTAGTGTTTTTCTAGTCAGTGTGAGGGAGTGGCATAACAGGTGCTGTCTACGGGCAGCAAGCAGCCTGGGGAATCCCTTCACCATGGGTTCACAGATCTCTGTTCTAAGGTGACTGGCCTAAAATCTTTTTAAGAGGGAAGGATATATGTAATTCTTAAAGTAAATAATGGCTCAAGTGATGCACACACTATTAAAATGGAGTGTGCACTAATGAGGTTAAAAACTGGAGTTAGTCCTTCGTGTTTAAGTTACTTAACAAGCAGTTTGCTTCCTTGGCACAGACCAATAGCAAGTTGGAGCCCCGGCCTAATCATCCAGGCAGGAACCAAATCGACTGGAAGAATTAGGAGACTTGCGGCCCCGAGGAATGTAATTCATGCGGAAAAGCAGTTGCCAAAGTGAAGCTAGGGAACCGTGTGGGAAGAAAACAAAATAAACAGCCTGACAAAGAAAACAAAGCCTCTGGAATAAGGGCTTTTCCAGTGCTTGAGTACACTGAAACTTCAGAGGGTGCCCTGGACAAAAACCTCATCAAAGGCAGACCTCTTTGCAAGCAAATACACTGCAAAAATAGTGTACTAGGTCAAAAAGTAGCTACAAAAACCTTCTTTAGGTATTTCTGTTTAAAGCTTGATTTTGTTGTTGTTTTGTTTCTGGTTGTAAAGGAGCCAGTTGGAGTACTGATAAACCAACAATGGCTCATTGTTAGACTACATGAAGAGAGCAGGATTGTCTCGATAATTATTTATGACTTGTCTTTTTTTTTCTTCCTTCATAATCAACAATGGAAAAAATGGCAACAGGCATTTTTAAGAAGCACCCCTGATTGCATACCAGAAGGCAAATGAGTATATATATAATAGTGATAGACAACTGTGGAAAACTAGGGGGCTGTATTAACTTAAAAAAAGAGAGGAAGGAAGGAAGGAAGGAAGGAAGGAAGGAAGGAAGGAAGGAAGGAAAGAAGGGACAGGCTGCTTCCCTGTAACTGTGGTTCTTTGTATGGTTGTCTGTGAACTCACACAAATGCATCCGTGCATTGCAATGTTCAGAACCTTCTAGAGCTATCAGCTAAATATTTTGGCAGTAGCCCTTCCTCTATTTGTACATGTGGCCAGCATGGTTCCCGCTCAGGACATAGACAGGCAGGGCATAGAGACAGAAGAGAGGGAGTAGGACACAGTGGGATGCCTCTCAAAAAATGTGGTTGACACAGCCTTAGCCTTCGAGGAGTGACTCTGCACATGAGCAGGAGGATTTTGCTTCAAAGGCTGTAGGTTACATGAATCATAGAATTAACTCACTTAGAGAAGTGCTCAGAGGAAACTGGCAGTCCTTTCTTGTCAGACAAATAACAAAGGAAAAGTCTTTGGGATCTGCAAAAAGAAGCAGTCCAACCTACACAGAATGCTGGCATCCAATGAACATCCAGACAGTGTAAGGTGAAATGAAATGAACCACTTGAAATGAAATGTCCAGACAGAGACCACCTTGTCCCTATGGAAACATACAAAAGGTGGATCTGCTCTAAGGGCACACAAAGTTCTCCCAACCTTCTGGCTGATTTTATAGCCACGAAGAAGGCTGTCTTCCAGGTAAGTAACATGTCATTGGCTCAAAAGGCTTCCTTGATAGCTGGGAAAGGACCAACTCAAGACTCCAATGAGGTGTGGGGCCAGCCATTTGAGAGTGGAGGTTCTTGTATCCCTTCAGGAACTACTTGATCAAAAGATGGTTTGCACATTCCAAGAAATTGCTGCCAGGAAGCACTTGACTAAAGAAAGAGAGAGACTCTATCCAATAGGGACAACCAACATTCTAGCACATGATCAACCTGTGTTTGAACCAGAGAGATCCCGCAAGGTGACAAGAATGCTAGGAACTTCTTCCATTTGTATACACAGGAATGCTGAGTGACAGGCCTATGCACAGAAGCAATGATATGCTTAACAGCATCAGGAAAGGAACCTAGAGAAATACCATCCAGGCGGTCAGCATAAGTGTCTGCAGGTCCAAGTATCTCATTTGGCCATTGTAGATTGTGCAGAAATTGGGGCAACATGGTCACTTGCAAAAGTTGCCTGGAGACAGATATAGAAGCAGAGTAATCAGGGGCTGCCTGGGCCACCACGGGGTGATCAGGACTCATTGTGCCTTGTCCCACTTGATCTTGGCTATCACTGTGGTGATGAGAGGAAATGGAGGGAAAGAATACAACTTCCCAATGAAAAAGGAAGGCATCATCATGAGCCCCCTTCCCCCTATGAGCTCTAGAGCAGAAAGACTGGCACTGTTGTTCTGGGATGAGGCAAAAATGTCTACCTCTGGAGAGTCCCATCTCCCGAAGACCTTTCAAAGCATGCCCAGATGCAGCTTCCACTCCGGTCAACAGACATAAGTCTTGTTGTGGGCATCTGCCAAGACATTCTTCTCTCTCTCTTGGAAGGTGGATCAGCAAGATGGAGATGTTTCTGAGGAAGCACTAGTCCCACAGGTGGAGAATGAGCATCAAGCAGGGTGTCTGATTTTGTCCTGTCTTGCTTGTTCAGGTTGTCAGAGACTACCTGAAAAGTATTGCCATGCATAAGAAGCACAAAAGCTCAAAATACTTTCTTCACTGTATTTCAAAAGCACTTATGTGTAGAGTGTTCTCATCAGGAAACCAATGCCCTCTCATGAAGAGGTCTTTGGAATGTGCTCCCCATCCATGGAAATGTCCATGGTGATCACTTGTGGTCTACAGAGAAAGAAATGGTATGCCTACCTGTACATCTTAAGCATCGATCCACTATGCCAAGGACTGGTGGATGTTCCTTGGTGCTGATGGGGAGAGCTAACTAGAGATCTGAAGTGAGACAGGAACCAGACCCTCAGGGGTCTCATTCTGAGTCTTGCCAACACTGTCATTGTGGTTGTGGAGGCCATAAACCCTTGAAGAACCTGGATGTCTCTTGTCTGTATTCTGTGGTTGTGCTGGCACCTCAGAGCACCTGGAACCTGTCCAGCAGAAAGTTAGCAGGAATTTAAGAGTCTAGTAGAGTGCCTATAGACCTCATTTGCTGAGATGGATCCAAGTGTGACTTCTTGAGATTCACAATGAGGCCCAACAAATCCAGGAAGTGAAACATTGTTGAGAAGGCAGGCCTAAGAGTGGGCAACGAGCCAGTTGTCAATGTACAGAAAAAGAATGACTTCTTGCTTCCTGAACTATGCTGCCACCACTGTCATATACTTTGTGAAGACACAAGGAGTGGTGCAGTGTCTGAATAGGAAGACTTGAAAAAAACAAGCTCTTCTCCCCACTGCAAGGCAAAGGAAGTGTCTGCATGATGGCTGGATTGTGCTGTGAAACTACTCATCTTTCTAAACCAGCACTGCAAACTAAACCCCATTCTGCAACAGAGGAAGTATAGATCCAGAGAAACCATTCTGGAATGGCTGGGCTCCATGTAGAAATTGATGACCTAAAGATCCAAGATGGGGTTGACAGCACCACCTTTCTTCGAAACAGTGAGAAAAGAACATCTGGATAGATATTAGAGGGGCAGGCTCTACAGCATCTTTGAGCAGAAAGATCTTCATTTCTTCATTGAGCAGATTGGAGGGGGAGTAATTAGAATTACCCCTGTAGTGGGGTAGTACCCCCTCCATACGATGTCAAGGCTGTCATCACACTCTGTGGTGATGGCAGCTCCAGCATGATGATATCTCTGATGCCTGTCATCAAACAGTAGAGAAGATGTGGCAAGAGGGCTGACAAACAAGTCAAAGGCACGGCTTGCTCTACTCCTGATGTTTTTTCCTGAAGGACTGCAAGTGGTACTAAGCACAAGAGGCTTTCCTTGTTGACAAGGAAGGAAGAGAAGCTGACCTTAATACATGAGGTGCTGAAGGACTATAAGACCTCTTAGATCCAGATGACTGTTGTGTCCAGGGAAAGGGAAGACCAGAAGACAGCTGGGCCTGTGACTGAAAGTCGAACTTGTAGGTGGTGGAGTGCATCTTATGAGTGTGCTCCAAGTTGTCATCTGTCTCTCTATGAAAGAGGACATCTTCATCAAATGGAAGCTCCTTGATTGTTGCCCTGGCCTGGTGAGAAAGCCCACACATGTCCCTGCAAAGCAACAGCCCCTGGCAGTGTCTTACCACTGCAGTCTGCAACATGTCTAGCAGTGTTTATTTGCTGGGCTGCCAATCTGTGTGTCTCCACCTGCAGCATGGCAGCCACTCTCCCGTCCTCTTCTGGGAGCTTGTCTATAAGCGGATATATTTCCATAGGAGCTGCTGGTATACTCCAATGCATACCTCATAGTTTAGTATTCAGAAAGAAAGAGCAACTATGTGGTAGAATTTGAGTAACACAGCATCCAGGTGCTTTGTTACCTTCGCAGACTCCCGGAGGGAGCCTTCATTGCCTGTGAAATTGCCGATGGTGCTCCACTTCCTCCTGCACCTTCGCGAACAAGGCCTAGCCTTCTCCTCACTGAAGGTTTATCTAGTCGCGATCGTAGCCTACCAGCCCCCACGATCGCCATCGGTGGCCTTATTCCTTGATGGTACCGTGCGATGGTTCCTGAAGGGCCTTCAGCACCTCTATCCACCGGTATTGCCGCCGTTACCACCATGGTCTCTCTCTCTGGTGCTGTTGCAGCTGACGAGGCCGCCTTTTGAACCCATGGCAACTGCAGATGACAGACTGCTGTCCATGAAAATGGCCTTCTTGGTGGCTGTCACCTCTGCCAGATGAGCTGGGGAGTTGACAGCGCTTCAGAGCGATGAGCCTCACCTGGTGTTCCATAGGGACAAGGTAGTTCTTCGGCCTGATATCTCTTTCCTGCCGAAGGTGGTGTCCAGCTTCCATCTGGGACAGGACATAATATTGCCGGTTTTCTACCCTGGACCGACAACTGCACTAGAGAAGTCTCTTCACTCCCTGGATGTTCGCAGGGCCTTGGGCTTCTACACTGACAGGACTTCCTCTTTCCGACAGACTCCCCACCTGTTTGTCTGTTACGGTGGACGTCGGAAAGGCCTCAAGGTGTCCACCCAGCGCTTTTCCAAGTGGGTGGTACAAACTATACAGCTGGCATATGAGCTTGCAAAGCAACCTCCACCAGCCTTCCTCTGAGCTCACTCTACGAGAGCCATGGCAACATCTGCAGCCCTCCTGCGAGGAGTGGACTTGCCTGAACTCTGCTGTGTGGCGACCTGGTCCCAGCCATCGACCTTCATGCGCCACTACAGGCTCGACTGCCGGTCCTGTCGAGATGCTCACTTTGGACGTGCTGTGCTGGCTTCTGTACTCTAGGACCTGACCCACCATCCTACTGGTAAGCTACACAGTCTCCTATTGTATGAGGCACAGAGACCACGAAGAAGAAGAAAAGGTTGCTTACCTGTAACTGTAGTTCTTCGAGTGGTCATCTGTGCCTCATACACGCCCGCCCTTCCTTCCCCTCTTTTTCAGGTCCCTGTACTTCTTACGGCGGACCACAGAACTGAGGAGTGACTGTTGCTTGGCGGGAGGAGCATGTGCAGTACCAGCATGGGGGAGGGGTACCCGCCAAGCTACTAAGCTCTAGAATTTTCCGTACGCTACTGCGCAGGCGCAAAAGCTCCTATAGTATGAGGCACAGAGACCACGAAGAAGAAGTGGAGCGGTCAGAGTGTAGAGATGGTGGAGGCCGTTGAGGAACTGTTTGACTGTAGGGTTCCAGAAAAGAGCCGAAGAGGGAGAGTTGCGTGGCTGGTAAGTAACAATAGCAGAGAAATAAACGCTGAGGAGGAGAAGGCAAGCCCTTGTTCCCTGAGGGATAAAAGGAAATGGAGGACTGTTGATAAAGAGGCTGGGGAAGAAACCTCAGATCGGGCATCTGCAAAGGTAGTAAACTTGTGCCATTTGTATTCATAGGACCTGCAAGTGGACTCTTTCCTAGTGGCCATGAGAACCACCAGAATACTCGGAGAGTCTACAACATTATCCTCTATGCATGCAGGTGGAGGCAAGGTAGGTCCGGGTGAAGCACCCGACCGTCCAAATGAGAGAGGAGGTCCAGAGCATGCAGGAGGGACATTCGACAGCCCCAGGAAATGGTGAGGAGGCATCCCAACCAGTGCTGTCTCAGCCAAGAAGGGGCTATGAGAACAGCATCTGTTTTGTCCACAGCAATCTTAGCCAACACTCGGCCCAGGAGTGGAAACAGGGAGAAGATGTAAAGAAGTCCCTTGTTCCATGGAAACTGAAACACATCTCCAAGAGAGTGGTGTCCTAAGCTGGCTCTGGAGCAGTAGCAAAGACATTTCTTGTTCTGGTGGGTGGCAAAGAGATTAACAGATGGAGTGCCCCAACAGGACGCTATCCAGTGAAAGGCCATGTGGGATAGGGACCACTAGTGATGGCAGGCCGTGTCCCTGCTCAGTGTATCACTGTAGCATTGTCTCGTCCCACTAGGTGCACCGCGATTGGATGAATTCATAGTGGAACACACCAGTCCCATATCTGCACCATCCGTCCAAGAAGGAGTTTCTGAAAGGCCCGGAGAACTTTGAAAATTGCTAGAAGCTCCAAGGCATTGATGTGTAAATGCTTCTCAAGTCTGGACCAGTGGGCCTGGACGGAGAGGCGGTCACAGTGAGCTCCCCAGCCGAGGAGGGATGCATCAGTGGTGATAGTGATGGACAGGCGGAGTTCGGTGAATGGCATTCCAAAGAGTAGATGGTGGTGCGATAGTCACCAGCGGAAAGAGTCCTTGATCGGGGGTGGAATATGAAACCTCTGATGCTGATTCTCTACAATGAGAAGGGGATAGAAATGTCTGAGGAACCAGTGTTGAAGAGAGCGGGTACAGAGGCGAGACAGTTAAGTGACAGAGGTCATGGCCGCCATGTAACCAAGAAACTGTTGGATTTGGTGGGCGGAGGCAGAGGGGTTGTGAAGAATCACAGAGACAGATTGGCAGCGGACCCTCACACGCTTTACTGGGAGGAACACCATTGAGGAAGTGGAGTCCAAGTTAGCCCCAATGAAGTCAAAGGTACACGGAGGTTCCAAGTGAGATTTTTTGGGATTGACGAGGCCGAGGTCGGAAAGCAAAGAAAGTGAGATGAATGTCCTTGTACAGTTTCTGCCTGCAAGACGTCACCAATAACCAATCGTCGAGGTAGGGATACACCATCACGTGCTTCATACGGAGGTAAAACACCACAGGGGCAAGGCACTTGGTGAAAACTCTGGGAGCAGTGAATAGGCTGAAGGGAAGTACCTTGTACTGGTAGCATGTATTCGACTGTGAATCTGAGGTACCTCCCGTGTTGAGGGTGAATGGCGATATGGAAGTAGGTGTCTTCTAGATCTATGGACACGAACGAGTCCCATCGCTTGAGGAGAGGGAGGATGGACAACAGCATGGCCATCTTGAACTTCCGGGGCAGGATGAAGGAATTGACCGCCTGAAGGTCCAAAATGGTTCGAAGGGTGCCATCCCTCTTCGGAATGGTAAACTACCAAGTGAAGAAACCAGTGTGCTTGACAGAGGGAGGCAGTTTTTCTATGGCCCCCTTTGCAAAGAAGTGTCTCTATCTCCTTGAGGAGAGTGGAACTGGAAGGTGTGGAATAGAAGACGCCAACAGAAAGAATATTTAGAAATTTGGTGGCGTAACCGAGATGGATAATGGCTAGCACCCAGGAGTCCGAAATGATGGCATGCCAGGTGTTGAAGTGGCGAGAAAGGTCTGGGGTCTTGGAAGACAGGCAGTCCGCAAGACAAAAGGTTGGCAGAGATGGCGACATGCGAGGGGAGTCAAAATCAAGACTTCGCGGCAGATGAAGACTTCTTAGAAGGCGGTGTCTAAAAGAACAACGAGTCTCTTTTGGGCCCACATTGGCCCAGGGTGCCCACAGAATATGGTGGAAATGCGCGCCATCCCCTTGTGGGCATTTTGGAGCATTTCAAGGCAATTTTTAATTTTTTTGGCAAAAACTATTTCTGATCCTTGGGAGACCAAGTAGACCTCTAAACCTGATAGAAATGCCTTCCATACCCCCTAAAGTGCACTTCAGGGAGTTTTGGAACAAAACTAACGTTTGGGTTTTTTTTAATTGCCCTGCAGATCACAAAAATGGTCCTGAGGGTGCATTTTTCCCACCCTTGGAATACATAGAGGAGGAGGAGGGAGAGAGGGGGGGTGGAGAGAGAGAGAGAGAGAGAGAAAAGAGAGAAGTTAGGGCAATTTTAGAGACAATCTGAATTTCCTTTAGATTAGGCAAAATTCTTAGGGCATTTGACATAGTTATATACCATAAAAACTAACAGTATCATTCCTCACTCCCTCACTTTTACTGTTTATATAAAATGTCTTACATGCAATAAAGTAGTGAGATTAAATGGAGAACAAATTGAAGAAATTATCGCAGTAACAATTGCTCAAGTGATATATTACGTTGAATGACAAGTAAATACAAGAGAATTTGACTAAAAATCTTTGAGAGAGTGGCTCCCATAGACTTCCATCAATCTTCTCTACTGCACATAGTCCATAAACTCCTTCCACTGCTTGGTCTTGACTAGCTGTATTTTATAGGTTTTGTAAAGAGTGGGAGGAGCCAGTTGCTTTGGGAAAGTGATGGGATATAGATATCAAAAAAACAAAACCCCGAACCCACTTATAAACCAATGTATCTTTTGCATAATATTGAACTCTGCAAATGAATTTTAGCATAGACTTCAATAGGATGCAGTTTATAGTCCAAGAAGCTAGTTACAAATAATGAGTTACTTGTAAAGTGATACATACAGGGGCAGGGAGGGATTCCCAACTGTGTGTATGTGTTTAGATATATATATAGATATAGAGAGAGAGATGGAGAGAGAGGGAGTATCTGTAATTAATGGGATCTGAATTAGCAGCAACTGACCAAGAAAGGGGTCTTGGGGAGATAACTCAATAAAAATGTGACTATCTGCTGTTTAAAAAAAAAGGGTGCATTCCATGTTGGACAAAAGTAGAAAGGAAAATTGCTGCTGACACCATGCTGCCCTTATACAATTCCATTTTGCACTTACTACCATAGAACTCCTTTTGTGGTGTTACTGTAATGGTTAGCTTTACATTTACAGGCTGTGTGCAGCCTCACAACTTTCTGATGCTGTGGCTTTTTGAAGTATCTAAAAAATATCCATTTTTGTTACATCTGAATGAAAAAATACTGAATGAATGAAAAAACCTTTTAAAATCTAACTATAATGACAATGCACTCTTTTTTTGGCGCTGGAACTATCAAAAGTAACTTTCTAAGTTCTTTTCAAAGAAATGCAAACAGTGCCCTGCGATTACATTAATAAATAATTCAGAGATTTTTAGAGAAACTCTGCAGATTTCATTTTGATTTGTGTGTGTGTATATGCATGTGAGTGCATGCCTGCTGATCCTTAAAATTAACCATGTTAACAGAAAGCATCCAGTCTTATCTTTACATCATTGATCATTACGAAACAGTGTTAATTAAATCTGGAGAATACTAGACTCAGTATTTCAATAAGTTTGAGCCACTCTGCTTGCCTTATGTATTCCTCCTAGCAGTGAAGGCATTCTTCATTCCTGGCTGGCTGCCTAGAAAAGCTCTCAGGTTTCCCTGTATGCATACAGCTTTCAATGTCTCCTTTGTGAGTCTAACAAATTTAAAATCATTTTTAAAAATTCATTCCATTTCAAGCATCTAAAATAAGTCATGTTCTCCATACTAAGCAACAGCCCTCTGGGACTTCTGTTTTAATTACAATTTTACATGCTGTAATGTAAGGCTGTGAATTAAAAGAAAATAAATGGGAATGTATAGCTGCAAATTTTAAGTCAAATTTCTTTCTCGAAACAGTAAATGCATCAGAGACATTAGGTTTGTTACTGATCTTTTTTAAGTGTGAAAAATGCTCTTAAAGAAATTGTTGAAAAGCTAATAATTGACCACAATAATCACTGGTAATGTTCATGATCTAGCTTGCTTTTCATTACTGCACTGTGCCACTATTCCTTAGGATTAAGAACTGCACTGATTATAAACAGAATCTATATTGTAAATTGTTATTCAGACACAGAATGCATGCAAAATGTGAGTTAATAGTGACACAAACCACAACTGATCAATTCAGGCCCTAGTACACATTATTTTTGAATGTCATAGACAAGTGTCGTAACACTTTGAAGTGTTAAAAAAAAGTCAGTCCACATTAATGCCAAAAATCTGATTCCACAAGGAAGTCTGACTATCCTGTTTTATTCAGGGTTTTACAAGTCCTGACTAAAATCTGCACTGGAATTTAACACAGAGTTTCTTCATTGTCCCTAGATTTCAGAGAGCTATTTCTTGTTGCAAGGTACAGCTCACCTTTCAAGAGATTACTTGGGAAATCAAATTCTAGGTGCCTGTCAATGACCATTCCCTATGTGTCAGGTCTTCTGACTCAAGCACGTGATCAGTTGAATCTCTATTGAGCTTGTAAAGGCATATCACATTTTTAAAACAAGCGCAAAAAGTATTTTTATTTGCAAATATAGAGGGCATAAAAACATAAAAGTAATATGGAGAAGAAGAAAAATGACAGGCATAATTCTAAGTTCTTTGGCTCTACAGTGATTGAGGTTTTGTAAAGTCAGCATGCAAAAATTTTAAAATACTTGACTAAGCAAATGCATCCAGTAACATATTTCAGGATTAGAGTGATCATGGAGAGCTGTTCTTCATGACATGAAATTTCTGATTTTCAGCCAAAGCTCTCTCTCTCTCTTTTTTTTTCCATAGATGTTTCGGGAGATGGACCCTTGCCCCATTATGCCTCCAAACAAGAAACTTAATATCACTTATAGATTTGGGGCCAAGCACTGAGGAAGTTTCTTCTGAAATCATTCCATGTGTTTTATTTGTTATTTACCAGAACAGATATATTCCTTGAGACTTACACTTAATTAGGAAGTAGATAGTTATCAATCAGTTCCCAGTCTCACAGGTACAAACTCAGAAAAGCTACTGTTTTGGACAAGTAATAGGAAGGACTGTATTCCATCCTCCAGTAATGTTTTTTCAAGCACTGATCAGATAGGCAGTTCTGTGCCTGAAAAAAGTGTGTATGGATCAGCCTATGGAGATACATCTGCCATCATCAGGAGTGTGACTATTACTTGTTTCTCAGAGCAAGAATAATAAGCATGTTTGTACCATCTTAATTTATAGGAAACTATGGTATCAAAGTTTGTGTATTGCTTCCAAAGAGGCACGTTTAAGTTTCTTGTGACACAGGGCAAAAGTTTCATTAGCAGTCCTAGATACAACTTTAAATTCTCTAAATGTTAGTTCTCTTTAAAAACACACTAAAAACCACTATAAAATTTAGTTATCTTTGAAACAAGACATAACATGAGTGGAAGTACTGTATGGTACTTTTTTAAAAATCTGTCACATTACACTATCCCATAGGCCATGGCAACAGGTCTGACAGCAGCCTTAATAGAGCTGGCATGCTTTTGGTTCACCCAATTTGAATACCTGAGGCAGTATCTGCTGATTGTTTAATAACGCTGATTACATCACAAAGAAAAACATAGCATTGTCCAAGAAGCCACTGCTCCAAAAGCAGTTTATATTTGGTATGTGCATTCTTTAATGTTGGGGAAATTGGAAAAAAAAAATTGAATATTGAGAGACCTTAATAATGAGACTCTCAATCAGCAGAGTATTTTAGTAATTGCACAAAAACGGAAGTTGAACAGATCACCAGTCCCACTTCTGTAACACCACCCCAAACACACTTAATCTAGCTCAAAATAAACACAAAAACAGTTTGGTTAAAAATATAAAAGACTTTACTCACAAAATCTTATACATAGTCTATACAGGTTCAATTCTTGAAGAAGGTAGGAAGAAAATTAAGCACTCACATGCTTGCTGCCAATGATCCCTGTTGGGATATCTCACAGCATGCTTTCAGGTCAAAAGGCAAAGACAAAAGGAAGGGCAAGAGAACCTTTTAAAGAACAAGGAATGTGTAGGTGCTGGAGGAAGAGGTGTTAACCAACAAACAGGAAGTTTTCTCTAGGCTATCTCTCTATGCTTACAATAGACATGCAAACAAACTAGCCATTTAATTAGGCATGCAAAGGTTGCCACTCCCAACATTTAACAGATAAGAAAATAATAACCTTGATGTTCAACGATAATAGAAATCCTGAAATACATTTTTGTGAAACACACTTTTATTTTCTAAATGAAAGTTTCTCATTAAACAAGTCTATCCAAATTTCTTCTACATTTCAAACTTCACATTTTTACTAGGACCACCAAATTAGAAATACAATGCTAATTTCAACTACAATTTCAAATTCAAGCATTTATCTAATACCCACCACCCAAGGCACGTGTCTAGATTTCAGCTGGCAAGCTGTATAAATCAAGCCCATATATATCATCAGGGGACATCTCAAATAATTGCCCCAGAGAGCCATTTTGTTATATGAGGTACATCCAGTGTTGGACTTTGTGTGGCAAGTCCTAGTTTAAGAGCCCATTCAGGTCTGAAGCTGAGTGGGTAGCCTCAGATAGGTCACTGTTGGACAAAATAGAACAATTTCATGTCTCCTGTCCTGAGCAAGTTGATGGAAGTTGATACACAAATCACCACATTTTTGACCTCAATTCCAAAGGGTTCTTATGCCCTCAACTTTTATATCAGACTGTCTCTTTTCTCTCTGTTCCAGGAACCCCTTAGGGAAAAGAACATACCACAAAATATTAAGTTTTCACCAAAACTTCTTTACTTGTTACGAGCACCATCTAACTGTAACTTGTTTTTCAGGTTACTTTCAAAGGATGATTTATGAACTCTAAACCAGGGCGATCAACATACTGTATCTGGCTCAAAAGGTTAATAAACCTATACAAAAGTCCCATTGAGTTTTCTAAATGATGCAATATTCCTTACCTAGGCAGGAGACCATCATTCCAGTCTAGACTTTAGGCTTCCTCTTTTCTAGTCTGCAAAAAGTCAATTACTGGAAAAACTATTTGCAAGTGACTTTCCAGGTCTAAGAATAAGGTATAAGCCTTGATATTCCAAATTATTGACTTACATACTTAGTATGAATTGGCTCTTCTCCCAAGCTATGTTCAACACCTGATGTCAAACTCTTTCCAAACAGACTTGCCCAACATCCCATTTAAACTTTTGCAAGAGGATTTACTATAACACAGACTAAAACTGCTCTAAACTTATTGCCAGCTGAGGGGCACTTTATCATTTAGTTCCATGTAACACAATAATATTCTCATGTAATCACAGCAAGTACAGAGTACGGAGCCAGTTAATCAATCTCATGAGGGAGGGGGAATCCCTCAAATGACATAAATGCAGTTTTAATATGAATATAGTTTATGAATACAATTAGAAATAACTGAACATTCATGACTCACTAATAAAAACTATTTTATCTGAACTGAACTGATTAGCCCAGGATAAGTTTACCAGTACATAGTTGACAATAGCCGAAGAAGAACTGTACACTTGTGCTGACAGTCTAATGAAGGAAATGTTATGCAATTTTTTTCCCTAAATCTCAACTGTGTTAGCACTTTTGTAGATTCGAAACAGCAAATATATAAGCCAAATGCAACAAGGATTATTTGTAATAGATCTTTTCATTGAAAGAGAAATGGTATCTTAGAACATTACTTTAATTACTTAAGAAAGGAAATTCTTTATTCTGATTTACTTTGGAACAAAATTACATACATAGGAGTCAGAAACCCTTCAAAATACCGGTTTGGCTTGAAGATGGAATGGCTGTCAGGTGTTGTAGTGTACTCTAAGACAAGCAGCCGCTGCTATAATTATGCTATCATATCCTATCATTAAAGATTCCATTGAAAAAAGGTTTATAAATTACTCCTTTCTTAGATAAACCACCCCATATTAAGGCATCAATGATATGGTACAGAATTAAATTAGAATCTCATAAAATGAAATATGTTCTGTATTAGCTGTTTGACACTTAATTTGCCTCCAAATGAGTAGAGGAAATCACAAATTAACCTGCCTTTGTTTTTCCAACCATAGCTTATTAGGTGTTAGAACAACTGCAATTACAGGCTGATAATAATCCCCCCCACCTTATGAACATGTACTGAAATGTGTCACTTTGAGTTAATGAAACCTGTTTGTTAGGACTTGTTTAGATTTCTTAGCATTCTTCTTGTACATCTTCAATTTACAGCATAGCATGAGAGAGCATAAAATTTAAACTGCTTTTTAGTAGCAGCATTTAGAGAACATCTGAGTTTATATCGCTTTTTAAACCCAAGGCACACTTCTGCATTCAAAAGAGTACAATTAAACTAACTTGCTTTTTATGCCTTATTGAAAACATTTATATTTTGCTTTTTGTGTGTGTGCCTATGGAAGGTCATGGCAACACATGCAATTGCCTTAAAATGGTAACTATGAAACCAAATATTATATAAAACAAAGACAGCAGCCCAAATAAATATGTGTACTATTCCTCTTCAAAAATAAGACCAACCAAATAGTGTACTTAGAAAAACAAGTAGACTTTTACGATGGGATAATCCAGTCCAAGGATGGATGCAGCCACAAGGTTTGGAAGTTTCCCATAGGACTGTATTGATGAACTACCACTCCCATCCTACCTAACCAATGCTGGCTAGGGCTACCAAGAACTCAAGTTGAGCTACACATCCATAAGACCTAAGGTTCCCCAGCCCTGACCTAGGACTCCACAGAATATTGCTTCTCCAATTTCCCCGTGCAATATGATTCGATTCATGTTTACTCAGAAGTACACTTCATTGTATTATACCAAAATAAATGGGCACAGGATTGTCACCTTCATTTGTGCACATCGGTGCATGTGCAGACAGCCAACAGCATATTTAAGGACAGTAAGAGCCAATGGGAGCTCTGCAACACTTCCCCCATTTGCACCCAGATCTCCCTCTTGCCTGGACACAAGTTTTTCAGGCTTGCGAATGAATACCATGGATAGTGTAGAGTAGAAAGGGTATACCAGAGGTATGAAAAATAGCACTTATTACCCATGTCTCATAATGGTTTTGCTTGTTGACTTATCATATCTCAAGAGGAGACATGCAAAAGGGCTTGAAAGCTGTTGTGATATATATATATATATATGTATATATGTATGCATATGTATATATATGTATATATTACAAGTCCCAGAATCTTCCCAGCTAGTGTGGTCCAGAAAGTAACTATTACAGGTTGCGAGGACAAGAGCTGTATTGAATCCCATGTACAACCTTCATGTGTGTATACTATGCCTGAGCTTTCTTCTCCACCTAAAACCCAGGAAGGATAATTGTTATCTAGGAAGTCATTTCATAATCTTGGGGTTACCTTGTAAAGACATGGCTTCCTTTCTGTTGAAATAAATGGTTAGATTTAATTAGGAGTATATACAGATGACTGGCTGAGTGATGGGCTGTTGGGAGGATTGGTGAAGTGTTTTCATGTCATGTGCTTTGTTTTATTGGCCTGTCACTCAATTTTACATTTAGTTTTACATTTAGTTTACATTTTCTTTCTAATTTAGGCCCACAAAATTTCTTTTGTTAGTACCAGTAACAACTACTAACCAAGGGGTGTTTGAATGTACATAAAACATTTGAATAACTGAAATAATAGTAACATTTAAAGCTCCTGTGGTTTTTATCACTCAAAGAACAAATCATATGCATGTTATGGATTTCCTCAGGCACTAGACAATTTGTGAAAAACAGTTTCCAGTAAATTGAATTATTTAAAATAAAACACCTGTAACTACCGGTCCATGGAGTTTCATTCATTATAGCCACATTGCTTTCTACAAAAAAATGGTTGTATGTAATCTAATAATCACAGTTGTTTGCAATGACACTGAATATTGGGATTGCAGTGAATAAACATTCCATATATAAGTACTTCAGCATAAAAGTCATAAATCATCAAAATGTTCAGCACCACACTGACCATATAATGCTCTATACTGCACTTTTCCAAGTATGGACAAGTGAAATATCAGTCTCTTTCTTGTTTCAATCCATATTGCAAAAATGGTAGGCTTTTAGACAGGTGAATCGTTTTCCTTCCCAGAGACGAACAAAATCACTCACTTTCCGCACTACACTGTTATATTGCTATTATCCCACTTTCAACATCCAATGGAATCCTGGGATCTGCAGCTTAGGGAGGGGCATTTAGAATTCCCAACCATAGAGTTCTTTGACCTCAGTAAACTACAAACTCCAGAATTCCACAGGATGTTGAAAGTGGAATAATAACACATGGTGCAGAAAGACCTTAGGATACAGTATAGGGAACCACTAATATTAGGGACTAATATTCCATCTGTCCCATAGACAACCTCTATACATAGAACTGAATCATAGTGGGATGGTTTCAGGTAGTTTCCTACATTAAGTACTTAAAATTCTATCTTCCTGTGAAGTCTTTGGGTCTTTTTTTGTATTGTTCTGTAACAGATAAGTGATACTGCGTAACAGAATTCTGAGTACTATGTGTTTGATATTGTATATTGTTAGATATGCAGAAATATATACCAGTACATGGTTGATAGCTGGTATGTGTAATGGACTACAGCTCTGGAGGCCTGGGGTCTAATCCCTGCTGGGTTGTGGAAATGTGCAGGGTGACCTTGGGCAAGTCAGACTCTCAGCCAGAGAGGAAAGAAAAGCAAACACCCTCTGAACAACTCTTGCCAAGAAAATCCTGTGACTAGTTTGCATTAGGGTCATCAAAAGTTGGAAATGACTTGAAGGATCACAACATCAACAACAACAAACATGGTTAACAATGACTGCTGATTTTATTTGACTATTGGTTGACTACAGGCAGATTCCAGAGGTTCAGAGTAGGTCTTGTACAACTCACTAGTTTTCTTTCCATTATAGGACATATTTCTATATACCTAACAATATAATAGGAAAGACATTAACTTGGCTTCTTTACTTCAGTTTCACTACTAACAACTCCAAGAAAATAAGATGGATTTTCTTGGGCCTCAGACAAAATAGGCATGTAGCTCACACAACGAAGTTTTAGTAACAAAACCCCTCAAGACCTGTTTGTCTAACCTCCTGCTGTGCCAAGTCTGCCAAACAAACCAGGTGCCAAATTGCAAAAACAAAACAAAAAAACCCCTCCAGTCCCATTATCTAAGTGCAAATTCTCCAATCCACAGACACCCATCATTTTTTTTCTTCATCAAAAGAAATGTAAAACTATCATAATCTAAATGAGCAATATTCTTCTGAAAAAGTTAAACAGCTCTCACAGATACTGCCAGGAGCAAATGGAACAACCCTTCTCTGGTAGTCTTGTCTCTGTCTAGGGCCAGTTCTCACACAAATATGCACCAACACATACATGTACCACTTGATTACACAACACTAGATAGCTTGCAAATTAAATATAAAAAGTGGTTCCTTGCTAATTGTGTGGTTGCATCCATAATAACCCACACAAGCAACCAGGTAAACAACTAATACAGCAGTTAGCTATATGTAGTGAGAGACTAACACAAGATACAGATACATCAGAAACTGAAAAGGAACTCCATTACATTCTTTTGTCATCTTAAAAAAACAAAGTATTTTTCATCTGATGGTTGATCTATTGAAGGAGAGAAATAGGGAATATGTGGTCTTCCATACATTGTTGGGCTGCAGTTCCCACCATCTTCCACCATTAAGGGCTACACGTTCCCCACTGTTGTTCTAGGACAATCTTTGAAGATGTTCAGAACAATGTTTCTACACATTTATATAAGAAAATCCTCCACAACCAACTGCAATTGTTAATACCTTTGACGACAAAGAGGAAGAAGCAGTCAGATACCCTCCATTATGCGAGGATGAGGCTCCAGTGGACATCGCCCTCCCTGCAGCCACCATCTCTCACTGCTGTGCCCACTAGAAGGAGAGAAAACCATCCCACCCCACTATGCTTAAATCTAGCTCAATGATCAGCTGAACAAATTACCCAGTGAATTAAACTTGCTACTTGCTACAACTTTGTAAATGAGAATCAAGAGTCCCAAGCTTACCTCTTTCTTTCCAATACCTTTTCTTTTTGCATCACATCTTTAAAATGGTAAACAGGCAAGCAGGGGCTGTGTTATTTCTGCCATTATGGTGGTCTTTAAGTAAATTATTAATAGACTTAAGCTGCAAAGCCAGATGACACACTACCTCTTCAAGTTGGTTCATACATACTTGGTCTTCAACCATTGTGATACATATAAAAAGAGCAGCTTTATACTGTGTCATGCAATCCCACATTATCTGGTTTGAGTGAGATCTTTAGAAATTCACACTGAACTCTTTCTCTGAGATCATTACTGGACATCAGGTAGAACTGGATTTGGCATCTTACATGTATAAAGACTCAGTTCAAAGATACAGGAGATCAGTATGGGTCAAGTCAAAGAGTATGCTGCCACTGGGCTTCATGAAAAGCAGATAAAGGTGAGTGTGGGTTATAGATTTGTGCAAACCTATAAATAATGATTGTATAGGCTTCCCTTTTAAGAGTGCATATTTGCATTTTGTAGGTATGTTAATACTGTGGAGCTGATCCAGGAACAAGAGAACTTCCCATGAAGATGAGATATGGAAACTCAAGAGTATCACCCTAGGGATGGGAAGACTATTCAGAAATATTCCAAAAATAGTTGAAAAATATTTCTTGAGTGTCAAGAAACCATGACAAGAAGAATCCTGAACTAATGAGAATCTTTGCAGTTCAGATTTACTCTATGCAAAATTCATATGTGATTGTTCTTCATAAAAAAAAAACATAAACATAAACCCAAACATAGAGACATATTCTGTTCTAAATTAAAAAATATTAGAAATTTTGTTTCTTCTGCAGAAAATGCTGTTTTCTGTTCAAAACAACCACAAGCAAATTTTGAGCTGAGTAAGTCATAGACAGCAAAAATTCATCGGAAACTACATGGTTTTTGAAGAAACTTGCAGTGAGAGGGAAGAAGAAAATTAGTGAAGAATTATATCTCTGCATTATTCTAATACTGCTGTTATGTATGGCTTCAGCACATCATTCTTCTTAAAAGTAACTTCCAGCCCTACCTGGATGGCACTGGTTAATGGTGCAGGGGAAGGCAGTTTGATTGACCTTTATTGCCTCCTCCCAACAAAACCTCTTCATTTGTTAAGGAGGCCAAGATCTTATCCTTAAAGCATTTGTTCCCTTTGTATATTAAAAACCTCTTTTGATATGCAGTACAATGGGCCTTCCACATTTGCTAATGCTAAGGGAGCAGGACTCCCATAAAAATGGTAAAAAATGTATATCAAAATGTATGTGCACATCTGTGGGAAGGAGACTGAGGCATGGTGAGGAGAATGGGCATCAGGGTCCAAACTGAGTCAGGGAAAGGAGGAGGATGTGGGTTGGCATGGTGGTGCTGTACTTCCTCTCTCTTGCTCATTTCCTTCCTTGCATGTGGTGGGGGGCATAAGGAGAGCATTTGTGATCCTGAGAAATCAGGCTGCAAGCTGTCTTTGGCTGGCCAGGCAGCAACTGGTGGAATAGGAGGAGGTCCAGAGATGGGCTTTAAAGAGCTTTGAGGCCTGTTTGGAACTGCTGAGAGGAAAAGTTCCCCCGGAAGACAAGTGTAAAGTGGGCAGGGATTGATGAAACTTGTGAATAATTAGATCTGTGAAAATGAAACTTGAAAATGTGAATGGCCGACTGTATTAAAAATTATTCTAAAAGAGTCTGACCCAGGAGGAGGTCTTAAATATCTCTGGATGATTTCTACAGAACAACGTAATCTAGTAAGAATGTCCAAGGCTAAGAACACATGCAATTATAACACAGCAGTATGAGGATTGGAGCAAATCCCACTGAACTCAAAACAGTTTATTTTTAAACATGGCCTATTAGGATGCTGTCCTTTATGCATCCTGATGGCCTTCTATTCCCTCATAACTCTCCAGTCAGATTCAAACAGCCTAACATTCTAAACTCACAAACCCACTTGGCTGTACAATGCCCCCCAAAGCTTTCACAAAGTGTGAGTTGTTACCCAACCAGAGCTGCACAGTTTGAATCCTCTGTAATCTTACAAACTTATCTAATCACTACTCTCTTCCAGTTAAAAGAGTAAAAACAGTCTCTTCCTTGTATGTAGCTCTCCCAAACACAAACCACCACCAAAAAGTGCTCTTTTTTTTTCTTATGACTCATTACCTCTCTTTTATAACAGTCACTATAACTATGCATACATATAACCATACTCTTTGCCACATATCTGGGCTGTTCCCATAAAGGCTATAAAGAAATGCACAGCAATTCACAGATCTCTTTTTCCAACTAATTGTGAGTACCATTATTCTCATGACGGATTTACGAATAATCTTCAGAAATGACCGTACTGTGTCTTTTAAAAGGTCACTCTTTTAAGCCAGTTTAATTCAGACCATTCAAATGAATGTTTCTCCACAGCGGAATACAACCAAAATAACTGATGCAAATAACCTCAGTGGAAAAATAAATCACAAGTTCTTGGAAGTCTCCACTTCTTTTTCTCCCCTCACTATAAATAAACAGAGGATTTTTTTTTAATGCTGATGGAAGACTGCAACACAGATTTATTGCTAGCCTTCAGGCCAATTTCTTTTGAAATTACAATTTAGCTACTAAGAGACTGATCCAAAATAACTGCTGGTAAAATATTGTGTATGTAACTTGGGTATGTAGTTAGGATTGCTAATATCAATTAATTCTGCTCACAGAGGAGGAGTTCTTTTAAAACAACTTCATTTTTTTAACTCTAGCACATATGTAATTACACATCTGTAACTAATAGCCAGGGAGAAGCAATCTGCCATCTAAACAACTAGCATTATTCTTCATCGTATTACTTTGCTTTTCTCCTTTTATGTCTGCACTGCAAGTGAGGGATTATTAGAGATGATTGAACGTATCTATCAACCCTTTTAGTAAAGGACTGAACCTGCTTTGTGAATCTAGGTTCTTATGGATTGTAGTAGTTTTCTGAATTTTACAGTTCAGGATACAAGATATTCTCACTACCAGCTCCTTCTAGCTTGCTGACATACTTCTCTCCATCTATGTTTATGTTTATGAGCAATGTTTAATTCTGTATAAAGTTTTTCTCTCTTTCCAGCACATGGTATATCACTAATATTTTCCTTTATCTTAGTATAAACTGTGTGTTCTGTCACATTTGCTACTTTGGATAACAGTGCTATCAGTTAAGAGACTGGACATATAATACATGCAACCATCAGAATCTATGATAATTGCTTGTGAAAGTTCTTGATATTTTTATCTATCATAGCATTTGAAACAAAAAAAAAGGAAAACAAAAAAGAAGTATTTCACAATTAGCACTACAACAGCTAGTTATAGAGTTGTTTGATTGACTGATTTAGATTGATAACTCACAAAATAAATGTCTAAAAATATATATGCAATACTCGCCAGCATCATTTTGCTTCAGTAAACCCACAGACAGATAAACACTAGCCTTTCCAAGAGTAAATCTTTCCCTCTTCTTTGTTCAAGGAACCATTTCCAAAGGTATAATAGAATTTTCATTAAACATTGTAGTCTGCAAATCAGCTGGCAGCTTTGGAAAGAAACACTTCCTGCTTCACTCTCATCTCCAACACTAATTCCTCCGCCTTCTTTCCTTTACCTAGCTTAAACATGATATATTGCTCTGTCTGTGTGTCTCTGTGCCTTCAACAGACCTGTAAACTTATGGTGAGCCCATGAATTTCATAAGGATTCATAAGTGTTCTTAGACAAGAGGTATAGCAAGCTAATAAACCTTTAACCAAGAGGTTCTGAAATTAGGGTCTGAAGCAAGTTTACCCACTTTAAAAGGAAACCATATTAGCATCATCTCAGTGTTTCCTTGTCATCTCATGAGACTTACATTGCCTTGAATCTTGCTTATTTATGTCCATTTATGTCCATTTACTGTTCACTGGTTTAATTTCCTAATTTATCAACAGATATTAAATCAGAGTTCCCTGTTTTGGGATGGAATGGGGCCCTGGGGTTTAAAACAAAATGGGATTTCTGCAATAAAGCCTGCATGCAAAAGGAAGGAAGTAGACAGACAGAACAGCATCATGTGGTGCCAGTCTCATGGTTTATACACTGGCCATGTATTCTGAACCTGGGAAGACATATTCAAAATAGGCCAGAATTTCAACATATGTTGGAGTGAAATCTTAAACTATTTTCAGCACAAGGTTGCAAAACATGTAAAGTTAAATGGTAACAGATTAACATTCATTAGGTCTCATCTCCACTTTTCTTCTACAGTATTTATTATACTGCTATTAAGTGCTGCAAATATTCATACTTACACATGTAACGGAGGAATGGGAGATGGTTCATAATGATAACGTCCCTCATGATGTCTTGCATCAATTGGTACAGGAGGGTGGAATGCTGGAAAAAGGTGAGGTGGATCTGAAAAAAAGAAACATGGTATCCACATCATGTTATTCTAAATCTTAGTAGATTGATTGTTTTTTTAAAAAAAAAAATCCAGCAAGCAGTTTTATCTATAAATCTGACACTAAAAATAAAATAAAACATATCCAGGAAAACAGAATGCTAAATCCTGTGTCTATAGAAATGCTGTAAAGTTGCACACATTTACACATTTTCTCTTATTTTGTATGATACATTGCACAATTTTTAAATGTTCTGTATTATCATGTGAAGGACAAAGAACTATGGGAGATGCTCAGTGATCAGGCACTGCTCATACCCTATCAAACCTATCCTACGCATTATACACATGTTGGACTTGTGGACCAGCTCCCCCAGTTCTGTCTCCATGGATAGAAAGTTGTTCTAGATCATAAGCAAAAATCACTCTTTCCTATCATCAGCTACTTGATCATTTTCTGTCTGGAAATAATAGAGATTGAACCTGAGATTTCTGCAAGCAAAGAACTTGTCTAATAAGATACAGTCATCCCTCCACATTTGCTATAGTTAGGGGCACAGGACACCCATGAAAGTGGAAAAACTGTGAATAACTCTAGGCCCTCCCAAACCTTATTTAACACACACACAAAAAGTATGATCACCATATTCAGTGCACCATGGATTCCTCTGAGGCATCAGGGTTCCTTCACAAGACAGAAGTGAGTGGCTAATGAGGCTCACTACCACCTCCACTGCTGCCCCACACCATTTTTAAGAGGGACTTACAAGCCTTGTTCGCAGTTTCTCAGTCTCACGAGGCTTGCAGTCCCTACTAAAAATGGCCCAGGAAGGCAACAGAGGTGACAGCAAACAATCCGTGAATAATCAAATCCGCAAAAGTGAAACCTGCAAATGTGGAGGACTGACTGTATAGTTTTCTCCCATCACAGCCATATGGCTCTTTTGAGATAGGGAAAATCCTAAAGTTCTCAGAAAGTTGAATATTGCTCCCATAACGTATTTTGAACTTTTTTTTCTTTTGCACCTCTGCAAAAAGTACATAGTCCTGCAAATAAGTATAGAGAAGTACATGATTAGGATAGCAGTCTACTGTACTTTTCATTTACATGAGTCCAAGCAAAGTGTACAAGAGACAGAGTTTGGCTCATCCAATTTGCCATGGCAAGCATGAATATTCATGTCTTAATTTTAATATTCTCTTTTCATCGCTTTAATGGAAAATTACATAAAGAAGTCTTTAATAAATAATCACAGCGTGCATATGTGAAGTGTCAGATCAAAGGGATCAGCTAGCCTTTCATAAGCACACCCTATTTATTTTTATTAAAACATTTTTAATAAAAGGTTATAGAAGAAAGAAATTTTAATAAAAACTAGTAAAATATAGTATAATGCCATACATCATAGAGGTGACTATTCAAAACACGAAAACTGCAGAGTAATACTTCAACAGCTAAAGTGGTAAGAACAAGAGACCTCTGGAACTCTAATATTAAGGAACTTTATACATTATTTGTGCATAATATATGTTTAAAAATTAATAAATTCAATGGAAAATGAAGTTATTGATTTTGAATATGTTATATAAATAAACAAATATGAGGAAGGGCACAGATATTTTAGAGAATTTAAGTTCTACCATTATTTGTTTCTGGAATTCAGCAACCACCACTCACATATTCATATCAGCAACTGTAAGCAAGCTGTAAAATTTGTTATTGCTTTGTTTTTGTTTCTTCAGTGTTAAAGCCACCAAATTACAGCTGTTGATGCTGAGTGTATCATCGAATATGAGGTTTATATACTTCAAAAAATCATGGTGTCTTATGGAACTTCTGAGTCACTGGTTCTGGCAATGGACAGTAGTATCATAGAGTTTAAAATAATCCTGTAACTATGTTGCACATAGCCTCATCCCAGCACTGGGGTAACTTAGATTAGATGTGACAAGAACAGTCAAATGTTTTAGGAGCAAGTACAGAAATAGTAAAAAGAAGCAAGAAAAGAAACCAAGAAATAAACGGGGGTTTTCCCATCACACGGATGTGAAGGGGGAAAAAGGAAGGAATCTAAAGTTGCAAACTTGTAGAAGTATTACACATACATATACTTTCAAGTACTACCGTTTTAACAATACAGCTATAGTGACAAAAGGCTACTGAGTTACTGCTAGAAGTCAGTAAGAGGCATGAGCCATTTATGCTTTTCCTACATTAAGCCATATGGAGAAAAAAATTAGCTTCTTGTTAAGCTACATGGCAGTTTAAAATGACCGGAATACTTTCCAGCTGCAGAAGATCACAAAGGAAGCCACTGAGTGGCAGAATTGTCATTAAATTATACAGAATTGGCTCTTCATGAGGTTTTGAAAAAGCTGAGATCTTCTGTTAAACAACACTGCTATCTGCTTCAAACATAGCTAAATGAAGAACAGTGGCTATTATCCTTCCATACAGAAGCCACCAGAAAAATGGTCACTTAGAATATGCTTTGAAATGGCCTCCAAGACCACATCATATAGCAAGGGGGAAAAAACTTCTGAAGTTTTTCCAGAACAAACAGCATTGTTTTCCTAATTAAAACCAAAGGCCTAAAGGACAGGTTGCTTACCTGTAACTGTAATTCTTCGAGTGGTCATCTGTGCCCTCACACAACTGGATCTTGTGCCTGCACAGAAATATCCACTGGAAAGTTCCAGAGCTGAGTACTTCGTGGGAACGCCGCTACCACCCCACCACCCCATCCCCGTGCATACAATGCATGCCTAGGACTGCCAAGATACTCCCTTTTCATTTTTGAAGTCTGCCAAAACAGGGACTTGGAAGAGGGGAAGCAGGGCAGGTTTGTGTGAGTGCACAGATGACCATTTGAAGAACCACAGTTAAACGTAAGCAATCTGCCCTTCTTTGTGATCTCTGGACCTCATACAACTGGGTGATTGAAAAGCTTACTGGAGGATGAACAGGTCACTGTAAAATAGAAGAGAAGACAGCCCTTCCAAAGTGTGTATCCTTTTGAGCTCTGCAGTCCAGCCTACAATGCCTGATGAAGGTTGACCATGTTGCAGCCCTGCAAAGGTCCTGAAGGGAGAGTCCAAGAAGAGCAATGGGCAAAGACAATACAGCTCTGGTTGAGTGGGACCTCATCACAGTAGACAATGATTGATGTGCAAGCTCATAAGCAATGCAAATAGTTTCCACCACCCATTTGGAGATCCTTTTGGTAGAGATTTTGTCTCCTCTGCAAGGCCCACCATAACAAAGGATGAGGTTGTTACTGTTATGAAAAGACGCAGTCTAGTGTTTGTAGAATGCAAGGGCCCAGCCAACATCCAAAGAGTGCAGTGAGCACTCAAGTGGCATAGATGGGTCAGCATAGATAGCAGGCAACATGATATCCCGTGAAAGGTGAAACTCGGAGACCATCTTGGGAAGCAAGGAGATGTCTGGGTAGAGGACAACTTTATCTCAATGGAAAATCAGGAAGGGCTCATCGCAACAGAGTGTAACGAGCTCACTAAAGCAGTGGACCAAGGTAAGGGAAACAAGAAAAATAGTTTTCAGGGTAAGATGTTCATGAACTGTTGCCAGAGGTTCAAAATGGTGTTGTAACAACTGGGAAAGAACAAGAGACAAGGACCACAGCAGAGGTGCTGCCACCAGGGGCTAAAGGTGAGCTAGACCGTTGAGGAATTTCTTCACTAACAGATCCCTGAAGAGGGTCCAAGGAGAGCAGTCACTGGGTTGGTGACAATCATGGTCAGAGAAGAAAAGGAGAGATTCCTTTCTTTCAACAAGTGGACAAAATGAAGGATGGTGGAAACATGTGCAGGAGTCATTGTCTTGGAGCATGCAGCTGCAAAAAGTACAATATTTTCTCCATTTGTAGCAGTAAGACTTCTTGGTGGAGTCTTTATGGGAGGCCTGGAACACAGCCTGAAGGGTTGGAGAATTCATTCACCACATGGTCAGATGGAGAAGATGTGAGTCAAGGTGAAGAACTTGACCCCTGAAGTGAGATAGGAGAGTGGGGAGCTGGGGGAGAGGGAGGTGACAGTTTCAGGAAAGAGCTAGGAGAGGGCCAAACCACAGCTGCCTGGGCCAAAACTAGGCTATCAGGATGGCATTCAACCAGCCCCTAGATAGTTTGGTTACAACTCAATTGAGCATAGGAAAGGGTGGGAACAGGTACAGGAGACATCCGAACCAACAGAACAGGAAACCATCACCTAGTGACCCCTTGGAGGCACATGCCCTGGAGCAGAACTTGCAACATTTCCTGTTGTGGTGCAAGGCAAAAATGTCTATTCAGGGAAATCCTCATCTCTTTATGATAGGGTGATAAACTAGCCTGCTGAGGGACCATTTGTGGTGGTAATTCCTCACATAACCGAGGTCGTTTGCTAATGTGTTGTTTGTATCAGCAATGTGGATGACTTGTGGATGAATGGACTTGTGGATACACCAGTTCCAGAGGTGGAGGGCCAAGGCTAGGAGGGTTGACAAGTATATGCCGCCTTGGTGATTTGATGTAACAGACCGCCATGGTGTTGTTGGATACAACTTGAACCATGATGTCTGTCAGAAGTCTCATGAAAGACTTGAGGGCTTGACGACTGTGAGAAGTTCTAAGGTGTTGATGTGAAGACCAATGGCCATGAATGGTCAGGCCCTTGCAATAAGTGCCCCAGCCCATCAACAACTGTGGTTCTTTGAGTGGTCATCTGTGCCCACACACAACGAGATCTTCGCACATGCACAGAAGCTGCCGGCAGAAATTTCTAGAGCTGAGTAGCTTTGCAGGAACCCCTCCCCCTCTAACCTCTTCAGTTTTGGAGTCTGCCAAATAGAGACCAGAAAGAGGGGAGGTAGGGCGGGTTTGTATGAGGGCACAGATGACCACTCGAAGAACCACAGTTACAGGTAAGCAACCTGTTCTCTGAGCGGCTGCTCAGCAGAGTTCTGGGAAGTCCATGACAGAGGAGGGCTGTTGAGAAAGGTTGAGGGAACAGGTTTACTGGCCAGTTGGTAGGCTATACAGATAACCTCAACGATCCATTTCAAGCAACGCTGGGAGAAGACAGGGTGCCACCTATGTCTGCTGCCATAGCACACAAATAGGTGAGGAGTGAGATGGAAAGATATTGTGCGCTAGATGTAGAAGGCTAACACTCGCCTGACTGACATCCAAAGAATGCAGAGAATGCTCAAGATCTGAAGTAGGCTGTGGGTAGAAAGTAGGAACAATTATGTCCTGATTCATGTGGAAGCTGGATACCACCCTGGGAAGAAAAAAAATGTGTGGGAGAAGAACCACTTTATCTCTGTGGAAAACTAGAAATGGTTCATCTGAATGAAGAGTGGTGAGCTCCCCTGCGCATTGGCAGACATTATGGTGACCAGGAACACTGTCTTCAGGGTGAGGAGGCAACTGTCCACAGTCATGAGTTGCTCAAATGGGCACCGCATGAGCTGAGAGAGCACCAGAGATAGCGACCAGAGTGGAGATGGGGTGACACAGGAGAATAGAGGTGGGTGAGGCCCTTTAAGAACTTCTTAACTGTGGAGTTACAGAAGAAAGAGGAAGCCAGGGTGTCAGGACGCTGGTGAACTACAATAGTGGATAAGTAGACCTTAACGGAAGAAAAAGCAAGCCCTTGTTCCTTCAAGGAGAGCAAGAAATGGAGAACTGTCACGAGGGATGCTGGAGAAGATGATTCTGATCTCGCTTATGCAAAAGTCACAAAGCAAGTCCATTTATAGCTGTAAGATTTGTTGGTAGAGTCCTTCTGTGAAGCCCACAGGACTGCATGGAGTCTTGGGGAGTCTAAGGAAGGACCTGCCAGACTGTCAGGTGGAGGTGAGGCAGATCTGGGTGAAGAACTCATCCTTCTAAATGTGAGACAAGGTCTGTGGAAAGAGGAAGATGCATCCATTGACCCCGAGATAACTGAAGAAAGGATCTGAACCAGTACTGTGTTGTTCAGAATGGAGTGACAATTGCATTGATCTGATCCCTCGCCAGTTTCGCAATCATGTTTGGTAGTAGAGGAAACAGGGGAAAGAGATAGTACAGAGTGTGAATCCATGGGAACTCGAATGCATCTCCCATTGAGTTCTTACCGATGCCTGCTCTGGAGCAGTAGTAGTGACACTTGGTGTTGAATTGAGTGACAAAGAGGTCCACGTCTGGTGCACCCCATCGGGAATGGATTAGGCTGAAGGCGGCTGCGGGCAGTGTCCACTTGTAATGTAGAGAGATCGTGCAGCTAAGGCCATCTGTGAGGGTATTGTTTGGGCCCGCAAGGTGAATTGCTACTGAGTGTATTTGGTTGATTACACAATGGAGTGTCAGGTGGAGAAGGGTGGACGAATGGGTCCCGCCTTGTCGGTTGATGTAGCAGCTTGCAGTAGTGTTGTGTGAGATCACCTGGACAACTCTGCCACGAAGGAGCCTCTGGAAAGCATGGAGGGCCTTGAAAATGGTGAGGAGTTCTAGGATGTTTATATGGAGACTAGATTCCTTGTGCATCCAGTGGTCTTGGATCATGAGGCCCGTGCAATGGGCTCACCACTCTAGAAGGGAGGCGTCCATTGTTAGAGAAATGGATGGTTCGGAAGGAAGAAAGGGCATTCCTGAGAGAAGACTGTGGTGAGACAGCCACCGCTTGTAGAAACAAGTGCACTGTGGTTGGAAGGACCAGCCTCATGTGCTGGTTGTCATGAAGGGAGTTGAAGTGGCAAAGAAACAAGTGTTGTAGTGGGCGGGACCAGAGTCTGGCAAAACAGGTGACTGAGGTCGTGGCAGCCAGGTAACCCAGAATCTTCTGGATATGAAGGGCTGATGAAGATGTCTTGTGAAGGACCTGGCATACTGCCACACAAAGAGTGTGAAGCCTGTGGCAAGGAAGGAATGCTCAGCCAAGACTAGCATCGAGAGTCGCTCCAATGAAATCCAAGGAGTGAGTTGGCTTGAGGGTGAGACTTCTTCAGATTGACACTCAGGCCCAAATCGTGTAGAAGAGAAAGAGAGATGAATGTCTTGAAACAATTTGGATCAGCAGGTCACCACCAGAAGCCAATCGTCCAGACTCCCTTGGTCCTCAGGAAGAAGACAACAACTGACATACATTTTGTGAAGACCCTGGAGATTGTCAATAGGCCAAAGAGAAGAACCTTGTACTGGTAGATTGCGTCACCTACAGAGAAACGTAGGTACTTCCTGTGTTGGGGGCATACGGAGATGTGAAAGCAAGTATCCCAAAGGTCTATCAAAGCAAACCAGTCCCCTCTCCTGAGGAAGGAGAGAATGGAGGATAGAGTGGCCATTTTGAATTTCCAAGGCTGTATGTAGGAATTTATGCCACAAAGGTCCAGAATCAGCCTCAGGTTGCTATCTCATCTGGGCACGGTAAAGTATTGGGAGAAGACACCCATGGTCTTGTTCCCTGGTGGTAGCTTCTCAACCGCACCTTTTTGGAGAAGGTTGTCAATCTCTTCTAGAAGAATGGGGCTCGAAGGTGTAGAACAGAAAACACTGAAAGGAAGAGTACTTGCAAACTTGGTGGGGTTCCAGGCGGATGATGGTAAGCACCCGGGTGTCTGTGGTGATGGACTGCCAGGTGAAGCAATGGCGGGCTAACTTTGGAGCCCTTGAGGAATAATGGTTGTTCAGTCAAAATTTGAGTTGTGGTGGCAACCTACTGGAGAACTCAAAAGCGGGATTTAGAGGTGGTGGAGGACTTCTTGGTGGATGTCTGGCATTTGCACAGTCTGCAAGAAGAAGCAGAAATGGCAGAAGAGGTGTGGGACTGAAGCATCGGGGACCTTGAGTGGAAGCATGAAGAAGTATTGCACTTCCAGGAGAGACATTATTGGTGGAGTTGTCTCTGCTGAGGTTGTGACGGGAAGCCCATCTTCTTGGTTGTCAGGTGGGCCTTTATGAGCTGGTTCATGGCATCATCAGTCTTAGGGTTGACTAAGACTTGCCCCTCGAAGGGGAGATCTTCTATCCATTTCCTGGTGTCCTCAGTCAGTTCCACGGAATGGAGCCATGCACAGCATCTGAGGGAGACAGCCCCTACTATGACACAGGCCACACATTCTGCAGCATGCCAAGAAGACTGAATTTGCTGAGATGACAGGGCAACAGCTTTGTTGTGACATTGGAGGGCAACAGATCTGCTCTCTTCCAGCATAGAAGGAATGAATGAAAGAAAGCATCTTCTCCCAGAGCATCCGTGCCTGGGTGTTAGAGACTCTTGCAATGAGGGAAGCAGCAGAACAAAAGCAGTGCCCAAAGATGTCTAGATAGTGTCCCTCCCTGTCAGGTGGTGTGGTGTGGACATGCTTCCCCCTTTAGCCTGAGACACCTCAACAATGATAAGAGTTGGGAGTAGAATGGTTAAAGAGATAATCAACATCCTTATGTTGAGTTTGATAGAGATGTTCTAGCCTCCTGGGAGTTGCAGGAAAGGAAGCTGGCTGGGCCCAAGGGTGCTTCATAACTACTTGTGTCAGGGTAGCACAAGGTAGCTCCTCAGAGCATGTGCAGAGTGCTGACAGGGCAGCGACATCCAGCTGCAACCAAGCGTCTCTAGGCAGGCCAAAAAAGTTTCGGAGACTCATTCCTGCTGTCCACTTAGAAGAATCTTTTCGCACTCGCACTGGATACTTCAACAACTTGGAGCGCTGATAGAAATGGAAGAAGTGCTGCTGAAGGTGCTTTGTTATCAGCGAATTGGAAGACTGAGTCCTGTACTAAAAGGGGGGGGGACTGGAGATGTCCAATCCTATCTCTTTGGCCATACAGAGCACGATATCCGAAAACTGCTTGACATCCTCTGGAGCGGAGTCAGAGGATGGGTCCTCCAAAGGCTAGTGGAGTGAATCCCCTGACTGAGGGTGAGATGGTGGAATGTTGTCCTCTGAGTCATAGGGATCGGAGGTGGTGGAAGAAGAGGCATCAGAGTTGGATCATGTTGGTACCGATGCCGAAACAGAGGTCGGTACGGGAGCCAATGGGAGAGGAGCTGAAGTGTCCATTGTTGGTACCATAGAAGAAGACATCGGTACAGAGGTAGAAGGTCTAGGCAGCATTGGTGGTGGCCTGGAGACAGTGGCTGTGGTCTTGGGTAGAGGCAAAATGGGCCTTGGTTGGTGAGGCGTGACCTGATGGTGGTCAGTACAATACAGTCCCGAGGTGATCAGGAGCATGAGTGTGACCAACGCTGCAGTGTAGGTGATCAGTGGTGTTCTCAACATCTCGATGGGGATTGGGACCAGGAGCAAGATCAATGGGGAGCAATGAGCTTGGACAGGGACCAGTAGTAAACATCAGGATGGTAGTGGTCCCAGTAAGCCAGTGAATACAAGTAGTATGTACTAGGTAGATCTCTCCAGGAACGTTCCCTCGCATAGCAGTCAATGTAAGAAGCCGACGAGAAGAGGGAGTCCTCACAGAATCCAGGTGGAGGATAGTTGTAATGGTAATCCTGACAATGATATGGTCAGTCTTGATAGTCCGGTGGTGGTAGTACAGGCCGTCAAGATGGGTAGGACGGTCCCAAGTCAGTGGCATTTGCTCACGGTCTTAAGGAATGCCCTCCGTGGGCTGGAGACGGTCCCGATGATCCCTCCCGATGATCATGCAGGGAAGGCAAGGGAGGTTGTGAAGGCTCTTCCCGGCCCTGATCCTCTGCGAGAGAGGGAGCTCTTGAGCCTGCATCTCTGGGACGGAGGGAAATAGCCTGCCCTCCAGTACCTGGGATGGAGGGGAGTGCTCCCGAGGAGTCAGGTGATACCTTGAGTAGTGAAACGGTCCTGACTAGACAAGTTCAATGGAACCGTTGGTTGACGTAAGTGGTGTTTCATCTTCTTCTCTGGATCCTGAGAGGAACCCTCTGGAAGATGATGCTTCTTCAAGTGTCTTTTTGAAGTCATTCCAGCAGGAGAAGATGGCTTGGTCAATGGTCTGACAATTGGTGGAGGTTGACGTAACCTCAGTAGCGGCTGGGGTCACCATCCACTTCTGTGTGGGCAAAGTGGACCTCAGTACTGAGGAGGTGGAAGCTAGTATCGATGCCAGTACCGACAAGATTGGCTGTTTCCAGAATGGAGATAAAGAGGCTGAGGCCGTATACAAGGCAGTATTCTTGGAGGCCTGTTCTTTTACCCAAAAAGCTTGTTCCCAACAATAGGACGTGAGACAGGAGGCCCAGTTTTTAAGAGTTTGAGAGGTAAACTCTCAGCAAACGGGGCACGCCCTAACATTGTGCCCCTCGCCCATGCAGAAAAGGCAGTATGAGTGGGCATCGGAGAGAACAACTTTGCATCTGCAAGAGGCACAAACTTTAGAGGGGGCAGAAGACATAGAGAGGGAGAAAAAAGAAAAAAGAGGGGGGAATATATATTTTTGATGGGTTTTTTTTTAGAAAGAAGGAAAAAGGTAATAGACAAGAAGGGAAGAAACAAAAGAAATAGCAGTAGGAGATTAAGGAAGAATCGCTATTCAGCCCGAAGTCCTGAGAGCTGCTTGTTGCTCGGTGGATGAAGAGAAACTGAAGAGGAGGTAGCTTGGTGGGACTGAGCAAGCTCAGTACTGTTAGAGGGTGAAGGGTTCAGCTCTAGAAGTTTCCGATGGCAGCTTCCACACATGCACGAAGACCCCATTGTGTGAAGCGCAGGGACCATGACAAAGAAGAGAGAAGAGAAGTCTTGACATGCCTGGAAAAGAAGAGTGTCTTGGATTGGCTATTCTGGAGGGGACTGAAGTGTTTGAGGAACCATGCCTGGAGTGGATGGAACCTGAGGTGAGTGTAGGTGTAACCATGGTGATTACAGCCATCAGGCCCAGGAGATGCTGAATGCAGTGAGCTAATAGAGAAGGGTGGTAAATGGTGTGAGAGGCGGTATTGCGAAGGGTTCGAGTGCATTTCCTTGGGAGGAATGCCCTACTACAAGTGGAATCAAGAGTGGCCCCTTTGAAGTCTATCCAATGAGTAGGGGAGGGGACTGACTTTTTTGGGTTGATCTGAAGACCAAAGGGGTGAAGGAGTGAGAGGGTGCAATGGAAGTCTGATTCTGCAGTGATCTGCAATGATCTTTAAACTCTTGAGGCGGTAGTGCTCTCTATAGCTAGTCAGCCATCCCTTACTAGCCCTAAAATCCTTCCTTTTGCTGTCCTTAGCACCCTAACAATAGTGCTCATAGAGGCTGTTTTTAGAGACATAATCCTGCTATCACCATATATGCTTTTGATACATATTTCTGTGACATGTCCTTTAGCCCACACTTAATGTTTTCTCAGTGTTTGCAAGCACTTTATCATGAACTAGATAGATCATTTTTGCCATTGTAGGTTCACCACTAACGTATCAACAAATTTCAGCTTCTTTCTGTTTTATTAAGTGGATGCCTGATTTGTTCTTGGTGACCTTATAGACCACTTTGGAATTTGACATGCCCTGTTTGAAAACATCTAAAATTTTTATTTTCTGATTGAGAATTAGCCCTTACACTCCCTCTTAAACTTCAAGCGATTGAGTTGACTGCTTAATTGGTTTTTACGAGCCATTTTTTCCAGAGAAATAACGAGTGCACACAACAATATAATATACAAGTAGCAAATGAATCAGATGCAAGGCTGCAGAAATATCACAAAAGGTGCAAGGATCTCATATTCTGTGCTTGTCGATACTGGTGGTGCTGATCCTGCTCATGAAAGGAAGAGCAGGAATGCCATCGGTGCCCACTCCAAATCTTGATACTGATTCAGAGAAACATGAGGAACCGATTCAAAGAAGAGTAAGGAGCTCCAAGAGGGGAGAAGTAGTAACAATAGCAAGTGCACCGCAAGGCAAGCTCTCAGAGACCACAAAAGATGCAAGCTCTCTTCCTAATGCCCCAGCTCTGGAGAGCACACAAGATGCCCACTTTGCAAAACTTAAGAATGTGCAGCTGCTGGTCAGGCCTTCTCATCACCTCTCCTGGTTCCCTGGAACAACTTCGGCACTGAATGTCAGCTAATTTTTTAAAAAAACGTTTTTGCACTTTTCAGTTTCCAGTGGGTTAAAGTCCCAGATCCAAGCCTCGTGAATATGGTGGGCCCACTGTATCTGTAAAACTTCATATAGCCATTCATATGAGATCAGGCTCCTTAACATACTGTTCAACTCACAATTGGCATAAAAATTGATTTTTAAAGGACAGTTCTATCCTTTGGAACAGTTTCTTGAAAAGGCTTACATTGATCCTGCACCATGAAGAACTGCAGTAGTAATGTAAATGACAAAGTACCACTTGCAATAACAATTTGTAACATTTCCACTACTGTCCTTTCCTCTGAACATAAATATATAGGCCTAGGTGATCCTTGTGGGAAAGCTCTCTATATCAGTGTCAAGCCTCACCAACTTCCACTAGACTTAGCATATTACAGAGATTCACAGGAGCCTGTAACTGGGAGACGTGTAGGTAAATGTGCAATATTCTACATCAATCACTAGCCCCAGAAGTCTGTGTCTGAAATCAAGAAATAATGTATAAAGGAGAATTTTAAAAGAGAGAGAGAGAGAGAGAGAAAGAAGAGAGAGAGAAAAGGGATTTCAATTCATAAACTACCAAATTGAAAGACTTAATATGCAATTTTCTGTATAAGGTATTCCAGGCATACTCCAGGGAAAAAGGAGTTGTTTTCAACCAAAAAGAAGAACCCTTACACTGAATAGCCATTACCTAGTTTTTCTTAAAAACTTAATTTGGATTCTCCACTAGAAAGCAGTGAGCATAAATGCTGTGATACCTCATAAAAGACTGTTTGTATTCATCTCTTCCAAGACAAATTGCTTAAGGCCTAGACTGCCAAGATCGTATTTCAAAAACAGGCATATTAAACAGCTTTCACTGTTGGTTTCATGGAAAAAAATATCCTAAAAAGATATTTCAGTCACTCAAAAATAGTGTTGCCAGTCCTACTTCCACTTTGGTAATTTATTTCATAAGAAATAAATTAAGTACATATAGGGGCAAAACCATTTGTGACACAAATGACAGATCCCTTAACATTTACTACCACTTGAATAAAACACACTCAAGCATATTTTAGGCACATGTTCTCTACCATATACATAGTAAAGTAAGACATTTCTGTACTTAGGTATAGCTAATGATGAAAAGTCAGTGCCAAGGGGTGGGAGCATATGTTTTGTGATCCTGAGTTCCTGGGACCTTTTGATAGAAGGTTCAGTTAGCAGCGACAAAAATCCTCTGCCTGATACCCTACAGAGCTGCAGCCAGTCAGTACAGATAATACTGGTCCAGATGAACAGATAAATATCTAGGGTTATACAAGGTAGATTTCCCATATGCCTATGAAAGTTGCGTAACTATACAACACTGGAACTGAAATAACCCATCACTTGTTTATTGATTGAGGCCCTATTAATAGTTGCAACACAAGTTGGAATTACTATTTTTAATTGGGTTTATTTAACTCAACTTTTGGGAACAGTGTCTCCATTTGTACAGTGCTTCTCCTACCCCCTTCTATTCTAGTAGTGAACTAAATAAAACTAAACTAGAAGTTTCTGTGAAGGTTGTCCTTAAAAAAAAGACTGGGGAAAATAGAGGCTCTAAAATCTCATTCCTGTTACCCCAAAAAAGGGGACTCAGGGGCCCACCCATGATTCCAGTACTTCCATGTGACAGAGGTGAATTAATTAGCTCAAAATTAAAACACCTGAAAGCAGGGGAAACTTTAAAAAGATCTCGCCCCCAATGTTTATGGGGTCACACAGGAAAGAACCAGTCAGAGGTTCAAAAAGGGAAAATAAAAAAATGTTTTATTAGGGGAATTAACTCATGCATGCACACAAGATAAGAACAGGTTGCTTACCTGTAACTGTGGTTCTTCGAGTGGTCATCTGTGCCATCATACACTAGGAGCTTTAGCGCCTGCGCGGTAGCGTTCGGAAACTTCTAGAGCTTGTTCGCTTGGCGGGAAACCCCCCCCCCACGCCGGTATGCGCATGCTCCTCCCGCCCAGCAACGGTCTCTCCTCAGTTCTGTCGTCCGCCAGAACCTACAGGGACCTGAGAAAGAGGGGAGGAAGGGCGGGTGTGTATGATGGCACAGATGACCACTCGAAGAACCACAGTTACAGGTAAGCAACCTGTTCTTCTTCTTCGTGGTCTCTGTGCCTTCATACACTAGGAGACTGTGTAGCTTACCGGTCGGACGGCGGGTCAGGTCCTACAGCACGGAAGCCAAAACCTCACGTCCAAACCGGGCATTCTGCGCGACCGGAGTCGAGCCTGTAGTGGCGCACGAAGGTCGATGGTTGGGACCAGGTCGCCACACGGCAGAGTTCATGCAGGTCAACTCCTCGCAGGAGGGCCGCAGAAGTAGCCACAGCTCTGGTGGAGTGGGCTCGAAACAGGACTGGCGGAGGCTTCCTCGCGAGCTCATAGCCAGTTCAAAAGTCCTCACCACCCACTTGGAGAAACGTGGGGGGGAAATTTTAGGCCCTTCCCACGTCGCCCATAGCAAACAAAGAGATGCGGCGTCTGTCGGAAGGAAGCAGTCCTGTCCTTGTAGAAAGCCAATGCCCGACGCACGTCCAGGGAGTGGAGGGACCGCTCCAACGGTGTCGTCGGGTTCGGGGAAGGGAGGCAGGATGATGTCCTGGTTGAGATGGAAACTGGACACCACCTTTGGCAGGAACGAGATGTCAGGTCTCAGGACCACCTTGTCCCTGTGGAAGACCGTGAAGGGCTCATCGGAACGAAGAGCTGTGATCTCACCCGCTCGCCTCGCTGAGGTCACCGCTACCAGGAAGGCAGTTTTCATTGTCAGGAGCCTGTCATCCGAGGTCGCCATTGGCTCGAAGGGCGGCTTCGTCAGCTGCGAGAGCACCAGCGAGAGGGACCACGGCGGAGCGGCGGCGAACCGGCGGGTAGAGATGATGAAGTCCTTTCGGGGACCGCTTAACGGTATCGTTCCTAAGAAGGCCGAGGAGCAGATCGTGGCGGTTGGTATGCCACGATCGGGAAGTACACCTTCAGGGATGGAAACGCCAGGCCCTGTTGCCGGAGGTGCAGGAGGAAGTGCAGGACGGTCGAGAGCCCCGCGGGCGATACCGGCTCACTCCTCTCGTTAGCGAAGGTCAGGAAGCGCGCCACTTGTATTGATAGTTGCGACGGGTGGATTCCTTCCTGGCCGCGACGAGGACGGTACCGAGCACGGGATCGTCTAGTGCGATATCCTCCAGGCATGGAGGGCCAGGCGTGGCAAGTCCGGATGGAGGACTCGGCCGCCGGAGGGGGAGAGCAGGTCCGGTGTCGGTGGCAACCGGAGTAGGTCGTCTCGCGCGGCTTGTAGCAGGGGTGCGAACCAATGTTGCCTCGGCCAATACGGGGCTACCAGGATCGCGTCGGCCGGTCGGCGAGGATCTTCGATCGTCCGGCCGAGCAGCGGGAACGGGGGGAACGCGTAGAGGAGTTCCCCGGTCCACGGAAGCGGGAGCGTCCCCGATGGGGGCACGATCGTGGCCCGCTCTGGAAAAATCGGCGAACTTCGCTTTTCCCTGGTCGCGAAGAGGTCGATCGATGGTTCGCCCCAGCGGTCCCGAATCAGTCTAACCCCTCTCCGGAGAGAGACCATTCGTGATGGGATGGGGGCCCCTGCTGAGGGCGTCTGCCGTGGTGTTTCCTGCCCGGCCAGGTGAACCGCCACGGGATGCGTGTGCAGGCAAATGCACCATTCCCACAGGCGAGCGCGATGTCGAGCAGGGTCGTGGAATAGTCCCACCTTGTCTGTTGATGAGCAGACGGCGGGGTGTTGTCCGTCAGAATCAGGACCGTGCGCCCCGCCACGGCATGGCGGACGCCCGTAGGGCTTTCCAACGGCGAGCAGCTCCAGCGCGTTGATATGGAGAGCGGTCTCGTCGTCGGTCCATCTGTCGCGGACTTGAACGCCGCAGTGGGACCCCATCCATAAGGGGGGCGTCGGTCGTTACCGTCACCTTCGGTGTCGGCTGTTGGAAAGGGATCCCTGACATGAGATTGCATCGCGACTGCCACCATCGGAGGGATGAGCGGACGTCCCCCGGCAGCTGCAGTCGGAGTGTCTGTTCGTCTCGCAGGGGGTCGAATATGCGGACGAACCAGTGTTGAAAGGTCTTGCTCTCAGCCTGGCGAGATATGTCACAGCGGTCGTCGCAGCCATGTAGCCCAAGAGCTGCTGGACGCTTCTCGCAGATAACGTCGGGGCCGTACGAGCGTGAGCGGCGGCCCGGATCAAGGTTTGTGCTCGAGACTCTGGTAGGTACGCCCTGGGGGAGGTCGAGTCGACGCGCCCCGATGAAGTCCAAGATCCTCGCCGGCTCGAGGTGGGACCCTTTGGATTACTGTAGACCAAGGCGGGTCAGGAGTGACAACGTCATGTGGACGTCGTGGTAAAGTCTCTGTTTGCAGGACGCCACCAACAGCCAATCGTCGAGGTAGGGGAAGACGGAAGCGCCCTTCGTCCGCAGGTAGGATACCACCGGGGCCATGCACTTGGTGAAGACCCTTGGGAGTCGAGAGTCCGAACGGCAGCACCTTGTACTGGTAACAGGTGCCGTCGACTGCGAAGCGGAGGACCGTTGTGCTGCGGGCGAATGGCGATATGGAAGTATGCGTCTCGGAGATCGATGGAGGCAAACCCAGTCCCCTCGATGTAGGAAGGGTAGGATCGACGGTATCGTGACCATCTTGAACCTTTTGGGGCGGATGTAGTAGTTCACCCCTCTGAGGTCTAGGATCGGCCGGAGGGTACCGTCGGCTTTCGGTACCGTGAAGTACCTGGAGAAGAAGCCGGTGGTCCTGGCCTCTTGCGGGAGCCGCTCGATCGCCCCTTTCTGGAGGAGGGATTGGATCTCTTCCAGGAGGGCCGGACTCGACGGCGTGGAGTAGAAAACGCCGCAGGAGGAATATCGAAAAATCGATGGCGTAGCCAAGACGGACGATGGAAAGCACCCAAGAGTCCGTAGTGACATACTGCCACTCCGCTAGGTGTCGAGCGAGAGTCGGTCGGTCTCCGAGCGCTGATGGTAGGCTAAGAGTGGGTATTGGTGGGTCCTGCCAGGCACGTCAAAACCGAGACTTTGTCTCGGAGGAGGACTTCTTCGACGAAGCCGGGCGCCGCCTAATCGTGCGCTGGCCGATGAGCCGGAGGACGGTCTCGACTGTCCAGACTGGGCCGAACGCTGGAACGACGAGGTGGAAGATCGTCGCCAGGATGGGCGGGAGGTGGAGGCCCTGCGGGCCTGCGTGGCCGGCTGCAGCCCGATTTTTTTGCGGTCAGTCTCGCCTTGACGAGATTGTCCAAGGCTTCGTCTGTGGACGAATTGAATAGGCCTTCACCGTCGAAGGGGAGATCTTCAATCCTCCTTCTGGTGTCCTCCTGGATGTCGGCCGGTCGCAGCCAAGCATGGCGGCGGAGGCCGACGGATCCCGCCATGACCCGGGAGGCGATCTCCACTGCGTGCCGGGAGGAGGCCATCTGGTGCCGAGCGATGGAGATAGCCTCATTGAAGATCACGGAGGAGGCTTGGCGGATGTCCTCCGGTACCGCCTCCATCGCCGGTTGCAGGCGATCGAGCACTTTCTTCAGGTATGCCGCGAGGCAAGCCTGAGTGTTGGACAGCCTGATCTGCAAGGAGGCAGCTGAATAGAACCTCCTTGCGTAGGCGCCCAAACTCTGCTCTTTGTCCGGCGGGGCGGTGTGTTGCCTGCCGGAGCCCTTCGTCTGCGCGGACTCGACGACCACAGAGTTCGGTGCAGGGTGATTAAATAGATAACCGGCGTTATCCTTCTGCACCCTGTAGAGGTGTTCTAACCGCTGCGGTATCGGCTGAGCCGAGGCCGGTCTATCCCAGGCGGCCTTCACCAGTCTGGATACCCGGGGCAGGAGAGGCAGCGGGGCCGTGGAAGGTCGCTTCTCCTCGAAAACGGAGAAGGCTGGATCGTCATCCTCCGGCTCCGCATCGGCGATTTTAAGGCCGAGGGTAGTGGCCATGCGGAGCAGCATCGCAGAGAACTGGTGGACGTCCTCGGAGCAGAATCTGGGATCGGGTCCCCGAATCCCAACGGAGGAGACTCCTGGGAGGCCGCCTCAGACACCTCTGACTCCGCACTCGAGTCGTACGACTCCGAGCTCGGTGAGTCCCTCGCCGCTCGCTTTCCGGCTCCTTCGTAGTCGCCGCAGGTGTTGCCTTCCTAGGCTTCTCCGCAGCCGGGGCGGTGGTAGCAGCAGCGTCCCGCTTGGGATGGCTGACTACTGACTTCACCCTCTTGGTGGTGACCGGGGTAGTCTGGCTGGCTGACGTCGTCGTAGCCCGCTCAGTCACCACCGCTCCATAGGGCGCGTCGCCGTTGCCGTGACCCTAGGAGGTGGCGATATCGCCCGATACCGTGGTAAGGCTCCCTCGCCCTATGATATCGAGGGGGGGGGAGAGCGGCTGAAGGAGCGGCGGTCCGACGGAGATCGGCTTCGGCGTCGACGGACCGAGCCTCGTCCCCAGGCGAGCGCGATTCGCGCTGTCGACGAGGTGACCGGGACCTCCGGAAGGTCTCCCAGCGACTCGGGCCACGATGGTACCGATCCCGGTACGATGGCAAATGGACCGATAGGAGGCCGGGCGCTCTCTCCATTCAGATTCCCTCGCGTACCTGGCCACGTAGGACGCCGAGGTGTATCTGGAGGCAGACGAGCGAGGTTGTTCCTCCTTTTCTCCCTCGGAGGCGGCGAGGCCACCGGACGCTCGGAAGAGCGGGACCGGGACCTGAAGGAGGTCGAACGCCGCTCCGGAGAAGCAGAGGGCTCTCTGCTGCAGGTCGGCCGACCTGCGACGGCTAAGAGGGCGGTGGCGCTCCTCCACCAGGGTTGGAGGGTCTGCCACAGGCGAGTCCGGGCGCTGTTGGGGAACGTCCTCGATCTCATCCTCCGAGAGGTCGACGGACTCGCCTCGCCCTTTGGAAGGCTGCTGAGTAGGAGGAGGAGTAGGAGGTTACGTCCCCAGCCGGGGAGCGCTTCTTTTCCTTCTTCTTCTTCTTCTTCTCCTTCTCCTTGCCCTTGCCTCCGTCCGGAGCAGGGCGTTTTTTGCAGGCGCTCCGTAAGGGGAGCCTCAGCCTTCCGCCGTCGAGGATCCTTTCGCTGACTTGGCAGCCGCCGACAGCTTCGGGATCCTCGGAACGCCGAGATCGGCGTTTCCGCGGTACCGAGCCCGATACCGACGAGGTGGACGGAACGGAGCCGCCGATACCGTCGATGGCGTGGTCGTCTTCTTGTCGGCCATCTTGGAAGCGGAGGTCTCGTCATCGCCCGCAGAGACTGTTCCCAACAATAAGATTTGAGTCTCGCGGAGCGGTTGCGAAGAGTTTGGGGAGAAAATCCCTGCAAATTGGGCAAGTCCGGATGTTGTGGGACTCGCCCAAACAGAAGAGACACTCCTTATGGCCGTCGTTGAGGGCAACCTTGCGGCCGCAGGACACGCACTTCTTAAAGAGCGCGGACATAAGACGAAGAAACGCCAAACTCCAAATCCAAAAGACGAAAACCGAAGGGGGAGTCCGAAAGAGAGGTCAAAGACAGTCCGAAAGTCCGTAAAACCGTGAAAAAACAGCAAGCCAAGCACGACGTGAGAGGAACAAACTAAAAAACCTTCCGTACGCGGCGGCGGACGAGAAAGAACTGAGGAGAGACCGTTGCTCGGCGGGAGGAGCATGCGCAGTACCGGCGTGGGGGGGGGTTCCCGCCAAGCGAAAAAGCTCTAGAAGTTTCCGAACGCTACCGCGCAGGCGCTAAAGCTCCTAGTGTATGAAGGCACAGAGACCACGAAGAAGAACAGTCACCTATTCACACAAGAGCTAACATAAGATAAAAGGGGAAAAAAGTATGGATAGCAAGGCTGAGGTTTTGGGTTATAATTACCACACCAGAATAATAGTGAAGAAGTAGTGGAGTGGCTTAGACTTGTATGTCTAAGGGCAGTGCACAACCAGGAATCAGAACAACAGCATGGCCACCAGCAAGCAAAGTACTGCATCTGATTGCTCAAGACCAAGGGCCTATATATTCTATTTCCCTCCCTGAAGGCGTGTCAGTTAATTGTTTTCTAGCAGATTAAACAAAAGGGGTCTGGAATGGATGGATTGTTTCAATGTCTTTGTGACTAGGCAAGGTTTTCGTAGGAAATGCACACAGCAGAGTGCTTGCCTGCTGCATCTGCACTTGACTATTGTTTTTGCTGAGAGGATTAGCTAAGAGCCATTCCTGGCTAATTCTCAGTGAATTTATGACCTGGCCATGCTGAAGTTACTTTTGACCTGCTTTTCAGCCAGTGTTGCTTCTCCACATGGCCTTTCAACCATAAGTGTGTATAATTTATATTATATGCAAATTAAACATACATGCCAATTAATATATTTTGCCAATTAAATCATATCAAACCGTGGGGGGGTGTGGCCAGGTAACATCTCTAGTCACTCAAGTTCCAACCAGATCTCTGATTAATGATGGCATGGATAGTGTGCCTTAGCTCCTTTTAAACTTAGGAGAACCATATCTCATATGGATTACAGTCAATTTGTTTATTTTGCATCATTCTATAATGTAACATGTACTAAGTACACAATGCCCATGAATCTGTTTGACAAATAAGAACTTCATGGGCTAAATATCAAACACACAATCACGCAGAAATAACTGCAAGGTGATAGCACTCACTATGTTAACCCCATAAAGATGCTCTACCAAGTGAAGGATGTATTTAATGTAGAAGGTTCTGCAGGACGAGAGCCTTGCAGTACAATTTTGTATAAGGTTTCAGGTCATTTTTATTTACTTTATTTAGATGAAGTTATGTAGGGGTTAGACATATAATATATATATAATATAGAATGATATATGTCACAATGGTATGTTACCTATGTGTGGAAGAATTAGGGTTTCTTCACAATTATCCAGCTTCTACAAGGAAAATCTGTGAATTGTTAGCTTTTTGATGCTTTTTGATGCCAAATGTAAGAGCTCCCCATTCTTTAACTCCTGGCAAAATAAAAAAAAATTAAAAAGGAAGGGGAAGGAATAAAAACCTGCATGAATGCTACATGTTATACTCAACATCTTGTCTTCACATTAATTTTTACAAAGTGCTGTCTGTGAACCACTCTGCAAGCTGTCATAGGCATGTGCAGACAATTTGAGTATTGTCGTTGCTGTGTGCCATCAAGTTGTTTCCAACGTATAATGACTCTTAGGAAATCTTAACACAGAGTTTTCTGGGGCTGAGACTGTGTGACACATCCAAGGTCTTTCAGCGGGTTTCCATGGTCCAGCAGGGAATCGGACCCTGGTCTTCAGGGTTGTAGTCCAATGCACAAAGCACTAAACCATGATGTCTCTTTATACTTGGATATTACATGCAATTTAAGCATTGTAATCCTGCTCCTAAACAAACTTGTTATGCATTTTCAAAAACATCTTTTCAGAGTCCTCTTACATTAAATTTCTCCCTGCATTTTGGTTCCACCTACTTTCCAGACTCCATTGGTATGGTAGTGTGGTATTGGGGGAGGAAGAATAGCAAAGCATTCCATCATTGTAACATAGCTGTCTACATCCACCTCGCATGACGAGGAGAAATTCACACAACTGGCATTCACCATAATTATCCAGCTCCAAGTTGATTATTTACACATGAGCAATACAGCTGTGGAACATCATAACTCAAGTAGTATGTGTAATAAGTTGCTGCACTCTAGCCATCTCCTGTTGCAATCCTTGACAAAATACCCCATGATGATTTTTCCAAAGTCAAGCTAAAACTGCTGAAGCAGAATAAAGTGCCACTAAACCTGGCTACCCCTTATTTATCATACAATTTTCTGAGTGATGGTTTCACAAACCAGTTGCTAAGTGCTGTGTACGCTACTGCCAGAAAAGTAACATGCTAAATGGGAGACAGGGAGAATAATGTACTAAACCAGCAGAATCAATTTTACTGAGGGAATTAAAACTCTTCAGACACAGGTAAGCAGTAAATGCTACATGCTTGTGGGTACAAAACACAGGATTTTGAAAAGCTGTGGATATTCATATGGAAATATTTTTTTCAAAGTTATTTAAAATAATCTCATCTGAGAGGACTTAGCTTGGGCCAATTACCTACACATACAGAGAGGGGGGAAAGGGGGAGAGGGAGAGAGAGAGAGAGAGAGAGAGCGCTTGCTTGCTTCCCTACTGGTTTATTTTTATTGTTATAGTCTTACTGGAAGAGCAAGGAATATCAGTCTTGGAACCCAAGCAACCACCAGTTTCACTCTTAATATTTTCTCAGCGGACATAGCATCTAAAGACTATCTGACTGTCAAACTGGGAGGGTGGGAACTGGATAATATGAAATGAATGGTGCCTACTGGGATAGGTGGAAAATGGAAGAGAGTGTATGGGGGTGCACTGGAAATATATCGTCCCACTCCAAATAGTAGGCTACAGTTAACCTAAACAGATAATGACATAATGGCACCAAAGAATGAATTACAACCCTTCAAAAAATTCTGAATACTGTCCTGTTGTAAACCAATGGTTGAGCTCCTGTGAAACTACTGATGTACAGGTCACAAAGGATTCTACTAGGCAGTTGGACAACAAATGTAATTTGAAGCACACAAATGGTGGAAACAACTCAAAGCCTATCAACTCACAGGCTACCAGTTGCAGCTAAAATGCCACTTGGCTTTATCAACAGATGGCCTGAGATTATCACTGCTTCAACATTTACCTTTTAGAAGACATGTAGAAGTGCACTCAAGATTCTGAGACCAGTAGTAGCGTAGTATAAATCTTATCTGATTTGTGATGCTACCATAAGTAACACATTTCTCTGTACTCCAACATCAGTAATGATTTGAATATGCTCCTGAATCACAACTTTAAGATTATAAAGAAAGGAAAGAGGAAGAGCTCAGAATCACAACAGACACTAGAATTAATACTTCATATCATATCTTCATATCAAACTTCATATCAAAATTTCATATCAGGTTCTTCATGTGGAGAGATTTGTGGGGGGGAACATTTGGTCATGTAAATCATTATTTTCAAGTAGTACAATTCAAGATACAGGTTGACCACCTCAGTGATACCACTGCCTAGATCTCTCATTACAGAAAAACTTACTAAGCATGTTCCAAAAGCTTCCCAGTCAAAAAGAAACTTGAACCCAGTCAATGCTAAAAATGAGGAAGCCACATTTAACTTCATCATCAAGACCTCAAAATGATACCTTTGGCTCTAATGTCCAAGCCTAGTCTTGATTAAAACCATCTTCTTTCAGGTCTCACCTTTCTTCTCAGTCTTGTTTTTGTCTCTGACAGAATTGAGTAGTACAGATTTCTGATTTAAGTGCAAGATATCGGTTCTCCCCTCAAATTCCCTTGGGTTTGAAAGCAAGAGTTTTCCTTCTGCTTTCATAATGAACAAAACAGAATCTTCTAGGAAAATTTAATGACAGCATCATTTTCCATAAAAATGTCAATCTAACTGAAGGCTTCTTGGGAGGTTTGCTTAATTTTGACCAGTAGGAATACTCTGACAGGTTTACCATGGCTTTCACCATTTTTCTGATTTATTTTTTGTCCAGCTGTATTAGTGCAATCACGATTTACATCAGTGTGGAGGCTCATTTGTGACAACAATACACCTATTTATTCCTGAACTTTTTTTTTGGGGGGGTGCATTCAGAGGTAGTCAAATGCTTCATATGATCTCTAGTTTCAGTGGATGCAGAATACAGCATTTTGCTTCATGCAGGCCTTATGCATGTGTCTGTTCTATCCAGAGAGCAATAATTCATTGATCTAGAACAACTGTATTGTAAATTCATTTAATACTTTACAAGCATGTGTATGATGCTGGGGCACATCTGGCTACTTTCAATATTTTCTTGAATTTGGGAGGAAATGAAATGACAGGCCATTACTATTTCACACACATACACTTTTGTTGGAGAAAGGTCAGGTATTCTTCAGTAGCTAATTGTGGGGGTGGAGGGAGGATAACACTGGTTCATGAAGTTCTTGTCAGTAAAGGCTGGATCACCAAGTATCAGGATGGGGTTGGACTTCCCCATTACAATGGTCTCTCCAAGTAGAGTACAATACTTGTGTTTGGGCACAGGGTGATTAATGGATCTGTGACACTGTCTAACAAAATTACAAAGTATCTCCCAGTCAGATAAATGGCCTAAAATTATTAAGAAACAATTGTAGAAACCTCAGAGTACAAGGGGAAGGCATTTCTTTTCTTCCTCACTGCTAAAGATAAATAGATTAGAATCGTTTTTTTGCAGAGCATAGAACTTTAGGTTTGAAAACTAGTGTGACAGTGTTAAACATTAGAAGTCAGGATTTTAAGCTATTCCCACTAACACTAATTAAGTGGTTACTATAACTGATCTGTTATTTAAACCTTTATTTAAAAAAAACAGGTCATAAGGTTTAGACACAGTGGTTTGGAGGCTGTTATGGACAGGTTGCTTATGTATAACTGGGGTTCTTTGAGTGGTCATCTGTGAACTCACACAAATGGGTTGTCTGCACCCACGTAGTACTGTCTTTGGAACCTTCAAGAGATCTAGACCTAGCATTTCAGTGGGAACCCCACCCCCTTCCCCGAAGCTACATAAGGGCCTCGCCGCCATTCTCACCGGTTCCTTGACTGCCACGGCAGCTTTAGAACATAAGACACAGCAGGACATGAAGAGGGGAGGTAGGGCAGGGTTGTGTGAGTTCACAGATGAGCACATGAAGACCTCCAGTTACAGGCAAGCAACCTGTCTTTCTTCTTTGTGGCTTCTATGACTCACACAAATGGGAGATAACAAGCTATCAATAAAGGAGCTGGAAGTGCAGAACCCACTGAATAAGGAATCCGTCAACCAGTCATTGTGTAAATGCATAAACACCCAATCAAAATGCTAGGCATGAAAGATATGAACCAAGAACAAGGTTTATTAGAAGAACAGGCAGAATAACAAGGTGCAGAAAGGTATTTTATTACCATGATAACATGAAAACACCAAGAATGTAAAATCACTAAAAAGTAGAAAATAATACAGCCCTTCCAAAACTGCCATCATTAAAAGCCCTTTTGTCCACTCTATAGTGTGAGATAAAGGTTGTGGGCTGAGACTATGTAGCAGTTCTAGTAAGAAAATCTAGATCTGTGGGAGCTGACTCTAGCAGGTGGCTCTACTTGCATGCTGGGTGTTTCTGCTGTATCAAGATGAGGAAAAGAGATCTAAGATTTCCCCTTCCAAGTGAGAGCAAATGACTTGGAGACTGTCATTGCAAAGCACAGGCCGTTGCTTCTGAGTATCAAGAAGGGTAAGTCTCCTCTGAAACAATAATTCCTGGAAGATCTTGTCCAGAACAGGGGTTGCAGTACCAAAGGAAACAAGCACAAAGGGTAATTGGTGTTGTGGCTGTGCTGAAAAGACACATCTTCAGGGACTACAATGGCAGGCTTTGAGGTATCTAAAAACAAATGTTGAACCAGTACAGGGACTGGAGCAGCAAAAGCATGAGTAGAGTCTGTCTACTCCTTGTCCCTTCCACACATTTTTCCCCTCTTTATCCTTATCCTTGTCCTTGTTGGATGAGGACATTTCAAGCTAACTGGGATAGGCAGAACAGTCAGAATAGTCAGAGCTGAAGCTGTCAGTACACAATGGATGGCTGATAGAGATGTTGACACTAAAATCAATGTCCAGGTAGGTGCCAAGGTAGTCAGGATCAGAGTGAGCTTGGTGAGTATGCAGATGTTGAAGCAGCAGCAGAAACTGTCAGGACGTCCACACAAGTGTAGGCCACAGTAGGCATTGGCTTAAGAAGCAGTATCAGAACCTGGTTTTAGAGGTAAGAGCCAAGACTTCTAGCACATCTTCAAAGGGTTTTAGGAGCACAGCCTATTACAGAGTGCCTACCTTTTCCAACAATATGGGACACCACGAGGCAGAAAAGGCAACAGGAGTGCCTGCTGGAGATAGGCATTCCTTCCTGCAGTCCAAGTACTTTTTGTTTAAAGTACTACTTGAGGGCCATAAGTCCCTCCGGTCAGAGGAGTGGGACAATGAAGAAGACAAATGACAGCAACAGAGACGAAGAGGAACAATAAAGATAAAAAACAAAAAAAAAATGGGATTTTTAAAAGATGGTAGAGGACCAGAACAAAGAGATGAAAGAAGAAGTTTCTAAGTTTCTTTACATGTAAACAAAGCTAACACAGGAGACTCAGAGCAAAGATCAGAAAACAGCCAGCTAGAATTTCCACCCTGGCAAGGTAAAACAGAGGGACTGAATATAACACATAGTTGGTGTCTATTTTACTGTTTTTGTGTTCATGGAAACCAAAACACTTTACAGGAATATCCTTTACACTCTTCCTCCACTTATCTGTCATAAAATAGAACTGATTGAGAAGCAGAACTACTGTACTGTAGGGAGCATGAAGGACTTAGGGAGGCTCAAGACATTGATTGCGAATGCACTACTTGCAAAACCTCTCATCCGGCTTAGCGCCTTTTTTTCCTGCCTCAGCTCGCTTTGCAAGCAGCGGGTGCATGCAAGAGGTTCCGCACAAGCCTCTGTAGGCAAGAAGAACTGATGAAAGAGTGGAAACCCCAACAAACTAATGGAGCTTGTCCTTAATTTGGAAGTGTCAAAAGAGCGAGTCATGAGATAACGCAGCATCAAAAGGTGAGGCTTCCTGTATTAATTTCCATTGGCTCCCCAACAGTCTGCATGCCAAATGCTAAGAGAAGTAGCTATCTGAGCTGGGGGGGGGGAAGAAGCTGGAAATAATTTCATCAACTGGGAGGAACTGAAAGCTCCTTGGCATGTCAAATTTGCTGCAGGTATTGGCTAAATAGCTACTGGCTTGTTTTCAACTAGAACACTTTATTGCTTTCCACAGTCATTGCCATTCCATTGCATAGAGATTTAAAGTGACCATACAGCTTTAAAGCTTCCAAAAACCCTTTTAACTTTTTAAAAAGTTAGCTATATGGAGATAAACTTTTAATATATAAGAATATTAAAATGCTTTATGAATACAGGTATTCCTCAGTTGAAAGCCAGCGTGGTGTAGTAGCTTGAATGTTGAACTATGGAGACCAAGGGTTTGATTCCTGACTGGCTGACCTTGGACACATCACACACTCTTAGCCCTGAAAAACCGATGATAGATTTGCCTTAGGGTCACCATAAGTAGAAACAACTGGAAGTGACACAACAACAATCAGTTAATGAAGTAGATGTATGCCTAGCCCTTATTTTATTTTAACAAAAACTTTGGTAGCAGAAATAATGATGTTTCCTCATATGTTTTGTACTCCATACTTCTTATCATCCTCATTGCCCTTCTCTGAATCTGCTCCAACTTATCTATATCCTCCTTAAAATGAGGTGCCCAGAATTAAATGCAATACTCCAGATGAGGCCTGACCAGGACAGAATAAAACAAGACTGTTACTTCCTTAACTTGGAAACTATGCTTCTATTCATGCAGGCTACAACAGCATTTGCCTTCTTTGCTGTAGCATCACACTTGATGGCTCAAGTTCATCTTATGATGAACAATAATCCTAAAGTCCTTTCCAAAGGTAGTACTGCTGAGCCACATATCTCCCATCCTATACTTGTGCATTTGGTTTTTGTGGCCTAAATGTAGAATTTTGCATTTGTCTCCACTGAATTTCATTTTATTAATTTCTGCCCAATTTTCCATTTTATCCAGGCCTTCAAATTCTGTTCTTATCTTCCAATGTGTTATTCTCTCCTCCCAATTTTGTGTCATCTGCAAACTTGACAAGGATTCACTTCATCCCATCATTTAAGTCATTGATCAAAATGTTGAAGAGTAATGGCCCTAGCACAAAAGCCTGAGGCACTCCATTTGAGACATCCTTTCATTTTGAAGAGAAGCACTGATGACAACTCTTTGATCAGTTTTCCAATCAATTCTGAATCCATCTGACAGTGTTCCCATCTATTCCATATTTAAGCAATTTGTTAATCAAAATATTATGGACAAACTTATTATCAAATATCAATGAAATGACATCCATGGCATTCTCACCATCTATTAAACTAGTGACCTGATCAATAAAAGATATCAGATTAGTTTGGCAGGATTAGTTCTTGACAAAATCATGCTGGCTTTTACTGATCATTGCATTGTCATCAAGATACTAAGGAGTAATTCAACATGTTTCAGCAAACTTTTTATTCAAAACTAGCATATTTACCCAGCGTTGCCTGGGATTTTATTTTCTCATCGGTAATATCTGCTAGAAATACCTCTCTAGAAATACCTTAGGAATTAGTTTATCTTAGGAATTATGTGTGGTTGAAATATACATATTTGAGATCTCATGTCTGTAATTCCCCAAACTGTAACTTTTCCCCATAGTCCCCAATCCAGTCTGTATTCAGAGTTGTTAGCATACAGAGGTTTGGTTTCTGAGGGAATACACTGGCCCTCTCCTTGCTGCTAGACCTTGTCTCCAAATCAATCAGCCTGAGTTCTCCGGCTGAGAATTCTGAAGGCCCCTCCCTGATCTGCCAAGTCCGGGATTCCATTGAACCTTCACAGGCAGCCAATCATATGAGGTCTTCATCTGCCTGACACAGACAAACAGACAAGCTCACTCACAAATTTTGACTTTTATATAGTAAACTAGCTATGCACATGTGAAATGAAACAACCAGGTCAGGTAAGCCTTGAATGAGTAATGAAAACATATTGAATCTTCTAGTGATCACTTGAAATCTTCTTCCAAAACATATGCTAGGCTGATTTTTTTTTCTTCCAATAGCCTCCACATTTCTTATGTATTTCCATTTTGGTGGCGAAAGTTATAGATCAACATGTCAGGGTAGCTGCTGAAGCATGCTACTCTGCTTTCCCCATTTTTTTTCTGTTTTGCTTTTCACACAGGCTAAATAAGTGATTCCAGAGGCAGCTGTTTACCTTTCCTGTTGTACATGAGCACACACAGCTACAGTAGGATCACCTGGAGTAGAATCCCATTATTGCTCAGGTCAAGCTTTATTGCATTATTTACCATAGATAGACTGCTGCAACCCAACACTGAAAGTCTATATTCTTTAGGCCTCCTTCACCAGCCTACCGACTCGGGGGTGGGGAGAAATCTTCCAGCTAGATAGAAGTCAAGAAAAGCAGGGGCTAGGCAGGGCAGGGCAGGGCAAAAGGAGCTTCTTTGTTGGATACTTTGTTAATTGAGATATGTGTGTATCCATTAGATCCCATTTGTTGTTGTATGACTTCAAGTTGTTTCCGATTAACACCACTAGCTCACAGAGTTTTCTTGACAAGATATTTTGGGGGGGGGGGTGCTTTTGCCTTCCTCTAAGGCTAATGGGTGCAAGTTGTCCCAGGTCACCCTGTGGGTTTCAACAGCCAAGCAAGGATTCAAACTCTGGTATCCAGAGTCATATCACTGCACCACGCTCGTTCTGAAGCTGGCATTCTTAGCCTATGAATCACCTAAAATGTACCTACTTATCAAATTTAGGGAAACATGATAGTTTGTAAAAGGGTCAAGCAGATCAGGGCCCCAAGCAACACGCACTAAAATGAACAAGAATTGCTGAAGAACATGGTACTGTGCAGTTCGTGTTCATTTTAATGAAGTTTGTGCAACAATAGTTCTCCAATTACTATTCTCTCTGTTACGTAGTGGCAGACAGAACATACTATTTGGATAGTCCGTGCCATGCCTTGCCTTGGAGACCCTGACAGTGAGGAGGAGGACTCTGAATCTGAACCAGAAGTTTGCTCAGTGGGAAATAACAACCAACAGTGAGAGCCTGAGCAGGGGGGACAAATATCAGAAGATGTAACAGCACAGACTCTTACCTTGTGGGAGAGACAATGCCAGAAAAAAGGTATCAGGCGTTCAGCTTAAGTAGCAAATGGGCTTTAATGAGGGAACACCTGTGGCAACACCATTAGCTATAAAAGACAAACAGCTGGCCTATCTGCTCCCAGGGTTGATAACAGGTCTTCTTGGGGATTGAATCCCTGTGGTTTCCTGACTCTCTTGGACCTCTGGTTGGTTGATGCTGATTTGGATTTATACTTGTGGATTTGTTTGCCTTGGAATGTGCATTCTTGACCTCAGCCTTGTCTGGACCACTCCTACTCTTGTCTCTGCAAGCTCTGGTTTCTCAGTTGGTTGCCTCATCTGCCTGGGACATAATAGTCTGCCTTAGCCTAAAACTAAAATAATTAATTAATTAATTTTTAAAAAGTCTTGGGCTGATCTTGAACTTTGGCTAATTCCTTGGCTACATTTCATATTCTAAAAGAATGAGATCTATAAGCAAAGGAAATGTAGAGGAAGATAAAACAAAATAATATAAATATGTAGGCACAGTTACACTCTGTTGCTGGTTGGTAAGGGCAATGATCATGGAGATATAAGAAATGTTCCTATATGCAAAGTAAGATTTTCAAAAAGTATGTCCACTATAGGAGAGGCTTGTAGGGTGAGGGAGGATTCTACGGTTCCAGCTTGGGAAAAGGAGCCATATTGGCAATGACTTTAAAAAAAAACAAGTAAAATAGCCACATCCTTGTTATTGACACAACTATAATATTACCCTTTGCAATTATAATGCAGACATTTAGCCATCATAGCCTTTTTTAGGCCACTGTTGAGAACATGACAGAGTTAGAGAAAACAGGCCAAGGTAAAAACAAAACAAAAAAAAACCCCAGGAAATGCCACTCCCAAACCAGACACCATTAAAAAGCAATTCTGACAGAAAGAGAAAAAAATGCCCAGCAATGTTCTAGAGACCTATTGTAGATGTAATCACTTTGTTTTTCTTAACTGCCATCAAAGCATCTTTGACTTAAGGCACATCTATGAATGAGAGACCTCAGAGTCACCCTGTCATCAACAGCCCTGCTTATGTCTTGTGAACTTAGGGCTGGGGTTTCTTTAATTGAGTCTATCCATATAAACATGGTCATCCTTTCCCACAACCCTCTACTTTACCAAGTGTCTTTGTCTTTTCAAATCTAAAATACAAAAGTCAAAGTTCGTTTGTCTGTGTCAGGTGAAGACCTTGTATGATTGGCTGCCTAAGAAGATTCTATGGAATCCTGGGGTTTGCAGTTTAGGGAGGGGGCTTTAGCATTCTCAGCCAGAGAGCTCTTGGGCCTTAGTCAACTTTGACTGTCTTGAATAGGCTGGCTGCCATGGAGACAAGGCCCAGCAGCAGCAAGGAGGAGGGCAGTGCATTCCCTCAGGAACCCAACCTCTGCATGTTAATAGCTCTGAATACAAATTGGATTGGGGAATATGGGGAAAAGTTACAGGTACTGGACAAGACAGTTTGGGGAAATTAGAGACACAGGATCTCAAATCTTTCTAACAAGTATTACTTATGAGAAAATAAGATCCTGGACAATGCTGGGTAGACACGCTAGTAAGTCATATCTTCTTATCGTATGTCCAAAGTATGACAGTATGCCATTATTGCCACAAATGAATTACTTTGGCACATGATATATTAAAATTTTATCCTGTACTTTAAAGAAGACAAGTCAATTCTTGTACTGCGTTTACCAATCCTGGGCATATATTAGACAGCATCATAGAAAAAATATACTAGTATATTTTTTCTATGAAACTGTCTAATATATTCATAGTCATCTTACTTTCATTGTCAGCTACTGCAGTATGCCCTCTTGTTCTCTAAGGGGCATATGTGTAGTGCAAATCAAGCAAGAGTTGAAAAGACCCATTGTCTCTATTCAAGCAGGGTCACCTCAGATTCTTGTCTGTTTTCTATCATGCCTACATATCTCCATTGGTACACTGCACCACAAAGGACCAAGCCAAGCTGAACTAGAAAGATGCCTTCACTCTCCAATTCACAGCTCAGTCTACATTTCCCCCATTAAGGAACAGGCTAGGCACTGTCAGGAAAGGAAAGTACATCTTTCCATCCACCAGTCACCCTCTGCTTAGTCGCCTCAGTATTATTTGGGAACATATCTTGTATGCAAAAGGTAAGTGCAAAGCCAAGGTCAAACCATGGCCCAGTGCTATGACACAAACTTCCTACTAGATCTTTGTGATTTAAAAAATGGATAAATGTATGATCCCTGAATATATCAAAGTAGCTTTACATGCTGAACTGCACTGGCTTCTTATCAAGCCCATTACTGGGTCATTTCAGTTGAGTACAGAATATGCATGAAGGCTGCATGATAATGAAGGAAGTTTGTTTTTTGGGGGGGAGGGGGCAGTAACTTGCCTTGATAAAGATGTATTTGAAAATAACGACTATTTTCTAAGAAGGGGGTGGAAAAATTATGTGTCATGCTTGTTCAATGTCATACAAATTTACTCTTTCAAAAATTTTAATCTTCATAAGAAAGTGCATCCAGAATACAGCACGTATTTTATCAAATAGAGGGTGCAAAGAAATTTGCTACAGCTGGGATACAAGCTTCCCTCTAAGCAAAACTGTTCAACGTCCCTTTTAAATTATCTCCAGTTCTACCTCACAAGTGTATGTGTATAGTCTCAGGAAAAGAAAACAGAAACAAGTTAAACATTTTGTCCATGTCACAATGTTATTTGAAAGTGTGGCCTTTCCCTGGAATAAGTGGAGATCTTATTTTGCCACAGGCCCTTTTTTCATAACTTCTGGGCCCTTCTGGTATTCTTTAACAAACTTAATAATGTGCTCTCTCCAAGAAAATGACAAATTGGACTCTGCTAGAAAACTGACAAAAAGAACCCCCTCCCTCTGCTGTGAGAAAAACCAATTTGTCTCTCCTCTCCACTCCAAGCAGGCATTCTGGTCTGCCTTTGTTACTCCTTGAACTACTTCCATATTGGTAAATTCAGCACGATGAAGTTTCTTACCCAAACAAGAAAGCAGACCAACAAACTCAAGAGCTCAAGAACAGTTCCATGTCCAACTTGAAGAAAGCTAACTCTCTGCTTTACTATAGCAGGTCTGAAATCTTGCTTGATCAGATGCATGCTGGTGATATTGTCTTTTACTAATGTCTTTTCTTTTCTGTGGTAGCAGCAGTGAATTATGTAATACCTGGGAAGCTGGTACAACCACATATAAATCAGTCCTAATGTATAGATATTTCAGCTCTCAAAATACACCAGTAATTTTTCAGAACAATAAAATCAGATTCTTCAAAACCAAGAGTTCCGGATTCTGATGATGACTTATTAAGGCTGAAATCACAGAGCATGATTTCCACTAAATTCTGTCACAAAGTACCCCTGCTGTTACTCCTTGGCAGACCCTGTCCCAGAGGGTTATAAAATTAATATCAAATATATCTTCTGTGCCAGAGAGGTTGCCCGGGTGGGTGTGTAGACAAACGGGTCAAACAACCGGACATAGGTCAAGGCCAGGAAAATCCCCAGTCATATTTCCCAAGGAGACCTCGGGCTAGGCACATCCTCACAAACAAAGGGTCCTCAGCCACAAAAAGCCAACTTGAGGGGACTACTGGGTTTTCTCCATGTTGAGCAACGCTTGCTTCAGTGAATCCTACAAGAGCGAGGTCCATTTACATGAACTAATCATGCAAACCATCGTTACTATTGTGCAGTATTTTTCCTTCTAGTCATTTTTCCTTTTAGCCATTGTTCTTCCTGGGAAAGGGCCTGCCCCGAGGTACATTCTGCCCTATAAGTCGTCCCCATTTTTAAGGCCCCTCTTTGGAGAACTCCACGCTACGCTAGCAGACTGGCACTCTGTTAGTTGAGTGCTCCCCTCAGCTGCCTCTCTCCACAGAGCTCCTTCCTTCTCGCCACTTCCTGGACTGAAGACTTCTGGATGGGTGCAGTATCGCCACCCCTACACCCTCTCTCCTTTATCCCCTATAAGTTTTCACCTTTTTCCCTTCTCGATAAGCCTTGTGTTCATGAGTGAGTGACTGCGTTTGTGCATGAGAACATACTTGTTAATAAAATCCATTTAGTAGTACAATTGTCAGGCTTTTTGCTTGATCTGACCCTGTAAAAATTGGGTTGAGGGTCTCGCTGGGCTACCCTGGCCCTCATTTCTGCCAAGCTAGCACTCTGCTAATTTCCACAATCTTTGCATCTTTGGAGAGAATCCAGGTGTACCCCAGGGACCCCCAGAAGTTAGGGTAACACTGCTTTCACAGCTAGGATTATTGCAATTCGTGGAGCCAGTGTAGACAAAAAAAATGCTACCAATGTATTTATAATAGTACACTTAACACCTGTCTACATTGGCTAAAGAAGCTAACATGCAATACATACAAGCCAGAAGATTTGCAAAATGTGACTATACATGTGAAGACGTATTCAAAAACAATAATGTGTTTATAGCCAACCCCCTTGACATATCCCAAGAAAAACAATAAAAACATGCAATCATAATTAATTTCTATTATTAAAACGAAATTAAAGAAGCAACAGACCCTGGCTAAGTTGTTTTTTTTTAATTGATTAGTTTTAAAAGTATTAGATAAAAGATATTAGATTAGAAGTATTAGATGATAGTTCTAGCAACAGTGCTCGTACTGGCTGGCCAATTCTGGGAGATACAGTCAAAATACAGTCAAAATACAGTCAAAATTAGTAACTTTTTCAAGCTCTGTAAGGTATTAGATAAAAGTATTAGATTAGAAGTATTAGATGATAGTTCTAGCAACAGTGCTCGTACTGGCTGGTCAATTCTGGGAGATACAGTCAAAATTAGTAACTTTTTCAAGCTCTGTACAGGACAAAAAATGAGAGAGTATTTTTGTCTTTATGCCCTACTTGTTGGGCTTTCTGGGGGCATCTGGTATGCTGTTCCTACAGGAAGGATGCAAGACTAGATGGAATCCTCAGTCTGATCCCATAGTGTCCTTTAGACTCAAGAGACACCTGAACTAATTGGTACAGACTCACATGCTGTTTGCCTTTCCCTGCACTCTCAGCTCACTTTGCAAGCAGTGTGCATGTGTGAACTATTCCAAGCGAGCCTCCATAGGCAAGAACTGATGAAAGAGTAGAACCCCCATCAATTTAATGGAACTTGTCCTTAATCTGGAAGCATCAAAAGAGTGAGTTGCCAGACAATGATTCATCAAAAGATGGGGGCTTCCTGTATCATGATCATCCCAAGATTGTATTTTAGGCAAATGTGGCAGAGAAGCTCTCAACAACTTGTGATACCTCCCCATTAAACACAACCCACCACACACTCAATATATATTATGCTTTTATTGTATCATCAGACAGAGAGTTTTGCCTAAGAAGGCTGGTAGTTTGTGTCCAGCTTAGCAGGTTACTGTACATACTTGTGTATATGTTGAAAATGCCAAAAAAATCAACCCAAAATAACTGGATTGACTTATACATAGGTTAATGAGGTAACCCAGCAGGAAAACTTGAAAGAGCTGCTGCCACAGTGGGAAGAATGGGAGGGATGGGGCTTCTTTCAGAGTCTTCCCTTCTAATCTCCCCGCTGTCATGTCCCAGGCACACTAGGCAGTCAGTTAGCATGCAGCAGCTGGGCTCACCCACAAAGGCAAGAGCAGGGGTAGTCCAATCAACGTTGAAGTTCCAAAGCAAACAAATCCACAAGGCAAATCCAAGTAGTCATCAAACAAGCAGAGGTCCAAGATAGTCAGGAGTCCAGAGAACATGGCACAGGGCTTCAACCAGCAGTAAGATCAGTTGACAACCCTGAGAGGGGTGGGCCAGCCTTTTACCCATGAATGATATTGCCACAGGTGTTCCCTCATTAAGGCCTGTTTGTTATTTAAATGAGCTGAACAGTGGAGCCCCTCTTTCTGCTTTCATCTCTCTTGCACAGTAAGAGTCTGTGTTGCCTCATCTTCTGATATTTGTTCCTCCTACTTAGGCCTCTGCTGTTGTTTGTTATCTTCCACTGAGCAAGCTTCTGGGGAAACTTCTGCCTCAGATTCAGAATCCTCCTCCTGTCAGGGTCTCCAAGGCAGGGAAGCCCCAAAGAGCTGCCACTGCTGTGGGAAAAATGATCAGGGCTTTCTCCCAGCAACTTTTAATCTCTCCACCTCTGAAGGGAAGCTCCAAAGAGCCACAGCCACAGTGGGGAGAATGGAAATATGGCTGTCTCTCGACCCCTTCCAATGCTCTCACTCTGGCAGGGAGGTTTCAAAGAGGCACCATAGCAGTGGGGAGAAGGGAGGACATCAGGCTTCTTTCAGGTACTCCCAGGATGGACTAAGGCAAGAGCTTAGTATGTCCAGGGAGAGCCTAAAAGAAGCACCAACCACAGAAAATCCAGTTCCCTCCTTTTTTTTCAAATGCAGCAGTAGTTCTTTAGAACTTCCCTATTGGTGTGGAGAGATTAGAAGTATCAGGAAAACCTGAAAGAAGTCACATCCCTTCCACTCTCCACACCATGGCAGAGATAATAAAATAATGGTTCCAAGCTCCAAAGAGGTGGTGCACAAAAAGATGTGGTTCTGGGGGCTTCTTAGTTGATTCCTTGGCCATTGGTGTGTGGAGTCCATCTGGGTTCTGTCTTGTCATCTCTGCTATTTAACAGATAGATGAAACCATTAGGAGAGGTTTTCTGGAGTTTTGAGGTCAGGTGTTACCAGTGTGCTGATCATAACTAGTTCTATTACTTCTTTCCATCTAATTCCAAGTAAGCACTTCTCTGTTAAACTGGTATTTGGCATCTATAATAGATTAGATAAGGGGAAACAAATTGAGGCTTAATTTAGAAAAGGGAGAGATGCTTCTGCTCAATCAAAAAGCAAACCTGGGAACAGGGATTCAGCAAGGTAGGTTTACAATGTCCCCAGAAGACAATGGTTTGCAGTTTGGATGCAGTCCAGGATTCAGTCCTGAGTCTGGCCAAGGCCAGTGATCAGGAGTGTATTTGCACAGTTAAAGCTAGTGTATCAGCTATATCTATTCCTAGAGATGTCTGAGCAGGCCACAAGCAGCACAAGTCTTAAGTTACATCCCATTTGGATTATGATGATAATGTGCTCTAGCTACCTTTGAAAAAGGCTTAGAAATTTCTGTTGGCCCAAAGTGTTGCAGCCTGATTGTTAACTAACGATGGATACATGGAGCACACAAATCCCATGTTGCAATAACCTGCTTGTCGCTTCACTTCTCCACACAAATCAAAGCACTGGTTCTTGCTTCCCCCTGCCCATTCTCCTCTTCCCATTCCTTTGCATTCCTTATCCCAGGCTTGCAAGGCTTGTGTTTAAAACTGCCATTTTTTCCTTTGGGTGAGCAAAGCCCTCCCCCTCTCCCCTACTGCTGAAGGCATGTCCTCTCTACCACGTGGCTGCACATTCTGCTGTGTAATAGCTACTGATTGGTCAGGTGCTCTCCTTGCTCCTACCCCTCCCCTCTGGGAGGACTCTCCTTTCTCAAGATGGGGACCGGAACTATTTAGAACACCAGAACTCAGTGCTCTCTTCTCTGTCTGAGGGTAAAGTAAAGAAAGCTCTTTACCTTGTCTTTTTTCTTCCCCCAGAAGGGCGAGGGCCAGACACAAGGGAATGGTAGGGGTATCGCAGAGGGAGTTATTTGTGGTTTTTACACTTTTGCAAGGGTTCTGCACCTCAAACCCTCACAAATGTAAAAAGGCACTGTACACCTAAATTTGGATCAAACCTGCACGTTCTATTAAGCATTGCAGAGCTGCAAAATGAAAGAAAGGCAAATGTACCTTTGAAAGATACCATACCTCAAGTTGTTGTATGCTATGACAAGCAGCTGTTTTACTGTGAAAGGAGAAATCAACATATAAGACAGGAAGTCTCATCTTTAATATCCATACCTGGAAATGTGTTTCACTGACTTAAATGACACTTCACTTCTCAGTAGGTATAATTATGATAATAGGAGTGAGCAAAATAAGCTAATTCAAATAATTTTCTTGAGATAAATGGGCATAGAATGGTTGATTCAGACATTACCTCACTGGTGGGATAATAGATGCAAGAAGCATTCTTGCATCTTCTTAACTGCTAGCAATGTAACATAGGAGCCCTCAGCACAGAGATTTGCAGTAAAACCTGACATATGGATTTAATTGTTCATCACTGTCCTAATTTGCTCTAGTGATTCCCATTTCTACTTTTTCAAGTTATAATGTAATGCCCAAATCAATGCTCAGAACTCTAAGAGTTTCAGCTTCTTTAAAAGATGTGTTTCTAGTCCTTGTGGTTGAAAAGCAGAACAGCTGAAAGACCATGAAAACATTAAAACCTACTGTAATTTCTTCAAATGCTATCAAAACGTTATTCTTATTTTGTGAGGCACACTTTTGTGTTTTTAGATTACTGGAATTGTCTCATTTGTTCACCTGACTCAAAAGCATATCTGTAGAAAGCGATTTGTCTCCTATAATCAACTGTCAGGATTTTTTTTTTCTAAAAACAATATAACTCAAAGATCATCAAAGTGAAAAACGTCACAAATAACGGATTGGCAAGGTCTGCCATTTCTGAAAACTGTATGCACATAAATAAGGTAAATTAGGCACTTATCAGTGCTTCATTATATGCTTCTAGAGTGGCCTACAACACTTAAACTTGGAGCTCCATGACAAAAACACAGGCTGTGCAGTGGTTCAGTAACTTCAAAGCACAGTCTGCAAGCAAGCAATAGGACTCATTACTTCGACTCCTACTTCCCCTTATGCAAATATCTTAGAGTGAAATAACGTTCAAGCCTGATAACTTAGAGACTTGGTGGCACCAAAATTTCCTCAGCATTTTATCATTTCATCCCCTACTAAAGTCAAGAAGGAAACAAGAGGATGGGGTATGAGACCTATGTTAACATCCATATGAAAAAGGCTTTAACAAAAAGGCTGAAGGTCAAATGTTTAAATACTCATGACAGAGTTGACAGCAGTCCCCTTCTGGTCAGTAACTTCAAAGAGAATGTGTTTTTTTAATGCTAGTGCTGCAGCTTTTTAGGGAACCCACTTGAATTCTAGTGTGTTCAATGCACATTAGGAACATTATTTGGATGCTTTTTACATGCTTGTTTTACAATTCTTGTCAAGCACTGAGTAAAGGTTATTTTAAAAACAAAATTACAAAAGTTACAATTAGTCTATATCGTCAACATCTGTAGTAATGCTTTACATCCTATTTACTAATATATTTTTAAAATAATTCACCAAATAGCCATATCAGCTCTAAAAATCATACAGAAAGGTAGCATCCCTCTTTTCCCTAGCCCAAGTAACTCTTCAATGGAATCATTTCAGCTGCACAATAAAAGATCCGTGGATCAGTGGTGACCCTGTGAGTAAAGAGCAAGCCATTGGAGATTTCCAGTATACATAATCTGTGGCTCTTTTCTGAATATTTGTAGAAACATCTATAGTCTGCCCTCACTCACTAATAGAAAGAGTGGAAATGGGCAATATTTGTGCCACCATTATGTTTGCATTATTGCTGCTCTTCCTGGATTCATAGGTGGAAAGTGTTTGTTCTAGGATTTGCTCATTTCCAATGCTCGCTACAGCAATTCATCCAAGATCTCCTTGGGAAGAAACAGTATGTGGTGGTGCAGACCCATTAACATATGTCAATATAAACCCACTCTAATTACATAGGTTGAGGGTGGAATCTGGTATGAACAGCAAAATGTGGAGGGGGGACAGGGTCGAGGGGCACCAAAGTTTGCTGCCCATGGCTTTTTATCTCCCAACCACCATCTTCAGCTTAGAGCTGAAGACAAAAGAGTTTATCCTGATGCTCAATATAGAACTCAAATAAACTGCAGAACTGGAAGCAGAAGATGGAGTAGCTCCATTCTCTCTGCAAAAACAAAACCAGGAGCAGATTGTGGCACAGACCATGAACTATTGATAGCAAAAGTTGGAGTAAAGATAAGGAAGAACACTAAACCAACCATCATGCAGAAATACAACCTAAAGAACATCCTTGTAGAATTCAAAGATAATATGAAAAATAGATATGCATTATTAAGCCTAATTGACTGGGAGCCAGAAGAACTCTGGATTGAAGCCAGGGACACCATCAGAGACAAATCCAAAAAGATACCATGTGTAGCCAAATAAAGAGAGAAAACTCAGTGGATGACAGGTGAAACTCTTCAAGTAGTTAAGGACAGTTGAGAAGAAAAGTAAAAGATGACAGAAACACAGTCAGAACATTGAATGCAACTGTTCAATGACTTGTCCACAGGGACAAGAAGAACTACTTTAAGAATCAATGCAGAGAATTAGAAGATAGCAAGAATAAAAGGAGAACAAGAGACCTCCTCTACAAGATCTGAGAAATCAAAGGGAAATTTAAAACAAAAGTGGGGATGCTCTACAACCAGCAGGAGAACACGTTACATGACCAAGTACGAAAAAAAGATGATGAAAAAAACACATGGAAGAACTACATAAGAGAGATGAAAGATTGACAGATTAATTCAAGATGAAGAACCATATGAAGATGAGCCACCAGTTTTAGAAAGTAATATGAAAGCTACACTCAGAGCACTTGCAAGAAACATATCGCCACGAAAAGATGGCATACCAATAGAGCTGCTTCAATCCACAGAGGCAGAAACCACTTCAGTTCTAACTAAAATCTGTCAACAAATATGGAAAACAAAAGAATTGCCCACAGATTGGAAACATGCAATAAACATTTCAATCCCCCAAGAAAGGGAACACCAGGCATTGCAGTAACCATAGGACCACTGCATCAATTTCGCATGCAAGCAAAGTCATGCTTCAAATTCTACAAGACTTCTACCATATATGAAGTGAGAAATGCCAGATGTCGAAAATGGGTTCAGGAGATTCAAACACATCTTGGATAATGGAGTACACCAAAGAATTTCAAAACAAAGTCTGCCTGTGCTCATAGATTATAGCAAAGCCTTGGATTGTGTAGCTCATGAGAAATTATGGACCATTCCTAAAGAAATGAGTGTGCCACAACATTTGATTGTCCTGATGTGTAACCTGTACACAGGACAAGAGGCTACAGTTAGGACAGAATACAGAGAAGCAGAATGGTTTCTAACTGACAAGGTGGTAAGGCAAGGCTATATTTTATCACCCTATCTGTTTAATATGTATGCGGAAGATATCCTGTGTAAAGCAGGATTAAACTCAGAGAAAGGAGGCCTGAAAACAGGAGGAAAGAACATAAAGAATTTAAAATATGCAGATGACACCATACTACTAGCAGAAAACAGCAAAGACTTGGAACAGTTACTGAAAAAAGCCAAGGCAGAAAGTGCAATGGCGGGTTTACAGTTACAACACTAAGAAAACAAAAATGATGACCATAGATCATGAAGACATTGAAATAGTTCAGGATTTTCCATGCTTTGGCTCAGTCATTAATCACAATGGAGACTGCAATAAAAAAAATCAGAATAATACTAAAACTTGGAAGGGCAGCTATGAAGGAACCAGACAAAAGCCTCAAATCTCAAGATATATAATAGAATACTAAAGTTAAGATTGTCCATGTCATCATATTTCCAATTTCTATGTCTGGTTCTGAAAGCTGGGCTGTGAAGAAAGATGATGGGAAGAAAATCAATTCCTTTGAAATGTGGTGCTGGAGAAGAGTTCTAAGGAGACCCTGGACTGCTAAAAGGACAAACGAATGGGTCCTAGAGCAAATCCAGCCTGAACTCTCCCTAGAAGCCAAGATTACTTCACTGAGGCTATTGTACTTTGATCATATCATGAGAAGACATAACTCACTAGAAAAAACAATAAAGTGTGCCCACCCTTATATGTGTGGGATCCGTTCCAAGAACTCTGGTGTGAAACAAAAAATGTGAGTGTCACATCCCTTAATAATCAGTGGGTATAACATGTGTGGGCCCATTGTGTCCATTGATCATAACAGAAGCGACGCTTCATGCAATCTCACATTTGTCTGCATGGAAGTTGCACCAGAAAAGAGTGCACTGTAATGCTTGGAAAGGCAGAAGGCAGTAGGAAAGGAGGAAGACCGCATTCCAGATGGATAGACTCAATCAAGAAAGAGACGTCCCTGAATCTGCTAGACTGGAGCAGGGCAGCTGATGATAGAGTGACTTGGAAGTCTCTCATCAATAGGGTTGCCAAAAGCCCACTTGACAGTCATTAACAACATTAAGAATTTAAAGTTCAGAGTTTAGACGATGCTGGGTCTCCTACAAATCAAACAACACATATGCTCTCCCAAGAGATTGTAGTATCTCAGGAATAGTTGTTTTAGGTATTTCCACAGCCAATAAGAAAAATTTCTCAATTTTAAATCATAGCCTTGAGGAATATTTAGTATGAGGAATAATTGTCACAGAAGGCCTGTAAGAAACCATGGCAATATCCGTTTTAGCCCCGCTTTTTCTTATTTAAACAGTTCCCTTAACTGCTCTTCCCTGAAGTAAGCCATGGCCAAATGGTTTTACTTCCCTTTGCAAAGCAGATATGCAAGGGGCATATTTACACAGTGCTATAGTTTACTTTAAGCCCTATTTAAATACCTTCTACCACATATTTCAAACAAACAGTTCACTTCATTAGAAAGGCAAACAGTTTAACCTTAGAATACTAGCACTTGAGAAGAACCACACTGGGTAGACCAAACCCTCTGCCCCTGTATAAACACTTCCTTGTCTTCATCTCTAAGCCGCAACCATGTGGAACTTCACTTCAAAAAGCCTTTTTACAAATACTTCACACATCCATTTGTTAAGTAAGTGATAACCCTAAAGAGATTATCTGCAGGGGTCAAAATCCTCTGCTGATTATCCATGCTGTTATGTGAGCTAAGGAAGGAAAATCTGAAAGTTCAGTCCCTGGTAGCAGCCGGATTCAAAATGGTAAAATTAATATCATTATAGCAGCACAACTAGATGTAATACATTAACCTGCAAAGAAACAGCACAGCTTTTATATAAGGGCAATAGCAGAATTATGGGCCTCAGATCTTGCCTTTAATTATAGGAACAGTATAAGACCGTGGAGAAAACTCTTTTTTTCCTTCTGGCAGCAATACTGACTCAGCTCCCTGTATTTGTGAGTTGACAAATCAGTAACAGTAGGACAGATCTGGCCCAGGGATCTCCAGTTATTGTTCTTCATGCTTATTTGTTTACTCTCAGATTTCTATCCTTTTGTTTTGCTCTCAACCAGAATAATGGAGATGGATCACATCAGATTTAAAAAACTATATATTTAAAAAAACACCCAGATCATCTTTTAACAGACCAAACTCCACACGTAGGTAAAAAGTGATATCTCAGCCATGCCAGTCCAATTCAGTCAACAGTGTTTTCCTGTTGAAAACACCAACATGCAAGAAGCTAAACAGTGAGGAGTTCCACATCTTGGGATATAGCACGAGAGCATGCCCTTTCATTTTTTGGGGCAGTAATTAGCACTTTTACCTTCATGTAGAAAGGAACCAGAAATGGGTGAGTCAATTTAAGACTGGCAGTGTGTCATTATTTACACAGATAAAAACAACAAAAGGCCAGTGGAAGGAATGACAACTCTCATATGTACTCTTGTGTCCCTTAGACTTCAATTCAGGGGCCAGATTCTTTTCAGATTTTGCCAGGCTCAGCATTTATAATCAAAATGAAGAACACATGGAAAAAATCATAACTGTAATTGGTGTAATTTCAGACTTCTTTGTGGAACTGTGGTTGAGCTGAGGGCCTCTCCTAATATCCCCTTCTCACAGCATCTTTCCAGCAAATCTCATTCCTGAGCACTATGTTAACTTGAATCTCTAAAGTCACAGGTTAAGCCCAGAGTTTAAGGTTCTTTTGAACTACATCTACCAGAATCTCTCAGCCATATGGTCATTGACCATGCTGTTGGGGTGAAGGGAGGGGATGTCAGCAAACTGTAGTCCAGACACATAATATTTGAATGCCCTGGTTAAATGTGACCTTATGGCCTGACTTTCACAGCAGGACATATTAATGGCCAAAAATTAGAATCCAACAAAAAAGTAATGTGAGTTTTACTGTCTTCATATCTTGTGATACTTAAGTCCATTTTACAATTTCGTTTTGACTAACTCAAGCTTTTCTTTAATAAGATTAACCACTGCATAAAAAGAGAAGGTGTAGCAAGGCTCGTTGCAGTTCCACATCTACAATATGCACACCAAAGAATATAAAACAACATGCTAACTGCATATAACTAAATATGAACATCAAGAAAGATGGGGAAAATGGACGGATGAATGCTGCTTTCACCTAAAACAGATGCACAGATCTATTGACACGTCTGGGATTTACACTTGCCTTTAAATATGAGAATTCACTCTTAAGACAGTACAACGTTTCAAAAAGAAGGAAATTTGCTGTCACATCCTGCTGCTTCTACTGAGTAATGTCAAAGATTAAAAAAAAGTTTTGGGAGGGAAAATCAGTACTTGCGCATTTTAAAGTGAGAAGCTGAAAGACAGTTTGGTAGATGTGACTGATTGGTTTCACAGTATCAGATGCTATTCCCCAGAAGACAGTCTTAATCCCAACCCTAAAATAGAAATATTTGAAGACAAATCAAATCTAAATGTAACAAAACAGACTTTGGTATTCCTTGAACTCCTAAGTAAACTATCCAGAGCATGTTCAGTTTTCAGATACGTATCTACCAGGAAAATACTCAAAAATCAACAATGTCACAATGAATTGCAGCTCAAACTATTGACCACTATAGAAACATACAGTAGTTTATCTAATATTTCCAAACAAAGGGTTAGTTATGCCCTTGCTTATCCAATCAGCATACAGTCAATTTAGGTCCTAGATCAGGGTTCTACAAATGGACTCAAAATGCTTGTGATATTCCTCTCCTGCACTAAGCAGGATGAATCCCAAGCATTCCACAGACTTGAAATGGGCGAACATCCAAGCAGTGCTCTGTCTCCTCAAGGTGCCTGAAAAGTGGAAGTGCTACATAGCTGCAATTTATATTGCAAAACAGGGATTCAGTGCTTTGGACCTGAGTGTCCAAAAAGCACAGTAAAACATAGGCTTTATCAGTATCATTTAATTATATCATTTTTAAACTCCTCCTCCAAAAACAAAAAAAACTCTGAATGCCTTACATACAGTCTTTGTTTTGTTTTTAAAGAGAGTCCCTGTTTATGGATTTACCATCTTCAAAGACAACATAAAAGGAAAATGGGATGTGGAGGAAAGAGAGGAATAAGCAAGGTCCTGTCACATTCCCTCTTCTGCAGCCCGATGGAATGACTGTCAGAAGTGACACTGAAGAAAGGAGCCTGAGGGGGCTGTCCTTTTAGCAGAGCTGGCTCTTGCTTCCCACCTGTGAGTTGCGGGAGGGAGGAGGCAACACTCTCCATGATAGCCAAGCTCCTCCTTGTTCCTGACCAGAGAACTAGCAAAGCAGTCATTACTTTCTCATTGGTGCTGTTGCTAAGGCCATAGGTGAAATGTCTCCTGATATTCCCCTGAGGGACTTGGTATGTTTATTAAATCTCTGTTTAGATTTTTACATGTTTTACATGTTTAATATTTGATTTTATATCCTTGACAATTCACTAGAAATAATGACTTTGGTTTAATCTGGTGAAGGAGGGAGATTGTTCTCTGTGTTTTTATAATGTAAACTCATTCTAACACTTTGATTATTTCTCTTCTGAAAGCATGGTCTACACACGTTTTCTAAGAATTTTTCACTTACAGTCCAGAGTCCTAGTCACTGTCAATAGTTACTCAGGCAAACAAATTTAACTAATTCTCAATAACAAAATGTGAACAAGGAAAGTTAATGATAGCATGTGTTCACTGTTTTTTTTTCCTTAGCCATATGTTCTTACTGTCATTAGACAAAATAGAAAAGCAGAAGGAATCTAAGCTCTACAGTAATCACAACCATTTTGCCCTGGAATGCTGACCAAAAGCAAATAATGAGGGTCTCTCATACCCTTTTTTCCCACCGTTCAATATCAGCCATGATAACATGATCAGCCGCCTTCATTTGATTTTAACTAATTTATTATAACATTGAGAAAGAAAGTTTGAGAAACCATGACAGAAAAAAACATGGACAAAAATCTTCACAGGTCAGGACTTACTCTGCACAAATTTTGTACATTTCTAAAATGCTATTTTCTGTGCGCGCACACACACACACATCTATGGACAAATTTTGAGCAATAAAATACACCAATGACAGTATTTTCTGTATAGGATACAGCATTTTCTTTGTTGAAATATTATTTTCTGTGCCGAAAATGCTAAAAAAATATGCAAATTTTGTAGAGAGTAAGTCACAAAGTGCAAATATTCTTCAAAAACTGCACAATTTTGAATATGTTTTCACAAGATGAAAACTGTCGAAATTGTTTGTTGCATTCTTCTAGAATTAAGCTAGCAAAGAATTCTAAACATTGAGGAAATCATTTTATTTATAGTATTTCTATGTCATCTCAAATTTTAACTATTGAAGTCAGAAAATATTAAAATTGAAAAATCTAAAAAAAAAAAAACTTTAAAGGCATGCAACATAACTCTTCACAAAAAAATGTACAAGGAAGGTAACAGGAGAGCTTCCCTGAGGAGGGTGTTCCAAATCCTGGGTGATGTCACTGAGATGGCCTTTTTCTGAACAGCCACTTGCAGGATCTGATTTGGCCATGGCACTTGGAGAAAGACCTCAAACAATAACTTCAAGGAGAGGACAATCCATGAGGTAGCCCTGGCCCTAGCCTGTTTAGTTTTTTTTAATGGGTGAGGTCAGTACTTTGAACTGGACCTCAGAACAGACTGAAAGCTTGTGCACACAACTGCTAAGTATGGTCTTATCTTTCAGTGATGGTCTGTCTGCACTAGGTCCGGACAAAGTGAAACCTACATGCTATATGCAGCCATGAAAGGAAGTACTGAAGCCCTGCTCTCAATGCGAAAAAAATAAAACTGGAATTAGCTAGTTTGGGGACTTGGGGTTGGAAGAGGGGAATTATAAAAAAAAATCATGATAATATTTAATTTTGGAGAAAAATACCACACTGCTCAATCTGTGGCATTTTTCCCCAAATAAATGTTATAATCATGATTTTGCAATAAATCTCCTCTTCCAGCTCTCATCCCCAACCCAGCCAATTCCAGTTTTAATTTTTTAAAAATTTTATTCATTTATTTATGGCATTTTCAGGGGTGGTACAACCTGCCATGGATCCTAGGGGGTATAAAAACCAACCTCCTAGACTCATCAGAGTGGTCATTCTGGTCTAAATAGTATGGCTGCCTAAAAGACACCGGATTTCCGTATTACAGAAGCCATGGAATACCATGCACTAGTAGAAATTTTGTAGGCCATCCCTCGTTGAAAGATGAGGAAAGGGAATTCAGGATAGGAAGTTCAAAACTGCATTTATTATTTTTTCCTGTATTCTGCACTGGCACAAGGCCCACTGCAACAGCAACTGGAAATTTTCAAAGCTGGCACAAAGGTGGCATCCACTACATTTTTCATTGTGTAAGCATTTTTGCAAAGTACCTGCACAGACAGATGCACACACTTTTGTTCAACTGCTTTTCAGAACTTGGATTCTAACAAAAGGACAAGGTGTAATCCAATGTAACTGCTCAAGTGCAGACTTTCACTCTGCTAGCATTAAACAAGATTTAGCCCAAAATAGTTCTCCAAGCAAATTTACTTGTTTAATACTGAACCTGTGTGTAGGCTCACTTTAAAAATGTTACTTATCAGTTGTTTTTCTAAAAGAAGTACAGGATGTAGGAAACTGTTTTTGAAAGTAATATTATCAACACAGCAAGGTAGCATTCTCCAAAAGAGACTTTAACAGGGTGATTATCCATTTAACAGGATACATTTTGTAGTAAAGAAAATATTCCAGCCTTAAAAAAAATAAAATAAAATAAAATCCAGGTGTATAAGACCCAGTATAAATTGTGGCATTTCCCATCTCATCCATCCATCACTGGCTGTATGTAAAATCAAACAGAAAGATGTGATTTTTAATTAGTATTGTTTTTAAATATGCTGTAAACTGCCTTGAGTCCCATTATTGGGAAAAAGTTGGGATATAAATGAATAAATCACCACCATCATCTGCCCATAGGAAAAGAAGTGAACACAAATTACCAATTTTTTAAAAAAAATTAAGAGTACAGTAATCATGCATGGGGGAAAAGTGATAGAGTGAAGAACAGTACTTATCATGCCTGCTTATTGCTGAATTGGTTATACAACTGAAAGGCACCAAATACACATGGGGAGAGACAAGGGAGGAAAGCAAAAAGATCAAAGAAATTGGCACTTGTATTAGAGAAAAGGAAAATGATGGAAACTGGCTGCCTGCCAGGATACCTTTTTTGGGAATCGGAGGTTGTGTAAATAGCCACTTCCTCAGATTTCCAGGGGGCAAAACCTTAACCTGAACCTTAGTAAAAAAGATTTGAGAGATACTTTATTTGGTAATTTTTTTCCCCCAATCTTTTGATTCATATCCACAGTATTATTTTATTCCCTTGCACTTTTAGGGCATCTTGAAGGCAGTTTATCTTGATGTAAAATCATAAATATTTGTACCACCGTATCTCTCTGTACCTCTATCGCACTGCCACTATAGAAAGAAGGTAACATTTTTTGGAAGAATTCCATTGGTTCAGCTGTTCACATACCCTAATTCTAAAGTGCTGATGCAAGAATTCTTAGGACCAGCATGATAAAATTACTACATATTTAAAAGAAAAAAGCAAGTGCTTCCCAATGAGACCACAGCTTATATCATTTCATTTGCTTTCATTCTGCATTTTCTGTAAATTAAATAAAGAAGTATCTCATTCACTAGATGAACATTTAGTCTTTCCAAAGATTAGTTCTCTACTCTGACATAAGCATTCACAACTGTCATATTGCAGATTAAAAGGTGGATTTATCCTCACTTGCGAATACATATTTTAGTAGCATTTTCATGCTGAGACTCCCATCTTTGATGATCCGAGTGAAGCCCCATGATATATATACATGGAAATCAGAGACAGAAAGCTGGCAGATCTAGATGTCCACAGCAAAATCTAGAAATCATTCCTTTCCTATTGTGAAACAGGAATCCAGGGATCTGATGTAATGTAGACTCTGGATTGTCCTTGGTATGAACCAACTAACTTTACAAAACAGACATACCATGTATTTCTTTCTTGTGTTGTCTTAAATCACTTATCTTGTCTTCTTTTCCCACGAACTGTGGTTTATTCACAAAGCATATATTTTCATCGAGGTTCATTCCCTGTTGTCTCCAGTTAAAACTATCAGAGGTTGTAATAGGGCTCAGGAGGTCCTCTACCTGACACATGGAAAGCTGCTGCCAATCAGAATTGACAATACTCAGACAGATTTATGATTCATTTTTATATATAGCAGCTTCATAAATACAGAAATAAATACAGAGGGTTGCCATGTTCAGAAGCCACTTTCATGTCATACGTAATCAGACCAATAATCCATTTAGCCCAGTGCTGTGTACTTTGCTGGCTGCAGTTCTCAAAGGTCTGAAATAACTTGAGAGTTACACATGACTGTGGTGTGTGTGTGTGTGTGCGTGCGTGTGTGGTACCTCAAGAGAATAATCACTGACGGTATAACTTTGTAAGTCTTTTGTATCAGTGCTCACTCAGGCAGCAGAATCATTATTATCTTTTGCTGGTTTGCAGCCCAGTATGCAAAATACCCCCATCAGGTGTCTCTTTCTAGTTATCACTTCAAATTTCACTCACTACTTAAATTTCAGCCGAAGTGATTTTTCAAAATAATGTGTGTTGGAGAGGAAATCTTCACATATAAACATGTGAAGAATTTAGAGAGAAGCACAAGCAGTAATACCGAGAAAATAATTCCACAATTTCTCATTTCAAATACCTGTTAAGTAGAAAATGTGGCACATTAAATGGGACATCTAAGATATCAACATATAATTGCAAATGCATGTTAACTGTAATAAAGGAAGTACAACAAAGAAATATACTTACAGTACTTTATAGAATTCAAAGCAGGGGCTGAATCTGAAACAAAACATACAATACAGCTTGATTTAATTTTTAAAGTTTGAAAAATAAGAACTTTGATAACTAAAGAAAGAATTTTTAAATGTGCTGTTTTCAACCTCTTGTTCCCCAGCATCTGTCTGTTATTTCAGAATATACATTTTCTAAACAGGAACTCTTGTTGACATCAAGTTTAATTCAATACAGTTAGTTTTAAAATTATATGTTTCATTGAATGGATTGAAAAACAAACCAGAAATGGCAGATTATTGTTAAAAGCAAACTGATTGAGGCTGCAATCTCAAACTGGCCAAAGCTTTGCTGAGGGGCCACATAAGTCAGAGGAAGGTCTGCCTACAGAACAACAGTCACACAGCACAAAAGATCTCTTTGCCTGCGGAAAGTTATACTGGTGTAGCTATACCATGAATGGTGTTTCACCAGATACAAGGGTAAAAATAAGGTATGTGAAGGTTTGATTAGGGGCATTCTTGGCTCCAAAGTATCCCAAGTGTCCAGCTGCCCAGACATGTCCCCAAAGAGGCTGGCAGCTATGTCAGCCTGCAGCTATCATAGTTAATCTCCTGTCATTTCATTCAATGGAAGGTTAAAAAGAAAGGAAGTAGGGAACGGAGACTAACCCCACCTCCCACCCTGGTCTACCACAGAATATAGAGAGAGGGGGAGAAGGAGAGAGAGAGAGGCAGATTTACCCTCTGTATGATTTGTGCAGTGTGCGAAAGGAAGGAGTGTACATTTTGCCTCCCAGTCGCAAAAATAAATGGGAGAAAGAGCAAGAAGGTACTGCTTACTACATCCTCCTGATGAAACAACTCTAGATGTGTCAAATATTCAATATTTCTCATTTTTGTCTTAATTAACAGTGTTAACCTAGTTTCACAGCGTATTTGAGTGTGGATCCCTGAATACAAGAAAGCATCACCATATAAGAAGAAAGCACCACTATAGAAGAATACCTTAGGACAGCGGTTCTCAACCTGTGGGTCGTGACCCCTTTGGGGGTCAAACGACCCTTTCACAGGGGTCGCCTAAGACCATCGGAAAATACGTATTTCCGATGGTCTTAGGCTCCATTCCCTCCTCGGTGGTGGTGCACAAGCGCAAGCCATGCGCTCGCGTCCTCCTGCCCCCTGTTCAGAAGGGACTGCAATCGCTTCCCTTCTTTGCTACCAGGAGAACCTCCCGTCTGACGGGCCAGCTTGGGGGGCAGCGGAAGCACAGGGGGCAGGCCCCCTCCTCGCCATGGAGGGGGGAGCTGCGAAAGGGCCAGGGGGCCGCAAGGCAGCACTTTTCTGGGGGAGCGAGCTGCGCCTGGCGCAAAAGACAAAGGCTCTGGGATTCCTCCCCCTCCCGGCCAGGGTCGACACTCTGGAAACTTTTCCCGCACTGCCCCCCCCCAGCGGAAACGAGAGCAAAGCAGAAGCAGAGCCCCAGGGGAGTTCTCGGAGTTTTTTCCCGGGGGAGATGCGTGACTCCTCTTTCCATCCCTGCCCCGCCCCCCGTTCCTGGCTGGCGAGGCGGCCTTTGCCGGGGGGGAGGCATTGTAAATAATAAATAAATAATTTTATGGTCGAAGGTCACCGCAACATGAGGAACTGTATTAAAGGGTCACGGCATTAGGAAGGTTGAGAACCACTGCCTTAGGAGAAGGAATTATTGTTGAATGTGATTACTTGTTCATAGAGGCCCCTTTCCTTTCCATGGCAAAACTAAATTATATACAACAATAAAACAAAACAAAACTCTCTAGAATAAAATATGCAGAATTAGGAGTGCTTCTACAGCTTTGTTTAGTTTGCATAATTTATTCAGGCTGTAGAATCACGTGTATGTTTGTCAGCAGCTATACAAGCTTCCTATGCACTCTCCAGATTCACAGAAAGAAGCAGGTCTCAGTCATGAGGAGGGGATTTATGTAATACATTTTGAATTTATTGAATGGGGAAGGAACTTTAGTAAAGAGAGACTCATTCCTTCCTGTGGTAAATATTCTGATGAGCAGCTAGTGTATCAACAAGGATAGGTGTTTTAGTTTTCATTATGCTATGGATTTTCTATCTGTTGTTAATCTTATTTATTCTGCTCTTACAGTCAGGAAGTTCCTCCTAATGTTTACATGGATTCTCTTTTCCTGAAGGTTGAAGCCACTGCTCCATTTCCTAGTCTCTGGAGCAGCAGAAAGCAAGCTTGCTTCATCTTCCATACAACACCCACATCCTGTCTTCTGAGGTATTAGCTACCCTTCCTAATTTGGTGTCATCTGCAAATTTGATAAGAATGCCCTCTATTCCCTTATCCAAGTAATTAATAAGCATGTTGAATAGCATTGGGCCCAGGACAGAACCCTGTGACATCCCAGTAGTCACTTTTCTCCAGGATGAAGATGAGCCATTGATGAGCACCCTTTGGGTTTGGTCACTCAACCAATTAATTACAAATCCACCTAAGAGCAGCACTGCCTAGCACAGCTTTTACTAGCTTGTTTGCAAAAATATTGTGGGGGGGGGGCTTGTCAAAAGCCTTACTAAAGTCAAGATATGCTATATCCACAGCTTTCCCTTCATCTACTAAGCTAGTAACTCTATAAAAAAAAGAGAGAGAGAAAGAGAAGGTTAGTCCAGCATGGCTTGTTTTTGAGAAACCCAGATTGACTTTTAATGATCACAGCATTCCTTTCTAAGTGCTTACAGATTGTCTGTTCAATGATTTTCTCCAGAATCTTTGCAGGAGTTGATGGCAAGCTGTCTGGACAATAATTGTTTGGGTTCTCTTTTTTCCCCTTTTTAAAGATGGTGACAATATTTGCTCCCCTCCCATTTGCTGAGACTTCTCTCATTCTCCAGGAATTCTCAAAGATTATTGCCAGTGTTCTGAAATTACTTCAACCATTTTTAAAATACCCTTAGATAAATGGCCCCAGAGACTTGAATTCAGAGTAGCCAGGTAATCCCGTACTATTCCTTCACCTATACTGTGCTGCATTTCCCCTACTGCATGATCTGCTCCATGTCCCCCAGGTAGAGCACTGTTTTCCTTTGGGGAGAAGACCGAGGCAAAGAAGGTATTGAGTAATTCTGCCTTCTGTCTCGTTAGGATTTCATCATCTTCTCCACACAGTGGCCTACCACTTCCTTGTTCTTTCTTTTTATTGTTCTTTCTTTTTATTGTTCTTTCTATTTATTGGCCCTTTTTATTGTTTTTAATCTCTCTAAAGTCTGAGCTTGTTCTGAACTTTAGCTTTTCTGTCTTTCTCCCTTCACTTCCTGGCTATTTTTTTTTAATTCCTCTTTGCTGATTTCCTTCTTTTTCCATTTCTTGAAGATGCCCCTTTTAAATCTTAGTTCCATTAAAAGTTCTTTAGATATCCATCCTGGATTCTTTAGTTACCTCCCATTTTTCCTCCTCACTGGAACTGTTTGAAATTGTGCTTTCAATATCTTACTTTTAAGAAACTCCCATCCCTAATAAACTCCCTTCTCTTTTAGTATTCCCTTGTTGCCTATTCCACTTTCTGGACAATGGAATTGCCTGCAAGGTAAGTGAGAAATTTATTGGACCCGATATTCTTGGCAGTGTTTGCATTCCAATAAATATCATGATAGTTGAAATCTCCCATTACTACCATATCTCTGCTTTCAACAACAACAGGCATCTTGGGATCTGAAACATTGTGAACTTTCCTTTGATCAGTCACTTTGTACATTGCTAAAATAACACAAAACAGGTTTTTAAGAAATTTCTGAGGCTTCAGAAATATTAGCAGCAATGAAGAAGATTATAAGGAGAGTATTTGGGACTTGGGATTTCTATTATTTCCAGGAACTCGCAAACAAGTGATTCTAGCATATTGTTTCAGTCAATACTGGGAGAAATGTGCTTCCCAATCACCAAGAGGTGAATTTGTGGTCTGAGGTCATAGCAGAACAACAACACCGTGCCAGCTGAGACACCGAGCTGGGCTTCTCTTTCTCAGAAGGGCTCAGGGCAAGGACAATATATGCCAGGCCTCCCAGAATGGGCTCTCAGGAGGCAGGAAGGGGGTCAGTCAGATTCAAGCCAGCTGACAGCATGGGATAGTGTCACAGGGTGGATCCTCCTGGCATTCATCTATCTGAGAAACTGTGGAAACAAATACTAGATGGGTATTATGTGGAATTTTATTTCACTGCTAAAGCTTAGAATGAGGATGGGCAAAAACCTAAAGGAGGCAAAAAGGATAGAAAGGATGGAAAAGGTGTGGGTGTGGGTGTGTCAGCAGAACGTTCTTTTAATCATTGGCTGGCAGGCTACACCATCTATGAGGGTTGTTCAGTCTATACATCTGGAGAGGAGCTGGCACCTCTCAGACCATCTGAGGAATGTACTTAAGGCATGTGCCCTTGTCGGCAACTCTGCAGCAACTGAATATCATACAGCTTTCTGGAAAAGGGTATCACAGAGTGCAATGGCTCAGTGGGATCTTATTAATGATAAATTGTGCCTAGTTCTGGTAGACCCACACATGAATGCACCAGTCTACCAGGGGGACAGCTTCCCCTTCTTGTTCAGTATCCTAATAAGAAAGCATCTCAGTACATTAGAGAGGGTTTCTTCTAGTGGTTTTACCTCCCATTTTGTAGTCCATGCATTGCCTTCGACTCACACAACCTAAGGTCAGACAGGGAACTTCCTAAGGTGGTAGCCCGAAAGACTGAAAAGGAATGCATGGCAGGGAGTTGGCTAGCCCATTTTGTTAGCCCTCTTTACCCAATTTGTAAGTATTTCCTTTAGGGGTTCTTCCAAGGAAGACCCCAGGGGAATTTAGACTTATCCATCACTTGTCATGTGCAAAAGTGGCTTCCGTTAATGACACTGGAATTTTGTTCAGTGCAGTATGCCTTCTTTGACCATGCAGTGCACCTGGCTCATTCCTGTGGGAAGGTAAACTGATGGCAAAAGTAACATACAATGGATTTAAGTTTAACAGGCAGTAGTATGTGGATAAGTCCATGCCTATGGATTTTTGGTCTCTTGTTCTGCTTTCGAGACGTTCAGCACATTTCTTGAATGAGCTATAAAGACCAGGGCAGGGGCTCCTTGTGCAACATATTACTTGGTTAATTTTTCATTTGTAGACCAGGCAGCCAGTAACACTGGTCTTCACCTTCTACATGCTTTTCAGGTCCTAGCAGGTGACCCAAGGGCACCTTTAGCCCACAGCTGGAGGCATGGTTGGCACCCCTGAAAGAGCAAATCATGGCTATACTATTTTTTGAAAAGGCAGTGCAACTCTCAAGGAGGTCCAGTTTTATGTGCAGGGTATGAATGGGCATAGGATTTGGGCCCATCTGACTAGGACCACAACTGGAGTCAAGGCCCCACATCACCACATTCAGATCTCCAAGGACATATGGAAGATTTACAGGTGTGGATGGACTTCCTGGAGTCTCGCCATAGGGTGTCTCTCTGGCAGGACACCTGGAAGCCCAGAATGGATTTGCAAGTTAATTCCAAAGTATTGAAAAGAGTGAGGTTTGCGATTTATTTTCAAAGGTATTGGTGTGTTCAATGCTGGCCAGATGCATGGGCAGAGGCAGACATAGTCTGTGACCTCACTTCTTTAGAATTATTTTCAATTTTTGATGACAGTCTCTGTTTGGAAACAGGCCTTTGCTAATAAGATGGTATGCTTTTGAAGTGATAATCAGGCAATGGTGAATATTATTAAAAACTAATTGTCATGACTGGAAAGAGTAATGAGACTAGACCATCAAGTCATACTGCTGTACCTCTCAGCTAACATTACATTTTCAACATGTTATGTTCCAGGCTTCAAAAATGGAGTCACAAGTGTATTGTCTCAATTTCAGCATGACAGGTTTCATTTCTTGGCACCAAAGACCTATTCCATTTATGGGTGGCCTGTGGCACCATGTGAACACAGTATAATAGAGGGAGAACTTAACTCAGTGGCCCCTTTGACTTTGTGGGATTGTGGTGAGGAGGTTCTACTCTTTCTCTATGCTAGAAGGCTATGGAGCAGCATGGCATGCTGCATTGCATGGTCCTCTTAAGGGAGCAGGGTGTAGCCTCCCTGAACAATGACCCTGCATCTGGTGGCCATAATCTTCTTTAGTAAGGCAGGAGGTTTTGCTGATCCATGTGCTATGTTTGTAGTGCATAAGGCAACAGAGGAATGGAAAAGACTGTCCACCCCACTGGCGGATCCAAAAAGGCCAGTAACTTTTCAACTACTTGGCAAGATTTTGAAACAACTTTCTGCCATTTGCTATTCAGTCTTTGAGAGCAGGGTGTTTATTTTTTATCTGCTTATTATTGTTATTGTTCAGTATTTCAACTGCTGCACATTAATATCTCCAAACGAAATTAAAAATACATACACACACATACACAAAACTGTTTATATATCTGTGTAAACATTTTTTTTCATTATCTATTAAAATCTAAAATCTTAATTTAATTTAAATTTAATTTATTTAATAGAGTAGGCTGTTTAAGATAGCTTTTTCAACAGCTTTTTTGGGGCCTTGAGCATTGGAGAGATGGTGGCTAGCTCTTGATGCAATAAGTTAAACTGAACACTTCAAGTGGGTGATGTCATATTAGGAAAAGGATCTGTGAGGATTTAGGTGTTTGTCACAATCAGACCAGCTGGGCTAGGAGGAGCGTGCTACCTTTACATGCCTTACAGAGCTTTCACCTATGTCATGTCCCTGAGAAATTTGTTGCAGCCATCCTAGCAGGGCCAGTTTGCTCTGTGTGCATGCCCCCGTCACCTGGTTCCAGTCTGTAGCAATTTTCAGGGCTTGCTTGTTAAAACTGGGGCTCCTGATGGTTAAATTTGGTGGTCACTACTTTAGGATAGGAACAGCCATCACAGTAGTGGAATGCAGGCGACTGACAGTTAGCATTCAGCAGCTGAGAAGGTGGAGGTGTAAAGGCATATAAGATTTATATTCACCCTGCCCAAAGTGTTCATATCTATCTAGTTCTCACTTTAGAGTCACATTACAAGAAAATGTAGATCTGCAGCCACAGCATCATCTACTGAGCTAAAGTTTACATGTCTAGGAATAGTTAGGGCTGGTACCTGTGACTGGTGGACTACATCTGGACTGACTGCATTGGGAAGAGAGGACTGCTGTGAGGCTCATTGTTGCTGATGCTTTTGGAGTGGGCTCAGTGTAAGGGCCTCCCTATGCAGTTATCATACAACTAGGAGAAAGCAACACTGGGACCTGCACAAGGCTGGACTTCCTGAGAAAGGCCAATAGGGTTATAGTGGCTTTGGTGGCACAGTTTCCTGGGACAACACTTATTTGGAAAGCTGGAAAGGCTTTGCTGGAGTGGGATGAGCCATCCTGAAAAATGGAAATTGTGTGTCACAAGTTGACTAAGACCACTGTTAAACACAGCTCCATCACTATTACATATCCTTCAAACTCAGGGCCCTGCATCTCTTCTTTCAGGATAATGACGTATACCTATTGGACTGGGGGAAGACACTGGCTTGTATGTGGTACGCTATGTATTGTGTGATTGGTTGCAGCTGCTGCAGTAGGTTGACAGAAGACAGTGGGGGGAGGTCCTTCCCTGCTATCTTTGTGGCAGTTTGGCATGGGTTATGGATCCAGGCACATGGTCTTGGGCAAGTTAGTAGGCCAGAAATAATAATGGATGAGTCCTCTTGCAGGACTGTGGGGATGCGTACAGCAGAAGAACACCTCATTGTGAGGGCATTCACTTCACCACACACTCAATAACAGGGGAAACCACAAAGTCATGTCCACCCAGGTGGAATCCCACAGCTGCCATCCTGGGTTTGCCTAGTAGGTTCTGAGCACAGTATCATAGACCAACAAGTGGGTCCCTGGTCCCTGGATCTGGTCTCGTAAGAACACCAACTTTTTGTGCAGCTGCAGCTGTAATCAATAAAGTTGTGGCCTTAATTTTCTGCACTAAGATATCTGGTGTGTTTTGTCATCAGTGAAGTTGGAAATGCCCCTTGGACCCACAAATTGCACAGATACAGAGGTCCTAGAATTATTCACTCAAACACACTCACTCGCAGAGAGGGAGAGAGATCATAATTATGGGCACGTTGCTAGTACTAATAGCAACACCTTGAATTTATAGTGTTTCACTAACAGCCGTCTTAAGAGCAATCCAATATCATTACTCCTATACTATGATGTTGTATGTGAACAGTGCATGAAACCACTTTGGCATCTACTGAAAAGCTGCATGTACCTTTTAAAAACAAGTTATTAAATAAATGGGACTGACAGAAGTCTGAGAAACAGAGGCTACTTTATGAGAGCCACCTAGTAAGTTAATGTCTGAGAATAAGCAACTGTTCCTCTTCTTATTTAAGAGTTTTTGAATATAATATTTGATATCTCCTACTTGTTATTCCAACCTTATTACTTTCTTGTACTATTCTCTTCAACAGCTTCCTCCTTCTTCCTGTTTTCACTTTAAGCTTCTTGGACTTATTTTCAAACGCCTCACCACTTTGCACCTACCTCCTTTTCTGTCGGCTCCTCCTTTGGCCCTTAGCTTTTCACATATAAACTTTCAGCCTAAAATTACTCTCTGCATTTCGTTCTTTAAAACAGCAGTAGCTTTTCACATGACTTTCAACTTTATCTGTCTTTCTTTTCATATTTAAGCACTTCTTTAACACACCTTTTTTTATCCTGACTCTCCTCTTTTTTTACTTTTCATATAATTTTCGTGATCTAATTTAGAGATAATGTTTTTGTGCAATACACAATAATAGCATCAGAAAACTAGATCATAATTTGTCATTTTTTAACAGAAAAGATTCTGTTTATGGAGTAGGGCTTTCCTACTTCTTCTTTCCCTCTATAGTCCCTTAAAATTTCTAGACTATTGGGTCCCAATAGCTGGAGGTCTGGGGAATGATGTGGGATATGATGTATGTGGATGCTGATGGAAAGTGTACACCCTTGTAAAACTGAGGAGCAACTTGGAACCTACCAAAATTTCCTCTCCCATTTTATCTTTTGTACTTATTAAGTTACAAGTCACTTGTATCACCTGAAGGTATTTTCATCTTCCAAGGGTTTTCCAATGTTTTATTCCTTGTTAGAACAATTGTTGATAATGTTCTTCTCTGCTGTCTTTATTCTGTTCCATATTTTATTTTCATGCTGTTTTATTTCATTTTTACTTGCATAATGGTCCCAATATATTAAACAATATATAAATTGCAAACTTAGACTAAGAAAGAAAACATACTCATGGAATTTGCATTCTAGATATTTTGATATGTTCATAAACACTCTCAAGCAGGATAAAGATATTACTGGAGATGTGGGGCTGCCATGGACAACAGCAGCCTGCTATTCCCCCTGCCACCACCTTGGTAATATTTAGTAATCCAAAACATATGATGTGGCATCAAAACCCTTTAAGTTGCTGTCTCTGTAAACAGCAGCCAATGGTGAAAAGGGGATGAGGAAATTTGCAGTAATGTCATATCACTTATTTTGTATTACTAGGCAACAAAAGGGAAACAAGAAGAGGGGATGTTTTCAGCAGCAGTTTCACTTCTTCCTAACATTTAGTTCTGGGTCTCAGTTTCAACTTTAAGAGAAAACAGACACAGACTGTTTGATCAGCTCAAATTTTCTCTCGTGGAGACCCAAGATTCATGTTATCATTCTGGTAGCTGAGACACATCGCCCTAAGAAGAAACCATGAGAAACAGGCCTTTAAAATTTCATTTTTGTAGATGTTGCAAAGAACCCAAAAAGCCTAATCCTCTTATCTCTTGTTCCCATGTAATTCCTCTGGTTTCTGAAAAGTTAAGTATTAGGACTAACAGTCTTTCTGGAGAAAATGAGGGACATGCACATGGTCTACATTTCAGTTCACATCCAAGAATGTTGATTCCTCAAATTCCCAACCATCAGGAACAAAATACAGGAATATTTCTTTTGTGCTTAGGCCAGTTTTGAGCTGAGAGTTATCTAATTAAGTAAACAGGTAATCAATTCCAGGCTAACAAATACAAACTTCATATACTATTTAATGCACAGAGGAGACTGTACATCATTATAAAGCTAGAATTTCAGAGAGGCAGTTAGCAGTTCGAAAGGGCATCTAAGAATTGTTTCCTTTATGCGATATAAGCTTTCATGGTTTTTTTAAAAAAATCCACAGTTAATATGAGCTGCTCTTTACTGTGTTCCTAGACTTGGCCTCCAAACACAGCCATTAATCAAAATACAGCACATTTTTCGCCTGACGTGAGTGTCCTGTTCAATCAAAGGAAAGCTACTGAGAATCCTTTAAATATCCTATTCGAAAGAGTACCTACAGCAACAGGCTTGATTCTGATTTATTGAATAATTTAACTAGAAAACACCTTAGTCACAATGTTACATGCAATCACTTCCATTCCTTTGTTGTACATCATCCAAAAAAAAATTACCAAATACAAATTGACAGCTTAAAGTTACCCAGTGTTTTCAGCTAGTCTGACTTAACCATTTATATTAGTATGTATGTGTTTAAAATATGGTTTAGGTATCACGTTTCACTTATTTTTTATAACAGCAAGCTCTCCCAGCCTTGGCTATCGTGTGACGCAAAAATACATATTAAAAATGTGACTTGGGAAGAACAACAATAAAAAAAAATTGAAGACCTTTCGACTATCACAAGCCTCCCCGCCTCCCCCATATCAGTTTTCCCTCTGCAAGAAATTTCTAAGATGGACTCTGCACATTCTTATGAAGCAATTTGTGCACAGTTAGTTTTTTCTTTAATCGAGAAATCTGCCTGATTGTGAGCTTATTTCCCAGAGGCTAGGAATGAAGGTTATTCCATTAGGCCTTTTGGGAGTAGCAATCTATCTAATATGTTACTGAATTATTCCAGGCTGAGCTGAGCTGAACATGAGAACAAAGCCCAGATTCCGCTGTAAGGAAAGACTAGCCTAACTCCCAGCTGGAAAGATTTAAGAAGTGATTTACATCCAAAAACAAAAAACAAAAACTGGAGACATTTTCCAAGTAATTGCATGTTTTTGTCCACTGTTGTCAAATGCTCTAAACTAACATTTATTAAAACTCATCAGCAAAGTACTGCCTATTAGCCATCTCCCAGGTTCTTCATACAAGGTAGAATATGGAAATCTCATTTGTCTTTATTCTTTACTTCTTAACAGTGAAACAGTAGTAAGGATGAAAGGATGAAAGAAAATCTGGTTAGTTATTGGTATGCGGTACTTACTATGTTATAGGTATGTCGTACTTACTATGACTGTAACTGTTGTTGTTGTAGTTGTTGTTATGAAATTTATGAGTAATATTGTATTATGCATGAGCTAACCTGGCTCTTGCAGGCATGACAAAAAGCACAGTATCAATTTACATTAAAAACAAACATCAACAAGTAAGATTTACTATATTTATTAATTAGATCCCACCTTTCTTCCCAAATTGGGAATCAAGGCAGCTATTGGGAGTCAATCATATACCATGGCCTCTAAATTTACTTCCTAGAATCAGGTTCTCTCCAGTTCTCAATTTTCTTAAATCAACCACGCCCATGAGTGAAATTGCTGCCCCATTTCCCATGCATAGCCAGTCCTGGCTTCTGAATGTCCTAAAGCAGGGATAAGAATATGCAGGTTATGGTGCACATAAACTCATCCTGCTTGGTTGTGTTCCTGCCCCCCATCCACCAGTCTCCACCAATTGTCAGTGGAATGGTGGCAGGTAAAACCACAGCAACACTGTTTAGGAGCCAGAATGGTGTAGTAGTTTGAGTACTGGGCGACTCTGAAGACCAGGGTTTGAATCCCGGCGTCGACACAGAAACCCACAGAAACTGGACACATCACTCCCTCTCAGTGTCAGAGAAAGGCAAAGGCAACCTGCCTCTGAACAAATCTTGCCAAGAAAACCCTGTGACAAGTTTGCCTTCTGGTCACCATGAAGTCAGAAACCATTTGAATGCACATAACAACAACACTATTTTACCTTTAAACAAGGCATGTCTGCATAAAAACAAACCATGCTGGGAGTATACCCTGTTTGGAAGCCTATTTAGGCTCCTGTTGGAAGTAGTAATTGGAAGGCTTGCTTCCAAAACATACAGTAAAGGTGGTCAATCTGCACCCACAGTTCCAAGTGTGGTCCCTACTAAAAACGGTATAGGGCAGCAGCAGAGGTGGTGGGTGAGGGATGCAGGCGAGGGCAGGCCACGTTGGGTAGGCCTGCAGGACAGCTGAAACAGTGATGGCACATGCAGCCTACTCCTGCTCTTCTTCCTGCTGCTGCATACCCCATATGACTCTGTTTGCCCAGGCAACACCAGCAATGCCACTGGCTGGGGAATGCAAGGCTGAGCTGGTAGGGGACAAGACTTGGTCATGTTCTCATGAAGAAGCAGCTCCAGTGGTGCAGCTGCCACCTCTGTGATCCAGTTAGCAGCAAGGGTAGCAAAAGCAGGTATGGGGAGACAGGCAAGGGTGGAGAGCAGGCCAACAGAACAGCCGAGGCAGCGGTAGTGCACAGGGCCTGCTCCTTCGCCTTTTCCTCCTACAAGCCCTGTGCATCTCTGTTTTGCCCAGGCAATGCCAATGACGCCACCGGCTAAGGCATGTGAGGCTGAGCCGGTGGCTTCAGAGAAGGTGCTCAGTTTCCCCTGCAGCAGCCCTAGCAGAGCGGCTGTGGGATGAGGAGGCAGCAATGGCAGAGCTCAGAACTCTAATGTCACCTTCATGAGGATGCCGGTGCACAGAGCCACCACCTGTGCACAGGAGAGAAAAGAAGAGGCAGTGGCAGAGGAAAACAGTTGTGGGTGCATTAAAAATAGTGTAGGGCAGAGGCAGCGAGAAATACGTAATCAGTGAATAATCAAATTTGTGAAAGTTAAACTCACAAACATTGAGGGCTGACTGTACTTCTCTCTACTTTAAAAACTGAAGGAAAGTTCAAAACCATTTTGTCACAGGGACCATCAATTTAAAAGAGGGAAAGCATACATTTCTTTAGGCAAATCAATACTTTTATTTTGCATTGAAATAAATTATTTCAACCTGCATATATAACATATGTACAATACAAATTTCTAGCCATAAATTTACTCAGTATGATTTTACGCCTGAATAAAAACAAACATAACTAATATTATTTCTCTATTGTATCTGATAACTGAAATGTTTTAATCCACATTGCCTTTTAAGGATTTTGTTGGGAGGGATTCTTTTTATATTTTGTGTGTCTTTATATTTGTTTGGAGCTGCAATTAATTAACTCAGCCTGGGTTGATCTATGGGTTTCTTTATACTTCATTAATGAGTTAGGATGTTATGGGAGCTGCAATATTCTTAACTACCAATTTCCTTATATTTAGGACCTCAGCTATAGTAATTGATGAGACAGGCTGCCTCTCTATATCTAATTCTGAACAAAGAATAAATTGCATAAATACAGCTACAGTGATGTTTCATCCTTACAAGGGAAAAAGGGCAAATTCCTTCTACCAACTGAGGTTATGATCAGTTATCTATTATATTATTATTTATCACATTTCCACCCCAATATGTCCACCATTAACATCCTCAGGACAACTCCTTTCAGTTGTAAAAACAGCTGATTTCAAAGGAGCCAGAATTCCTTCAGGAAGATAGGCAGAAGAGACATTTTTAGTCCTGCACCCATGTTACACACTTTTAGCCAGGCTCATATACAGTGGTATTCCTTCTGTAAACTGATGTACCAGCAGCCACAGCAACACTAGCATTATTTGGTTAAATCACAACTTGAGTCCTCATGCCTCCTAAATATATAACAAACTTCACTGCCAACTTTTCAGCTGTGGCAAGCAATTGCATCACTAATAAGAATTAAGTAATAAAGCATTTAAGTAGGTTATCAAGCTTATTAAAGTAACATTTAGTAACTATTAAAACCAAGATCCTCCCATCTGATTTAACTTATAAATGACATTGTGAGATAAAAGTAGTCAACTCAAACTTCTGACTACAAGGAGAGCAAAATAAATAAACAAGCAATAGTCAGCTTCGCTTAGTATTTAATGTTGCTGTTTGAAACTCAGTAGAACCTAACTTATAGCTGTTCTGATTCAATGAAGAAGTTCCATATACACTGTGTGAAGATGTGGGAGCCCTTCTCCACTGTGGCACCACAGCTGTAGAATGGCCCTCCTCTGGAGGCACAACTGATGTTAACACAGGTTTCATTCTAACACCTGCAGTGTGGATACAAATGCATGTCAGCATACTCAGTCTCAGCTTTTCAAATGGCTGTAACAAAACAACTGACAGCAGTCAACTCTGGACAGGGTTGACAGTTTGTTTTTATTCCTGACTTAGTATTCAATCCAGTCATGAATCACTTACATAGAAAACATATTTTAATATTTCAGTCAAATGAAACCATAGTTTTGCTTTCTTAAATTGCCCAGTAGTGTTATTGAGAATAGAGAGTAGACAGAATAGTTCTTTTTAAAAAAAAAGTAAAAGCCAAAGAAGAAAGACTAGGACAGCTGGGTTTTAGCTTTTAGTCAAATACTGATAATATGGACAAGGTGATTAAAATGGTTAAAAGGAACGTTTTATACATGTGGTACCAAGGCCCCTGGCTGGTCCTTCAAACAAAGCCATTCCCATGTAAATTTTAAATAGGATTAATCCTCAAGGAACACTGTAAGGAGACCTTTAAAGGCTCAAGAACAGCAGCCTATCACAGAGAGGGTAGCAGTAGCCTGTTCCCAGAAGTCTCCTCTAGCAGAGTTACATCAAAGCAAACTGGGACCAGATAGCAGGATTCTGTAACAATCCCTTATCTCAGCTTTAGTGGATGCTTCTCTTCTGATTGTCTTGAACTGCCACCTGTCCCAGGCATCTTTGAAAGCAATGCTAAGTCTGTGATGGATATGACCTCCTTGAGCTGAGATTCTTTTATGACTTCCTTCATTTTCTGCTCTGTTACATTCTTTTCCTGCAATGCACACTACATGAAACAAAGGGAGTTCTCACTCCTTGACTCACTGTCCCCAGCTATTTGAAAGCAGAAGGGAGAGGGGGAAAAAACACAATGTTGAGGATTATACTCCATCTGCAATGTGGAGTTGTCCTCTAGAGACAAGCCTCTTATTTTTGAGAGTTATAACTAGATGGCTTTTACATGAATACAACTTCAAAATAGGGGTTTCGGTGTTGCTAGAAGCCAAGATGAGAAGCCTGCATGTCAGAGATAACTTAGAAACAAAAAGGCTCACACTACAGAGATATATTAAGAACCACATTAAAGGAAAAATAACCAGGAAGCATCAACCCATGCAGTCATCATTAAATAATTGAAGGAATTGTATACAGTCCTTCATTACATACAAATGTCCTAGATACTTGTGCCAATCTTTTATTTGAAATATACAACAGGATTTACTTTAAGTTAAAGCTAGGTGGCAAGCTTAAGGTATTACCACAGATACCTGGGCTTACCACCTAGTGAAAACTGATAATGCTATATTCAAAATATCTCTTCAACCACATATTTGGGTAGCAAGCAGTTCCACAGACCAAACATATACTGTGTTAAAAGGCAAGGGAAAGGTTAAACAGTTATTACTATCTTTACTTTAAAATTTAACGCCTACATATTCTGTTGGGCGAACGCTATGGTCCTTCATATAACCTAAGCTCAGACTCAATCTGTATAGGTCATTATCCAGGACTTTGAATTCTGCACAGAAACAGACTGGTAGCCAGGAGAACTATTTAACAAGGCAGTTGTATGCTTCCTGTAACTAGTCCTGGGTCAATAGTCTGCCTGCAGTTTTTTAAACCGGTTGAAGTTTCCAAACATTCTTCAAAGGGAGCTCCTCATTACAGTAATCCAAAATGAAAGGCATGCATCACTACAGGCAGCCCTTTGAGAAGAAATATTGCTGGTGCACAAAACTTAACTGTGCAAATACAGTCCTGGCCACCATGGAAACCTGAATTTCCAGACAGGAATATGCCTAAACATAGGATGTGTGTCTTTAAGAAGAGTGTAATCTCATCAAGCACAGGCTGAATCCCTATTCTCTGATCATTACTAATGACAGGCACTGGTTTAGAGCTGAAACATCTCCCTTGGGTTGAGGTGGAAAGAATAATAGGCTTGGGTGTCTTTTGCATACTTATGGCTTTGTTGACTTCAAGTCACTGGACCCTAAAACTCCAGATAACCTCTCCTCACGGTTTCATACGTATTTTAAAAACCATGAGGGAATGAAGCAAGCCCTGAGGGACCCCACAACACAATGTTCAAGGGGTTGAACATGAGTTCCTCCACTCCATTTGCCAGTTCAGGAAGGAACAAAGCCTCTAAGTCCCACCGTGCAGTGGAGGATATCAAAAGCCAGTATAATCCACAAGGGTGCATTCCCCCAGGCCAACTCCTCGGAAAGGCCATCCACCAAGAGCCAGGCTTGAAACCATACTGAAATGCATCTGTGTAACTTGTCTCCAGGAAACCCTGGAGCTGGAAGGTCACTTCATACACTAGTACTGTGCCCAGAAACATGACCTTGGAAATGGAATTACAACATTCACCCCCCCGCTACTGCTTGTACCACTGGAGATATGTCATCTTTAGCTCTTCATATGATCTTTACAAATCTGCCATCAGTCTTTTCGAGGAGGAAACTGCATTACTGTTGCATAGAGTTGCACAGAGATCCTGCATGAGCGAGTTGGCTATTATATTATCCATTCAGTAAGGTGGGAGGGGGCAGAATTTTCAAGTCACACCTCTCTTGTTACCCACTGATTGCTAAGAAGCCTAGTAGACCCCAACAAAGGATTAGGACTGCTGATCCAGACAGTATTGTAGTTTCTTGTTCATTTTCAAAACAGTAAGAATTTCTAAAGTAAGTCAGCACTGAACTGATTCTACCTCCCTTCCTTAGTAGAGAGATAGAGAAGAAGAAGAATTTTAGGATTAAGTACAGACATACCTCAGTCGACAAAGTCTCTCCTAAAGAAACACCTTTTTACAGAATCTTTTTATGCTTGCCCAGTCCTTTTTTCTATTCCCTGTCTAGCTGGAAGGTTTTTTAGCAGCATCAGCATTGGAAACACAACAAAGGAGTGAGGGAGAAACACAGCTTCTCAGTGTCAGGTTGCAGCAATATGTTTATGGTAAACAATACAATGAAGTTCAAGGTTGGGAAAAGCAGGATTTTACTCTCACCAATCCTGCTTTAGCTGTATGAGCCTGCCTACAACAGGGAAGGTAAATAGCAGAATCTGTTACTGAATCTGTTACCTAAAATACAAAAGGGGGTAAACAGATTAACAGCCTTACCAGCTCCTCCCAGTGTGTTAAAGGAAAGAAAAAAAAAGAGCATAGAACTTTGTCCAACAAAACAGAATCATAAGAAAGGGGGAAGGTGGTAAAAGGATAAATTGTCCACAGATGCTTTTTGGAAAAGCTTTCAAGTGGTCTCTAGAAGGCTGCAAATGTTTTGCTTTACTTGCATAAGGCTTACTCAATCTGGTTATTCCACTCACATGTCCATATAGCTAGTTTTACATGAAGAACTGTTGAACTGTTTCTCTGTTTTGCGGTGAAGGAACCTATCCCTACACTTTCCATGTTATTTTTGCATCTGTTACCAAATTTTCTTTTAAAGAAGCAATAGCCAGGAATACATCTGCTTTGTTAATTGAGATATACTAGTAAAAGGATAAATACAAACTCACCCAGTTCCATTTCTCCCAAATGATTGGTCAGAAGGAACAGAGGTGGATGAATTAGCATTCCCAAAGCTGAGCTGAGCTCTTTTTGACTATACAGTTAAATCTTCTGAACATGCTTCTAGGCAGCGTTACCCTCAGTACAGAGGTTTAAAATTTTATCATTACTACTGACCATTCACAAAACAATTAATGGCAAGACAGATAATGTGGAATGATTATGCCAGTTAACACAAATTGTTGTCTGTGGTCCTTAAACCCTTGGTTTTGAATTTTGACCCAGCATCCTTAGTCCTGTCCATCAGCCTAACCTCTTTCCGATATAAAGTTGGTTTGGACGGTCTTGGCCATGTTTCCTCTTCATGGCAATGAAGACAACCACAGACTTTCACAAATATGGATACTTTAAAGTATATATATCCTGACTCATTTACCAGGAACAACAAATGAGTACAATTCCCAGAGTTCTCAGTAACAAGAAGAGAGTTCAAGCATGTTCTTAAAATTTCAATACAAAGGACTGGAAACCTTTAAAATAACACTTCTGCAACTCTTCTAAGGTGCCATTTTCATTTTTTTGCTCCCTATTCAAGTTGGTGATGTGGAAACTGGGCCATGTATGTTTACAGGACAAAAATAAGATAAGAAATAAGAAATATTGATTCAAACCTTATGTTAGGCTAGAGCAAACTCCAAGTCTAAACAGATTTTGTTTTTGTTTTCCTTTTGTTTAACCAGTCTTTCAGTAGACTTGTCTGTTTGTTTGTTTGTTTGGGGCTTTTTAAAGTCTACTACCAACCAGGCTCACAGAGGATGAGGAGGTCTTTCTGTCCCAAGGATTCCCAAGGATACTTGTTTTCGGTGCTGGGAATGGAAAGTCAGCATGGAAACAGCATGCTGTTGACAAAGTGTACATGTTGAGGGGAATGGAAAAAAGAGAAGAGACATGCAAATCAGTGACAACACTAAACTGAACAGGTTGTAAGACAAGATCCCATGCTTTGGGATAGTTCTTTCCAACCTGTCACTTTCCAGATACACTGGACTTCTAACATTCCCAGACAAGATTCGTTCTATGGGATTTGTAGACCACCTAGAGAAAGTGCCGGATTGGGGAAGGCAAATCTAAAACAATAAAAAGTGCACTTTGAAGGAGACAATAACAAAATGTACCCATGCAGGTCAATGGTGAGCATTTCCTTGCCATTCTCTGTAAATCACATGATTTATTTTGGAAAGAAACAACTCAAGCTATTAATTAATTAATGCAACTCAACAAATTAAATATTAGCAATCATCAACATTAATAGCAACAAATTCATGTTCCCAATGCTAGCATTCAGAATTAATGAAGTACTTTTTTAACTAGCCATTCCAAGAACTGTATATCAGATGGACAAGAAATGTATGTGGTATATGAATGAGAGAAAAAGAAAACCAGGCAAAAACTTTCTATTAAGCCCATTAAGCCCATTCTTAGTTCTTTGACAGGAACTCCACTCAACATCTCCAGACTTCTGGCAATCTTGAGGCTCAAACAGCAAACAAAGCTAGGATAATTCAGCCCATTTTATCTGATGACAGAAATGACCCCAGCTTTCACACAGAACCATGTCCATATATAACTGTAAAAAAAATGATAGATGAAATCTGACAGCTATGTTTGTATGTTTAATATAAAAACCCTAAATAAACCCCACACACACACACACACACAAATACCAAAGTAAAATATTTTAATTATGTATGCTTTCAAGCACTACAGTCATACAGCGTCACATCTCATTCACAAGGAAACAAAGTTAAAAGGAATACACTACTCAACACAGAGGAGGCCTTGCATGGACAAATACAAGCCTAAAGAATAAGAAGTTTGAAAACATAGCATGGGACTGAAAAAGTCCCTACTTGTTTTGTATCTATGATGCTTAGAGACAGAGGATGCTCTGGATATCAGCATAACCCACATGGGACCACACTTATTCCTGCAGTACTCTCTAATTAGTCCAGTTGGCAAAGTGGGAAACCAGGGTAGCCACCAAGGATAATACACTCTAAAAACTTTTTACTCAGTAGCAGTTGTATACACAGATACATATGCCCACAAATTTGTAGGAGTCTTGTTCCAATCAGCAAAGTGGAAAGGTACTAGCTACATACTTCCTAGTATCTATTTTAATTCAGCCTGGAAAAAAAATTATAATATTTTAGGTACTAGCATTAATAAGGACCCTTTATCTTTAGGGAAAAACATAGGACAGATTAAAATAATGCCTAGGGTCATTTTCTTCACTTATGGGAATTGACTGTTGGTTTGTATAATGCAAGATGTGATAGGAACTTCCAAATGCTTTTTCCATAGCACTGATGTGTATCTCCAGGCTCATACAAATTGCTGATTATCTATGAGTTCCAAATTTGCAAATGGCATTACTTCTAAAAAACAGGTGATGTTCACAAGTACAGCAAGTAGCTCAAAGTAAGGATAGATTTACATTTTATGGGTGACTTGGAAAGATCATAACAAATGAAAGCTGCTGGTGTTACCTCCTCTTACACTGTAATGTGCAGGACTTCCTCAGCCTTACTTCATCTTTAGCTACCACATGATAACATCATATTACAGGTTAAGTATTCCTACATGTTACTGGGGGACTCCACATGGGGATGCTGTTTTCAGTAGCATTCTCACATCATGTATCATTCTTTTCTAACTACTGACATGTTCACTTAACTCATGTTTTCCATATTCTTCTTGGTTCTCCCTTTAAGTTTACATGGTATTTTCTCTCACTCACTCCTTCTCGTGTTACACTATAACAACTCATACCCTGGAAAGTTTTTATTTTGATTATCTTCTCTGTTTTTGGCCCGCTCATCCTTGTTCATTACCCAACTGCTCTAAATCTATTCTTAAATTGAGAGAAGCCACACATCAGATTATCTCATGCTTTTCATTTGATGACTGCAATGTCATGTGACAATGTGCATGTATGAATAGGCCATCACAAACAGAACTTCAATGTCATCTCCAATGCAATCATTGTCAGTGAAACCTGTTTACACATTCAGTTTCCCATCATCAAGTGTACTGTAACGAAGCACAACTCAAATCTGCAACAAACCCAGCGTTCAGGACCCAACTATGCCCTTTTCTGGGATATTCCATCACAGCAGCTCCTTCGGTAGGTGACAATGAGATTAGGATGGTTTCAACTCTAATTGGTGTTCTTCCTGAAAGGGGCCATTTCATCTCCTTCCTGTCTTGATCTTCTTCCTAGGAGGCGAGGAGCACAACCTCCCACTGATGCTTGTTCTGGTAGATGGAACACACTAGAAGATGCATACTGTAGGTGAGGAATACTCAAAGCAGTGGTGGCATCAACAACAAGCCTTTGATAGGTCCAAGCTTGATATGCAGATGAAGTTGTTGAGCCATGTTGGTGAGTCAAACTTTTGCATAAGCCTAGTGAGAATTCATATAAATCTAGAAGGCTTAACTTGAAATTTTTGCACCCATAACAGATTCTGGTTAGCTCCCTACTGGAATTTTGGTCTAAATTCTGGAGTATTTCCACACACTTCAGATCATAATCTAACAAAGGGGTTCTCAACCTTGGAACCTCCAGCTTTTGAATTTCAATTCCCAGAAGCCTTCATCAGCCTGGTCGATGACAATAGATGCTGGGAGGGGAAGTACAAAAAATCTGGAGGACCAAAGGTTGAAAACCATTGGCCTAATAGATCTGAATTATTTTTGGATTAAAACTGACAGAGTTCATCTTTGCTTCCCTCATCTGTAGTCTACCCTGTGATACATATTAATTACCCCACTATCTGACAGAAAGGAGGAGCTACAAGAATAAAATATGTTATTGTAATGTGACTTCAAATTGACTCTGGCTTACAGGAACCCTGTCACAAGGTTTTTGTGGGAGGATTATGCAGAAGAGGTTTGTCACTGCCTTTTCTAAGGTTGAGAGGGGGTGATTTGCACAAGGTTACCCAGTGGGTTTCCATGGCTGAGTGGAGGTCTGAACCCTGGTTTCTCAGAGTCATAAGCCAGTACTCAAACCACTACACCATGCTGGATCCTGGAGAAAAAAGAGAAAGAATGTCACAAAAGCAGGAACTGCACAGATGAACTTTCACCATGTGCAGCCATATAATGGTACTTTATTAGGCTATATCCTTTGTGCTACAAAATCCAGAGAATCCCAAAACTACTGATGTTGCTAAGAATTTTTTTACCCAAAATAAAGTGACTGACTTAGTATTGACTTAGTATTAATAAAAATTACCTAGTGAGAAGCTATATATCTAATGAACGGCAAAGCTAAACTTTTGAATCAACTGATCAATGATTTTATTTATATCCCACCTTCTTCCACAAACTGGAACTCAATGCAGTTTATAGAATAAAAATAGATACAGATAAAACCAAATATGGCTAAACCATTCTAAAGTCAGATTAAAGTAATATTAATTTTTTTATAGAATTAGAACCATATAAAATATTAAGTTACAAATATAGATCAAAACATAGATTATAACTAGTGTACCACCAATAGAGAAAGCCCACTGTAGAAAATGATAAGTTCCACAATGCCTCCGGGAATAGAAAAGTCTTCACTTAACAGGAAGACAGCAAACAAGTCTAGCCTCCTGAGGAAGAGAATTCCAGTGCAGGATGAGCCACAGGAATGCCTTCTCTGATATTCCCAAAAAGATGCCTGTGAAGGCAATGAGCTTGAGAGAACAATCTCTCCCAGTGATCTCAGATTTCAGGCAGGCTCATATAGGAAGATACAGTTGTTGAAATAGCTTGGACCCAAGCTAAAGTAGGCTTTATAGGTAATAAACAGCACTTTGATTTGTGCTGCCATTTCCTTTTCTTGCCAGCTAATTCTTTAGGCCTTACTAATTGAAGCCCAACATTCATTTCAGATTATTGCAAAAACCACAGGGCATTGCCTTCATTTTTGAAATGGCAATATATATAATGGAAATACCTCGGGTCTTTTTTCCCAAGAACCAAAACAGTGTTAACCCATCCACAAAACAACAGGGAAAAGTTAAAAAAAGGGAGCCTAATGTACATAATTAATCTAATTAAATCTATCAAGCAAATTGACTGTTACCACAGTGTTCTCATACAAAAAATAATAATCTTTTGACATTGCTGATGAACCTCTGGTTAGAATGAAGGAGGCTAGATTTTCTATAATCTCCTTCTGAAGTTTCCTCTAGAACAGATAGTTCTGGGTTCCAGAAAGCAAGGTACAACACCAAAAATCCCCAAAGTCTTTTAGGATTTCCTGTTTTCCTACCGTTAATGAGTTTTGGCACAGATGCAAATCATTGCTCTTCTTACTAGGGATGGAAAGAATATTTGAAATTTTTGAAAACTGGATTTTTAAAAAAACCATTTTCTGTAGTGTCAGGATATCTGGACAATGAGGATCCTGGAATGAAGAAAATCTTTGCATATGGAACTTATATGCATATATTTGGGGGGGTTTTCCTGCAGAAAACAGTATTTCCTATGCAGAAAATAAAAATGTTCTTGTAAGAGGAAGAAAATTGCTAAAATTTATTTAAGAATGAAATTAGCAAGGAGTTTTATCCCTAGTTCTCACTTAAGAATACTCTAGGAGTCTTATGTTGGCAGAAGAACAACCACTAGCACAAAATGTTGCTTTTACAATCAGACTATGTGTGCACATGCACACATGTGGGCATATGTATCTGGAGTAATTATGTGGTTAAAAAATATGCAATGTCAATTTCAATAACAATGAATAAGTCGTCTCAAAATGATTTAGTTAATCTAAAAGTGTATTTATCTTTGGGCTACAGAGTAGATTCAGAGTAATTCAGTAATTCAGAGTAGTTCCACTGAAATGAAAAGGACTTCAAATTACTTATGACTTTGACTTTTTTCAACAAATGTAGTCAAAGCATAACTAAACCGGATCCAGTCTTTCACTCTGAATCCAACTGCTAGCTCCAGATAGAATAAACTTGTGGAATCAACTGCTAAATGGTAAGTCAGCACTTATGTAAACCTCATTCATTTGATGGATGCACTGTAGTTGGGTCTAGCAATTGGATTTTGGTCTTTGTGTTTTTGTTGTATTTGATGTTGATTATATTACCAGGGTAAGGGTGCAAAAATTTTTCCAAAATCTTGAAGCTAGTAAGATTTGTAAAAGCCTGACTGCAGGAATAAAGAACTGGAGATGTGAGTATGCTGTTGAGAGGAAGTGTCCTGTTCTTGTCTCCTCAAAGTACAATGCACACTTGAGGAAAAGAAATCAAGTTTCTTCCTACTGGCAAGTCCTTTTAGCTGCCAGTAGCTACTAAATATTTGGAACTTTGGGACATTTTAGATACCCTTCACAATAAAAAACAGGATAGCATTTTAAAAGAAAAAAATTCAATATAAGCTATTCACAGTAGAAACCTTGAAAAAGCATATATAACTAAAGGATCTAGACCAACCAAAATTCTTGAGACTATTTTCAGATCCAGGGGATCAAAACTTCTCTAAGTCCAGCAGTAGGCATTCTTGAAAATTTAATTCAGTTTATACTTGTAAATGAACCAACATAATTCACACCATTTGAGTTACTGTGCATATAAGAACAGTTATGCTTGTGATTCCACAGTTCTCCAGAGTTTGCACTAGAATCTTTTCCTTCAAAAGTATATCAAAATATAAATAAAAACTGATATGAAATTCATATCTTTTTTTAAAAAAAGAATTAATGTGAAAACATGTCAGAACAGACTTACAAATGAATACAAGAGATACATACACTGACATACTGACATACACCAAAGAGACAAATTTGTCCATCCTTGTCTAGCAACTCTTTACACTTCTAGCTGAGCCAAGAATGTTGAAAGTGGCATGACAAAAGTTCCCAGAGCCACTGGAAATAAAAGGGATCAGACATAGTCTGCAGTCCTTTTCTAGTCCATATCGTCTCCTGTATTAGGCTAGCACTGAACAAATACTGAAAAGTTTATATTAATCATTCTGTGCAGCATGGGAATGGAAACCATGGCACATTCAGCATCAATCTTTATGAAATATGTATGATTTTATATTCCTACATTGATGCTAGAATTCAGGTTCACACAATGAGGTTGCCTGGCTGTAATCCAGGAATTATAACAAAAAGATTACTATTTCTATAAAACAGTATATTAGTTTAATGAAATCACTTCCATAAGGATGTTAAACCCAATGGCATAACTGGCTACAAAAGACACAAGGACAAATTCATGAAGAGTATGTATTTCAATGGCCATTCAATTGCTAAATGAACCTCCACATTCAGATGCAGTGTAGGTCTACAGAACAGTTGCTGGAGGCCAAATAATTAAGGAAGGCCATAACCTTCACATGTAGCTTCAGAGCACTAAAGAGATCTGGATAGCTACTGTTAAAAAAAAAATGCGCCAACACCAACCCATGCAAAGTTATTTGTGTTTTTTGTTTTTTTTAAAAAAAGGTTATTAGTAGCTATGATATTCTGGCCATCATGGAAGTCATAGGAAGACCAACACAGAGATCCCAGATGATCTCTCAAGAAAAATGGCCTTGGTCCTGGTAGCTTAAGGAATGTCTTCTCTCAAACCAAGCCGCCCACTTCCTGAATTCCGGTATTAGACCATTTATTGCAGCAAGTCTCTGGCAGCAGCATGGGTGGTTGAAACAACAGAAAATGACTTTCCAGTCAGATTATCAAATATCTTGGCCTGTGAGTTTGTGGCCTCCTCTTTTGACACTTTCTACCAGTTAGTGAAAAACATTTACTAATTGTTCAAAAAGTTCATTTTCTTGCTTCTGTCCTGCTGAGCAGATGATGTTCTATTTGGTAAATCCTGTTTAGAGCCTGTTTCCATTCTTCTACCATGTTACTTTCATATTATTTTGATATTACAAATGATGTCCTTTGATCGTGGCAAGAAATTCCAAGTAATGTGAATTCACTGGAAGAGTAGCATATAAAGCGAATGAATGAATGAATGAATGAATGAATGAATGGACAGACCCAAATCTGCTTCTTTTCAGCAAGACTTTTGTACTGTGTGCTTTTAGACCATTTCCTGGGACATGAAACACACTAGGGATATTCAACTATTTTGGTCTTACAAGTGATGGCAAATAATTTCTACAGTTTCCTACCCACTGCAGAGAAAACAATTATTTCTATATAATTCCTGTCCAGTATTCACCCTGAGCTATTTCAGAAAATTATTCTGAACAGAAGTACAGTGGGCACACTGTATTCATGAGCTTGGGATCTGCAAATTTAACCCACCACAAAATCAAATGTACACAATACTGTACATTTGAATCTGTAGCGGGGAACACACTAGCCACCCATTTCTTCCTTAAAGGTGGCAGGGTTCCCTCACAAAGCAAAAGCAAAACTGGCACCATTTTTAATACTGCATATGCCTTGCCTTGTGAGGCTTTGCAGTCTCTCTCCAAGCCTCATGACACTTATACATTAAGCCTCAACAGTATTAAAAATGGCACATTCTTTGGGCTCCCTCACCTCACCCCTGGAGGCAGGGAAGTCCAAATAATACAGCATGCTGGAAGCCAGGGGTTGCCACCACCTCCATGGCTGCACTAGGCCATTTTTATTACGTGGTTACTGTACAAGGCTCACCTTGCAAGGCTTCACAGTCTCACTACAAGCCTCACAAGGCTGACTTCAGCATGGGTGATTTTTTGTATTCAAGGGGTCATGGAATATAACAAGCCCACTGTACATATCTATATTTTTTTAGCATGAAAATTGTTGGAGTTTGCAAAAAAGCCACTGTTTCCAAACAGCCATTTGTGTCTTTGTGCAAGATTACTGTTTACTAAACAAACACAACGATCTTGTACAAAAAAAAAGAGAAATTTACTGAGAAAAATCTCGCACAACAAGACCATGCAGCTCTTCTCTCTCTCTCCATCTCTCTTTCTTCTTTGTGTGTGTGTGTGCATGTGCAAGATTGCTATTCTCTGCACATGAAGCTTTTGAATACGATTTTTTGTTGTGCGAGATTATGGAATTTTGCACAAAAAAACTGTAATCATGCATAGAAAAAGCAAGTGACAATCTGGAAACAGGGGTTTTAAACACAACCCCACAATTCTTACTCATAAAATGCATGTGTATTTCTGCACAGAATAAATTCCTGAATCATTTAGAGCTGTGTGAATATTGGTTGAAAATTGTGCAGAATTCTCACCACACTTTCTGACTGTATTTCCCAAGTGTCCAGAAATTTATTTCCACCACAGAACTAATAATGGTGGATATTCTTCCTCTAATACAGATACAGCAGTTATGCCAAGCAACAGAAACCCAAATCCTATTCTCCATCCTGTCCATGAATTACATGAGAAAGGTAAACACTTTTGGGCAATAGCCCCATTTCTTCTCTTCCCACCTTTTGATAGATGGTAAGGTGCCTTAAAAAAAAAAGCTAGCTTCATAGTGATCTGCTTTATGATATTTTTGTTGTGGTTCAATACTATTGGCTCTCTTTGTATTTTTTTTAATGAGTATATAATTCTATTGTTTTGTTATACTATTTCTTGTACTGTTTTATATGAAGCCACTTTGTATATTATTTTAATAGGGCTTGTATATTATTTTAATAGAAAAGTGGTATATTATATTAAGTGTACAAACTTAACTAAAATCAGAAACAACTATACCAAAATGTAACTTTTGCACTGGTCCTGGGTAAAGTTATGCATGTATAAATTTCACTGAACTCAACATGAATTACACTAGCCCAAAAATGAGTCCAAAAATAAGAAGGATGCAATTGACAATAATCATCCAGCCAACGTGTTTGGTAGCCGCACACTTTTCCAAGTTCTACTCTACCCATAAGTTTCTGTTCCAAGCTTTCCAGAGTCCTGAACAGAGCACTACATTTAGAATATGGGGATACGCTGCAGTGTTGCACTGACAACTCCACATGTCTAAGTATTTGTTCTCGCTGAAGGTGTAAAGCTGCTTCTGAGGCACTACCACTTCAGTCTGCAGGTGGGGGCTTGAACAACTAAACACTTTCTTCTCTATCTCATAATTATGCTTATATAAATTCAGATAAGATTCTGTGCATAAAAATCAACACATGATCAGAGAAGCTAGGATTCTCCCTCACTTTTGTATGCACAGGAAATACATTTGTATGCTAAAACATTCAGTCATGCAAGTCCCTTCTTGCAGTCTGAACTGACACTGAGAACTAGTCTTCAGCTAGTCAACAATGGTTTAACAGCAGATGACAGTTCACTCAGTGGAATGCTGAGCCATCCCTACCTCCAAAATCACATCACAATTCCTTGTTGTGTCTCAGCTATTCTCCCTTACATAGTTAGATCCTTAATTGTAAGGGGTTACTCATATCAGCACTCTTGGGTAAAGAGCAGCCAACCACAAAAAGAACCCATCATAGGTAAAGAGCCACATGCCTACTGTATGAATGGAAGGATTTCAAACCATGTCTAACAACTGTAGTTTCCAAAATGGACAAGAAAGGAAAGAGAAATTACATTTTCTCTTTTTCTCCCATTGTTATGGAAGACTGCCTTCTTTTTCAAGTAAAACTGGCTATATAAAGAAACACGAAGCAGACATTCTGAAAATGCCACATTTTCCAACCACAGGGAATGAAGGAATTACATACCAAACTGCAGTGAAGAATGCAGCCTTTTTGGTCCATCTGTTCACCCAAACAGCTAGAAGGGACAAGTGCTCCGGTTCATGCTCTACAGGACGGTCATTGTGTGACTGGAGAATTAAGCACTTTTTATAGGTGCTACCTGCATGATTCAAGTTTAGTGCAACTACAGTTTTGATAAACGTACACCCTTCCACTTCATGACCTTTCTCTCTGCAATTATTCCCAGGCTAATATGGGTATGCATATAGAATTCTTCCCATGTAGTTCAACATCATGGCATACTTTCAAGAAACAGATATGACACACTTCCCAAGGGGGTAGTGATTCCTGGTATGATTTGTGAACTTACCATGAAGCCCAATAACAGTGGCAGAACTCTCCACATACATCCAAACCGAAATGTAAGCAACACAGAATCATACAATGATATAGAAAGAATTGACCATAAAGATCAACTAGTCTAACAGTGGAAACTACAGTCACTATATGAAAAAGTGTTCTTTGCTGTGTAAATGTAAAAGTAAAATTTATGTTTGCATTTCTTTTTTCTTGTTAATTTAACCAGATACTCTATCATTTAGTTGTCCTTTTGTCTGAAACCATAAAGAGGAAAATGACTGAGTGTGTGTGTTAGCAGGACTTAATATATCGTAAGGAAAAATGTGCTACAATTCTCTTGAGTGGATTAACCTATTCATTACATTTATGCTGATGACACAGGAAGCTTTTCCAGTATCTTGAGGGTTCTCCTAATTAGTTCTTCTATTTAATTCTTGGTTTATGATAGCAAACAGTGAAGATGAAACTGATGTAAGTGTTGATATACCTACCACATTAAATATGTGTGGTTATTCTGGAAAAGTAAACTTTATAAGTTTAACTCAGATAACTGAGGGTGATTTATATAGGATACAGTGAGGAAAAAATATCACAGTATACTGTTTAAAGTTTCTTGATCTCTATGATAGTCCCATTATGTGCAGCATTCACATGGCAGTGAACTATGGCCCAGAAAGAAGCGAGATGCTGAACAACAGGAAGCTGATGTCTGGTCTCAAACTAAGTGAGATGCCAGGGCACAAGGCATCTTGCAAAGATGAGTGCTTTCCATGCACCAAGCCTCTTGTATAAATTGGTGCTTAATTTCAGTTTGTGAACATACACTTTATCTATCAACTGATGTCTGTAACATAGGGAACAGTTTTGGGGAAAATGCAGCAACAAGTGACAGAGTCAAAGTAGCACATGTCATGTCTTCAGTAAGCTTAAAATATCTTATTTCTATTCAGAAAATCACTGTATTTGGGAGAAAGAATCTCTGCAAAGTTTTGCGGTCCCATTTTGATATTCATAATGCTGGATACAGCCTTTGGTTTGTGTGCAAGAATCTCACTGAAAATAACCAAAGCAGTTGAGTTTTGAGCCAATCATCTAGGTTCTGCAAAGCTGAAAAGATATCACAGAATCTTCACCCTTGAACTGTCTGAGAATTGTCCGTTTTAGAAATGTAGCACACTCTCGGGTGAGCTTTCGTCAGGTCTATACTTTCTTAGAAGTAACATCAATTTAGTTCAATGACACTATGCAGAGTACACATGCCTTCTGGCTGTAAAAATGCTTGTCTGTACACATGCAAGTAATGTGTATACATGAAATTAAGGCTATTTGCATAATAACTCACTCAGGACTGCTGATTATGGTTATTATCTAGCAAAGTTGCAAAGTTGTGCATAAATAATAGCATATAGTGTTTTATGATATTTTGCTCTTAATTAATTTTTACACAATGAGACCCTCAACACACTTTTTTAAAGCAGGTAGAAAATTTTAGAGGATTTGAAGAGGCTTAGGCCATTTCCACACTAGCCTGTTATAGCACAATTATTGCACTTCCAACATCCTATGGAACGCTGGGGTTTGCAGTTTAGGGAGGGGCCAGCCGGCTAGTGCAGAAATGGCCTTAGTGTGGAAGATTTATAGAGCAGCAAACAGAAAACCACAAGCACGATCACAAATCTAGTGGGCACTCTAAACAAGTCAGAGTTAGTAATGTGAAACCCTCTGCAGCATTATAATCTCCTCTTGAACACCAATGTAAGCTAATGTTCTTCTTCTTACCCCATCTACGTCTTTTATTATCAGTTACAATCTTTTATTATCAGATTTTATTTTAAAGAGATGCAGTTCTGTTGGGTAAGATTTAATGTTTCTGTGTAAGATGTACTTTGATCTGCACCCTGACGAGTGAACATTCTCCTCTGATGCTAACTCAACTAATGAAGGGATAAAATTAGCTTTTATCCCTACCACTTTCTTTACCAGAAAAAAAAATGTACTAATCAGCTGTCCTCACTAATCAGTCATCTGGCTAATGACCTTTTGCCTCCAAACACTAACATTTCTGAATGAATTCAGGAGGGGGCAGTGAAAGGAAAAGGGAGCAAGACATAAGACCCAGACTGGTCCTTCATCATGGATCTCATTCTGTCACCTGGTATAGAAATGGAAAGGTTAAATGCATAAGCAGAAACCCCACTAGATGATAAATCTATAATCAAAAGGCTCAGACTGACACCTCAAGGTGTGCTTCGTTACTACACAGCTAAATGATTTCCCCTTTTTAAAACAAGAAACAGATGAGAAAAAAATTGTTTTAAATTTCATCCTTCTTTGTCAGTAGAGAAATCCCTTTGTACATCTGAATCCAAACACCACTTAATTTTGTACTCTCTATAATTTCTGATCAAGAATTCCAAAGTTAAAACCCGGTCATGTTCTTTCCACTCTTGCTGTATATTGTTTCTACAGTCAAAAACTGGTGATTCTGCCTGCTCCCTTGCATTTCAGCCTTTGGGAAAACTATTGTTCAAAATAACATTGTATACAAGAACACTTTTCTAAAGTTGTAAGAAAAGAAGTGATTGGACTATTCCTTTACATAAAATTTGTTCCTTTCCATTCCCTACCCAACCCAGACATGTTACTCCATTTGTAACAAATTACAATTAGCAACAGTTAGCATACCCTTCTTTGCAGAAGCACTGTAGAACTCCTTCAGTCAGGTTCATGGCAATCTGCATGAATTGCTCAACAGAATAGTATGGCAAAATTCCATTCATTACAATGGGACTTATTCAGTAGAACTTTATGGATGCTGTCTCCTTTGTTAATTTTAATGACATAATTTAACAGTGTGCTTCTTTTCTCTCTGCCTCTCTGCCCACTCCCACAGGAGAACATTTTAAAACCTTGTTAGAAAAAAAGTCCTTCTAAAAGTCATGTTAAAATGCAATGAAAGATGACAGCTTGCAGATCCTTCTACCCTCCAGAAATAAACTTGCACTAAATACTTACGGTAAGGAGGATCCATATAACCATTTCTGGGATCCATGGCAAAGACTGTTCCACGGTAAGGTACTGAAGGTTCAGGAAGATGAGATATAGATCCATGGATCTCCTTCTTAATCAGTGAGGCCCTTTCTTCGCTAGATGTCGAAGGCTCTTCACTGATTTTCCCAAGGCCTTGCCCACTCTGTGGCTGCATTGTGATTGCGTTTCTTCTCTCTCTGTGATAGGTCTGTCCAGGACTTTCATCCTCTAGGGAGGAAAAAGAGAGGGGAGAGAGAAAGAAAGATTTGGGAGGGAAAAGTGGAAGAAAAGAAACTTTTATTTGCTAACTTATTTTAGCAAATAATCAAAGTTTTCTTTAAAAGTTTTCTCTGTCTCATAACATGATCTAAGCCATAAGGCAAGTTTAAAGGAGCAGGTACATGTGTGGTTTTGAAAGATGTTCCTGGAAACAAGTTAAAGGCAGAGGGGAGGGAGAACCTAAGCCATTCAGTGTGAGTGCCTGTTGTGCAGTAGATCATCATCACCCCACTCACTGGTGTATTTACCAGAGCGGCCATCAATCATACAGGAACAAACACCAGCTTGCTATTTCTTTCCACTGGGACAAGAAGGCTAAGAAGTTTTGGCTGCTAGACTGGGAGGAAAAAAACCAATTTGTCACAAATCGCACAAGATGAACCCTGCTGGAAGAAACTAAATCAAGCCTAACCACCCAGTGGTGCTTTGTACTGACCATCACACTATTTTGTACCCCCAGGGAAAAAGACAGTTCCTTGTCACTTAAGGGAGATACCAGTTATTAACATTTAGGAATGAGGTATGTTTAATAAATTTGGAGCTTGCTGTACTTATGCCAAGCTTATGTGAAGCCACCTGCTGTACTATGCGGGTGCAAAGAAATACAAAAATCAGAACCAACCATTTAAAAATTCTACAGGCATGCACACCTAGTATGATGAACCTAAGTAGAACTGAGCAGTCAGATAAGCCAACACTTTAACTTTTCAAACATTAACCATTGCACCACAGCACACTGAAATGTGTTTTCTACGCTGTGTTAACACAACCCTTGAAAGAAGGGCGAATTGTGTTAAGAAGGGAAAGGAGCAACTATCCATACTTTGAAAAGTGTAATACATTTCACTGGAACTACATAAACTTAAATGTTAGAGTGGCTGGCTTGTTGATCAGGATCTTCTCATATGTACAAAATTAAATGTTTTAATTTATATGTAGCTCAGACAGAAGCTCATTTGAGAGAGAAAGAGAGAGAGAGCACATATTATTCTTCAACAGAAGAATATTTGTTAATTTGAAAAATGTAAAAATTGTATCTATCTTAGAGATTTTCACTGTTCCAAGAAAATTCATGCTACACAGATGAAGGAAAAAAATTTTTTTAGAGAAGAATACTTTTAACCTTTATAATAAAACAAAGTTTTAAAATCTATCTGCTCCTGGGGATAATACAGACACCATAACCACATCAATAAAGAGTCTCTGAGACACTTGCTTCTTATGTATGAATAAGCTGAATGCAATAAACACTGTGGTCCCTCAGCTAATCTATTCTTAAATTGTCCTGTGACATTTTGTCTATGGACAGCCAGCTACTTCAAATATGAATACCTTATTTGAGGGGATCAAAGCAAGTACCCAACTCAGCAACTATAGCCTCCAAAAAGATGTCATCAGAACTGCCCACTAAGGTCACTGAAGAATGGTTGTGAGCCGTTGTTAACCATACAGGAGAGGGGAGGCATCCTAGCTGGAGCCCAATGAAGAACTGATGCATTTGAAGCATACAAACATTTAAGCAAAGTGTGAAAACCAGCATTATTCCCTCCAAGAAAGAAGTACTCTACTTCTCAACTCCAACAGCAGTTCTGCTTCTCTTCTTCCTGGGATACATCCATGGAAATACTAAAGGAAATAGGTAGTTAGGCATCATACCTACATCTTTGTAGAATACTAATTGATGTAAGCGTTTGATGCAAAAGCTGCCTTTAAAGTCTCTTGCTGATTTTATCAAGTGTGCCTCTGTGTATTTTTAACATAGACTTAGACTTTTAAGAAGGAGCAGATAACAAATTACATTTTTGGAAATGTGCCTAGTATGTTGGAAGTACTTGTCTAAAATGCACAACAAATATGTTCTGTCAAATCATGTGCACTTACCGGAGAGCTCTGATTGGATCTAGTTCCTGGACAAACAAACAGTTTGTTGTTTTTGCTATTACTGTAATAATTTATTTATATTTCCATAAATGTCAATTACACTGCACAGAATGGTCTCTGTTGTCCTAATTGTCTTTTTTCCCCAAAAAACATGTGAAAGCATAACCTATGATGGCCTGTAAGTTATTTCAAAATTATCTGTAATGGCCAACCTAAAGATAAAGTTTTGTTTTCAGAAGATTAAAGCAAGCATACTAATAAGAGAACTGGCTCAGAAATATTGATGAAACAAAATTAAACGTCCAAAGACATTTCAGCACAAAATGTTAGGTGCAGAAATGCAACTTCTACTTTTCTAAAAACTTTTAACAGTTGGAAAGACTATGGAAGATCTCCGTATCATTTGTGCTTATTCACTACAAAATCTAAATAACACTAAATAAAAAAATAGGGAGAAGAACAAAACTTGAAATTTAATGTGTTTTACCTTGGCTGCTACAAAAGAAATCAGAAAAAAAATTTAACATGGGGTTAATCTGCTTTTATTTCAGTGTTATAATATAAGCCATTAGATGTATTTAAAATTTGCTCTATGAAAGAGTAATTAAAAGAAACAAAAAGACTAAGCATCTGTCCATCAAATAATGCCATATACGTTGAAATAGAATGTAACCTTAGTATTGTATAAACATAAATGCAGGCTTTTTACAGTCCATTACAGTTATGAAAGCAGACTGAAAAACATTAGGCATGGTTCTCTTTCAGTATATAGTTCTCAGAACCATTAAGTTTCTAACACTTTGGGAAGCTAGTAAAAATTAAAATTTAGTTTTTTCTCTTGCCTTAGAATACAAAGGAACTATTATATGATCTTCATTGAGTATTGTCAATTACTTTGCAATTAAAATAGTTTGTACAATGTAAAATTATAATCATTTATCTAAAAGGGTTACACATAGAAACAATGGTATAACATTTACTTTTTCTCTACAGTTAGAACATTTTAATTATGTTCTCTTATAGTATTCCAAGTAATTCTCTATTTGTTAAAGAAAGAGGTTCATATTATGTTCAGCATGTTCCCAGCCCCCTTAATCAAACAAGTTTGGGTTCAATATTCTATTAATATTGATGACCAATCAGTTTAATTTACATGCATTACAAATACTACAGTTTTTAGATATAACATGTAAGACTTACAGTATTTGCTTAATAAGGTAATTTACGGGATCTTAATTTGTCACTGATTTCATCCCATCTGACAAGCTGTGATCTTAACACTAATTCTAAAGAATATCCTAGCAATCAGTCTAATCTCAACGAAGCTTCAGATAAGTTTTTGAAAGTAAGATTTATTTTCAAACAATTTTCAATTCAGTTTAAGGATGCACTGAAAGTTTACACACATGAAATGTGCCTCCGCAAAATACAAGATGGTAACAAGTATGTGAGGGCTTCATCTTTTTTGCTCTGTCCCTCCAGATATAAATATAGCGAGTTAGACTGTAATTACTCAACTGGAAGATTGTTTTGGAAATGTGCAGTCTGTATTAAGCCTGAAGTCTTTGAAATGCTTTAAAGAAAGGAAAGTATAATTGATTTTAACAAACATATGGGCAGAACACAAAGGGAGATGGGGAACCCTTGCCAATAATATACTTCGCTCTCATGAAAGTAACACCACTTATTGATGAAGCACAGACAGTTGCCAGCCAAAACCATCCCCTTTCCTCTCCCTTCTTTTTCTGTACAATGGCATTTTTGTATTAATGAGAAATTCCAATGGACAAACTGTTTGTTAAGAGTTTACTTTGCACCCTGCACTACAGTGTTCCTTTTTAAAAGGGGCCAGATGAAAAACCTGACAGTACAAGCACTCCAGAATACAAATAGCCAAGTGGTTTGAAATCACACGCTCTATACACTGAGAGGAAAAACTTTTCTTGCAATAATTCCGCCAGCTGTTATAACTGCAGTAAAACCACTTCAGTGAGCCAAAAGATGAAAGCTGTCTAATCTTGTTCTGTTTCAGCTGAATTGTTCAATAAAATTTAAGAGTCAGAGCAGACAAGCTACATCAGGCCAAATTATTGACAGAAACAGAGAGTCCACCATGGCAACAAGTGGAGGTCTATAACAAAAATGTAAGCAAACAAGCCACTTCTCTGGCAGCATCTGCCAATCCAGTCTTAAAGTCAAAAATGTGAAACTGTTACAGCTTGCCTGTGTTTAAGATGTCACCTACTTTGTCATCAAAAGACTACCCCCTTATTGCAGTAGGCCAAATGGCATCTGAAACTGGCCTCTATCATTGTTGTTTTATGTTAGTTAACTGCATGGTGTTTTGTAATCTTATGCATTCCTCCAGCTTTACCCTATGATAAAAGAAAGAGCCAGCGTGGAGTAGTTGTTTGAGCATTGGACTACGACCCTGGAGTTTGATGTCCCGCTCAGCCATGGAAACCTACTGGGTGACCTTGAGTGCATCACACACTCTCAGCCCCAGAAAACCCTGTGATAGAGTCACCTTAGGGTCACCATAAATCAGAAAATGATTTGAAAGTACACAATAACGACAGAAAGAACAGTGAGTGAAATACACACATATACTAATTTCCTTTATTCCACATGTACTCTCTCCGTGTTTGCAGAGGTTAAACTGACATATGCCTCAACCTTGGAAGCTATACAGTATTTAATACATGGATCATCTATCCCTTATCATATATTTGACAAGGACATTTTTTTAAGCTTGTAGTTGAATGGAGAGAAGTGTGCCTTTGAGCATGTGCAAACTATTCCCTGCACATACAGACACACACCAAACATGTGGTAGAGAATTAGAAAGTGTTACTTCCAGACAGGTTTGAGAAGTACTGCCTTATATATGAGCTATCTTCTTAGAGATTAAATACCAAAGTGCACCAGTATATAGTCAGAGTTGTACATTCTTCCCAGAAAGATACAAAATGAATGTGAGTTATACAAATTCATAATGACAAAATGAAGTTCAGAAGATTTTACTTGCAGAGTATCTAATCACCAGAGCTCTCTGCCCTCCCAAACGTGGGTTCACAGCTATGCATTTTGTTTGCTTCGCTTAAGAGAAAGGCATATTCACAAAAACACCACATTCATGTGCTAAACTTAATTTATCCAACAAACTTTTTTTTTCTCCAAGAACTCAGTTTCCATGGTGAAACCACCCTGATTTCCAAAAACCACTAACCAAAAAAGTTTGGTGCTCAGATAGGAGCGTTCCCAAAATACCAATCTTAAGCTCAGAACAGTCCATCTAAATAAATCTTAAAGAGTGCATGCCTACATCTTTGTTAAGGTTAATGTCTTGCATGCACTTAAGAAGGATATGTTACTTGTGTTTATTTAAAAAAAACAATAACAGACAAGGTACTCACAACTCAATCAGAAGGATCTTGGCTTGCTCTCTGGAAGCTCTTGTCTTGAGTGAAATTCTCTAGCTACTGATGTGGGGGCATTCCTCTCTTGCTGTCTTTCACTTTCTCTCTCTTTTTCTCTCCCCCCACCCCCACTGAATCCCTCCCTCTCTCTCAGAAGCAGTGCTTCTCCCATTAGAGGAATTAAAATTGGTTGGTGCCATGCTAAATTTAACAAGCTCATTAGTATTCTTTCTGTGCACTTGGTAGTGAACTCTCCCTATTCAAGCCGCTCTCTCAAGCTGAGGGGTCAGGCGGCTAATCATTAAATCAAACTAATGTCACCCTATCACAATTGGCCCTAAGAAAAGGAGGGTTTATTATTTCAGTTTATGCTAAATAAACGGTTTTACAAATGGTCTTTGAGCAAGGTCAACAGCATCTTCAATTACAAGGCAAACTTAACAAGAGTTACTATAAACCAAAGTGCTCCATATTGACTTAAGCACAAGCTCTGCTCCACAGATTGCCACTGGCAGGCTTGTACAGGAATGCATATTGTAAATTTCTCCTTCTTCTTCTTTTTAAGCAAAGGGTAATCTTTTCTTTTGCCAGAATTGGTGACTTGCGTAGAGACTGCTCATTCACCTCTCCCCAACCAGCTAGCTGCTCAGCTCAATTCACCCCACACAAAGGCTGAAGACCAGACCTCAATGGACCGAGTGAAACATGTTCAAAACTAGGCTCTCTATTGTGACTGAATTTCTTAACATCTTTTCAAAAAGCGGAGAATGCCTTGAGGCTAAAGGAAGAAACAGGCTAATGGTGAATTGGGAATACTGAGCAAATTTCAGAGCCCTTTCCTCCTAGCTTTTGAGGTTGAAAGCAAGCTCTATCCTTTCAAGTTTCAAAGTCCTTTTTCCTCCCGCAGTGTCACAGAAGGATTTGAAAAGAAGGTAATTGTGCTCACAGTCTCCCTGATCAGAGCTTACGTCCTATTTCTGGTATTTCGGAATACTTCTCGCAATAATGGTGCATATAGCTCAATCCCTTAACCGGCCTGCACTCAGCAATTGCTCATTAAATGAACAATTGCTAGTATAAAATGCCTTTTATGTTCAAGGTCTGGATATGAGATAAGCATTCTAGTACTCTAGATTTGGTTTACTAAGGAAGCTCACCATCATTAAATTACCAAAATGAAGGCAGAATAACACTCCCTCCCAGCAAAGTAGTACTTAGAGCTAATGCCCCCACAATCTAATGTTAAAACGTTTAATAGAATAGGTTACTAATAAGGAAGAGATTTCCTATGTATAAGAAGGGGTCCACATTTTGGAAGCCAGGTACTTCACTTCTGAATGATAGAAAAGAGACATGGCCACATTCATTGTATGTGTGGCTTCTCATGTACCCTGATCACACACATTTTTGGCCACACTAAGAACTGACTTAACCTACTCCACCTCTGCAATTTTCCTCTTGCTGTACCTGTAGACCATCTAAAGAAACTCTACCGTGATTACTTTCCTCTGACTCACACAAGCTTATTGGGAGATTATTTCTGTGAAAATCAATGAGGCTTACTTTCCAAATAATCTGTAAGAAGGAAAGTTTCCAGGAAGGTTCTTTGTTCTTGCCTTATGAATGTTTACCTCACAAAAAGTTATTCTTAAAGTAAGCACTCTCAGAATGCAGACACAGCAAGGCATTAACAAACCAGATTTCCAGCCCATCACGAGCATATAAATCAAAATTATCACAGTGGGCTAGATAGCAAACATTGGACTTTCTTTATACATAGTGCTTGAACATTGTACAAACATTCTCTATGCTTTACTGCTAGTCTATACTATCTGACCTAACAATATTAAAATGTATAGACATATATTCTTCTTTGTAATGGATTTTCAACTTATCAGTAATTTTCATACTTTTCTTGTTGTTGCCTTCTTTGGATTGCACATACATAATGCTTTCACTATCTTTTATTTCATACCTTGATCACTGGTGAGGGGAGTGCTTTGCTTTTCTTTCCCAGAACCTTTTTAAATGGTTGTGGTTATGAAAGAAGAAAATGGGGGGAATTTGCACTAAGAAAAGAATGGGAGATATTCAGGCAATGGACCTGATCCTCACACTGTCTGCTACAGAAATAAGTAGGTATTATTGATATTCCCAAGGAATTCTAAGAAGTAAATTGCAAACACAGCAGTTCACAATCTTGGGCCTGTTAAAGCGGATAGAAATAAGACAGCAATGTGAAGGGTATAAGAAAAGAAGTTACTGTGAATTAGAAGAATGAACCCCAAGCCAAGACATCAATGTTTTATTGGATAATATAACCCCCAATGTTTAATAGTCATCTGTGCTGAACATATTGCACTTCTAGTTATGCTCTTTTTTTTTCATTTCATAACTGTAGAAAAGGGGAAGAAAGCATTTCATACAGTTGGAACACCCTTCCAGATCACAACTACAACGCCTCCTCAATTTCTATCTTCAAATCTTTTTTTCAAGCCTATCTTTTTTCCATTTAGTTTTTCCATAAGCTTCTTTTCTCCAAGAAGCTTCTTCTTCCCCTTTATAAGTTTTACTGCAATTACAAATGTGTCTTTAACCTCCTTCTTTTGTTTTGTGGTTCCCTTCTTTCTAAAACATAGACTGTCAGCCCCTCTCTCGCTGGTCTTATTTCAGACCTACTGTTTGTACCATGCTTGACACACTGCCAGGCCATTTGAACTAAATAAATTACAATTCTTCATAATACTATGATTCTCAAAAGCAAGTTGAATAGATAAGTGTGTGTATTGAGGAAGAGGGCACTTAATACATATGTCTCAGATGTCTCCAACAGCAAGGAGCATGTAAGTGAAGATTTGCTGTAAAACACAATCAACTGTGGACTACTCACTGCTGGACTTCCTAGTCTCCATTAGCTGAAACTGCATCTGCATGTGTATTTTCCAAGGGATTATGGCAAATTCATGGAAAGAGGCCAGTGGAAAGGGACCAGTGGGATCCTCTTACAGATCCTCCATGTGTACAAAGTCTTGCTTTCTCTTAAGTCATAGTTCTGTCAAGTTGCTCTTTTATACAGGACACAAGTCAAATGCAGTTGTCCCGTTTATTTTTTAAAAAAGTATTCATATATATACATGTCCAAAGGTCCACTGAATGATGACAAACAGTATATTTTTGATGCATTTAAAGGAAGCAGAGTGGAAGATAAGACTTCCTGTGCAAGGCATACTAAAATGAACATGAAACTGCACAAGAGCATATTCCTTGTGTGGATAAATGAGAAGATGTATCTCACATGCCATAAGTTTATGCTAGCTCCCATACATGCCAAGACAAAAGAGCTCAATGAAGACCAGATTACCAATTAAATCAAATATCTTATAGGGCTAAACTAAATATACTGACAACCAATCAGTTTTATTCTAATAGCATTTAGGACTGAAGCATATGTTAAGGATATATCTCAGACAGTCCCCTTCTCAGAGATATTTCCCCAGCATAATATTTGAAGTGTGGGGGAGGGGAATGAAAAAATTATCTTCAGGACCAGGGAAAGTTTCACACTGTGATCACTGAACATTCCATCTCATATACTGAAAGCAAAAGCTATTCTCCACCTTACCACAGGTGTACAAAGACTGTACTTCAGATCAGCTGTAACAACCAACCTGTCCATCCCTTCTTATTTTGTTGATCAGAAAAAGTAAGAGACAAGGCAGATGAACTGTTCCTATCTAGCTCAGGGCAACAGTGCAACTGAAAAAGGTGTGCCTTTCTAAACCCTGAGTCATCTCATTCCACAACAGGCACTGGACCAGATATACACATATCTATCTATTCACGAGCAGGGTCTTTTTAAAATACTCTAATGTGTGACCAAATGAGAAGAGGGGGTGCTGCTGGAGCAGATGACATCCCTGGCAAGACACCGGAAGTTGGAGAGAAGGATCACCATTGGCAAAATAAGCCACCTCTCAATTCAGAAGAAAGCGCACACACTTACGAAGGGAGACAAGGAGGCATGCTCTGGTTCTTTAATAGAGGGATTACTTCAACCCACACTTTTTTACTTCTAACCTCCTATTTTTGGCCTTTTTCCCTCCCTCCCTCTCCCCCTCCTTTGCCCATATTGGTCTCCTCTCCTGGTGAAGAAGGGGAAAAAGGGTGTTTGAGCATCTATGATAGACTGGACAGCTGGAAAAGAGGGGAGGGACAGACAGAGAAGAGCAAATGCTGGCTGGCTGGCTGGCTGGGCCTGTACATTGCCCTTCAATCCTCTCCAGCCTCAGAGCACCGGAGGTGGGAGACTTTTTCTCCTGCTTCTTCCTGCCAATTTGCAGCTGGAGCAGATTAAACGGCAATCTGCAGGCCTAGCCAGACTGTGACCTATCACCTTGGCTCCTGTCATATGCCACTGTGCTGTGCAGAAGAAGAGGCTCAGCAGCTGCATGACAGGAGCCAAGGCAAGGTGGGAAATCTGATTGCACCTATGTGTTGATGTTCAATCATAAACTGGTGAGGGAAGAGGCAGGAGAAAAGTCTTCCCTTCCCCTTCAGCACCTCTCAGAGAAGTATGAATTTTATTTATTTCTTCATTCTCTCCCAATCTGAAGATGCTTGACAAGCAGTTTTAAAAAAAAAAGTATCTGATGCACTTTAGGATTTTAAATCACGAGTTAAGTGTTGGGGATCTACGGCAACAAAAGATATTTAGAGGAGGTCCCTGATAAAGAAAAGGTTAACAACGACTGCTCTAATGAGTTCTAGGGTTTCCAGAACTATGGTCAAAATCTGATTGTTAGCACCAACTAGAGTAGATCCACTGAATCAATTGACTTATGTAAGTTTTCAGCAATTGATTCAATGAGTCTGCTCTAGTTGACAGTAAACAACTGGATTTAAGCCAATGTTTCAAGAAAGGTTCAATCTGTGAAATAATCAAAAGCAAATGTCTGGATTTCTTCAACAGAATTCAACACAGGAAAGCCTTCTTATCTCGACTAAATAATATGTTTTTAATACTGCTTTCTTCAGAAATTACACCTAAACTAGAGCTAGCAAAACATGTTCAGCAGAGGGGGGATGGAAACATGCTTTCAGATTATTGTCTCAAAACATTTTAACAACTGTTTTCCATAAAGTAATAAGAAAGCTAAAATTCTGATTAAGAATCTAAATGTAATAAGAAGTTCCTTCTATTAGCCAGTTGTTAGACTGTTAGTCACTGCTTATTTTGAGTGGGCTAATTAAGTCACATCAAAGGAGCTACAATAAACTCCCAAGAGATTTAAAAAGAACAGGTTGCTTACCTGTAACTGTGGTTCTTCGAGTGGTCATCTGTGCCATCATACACTAGGAGCTTTAGCGCCTGCGCGGTAGCGTTCGGAAACTTCTAGAGCTTGTTCGCTTGGCGGGAACCCCTCCCCCACGCCGGTACTGCGCATGCTCCTCCCGCCGAGCAACGGTCTCTCCTCAGTTCTGTCGTCCGCCGTAGAACCTACAGGGACCTGAGAAAGAGGGGAGGAAGGGCGGGTGTGTATGATGGCACAGATGACCACTCGAAGAACCACAGTTACAGGTAAGCAACCTGTTCTTCTTCTTCGTGGTCTCTGTGCCTTCATACACTAGGAGACTGTGTAGCTTACCGGTCGGACGGCGGGTCAGGTCCTACAGCACGGAAGCCAACACCTCACGTCCAAACCGGGCATCTCTGCGCGACCGGCAGTCGAGCCTGTAGTGGCGCACGAAGGTCGATGGTTGGGACCAGGTCGCCACACGGCAGAGTTCATGCAGGTCAACTCCTCGCAGGAGGGCCGCAGAAGTAGCCACAGCTCTGGTGGAGTGGGCTCGAAGCAGGACTGGCGGAGGCTTCCTCGCGAGCTCATACGCCAGTTCAATAGTCCTCACCACCCACTTGGAGAAGCGCTGGGTGGACACTTTTAGGCCCCTCCGACGTCGCCCATAGCAAACAAAGAGATGCGGCGTCTGTCGGAAGGAAGCAGTCCTGTCCTTGTAGAAAGCCAATGCCCGACGCACGTCCAGGGACTGGAGGGACCGCTCCAACGGTGTCGTCGGGTTCGGGAAGAAGGCAGGCAGGATGATGTCCTGGTTGAGATGGAAACTGGACACCACCTTTGGCAGGAACGAGATGTCAGGTCTCAGGACCACCTTGTCCCTGTGGAAGACCGTGAAGGGCTCATCGGAACGAAGAGCTGTGATCTCACCCGCTCGCCTCGCTGAGGTCACCGCTACCAGGAAGGCAGTTTTCATTGTCAGGAGCCTGTCATCCGAGGTCGCCATCGGCTCGAAGGGCGGCTTCGTCAGCTGCGAGAGCACCAGCGAGAGGGACCACGGCGGTAGCGGCGGCGATACCGGCGGGTAGAGATGATGAAGTCCTTTCAGGAACCGCTTAACGGTATCGTTCCTGAAGAAGGCCGAGGCAGCAGATCGTGGCGGTTGGTATGCCACGATCGCGGAGAGATACACCTTCAGGGATGGAAACGCCAGGCCCTGTTGCCGGAGGTGCAGGAGGAAGTGCAGGACGGTCGAGAGCCCCGCGGGCGATACCGGCTCACTCCTCTCGTTAGCGAAGGTCAGGAAGTGTCGCCACTTGTATTGATAGTTGCGACGGGTGGATTCCTTCCTGGCCGCGACGAGGACGGTACCGAGCACGGGATCGTCTAGTGCGATATCCTCCAGGCATGGAGGGCCAGGCGTGGCAGGTCCGGATGGAGGACTCGGCCGCCGGAGTGGGAGAGCAGGTCCGGTGTCGGTGGCAACCGGAGCAGGTCGTCTCGCGCGGCTTGTAGCAGGGGTGCGAACCAATGTTGCCTCGGCCAGTACGGGGCTACCAGGATCGCGTCGGCTCGGTCGGCGAGGATCTTCGATATCGTCCGGCCGAGCAGCGGGAACGGCGGGAACGCGTAGAGGAGTTCCCCGGTCCACGGAAACTGGAAAGCGTCCCCGATGGAGGCACGATCGTGGCCCGCTCTGGAACAGAATCGGCGACACTTCGCGTTTTCCCTGGTCGCGAAGAGGTCGATCGATGGTTCGCCCCAGCGGTCCCGAATCAGTCTGAACGCCTCTCCGGAGAGAGACCATTCGTGATGGGATGAGGTGTCCCTGCTGAGGGCGTCTGCCGTGGTGTTCTCCTGCCCGGCCAGGTGAACCGCCACGGGATGCGTGTGCAGGCGAATGCACCATTCCCACAGGCCGAGCGCGATGTCGAGCAGGGTCGTGGAATGAGTCCCACCTTGTCTGTTGATGTAGCAGACGGCGGTGGTGTTGTCCGTCAGAATCAGGACCGTGCGCCCCGCCACGGCATGGCGGAACGCCCGTAGGGCTTTCCAGACGGCAAGCAGCTCCAACGCGTTGATATGGAGAGCGGTCTCGTCGTCGGTCCATCTGTCGCGGACTCTGAGATCGCCGCAGTGGGCACCCCATCCATACAGGGAGGCGTCGGTCGTTACCGTCACCTTCGGTGTCGGCTGTTGGAAAGGCATCCCCGACATGAGATTGCGTCGCGACTGCCACCATCGGAGGGATGAGCGGACGTCTCCCGGCAGCTGCAGTCGGAGTGTCTGTTCGTCTCGCAGGGGGTCGAATATGCGGACGAACCAGTGTTGAAGAGGTCTTGCTCTCAGCCTGGCGAGATATGTCACAGCGGTCGTCGCAGCCATGTAGCCCAAGAGCTGCTGGACGCTTCTCGCAGATAACGTCGGGGCCGTACGAGCGTGAGCGGCGGCCCGGATCAAAGTTTGTGCTCGAGACTCTGGTAGGTACGCCCTGGCGGAGGTCGAGTCGAGCGTCGCCCCGATGAAGTCCAAGATCCTCGCCGGCTCGAGGTGGGACTTCTTCGGATTCACTCGTAGACCAAGGCGGGTCAGGAGTGACAACGTCATGTGGACGTCGTGGTAAAGTCTCTGTTTGCAGGACGCCACCAACAGCCAATCGTCGAGGTAGGGGAAGACGGAAGCGCCATTCATCCGCAGGTAGGATACCACCGGGGCCATGCACTTGGTGAAGACCCTTGGGGCAGTCGAGAGTCCGAACGGCAGCACCTTGTACTGGTAACAGGTGTCGTCGACTGCGAAGCGGAGGTACCGTCTGTGCTGCGGGCGAATGGCGATGTGGAAGTATGCGTCTCGGAGATCGATGGAGGCGAACCAGTCCCCTCGATGTAGGAAGGGTAGGATCGACGGTATCGTGACCATCTTGAACCTTTTGGGGCGGATGTAGTAGTTCACCCCTCTGAGGTCTAGGATCGGCCTGAGGGTACCGTCGGCTTTCGGTACCGTGAAGTACCTGGAGAAGAAGCCGGTGGTCTTGGCCTCTTGCGGGAGCCGCTCGATCGCCCCTTTCTGGAGGAGGGATTGGATCTCTTCCAGGAGGGCCGGACTCGACGGCGTGGAGTAATAAACGCCGCGAGGAGGAATATCGAGAAACTCGATGGCGTAGCCAAGACGGACGATGGAAAGCACCCAAGAGTCCGTAGTGACATACTGCCACTCCGCTAGGTGTCGAGCGAGGGTCGGTCGGTCTCCGAGCGCTGATGGTAGGCTGAAGAGTGGGTATTGGCGGGTCCTGCCAGGCACGTCAAAACCGAGACTTTGTCTCGGAGGAGGACTTCTTCGACGAAGGCGGGCGCCGCCTAATCGTGCGTCTGGCCGATGAGCCGGAGGACGGTCTCGACTGTCCAGACTGGGCCGAACGCTGGAACGACGAGGTGGAAGATCGTCGCCAGGATGGTCGGAAGGTGGAGGCCCTGCGGGTCTGCGTGGCCGGCTGCAGCCCGATCTTTTTTGCGGTCAGTCTCGCCTTGACGAGATTGTCCAAAGCTTCGTCTGTGGACGAATTGAATAGGCCTTCACCGTCGAAGGGGAGATCTTCAATCCTCCTTCTGGTGTCCTCCTGGATGTCGGCCGGTCGAAGCCAAGCATGGCGGCGGAGGCCGACGGATCCCGCCATGACCCGGGAGGCGATCTCCACTGCGTGCCGGGAGGAGGCCATCTGGTGCCGAGCGATGGAGATAGCCTCATTGAAGATCACGGAGGAGGCTTGGCGGATGTCCTCCGGTACCGCTTCCATCGCTGGTTGCAGGCGATCGAGCACCTTCTTCAGGTATGCCGCGAGGCAAGCCTGAGTGTTGGACAGCCTGATCTGCAAGGAGGCAGCCGAATAGAACCTCCTTGCGTAGGCGTCCAACTTCCTGCCCTCTTTGTCCGGCGGGGTGGTGTGTTGCCTGCCGGAGCCTTTCGTCTGCGCGGACTCGACGACCACAGAGTTCGGTGCAGGGTGATTAAATAGATAACCGGCGTTATCCTTCTGCACCCTGTAGAGGTGTTCTAACCGCTGCGGTATCGGCTGAGCCGAGGCCGGTCTATCCCAGGCGGCCTTCACCAGTCTGGATACCCGGGGCAGGAGAGGCAGCGGGGCCGTGGAAGGTCGCTTCTCCTCGAAAACGGAGAAGGCTGGATCGTCATCCTCCGGCTCCGCATCGGCGATCTTAAGGCCGAGGGTAGTGGCCATGCGGAGCAGCATCGCAGAGAACTGGTGGACGTCCTCTGGAGCAGAATCTGGGATCGGGTCCCCGAATCCCAACGGAGGAGACTCCTGGGAGGCCGCCTCAGACACCTCAGACTCCGCACTCGAGTCGTACGACTCCGAGCTCGGTGAGTCCTCTCGCCGCTCGCTCTCCGGCTCCTTCGTAGTCGCCGCAGGTGTTGCCTTCCTAGGCTTCTCCGCAGCCGGGGCGGTGGTAGCAGCAGCGTCCCGCTTGGGATGGCTGACCACGGACTTCACCCTCTTGGTGGTGACCGGGGTAGTCTGGCAGGCTGACGTCGTCGTAGCCCGCTCAGTCACCACCGACTCCGTAGGGCGCGTCGCCGTCGCCGTGACCCTAGGAGGTGGCGATATCGCCCGATACCGTGGTGAAGGCTCCCTCGCCCTATGATATCGAGGGGAGGGAGAGCGGCTGAAGGAGCGGCGGTCCAACGGAGATCGGCTTCGGCGTCGACGGTACCGAGCCTCGTCCCCTCTAGGCGAGCGCGATTCGCGCTGTCGACGAGGTGACCGGGACCTCCGGAAGGTCTCCCAGCGACTCGGGCCACGATGGTACCGATCCCGGTACGATGGCGAATGGGACCGATAGGAGGCCGGGCGCTCTCTCCACTCAGATTCCCTCGCGTACCTGGCCACGTAGGACGCCGAGGTGTATCTGGAGGCAGACGAGCGAGGTTGTTCCTCTCTTGTCTCCCTCGGAGGCGGCGAGGCCACCGGACGCTCGGAAGAGCGGGACCGGGACCTGAAGGAGGTCGAACGCCGCTCCGGAGAAGCAGAGGGCTCTCTCTGCTGCAGGTCGGCCGACCTGCGACGGCTAAGAGGGCGGTGGCGCTCCTCCACCAGGGTTGGAGGGTCTGCCACAGGCGAGTCCGGGCGCTGTTGGGGAACGTCCTCGATCTCATCCTCCGAGAGGTCGACGGACTCGCCTCGCCCTTTGGAAGGCTGCTGAGTAGGAGGAGGAGTAGGAGGTTGAGCGTCCCCAGCCGGGGAGCGCTTCTTTTCCTTCTTCTTCTTCTTCTTCTCCTTCTCCTTGCCCTTGCCTCCGTCCGGAGCAGGGCGCTTTTTTGCAGGCGTCTCCGTAAGGGGAGCCTCAGCCTTCCTCGCCGTCGAGGATCCTTTAGCTGACTTGGCAGCCGCCGACAGCTTCGGGATCCTCGGTAACGCCGAGATCGGCGTTTTCGCCGGTACCGAGCCCGATACCGACGAGGTGGACGGAACGGCAGCCGCCGATACCGTCGATGGCGTGGTCGTCTTCTTGTCGGCCATCTTGGAAGTGGAGGTCTCGTCTATCGCCCGCAGAGACTGCTCCCAACAAAAAGACTTGAGTCTCGCGGAGCGGTTGCGAAGAGTTTGGGGAGTAAAATCCCTACAAATTTGGCAAGTCCGGATATTGTGGGACTCGCCCAAACAGAAGAGACACTCCTTATGGCCGTCGTTGAGGGCAACCTTGCGGCCGCAGGACACGCACTTCTTAAAGAGCGCGGACATAAGACGAAGAAACGCCAAACTCCGAAATCCAAAAAAGACGAAAAACCGAAGGGGGAGTCCGAAAGAGAGGTCAAAGACAGTCCGAAAGTCCGTAAAACCGTGAAAAAACAGCAAGCCAAGCACGACGTGAGAGGAACAAACTAAAGAACCTTCCGTACGCGGCGGCGGACGAGAAAGAACTGAGGAGAGACCGTTGCTCGGCGGGAGGAGCATGCGCAGTACCGGCGTGGGGGAGGGGTTCCCGCCAAGCGAACAAGCTCTAGAAGTTTCCGAACGCTACCGCGCAGGCGCTAAAGCTCCTAGTGTATGAAGGCACAGAGACCACGAAGAAGAACGATATTTCTCATCCATCTAAATACTGTGTTTACTCCTATCTGTGGGTAACAGGCTCATTTTGCTTTAAAAAAATATACAAGAGATTTCTCTGGTGTGGTCCTATTGTGCAAAGACATCTACAAAATTAATATAGCCTCAATATTAGCTCCCAAAGTACCAAACAGGCTCACCTAGTAATTGGCGAAAAATGCATTCTGCATACAATATACTCCAAATTATAACACACATGCACACACCAGTGCAGTTGCTGTATTTTTTTCACCTTTTCAAGCAGGTTTTGGTTGATCCAGTACTTATCTCTGCAAGGTTCCCATATCTTTTTACTTTCACCTTCCATATTGTTTGCTTAGCTGTTCTGCCAAATTACAATTGTGTAAAAGAACAACTGCCTGAATATACCTCCACGCACACACCAATTACCCTGGTGAAGGATGCAAAAGCAAAAACACAAAACAGAACCATCAAACTTGAAATATGCTCATGACACTGCATCCATAACACCCAGGGCTATGAAAAGTCAGATAACTCCTTCCTTCTAAATTGCTAGGAGCAAATAATTATACTTTAGACAAACATTCGTAACAGGGTTGTTGTGACACTAAAATGCCACTCTGAAGTCAGAACATATATCATATTTCCAAGTAGAGGTAAGTTTCCAAACCCATATTTTTCAGGACATTGTGAATGCTGCCAGAGGAAGGGAGAACAGTACTTTCAGGGCAAAATGAGCATGTTGGAAAGAGTGCGCTTAACCTTCCCCAGCAATTTCTTCTCATGAAATCCCCTCCTCCAGGTGTCTTCATTCCAAGCCAGATTATTTTCCCGTATTGGCACTGATAGGGTATTTGCAGGGGAAATGTAAATTAATAGTTAATCACTCCTTCTAGATCTACTAATTTTACCCTCCAAATGCCCCCCTTTTCAATCTAACATTAGCATTAAAAAGACAGCAAAGAAGTAGGAATTCCATTGTTCCTTCAAACCAGGTACTTCAAATCTGAGTTCAGTTAAATTGTCAGCAAAGAAAGATCAAGAATGACCATGAGTGGTACTATGCTGCCTCCTCCATACCATACCAAAAATGTACACATTGTTTTAGAACATGACACATCCACTATTACTTCATATATACAATGAAGAGAGAAAAAGCCTGTCACTCTCCAATGTACCTGAAGAAGACGATGCTTGTTACACAGCTGTCATTTGCACATAATGAGTAATTTTTACTTAATGAGCCTCCTTATGGGACAAAAAGTAAAATCTTAGCATGTTGGAAACTGTGGTAGCTACAGCATTTCCTATGATGTCAATCAGAATTAGTCCAAGAACAACTGTATTTAATGTGGCTGATGCAAGGAAAAGGTCAATATTTTATCTTTTCAGAAACAAACAAAAGGATCCATTAAGACCAGATCCAGAAGAAGCACTTTTCAGTGAGTTCACCACACAATAATACTGCATTGTGTGAAAAAACAGTTCTGTGGTTGGGTCATGCCCATGTGGTCACCACGCTTTAAACATTACACTAGCATTGTGGGATTAACCAATAGAAAAACCACCAGTATATCATTCAAAAGACACAAAAAATCTGAGCTCAAGAAAGGCTTACCAGAGAAGTTCCTAGATGCACATATCATTTTTGCACAAATACTGTGCCATGTTACACTTAAAGATCAAAGAGATTAAGACCCTTTATGCTCCACCCTCCCAACCCGCCACAAGGACAGAAGAAAGACGGGACCATGATGACGCTTATGCATGATATCATTGCAGTCCCTTCCTTCTCCAGTCTTGCACTGCAAATCATTGATGAGTTTTCCCTGTCAATGACTGGTGATTGCACCAACATCACAGGCCTACCTTGTCTGCAGAAGTGCACTGTGGCAGGAAGAGGTAGGGCTATCATGCTTCCTGTCGCATTCCCCTCCCATCAGAGCCAACACCAGGAGCCACACCAGATGTCTCTGTGACCAGGTAAGGTGCGGAAAGGGCCAAAGTGTTAGGAAAACATGAGAACTTGAAGCTTAGCAGTACAGCAAGACTCCTAGAAAGATTATTGAATCCATTTCCCTGAAGTTTTTTTCAGATTCCTACAGTTATCATGCCTGAGTGGATATCACACAAAGTTAACCCTAACCCAACTGTTTTATTTGTAAAGTTTACATTCCTTTAAAAGAGAGTGACCCTTATGTTTTGGAGATCAAAGATATGTTCTTTTTTATACTTATGTTTTCTTGTATTATTCTTGACAGATGCAAGCCACCTACAGATGTGTGGGGGGAGAGTTGGTTTGGTTTGGTTTTTTGCCATCACTCTAATTTTCCTCAGCTCTCACTCTGGTTAACTCAGGAGCTGTTAAACAATTTTGGAATTCATTGGGTAAGTTCTGAAACAGGCGCTGCCAGAAAAAAATCTCTGGTTCAGACACAGATCTCTCTCTCTCTCTCTCTCTCTCTCTCTCTCTCTCGCACACACACACACACACACCTACCTACCTCAAGATCATAGTGAACACATTTGCATGCCCTAGGAATTAGGGCATACTACGAGGATGTCTATTATGTATGGAACAAAGTAGCTCAGATAAACAGAACTTCCAAATGAACCCATTTTTCTCCTGCAGTAATGTTACCTTGAAATTAGACCACATTCCAAAACAAAAGTGATTTTAGATAACAGAGAGCACTTAGCTCCAACCCAGCTCACCACAGGAAATTCTAGTAACTGCTATGGGATTTTGCAGATCACCAATAATCAGCTACCTATCTTTAATCACATTTCAAAAAATACATGCAGACAAAAGGGCCCCATGGTATTCCTGGGTGAAAAAGTATCCAGTGATTTTCATGCAACAAAAGATATAATAATGGGCATGTGGACTTACTTTTAATCATACACATGTTTTATTAATTAAAGGTAATTTCAGTTGTTCTATCAATCTTTCAGGGTATTATGAGTCACAAAAAAATTATATGCAGTGCACATCTTGGGATGAATGGACTGACACACAGCTTGTAATTAGGGATAAAACATGTAATCTCCTAGGAAAAAAGTTTTTGAAGAAGTTGAATTATAGCTTTAACTTTCAGTCTGAATATATTTCCTGTGGGGACGTCAAGTCAGAATCTTAATGTTTGGTTGGATGTATACAGTACTCATACATTTTAGTAAGAGAGCTTTCAAATAGAGGAAAAATGCTTCTATTCTCATCTACTAAAATGTAAGATACAGGGGCATACAACATAAAGATAAATGTAAACCAAATTTAAGTCAGAGAAACCACTTGAAATCCACTTAATTTAGGACTATTCACAACAGTGTTGATGGTGGGATTAGGAAATAAAAGAAATGGTGCTCTCTACAAAGCCTTGTGGGGAGCCCTCTGAATGCAAATGTTGCATCATCACATATAGAAGTAACATGCGCATAATGCCATTTCCCTCAACAACAAACAGATTACTCAGTTAAATGACTGCATTTTGTTACCATTGCTTGATTCGTGATCAAAAGGATTCTGAATGGATCCAATCTAATCATAAGACCAACCCACTGAAAATCAAAAGAATTTAAATCAGTCAAGAATAACTTATGTTCTGGTGCTTTTTGTACATCTATTGTAAGCATGATTAGATACAGCTGGTTTCTGGGGATGCTACTGCTGGGGATGCTCTAGTGATTTCTGCATTTGGACTCGATGGCCTAAGAGGGCTCTTCCAACCCAATGATTCTGTGATTCAAACCCTGAGTGCCCTATGAAATCCAGCACTATTCCTTTTCTTCTCCAAAACCCACAAGGCACTTTTAAGCTCCATTTCAACTCAAGTGAAGAATGTGCTCACTAAAAAAACTGATATAATTAGTGAGACCTAGAGTCTGCAGAGCCTGCCACAAACTAATCATGCATACAGTCGACATAAGAACGATGTAAAGCCTGATTTAAAATATTCATACATGTATGAAGGACACATGCTGTGGATGTGCAGATTTCTGTTTATGGCAATGGCAAACTCAACACTGCCATTTCAGTTTCCCCAAATCCTCTTGATATAGCACTGCTCCTGGGCATTGTGGAAAACTGAAATGAAGAGACTACCAGATCTGCTATCCAGCACTCACCAGGGCACTGCTGCCACCTGTGGTCTGCTAAGTCAGCAAAGACCCCACCAATGTTGTTGTTGCTGCTGCTGCTGCTGCTGTGAGTCTTCAAGTTGTTTCTGACTTATGATGACCATAAAGCGAACCTATCACAGTGTTTCTTGGCAAGATTTGCTCAGAGAGGGGGTCATGACTTTGCCTTCCTCTGTGGCCAAGACAATGTGACTTGCTCAGGTTCAACCAGTGTATTTCCATGGCCAAGCAGGGATTAGAACCCTGGTCTCCAAAGTTGTAATCCAATGTTCAAACTACTACACACACAGGGCCCATGAAAAATTTGGAAACAGACCCGCTCTCCACATGTGAAATTTACCATACTTTTTTTTTCAATTTGCCAATTTCTAAAATATGTCCATCAGCTCCTTTCAATCGAACATGGGCTATTTTTAATGAGAAAAGAGGGTGGAGCATGCTCTTTTGGCTCTTGAAATTGAAGGAAAAATTCTGAGTGTGTGCTTTTAGACTATGAGCAATATTTACAGGTAGCTCACTTGACTAAACCCTATACTTCTTGAAAGACCTATGATAAAAAGAAATTCTTCAAATAGCATAAGTAAGCAAGCAGCAATCTCATGAAGCCTACATTTATATGATATTGATTCTTTCAATATAGGCTTTCTCATTGTATTCATTAAGTTTTGGAGAGAACTGGAAATAGTAAGCTATCTTTGACATTAACATCTAAAAAAATCAAGAAGAATTTTTTATCTTAAATATCAAATTCTATATTCTGCTTCTACATTGATTGATAAAATACCAAAATTACTTCTAAAACTAAAATTTCAACTAAACTTGACAGTGCATTCTTGATTTTCTGATTCATGTACTGGCTCAGGGCCGTAGTTGGGAATTAAGTTATTCCTGCTCTTGTGATTTAGTACAAATCTAAAGGTTCCTTTCCTTTTCCAGAACTAATTTTTTTCAGAAGACTCATCCAACAATTTATTGAAATGAAAACATTTTTTTTTAGTAAACTTCCATTAATTCTGGCTTTGTGTGGTGATGCTGCCATGTTTTCAAATAAATGTGCATACAATTGCATGATCTTTCAGAGTTTGCAAAGGACAGAATAGAATCAACGGATTGAATCGAGAATGGGACTTGTCCAAGGTCACCTAGTTGGGCTTCCATCACCAAACAGGGATTAGAACTCTGGTCTCCAGAGTCACAGTTCAATGCTCACACCATTACACTACACTGGCTCTCTCAAAATATATTACAAAATATTAAACTCTGTCCATCATTAATTACTGAAAAGCCTATCCCATTTGAGCCATGGCTGTGCTACATCAGATGATATTCTGGTTATTCAGCCTACTTACCTAAGCCCCATGTTTGCTGAGAAGGGGCAGTGCAGCAAAAAGTGTGGGACCTTCCCTGTAATGTGAGAAGATTTTGGGCAGAGGGGCTAAGAGACGTTATCTACTGCACAGCCAAACTCTTACAGGACACTGAAAACTTTAACCTCTCTTTGTCCTTACTCTCTTAAATTAGTGTTTTCAGTTGGAGCCACATAGTCCATAATGCAATCTCTGACTACTACAGTGATGGGTATAAATTACCTCCACTATCAGAGACAGTATCCTTCTGTGTAAGAGCTGCTGGGGAACAAAAGCATGAGGGTGCTGTTGCCCAATTTGTGGGGTTCCCAGAGGTAGCTCACTGGACACTGAGCACTGTGGAAAACTGAAAAAACAACACTCATGTTCTTATAATCAAAACAAAACAGAACAAAACTGAACAAAACAACACTCTTATGTTCTTATAATCAAGACTACAAGACTACAGCTGTTTCTAGCTGCTCTGTAACAGAATATTAAGCATTGCTTCATAGTATCTGACTTTAATGTATCATCTGAGTTCCAACTAACCACACACCCTAACATTCCAGAACATATTTCCAAAATCGTTAATAATGGTTTTAGGTACTTGCTATGATAGTTTCTTATTTATATAATGCTATCTATGTGTATGGTACCTAATGCAGTACAAGATAGCAGGTCTCTCTTGGAAGGAGCATGCAATGTAAAGGAGAGGGGTGAAGCAGAAAATTACACGTGCTGAGGCTTATTATAGGCTTTGTTCCAGTAGCAGCAGCAGCCACAATAAAATCACAGTGTTTACTTAGCTCAGAACCTAATGGTAAAATGATGCAAATGGATACAATTATGACAATCATTCATCCCCTACCATGACTTAGAAGAGGCTCTGCTTAGTCAGTGGAACACACACACACACAAAGAGAGAGAGAAAGAGAGAGAAATTTCCATACCAAGTGTTCCACACCAAACACTTGTGTCAACATACTCAGGTCCTTCAACAGTGAAGACTCTCAAATCCCTCCCTCCCCTTCACGCTCAGGAACCACCTAATAACAACTAAAGAAAACAAAAGAGGTCAAAGGGGGAAAACCTTATTATTAATTTGCCAACAAAATTCAGCAGGACAAGGAAGTTGATTGTACAATGTGAAGCATCATTAAAATACTGATGTTCTTGTTTAATTTAAACATCTCTTGTTTTAGCCTTCAAAACACTTCTCATTCACTTTACTGTGAATGAGATCTGCTCAAAAGCATTCAAATTTAAAAAGTGCATGTCATCCTCCTCCTCCTATTGTAAGCCAGAACTTTCCATAATATTAATGTGTTCAGTGGACACCCTCTGTGAACAGTGTTCTCTGTGGATACTATGGACATAATCTTTGTGCCAACTCCCAGAGCAAGTATATTTAACTGTAGAGACAGATTTGTATGAACATCTCCCATCTTGTTTCATGTGAGAATGGCAAGTGGCATAGGATGGGAAAGCACAGGTCAATGCCCTTATTTCTTACACTTTTTCACTGAAATTATGAGTCAGTTCTCATGGTTCAGCTTTGTATGTCCTGCTGCAGTTCTAGCTTGGTTCTTTGGTAGGACAGCCCTTTGGCAATGAAACCAGTACTCTACCCCACATACCAGGGTTGTAATTCCCAACTCAGCAGAGAAAGTTCACAGTTTGGGCAGGAAATACGAATAAGTATAATAAAACAAGAATTTAATTTCACTATTAAAGGATGTTCTTGAGACAAGGCAGTGAAAAAGAGACACTAGTGAAGTCACAGTTGTGCATTGGCCTTGATTTATAGTTTGACCAAAGAGAAGAAAGGGGAAGGGACAGTTAAATCTCCTTTAGTGCAACTCCTTTGGCAAAAATGCAACCTTTTTTTGAAACAAGATGGCCATAAGAAAACATACAAAATGCAGCATAACTTTACTTCCCAGTAGCCCTCAATGTTCACTAAAGCAGACCAACTTATTTATTAAAGCAGATGAACTTATCCTTCCTACTGCATAGGATATCAAAGGGATTTCTGGAGGTCAAAAACTATAGTCCTATGCACGTTTACACAGATGTAGATACTAATATGTTCAGTGAAGTTTTTCCCTACATAAATGTTCTTGAAACTGCAAGGAAAAGCCATAGTCTTGAGGCTCCTTTCCATTAAAAACAGGGTAGATAAAAACTGATAAATGTTTAAACAAGATTAAAAATTGATTGTTTATTTACACTGTTTTTTATTTAAATCAAATTTGTGTTTTTATAAATAAAACATTAAATCACTCTCTTGACTCTCATTTCACAATAGCAGTTAAAATTAACATTATTCCCAAACAAGCTAGTTATGTGTATACTTAGATTCTCATAAAAATTAATTGGCTCTATCATATTCACACACATTGAATTACGTATAATCAAACATGAGAAAACAGGAAAATCTATTTCTGTTTCAGTGTATTAAAAAAAACTAGTGGGACTATGGATGAATTCTAGTTGTAGAAATTTTCAGTACTGGCATCAATATTGTACATTAGCGTTTTATTTACATATGCCTAACTAAGTTACATCTCTTGGCCTGACCTGTCCCAGCCCACCTTAAGAGCCAGCAGTCATATCAAGCAAAGGAGATCATTCAGCTTCTGATCAGTACAAGGAGGATGGCCTTTCCTTCCTGAAAACAAGTTGAGGATGCAAGAAGGACTTGCAATACAGGTCCTGCTTCTGATTGCTGCAGCCTCACTTACTGATAACAGAGGAGTAAAAACATTATCCTCCTTGTGCCCCAACTGGAATCTGAATGTACCTCCTTCCCCCAACCTGCTGCTATCTCTTAAGGTTGGCTGAGGTGGCATTTATGTAGTCTTACAGTAAAACTACACAATCTTCCTGCATACAGAGAAGTTATGGGTATATGAAAATTATGTATCTGTAATTGCAATATTGAATGCCAGCCAATGTCTATTTATTTATACATGACTTTTTAAAAATTAAAAGTTGATTGTATTAGAAAAGAGGGATATGGTAGAAAAGCAGTCAATATTCTGGCATGAGTGGCCAGTTCAAGACCTACCATCTCCTGTGTCCACAATGCCCTACCGTCTCTGTGTCTGCTGTTCTGTATGCTTCCTTGGAGGGGTACCCCAGACACAATACCTACATAAAGCATCTAGATGTCCATGCAAGGATCAGTGCTTTATAGGTTTGTACATCTATTTTAAAGGCAGCTGGGAACCCGTAAGGCCACAAGAGCAAAAGTGAAACATTTATGTAATTTTTAGAATTTCCTTTAATAAACTATGTCCTAATTTCAATTTCAGTGCCTTCTCATGTTCCTCCTAATTCAATGTGTCTACTCCAGCTGCAAAAAAAAAAAAAAAAGTGGATTTAAGCTTAGGGTTCTGTAAATGATTCATTTCTCATGTACTGAGACATCATCTGCAGCTTGACATAGGTAATGGACAGACAGACAGACAGACAGACAGACACACACACATATATTATTATGCACATTACTTCCTAAGTTATATTATTTTCTATGTTACCCTCTTAAATGTTGTAAACTGCTCTACTGAATTTTAATCACACAGTGATTAAATATTTAGATTTGCACCATGCAAAAATATTAAAAAATGCATTGTTGCAAATACGTGAGAAATTTTATTGAATTCAGCTACTTAAATCAGTAGTTTCTCTTGATGATTTAAATCAGACCGCCTTGCATGAAACTTAGCTCCAGGGAAACCAGCTGAATTAAGGAAATGAACAAGTAATGTGCTATTTATCCACAGAATTCAGCTAATTCAGAGATTCAGAGTTTTCTTCATTAAAAAAACCCAGGGTCAACACATTTCTATCTTATGAATACAAATGTAAGCTTGACTGTGTCTGGTTATTTGCTATTGTTACACGAAGGGTTGAACCTGCATAGCTCTCTGCCCATATCCTCTTCCCATATCTAGCAGAAGCAATATGCAAATATATTTAATTTGCATAATTCATACACATTGGACTTCTAGTCTTTGTCACAGTACTTACACATTTTCTCCAGTGCAGATTTAATCTTAAATGCCCAGAACATACCAACTTCTTTAACTACTAATCCACGTATTTGTCCCCAGAAATGGTTAAACATATGCCCCGAATAAAAAAATAAAGATATGCCCTGAATAAAAAGAAAAAGAAAAAGAATCAAAGCTTTTTAAAAAGCCCATGGTCCAATTTAATTCTTGTTTCTTTACAAAATCACTGGCTTTCCTTCTATAATCTATTTGTCCATCTCTGATTTTTCAGATTCTCTTTTGAAAAAGTAGATATGGAGACATTAGCATTTCAATTCAATTTCAGTTTGCTAACAATGGATTATAGCAAGGTAAAACAACTATATGCATTTTTAAAAAATGCAAAAACTGGCAGTTCCAGGCAAAGGCTTTGATACTTCTAGCTCAAGAATGCTTATGTATTTTTAAATTTATGTTATCAGAAACTATAATCTTAAATGTTGTGAAGACTCTATTTGCCACGGACTGATAAGTGAGGATGGAAGAATTTCAAAACTCACCATCAGCTAAGAATTCTAGAGGTGGGGGAGGAGGCAAAGCTGAGATGATGAGAGGACAGGTAAGAAAACTCTTTGGGTAAATCAAAGAGCAGGTCACTATTTAAATAAGACTATAAACGTTCTCTCTATAACTGTAAGGTATTGCTGTTGTTGCTGCTGCTGCTGTTGTTGTTGTGTGCCTTCAAGTTGTTGCTGTTGATGTGTGCTTTCAAGTTGTATCCAACCTATGCTGATCCTAAGGCAAACCTATCACAGTATTTTCTTCACAAGATTAGTTCAGAGGAGGTTTTTGCCTTTGCCCTCCTCTGCGGCTGAGTGTGGTTTGCACAAGGTCGCCCAGGGTCACCTAGTAGATTTCCATGGCCAAGTGAGGATTTGAATGCTGTGCACCAGAGTCATAATCCAATGCTCTATAACAGTGGTTCTTAACCTTTTCTTTACCCCCTTTAAATATAATTTGTTGCCAGGGATCCCAATACTTAGCTCAAGATTTAAATATTTAAATTTAGATTTAAGTATTTATTTAAATATCCAACTATTTATTTATTTAAAGCTTTTAGAGAGTCCCAGAGATCCCAGCTCAGCCACAGGCTTAATTTGAGCAAATCACATTCTCTCAGCCTCAGAAGAAGCAAAAGGCAAACCCCCTCTAAACAATCCCCCCCCAAAAAAAACTGTGATAGGTTCACCTTAGGGTTGCTGTAAGTCAGAAGTGACATGAAGGCACAGAACAATAAAGTACGGCTGACAGAGGGAGGTTTTTGCTAGCCATCACCTCTCTCCCTTTTCAAACCTGACTTACAGTGACATTTAGGCAAACCTATCATGGGGGTTTTCTTGGCAAGATTTGTTGCTTTTGCCTTTCTCTGAGGCTGAGAGAATCTGATTGTCTGAGGACACCCAGTAGGTTTCCATGGCTGAGTGGGGATTCAAGCCTTGGTCTCCAGAATCATAGTCTGAGTGCACACTCATGCCTGTGGCCATTTCTCTTTCATCAGGGATGAGTAAGTGGTGGGGAAGGGGGAGTGTTGAAACTGCTCCCTCGTTGAGGCTGCTCCTCTGGCATCCACATTCCTCCTCTGCTGCATTCCTGTTGACTTTGTTCAACCATCAAAATAATTTGCTTACAGATCAATTTGTAATCTCACTTTCACACACCAACGCTTCTTGGTCATAAATCTCTCCCAAGGCAGAAATTCCTCCATTAAATTGACTTGAGTTTGTCTCTCCCTCTGATTTTTCTCCTCTTTCATCTTTATGTTACTGGCATCTGTGTCTCCTTCTTGTCTTACATTTCAACACAGTTCCTTGACATGTAATCCTTTCTATAAATCCTCTATCATATTCTTCTGGCATTTTAGGAGTTCCACACATAGCTTCTCCAAGATCCATTGTAAGAAGTCCTCAGAATGTTCTTGGGAAATTTCCATCTTTCATTTAATTTGGCACTTATGAAGTTAACTCACTTCAGCTGTGTCTACCAGAAGCTGCCAGCAAGAGTGTTATTAAGATCCAACAGATAACATCCCTACTTTCTCATGCAGTAACTCTCCTTGTTAAAATCCAACTCCATTTTACAAATAAAATACAATTCGGTCTATTCACAAACTGTATGCACTTAAATCCTTAATTATTCTCTTTTAAAATATCAACCCCATTTTTTTAATTCATTTGTCTCAATCTTGTGGGGTAAACAGACTTATTTGATTGTAGAAAGAAGACAGCTAAATAGACTCCATTATTCCATTTTAATCAGAGGGGTTCTTTTGTAACTTAAAAGGTATAATTAAAGGTTTCTTCGTTTAAAAAGCAGGTTAAAAAACAGGCCCGTCAGATCCTCAGATCTAAACAGCTGCATTTCATGGCAAGGGTAAGATGTCACTTCCTCAGTCCTTCCCATTCATAACACACTTACTAAAAAGTAAACACAAATAATGGGTATTTTTTACCATAATGCGTAATTCTCTGCTCCCTCTTTAATCCAGGAGTTTCTTAGCCAGAGATCCTTCTAGCTGGTACTTTTACCATGAAAGCCTTCTTTGGTGCAAAGCTGCTGTGAGCAGTGTTTGCTGAACCAGCCCACCAGAAATTGAGAGCAAAGAAAATCACCTTCACTTACGTCCTGTTGAAATTAAATACCACACTGTTCAACAGCATTTTGAACTCATTCCAGTATCACCTCACAAGAATGGGAGTCCCTCCAACACCACTGAAAATAAGTTCATAAGACCAAATTCCCATATGTGAAAGGGAAGCTGCTGAAATAGCTGCATCCCATGCTAACTGCACTTCAAGATCCTGGGACAATGTTAATGAGAAGCCACGCTGGCAACTCTGCCCACATGAGTTCACACTTCTGATGTTAACCTCAACTGATTAGGAATTATCCATGCAGAAGGGGCCCTACAACACAATGGGCACTTTCTGGAATGGCAGGTAACGCATCAGTTTTGTATCTGCTTATGCCTCAGAGTAAGCCTAAGTTAAATCAATGGGGCTTCTTTGTAGAATTGTACAGGATTTTACTGTGAGAGTGGAATCCAAAGTACATTTAACTAGGCATATCCCTCTGCATATAGTTTGATAACTGAATAAACACACGCAAAACTATATAATAAAGGTGTTTCCTTTAATCCGTGTTTTAACAGAATGCACGGTCTCATGAACTGCATCTACACATCTGTTATTCATATACTGTAGTTCTTCTTCTATAATGTATTTGAAGCTCAGGTAAGGTAGCAAAGAATGCCTCACTCCCGGACCAACAGTACTCACACAAATGAAACTTCCATGACCTACTTCCTGGATACAAAAATGTAACTCTCCTCAGAGCATTAAAAGCTTTTACCATCAGTAGTAAGTTCCAATCTCTATACATCTTATTAAATGAGTCAGAAGAAAATGTGCATGATCGAACTGAAAGTAAGCACTTTCATGGTCATCTGATTCCAATGGGGAATGCTTAACAGCACCCTCCTATGCATGTCTCAAAAGTAAGATCCACTGATTTAATGGTGCCTACTGCCTAAAGGTAGGAACCAGTGTGGTGCAGTGGTCTGAGCACTGGACAACAATCCTGGAGACAAAGGTTCAATTCCCCACTCAGCCATGGAAACCCAGTGGATGAACCCTGGATGTGTAACACTCTCTCAGCCCCAGAAAACCCCATGATAGGCTCATCTTAAGGTCGCCATAAGTCAGAAATGACTTGATGGCACACAACAACTCCCTAAATCTTGATCTCAGAAACTAAGTAGGGCAGTGGTTCTCAACCTTCCTAATGCCATGACCCCTTAATATAGTTCCTCATGTTGTGGTGACCCCCAACCATAAAATCATTTTCGTTATTTTTTTTTATTTATTTATTTATTTATTTATTTATTTATTATTTAGTTAGTTAGTTAGTTAGTTATTTCCAACATCAAATAGATTGGAAACACTGCCCTAAATCACTGCTCTGGATAGACTTCTAATGCCTAAAACTGGTAACCCTCCCCCTTTTTTTAAGCACAGAAAGCGTCCATCAATGCCAGAATTAAGGCAGTAGTTCTAGTTCTGAATGTTGGGTTTCCACAGTTCAAAAAGCCAGTCACTCCCAAAGGCAATGCCAAAACAGCCCACATTTTACACGAGGCGCAGGGAGGAAAGGACAGGGAGAGAGGAAAGATGGCGGCAGCATAAGCAGATGCGTTTTGTTTCACTCCTTCCCTTCCTCCCTCCCTTAAAGGGAGTGCGGTCGCTAAACATACAAAAAGCGAGGAATGCAAGACAGTCAGGGCGAAGAACACAACACGTGCATGTGGCAAGCGCCAAGGGTCCACACACAACAAAAGCGAGAGGAGAAAGTCATCCTGGTTATTTCTGCACTAGAGTGTTATAGCACGATTATTCCACTTTCACCATCCTATGGAATTCTGGGGTTTGCAGTTTGAACCCCAGTGCAGGGGTCTCAGAAGCACTGTTCCCATTGGCTGTGAGGCCACCTTCTTTTAAAGGGGGGCAGGACTGAGGAGTGGCGACCCCTGTGAAATGGTCATTCGACCCCCAAAGGGGTCCCGACCCCCAGGTTGAGAACCACTGAAGTAGGCTCAGTTTTCATTAGTACTTGGGTAGGAGAGACCATCAACAAATACCAGGTGCTGTATTTCAGAGGAAAGAACTAGCAAAACCACCAGAGTACTCCTTGCCTAAAAAATCCCTGTGAAATTCAAGGGATTGCCATAAGTTGAAAGGTTAAAAGGGGTACACACACGCCACACTCCCTAGTATGTGGTTACCAACTGCAACTTAAGTCTTCAGTTATAATCAATCATATTTAAATGTTGCCAGATTTGACTGCTTCAGGCCCATCAGTGATAATGTACTGTTTTAACAGTGATCATATGACCACAAAATTCTTGATTTCCTCATTTCACTTAACTTGGTGCAGTGGGCCAACAGTGTGTCAAAACAACCAACAGTTTATGCCAGCTACTCCTCAAGGAAGCACAGCTGTTAAGCAAATCAACAGTGTTACTCTATCCTAACCCAAATGTTTACTTAATACCTCTTGATACAACTTGTTTGGACTGTTAAACATCTGCTGCATGTTGATTATTCAGCACACAGATGCCTCTTCAGCAGGAACACAAGTAGGTTCATGGTAGCTATTAACACATGGCAAGGTAAGACAGACTATTCAGCAAAATGTGGATGTTTGATTGGAATGGTTGAAATATATATGTTATAACCCAACATAACTTCATTGGTTTGCTTTTTGTTTCTTATTTAACATCTGTGCTAGTGTTCCGTAACACTAGAAACTTTGTAAATTCCTTGATTAAAGAAAATAACAGTAGGTACAAGCACTTTCTGAAAGCAAACATTTATAAAATGGTAAGCTGTCATACCTTTTTCATTGAAAGGTGGGATATAAACTGCAATAATAAAACAATAACCAAATAAACTACATGAATGCAAGGTACAACACTATTTATACATGCACAGGTGGAAAAGTTTGAAAATGAGCCTTTTAATGTATAACAATTGAAACAGCATATAAAGCTTCCTCATTACCTTCCGGCACACCAACCTGAAGTAAGGGAAATACACAAAGACAGACTACTCTGTTCCACAACCACATTTCATACTGGAGGACAAAGGCATGTGAAAATGAGCCAAAGCACACACACACGGGACCTTCCCCTTCATATGTTTTGGCAAACCATAGAGAAAGTTTTTCAACAGAAAAGAAAACATTCTGCATTAAGTCTTCATCTACCTCAAATCTGTAAAGTAGAACCACTCCAATCCTCTACTCAGTTACTTGGGAGTAAGCCCCAATTAATGCAGTAGGGCTTGCTTCTACATATAGTAAAGCACTATGAATACATTACCATATGCAATGACTCTGAGGAGTTTATTTCAGGCTTCCTACCACATGTGAACAGAGCCATACCACTCCCAAAAAGTATGTATCACATCTTTTATATTACATGGAATTTTTGAAACAATAAAACTATACCACTGCCTTGGAGATGCTCTTAAATGGTTTTCAGAGGTCTGATGATGATGGGGAGGAATAAAAACATTTTTTTAATTCTGTCTCCATTCAACACTGTCTCCAATGAAGAGGTTTTCAAAAAAGAAAAGAAAAGAAAACTATATGCAGTTACAAATCTAAGATACCTGTCAAAGCACAAAAATTGGTGTGTGTGTGTGTTTAAAGAGAATTCTAGGTAGTACAAAAAATCCTTGTAGCTGATCAACATAACCATAAACCTCCTATCTGCTATGGCATGTAGTGTCTATTGCCGCAAGCAGTGATCCTTTCTGATTAACAGATTTGGAGCAGTGTCTTGTATGGGTTGGCATGTCTTCAGGGCTTGTGTCAACAGGTGTGTTAGTCATTAAACAGGAAGACTTTTTTTTTTATATCTATACTTCTGTTATTTATTTTCAAAAAAAGAGCCCAGGGCACTCATTCATCATCTTATCTTGTTCCAGCCAATACTGATTGCTCTTATTAAGGACTGTGGAAACTGTGAATTAATTAAGATGAAGAAAGTCCAAAACAAAATGCTTCATATTTTCCTCTGTTGTAATTGCCTGGTTCTTTTCTACAATTTATGACATTCTGCAGTGGAAAACTTTGTTTCAGTTCTTTATTGACTCCAACCATTCAGAGGTGAGAACTAAACTCTTAAGTTCTGATACTTTCTCCATGCTATACCACATGTGTATTAAATACTGTGGCAGGTGGAATGTATCATACAAGGTACAAAAGCTGAAATTCCATGCTATTAGAGACATAGGAGTCCTGTGCTTTTTGCACCTAGTCAACCTATTGCTCCACATCAGTCTTCTTAGCACATCTGCACTACTGTCTTACCTATGTCCATTTTCTCCACCTCAGCAGAGGACAACTGACATACCTTCAGGCCAATTACTGCAGCTCAGAAGTGCTGAAATGATGAAACTCATGGTTCCACAAATGGTTTGGAGAGATCAGAAAAAAACTGCTGTATTACTGTAATCTTATTGGCCATAGTTTCATAACAATAAATCAAAGCACAAAACATGAAAGAAAAAAACTTAGGCCACAAAACTTTATGTAAATATCTACATTGTTTATAAACTTTAACAAAAATAACATACATATTGACTAATATACCAAGTAAGTATAGATAAAGTTATTTAGATTGGCAAACTCAAAAGTAAATTGCTAATTGTTGAGATGATGGGAAGATAGATGGTCACTTGGATTATTCAAAAACTACATAGGAAGGATGGAGAAAATGTCAGGTTCTTCACTTCTTAATTTCTTTTTGGTTAACCATTTTTATGTAACAGCTTTCTTTGTGCAATGACTAGTTGTTCTGAACCTTCAAGTAGTTTCTAACTTATAGAGATCCTAAGGCAAACCTATCACAAAGTTTTCTGGAGCTGAAACATATGACACACCCTATAGCACTCACTATAGTACTCTTAAATTGTTAAAACATCCTCATTCACATGAAATCACACTTGTGTATGTTTCAAAAAACAAAGAAAAAGTTGAAAATAATCAAATATTAGACTTCATTGTGACAATATGCATATATGATCAATATATATGACCAGATAAAATTTACAAATTCAAGAGTACTCTCTGCCTTTGAATAACAGATGTTCTATACAAAAAAGAGGATAGTTGACACTTCTTGCATATAAGCCAGGGACTGAGAATATGTGGTCTTTCAGATGTTATTAGACTGCCACTCCTACCTTTCCTCATCATTGGCTGTGCTGGCTATAGCTGAAGACAGTTACAACCAAACAATATCAGAACGCCATTTATTCCCAATCCCTATTGGTGGATTTTTTTATTTTTGATCCCACCTGTTACAGCACATGTTCATGCCTTAGCACACTGCCATAGTCTAAACAGGAAGTTCAAGATGTAAAGCTGGTTAGCAAGTGAGATTAAGGCCTGGTCTTATAACCTGACAGAAAGATGGATACCTAAGACAAGTTGGGAGATTATGTCTTAATTACTGCTCGCTGGCATTTAACTGTGCAGATTTAATTTTTTTTAAAAAAAAATCTTCTTCATGGTCATTACATCTCATACATGTAGGCTATTTTGTACCTATACAGAGATCTTCGGAAGCTTCTAGAGTGCATTTTGGCAAAAATCCTATCCCCTCGCATGCATTCACATAAACGGTGCATTCCTGCCCAAACCCCATTCCTTTTCGTCCTCAACCAACATAGGATCATTGGGAAGTCTCAATCCTTTGGCATTATGTCAGTTCATCAGTTTGTCTTCTCTCTCCAGAGCCCTATGGCTCTGCTGACCTTCTTTAAGAAGCGTCCAGGCATCCCATATTCCGAAGGTCATGCATATTTTCTCTTCTGCCTGGACAAGGACCATGTTGTTGACTCATGCCCATGATGTTCTTTATGCAGCAAGCAAGGCATAACAGAGCTTCTCATCTTAAAGCTCTCCAGTGGAAATGGGCCCTCCACACTGCAGCCCTTTGCAGGCTAGAGTAAGCCCACTGCAGGCTAGAGTAAGCTGCTTGTGCCCATCTTCACCCATGGAGCACCAGCCAATGTTCAGTGAGCCAGACTCCCTTAGCCCTTGTTCAACCCTCTCAAACAAGGATTGAGTTGCGACTACTAGCCCCAACACCCACAAAAAAGCTCCTAAGCCCCTTTCCAGGGTTTAAAAAGCCATTCCTCTTACTCCCATCAAGTTTCTAGAGAAAAAGATGCAGAAAGAAAAGTGTCCTTCTGCTTCCACTTTGGCAGAAGTGAAGAAGGAGGAAGAGAATGACCAGCAACTAATCTTTGGTCTCCAGGACTCAGCTACATCAGGGCCTTCTATTTAAGAGTCTCACCCATCCTCATCTTGTGACCTCACCTCTCCAGTGGCTCTTCATTGTCCCCCTAACCCGATTCTGGATAGAATCACTAGGGAGATGGATGCACAGTCCAATGAGACTCAAGTCATTTGTTCTTACACACAAGGGGAGGTTCTCAACAAATCTTACCTCTTTTGCAGTCCAGTTTTTTACCCATCAGAAAGCTCTGGGTTCAGCACTGAGAGTGTCAGGTCCTGATGTGCTGGAATGCATCAAACATGACTATGAACCTCAACCTTCTACCCTGTATCAGTACCGGAGTAAGTATCAGTCCAGGGAAGACTCTCAAAATCAATACCAACATTCCTTTTCTTTACCCTACTACAGGGATTCAAGACATTGTTATTAGGAAGACCATTTGCATTTATTCACATCTGTCCCACTTATTATTGGGACAGATATCAAATATATTTGTGTAATCCCCATCATTATATATGGGATTCATACTGTGGTCATTATATGACTTGCAAAAAACATTATAGGCAGTAACGCTCCCCACCTCAGTTGGTTGCTCACTCTCATATCTCTGAATCTAGGCAACCTACAGCCATGATATCTAGAACTCACCCTCCTTCACCTTGCAAGCCATTGCCCCTTTCTCCATGAGCTCCAGTACAGTCTCTTCAGCTAGCCAGGAAACCTGCTGCTCAATCTCCAGTCCAGCCAATCTCCATCATTCTTACTCTAGAACAGCCTTCCTTGTCTCAATACCAAAACAACATCACTTCTTTTCAACACCCTGTTACACCTCCATCTCAGCCATCTCAGGGAACTGATGGGGACACCTCTACTGAGTCATCATCAGAGAAGGAATCAGGTCATTCATCATTTCAAGATCCTTCTGTTTCCTCCCTCAACCCACTGGTGGGACAGCAAACTCTTGTTTCCCAATCAGATGATGTGGGCACATTTGCAGAGCAAATCTTCAGATGGCTAAGGCCCAATATCTTTAGATCAAAAAACTGGAGCCACATCTTAAGGACCCAGTCTTTATCATGCTTCAAAATGCTCCTCCAATAGCTATCCCTACGCTTCCAGCATTTTGGACGACGGTGCGCTACTCCCAGCAGACTACTCCAGGTAGCCTTTGGCCTTGGTTCCTTCCACTTCAAGGAGAATCAAAAATCTATACCAAGTCTGAGAGAAAGACTGTGCTGTGCTCTTTAAGCACCTTCATCCAAATTCAGTCATTGTTGAAGCAGCTAGATCTGGATCTTCCAAGAAGGCTCATACTTCTCCAGCCATTAATGGAGGGTGCAATGGCCCATAAGACATATTCCATTTCAGCTCTGTCCCTAAGAATAGCAAATTATCAGGTATGCTTGGGGGACTACAAACAATTCCCCTAGGAACTGATTGCTATCTTAATGAACTAATGTCAGGGATCAATAAAAAGGCAGCTTCACTCTTTCACTCTGCAGTGCATAACTTCGTGGCTCAGCAGTAACCACAGCAAGGCATGCAGCAGACTGTAGTGAAAGAACCACAGTAAATGTGATCGCTCTTCATAGATATACTGGTTATACTCCTCAGATCTAACCCACGATTAAAAGTCCACAATCAAAGACTTTCCATTTGATGAGCATGGATGTTCTATTCTTCCACAGATGAAGCTGAAGCACAACCAGAAAATGAGGCTAAGAAGTACAGACTCCAATCCCAGCCTGCACAACAAATCAAGGATATTCCATACTGGTTAGAACTGTTCCCATCTAAACAAGTCTAATCTTCTCTGCCTCATCAATATTCCAGAACTCACTCTCAAGGCTCCTCCTCTTCTCAACATTCTTACAGTCAGTCAAAGCATCACTCCTCTGCCAAGAAACTGCGTCACAACTCCAGATGTCATTTTGACTCCCCATTTTTCCAAGCAGCTATCACTTTTCTCTTCCATTTCACAACTGGTTAGTGCCCTTCCTCCACAGATGGAACACTATCACTACATACATGGGTCTTCTGTATAACTCAACAAGCATACTTCATAGAGTTCCATGAATTGCACCCAATGGGAACTTTACCTGCAGCCTTCAGACTTGCTCATCCAGGTGATCACAAAGCTCCTACAGAAGGTGTGATACAGCTAGTCAATCCATCCCTGACAACTCTTGGGTTTTACTCAGTACTTCATTATTTCCAAAAGGTGGATGACTCAGAGGTCCATCCATGATGCCAATGCCTCCTTAAAACAGTGGGGAATATTAGTTCAAAGGGGAAGCCTGCAAGAAGGGCATAACCTAGAAGGATTTTTAAACTTGTGTATACCAGTACTAATGTAAGGACACTAGTCAGAGATCCAGAGAACGTTTTGTTTTATTGGGGGAATTACTCACACAAGATCCAAGTAGTCTCACAACCATGCAAGGCTAACTGAAGGAAAGAGGAGGAAAAATTGGATAGGGAGAAATGGGTGAAATTCACCTATCCTGCAGAGAAGAGATGAAGCAATGCAGCTCAGATGAAGGGTCGGAGGGCAGTACAAGAATGGGAATCAGCAGAGTGATGGCCTATGCCCAGAGTACTACGAATTATCGGGCTCATAGTTGGAGTTTAAATACCCTGTTTCTGCCCTGAGGGGGAAGGTGCTAATAACTCTCTGGCAAAATAAACAAAGAGGTCCGGAACATGCTAATGGCCTTAGCATTTGGTGACAAAAGACTGATGGGAATCATGATAGCTCCTTATTGACTAGGCAGGCAAGGAAACAAAGGAGAAATTCGACAGGATGAGGGAGCTGGTCAAAGACAATTGCAGGCAGTTTTGGGTGCTATTGTTTCCAAAGGTCAAATCATTGAGGGACATTTGCAAGTCCGTTATTACCATAGTTTCTTCAAGTAAGACTTGGCCATGCCCTGAGGTCTCATTTGACCTACTTTTGCATCACACGTGTTCAGGCAGTCCTCTTTCACCAGCATAGCTCTACAGTCATGTCACTGTATAATTTATATTTTATACATTATGCCAATTAAATGATATTTACCAATCAATTATCAGCAGGGATGTACGGCTGGAAACAGGCCAGAGGCTTGAGTCCAATCTCAGACTGCAGGAAAATCCATTTTTCATTCTCTGGAAACACTTCAGGATGGTTACCCTGTAGAACATCCTCCCCTTCCCCTGAAAAGGAGAGTGGTTCACCTCAACAGACTTATAGAATGCATACCTCCATATTACTAACCACCTATTCACCAGGCATTTCCTCCAATTCTGTGTCAGGAATGAGCATTACCAATCTTGTTTCCTCTCCTCCATCCTTCCTAGAACCTCAAGGGTCTTTATGAAATGTCTTGCTGTGATAGCAGCTTGGCTCAGGGTTGTGAGAGTCTCTTTCTTCCCATATTTAGATGACTGGCTGATGGACTTTCCTTCCTTTCACCAGAATTTTTGTTTTTTAATTATTATATATGTCCTGTTTAGAAAGCCAGCCATAGTTCATAGTCCCTAAACAGAGTCTACATAGCAACCAATCAAGACTTACAAAAACCCGGTTTGCAGTCAATTACCATTCTTGTTTCAGCAGTCCAGGACAGCAATAAATTCAGAGTATCAGTTCAAGGGAATATCCTGCAGCATAGTCAGCACACAGACCACAGTTTCAGGTAAGCATCATATTCTCATTCATTCATTTCATGGCCTACCTACCTCCTGGCTTAGGACTCAAAAAAACAAAATGAAAACACACACAAAAAAATTAAGACGACCAGAAAGAAGGAAAAAGTAAGCTACTAGCTGAATAAAAACTCAGTACTATCCTTTATCCCTTTTAAAACATCAATCATACAATTTGGTACCTCCCTATATTTTTCCTATTATATTAAATTATTTTAATTTTGTATTCCACTACACAGCCAATTATTATTCACATTGATACACCTTCTAACACTTTTTCATGCATCCTAAAAATTATTTTTTTATTCCAGTATAAAATCAATTTATCCCACTACTCTTAAAAAAAAAATCTATCGTTGTAGATTTGTAGTTCCCAAATTTTCTTATATACCCCAAATGCATTCATAATCTGCCCCAGTTATTATTCTCTTAAAAGATCATACTTCTCTGTCTCCCTATTTCTGTATTTTAAATATCCTTTTCTATCTGCTCCCCTATAAACCAGGAAAGTTTCCTTCCCTAATTTCCACCTGTCTTTTCTCAGCAAAATTGACATATAGGGGTTAAAGTTTTGGGGTCTTCAACAGCAAGATTCTCTATCAGATATAAGACTGTGATAACACAACTAGCCACTCTGAGGTCAGGCAAGGTAAATTATGGAGCTGACTTAACACAACTTCCTTGTATGCTAACCACAAACTTATAAAGCAGCAGCAGCAGAAATTTGTAGCTGTATGGGAAAAAATCTGGAATACTGCCTTGTCTTTCCTCTCTTCAGTCCTGCATACACACACAAGGCTTCCACTGCTGCCTTGATCATGTTCCATATCAGTCTAGGAAAGCCCTTTGAGGCAAATACTGTCAAGAAAAAAAAAGTCACAGACTGTAACAGGACAAGTACTCTATGACAGAAAAGTTGTGCTCTGCTATGGAAAGCAAAGCAAAGCAGGATTAGCACTGAACTGTGCATGTATTTTGCACACAGACAGACTGCAGGCTGAGAGGCTGCCTTAAGGTGTAGTAGGCCACTACACATGGATCTCTGCAATCTTGCTTTGACTGGCAGTGATTTTCCAAGACCTTAGCAATCATGCTTCTTTCCCAGCCCATCACCTAAGAGAGTCCAGTGACTGAATCTAAGGCCTTCTGTCAATATGTGTTTGGCCATTAGACTGTAAGAACCTCCTCATGTCAAACAGAATAGCCTTTCCGTCACAGCAAGGGAAAAGTCTGTTACTTTTGAACTGCAAGCAACAAGACAGGTTCATAAGTAAGACCTCTGCTATGCTCTGCAAACATCACAGAAAACTGCAAGGGGTCAAATGCCTTAAATGAGATTTGCAAGGCAGATTGATGTCTCCCTTCCCAATGGGACAACAGTGCATGCATTCTGGGCTACAGTCCAAATTCCGAAAGAGCTATGCAAAGCACTAAGCCTACTTGGAGATAGGGTTCAACACCTTGGGAAAATTCAGACTATAACCAGGACTAAAATCTGGAAAGACTTTATAATATGGTCAGGTTTAGATTCACTAGGACTTGGACCCTCTGCAGGGGTGGGGGACTTATTAGGATGGGCCACCCAAAAGGTTGCTAAATCTGGATGGATTCCTGAGTGCTCTTGGGGGTTTTCCTGTCACCTTGACAGGTGATTCTGTTGAAGCTCTTCCAACCTCTGTAATGCTGAAACGGCCAGGGCAGTAGACACAACTTCTCCAACAGAGTAGAACTAAACCAGCACTCTGGTTTTCCAGGGAGTTGGCAATGATAAAGCAAGCGAGATGGAGACTAGAGAAGTGTTAGCAGAAGACTCGAAGCAAGTCTGACTGACCATGGGCTAGAGCCTATTTGAAGGCCTACTCCATGCAGGCAGCAAATTATTTTTTGCTGCCACCATTTCATCTGCAAGGAGATGTACAGCAGAGCTGCTTTGAGTAGTCAGATCTATTACACACTGGTCCCCAAGGAGAAAATGCACACCATTAGACAGCCTGCTGTGAAGAATTTTCGTGGCACTTTGCAGATAAAGTCACTTTGCAGATAAAGTCAGATCTGCTCCAACTTGGATGCTATCGCTGATATAGTTCCAGTGGATGTAACCTTAGCTTCTATTTGTCCACTGTTATTAGATACTTCTCAATGTGTGCAGCCTGAAGATGTGAACAGCATCTTTGGAGAGGTGAGAGCCACCACATGTGTGCTAGACCCTTGCCTTTCTTGGGTCATCAAGCAGACAAAGGGGGACTGGCTGAGTGGGTGAAGTGGTCAGTCAATGCCTCATTACAAAAAGGCAGCATTCCAGTTTGCTTAAAGAAGGCAGTTGTGAGTCATCTACTGAAAAGGCTATCCCTTTATAATGCATCATTATCTCTAGGAGTTTCTGGATGAAACAGATTATCAACAGCAAGTTCAGTCTGGTTTCAGGCCTGACTACAGGACATACGACAGCTTTAGTCACCTTGGTGGATGAGCTATGCAGGGAACTGGACAGCAGGAATGTTTCCCTTTTGATTCTGTTGAACCTTTCAGCAGTTTTCAATACCATCAACCACAGTATCCTTGTAGGCCACCTTGTTGGAATTGGACTTAGAGGCGCTGGAGGGATGAAACCAGAAGATGGTGCTGTTTGCCTGTCGAGTTCCCTTGGGTTCTGTTTTCTCCCTCATTCTGGGAGAGGTATTCTGAAGTTTTGGGATATAGTGCTATCAATATGCAGATGACTCCTCAACAACTCTACTACTCTTTTCCACCCCAATCCAGGGAAGCTGTCCTGGTCCTAAACCAGTGTTTGTCATCAGCAAATGAGGACAAGTGAAACTTAATCCAAGTAAGACAGAGGTACTCTTGGTGAAGGCAGATCAGGGAATAAGTATTCAGCCTATGTTAAATGTAGTTATATATCCTCCGCAGACACAGATTCATAGTTTGAATGTACTCCTGGATTCAGCTTTGAACCTGGAGGACCAGTTTTCAGCAGTGGCCAGGAGTACTTCTCCACATGTAAAGCTTGTGCACCAACTGTGCCCATTCCTTGAGAAGTAGGATCTGGTACCAGACCTGGTTACTAAGGTACATGCCTTAGTTACATCCCATTTGGACTATTGTGATGCACTCTACTTGGGTCTGCCTTTGAAGAGTTTTCAGAAATCTCATCTGGTCCAAAGATCTTCCGTCAGACTGTTAACTGGGACAGATTACACAGACCATAAAGAGCCTCTGTTGAAACAGCTCCACTGGCTGCCAGTTTGTCTCCTGGCACAATTCAAAGTGCTAGTTATGACCTATAAAGCCTTATATGGCTCAAGTCCAAGCTATTTGGTAAACAATATCTCCCTCTACAAGCCAGCTTGAGCTCTGAGATAATCAGAAGAAGCCTTTTCCTCATTCCCACCACCATTGCAAACCCAGTTGGTAGGAATGTGAGACAAGGCCTTCTCTTTGGCTGCCCCTAGACTCTGGAACTCCCTTTCCAGAGAGACTAGAATAGTTCCCACCTTGTTGTCCTTCACTGGCAGACTAAAACGTTTTAAATTCCAACAGGTTTTTAAAATGGAAAGTTTTTAAAAAACAAGCTAGGAGGTGCTGTGTTGTTTTAATTGTTGTTATCAATAGCTTCTTATTTCTTTTAACTGAATTTTATTATTTTACTGACGTATAATTGTTTTTAATTCTGTAAATAGTTTAATTCTACTTCAACTGTAATTTTTGGTATGGTTTAAATTGTATTGTTCATTTAAACTGTGAGCTGTGTAGAATACCAATTTTGAGAAAAAAGTAAGATGATGATGATGAAGAAGAAGAAGAAGACATCATCATCATCATCATCATAGACATTGGAACCACCAGCCTCCACTGGGAGTTTCAATTGGCAGAGTTTGCATGATAGCGTCCCCTTTGACACAAAAGCCATGCAACCAAGGTTCTCTCTGCCATGGAGATATTATGCTAAAAGTGTCACTTCCTCAAACACCCAACTACAGAATCACTGAAATATTCCACCAATCCCTAGGATGGTGTACAGAACAAAACCTTAACTTTTATCTACGTTACTCAGGATAGACAATGTTGGCATAATTCAAGATATTGTTTCATGTATTTCATACCGTCTAAGACTGTTTTACCACACAAATACAGCAACAGAAACAGATACAGATATACGGTTATAATCATGATGAACTGCCTAAATGCCTGTAAGATGTTTTGCACTCATTCAGGTGCTACATAAAAGTAAACAAAAAAGATAATCATTCATTTCCACTGATAAAACAGTATTTTAGAAATGAGTTAAAGAAAATCCTCAATTCATGTAGAATTAGAGACCAAAATAAGGAGTGCAGTACAGTCCTCTTTCCACATTCATGGGTTTGATCTACACGAATTTGATTATTCCTGAGGCATGTGCTTGCCTTCCCGCCTCTGCCTTTGCCATATCAACATTTAAAGCTAAATATATTTTTTCACCAAGAAGAAAAGGGTTAGGTTGATTTTGGCTATAAGAAATTCACTAAGAATAAAATATATTGGCATAAGTGGAAAAATAAAATGTATTTGGCACTCCAATCCCAAAAGTATGTGCTTCTTCTGACATCTACATCATAAGGATGAAGACAGAGAGCTCGTGATCCTTAATCATTTTTGTGAAGCGAAGAAAGATACAAACTTATTTAACCAAATGTAACAGGCTGCATCAACCAAGCTTTCACTGTTCTACACAACTAGGAAAGATAACAAAACAGAATTTTTTAGCATATGTTAACAATCTGTAACACAAACATAAACTCACTGCTTCATGGGGATAATAATAAACTAGACTTTATGCCAAATAAGTAGTTAAGTCCCACTAGGAAATGCAGGAGTTAAATGCACAACTTTTGCTTCTGGTAACACACTGCTTTAGATTGTCATAATGTCAACATTTAATTCTAAGCACATTAGGTTATATGACTATGTGAATGTCAGTTTTATTTAATACATATCGGTTTCATCTGGTGGCAAATCTTGAGAGAGGAATCTTTATTCAGATGTCCAAATACTACAAATACAAATACCACAAATAAGTGTTATTACAGTGATAAAGAATGTCTAATTAATTTGCTGAGGAAAACAAAGTCCTTTGCCTTCTCTGTACAGTATAAAAGTCTTGAAAAAAACATGTTGTTTGAATTATCCAATTGCCCTATTATATATCACCAAATTCTACTAATTCTACCTCCATATATAATAAGGAAAAGATAAAGGAAAGTCTTTGAGATAACCAAGACTTTTAAATCATTAATACAAAAGGAACTTAGTACTTAGGACATATGGCCTAGAAGAGTATTAAAATTAGGCAACTAATTTTTCCCCTCCTACTAAAAAGCATTTAAGAAATAATTATTGAAAGGAGTCAGAGTTAAAAAATTTATCAGTAACATTGTAGCAATAAATAAACAATAAAAATATCACCATAATGCTAGACAACATGTTCTGCTGTACTTAAAAATAGTTATTTTGAAGATGCAAGCTGCTGTGGAAATGGACAAATGCCACCTTCTTTCTGGAAACTGGTAGCTGAGAATGAACAGTTCTGACCTAGAATCCCCCTTGGTAAACTTGTATTCTAGGTACAGGGAGTGGCTTACATGAAGAAAATTCAAAATGTGCCATCCTTCCACCTGTGTAAAATTTAATGTAAATAAGGAAGGATTTAACCACTGAAGAAAAAATATGACAGTATCCAGATTAAACAGCAATGAATACATAAAATATTTCAGCCAAGTCAAGTAGTGTTACCAAGCTGTACATCCCTATTTCATGATATGGTTTAATTGACAAATACTTAATTGGCGTAAAATATAAATTATACCCTGCTACAGCTGGGAAGCCTACTGGCAAAGAGGATCTGGCTGCACATATACATTGCAAAACTAAGTCAGGTTGGGACCTCAGGGCATGGCTAGGTCAAAGTAAGGGAAGATCTGGTGATAATGGACTTTTAAATGTACCTCAACAACTTGACCTTTAGAAACAATAGTGCCTGAAACTGCCTCTGCAGAATGACTGTCTTCAACCCTCTTCCTCTGTCCACCAAAACTCCCCTTTTGTCCCCTCACCTGTCCCATTAAAGAGCTATCACAATTCCCATCAGTCCTTTGTCACCTAATGCTAAAGCCATTAGCTTGTTCTGGACCTCATTGTCTACTCTGCCAGACAGTCATTAACACCTTCCCTCTCAGGGCAGAAAAAGAGTATTTAAACACCGGCTTTGAGCCAGACAATTTGTAGTACCGTAGTACTCTGAGCACAGGCTGTCACTCTGCTGCTCCAATTCCTGTTCTGGTGCTACCCTCGGACTCTTAGTCTAGGCCACGTTGCTTCATCTCTTCTCTCCGGATATGTAAATATCACCCACTTTGCCCTAATTTATTGCTATTTATTTTTTCCGCCCTTTCCTTCAGCTAGCCTTACCTGATCACAAGACTGCTTGGATCTTGTGTACATGTGATTGTTAATTCCCCCCAATAAAACAAAATATTATTTGAATCCCCAGCTGGCATCCCCACATTAGTACCAGTATGCATAGGTACAAAAGATCCTGTGAGGTTACCCCACTGTTGCAGGCCTGCCCTTTGCAGTAATACTCCCCACTGTTTCACAGAGCCACAGGAATTGCAGGTGGACCTCTGAGTCACCCACATTTGGGGCTAACAGCAGTTTCATGATATAGTGCAGTGTTAGCTTACACATCATAACATACACACGCAAAATGATGAAATATACAAGATGGGCCCACTTCTGTTTTTAATTTATACAAATGGCAGTTCTTGAGTGAACAACTGCAGTTATATTATAAGAAAAATTGCTGAAAAATAACAAATATGAAACGGGTTTTCCCTTCATCAAAATAATTTTAAAGCATCTATCACTATTCTCCAATATCTGTTATTTTTAAGAGCCATTAGATCAATGACTAAAAAGATGCAGTACTTAGAACATACTAGATGATCCAACAGATACCTGTTATATAAATCCATGCTCAAAAGTCATTTGAAATTGTTCCAAATAAACTGGTTAAAGAGAGTTCTCTAGCATTTTTTCCTAAAAATGCACATTTTATAATAATGTTTGCAATGTCCAAAGTAACTAGAATTTAATAAGAAAAACCAAAACCTAGAAAAGATCCAAAACTGAGCCCCTTGCCCCTCATACTGGCCTTCCCAACAGAATTTTACATCACTTTCAGTGTGCCAGTATAAATGGAAAAACATCCTGTAAATATGAGGTTTCATGTATGTAATACTTCAGTTATTAGTATCTCCCTATAATTTGTTTATTCTTTGTCTGTTCTCAACTTCAAACAATTTGTTGAAAAATAAATATGTTCCAACATTTATAGACTTGTGGAAGTTTGTAGATTTCAGGAGCAAGCTTATCCCATCTTTGCAGTTATCAGCATATTCTGCCCAATATGCTGCATTTCTTATTTCCACTCTCTTTTTGCTAGTTCATTTGGTGGTGCTCTGTTTCTACCTAAAGTTGCATGAGTAGATTATAATCCTGAATTCACTCCTCACACAAAGAGAAAGTGATATTGTATTTTTACCTGACTTGCTAGGACATCCAACTATCAAGGTATAATTTAGAGGAAGACATTCCTTTCTGCTTTCCAGTTTTCAGAGCAACAGTCACTTGGTCTCCTTGGGGAATGAGAAACCATTTTTAAAGCCTTGTTTATTTTCATTCCACAAAGGAGAACACAAATTTCAGAACATAAGACATATGGTTTCAGTAAAGAACATGCACTGCTTATAAACCAAGACACTACAGCATTTCATGAACAACTCAGTAAGATGACACAAATAAAACAATTTGCACATATTTCTATTTGAACTTTAATTTAATTTATTTTATATCCCCCTTTATGTTACTAAAAAATTTGATAGCAATAGTAAAAAGACACTGCTGTTAGGAAGGTACACCATCTCTCCCATTTAGATGTACTCTACCAAATATGTTAAGCTCAGATTCTTAAGAATTCACCACAACCACATGGGAGACATTCCATTCTAAGGATCCCTTGGAAACACAGTTGTAGACTGGGGAATGCTATTGGAAAGGAGCAAAGACAGTATCTGTAGGAAGGGAGCAAAGGCATTCTACACCAGAAGGGACAAGGACAAGATCCAATCTTCCATTTTGCCAAAGAGTTGTTTAATGCATCAAGTTTTGTACTGGAACCTGCAATTAATCCTGGGTAACTACTGAATATACTTACCGAATTTACCTATTAAGTATGTTTGTACAAAACAAATATGGCTGTAAGTACATGTTTTCTTGAATTCACTACTTTCATTTTAAAACCAAATTCATAACATGAACTAGTGGTTTATTTTGTTTCACCTTTTTACTCAATGAAATTTCCTTCAGAAGAAGTTTAAAATTAGAACAGTTCCTCCAAAATCTGAACTGCTGTATGTAAAAATGATAGGAATATAAGATAGTTTGCTTGTTCCCTTTCTACTCTGTTATAGAGCTCCTTTTTAAAATATTGCTTAAAGATTAAAATGAAATTGCGGGAACGGGGTGTCTAACTTCTATCAAAAATCCTCTTTCATCAGCCAAGTTATATTCATAGTTACTTTAGTCAATTATGAACAAGAGAATAATTTGCATTATTTGCTATCTTTAGATACTCATCCCTATCTATAGAGTTATCAATCCCTTTCTGAGGCCAGTTCATAAATTGAAGTTTTCTATTGAGAATTAACTATAAACAAGCCAGAGGTGATTTTCTTTGACAGCCAATGGTAAACCAGAGGAAGTAACTTTTAATAACGATTTACAGTTCTTCTCTGGTTTCCATCTAACTTTTCCTTCTTCTTTTTCTTCTTCTTCTGTTCCAACTAAAAAGGAATTTTTCAGATGTTCTAATTTCCCATTCAAGATGCAATCAATCCCAGCTCTAGGTGCATCTAATCCAATTGTTATGGTATGTTCACGGGCCAGCACTAAAAGGAAAGAGGGAGGGGGAACTTTCTATTTTCTTTCAGTGGTCTCCACTGCAATCACAGGACTTGTCACCACCTGGTGTGTAATGTACAACAGTAAAAAGAGAGAGGGGGAAACAGCATGGTCAGTATGGCAGGGGAGAGAAATATACCATAAAATGCCTAAAGGGCACATACTCAATTGGAATGGGAAGTTTAATTAAGTAAAATTAACATTTCTAACACTATAATGCTAAACACAATTACTTGGAATAAATCCTATTGAATGCAGTGGAAATTACTTCTAAGTAAACATGTTTAAGATCACACAGCACATCACATTAAATGGTGACAAATCCTGGACTTTATGAGACAAAATAATCCTCTCTTTCTAATGCTTGTTTTGCTGGACATTTATAGCATTTTTATTGCTTTTTTTTTCTAAAGCCCTGAAGGCCCTCTGGGTAGAAAAGTGGCTTACAGCTTTCATTGGAATTGAAGGACAAAACCTACTGGGAACTTCAGCATAGTTAGTAAAAACTAACAAAGTTGATCTGTTTTGTTAGGGCTCTTTTAATCAATTATTAGTTAGCTTCATTGATTAAAATACACTTTGATTAACTTTGGTTTCAACTTATCAGGCACTGCTCATATAGGAACATTCCCAGCAACTGCAATCAGCAAGAGAGAAAAGTGGAAAAAATCACTGGGGTAGAGAGAAATACCTCCTGCTTAGGATGAACAAGCTACACCAACGGTGTGCTACCAATCTACTTTGTTGCTTTCCTATAACATAGCAATTACAGTTAGGACATTTAGAGTCTACCTGCTTATCAACAGAATAACACAACTCAAAAAAATTAGATACATTGGGCATTATTTGGAGTAACTTACAAAAAAGAGAAAAAGATGAAAAAGAAGGAAAATATTTGCAAATTAACATGGAAAATTTCAACCTTATTCTTGGCCTATGGCCAGATCTACTGTTTCTACGTATCCTGGTGTGTTGATTAATTCAGTAATTTTCAGACCAGAGTTTTTGGAATTATAAGCCTTAGAAGAGCTCGGCCATCACAGTCATTGACCATGCTTGTGTGGGATTCTAAGAGTCATTCAAAATAACTTTTCCAAGCTCTGTTTCAGACTAGCTGCCTTTGGACGAAAGATGCTACAAAACACCTTCCCATTTCAGAGAATTCTAAGGATCAAACTCATTTCATAGCAAAGACCAGGCCAGCACACCTCTTAACACTATTATATGGACAAGAGTACTCGCAAGGAAAAGACAAATAGTAGCAGGACATTACTCCACTAGGTGGACTAATGTCCATTAGGTGATGTGTCCACCAATGAGTCATATTTTTGCTGAGGACTCTGGTAAGCTTTCCAAGGCATTTCAGGGTTCCCTGGATTCCAGTTTGAAACCCACTGATTTAGCTCATTTAAGTCCCATGGCAACTACACAGAGGGCTATACTGTTCCTATTCCTCATTTCCCTATGCAAGACAAAAAATTCTGCAGAAGAAGTCAAACATCATGAAGCATAATGCTACTGCAGCTTACTGGATTTTGCACTTTCACAGACTCTGTGCCAGCAGCAATAGAACTCCATTTATGTGTGTATCTTTAAGGAGTTACGTATTTCCTACAGTTCATTCATTATTTAGCTAAATTTTATGATTTCACACAGAATTCTTATACAAATTTCCTTATTGCTAGCTTACTACTTTGTGTAAATGCACTTGATGGCAAAACACAATCATGGCAAGTGACTTCCTTCATAGCTTTAGCTTCTTATCTCAATTCTTACATCCTGTCATACACTTTACGGTGAAAGTAGGTGCAGCTCCTCCTTCAATTCACATATACTAACAGAAAAACAACATGGGCATCAATGTTCATGCTGTCACCTTTGCATATAAAAAATACTGAATGCTCTTTTAATTACTACTGATGCTGTTCTTACAAAAAAAATGAAGTACAATCAAAAAGGGTAATCTGATATACTATGCATACTTCCAGTAACAGTCAGTTCAAATCCTTAACACAATTTTAAATGAATATTTATTTCACAACAGAAAAAGTAAAAATCTTCTATAGATCCAGCCTTACACAACAACTGAAATCTAAACCCTAGTGGTAAACACTAATTGATTTGAGGTGATAAAGAAAAACATGTCTTGCAAAACTCTCAAGAGCTTCTGTTCCTAATCACCAAAGGATCAGTGATATTATTAAAGCCTTTGGATACATATCCTCTTTCAAGCACAGAACGAGGGGTAGATCCAACCCATTTCGTGAGATGTTTTTCCTCTTCTTCCTCCTTTTCCTTGGGTTCATTTCACAGAGAAACAAGAGGAAGCACCAGCTGGTCATTACTGTTTCCAAAGGTAAGCTATTGCTGTTTCCAAAAGTATGCAGACCATATTCTAAATAATCTACAAGCAAGATGCCCTCTATTGCTGCCAAAAACCTCTAACTGATTCTAATTCTTTGTTGGTGTGTGCCTTCAAGTCATTCCCAGCTTATGGTGACCCTAAAGGTGAACCTATCTTGGGGCTTTCTTAGCAAGATTTGCTCAGAGAGGATTTGCCTTTGCCTTCCTCTGAGGCTAAGAGAGGGTGACTTACCCAAATTTACCCAGTGGGTTTCCATGGCTAGGTCGGGCTTTAAACCCAGTTCTCTCAGAATCCTAGTTCAATGCTCAAACCACTACACCATGCTGGCTCTAATTTTTTTTTTTAAATGATGGATTTATTAGTCATTGATGTTTTCTATACCTTTTCCTTTGTATTCTTTTTTCCTCATTTTCTCTGCTTGTATCCTATGTATTACAGACATATTGTAATGTATATTAAAAATGTGAATTGCATTATGGATGCAATACATTATGCATCAAACCCCACATATGCAACAGGAGTTCCAAGGCATGTGCTCCCTCCAGTGGCAGCAGTTGTACAATATTACAAGTCATCCCTAAAACATGGAATACCTTCTAACAACATGCAAGAACCAGTTCTGGAAGGTGTGGAATTGAGAAGACTAATGCACAAAGAGTAATTTCTGTATGCCCCTAAAAAGGCTCACTGGATCATTGAAAACTACAGTTTGCATCACGGTGGGAATTAAGCAGCCCTCCAGATGTGGTAGGGCTGCAACACCCGGTATTCATCGTCATCATTAGCTTTGGGGCTGCTGAGACTTACAACCCAACAACAAAAGGAGGGACACATTATCACCCACCAGAGATGGCCAGTGAATCTGTTGTTTTAGACACAAAGAATCCGTTCTTGGATGTACAGCTGCTCTAGTTCAGGTGTTGGACCCTATTTCCAACAGATGTTCAGCACCCACACAACCATAGCTATGGGAACTATAATATCACTTTAATCACCATGGTTCCATCCTATTGAGTCTTGATATCTGCAATTTATAGAAGCACTTGGAATTATTTGCTGGACAGTTCTAGTGCTGTAGTTCAGGGGAGTGAACTTACCAAAGCACAAATCCCAAGATTCCACAGTAAACAGGTATAACAGTTAAATCAGTAACAAACTGCAGTAACTGCATAGGACAGGCATTACACTACCATGCACTAGTGTAGAGTCTGTCTTTATTCTAATTCTCACTGAGGAGATAAATCTATCATTAAACTACAAGCTGAGGTTCACATGACCAGGTGATCATCCACACAAAAATTAATAATAACTATACATGGAATACCAGAACACCAGAAGGAATAAGGACTGACGTGTTACTGTGCTAATGATTTACATGCGATGACATTTTTTGTAGTGTGGAACATTTAGTTATATGATCCCCAACCCACGGCCAGGAATGCTAAAACCCAAAGACAGGTTTTCCATCTCAGCAAAAAACAGTTTACAGTATTTTTAAATAAATTTTTGATTGTTTAGACTCCCTACAATATATCATTATGTTTCATTATAAAGTAACAATTAATACTTATAATAGTATTAATAGAATAGGAAGATGCTCTGTCCAAGATTTCCCTTAGATTTCCCTCTGAGTTATTTCGCTATGCTGATATGACACTGTTTGCCTTTAAAAAACAAAATGCCCAACTTTATGCTTTGAAAGAGTCCAAAGATGGGCAGTGTGCTTTATAATACAACAGCCAGAATTTGAAAATTATCCTTACAGGAAAAAATGCAGATCAATCTTAAGTGTTTTAAGCTTAATCCTCTGGCTTTCTCCACCCCTACCTCCAATATTTTTAATAAATTTAATTGAGTTTCTTGAATGGCAGCAAACTGCCGTTTATTATCTCCCTCATCAGGTGATCAATGATTTCATTAATAAGACAGATAACAAGACTGTCATATCATCGACACTGTTATGAAAGATGATCCTGGCTTCCAGCTCCATTTTCCAAGGTCTGGGATTCTCTGTGGCAGCTCTGAATCCATTCAATATTTTCCACAGACAGAGAAAACTGAAAATCCATTTTGAAACCAATTTCAATTAGGATCCAAAAGCTGTTATCACAGGTGTCGCAGAATGGGTCCGTAAGTGGAAATGTCGCCTATCCATTCTGAAATGAAACCTTATCAGAGGCTACAAAGATGGCTGAGGACAGCCTATCTGTAAATTACTTTTCACCCAGTGTTAACTCAACCCTAGTTCTGTCATATGGAAGCCTTTTCCATCCACTTGTTATAATGTAATGCCTAACTAGGCCTTGCACCGGAACTACTTTTATTCTGCCCTAGTTTCCTATGCAAACATGATGACAAGTGCAAATAAATCCAAAGGAAGCTGGAGGAGCCAACATATTTCTTAAGAGCACTTAAAGTTCTCCTACTTTACTTGGGGGGAGGGAAGGAGTAACAAACTTGCATTCTGAAGTCTGTCTCCACCCATTGCATTCCTGGTGATTTTTCAATTGCAAACTCCAAGGCCCAGTTATTTCATTAATTCAGCACCCAAGTAGCGAGGCTTTTCTCTCACATCTTTCAGTCTCCTTTTAGAAAATTATCCCATGACGGAGGATTTATTCAGTCAAAGACCTCGGACTTTGAGAGGCAACAAAAGAATCAAGAGACTTTCTGGTCCACCTGCCTGGCGAATGATGAGGCAGGGAAAAGCCTCCCCTAGAGAAACCAATCAAACCATTGTGTGGCGCAGTCAGACCTTTTCAACTGTCAAGCCAGGAGAGCAGGAAAAGAGATGAAAGAACTCAGGATGAAGCTACCATTTACAGAACCATGTGGGAATGGTCTCCAAAGATTTAATAATTGGGATGGAACTCAACTTTCTGCAGAGAAAGGAGAAGGGGGGCATGGGGAAAGAAAGCATGTGCATAATAGGAAAAGGAGAATAGGAAAAGAAATGGAAAGGAAAAAGGAAACAGAGAACATTAAGACTTACATAAACTTTTGTATAATACTTCCTTCATGGAAAAAATGAGGTGGAAGAGAGAGATTTTGCACTGGCTACTATCCCTTTGAAAATTTAAAATTACATTACATATTTTTGAAGAAAACAAACATTGCTAGTGTCACTTAGCAGATTTGCAAGAATTTTTCAATCCCAAGGGCCCTTCCCGTACGCTTTCAATTTTTAAAATGCTTCTTAATACATATCATACAAGCATAGGATTGAAAATATTCGTACACATGCTGAACAAAGTTTTTGTACACATAACAAACATGAAGTTAAAAAAAAGACTCTGTTCCAAATTGTAATGTTTCAAATGCTTTAACTGCAGGTTAAATAAAATTTCTCTCTGATGCCAAAACAAATATCTTTATAATGGAACTGTATTGTTCCTTCAACATTTTGGTTGCACTAAGCACAATTTCAAAGCAGCTAGACCAACTAAAAATGCAAGTAGTCTTGTTCATTTTAGGACTGGGTTGACTAGAACTACTTTTTGCTGCTCTGTTGGTGCTTTTATACCTATACAATCTGATGAAAAGAGCACACCAAGTCAGATTATTCACCATTCTCTATCACAGTCTTCTGACTTTCCAGAACAAGACCACCAGAAGGGCTTACAGGAGGATCTGTGGCAGACGAAATGCTGAGAGCCCTGCGGTCATCCTTACCAGGATCCTCCCTTGTATGTAAAAGCAACCTATTTAACCCAACAGTCCTTAAATTGGCAACTTGGCATGCCATAGTGAATTCAAAGGGGTGTCATGGGATATTTTAATGTACTCTCCTGCTTTTTCACATGGCTCAGCTCTGCTGGCTGGAGGAAGTGGAAGTGAAGATGAGGCGGGTGATAACTCGGCTGTTAACAACCTTGCTGGCTAGAGGAAGCAGCAGCAGTAGCAAGGATGAGAAAAAGGGCAGCAATTTGGCCATTAGCAACATGTTGCTGCTCTGCACAGCAGCAACCATGAGGATGGAGGCTATTGCCACAGCCACAGCTGCCGTCTCCTCCTCCTCCTCCTCCTCCCCTCCCCGTCCCTCTCCTCCTCTTGTAGGTGTGAGGTGAGGTGGGAGCAGCCTGGACCCTGCTGCTATCAGTGCTGCTGCTGTTGCCACCAGCACCACAGCACTCCTGAGCACAGTGTATTTCCATGTGGGGGAGCTGTCATGGAACTAACTAGTGCTGAACAAAGGGCGTGTGTAGTGGTGATGGCAGTAGTGGCAACCTTTCGAGCAGCAGGACCCAGGGCCATCCTGTCTCACCTGAAATCTCAGGAGGAAGATGAGGTAGCCTCTGTCCTCACGGTCATTGCTGAACAGTAGCAGCAACAGGTTGCGGAGGGCCAAGTTGCTGCCCTACTCCTCATCTTCACTGCTACTGCTTCCTCCAGGCAGCAAAGTTATTAAGGAGTGAGTCACTGCCCTTCTCCACTTTGCTTCTCCTTCCTCACCCAGCCTAGGCAAGCCTTCACCAACCATGCCAAACTGCAGCACCTCACCATCTCCTCAGCAGGAGCTACCTGCGCTGGTAGTGGTGCTGCTCCCACCCAGCCCTGTACTGCTCCCCTAGCCGAGAAACTGGGAGGGTCAAGGAGCAACTGGCAATGCTTGGCTAGGGCTCAAGTGGGGGAAGAAGATGGCAGCAGCAGCACTGGCAGATGCAGGATCACGACTAAAACAACAACAGCAGCAGTGGCTGTTCCAAGAGCAGCCACTGCATCTGGGAGAGGAGAGAGGATGGTAGTCCCAGTTTTCATCTCTGAAATGTTGGAGGGCATGTAAGTTGTTTGGACAACTTAATACTTGCTACTTAATAAACAGATCTATTAGGTATTTCTTTTCTCTTAGAGAAGCCATAAAAAAACTACTAATACATTAAGGGCACTATGAACCAAGAAAGTTTGAGAACCCCTGATTTAACCTGTTATTCACTAAATTGTATGCACATCAATGCTAAAACAATGTTGACAGCATAGTGGTCATGTATATATATTTCTCTATCTGCAGCATTTTGAAAAACTATGTAGCAGGTAGGTTTTTTAGGTAAACCTATGTACAGAATTTGACATAATTGCAGTTCCTGGACTTGGTTTCCTTTTTCTCAGTTCTTTTTATGCGAATGAGTGCTTTATGTCTGGTTGTCACTACTGAGGAACAGAGAAAAGAAAATAATTTTCTTTGTTTAATTAATATTGATGGTTTCCTCTTTCTGTATTGTTTTTGTTATTTTATTTACTGCAGGTGTTTTACTGAATCATGGAAAATTATGTAAAAAGTCCTGAATAGAAAAATGCAGAATACCTATAATACCCCTTTTATTAGAGTACAATTAATAAAGTTGCATGCCAATTATAAGGCCATTAGGCAAGTTTAACAAGTATTCACCAATTAACTAGTTCAACAAGTCTGTACAATCACAGAATCAACCATTGTTAGAACTTGGCCCACAAATGGCTCCAAGTCCTCATGCTAGACACAAACTGTAGTAGAGGAAAAATGCATGCCCTCAGTGATGTTGTCACTGACAACCATCCATTCCATTCACAAATGATTACTGCCATAAGGCTGAAGTACAGCTTTGCTGTCTTGATGGTGGAGTGGGGAAAGATCCTTAATAAATTCTCATTCTTCTGCGATGGCTTCAGCTGGTATCACTGTAGGATGGAACTCAGTCCTTCCTGCAGAAAATCAAAAACTCTCATACAGAAAATGCAGATTTACAACCTGGAAACTTGGATGTTGATTTACCGTTGACATGAAAGCATAATTGTAAGGAACCCCTTTAGAATATTTTGCTAGGATTCCCTAATATTTCTCTCACAATCTACATAGCAATATTCCCTGCTAGGTCGAGTCAGTTACTGAGGCAACAGCAAATGTTAGCCTGGATATTGTATTTCATTATCCATTAAAACACTTCCATTCCTAATCCTGGTAACTTTCCCATATTTGAGTGTGACATCTTCTAATGCCAGTCAAAGCCATGAAGGAGAAGTCTAGTACTTTTCAGAAAAGTGTTATCAAAAAGGTGAGTAGTAAGGTCTTTGATGCATGTCTGAGGCAATCTAGTTTCCACAGGAACTGGGGGTCCTCTTGGGAATAAAGTAACAGAATCAAGTAAAGGGAGAATCCCTTTGCAGATTTCAATCACAACTATTTCAGTACGTACAAATGTGTAGTATTTTATATTATATACTTAAGAATAGACCCTGAATTTGTCAAGTTCGCACTAGATATCAAATATTAAGCACTCAAATGCTTACTTTGGCTCCTTCAAATCCATTACTCTTACAAAATGAAGCAAGCAACTTTGTGCTTCCTAAGTGAGTGCTGCATAGGAAGATAGTGCAGACATCCAAAACATAGAATACTTGCATAGAATCCAGTGGCTACAGTGAAAGTATTAATTCTATTACTTGCTTAAAATAGACACATATTGTCTAAGGCAGGAACCTAAACTACCTATATTGCAATTAATGCCATCTGCAATTGTAGAGGACAGATTTGCCAAAATCCCATATCAATCACGTATCTGCCAATGTGGCCTAAATGAAATTAAAGCTCTTTTCACCACTTATTTACCTGCCCTTCATCATCTAAAATTAAGAATAAATTCCTCTTAGGACCTCTGCAAGTTAAAAGATTCCTGGCCAAGTTGAACGATCGATTTTGTACTTTGTAACAAAAATTCCATCATATTCAGAAGAGCTGCAACTTTCCTAACGGCCTTATCTAAGGCATGGAGTGGCTCCCCAGCCAATTAAACATGAAGATGGAACAGAAAAGTGATAGAATTGGAATTAGAATTAGATCTGAAGTAGATTCATATGAATCAGTTTGAACTGCATAATTCCACAATGACAGGCACATATGGGATATTTAACATCAAGAAGGTTTTAATACTAAATATGGTTTTAATGTGACTTTTTTTTTTTTTTCTAATCCCTTCATGCTATTTATTTTCTATTGAGACAACCTATGATTATGTATAATAAAATTTATGATGGTGACTTTTATTAATCCCATACATTCAATTTGTACAATCCAAAAATGTATTTTACTTGAAACACTATGCACCCTAACCAAGCATTTTTAACTATCACTCTACCACATACAATTCAAAAAGCAAGGCCAGAACAAGAAGTTATAATACATACAGTTACCCTTCCAATGAAGACAAAGCCTATCCCAAATAATTCCCAGTAAATCCATCATATCTAAAACAAATGCATCTGCATACTGGCATCATCTTCTTTGCATCTCTGCAAACATACAACACTGGAATGTCAGGATGTATAAACACTGAAGCAGATGTTTCAGAAAAGGGGCTAGACATACTGCTGCTATTTTCAATGACAGCTTGATACACACTGTAATGTCTGGTTAAGCCTAAAGCCCCTCAGATTTCAAAACTTGATTACATGTTACAAGCACACACAAAGAAGTAGCCCTGACAATTATATATGTACCCACCACACCCAGAAATGAATATGCAATACAGGCAAGGATGGCCCTGGTTTGAGCAAGGATGAGCACCTCACTCTAAAATTTTGAGATGAGGCAATCCCCAGCCCCTGCAGGGACCACAAGGCAGCGGATACAAGCATACATACATCCTGGGAAGATCACAATTTACTTAATGCCCATATTCTTTTCTTTTGGAGACAAAAGATTGATTGCATGTATATCCATATGAACTACTGAATATGACTTCCTATGAGCAGTGACATCCACATTTGAAATTTCAGGCCACCCCCCTCTCCAGTATGTGGTGGGTGTAATACATGTAGGCCCATTAGACGTTAAGTGTCTGGGCTGGCATTAAGTAACTACATGATGGTATAAGTCAGACCCATTAATACCACAGGCAAATTTTAGATAACTAGCAACCTCCTTTGAACTGTGACTTCTCACCTGGACATCAAATACTTTACCAGGAGACAAAAGTGGGAGTAATATGATTTATTCCTAACGTCTGGTGTGTTACAGAGCAAGATGTGTAAAAATATAAGCAAAGGACAGGAAATATGATTTCTATGGAGCAAATTTCTGTTGAATATCCTCCCACCCCTAAAAGTCCTCCACATGAGTTCTCTTCTACAAAGATTACAAAGACAAATGATCTTCCTTCCCTTTATTCATCTCTCAGGCTTGGTTTCAAGTTACTTCATCATTAAGATAGCAATTTCAGCTTTCTATCGCATTAAACTATGTCCTCAATAAGTTTTGATTCTGATAAAGGTAGTCAAAGGGCACAACCTACATGTGTTTATAATTATCCTTTCTTTCTTTCCTTTTTCCTCCTTTAAGGCAGAATAATAGGTTAATAAGGAATATCAGATTACATTAGAATGAGTTCATGGGTCAAAAACTAGACAAAACATACTCTGCTGAAACGAAGAACTTGTCTGTCAAATAACTGAAGCAGTTCTCAGATAATACCTGCAGAGTCTGCAACATTTCAGCAGACAAAGGAATCATACACTTCTTCAGAACTGGGGAGAATGGATGAAAGTGTACTGATTTTCTTTAAAAGCTCACAATTCTTGGTAAAGCAGCACAGTGCACAGTAAACCCTGAATATGTAATAGTGAGATGAAATACCAGAGAGCTTGTATGTGCCGTGTGTGTGTATGCTCATGATCACCCACCTAAGGCCTGCTGAAAAGTGCTTATGTCATAACCCATGAAATCATCAAGGAAACAAACAGACAAACCAAACCAGAAATTCCAAAATGAAAGCAGGTTAATATGTCTCACAAATTTTTCCAACATAGCACACGCCATCTGAGTACTGTATGCACAATCACCATATTTCACAATTGCATCAGTAAGACAGATAGAATGGTTATATGAATCATTTTACTGTTGTGATTTTCTGTTGCTGATTATTTTAGGAGCTCAACTGATATTTCATCCTATATTCAGGAAAATTCATTAAAATCATTGAACAAATGATTTAATACAATTTAATATTTAACACCACTTCAGAGTTTCAGAATTAAGGGTGCAGAATCAGGTCTTAGCTGGCGGGTGGCTTTGGCTCTAGGGGCACTCACTGGCATATGTGGTGAGACTCACAGATGGGCAGTCCCACCACATATGCAACTGGGATTTAATCATTCAAGAACTTTCCTCTGCATTGAAGATGCCCATTGTAAAGAATCTTAAGTGATTTCTATGGGGTTTTTTGGAGGACATAATAACACTCTTTTATATAATGACCTTTTGATATTTTGCCTTGTGGCAGCTCAGTTGGCAATAATTCAAGAGCACCTATTAGTCATGATGTTTTATTATCTGTATAATATTAAAAATATTATTTTTACAGCCATTATGGAAAAATTGTCCCATAAAGGAAAAATTAAACCAGAGTAAAGATAAAATTAAACCAGATGCATTTTCTTTAATTTGAAACCCATTTATCCTATATTATGTTAATAATAAAAACACAGTTACTAGCATTCCAGGGTAGAATGGCAAATATAAGTACAGTCTGAAGGAGGAGCATCTACTTGAATAATTTGGACTACTCTATCTTATTATGGACACTATTATTACAACGTTATATTTTATACGACAGTGGGAGATCTAGACAAGAAGTAATTTTACAAAATTATTTTCTTTTACTCTTCTTTTAATTAATTCGGGGGGGGGATAATAGGAAAAGTAACATTGTTATTTTTGTTTAATGCTGTCCTTTACAATTTAGTTAAAAAGTGGGGGAGCTCAGCTTGCAAAACTGTAGGCAGTTCGTTAAATAACCTGGTTCTAAGACATTTTTGGCTTTAAAGGTAAATAGCAGCACTTTAAACTGGGCTCAGAAACGCTGGCAACTGGCGCAGCATATATAAAAGTGTTACATGATTCTCTAGATCCCACAAGCTATCCAACACCTGAATTCTATATCAGCTGAAGTTTCCAATCCATCTTCAAAAGCAGATGCTCATCAAATACATAATAAGAATATGGATGTGACCAGGGCATGAAGAGCTGGAACAAGATTTACTTTCCTCAGATAGGGGGAATCAGGCAACACTGATAAAAGACAACCTTGATAACCAATACCAACAATTCCATCAGTCAAGGTGTCAACTCAAACTTGGCCTTCAGAGGAAGGGCAACTTCAGCCAATAAGGGTCTCACATCTCCACCTCAGTCAGTAGGTTCCCTATCAACAGCACTTTATCTTATCTAAGTCAAAAGGCAGAGCTGCATGTTATCTGTATAATGATGACACTTCCATATGGATGGCATCTCTCGATGACTTCTCCCATCACTTCAGGCAGGTAAGGGTGGGGAAACTGGAACTAAGAGGTCACATGACCATTTGTTTGCTGTTTTTTCCTCCTTCATTTCATTCAGCTATAGATAATCCTTAGCAGTTCACATCATCAAAATACTACTAAGCATGCTAAATCTTTGCCCCATAGTATAACATAGAATGCTATGCATACTAAAGACTCTTGAGACAACATGATTTTAAAATCCAATTGGACTTAAAGAAATAGAATCTGGGCTCAATGGTAGTTTGCCCTCCCTGGAGCAAAAGCACTAAATCAGTGCAACTTTAACAAATATTATTATTTATTAATAAATAAAAAGTCATATTCATTTCAATGGGACTATAGTTAGGAGCAACATTGGCTTTAGCCCTTTGGGGTCATAATCAGTTTATCAGAATTTCCAAAAACATCTCTTTGGACACACACTGCTCCTGGATGTTTTTTCTGGATGGAAATTTTTGCAAATTAGAAACAAAAAAAAATGAGCAAGCATAATCAAGCTGAAAACATTTATCCAAATGTTAACACAAAAACTTTAATACCCTACTGTTATTCAACAGAGTTGATTTTTAAAATTATTGCAAACATACTTTTAAAAAAAGGCAAATTTGTGCATGCAAGTTTTTAAACTTAGAATCAATGCCAGCATTCACTTTTTATACAAGTTTCAGCCTGGAGCAGATTTTAATAGCCAAGTAGTTGAAATTAAAATTTTATAATGGAAATGCTGGCAGCTTCCAAACTCTAACAGGACTATTTTAACCCTAGAGCTTTATTTGTGGTTAGTCAAATGCAATGCCAATATTCTATAAGGGCATAGCTTTTGGCATACATGGATTTTCAGGAAACTGGAACTCCAGGGCATTAATAGGTTTATGTGGATGAGAAATGTACATGCTCAACTTAGACATTTCTTACCAGATCTCTTTCATATTAATTTTATTCACACTGGCTGCAATCCAGAGGGTTCCACATGTTCCCAAAAGTTTTGGCCAGCTTTGCTTTTATCTGTCATCCTCAAAAACATTCACATTATCACTTTTTAGAAGCTATTGAGGTTAGTGCAGGAACTCCTGAATGTAAGCAAGGCCTGAACCTCAAGTCCAGAGTAAGTCCTGAACGTGGGAACGGAGGAATATTCAGAAGCTAGCTGCTACCATCAAACTCTGGCCAAAGGAAATTGCATGGAAATAAGGCAGATGAGCAATGACACTTCTTAACAACAAGTGAAAGCTAACTAGGTGGTTAAACCAGACTTCTATAAAAGCTTCTAGGTCAGAATATTTCACTCATCTGAGTAGGAACAGTAATCTCTTGCTGTAATTCTTATGAGAAACTACCCTTCCCACGTTTAACAGGGTCAACCTTACCATTAGGCAGAGTAAAGCAGTTACCTTTGGCTGCAGATGTGCAGAAGGTGCACAGAATGCAGTAATGCAACCCTGGTCAAGTTCCCTCTTCTGGGAGACAGTTGTGTATTCCTGGCAGCTTACCTTGTCCCTGTACCCCATAAGCTAGCCTGACGGCCTCAAGTGAAATAACAGACGGTGAAGTTAAGGAAGAGAGCAACCACTTTGCTTTTTGCCTCATGCAGAAGAAAAGGTATTGGGTCAGATCTGCAAATTAAATAGGAGTGAGGTCTGAGTTGTGAAGAGAAATGATAACATGAACGTTCACCTAGTTTAAATGTTAAGTATGGGATGTGCAACTTAAATTAAATAAATGAATAGAAATTCCCTTCATGTATCAATCCACATAGTCCAATACATCTTCTCTAATAGCAGCAAAGTAGGTGCTTTTGGAAGCAAATGAAGATGACAAAAACTGCCTTCCCTTCTTTCTCCGCAGCATAGGATAACCAGAGATGTTTTATCTCTGTAAACAGGAATTGTATTTAATCATACTGTTAACAGCTATTGATACACTTATCTTCCAAATATTCGGGTTAACGCTTTTTAAACCAATTTAAGCTAACAGACATCACATGCTTTCAAACAGTTTTAAATGTGGTGGTGGTGGTTAAGACAGGATTTCAATGTGCAAGTTTAGAATTTCTGTCTCAAACCTAGTTTGAGATGTAAAGTCAAAGGCTTTCACAGCCAGAATCCATAGGTTGTTGTTGGTTTTCTGGGCTTTGAGGCCGTGTTCTATTAGTATTTTCTCCTGACGTTTCGCCTGCATCTTCAGCTGGCATCTTCAGAGGATCTGGTGGCATGGAAGTGAGATAGAGTATATATACTTGTGTAGTCCCCAGGTGAGAGGAAGCAATTTGCATGTGTTACAGTTGCCCTGTGTGATGGCCTATTGTTAAATGGGATATCCCCCAGGGTGTATTGTTAGTCAGGGGATATGCACAACAGTGCATTAAGTACATCAGCAACCCACTGTATTGGTCCCTGAAGAGGGACCTCCAGAGTCTCGGTGTTGTTCATTGGCATATTTTTGAGTCTTGATTTTAGTGTTCTTCAGTACTGGTAGCCAAATCTTGTTTACTTTCCGAGTTTCTTATTTCATGTTGAAATTGTCCATGTGTTTATGGATTTCAACAGCTTCTCTGTGTAGTCTGAAATAGTTGTCAGAATGATCCAGAATTTCTGTGCTTTCAAAAAGCATTCTGTGTCGAGGTTGGTTTATAACATGTTCTGCTACTGCTGATTTTTCTGGGTGGATCTGCAGACTGATCCACCGAGACACTGCACACTCAGACTTTATATATTAGGACTGCCACAAAGGTGAAGGCCTTCTGTAACCATTATTTCTTCTACTGACTACTTGACAATTAAGTGACTAAATTAAGTGATGAAATTTAAACAAATGTGTATAAAATCGAATGCACCATTTTTTGTAATATATGCTAAGACAAGTTGGAGAAGCAGTAAAAATAGATAACTATACTTATAGTTAAAGAAAATTACCATCTTTATTATTTTTCTCCCTTTACACTACAGTAACACACAAAGCACAAATTAGCTGAGGTTACCCTTGTGCTGTAAACCTTCCAATTAATAATAGTCCCCTATTTATCTGACTAATCCTCAAGTAGTGGACTAATCCTATGTTCTCTGGGAGGGCAGCTGAGGAAGCATTCTCTGCTCGCCACACAGCTCTCTACTGCAGCAACAGAAAGCTCCACCATCACTACAGTATCCAGCAAGATCACAAATAAGGTGTTCAAGTAGGTATCATTATAAAGGATCCTAAGCCAGCTCATTCACTCAATACCATTCCCCAAATAAGCCTGGAGCTGAGAAATATCCCTGGTGCTGGCATAATAAATTCCCTTCCACTTGAGTCAGTGAGGGAAAGAAGAAATTAAAAGAAAAAAAATCCCTCACATAAAGTTAACAGGGCTTTGTATTTGGAGAAGCAACTGCCACAGGTTCCCCAATACCCTCACAACCTGCAGATGGTTGCTCAGCCCACTGACTCAAGCTTGTAATCCTATTTACTAGCTGTGAGAATTAACTGATACTTACTTATTTATTTTGAAGTTAACTTTGATTTCAGTAGAAGAGAGTGCTTTACAGGCATCCCCCACTGATCTGACAGGTTAGGAACCAGAGCACTGTCAGAAAGTGGAATTGATTGAGGAGTGAAACCCAGGCTTCTTCTTGTAGGGAACATGAGGGAATTATGGAGGCTCACTTGGAACTGACAGCACATGAATGTTGCTTGCAAAGTCCCCCAGTCTCTCAGCAAACTTTGCAAGCAGCATGTGCACACATAAGCAAGAAGGCAAGAAGCACTGATGAAACAGCAGGCCACTAATCAATACAATGGAACACGTCTGTAGAATACATTGATGAAAAGTGGGGTACACCTTATTTTGGCTTCTGTCTTACTTTGGGCCCCATCTGTGCAATAATATAAACACAGATTTCTCATTATCCAGGCCGATAGCCCATAAGAACTGTTCCTTCTTTAGTAGTTTGAGTGTTGGACTACAACCATGCAGACCAGTGTTCCATTCCTCACCTGACCATGGATACCCACTGGGTAACCACGGGCACATCACATACTCTGCGCCCCAGAAAATTCTGTGATAGGTTCACCTTAGGGATGCCGTAAGTCACAAATGACTTGAAGGCACACAACAGTAAAGAACCGTACAGCTCAAGATAACACAGAAGCAAGCAAAAATGCTTCTCTGTTCAGTTCCAGAAATTTCACATACCTGTTCAATAACATTTTTTTAATATATCAAAACACCTTGTTAATTTTGTAATTTGATTAAAACTGGGATGAACCCTGAACAACATTTCTATCTTGCTTCATGAAAACCAGTATTTATTGTGTGGGTTAATTCAAAATACATTTCCAATACTTTTATATTAATGTTTTCCTTGTATACCTCATCTTTCCTCTGAGACTCTGGAGCTACTATACATACATCAATGAACTTAAATTCACACCTCCCCAAAGGTAATTTACAGTGCTGTTAAACACATTCCTATGTACACATGTGTCTAACCTAACTGGAGCTGAGTGCACCCATCAGGACCTTTACATACGCCTTCAGGCATGCTACTATATGAGTGTTTTGGCCAACATGTGCAAAATTGTATTCCTAAAGGAAATTCATACTCAGTAACCTCAAACCTTAGTTTATGTTATTCCAAATAAGTATATTGGCCAAGGTCCAAAGGCCTGCTTAAGATCAGAGCAAATGGCCTGTGTTATCCCAGTGGAATTTTTGAATTCTGTCTTTTAACAATGACATTTAGTGACAACAACCACACCTTACTGCAAAGCAGTTTTAGAAATCCCTCAGTTTCAAAAGCATTCTGCCAAGTCTCACAGGATCCTGACATCAGTTTTATCTTTTTAGGATCCTGGACCTATACACAATTATATCTTGGGCTAGGGCACACTGCTCTAGCAGATTCTCATTTTCAAAGTCAGCACAAGGGTGCTAAGTAATGCAGTTTCTATCTGCAGAAGCTGCTGTGCAAAGCTGTTGTACAACTAATTATATAAGCAACTGTGCACCTCATTGCCAAAGCTCTTTCACAATTGCCCGTACAGCTGCTGGGACAATTTCTTGCACAACTGCTTGTACAGTCATCCCTCCACTTTGCTAGGGTTAGGAGCACAGAACCCCCATGAAAGTGAAAAAAATGTTAATAACTCTAGGCCCTCCCACACAACACACAAAAAAGTATGATCACCATATTCAATAGCAATAGCAATAGCATTTATTTCTATACCGCTTATCATCTAAGAGGTTTACAATGTATTTTAGCTAATTTCCCCCAACAAGCTGGGTACTCATCTTACCGACCTGCAGAAGGATGAAAGGCTGAGTCAACCACATTCAATTCACATGGATTCCTTTGAGGCATCAGGCTTCCTTCATAAGGCAGAAGTGGGTGGCTGATGGGGCTTACTGCCACTTCCGCTGCTGCCTCACACCATTTTTAATAGGGACTTACAAACCTTGTTTGCAGTTTCTCAGTCTCACAAGGCTTGCAGTCACTATTAAAAACAGCACAGGGAGGCAGCAGAGGTGACAGCAACTAATCCGTGAATAATCAAATCTGCAAATGTGAAATCCGCAAATGTGGAGGGCTAACTGTATAATGGTAGAATCCAGACAAACTACTTTACATGGCTTTCTTTTTCTGCTCAAGTTTTGGATTAATAATAATAATAATAATAATAATAATAATAATAATAATAATAATAATAAAATTTATTTCTATCCCGCCTCTCCCAGTGGATCGAGGCGGCATTACAAAATATACAAATACATTAAAACATTAAAATGCACCCCATCCTCCCCACCCACCAACCCGTCTATCCCCCTAAAAATAATGATAAAATTTATTAGAGCCTTGATCAGTAACTTAATTACCTATTACCTATTAAGTTACCCAAAATGAAGAATCTGAAATATTAATATAGACTTCAATCCTGTGTACCCAGGAATAAGTCCTGCTGAACTCAATGGAGCTTTCTTTTGAGTAGATATATACACATCTGTACTGTGAATGAATTAAAACTTGAAGAATTCTATCTAGAAACAATTATTTTGTCCCCCACTCTGACAGGTACTTTATTATTACTAAGTACTGCCTCATATGTTACAGAAAAAGATTGGTCCCTAAGATATTTATCATGTCTTTGGCATCTAAAAGGAGGACTACTACATGTAAACACATGGGGACCACATGCCCTGCAACTGGGCGGGCTGATCGAGGGAAAGGCTTGACAGCTAACAGGATCTCCAGCCTGATAAATACCAGTTGTCTCTGTATGTGGGCGCATTCCTGAGAAATATTCATTGCATGAAAAAGGTAGGGAAGGTTCTTTCTTGGGCAACTTTACCTCAAATAAAAGGCAGTTTGTGATTTAGCTCTAATACAAGCACCCACCTAATTTAGTTCTAATCCAGGCACCCATCTGTTTAGAGTTATACCTCACTTGACAAAGTAGATGTGTTCCTGGACTTCTTTAACAGAAACTTTGGTATCAGAGGTAGCAATAACATGGAAAAAACAGAGATAGGTTCCTACAGCACAAAAAAGAAGAGCACTGCAACATATTTCAGCAAGCTTTTTATTCAGAACTATTGTTATACACATGTGAAATGAATCAGGTCAGGTAAGCCTTGCATGTGTAAACAAAAACATTTTGAATCTTAAGGAGGCCATTTCAAAGCTTCTTACAAATTGCATCCTGGGATGATTTTTTCTTTCTTTCAACAGCCACCAGTTTTCTTACAATTTCAATTTTGATGCTTTTTCAATACACTGGGATAGCTGATGAGGCAGGTTAATCTGCTTTTCCCATTTCTGCTTTGCTCTTCACAGATGCTTAGTAAATGTTTTTGGAAGCAGCTGTTTACTTTCCCAGTTGTACGAAAGCACACTCACCTACAGTAGGGTCACCTAGATTAGAATCCCATTTTTTTCCTGGTCAAACTCTATTGCATTACTTGTGTGGAGATCACTTATGGTATGAAGGTGCTGTAGTGACTAGGACTCCCCAGTTCAAACTACATCTCAAGCTATGAATTTAACAGAATAAGCTTTGGACATTCCACCTGCATTTATAATATTTAACTAACCTATCTTAAAAGGTTATCATAAGGATTATTGAGATAATGTACGTGAAGTATTTTTTAAGCACACATAATAGTCTGTAACTGCTAAGAATTATTAAGCATTAGCCATGTGCACCTGACACTCTCCTAGCATTCCTTATGGCTGTCATGAATATGTAATGAAAATATAAGACACAAAAGATCTAAGAAACTCAACAGGCTTCTTGACACTAAACACATGGAGGCATGATCAAGTAAGGCAGTCCCACACTGTCGACTACAGAAGGGGAGAAAACCCCACACATCTGCATGGAACTTCTTATGTCCACAGCTCTGGGTTGCAATCACTGGCCAGAAAGTAAATCTGATGTATATAAATGCAATTCAAGTAAGCATGCCTAGGAGAGTTTACAGTTAACAACAGTAAGTGATACATCTGATATTAACTAAGACTTCCATATTAGACTAAATGTATTAGTCTTTAAGGTAGTCCATAATTAATAACACAAATGGCACAGTTGTTATTTGCTGCACTGTTGTAGAGGAACTTATGAAATTAACTAAATTCATGCCACATTTGAGGCTATTAGCACAATTTGCCGTGCAGTGCACTCTGCACAACACTGTCAAAGATCCCTATGGACTATTCACTCTGTACTACTGCATCCCCCATGAGATTCATACATCCTCCAAGCTCCAAAATCTGCTTTCCTAGAGGCACAACTATATGATACCTTACCAGTGTCCTGCAGTACTGCTGCCTATCAGTCATGTGTTCTTAAAGTCTTCCCTATTTCTTTTCAAGATGTATTACTGAATAAGCCTTGATACAAATAGATGGACAGATAAACACACACACAAATATTTGAAAGTTTTTAATTAAAATTTTAAAAAAACAGGAATAGTATAAAACAATATACAATGAATACATAATCTGTATCACCATGGTTAATGTATTTGTGAAAATAATTATGTTTCTAATTTAAATGATGACAGGTATATCTCAGTTAACAAAGTAGATGTGTTCGAAGTATACAGAAATAACATGGAAAAAATAAGGATAGGTTCCTGCACCACAAAAAGCATGAGTAGCTTGAACATGTCTTAGCAGACTATTTATTCAGAACTAAAGATACACTTACATGAAATGGGTCAGGTAAGTATTGCCTAAATAAACAAAAACATTTGAAATCTTCCAGGTACCACTTCAAAGCTTCTTCAAAAATGAATCCAGGCATGATTTTTTCTTTCACCAGCCTCCACTTTTCTAATAAATTTTCATTTTGAAGCCAAAACTTACAAATCTATGCTTTTCTAACATGCTGAAAGGAATTGGTGAGGCTTGTCTCTTCTCCCATTGTTTCTCTGTCGTGTTCAGTAGGGGATTCCAAAGGCAACTGTTGTTTGCCTTGCCGGTTGTAACAAGGTATACATGGCTGCAACTGGATTGGCTAAAGAAGAATCCTACTCTTTCCTGGCCCAAGATTTATTGCATTGTTTCTTCAGCCTCCCTCACAATTCCCCCAATGCTGACGCTGTTAAAAAAAAAAAAAAACAACCTTCTAGCTAGACAGAGGACAAGGTAAGGGGGCTGGGCAGGCATAAAAAGACTTTGTTTACAGAAGCTTCTCTCTCAGAGGCTTTATTAACTGAAGTATACCTGTAATTTAATCCAATATATCTATGTACGATATCTCTGCTTAAATTCAGAAGTCTGTAAATTCCAAATCCATCTTAAATCTAATGTCTTCTCCTCAAACTCCAGTACTCCAAATCATGCATTTACATTTAGATTCAGTCCAAGTTAGTAATGTTTTACCTTAAACAAAATCAATGTGAGTGAAAACAGCAATCACTAACTTGTCCTATTGATACTAGTGGGACTGGTTTAAATACCCTAAAGGCACCAGATCCTGTCTGATTATGGAAGCTATGCAGGGTCAGCCCTTGTTAGTACTTGGATGGAAGACCACCAATGAATACCAAGTGCTGTAGGCTATATTTCAGAGGAAAGAACTGGCAAAACCATCTCCTAGTATTCCATGCCTTAAGAAACCCTATGAAATTCATGGGGTCATCGTAACAGGCAACTTGAAGGCACTTGCGTGCACCTGAGCACACACGTGCACACACACACAGCATGATTAATTTAATCCTGATCCAACTATTTATGTTAGAACTGTACAGTTATGGCAATCGGCAAACTCTAATTCTAATATCTAGTACTAACACAAAGAAAGAAAGAGGGGAGAGAGGTGGTAACAGCAACAGTAGTAGTACTAGAGGAAGCTAGTGAAGGAAGAATGGAATTTTCAGATGACAGAAGGTATTCAACTTCTTTTATGGATTGAAATAAAGTGCAGAATTTTGGCAGGAAAGCAAGAAATAATTGCACATTTTCCGTTTTTGGAAAGAAAGATGCTACATTTATTTCTAAAAGGAAATACTGCACTACATCTGACAGAAATCACAGGTTCATGCTCTCTGGGTACTTTCTGGAGCAAGGTGGCTCTATTACTACAAATAAGGGATTTAAACAATAGCCTGAGTCTTTCTAAATTAAATCAGAAAGGAAAGAGGAAGGAACTCGGGAGAGCTCAAACAGTGTGCACATCAAATTACCATGAAAGCAAATGCATTTTGAAAGGACCTGAGTTAATGTCTGCAAACTACTACTCAGATTTCTAAATATGAACATGTTTTCTTTGTAAATTAACTGTTTCATCTTGTCTGGTTATAGAACTCTAAGAAGAACAGATTCAAAGCAGAGGTTATTTACAATAGACAAATTTATGTTCTTTAAAGAAAATAAAAGAAAACCCTGACATTAATTCCTGACAAGGCCACTTTAGTTTCTTTCATACTAATAAATTATCTGAGTAGAGTAAGCAATTTCCATAGCAAAATGCAAATTTGATAATATTTTGATTACTTTCTAGGCTAATCATGATTATTTTCTAAAATGCCACAACAAGAACTTCCCATAATAAATACCATCACTATTTACAACTTTATCTGGATAACAAAGACAAGATTTGATGCCAGAATAGGGCTTATTACTTACACACATTCTCATTCCTTTCTCTCCACACTAGCCTGCTTACTAGCTTTAGCTTTTGCTCAGAAGGAATGCTGAATCCAGGTGCAAAAGCTCAATTCACATGGAATGCAGCACACATTAAATTACTGCAGGTTTGGCTGCTAGTAAATCCCTGCTGTTACTCACCATTGGATGTTGTGCTAGAGGCAACAGCCTTCTCACTGACATCTGTTCGAGTTGAGCATTTCACTATGGGATTCTCAACTTTTTTCTTCTCACTTGCAGTAGAGCTATGGGACTGGGCTTCCATGATGACTTCTCATTACTTCAGTTCTCTTCACGCTAATACCTGAATAAGACAAGAGAGCCATAAACTTCAAAAAAGGCAGATGGAGAGAGCCCAAATAACACTGCCACATTTCTCATCCAGAGACGAGTATGTTACCCATTTGCATCAGCAATCATAGGCCATCTCACAAAGCCTCATAAAATCATTCATTAGTTCTCACCCCATTCCACTCCAAACAGCTGAGAACCACCACCCTCTGATGTAGGTCAGGCTGGAGAAGAGTGAGGCTAATGTACAATGTTACAAAATGAGTTTAGTTTATTCAATTCATTTACTTACTGCTTCTACCTTGCCCTATCATCTTCATCTTCAACCCAAATACACACTGCAGGAGAGTAAGGCATTTCTAAATTCTGTTACCACATAGCCGTACAGCCGTAACACTGTTGTTGTGACTCACCTTACGACAGGGTGTATTTCAGTAGAGAGTTCTGACTCACCAATCAAAGACCAACACTCTAGCCCAATCCAAAAGACAACTAGTCAGAGATTCAAAACTAAATGCTCCAAGCTCAAATCCAGCCCTGTATCCACTATACTACATTACTTCTCTAGAGCTGTCTGCTAATTCCTATGGCTTACTTTAATTCAATAAGCAGAAACAAGTAATTTAAATCCAAGGGTGTGACTTCCGAGTGGGGTGGAAAGACTTAACATTTCTACAGAAAGCTTGATTATATCAGCTCCGTTTCCCTAGGCCTAAAGGTAACTGAACAATTTCTAAGGAATCTGGCAAAAAGCCAACTGTCTTTCCAACCATCCCTTCACAGTTTGGAACTATACAGCAGAAGTTGCACTGGTCATCCATTAGACTGTAAATCCAAATATTTAAACTATGACATTTACATCAGTCCAGCTAAACCGCAGTGAATTACATCTTCACGGTTGATAACATAAACAATTAATTTTGTTTGTTTTACAACTGTAGCTCAGCAAAGGGTTACAGGGTACCACACCTGTAAAAAAGAGACACTAAGAAGTTTGGGAATGATTGCGAGTAACAGTAGAATCTCCTTCTCTAAACAACTCTAAAATGGAAATTCCTACAAAGAGCACATACTGTCATCCTACCTTTCACCATCTAATTTTAGGCTAATTCACTGTTGTTCACCATTCATCCATTTATTAACTCTTAAACTAATCCACCTACTTTCTACATCTACAAAATATAAGTGGGTCTCGCAGAAAGTCTGAATTTTTTCTGTCATTCCTGTACTCACAATCACAACAATAATCCAAGGAAAGAACACTGGTATTTCTGGTGTGTAACGTAACATAAAACAATCTGTTCAAGTAAGTTTTGTTACACATAATTAGTGATCGGGGACTCTTAGACATGGATCTACAAAATTCAAGAATTAATATCAGTATTGGCTGTAGGCATTTTGGCACCAGGAGTACCTGAAAATGATATACTAGTCATCCTATAGCACCTCCATCAGCCAAGCAGGTAGTGCTTTAAAAACTGGAAGCATACAGACACCATTGGTCATTCTCTTGCTTTCTGCCTCACACACAGACCCCTTGGCCTACTCTATTCTTTTTCGAGACCAGAATATTCTCTCTGCTAGCTGATTTGTCTCTTTCCACATACAGTGTGCCCTCTCCATATATGCAGGAACTTCTGTGTAAAACAAAACAAACAAAAAAAGCAAATGCTTGCATCTCATTATCTTCAGTGAATGCAGCATGCTCACATCAGTGGCAGTGTAGGCATGTGCCTCTTGCATTCATTGACAATAATAGATGCAATGCTTCAAGCAACCTTGGATTTATGTATGCAAAAGTCACACCACAAGAGGCCACACAGTATACCTGAAATCACACTGAGATATATGAGAAGGACAACAAGAAACTGTAAATTGCTATTATCTGAGTTGTCCTCTAGTGAAGGCCAGATCCACATGCACAACAGAATGAGGTAGCAGAATCCTGAAAGGATCCTCCTGTTTTAAATAGGAGGTGAAGAATGCTGCTGAATGTTCCTTCACATACAAAACGACCTGCAAGATTTAAAAAAAAAATCAGAAACCTAACAAAATTAGTAAGCTCACTGCCTGTGGCAATTTATATGTTTTAACAATACAGAATCTATCATGTAAATTAAAATGGCAAAAAACATGGAAACGTGGTATTTAAAATGTAGAAGGGAACTTAATGTTAAAACCAGGTGCCTCCCGGCATGCAAGGAGATCTGAAGCTGTATAATAAGGCAAACAGCTGTAAAAGATGCTAAGTGTGTTATAACTTCTAAGTCAATGATTGGAGGAATCAGACTGGACTCAACAATGAAAAGTCTCTGGATGGGAGCAATAAATGACAAGATTGGTCTCTACGGGCTTAGAAAAACTATTTTGCCTCGTATTATTCCCATGCACATCTCCCTCTAATATGACATTGAGTTTAGAAAAAAAAACACCAAGAGAGTAGAAGTTGCTACTCAAGACTCATGATATCTTACATAGTCCAGCTTTGATTTTGGTCCATTTCTTTTGGTATTTGGCATTACTTCTCTTACTTTAATTATGAAAATAGGTGCAGGGAAAAGCAGTTGCAAACTGTTACGTGCACACAAGTGTACTACAATAATGTGGAAGTGGTAGGGGCAGGCATGAGATCATTGGAAGACAAAAATGGTACTATGACCTTTGTCATATCAACCCAAGATATATGAGGTGAATAGAAACCATTTTGACACCAATTTAACTATCATGGTTTCCCCAAAAGAAGTGCAAAAACTATAGCATTGTGATTTTTCCCCCAAATTCCACTATTTTTGTAGAATAACAATTTCCACATTTATGTCTATGAGGAACAAAACCTCCTCAACCACCAAATCACTTGACTATATAGCTAGAATTCTCTAACTCTGTGTGTGTGTGTGTGTAGACTTAGAATCAAAAAATCTGAAAACACCTGACAAAATGTTTTTTATATTGTTGTTGTGTGTCTCTTAAGTCATTTCTGACTTATGGTGACCTTAAAGGAAACCCATCACAGGGTTTTCTTGGCAACATTTATTCAAAGGCGGTTTGTTCTGCCTTCCTCTGAGGCTGAGAGAGTGTGACTTGCCCAAGGTCACTCAGTGGGTTTCCACAGCTGAGTGGAGATTTGAACACTGATCTCTAGAATTATAGTCCTATGACCAAACTACTGCACTATGCTGGCTCTCCACTTATTTTATATCCCCCTTTGAAAGGATACTATGGGCAATATATATGCAATTTTCATAATCTGCTCTTATGTTCCTTGCCATGCTGCATGACATAGCGCACTGTCAATACACAGTACACACTGTTTTTAAATACTATAAAGACTAGCACTGAAATCTCTAACCCACTTTTTTGTCCAATGTTTTTCTTTAACCTGCCTCATATCTCAAAACTAAAACAGTCACACAATGTAACTTTTTGGTTTTCAGACTATCAGTGACAATCAGTGTACATTTCATTAGTCCTCCACAGGAAAGATATACCCAAAGCTGTTCTCCTTTACAGAAACCTTAGTCTAGCCTATTGCTAACTGCTTGCATAAAGGAGAAGATATAGATATAGATATGTCCATCTATCTTAATATCTATGTATGAATGAATGCATACATATATGTAATGGATAAGTACAATATGTTGCCCATATCCAGGTGACTAGTATATATGAATTCACTTACCCAGGCTGAAATATGGTCCAAAAATATTACTTTGAATTTAATTTAAATTCAATAGAAATTGATGTAATAAAGGGAAATATACAGTGGCCTCTCAACTTTTGCGAGGGTTCAGAGTGCAGAACCCTCATGAAAATTAAAACACACACACACACACACACACAAATAATATCCCCCCTGCCCAAATGAGCACTCCCCCACGCTATTCCCTTGCCTTTTGCCAGGGCACACATGCCTTCTTTCCAGGCTCCTGGGCAAAAGGCAAGAGAATGGGAGGGTCAGTTCCAAGCATGTAAAAGGCATGCAAATGCCTCCCCCGCCCCATTGTCTCCATCCCATTCTCTTGCCTTTTGCCTGGATGAAAAGGAGGAAAGTGCGGTGCATCTAGGCTAAAGGCAAGGGAATAGGAGGGTGAGAATGAGAGGGGATGCAAGCAGGTGCTTCCCAAACAATCAAATTCACAAAGGTTAAACACACAAATGTGAAGCAAGGACCGCATACAGTATCACATGGAAAATGGAAGGGAATGGAAAATTTCAGAAACGGTACCACATTTGCTTGTGCTGTCATGATGATTTGCACTGTCCAAGTTGTCTCACATATCCTCAATGTGTACACATGCTGTACACTCTCCAGTCACTTAGTAAGCCTCTCAGTCATGGTATCTCATCACAGTACAGTAAAATTCTATAAAATTCATGTGTTTGTACAATATAGTAAAGTGCTTGTGTGTATACAGTAATAAAGTGCTTCTGCTTGAATGCCTGTGCTATTTGTAATGGCCCCAAAGCACGAGAGTGGTGATACTTTGCAGATAAAATCGCTCAGATTCACTCTGATCTGATGATGCAGTTGACACAGGTCCAGTTGATGTAATCTTGGCACCTGCTTGTTATGTATTATTGGATTTGTTTCAGTTTGTGCAACCTGAGGATGTGAACAGGAACCTTGGAGAGATTAGACCCACCACATGTATACTGGACCCTTGCCCCTCCTGGCTTCCGAAAGCAGCTAGAGGGTGACTGGCTGAATGGGTAAGGAATGGTGAATGCCTCACTGCAGCAAGGTAAGTTTCCAGCATGCCTGAAATAGGCCAAGGTGAGGCCATTACCAAAAAAACCCTCCCAGGATCCCACCACCCTGAATAATTATAGGCCATTCTCCAATATTCCATTTTTGGGCAACGTTCTCAAGCATCTGATGGCCTCCCAGGTCCAGGGGTTTCTGGATGAAATGGATTATCTAGAACCATCTCAATCTGGCTTCAAGCCTGGTTATGGGACGGAGACAGCTTAGATTGACTTGGTGGGTGACTTACACAGGGAACTAGACAGAGGGAGTGTGTTCCTGTTAGTTCTGCTGGATCTCTCAACAGTTTTCAACACCATCGACCATGGTATCCTTCAGGGCTGACTCTCTGGGATGGGACTTGGGGGCACTGTTATGCAGTGGTTCCAGTCATTCCTGCAGGCATGAACTCAGAAAGTGGTGTTGGGGGACTCTTGTTCAACTCCCTGACTGTTCGCCTGTGGGGTCCCTCAGGATTCTGTTGTGTCCCCCATACTGTTTAACATCTACATGAAACGACTCAGAAAAGTCATCTGGAGTTTTGGGGTTTGGTGTCAACAATAGGCTGATGAAACCCAACTCTATCTTTCCTTTCCATCTGACTCCAAGGAAGCTGTCCCAGTGCTGAACCAATGTCTGTTGTCAGTAACGGACTGGATTAGGGCAAACAAACTGAAGTTAATCCAGACAAGACAGAGATGCTCCTGGTCAGTCGAAAGGCAGATCAGGGAACAGGGACTTCGCTTGTGCTAGATGGGGTTACACTCTCCCTGAAATCTCAGGCCACAGCTTTGGTGTTCTCCTGGATTCACCTCTGAGCCTGGATGTCCAGTCTCAGCAGTGGCTAGGAGTGTGTTTGAACAATTAAAAATTGTGTGTCACCTGCTCCTGTTTCTTGAGACGTCAGATCTGGCTTCAGAGACACACACCTTGATTATATTCCACTTGAACTATTGTAATGCATTCTAGGTGGGGCTGCCTTTGGAAACTGTTCAGAAACTTTAGCAGGTTCAAAACACAGCAACCAGAATGCTGACAGGGGCCTGTTACAGGGAGCACATAACACAGCTTGTTAAAACAGCTCCACTGGCTACCTGTTCATTTCTGGGCACAATTCAAAGTGCTGGTTATGACCTATAAAGCCCTATATAGGTTAGGTCCAAGTTATTTGAAAGACCATATGTCCCTGGACAAACCTGCTGGAGTGCTAACATCTGCTGGGGAAGGCTTTCTCTTGGTCCTGCCATCATCCCAGGCTCAGCTGCTGAAGACTTGTATTTGAGCTGGGGGGTTTTATTTATTAACTTGTTTTAAAAATTGAATACTGTTTAATTGCTTTATTGTTTGATTTTATAATTTTAATTTTAATGTTTTTAATTTTTTAAAACATTTTTGATGTCTCTCATCTATTGTTGGAAGCCACCTTGGGTCTCACTCTGGGAGAAAGGCGGCATGCAAATATAATAAATAGATCAATAAGGTAATCATGATAAGCCTAAGTGAACCTGTAAAGGACTTCTTTTAAGTGAGAATGTGAAAGTTCTTCACTTAATAAGGAAAGAAAACAAAACATCTACTGAGGTTGCTAAGATCCATGGTGATAATGAATCTTCCATCTGTGAAACTGAGAAGAAGGGAAAAAAATCTGTGTTAGTTCTGCTGTCTTTACTCAAACTGCAAAAGGTACCTCCATAGTGTGTGATAAGTGTTTAATAAAAATGGAAAAGGCATTATACTTGTGCCCGAAATATATGAACTAAAAACAAATTATCATTAACATCATTGTGCTGTACCACAAAGCACTGAAGCTATGCAAAGACTTCAGCAGGGCATTTCCTCAAACAAGTGCCACTAACCCCATTACTACAAGTAGTGATGATTGGACAGATTTAAGAACAGGTTTGGACTTAAAATGTAAAACTGAGCGAAGAGCCTGCATCTGCCAGTGAAGCAGCTGCTGCCCCATTTCCAGATCAGTTTAAGAAGCTGATTTGATGAGAAAGGACACCATCCAAAGCAGGTGTTCAATTGTGATGAAAGTGGGTTTTTCTGGGGAAAAAATGCCCACTAGAACCTATATTCATAAAACTGCAAAGACAGAACAAGGCCATAGAGCACAGAAGGACAGATGCACTCTGGTCCTGTATGGCAACTCTACAGGGAATATGATAAAGCTAGGTGTAGTATACAAATCTGCAGAAGAGAAGAAGAAGCCATGTTTAAATATTTGAAGGGATGTCATGTCAAGAAGCAAATGGGCTTGTTTTCTGCTGCTGCAGAGACTAAGACAAGGAGCAATAGATTCAAGCTGCAGGAAAGGAGATTTCACCTGAACCTCAGGAAGAACTTCCTGACAGTCAGAGCTGCCCAGCAGTGGAATATGCTGCCTTGGAGTGTGGTAGAGTCTCCTTTGGAGGTTTTTAAGCAAAGGCTGGATGGCCATCTGTTGGGAATGCTTTGATGTGTGATCCTGCATGGCAGGGAGTTGGACTGGATGGCCCCTGGGGTCTCTTCCAACTCTATGATTCTATGAAATCAAAGAATCCATGTGTTCTTCAAAACAAAAACAAACCTTATCTCCCCATGCTTTGGCAACACAGTACGAAAGCATGGGCGACAGTCATCTTCTTTACAGAATGGTTTCATCCCAGAAGTTAAAAAGTCCTATTTATAGCAGACAATGCATCTGGCCATCCTGAATCTGTTTGCTATGAAAATGAAAATGTCAATGTTGGTTTCTTACCTCCCAATATAAGCTCATTGATTCAATCCCTTGACCAGGCATTCATTTTGTCAAAGCCACATATACCTGCCTGGTATTTGATTGTGTTCTAGCAGTATCTGATGCAGACTCTAATATGGACATAATGCAGTGCTGAAAATCCTTCACTGCTGCTGATGTAACATCCTTTATCAAAGCTGCAATTGATAAATTAAAATCAAAAACTGTAAATGCCTGCTGAAAACACTTGTGGAGTGACGTTGTAGATGATTTTTAAGCCTTCCCAGGGATCGATGGAGAAGCTGGGAGAATCATTCATGCAGCAAGATAACTTGTTGAAGAAGAATGTGCTGACCTGCTGGATGAGGAAGCCATGACAGCGATGAAGAAGTGTTAGCCAATGGTTAACCAAATGTTAACCAATGGGGAATTGCAGAAACTTGTTAAGATGTCTTCAAATGAAGACGAAGAAGAAATGGAAGCAAAAGCAACCACGTGGACATTAGAGAAATTTGCCAAAGAGTTTCAAATTTCATAGGCATTAAAGGACAAAATAATGGAATGCAGCATTAAAGTCACATGTATGATCACCAAAGGATTATAATCTCTACAGCAACATTTTGATGAATTAGAAAGAAAGAGATAACAACTTCAGATTACAACGTTCTTCCAAAAGATTCAAGCAAAAAAGCCTTCAGTTTCCCCAAGCATCAACACTGTCTGCTTCTGACACTGATATTCAACAATCAACATCGTCCTGGTGCTATCATCCAGGATTGCCTTCTGATTATCCTTCTTCTGATGATGATTTATTCTCTGACATATCCTCAGAAGACCAATACTAGCCTAACACTATGGCACTGAGACACTAGCATTAGGCTACTACTGACCTGATGCATATGAAAACATTTTGTTCCCATTGCTTTTTGGACTTCACGTTAATTTTTATCAGATATGCACTGCCTTTGGACAGCAAATAATGGCTTCAAAGTCTTCCTTCTTCTAGATTTTAAAGTTCTCTCCAAGTGGCAAACTTATCTTGATACCTATGTCATTCATCTTACTAAAAAAAATAGCATTCCCTATTATCCACATTTTTCATTATCCATGATTAAGTCCAAGAAGGTATCCCTGCAAATGCAGGGGACCTATTGTATACATATACATATAGATCTATAGGCACATTGGTGTATTTGCATAAATATATACGTTTGTATGTATATACATAAATGCATATTAGTGTATCACTAATATCTCTATCACTGTAAGATAAAAAGCTGTAAAACAGTATCACTTGGTTGTTCTTACCATATATTTCAGCTAATAATTATTCATCATTCTTTTTTGTCAGCAATAAAATATCTATAATGTATTAAGTTTGGTCAATTTCCATATTTGTCCGTGCCCATATATTTTTTTAATATAGAAAAAAAGGCAGAAACAAACAATTTTTAGTTACAGTGGAGTATCAGTAGTTACACATTCTCAAGAATGGAGCCAGATTTTCACCCCACTTACACTCAGACCCAAAAGGTTTGAAGAGTTGGATTTTGATCATCATACAACTGTGGAAGGCTACGGGGCCACATTAACCCTCAGGACTGCTTTGAGGGCTGCATCTCCATTGTGCCTGCTCCTGGAAAGAATATATGTATGCACACATATACATATATGTATATATATTTACCTCTCAAATTCTTACTGTGTTTTAGGACCTTCCTGGCCTCCAGAAGGCATTTTGGGGCATTTTGAGGTAAAAAAGTCAAACATTTTACAAAACATTGTTTTGATCTCTGGAGGCTCCAGGGGAGCCTTCAAGTATGGTAGAAATGCCTTCCACATACTCCTAGAAGTCATTTTGGGACATTTTTTACAAACAAAAATTTTTGATGTCTGGAAGGCTCAAAGATTACCTTTGGGGCGGCGCTTGGCTCACAGGCCTCACTTTGCCTGGCCTTGCATGCCAGGGCACATGGAGGCAACAGTTCGGTCATTTAAAAAGTGAATATTCTCAGCTTCCAAGATTTTAGACAATGAGCAAAACAGCATTTCAGTGATTGGTAAATATTTGTTAATTTGGCACTTACTTTATACGGGTTTTTTTTTTAAAAAAACTTAAACATCATTTGATAAATTGAACTAACATTTAGTTCTTGTAGTTAGGTTGTTGATCTTTTGCCTGAACACACATTATCCTCAACAATGAGCTTGGCTCCCTCATCACCACAGTATTTCAAGATGGGATAATGCATAACCTACAGCCTAGAATGGTTTCACAAGAACAGCTATAGTCTTAATCACCTAGTAAAAAAGTAAATAAACCTTACAAACATTTCCACTTCTAGTCATTTGGCTTCCAATGTCTACCTAATCAAACCCTTAATGTTGCCTTTTAAACTACCCAGTAGTGAGGGAAAATCAAGGAGGACATTTGTCACTACTTTTCTGCCACTACTGCAGTTTCTTCAAAGAAAGTAATGGCCGAGGTAACTGATAAACCAAAAAAGCCCAAACAAACAAATCTGTTTTGAAATCTGGCTCATGTCAAGCTCATTTAGTTAAATCAGCCAGGACTAGACTGGCAACAGTTACTCAGAGGACCTTCTCATCAGCTGCCCCTAGATGGTGGAATGACCCGCTGGAAGAGATTCAACAGGAAAATATGCTGGCCAAATTTTTAAATGTACTAAAGATTTATCTCTTCCAGCAGGCCTACCCAGTCTAGTTTTAATTGTGCTTTTAATTGTATTTTTAATTGTACTTTTAACTGTATTTTAATTGTACTTTTAACTATATGTTCTAATTATAGTACATTTGTATTAATTGTTCTATGTGTGTTTTAACTACAATTTTTAACTCCATCTATTCTGTACTCCACCTCAAGCTTCAGAGAGAGGCAGGTAACAAATAAAGATTATTATTATTATTATCATCATCATCATCATCATTATTATTTCTGATTATTAACACAGGTAAAGGATAGAGGGGTAGTGGTTTAGGAAATGATAATGCATAGCTTCACATCCTCACATTCTGTAAAAAATCCAAAAGGGAAATTTACATTCTGTTCTCTATAGAACAGCAAAATAAAGATATTTGATCTGATAAGTATTTGATTTATTACTTCTAGAGATCAAATAATTCAAAATATTTGATAACATCAAATATGGAAATATTCAAATATTACCTGTTTGGATATAGGCTATGAAGCAATGGAAGATTTTAAACATCTTATAGACATATTGTCCAATCAGTGCAACATCTTCAAAGATGTCTGTTTTCTAGATTCTTAAATGTTGTTCGTTTCAGAGCTTGGAAAGGTTACTTTTTGACTACAACTCTCAGAATCCTCCAATTAGCATGGTCACAAGGTAGCTTAGCTAGGGGACTTTGGGAGTTATTTCAAAAATGTGATTTCTCTAAGCTCTGTGTTGTCTTAGAAGGCTGAGAGGACACAAATCAGTTTTTTTCAACAAAAACAGAACATCTACAAGAAAACGCTGACTCCAAACTCTCATCCCAATAAAATGAAGCACAGTGTCACCAAGTCACCTATACTTAAACCATATAATGACACTATCCACACTTTTTCAAAATACTACCAACAAATTCTGGAGCTCTAGAACTGAAAATCTTCTTTAGATAACAAATAGCGGAAACTCTATGGGAAAAAATGCTTGTTCTATTTACATAAATCAGCCCAATCCTATAAATATTTCCTTAGAAGTTCCACTGAAATTCAAAGTCAGTATATTTAGGCCTTGCCTCTAATTGCTGATCAGGCATACAAAGTGAAATGTGAACACTCCTAAGGAAATTGGTCCCTCAAGTCATTCTGCCCTCGAATGTGATATTCCCAACACCCCAAGGCCTCCCCTAAAGCATGAATTTCATAAATTGTTCCACACAGGTTTACTGCAGAGCCTTTAAAGTTCTTGCCCTGAATCCAAGGAAATAGGGACACTTACCCATTTTCCCTTCACATTCTGCAGTTCAGAAGAGGGACTATATTTTAACTTTTAAGATTTCTGTTCTTACACCAGTCATCATCACCTTACTGCAACCCCAGCCTACTCTTTCTTGTTACCAAAAGTTCTCAACACTTGTATTATGGTCCTTTAAAACTTGAAATCAAAACATGCTGCTAACACTGTAATTCTTTAAAAACTATTTTCATCTAAATATACACTTTTTATTTACCCCAAAATGTGTTTTTATTCATCAAAGCAGTGACTCATACTACAGAAAATATTTAGAGCATTCCAGTTGCCTTCCCAGGAGTTAAAACAGGGAATGATTTACCAAAGACAGGTCCCAGAGAAGTCAAGATGTTCCTAGCAAAGGATGGCTGTACCTTTAGGGATAATCAGTACTCTGTCCAGTTCTTTTCTTAAGGATCAGTAGCCTAAGTCCTTTCCAGTTAATGCCGTTTTTAGTTGAATCATGTAAAATAATTATAATTTTCATAACAATTATAATTAATAAACCACAACAAAGATGACTTTTATTTTCATTGACAACTAAATCTAACAGCCCTGTGGCGTGATGCAAAGGAAACATTATAATGCCAAACTTTTTGCTTTTAATTTAAAGTTTTATTTTAGTAACTTCCCTATCAGCCTGTCCTTTATACCACATGAGAATTTCAAATTTGTTTTCAAACAGAAGAAAACTAGTTTCTTATGTTACTATTCTCTGTCTTCATATGCATAAGAATGATGACCACAGTCAAGAGAAGAGCACACAGCCCTGAACTTTCATAGGTAAAATAGAGGGATAAACATTCCACTGTGAAAGCAAACATTCATGGTCTTTTTCCATCCAACCATGCCTGATTCTTTTGCAATTTTCCCGCAGGCTTGAGCCCATTCATCAAATTAATCTGAGCCCCACTTTCAAGCTAATCCCTCCCAGGCCAGCAACCTGCTTGCAGGTGCACCTCTGCTTTTCAAAACATTACAATGCAAGCTTGCACCAAGTGTAGCTTAAATTCGAACACTGATGCAAACAATCTGTTGATGCATGCTCACTGAAGAAGGAAAAAGAAATTACTCATTTGAATCAACAGTAAGGCAATAAATAATATGAAATTACTCCTTGTTACATCCATACAGTAATTACTTCCTTTTTGGCACTTTCCTCTTCAGATACTTATAAATTACATTTTCAGGGCTCCACCAATGCTAGCTGACCTTGGTAGCCAGCCAAACATCTGTGCTCACTGCTGATCCAACCCCCCTCCCCCCATGATGGGGGATGGATCCTGTATGTGATATTGTTCTGGAGCTATTCCAACTGCCTTAGACAAGCAAGGCAACTATGGAGGCAAGCTTATGTATTACCTCCCCAGCTCCAGGCTCCATAAATTGGGATTAGGTCTCACTATTGACTATCCCAGAACCTTTGAGTTTCACTGCTTTCCATGTACCCCCAAATTTCAAAGCACATGATCAGAGAGCAACGAGATCCTTCTCCAATCTCCACAAAAGGGCAAGAGTTTTCACCAGATTCAAAGATGCACTGACTTATAGCCATTAGGTGAGTAATATCATGTTAATGTACTCTACCCATTTATCTTTACTAGAAGCAGTAGGAAAATACCAGAACGGCCATCCATCAAGCTTTTGAAATAGCTGCTACTGGAAAATGCTGATTTTCTTTCCTTCCTATTTCTTTCCCCACCATTACCGTATCTCCTATAAGCCACACTATGAGCTATTATTAGATATTACTTTGGGCACTTTTTGACAGGAAGGCAAAATATACACATAGCAAATATACAAAAACTTGCGCACCTGAGAAAGTTCCATTTGCTGGGGCCAGAAATCTCAAAAGCCAGTGCAGAGCTATCTCTTACCCACTCTCTTTTTTTCATTTGTGAATGACAAAACCATTAAGTCTTAATTCCATTCTTTCCACATAAGAAGAGCTACAATCCTTTGATCTAATACAGATCATGCTGGCTGGCAGATTCTGGATGCAATAACTCAAAGAAGTAACTTTTTCAAGTTTTGTTCCAGTTCTGTCTTCTGCTTGTTCTACATGGGATAGCATTCCTTTTGAATGTTTAGGACTGGTCACGGATCCAACACTACTTATAGATGACCGAGTTTAAGCTGTGGCCTGGAATATATTTAAACAACTCAAGCCGGTGAAAAAGCTGCAGTCCTTCCCAGAGAAGACAGATTTGACCATGGTCACATATTCAAATTGAAGTATTGTAACCTTCAACACTGGGCTGTCTTTGCAGTCTGCTCTGAAAATAAGGTAGTACAGGACTGTCGTTTCAAGGTGTTGTGGGAACCTAATAGTCAGAACATATTACTCTATTATTATTTAACATACACTTGCTCCCATTTTTTTTTATTTCTGCTTGCTCCAACATGATCCCTTCTCCATTAATACTGACAGAGGAAATTTCATATCTACTTGGGGTGAAATTGGTGAAAATGTGAGACAAGGCATTCTCAAATATTATAACCAAACTACAGAACCCCCTCTCTAGAAAGCACATCTAGCCAATTCTCTGTCACCCTTCAGAAAGTTAGTACAGGCCATTATCCTTCAGGATAGGAGAAGAATTCCTACATTGAAAGTAAATTACTAAATTGGTTATATTGGATACTTCTTTTATCTTTCCTTTCCTGATGGATTTTGTTGATTAAAAAAACATAATTTTTACCACTGTAAAAGTAATTTTGAGGTGTCTGTTTTGGTCCTGAAGCAGCCTGTAAATAAATATCAGATGCAGTCTCCACTCCTTAATTTAAGGATTAGGATTAGGTTACTGTAGTACAGACATTTCACAGAGATCTTTTCAGTCATGGACAATCCAGTAGCTAAAATCCTGAGTGGTGCGAGCTACTGCTTGAAGCATATTACACCAATATTCCTCTGAATTCACTGTATACAATATTGGGACCTGTTTTCAGCAATCCCTAGCAACACATACAAAGCCATGTTCACATAAAAAAATCCTGCTTATCTTGCCGGCTGGGGCCTTTGGAACCAGAGTTTCTAATGCACCCACTAGAGTGATGTCCAGCATGTGGACAGTTACAAGGAAAGTCTTAAGTCCGAGGGAAATATCTTTTTCTTGTTTGACTGCAAGTGCACAGGGGAAAGTGCAGCATCCATAATCAACTTTGGTTCCTATCAGCCAAGTAGAACAGCAAGTCTTTTGGTTTACTTAGTCCTTTGTACTGATTACCTTCTTTCAAATGCTTATCCTTATTCTTATTTGATACTGCCGGAATTGTATTCCATCCATTAACAAGTGGCTTGCATCCACTGAGAAGAGCTGTCTGAAATAACAGTGCCACAGCATTCATCATCATTACATCAGCAGTAGGGAAAGTTTATGCTGATTGCTATCAGCATCCAAAGTGCCCTGATCAGTGTGCAAGCAAACAAAAGATGTTTATTTTATTTTTTTTCAGAAATGACTCTAGGTATTTGGGGTGTTCGTATGCTCTGCTTTGATCTGCACTACTGGCGGCAATCCTTGGGGATCTGTTTCAACAGAGCAAAACCATGTGAAAGTGAAAAAACACAAGGGGTAGCATGTAGAACAATCAGAAAATTACAGTTTCTTTCAAGCATAAAGTGCCTTTTATCAATCGTATTCAAAGTTGTTATTCCATTCCTGGGGAATATTCAAGGATAAAAAATTCTGTCTTGGTCAGGTCCATTCAAAATACACAAGACAATGCAATACAAGAACTATTTTATTTAGATTCTAGAGTCAGAAATGCTTAATAATGATATATGAAAATCTGCACTGACATAATTTCTTGAAAAACAGAGGCTTGTCCATAAAACATGATAAATGTTTAAAGGCTCTCTGCTGCCATGTCTTAACTCTCCCCCTTCACATGCTGTGCGCATCTCCTCCTACCAGGTAAAAGTATGCTGTGTGTGCTGTACTTGACAAAACACACACACACACACACACACTTAAAGATGTGTTAAGTGTAATTCTTCACTTGAAGGAAAATATGTTGTGCGTGTGCTGTAAATATAATTCCATTTACCGGGTGAAAGAAAGAAGTTTTACTGACTAATTCATTTAATTGTAAATATGTAACGAGAAATATTTACGTACTGTCTCAAACTAAAACAAAATTAGGAACAGGCATAGTAGATAAACAACAGTTCTCGGACAGTTGTTGGTGAGACCTAATCCCAGTTTATGGAGCTTGGTGCTGGGGTGATGATACATAAGCTTGCCTCTATAGATGCCTTATTTGTCTAAGACAGCTGAAAGATGGGGCAATAAAGAAATGTGTCAAAGCAAAATGATGGACACATGAAGTAATCCATTATTGCTGGAGAAGCAAATAAATATACAGTTGCTTTATACTAGTTTAGATCACTGCCCCATCTTATCCAATATTACTTTACTCCAAGTGGCAACACCTCTCCAAGATTTCAGGGAATGTCTTTTTCAGGTCACTACCTCAAAACCCTTTAACCCAAGTTAGATAGCCCTCCAAATGTTGTTGAATTCTACCTTCCTAACCCCCAGCCAGCACAGCCAATGGTTGAAGTTGATGCAAGTTGTAATCTAAGAACATCTGGACAGTCACAGGTTGCTTGTCCTCATTTAAAGCCAGAGACCAAAACCAGAAACTTCTAAGACAGATAGTGTAACAGACAGCGTAGAAACAGAGTGAGCCAAATTCAAAACCCTGTTCCATCACATAATTCTCATTGATTAACCCTGGATCATTCATCTGGCAACCTGGTTTATCCCATAAAATTCTTGATGAGATCATGGCAGACATGCAGGGCTAGTTTGTATACTGTATTTTAAAGAATATAGCTAAACATATAAAGAACTAGTGTATATACTCGGCATTGCCCGGGAATTTATTTTCTCATAGGTAAAACTTGTTAGAAATACCTTAGGAATTACCTCACCTTACCTTACCCTAGGAGTTAGATGTAGTTGAAATACACAAATTTGAGAACCTGTGTCTCTAATTCCCCAAACTGTGTTGTCCAATACCTGTAACTTTTGCCCATATTCTCCAATCCAACCTGTATTCAGAGTTGTTAACATACAGAGGTTGGTTTCCTGAGGGAATACACTGTCTTCCTTCTTGCTGCTAGGCCTCACCTCCATAACAAGCGGCCTGAGCTCTCTGGCTGAGAATTCTAAAGGCCTCTCCCTGAACTGCCAACCCCAGGATTCCACAGAATCTTCACAGCCAGCCAATCCTATGAGGTCTTCTCACTTCACTCAGTCAATCATATGAGGTCTTTGCCTGCCTGACACAGACAAACAGACAAATTCACTCACAAACTTTGACTTTTATGTAGTAGATTAATGAATCAAATGTAAGCAACATGTAAGTACAGCAGACAGAGAGTAATCACGGGGTGCAGTTTGTCATGGAGTATTAAGTGATAGGTGCTGTAGGCTATTGTTCAGAGCATGGAACTGGTAAAACCACCTCTGAATATTCCTTGCCTAAGAAAACTATGAAATTCACAGAGATGCCAAAAATCAACAGGCAACCTGAAGTCGTATACACACATACTAAGTACATGTTCCATGGCAAGCCGGACTTTGCCACCATGTAATGCACGAAATACCCTTCACCCCATCCCCTGTTCCAGAACAAAGCTAGATTGAAAAGCAGGTTCAAAGGTCTTCTCAGATGCAAATTAAACTATTCCTTCATGCTACAAAATTGACAGCTGGATTAAAATAAATATGTGTGGGGCACTGATCAATTGTCTGGAATTCCATCTTTCAATCAGATCACAAATAGATCAACATTTATACAAATGCATACAAATCCTCCCTCATTTTTATCATGTCCCTGAAATCTTCTGAACTACAAACAGAATTCTATTCCTCCTGTTGCCTACGATATTAGTAGTTAACAGGGATTTTTTAACTAAACAAACAAACAAAAAATACTGCTTCTTGTTCATTTCTTATTTCATTCAATGAAGCTTATATAGTTTATATTTACGTATTTTAACCCCTCTCAACCATCCAGATAGCATCAAGATAAAACATTTAGAATGCATGAACTCAAAGAGTTCAACCTATCCTTTGGTATATTTCAGTTCTCCAGAAGATGCAGTAATAATTAAGACATTCCTCAGCTACTTTTATTATATGAAAGTTTTAGAAGACCTCATTAATTGGAATCACTGCAAGATTCCACAGTGTTTCTCTGGACCAGATTCAAATGTGAGTTACACTATGTGCCATTCCACAAGTTTTAATTAAGTAACAGCCCACAGGTGTCAGGATAATGTGGGAAGGATATAATACTGAAAAAGATCAAGGCAAGCAAAATGATTGTGGGCTTGAAGCGCCTTCCCTATGAGGGAAAAGGAAGTATTTTGGCCTTGAAAATAAAACAAACTATAAAGTATTTAGGGGAGACAAGAGAAGTGCAAACTGCAATAAGAATGGCAAGGACAGAGATCATACTTTTTTTTATTCAGTATCCAAAGTTGAGGTCACATGGCAAAGCTAATGGACATTAAAGAAAAGGACTTTATCCAATACATGATTAACATCCACATTTCACTACTTCAAGAAATCAAAATGCCACTAGATTAGCTTCCCTTGGAAGAGAATTGGATACATTTATTAAAGGTAGACCTAGCAATAGGTATTAATTAGAAAGAACAAAATGAAGCTTCCATATATAGAGTCAGTATAGCTTGTAACAGACCATGAATTGCCAATATATAAAAACTAAATATAGCTAAAGAACACAACACCAACCATTGTGTATTAAGCTCCTGTGCAAGGCAAGTGAGGCTCAAAATTCTACAACAAAGACTTTTGCCATATATGAAATGACAAATAGCAGACATCCACACTGGGTTCAGAAAGAAACAGACAGATTTTATATTGTAAATATACATTGGATAATGGAGCGCACCAAAAATTTCAGAAAAAAATCAGCCTGCACTTTATAGCAAAGCCTTTGATTACATCATGGAAAATTATGGATCACACTTAAAGAAATAGGTCTCCACAACCTTTTACTGTCCTGATGTGTATCCTGCACTTAGGACAAGAGGTTACCATCAGGACAAAATATGGAGAAACAAAATGGTTTCCAATTGGCGAGGGAATCAGTTAAGGCTTCATTTTATCATCCTATCTGTTTAACTCGTACACTGAACATATCATACATAAGGCAGGATTAGATTCTGAGGAAGGAGACATGAAAATTGGAGGAAGGAACATCAACAATTTAAGATATTCAGATGATCCACACTCCTACACCTGAAAAACCATGAATAACTCCCTCCCCCACAATCCCCCTCCCATTCCCCTCTAGGGCTCTCCCCTCTCATTCCCTTGCCTTTTGCCTTAGTGCAAGTTCTCAGCACCAGGGCTAGGGGGAAGGGAATGGGAGGGGGGCTCTGGAAGGGAGAAGGAAGGCTCATGCAAGTCTTCCACACACACACACACACACCATTCCCTTTACTTTTGACTTGGCACAAGTTCTCAGTGCCAGGGCCAGAGTGAAGGCAATTGGAGGTGGGGGGAGCTCTGGAAGGCAGAAGGAAGGCATGCACATGTCTCTCGGCACCACCATTTCTTTGACGTTTGTCAGGGCACCTGCTATCCTTCTCCGTGCACAGCTAAATGCAAGGGAATGGAAGAAAAGGGGGAGAAATGTGCACTTTTCATGAATAAACAGATTTGTGAAGGAGAGCCACAAATGTGGAGGGAGGACTGTACTAGCAGAAAATAGAAAGACTTGGAACAATTACTGAAGCAAGTCAAGGAAGAAAATAGAAATGTAGGTTTACAGATGAACATTAAGAAAACAAAAATAATGACTACAGATGATTTACATAACTTTAAAGCAGACAATGAAGACATTGGCCCTTTCAACACGGTTACTCAGTTATTAATATTATTAATATTAATATTAAGGCGGGCCAATGCGTCTTGTCACAGATGTCTTCTGCACCTTGGAACGGACTAGGTTCAGTTTATTTACCTTCGTTCTGCATGTGTGGTGATAAAGCACGCTATTTGAAAACCGGAAGAAATCGGTTTTCCAATTTTCCAGATCAATCCAATTTGTACTTTCACTCACAGTGGTGCAGACACATCCATTTGCACCAATGCAAATTGGTGGTCAGGGGAGGGCTTGTGGGAGGGGCCGGGGGTAGTATGGACTTACGCACATACGCAATGACGTACTAAACCATGCAAAAAAAAAAAGCCAATCACAACCAATGGGGGGTGAGGGGAGTAGTGGGAGTGGCCACGGCAGAGGCAATGTGGATTCATGAACTTGCACTCCTCCGAATCAGAATGGAACATACACAGTTGCTGAGCAGAAGGAAATGAGGGAAAGTCCGCCTTGTTTCAAGCTCAGAAAATCTAGTAAGAAACGGCACAAACCGATTCACTAGCCTCGTGCAGAAAGGGCCACTGAGATAGTGCAAGATTTCCTTGCTATTAATCTAAATGGGCACTGCAAACAAGAAATCAGAAGAAGACTAGGACCTCAAAGGGCAGCTGTGAAGGAACTAAACAAGATCTTAAAGTGTGAAGATACATCATCAAATACTTAAGTTAGGATTATCCATGTCATTCTACTTCCAACTTTTATGTATGGTTGTGAAAGCTGGACAGAGAAAAATGCTGACAGAAAGAAAATCAACTCATCTGAAATATGGTGCAAAGAGTTCTAAGGATACCATAGACTGCTAAAAAGACAAATGATTCTCAGTGTCCTTCTCCATGTGCAGTGCCCCTCTCTCCCATTCCCTTGCCTTTTACCTCAGCACATGTTCTCCATCACCAGGCAAAAGGCCTCCCTCTCCCATTTCCTTGCCTTTTCTCAGCAATTGGGCAGAAGGCAAGGGAATAGGTGGAGGCACATGTGCTCCTTCCTTCTCCACACAGTGCTCCCTCTTCCTTCCCTTTGCTTTTTGCCCAGGTGCAGAGAAGGAAGGCACATGAGATCAGGCAAAAGGCAAGGGACTGGAAGGAGGACAATGGGAGAGGCATGGGTAGGGGAAAGGCATGGGTAGGAGGGAGGCATGGATGACTTGCGAATAATCAGATTCAGGAAGTTCAAACCTGCAAATGTGGAGGGAGGTATGTGATGCTTGTACAGATGGATAGGCTCAATCAAGGAAGCCACAGCCCTGAGTCTGCAAGACCTGAGCATGGCTGTTAATGATAGGGTGACTTGGATGTCTTTTATTCATAGTGATGCCAGAAGTCAATTTAACAGCACTTAACAAGAACAACAACTAGTTTGTAACAGATGAAAACAAAGAACAGGATAAATCTTTCATTTTCAAACTCTACCTGTGAATACCCAGAGGTATCTGCCTGACCACTGTGGAAAAGAAAATGCTGTATACAATGGACACTTCTGATCCACTGGGTACATTTTCTGATACAACCGTAGGTATTCTTCCTGAGCCACTTCATAACCAACCAATTCCTCCTGAATTCACTTTTGCTGATCCATCTTCTGATTAATTTACATCAACTCATATAATAGATATATACAAATAATTACCAAGAGCTAAACTAATCTCACACAAATGAACTAAACATCTCTCTTTACATGTTACTCTCTCCACATTGTTCCATCCTACATAATGGAAGATTTCAAAACATCTTGAACCAAAAAGTTTGAATAGTGATGAGTGTGTAAATCCTAAACAAGCTTAATCTAGGACTCCAAATAACACCAACTGGGGAAAAGAATAACTCATAATTCTCCACGTTAAAAAGCATTAGCAAGACCAGGGCCCTTTTCGCACACTACCTCCAACGTGAAATGGCCACAGAATGGCCATAGGATCATGACAATGGTATTGTCGCCAACCTGTGGCCATCCTGGCACAATCACAGATTAAATCATGTTTGGGTTTCCCCCGAACATGACCCTTGATTGCGGAGTCCTCCCGCGTCCCTCCCGCACTTACCTGTCATGTGGAACATCAGGAAGCACAATGGCTGTGCTTCCTTCCCCACCGCAGCCTGGGAAAGTGCTGGGCTGCGATGCAGAAGGGAGGAGCTAAGCCATCGTGCTTCCTCCCATCCAGCAGGCAGTCAGTGAGGAAGGAGAGTGCAGCAGATGCAATTCCTTCCCGGAAGAGACTTTCCCAAGATTGCCACACGATGGCTCCAGGAGAAAGATTATGTGCGGCAAGGGCCCAGAAATAACTAAGTATAACTAAGGCCATTTCCACACTACATTCTTATAGTGCTATGATTCCACTTTCAACATCCTATGGCATCCTGGGGTTTGCAATTTAGGGAGGGGCATTTAGAATTCTCAGCCAAAGAGCTCTTTGGCCTCAGTAAACTACAAATCCCAGAATTCCACAGGATGTTGAAAGTGGAATAATAGCACTATAAAAGGATAGTGCGGAAATGGCATAAGTATAACAGCTAGCTCCCTTAGAGTTGAGAGCTGGCCAAATAAAGACATCATTGTTTTGTGGATTTGAGATTTTGTTGTATTTTACTCCAGGGGCAACATAGCTACCTCTGAATATTTTTCCTGGATTTAAAGATACTGAATTTTGTCACAACAGGGGAAATCTTAAGAAGAGGAAGCTAACACACTGAGACTTCATGAGAGTTCTACCTCCAACAAGGGGAAATCTCTTTCATTTGGACAACTGGTAAGTTTTACCTATGTATATTTGTGCCTTCAAGTTGCCTGTCGACTTACAGTGACCTCATAAATTTCAAAGGGCTTTCTAGGCGAGAAATATTCAGAGATGTTTTGTCAGTTGCTTCTTCTGAAATATAGCCCACACAGCACCTAGAAGTTTTTCTAGATGCAACAGTACTAGACTTCTTCAGAAATTCAAAGTTCTCTGCCAATGAAAGAGGCAGTTAGCTTCATACAGGACAGGAGCAGCCTGGATCTCAAAAGAAGTCAGTTGCTAACAGAGTTGAAATTTTATCATCTGTCTTTTACTGCCCTTTGTCTCTAATCTCCACATGGCCAAGAAAGGAAGTGGACTCTGCCTGCATTGAGATCCCTCCAGACCACCTTAACTTACAGCAGACATAACACCTGAGACAAACGCAGGCCTGTGGTTCTGACATTGTCATTTTTATTCTCCTGTATGATTTTTAACATCTTTGCCTGATGAAGCAGCCAATGCAGCTTTGAAAGCTTGCATGATGTATTTTGTGCATTTTAGCTGCCTCAAAGTTATCACTGTTTCGTGGATTTTGTTGTATGTTGCTGCATGACCACAACGGCTACCCTTGAATATGTTTGTGTTAAGTTACTCATGGCTTAGAAGGGAAGGTGTGGAGAGCCTTTTCAATTCTTCCCTAGTTGATCACCTGGCAGTAGAACTAACCACAAAGAAACCTGAACAAGTGGCTGTTGACAAATCCGCTATATCTCCTTACAGGTTCAAATCAGCTCACAACAGTATTTGGTCTGGGATGAGTCTCTTCTATCTGGTTTTAGAATCTATTCAACACTTCTGTATTTGATCACACTGTATTTGGTCAGGTTTGCTCTACCCCACAGCATATTAGTCAGATGTTGAATTGGAATTTTGCCTTATTATTTTCAAATTTGGACATCTTCTTTTAAATAAAACAATACTGCAAATTCTGATTTGAGATGCAGCTCTGAAGTCCAATTGTTAACTATTACTATTAAGTCCCTTATTAATATCTACCAAACTCAGGCCATTTCCACCCTATACTGTTATACTGCTCTTATTCCATTTTCAACATCCTGTGGACTTCTAGGGTTTGCAGTCTACTGAGGCCAAAGAGGTTTCTGGCTGAATTCTAAATGCCCCTCCCTAAACTGCAAACCCCAGGATTCCATAGGATGTTGAAAGTGGAATAATAGCACTATAACAAAGTAGGGTGGAAATGGCTATCTATTAGTGAAAAGCAAGTGAGATATTGAAGATGCCATCTTTTATTAATTTGGTTGCTTCTTACAAGATGTTTTAATGTTTCCTATGTATTCTTTAGGGCACATACAGCTATCAAAGCAGCTTATAACTGTCTTGGTTAAAAAATAGTAACATATCCATTTCAGCACTGCAAAAATCACAGGTGTCTGGTTATCCAATCATTTAAAAGTATTGTGGCTCAGAATTTCACCATTACACCTAAATATTAAGTACTGCCATTCATGTTTTTTTCATTTATTTGCAGCCTAGATCAGTTCTCATATTAAAGAAAGAAATAGCTTCAACCTAACTAATGACACATGCTTACAAAAGACAAGATGAATGATGAATATTTATGCCAGGACCAACTATATAAGGTAGTTCGCATTTGTAAATAAAATTCAAGCATTGTTTGGGATTTGTCATCCTGATGCTGTGTAGATGCTGCTAAAATCATTTGGGACTTACTAGCATGTAAAGACTTTAAGATTACAGTGTATGGATATAATCCTCTTCTGCAAAAATTGCTGCTGAGTGTTGCAAAGTAATATAGCTTCATGAACTTCATGCCTAACACCTTGTAAACATCCTTTGGGTTCCACTGGAGTTTCTTCTTCTACCCATGTATCCCTTTCAAGTTGGGTACGGAACAACTTGCATGAATCCATAAATGTTGTCTCTAACCAAAGCAGAGATGGGTAGGAGGCAGTTGCTTTTCAGTTAGTTTTCAGTTAGTTGGTTAGCTGTGATAGCATGATATATCTGACAAATACAGAAAAACTATTTTTCTGCCATCTAAATCACCTGATGTCACCTGCAGAATCCCTAGAAACTCATCAAGTGGCACTCTGTTTTACTGTATTAATAAATTCCAGGGGAAAAGTGAGAAAAAAGTAAATGTGCTATAAGCATTTGTTTAGAGAAAAATATGTTGATCCTATACTTTTGTGACCAAAATCATGGCTTAAGTACCTTTTAAATTCTTCTGCAGAACTGCCATTCACATGTCTCCACCTTGTACAGTGTAAATTCATGCTAAGCATGTACAAAAAGAAATGCAGAAACCACTTTAAGATCAGCCATGTGTAGCCTGCTCTAGGATAGCCCTTTTTTAATCATATTCATTCAAAGGGATAAAACTACACCCCAGAAGACATCACAATCTCTTTCCATCTTCATAACAAGATTTTCTCAGGTTGAACTGTTGGTACTACTGGAAATGTCTAATGACTTTTGGGCAGTGAGAAAAGTGATTTTAAAGGCAGATTCTTTTACGCTTGCAAACTCTCTTATCATAACAATATAATAAAATAAACTACAGACACCAGGCATTGTTTTTGGCTTGTATCCTGGTGTCACTTGAAGAAAAAAAATCAGCTATATGCTGCCACAAATAGCCCCTCCTTTTTATTGCTAATAGTTGGATCCCAATGGCGCAAATAACTTCTTATGGCATATTTTCCATTCTCACTGATGTATTGCTCTATGGCATCAACCCCAATTACACTGAAATTTAAATCCATCAGTGTCACACAACAGGGCTGAACAAAGAGTATTTTTCACATACCATAGTCTCTAGAACATAGCTGCAACATCACTATTGCTTTCATCGGCCCCTCTCTGTCTGATTTAGCATGTGTAAATCACAAGCTCCTGCACTCAACCTTTTATCAATCAAACTGTTTAGACAAAGGTATCTTGCAAGGCTGCATCCAAGACATGGAGTTCAACTTCTAGAATTCCATCATGCCTGCTCAGTATACTTTGGTTAAAGATGGAACACAGTTTCACATTCTAAGCAAAGCCAGATGTTTTTCACCTTTCCAGTAAGAAGCATGGCAAACTTTATACATCAAGGAGGAATTCCATGTATATATATATATATGTATATGTATATGTATAAAGTCCTTCCTTTCCAGCTTTAAAACTTCATTTCAGACTTTAGACTTGTCTCATTGTAAAACAGGAATCAGAACATTATAAAGGATAGAGTTGGGTTTGAATTGTTTGTTTTGTTCTGTTCTGTTCAACAGTAGAGTAAAGGGAAGGAACTGATTTAACTCTGTTTTACTACAAGATAAATTATAGTATGATAGATTCCCCAAGAATCACGAAACCTTATTTTTTTCAACCTAAGAATAAAGTATTTTCAGAGAACCTTAGAAGTTGGAAACTTAAGACATGCAATATTAACCCACAGGACCAAGTTAGTCTATGGAGAACTGCAATTTAAATATTCTCCTTCAAATTACAATATGTCACACTGATTTCAATGGGATTTATTTCTAAACATGCATATAGAAAAGCTGAGATCTTAAGAACACTTATAAGAAGCCCCATTTAACTGAGTGCAATTTAATTTTTGTAAACATATAAAATCAGCTGGCAAATACTCAGAAACAACAACTAATATTATTTTAATACTAATCAGGTGATCAAACTGGGATAAAGTATTAAGCAACTATGAACATTCAATTTAAAAGCACTGCATACCTCATTTCAGTAATCTGTGTATAATTTAAATTTAGTGCATTGCTTATGTATTGTTCACAGCAAAACAAACACATAGGATGAAGCCAACAAAGTCCTTAAGAAAAATGCTAACCCTTCCTGTCTGTGCGCGTGCACACACACACACATTCTCCTCCAAATCACAGTAGAAGGCAGACTTCGAAAGAAAGCAGGAGCTTAGAGACTGAGCTAGAAGGCAGGGAGGAGACTTACCTCAAAACCTAGCCAAGTGGAAATCTGAGCAGTAATTCTACAAGTCGGCAGAGCACACTGTTAGAGCAACAGCAGTGTGAAGAAGTGTTGGGTAGCATTGCCTGAAGGCATCACTAATACACTGATGACTAATGACTGGGCCAGGAAGACAATGAATTTGTGGGCTGAAAACTAAGCGAAACCATGCAATACCTTGACAAATGGGCTTTCACAATTTCATTCACTGAATAACCTTTAAGCACAAAATTGGCTCAAGTTCCCTTGAGAATAACTTGACACATGTTGTTGAACAATGCTATAGGTATTTTCCTTTTTTAAACAAACCACTCTTACATTAAATACATAAACATGAATGATTACAGAGAATAAAACTTGGGAGTTAGCTGAGGAAGAGTTATGAGTGAAAAAAAATCCAGAACTGAAAGGAGAGACAAAATTGCTCTTTCTTGATTTGGTGGGTTGGAAAATATTGTCAGTTTCAAACTGCATGAACGGTTGCAATTTACTTTTTCACTTGTAGTGTACAGCAGCTTTTGAGGTTTTGTTTGTTGTTTTGTTTTGTCGGCAAGAAATTCAGAAAGACACACATTTTTCAAGATCCATCAAACAATCAGTGAATGAATAACAAGGTACTGATATGTTATTTTACTGTTGAATTTTCAACAGAATTTTCAACTTTCAAACAGACTAATCCTTATTATCAAATAAATCAAGTTTCATGTAAAACTGTACAATGCTGTTTTCCTTCTCCAGTCAATGCCCAAGGACTACTTTTTAAAGGGGGAGGGGAGCTGGTAGCTGCTATTGAACATAAATAGCTCTCCAATTTAAATATAACAATTTGGGCTATTTTTACAGACAGAATAAAATATCTGAAGTGTCTCTAAATTAACAAGAGCCACTTAGCTCAGACAGGATTGCCTTTAGCAGCTCCTAAAAACTTCAGAAAAGGGGAGATCTTAAAACAGGAAGCTTAGTAAGCTCATAAAACTGTTGTTGGAGCCAGGAACACATAGCATATTTAATCTGCAAACTGTGAGAGAGTCTACAATGATTTCAGCAAGATCTGAGGCATGCCCTCAAGGTTTGCTGGGATCTGGGATTAGGGAGTTGATAAGAACCTCAACTGCCCATGGACATGTTTTTCTTCTGCAGTTAAACACAAATGCAGAGAGACGTTTGACTGCTGCTTGGCGTTACTGCTGAAGTTATATAAAAGCTTTGCAGTTCCTTTTGCTGTCAATATATCAAAGTTGAAAAAAAATCATCAAAGTGTGAAATTTCATTTAAAGTCTTTGCCAGTCTACAGCTCTATTTCACAGACCTATCAAATAAAAGTAAAGATGAGGAAAATACACAGAGAGAACTTGAAAAAAAGTTTTGCAGTTTGCTGCCTTTCTTGTTCATTCTATCTCTTTATTATATTTTTTAAGCTAGAACAAATCAATTCCAGTGTAGAAAAACAACAGAACAGGGTGGGTAAGGGAAGAAGGCTCAAGGTGTGTTTTAGAAACACTTTGATTAAATGCCTGCTTGAAATAATTATTAGAGCTAAACCTTTTGAGGAAAAAACAATAACAAAAGATTCCCATGGTGAATTTAGCATCTTAATTTCAACTGCAAACTGATCAGACAAAATATGTCTTGACTTCTTCAAAACAATAAAATGAACTGCAAAATATGAAGGCCAGCCATAGTAAAAGCCTTCTTCAAAGTACCTCTTCAGCTCAAGGGATTTACCTCAACTGCATATAGTAGAAAACTCTGACTTCTGAGATAATCTACTATAGTCTAAAAGCATTAACATTCCATTACTAAGGTCTTCCTGAGGATTTCATGACTCATTGATTCACTCTTCCTTCAAGTCTGCTTCTTCTTAGTACATTACTGTCTCCTCACGCCGGACTGCATGCAAGAATGGCCATTAAACCATTTCCTTTCATAATTCTCAGGCCTCCTTTTTACCAGAACAGATCCTCATTTTAATAAGCATCAGATGCTTTACTAAGAAACCATCGTGGAAGTTTCATAAAATGCCTTCTTATATCAAATAAACACCTTCATGGGGTGTAGAGGAAGACTAAGGTGCGCATGGCAACTTAAAAAAGGAGAGAAATAAGGAAAGAACTGTACAAGTACTTTTGTATTCTTAAAAAATGTTGTTGACGTCTAATTTATAAGTAAAATGAAGGAAATAATCATTACTTCATTTGAACCAATCAAAAATTATCCAGTTACTTCAGAAAAGAATGGACTTTCCTCAAATGAATTTTAAAACTTTTCAGTATGCAGAGCAAGTGCTTTGCTTGTCATGTTTGCAACAGGAGCTGAGTTTGATCATCATTCTGTACCAAAAAAAAATACTACCTCTTTACCAATACATTTCTAAAATTAAAATTCTTTGGAAAACAATACAGGATACCTGAATCTTATGATAAATCATAAACCACTGTCATCTCAAAAGACTTCAACTTTTCTAATAAACTTATATTTGGCACTGGCTAGCACAGAAGTTTTGCATATATTTTTGTTAAGATAATACCTGCAAAATCTCCTCTTAATTTAAGCATTTCTTATGAAATGTTTTAACAAACAATGTTATAGTGATGAGCATGTGAAGTGATGCAACTTAAATTGGGCACGCACACACACACACACACCTTGCAACCCAATTCTACTTACTCTCTGGTTTGATTTTTTTTTTTCTTTTACAAATCTCTCTCACTAACCCATCATCTCTGTGTTATTCAGTAGATTCCTATCACTCTCATCCTAATTATAATTATTTCAAAATAAATCCTATCCCACTGATTCCACTGGAACCTATTCCTTATTAAGTGGGTCTTAGGAACAGAAACTAATCATCACATAAGCTGCAGTCTTCTAAATGCACTTGCTCCCAACTGTAGTAAGTACCATTGATCTCAGTGGGACTGACTTCTGAACAAACATGCAGAAAATAGAAGCTCTAGTGTTTTTAAGAAGTAGCAGCTTCTTGCAATAAATTCAAAATTACTTGATGTCTGCTAAAAATTAGGCAGCACATTAAACTGAGAGTCAGGTACCATGATGTTGCACACAGTATTTCATAAATTCTTGAAAATATCTATACAAATAACACTGTTGAAATCATTCATGGTTAGTTTTCATAGAGAACTTCAATTTATCCAAATTAAAATGTTACAAAAAGTATCTTACAACAAATCTCCATTTTTTTTACATTTAAACACTCCATTCTTCTCCTCTCTAAATAATCTTTGAGATGTGTAATTAATATTTAATAAAGAGCCTAAAGGAAACAATTATAGGTATCAATCACCAAGGCACTTTTCCAGATTAAGAATATAACCGCATAAATACTCAAAACAGTTATAGCTACTTTTGGCAAATCTGTCTATAAGTCAAACTGGTGAGGAACAATTGTTTCTCTGCTTCCTCACTTCACCCTCAATGAAATACAAGCATGGTCATTCCTTAGTGTTCAATAAATCTAAGTAGGTCCTTCTACTGGTGCTTCAGCATAATGTGGACACTGAAAAAGAAGCACCAAATGCTTTTCTGTTAAAAACAGATGGTAATTTAATGAACAATATATTTCAAAACGTTTGGATACAGCTTCTGTGTATATGAAATTAAAATTACATGCTTAAACATCAAAATTGATAGGGCCTGGGAAAATGAAAAGTTTAGTGCCTACAAGAAGGAGGTAAGTTATCCTGATATCCCCAACTAGGCAACACTGACCTGCTTAAAAGGACTCTACATGTTAAGTTGCAAAAACGGGCAGCCATCTATGGATTTTTAAAAGGTTCTGTTAGACTGGGATGTGAACAGCCCATCATTTCAAACTGAAGTGGCAGCTGGAAAATGTGGAACAGCTGGCAAAGAGCAGCGAAAAAATGTTTTACATAAATATTTCTACATATAAACTGGCAGAAGGCCACAAACACCAGACCCAAAGGATGGGATCTACATAATACACCAGGGGAATCTAATAATTGGCGGTCGGGTGTTAAGATTTTTTTACCCTCCCCCATGGTGCTTGGAACAGACAATACCCAACTGCTAGTCTCTAGTTTGGCAAGCTTCAATTGCGATCAACCCAAAGTTGCAAAGTTATGCGAAGACAACAAAACAGATTCTTTCCCAGAGCATTTTGATGATCTTTTTATGTATTATTTGACCAAAAGTCTAATCCGAATTGCTCCGTCTGCAGCTATTTAGTTTACCTCAGTTTCCAAGCTCCCTCCAACCCCTCTTCCCAAGCTTGAGAGACTACTGGATGCAAGCCATGTATTTGTTCAACCATGCAATCGTTACCATCCAGAGAATGAAGTTTGGAAGAAGGCGCCAAAAACAAAGGGGAACAGAGAACTTTGGAGAAGGGAGGAGGGGAAATACTCAAACGGGGAAACTTCTAAGATGCAGCTTGCCAGAACAATACAAGTCTCAACTAACAACAGAAATGCAAGCATCTGCTGAAGACCCCATCCAGAAAATCAACTAGCCAGAGGTGAGGTTGCCACAGAATCCTTTTTTTTTTCATTTTGCAACAGAAAAAGAAATTATCATTAAAGTTCACGGCAAAACTTTCACTGTTTTGACCCAAAAGTATTTCCTCCTTCCCCTTCACACGATCCCCCTTTTCCAATACCTTTCACGCAAATGAAAGGGCGGGGGAGAGGAGGAGACTGAAAAGTCATCTTTCCTACCACTACAAATAATAGCAGACGGTTGTGTACAGTACCACATCCGATCACTTGCTTCCACCCTTCCAGATGTGGCAGACGTCCAGACACCACAGAAACTGCTGGCAAGAAAATAAGTACTATTTTTCCGTCTCCCCCCCCCCACTCCCGTTGGAAGAGGCCAAGCAGCTGCTGCAAGTCTGAAAATGTGCAGTTCAAATGAACTGTGGGACATTAAGCCTCCAAATCCTCTCGGAGTGTAGCTGGACAGACGCGGTCGGGAGGGAGAGAAAGAGAAAAGCCATTTCCGCACTAGGTTGTTATAGTGCTCTTATCCCACTTTCAACACCCTATGGAATCCCAGGGTTTGCAGTTTAAGGAGGGGCATTTAGAATTCTCAGCTCTTTGAGAGCTCTTTGGCCTCAGCAAACTACAAACCCCAGGATTCCACAGGATGTTGAAAGTGGAATAAGAGCACTATAACAGCCTAGTGCGGAAATGGCCCTACAGCTGGAAGAGGGGGTGGAATGTCCCGCACTTTCTGCTTACTCAAAAGCAAGTTCGCGCCCGATACGAAAGGAACCGATTCCCAACTAGTTTGCCCAGGAGGGCAGCCTTGGCTTCTCACTCACAAAAGAGCTACAAGCCACTTGAAGTCCTTAATTCTTCACCCTTCTGGCCTCCCTCTCCTCAAGACTTGAATAAGGGAGTGATCAAGCATAGATTACAGAGCCTCTGCTTCTTCTTCTTCCCTCCCACCAAAGAGATGTGGGGGGGGGAAGAGAAAACGAAAAAAGAGGAAAAAGCGCTCTGGCTTCTCTCTCTCTCTTTTTTTTGGGGGGGGGAGTCTGTGGCGCTGGAAGTTGAACAAAGAACTTTTTCACACTCACTCAGGCACCCCCAGCCCGGCACTACTTACCTGCCGCCGCCGCTTCTGCTGGGGTCAGTAAGCGCCCCAAACTTCCCATAGGCTCAGCTCGGGCCCCTCGGGCGCACGCCCCTCGCCTGCACACAATTTGAGCGTTGGCTCCGCCGCAGCCAACTCTTAACAGCACCGATCCCCGAGGATGAATGAGGGCATTTTGCTTGTTTTGGAGTGAGGACGGGGGAGGGGGGACGGGGGAGGGGATCGGGGAGGGCTCCGAGTGGGAGCGTGTGTTGCTCTTGTGTATTTCTTACGCTGAGAGAGAGAGAGAGAGAGAGAGAGAGAGAGCGTTTGCTCTCTCGCGCTCGGTTTGGGGGGGGGGGCGTCGATTTTTCTCTTTTCTCTCCCAAGATCTTACATCAGTTCCAAGGATCCTGTAATCCGATCCCTTCTGACTCACTAGCCCTGAGTGACATTTCTCTGATTCGGTTCAACAACAAGAAGAAGGAAAGGCGAAGAAAGAAAAGGAAGGCAGGAAGGAAAGAAATCTTACCACGCTCGTTCCAAATCAAAACTTGCACACAAGGAAAAAAAAAGACAGAAAGAAATCCACCGCGACCACTTCCTCCTCCTAGATCGTCAGAGTAGTTCTGTGGTCCTTCGCCTCCACCCCCAAACACCCACGTTCTTTTTCGATTTTGCTCCCTTTCCTTTAACCCACAGTCAACTCGCTCCTACTCACGTGTTCGAAAAGTTCTCCGTTCCGCGGCTTCTTCCTTTGCCGCCTCCGCCGCCGCCTTCTCCTCCTCCTCCTCCCGTCGTCCAAGTTTTACAGATGTTGCAGGGCTGTCCTGCTCCCTCAGCACCACCACCCGCTTCGCCTCCTTCCCCCCGCCGCCGCCGCCGCCGCCGCCGCCTCCTCCTCTTTCTCCTCCTCTCCCTCTTCGGGGTTTAGGGGAGGGAGGCTCGCCCAGGCAGGGGAGAGCGGGCGAGCGAGCCGGCCGCTTTCAAAGCCACCGCAGGCCCCTGTGGCTCTCTCAACTTTTTTGCGCGCGTCTCTGCGTCGGGGAGGGTAAATGGAAGGGGCATTTCTTCCTTCCGTCTCCGTTTTGGAGCGCGTTGCCCGCCCGCCCGCCCGCCCGCCCTCTTAACCGCCTCAGGGAGAAAGACTCTTCTCTGCTCGCGGGGAGACCCAGCGCTTACGATTTTAAAAAGGCGTTGGAAGAGGGGAGCGGGAATGGCGGGAACCTGAACGCGTCAGTGAGTTGGCGATTAGGTTAGGGGGCGGGAGAGGACGGAGGGTTTGGGCCAGCGGGCTGTTGTGGCGGGCGCCCTCGCCGTCGTTTCCCCCCTTTCTCGCTTTCTCCGTCCACACTTTTCTCCCCCCCCCGCGAAGGATTCCACAAAGAAGCCCCTCCCACGGTTGGAAGGAGCCGCGAGGGGGAGAGAGATGCCCCTGGGTCTGAAGTTTCCCTCTTCTTTCCCTCAGGCGCTAATTTCTCCCCAACTCTGAACTGTCCCATTTTGGTCTCTCGCGCACCGCCTCATTCCTGCAGTGTGAGGGGGCTCCTGCTGGTTTTCCCCCCCTTAGCCCTGGATATTTTCTTTTTAAAATGTGCACAACGCAAGTGATTTCACCTAGTTAACGAAGTGTGTTATATCTTGTCATTCCCATTTTGTCGTGTCGTATTTTTAAACATTACTCATTATATATTAAATAATATACTTTGTTCTTTAACAGTCCCTTGAATTTGTTTTGAGACGGCTCAGGTTTTCTGTTGAGGCAGCTTATCCTGTTACCTTGAGAAGACATCTAGGCTTTCTCCCAAAAGAAACTGACTGAGCAAGAGGCCGGTGCGGAAGCTAATACAAGCAATGAGGTTAAGCGATTTTTGTTGTTCCTGCGAGAGATAGCCATGAGTCTAAAGCTGTACCAACAAGCAGAGAGTTTTGTGGCCTGGATATCATAGTATTCAAGACATTTATTTTAAGCTGAGGTCAGCCAACCTGGCATTGCCAGATTGAAAACAGTAGACGTTCCTGTACCTTTGGCAGTGCTGTAAAAGAGGGAATTTCAGCAGGTATGACTTGTTACCTTGTGGTATGAGAAGCAATGCCCACTGTAATTCCCAGAAATTCTTGTTGTTACCTACCATCAAGTCAACTGACTTATGGTGACCCTATGAATGAGAGACCTGCAAGTCACCCCATCATCAACAGCCCTGCTCAGGTCTTGCTAACTCAGGCCATGGCTTCCTTGACTAAGTCTGTCTACTTGTCAGGCAGTATTTCCCTTTTCTTTCTGCCTTCTGTGTTTCCAGGCATCATTGTATTTTCTAGTGAATCTTCATATGTCCAAAGCAGGACAATCTCAGTTTAGTCATCTTGGTTTCTAGGGGGAGTTTGGGCTTGATTTGCTCTAGGACTCTTTCATATGAATTTTTAGGAGTCCATGGATCTATAGAATTCTTCTCCAGCATCACATTTCAAATGAGTTGATATTCTTCCTATCAGCTTTCTTCATTGTCCAGCTTTCACAGAACTTGAAATGCAATAGCTTAACACTTCAGGATCTTGTCTAGTTCCTTCATAGCTGCATTTCCTGGTCTTCTGATTTCTTGTCCATTTTGATTAATGACTGAGCCAAGATATGGAAAATCTTGAACTATTTCTCTGTTTTCATCATCCACTTTAACATTACATAAATCATCTGTAGTTGTGATTTTTATTGTCTTAATGTTTAATGTGTAAACCTACCTTTCCACTTTCTCCCTTGACTTTCTTCAGTAATCATTCTACATCTTTGCTGTTTTCAGTTAGTAATATGGTGTCATCTGGATATCTTAAATTGTTATTGTTTCTTTCTCCAATGTCCTTGCCTCCTTCCTCTGAGTCTAATCCTGCCTTATATATGATAAGTTCAGCATACAGGTTAAACAGGATGATAAAATGCAGCCTTCCTGACCTTCTTGCCAACTGGAAACTGTTCCATTTCTCTGTATTGCATCCTGACCTCTTGCCTGAGTTCAGATTACACATTAGAATGATTGTCCAAATGGGTGTCCAAAGATTGTGGACACTCATTTCTTTAAGACCGATCCATAATTTTTGATGATCTATACAAAGGCTTTCCTATAATCTTATGAAGCACAGGCTGATTTTCTTCTGTAATTTTTAGTGCACTCCATTATCCAACATATGTTTGCAGTAAGAAACCTAGTGCCTCTTTCTTTCTGAACCCAGGTTGGACATCTGCCATTTCTCATTCCATATATGGTAAAAGTCTTTGTTTTAGAATTTTGAGCATCACTTGGCTTGCATAGGAGATTAATGCAATGGTCCTGTGGTTACTGCAATCCCTGGTCTTCCCTTTCTTGAGGATTGGAATGTATATTGAGTGTTTCTAATCCATCATCCATCTAATCCATTGTTTTGTTTTCCATATTTATTAACAGATTTTAGCTAGAACTGGGGTAGGTACTGTCACTGTACCTTGAAGCAGCTTTATTGCTATGCCATCTGTACCTAGTGATTTATTTATCCCAAGTGTCCTTTGTACAGCTTCTAGTTCATGTTCTAAAACTGTAGATTCATCTTCAAAGGGTTCATCCTGAATTAATTTATCATTTTTTCATCTCTTTTATACAATTCTTCAGTGTATTGCTTCCATCAGTTTTTTATTTGTACTTGGTCATGTAATTTGTTCCCCTTCTGATCATAGAATGTCCCCACTCTTGGTTTAAATTTCCCTTTGATTGCTCAAAACTTGTGGGAGAGGTCGCTTGTTCTTCTTTTATTATTATCATCTTCTTTTTCTTGGCATTTATTAATTAGTTCTCTTTGTCCCTGTGCACAAGTCACTGAACAGTTGCATTCAGAATTCTGAATTGACTGCTTGAAGAGTTTCATCTGTCATCCCTTGAGACTTCTCTTTCTTTTGGGCTGCAAATTGTATCTTTTTGCATTCCTGCCTGACAGTGTCCCTGGCTTCAGGCCAGAGTTCTTCTGGCTCCTGGTCAATTAAGCATAACAGCACAAATCTGTTTTTTTACATTATCTTTAAATGTTACGGGGATGTTCTTCAAGTTGTATGATGGCTGGTTTTGTATTCTTTAGCTTTACTCTGGGTCCCATTCTGGGAGAAAGGCAGCATACAAATGTAAATAAATAAATAAATATTAGCAGTTCATGGTCTGTTACAGCTATATCACCTCTACATATGGAAACTTCATTTTGTTCTTTCTAATTAAAACCCATTGCTTAGCTCTACCTTTAATAAATTTGTCCAATCCATGGTGCCCTCTTGTGCAGTTAGCCCTCCACATTTGCTAGGGTTGCAGGTACAGGACCCTTGCAAAAGTGAAAAATCACGAATATCAAAATGTGGGGGGGAAGGGGGCTGAGGGAATGCAGGTACCCAGGGTCCAAACTAGACAAGGGAAAGGAGAGGGTTGGCATGGTGGCTTTACATTTTCTCGCTTGCGCATCTCCTTCCTCAGGTATATGTGGGGCATTGTGAGAGGGTTTACACTGCTGAGAAATTGGGCTGCGAGTTGTCCTGAACTGGCCAGGCAGTGGCCAGTGGAGGAGAAGGAGGACTGGAGGCAAGTTTTTAAAGGGCTGTGCAGCCTGATCAGAGCCACCAAGAGTGAACAGAGTACCTGAGGTGTGGGGGCAGGGGTTGGAGAAACTTGGAAATAATAAAACCTGTGAATGTCAAACCCGCAAATGTGGAGGGCCAACTGTACACAATCATTAAATATACAGGAGCCCTGTATAGTTTTCAGTCTGACAACCTAGGAAACATAGGGGTTAAACAGGACTTTTTCAATCAAATTAAAGGCATACAAGAAAGTTGTTTTATATGGGACAGATTCCATCTAACCCAGTACCATTTCCTCTGGCTGGCAGTAGACCTCTCAGGGCTGAGGTAGAGGTCTTTTCCATCACTTCCATCACCTCCTACGTGATTTCATTGTAAAAGGCAATAATGCTGGGAAAAGTGGAAAGTTGTAGGAAAGGAAGACCACATTACAGATGGATTGATTCAAAAAAAGGAGCCACAGCAGAGTTTGAGAGCATAAACAAGGCTGTAGATGACTGTGGATCTTGGAGATCTTTCATTTTAAGATAATCACAAATAAAAGCCGACTTAATGGCAAATAAAAACAACAAGCTATTTCATTAACTGGCCATGTCAGAGACTTTATCTTGATCTTTCTATATGCTAAGCAACTGCTCAACTACTGAGCTGTGATCCTTCTCCCAACAATCCTGATGGTCTCACAAAGAGCAATTGAGGATGCAGATTCCTGGGCTGCGCTACTTCAGATTGCTGTAGGAGGCATGCTGCCATGTTAGAAGTTGAGAAGAACATTTCTAAGTTAATCATCTCATTAACACCCTATCTATCTATCTATCTATCTATCTATCTATCTATCTAAAGAATAACAAAAATAGTAAAGGGGAGAAATTAGTGACTGTGACATCTAGTCCACAGCCCTGTATCCCAGAACACCCTAATGAGAGAATGGCAGGGCATGATGGTGGAAACTGATGGCAGGAGGTAAGCATGGCGTCAGCATACAGTATGAGCATACTGGGGGCTTGGGCTTATCACAAAACAGCCTCCCCCCCCTTGCCTTAACATTTAGTCATTTTAATTGTGTATAATGGCAAATTGCTAAATTACAATAAGCTTGCTTGCTAACATTTTAGTCAGATGGATAAGCTATGCAGCAAAGTGCCAGATGTTAAGGCTCCAGCCACACATCTCTGTTTCTCTAGAGTGCCTCTGGGCTGCATGTGAGGCACTCTGGGAAAATTAAGATGGTGCTCATGGTGGAGCCTCAGCAGCTGTCATTTTGCTGCCTAGTACACCTTCTTGAGGAAGGCTTCTATCCTTACATTTTGCCACAGGAACTCCTGTCAATAAAAATAAAATAACATAAAAATAAAGTAACAATAAAACATTTTGCTGTCTTTTCATGACGCTCAGGGCCTTTTCTGCGCTACGCTGTTACAGTGCTTTTATTCCACTTTCAACATCCTATGGAATTCTGGGGTTTGTAGTTTACTGAGGCCAAAGAGCTCTCTGGTTGAGAATTCTAAATGCCCTTCCCCAAACTGCAAACCCCAGGATTCCATAGGATGTTGAAAGTGGAATAATAGCACTATAACAGTGTAGCGCAGAAAGGCCCTCAAAATCAGTTTCGTGAGGCAGTGACATTAACATTAACCAGTCATAGGACTGGTACTGTGGGTGTATGTATGTACTTTCAGGTTGTCGGTCATCATATGGCAACCCCATGATTTTTTTTCATAGAGTTTTCTTAGGCAAGGAATGCCCAGAGGTAGTTTTGCCAGATCTTATCTCCAAAATATACCCTACATAACATGGTATTCATTGGTAGTCTTCCATTCAAGTATTAACTAGGGCTGACCCTGCTCAGCTTTCCAAGATCAGATGGGATCTGGTAACTTTAGAATATGCTGCTGCTGCTGTTTTTGTTGTTGTGTGCCCTCAACTCATTTCCAATTTACTGTGACCCTAAGGCAAACCTGTCACAGAGCTTTCTGGGCCTGAAAGTTTGTGACGCACCCAAGGTGACCCAGTGGGTTCCCATGGCCATCCCAGTGTCCAGGGTTGTAGTCCAATGCTCAAACCACTATACCATGGTGCCTTTCTTTAGAGTGTTTAAGCTGTGCTTTACCAAACAGTAATTCCCATTGAACTCAGACTTACTTTTATGAGTACATATACTTAGGACTGCAAAAAATGAGGAGTTCTTAACCTGTGGTTCATAGATCCCTAGGATTCTCATTGATGATCTGCAGCAGAAAAGAGCACAAAAAGTACATTTTCTTTTGATTTCAGTTCTGTTATTTTGAATTTTTCCCATCAAAGCAAAGTATAAGGTAAGTGTTTAGTATTTTCAAGTGTTCATTGTGTTTTTTCCAACTCCAGGCTACTCTGTTTAAAGGAAATCAACTTCCAGTACAGTAAAATTAATTCTATACAATATTTTGTGAATAAATGTTTATATCTGTTTTTCTTTATAGGAAGTCAATAGATAGATACTAGATAAATAATAAGATAAATATTTAAAAGGGGCTGTTTCCTGCCATATAGGAGAAGGAAAGCTGAAAAGGAAAGTTCAATGAAGTCTTTGGAAGGGAAAATTCATCTTATTTGATCTTCTGGATTCTAGCAGAATTGTTGCCTATATCATTGGGCACTGGACAAATGAAAGAATGTCCTTCTGCTGGCTGATTTTGGAAGGGCTGGTCCTAGTTAACCTGCCATTGCCACTTCCTCAGCTGTAGCCCTGTTGTTTTTTTCCCCTTTTTTCCACTATCCCCCTTCATCCTCAACTTACTTCAATGCTATTAACTGCATTCAAAATGCAAAACTAGTTTGCAATGAATCAACTTAGCAGGGTTGAAAGTAAACAAGAAGATGGAGTCTTGTTCTTTCCTGTAGACTCAGTCAAAAGCAAACCATATTTTTTGACTTGGACTTTTTCTCAGTACATATTTTCCAAGATTTCTCTGCTTAAAGTGATAGTTGTGTTCTTTGTCATTAATAACATCTGCACTCTTTACTGCCTAGGCAGACTGTTTTGAGCACACCCTAATGTTGCTCACCTACATGTGTCCCTGTTTTCCTCTGCAAAATGCTGAAGTGTACGATAAAGTATATGCTTGTCTATGAAAAGCTCAATGAAACTCATTTCAGGGTTTCTAAAAACTCATGAAGCTCACTAAATATTAAACACCAGGTCTGCTTTGACTTTAGTTCAATTCATTTAGTTCAAATGTTAAAAAACAGCTATGTTTCAGCTTCAGCAACAATATGTCACATACTGTTCAAGTTACCATCCTGATGAACAGTAAGTGGTCCCAAAATTAAACAAAATAAGAAGGCCTGTGACAACAGGAAGTTTTTTTCCTCATCCCCTATCCCAAAATATAAAGGAAATGGTATTCCAAAATTTTGTACATTTTTCCAGCCCTTCCCATTTCTGAGCAAAAATAGGGTTCCTAGGCAATCTCCAGAATAGGTACTGACTAATCCCAGACTTCACTTCAGAAGCTTTCTTACAACGCATGCCTTCTCCTATAATTTTTAATAGCCTTTTTATTTCAGTGAGATTTATTCATTCTTTTTTTCATATTGCACCCACAATGTTCTGAATTTAAGTGACAAAAAAAGAAAAGAAAAGAAAACCAAACAAAACCGAACAAACAAATGTTGGCTGATCAGATTTACAGGTATGAACACCTCGACGAAAGGTGAAACAAGATTTTCTGGCTAAACAATAAATCCAGGGGGGAAATGAAGGAGACAGACTTTTGCCAATTGAAAAATACTATAAATGTTTCATCACTTTGACAATGAAATACACAGCAGAAGCTTAGAACATTGTAGACCCTTCAGCAAAACAAATGAAATCAGGCAACATTCTGTTAAAGTAACAGCCTTCCTAGCAATCTTTCATGTTTGTTCCAGAAAGTTCATGTCATTATTTCCATTACTTAAAATTTTAAAAATATACACACACAAGTCACATTATTTATTATCTAAAGCATCATACACGGAACTGGTTAAGTATTGCCTCTGAATACTCTCCCAGTACTAGAAGATATTCTTCATTTTTGCCAATAGCAAATAAAGCCTCCATCTCCCAGAACACTCCAGAGACCCAACCCCGCTCCAAAACTGGCATCTCTGTTCCATTTCTTCATGCCAGATACTGATAGGTAAACAGATTGGTGTAACTGGCTGAGCACAATGAGGACCTTGGTTTAACAAGTCTGTGCAGCATTTCACTTTGTTGTTGTTGTTAACTTCTGATCGTGAACATTAAGAGAGTATAGCAAAACACTGTAAGTATGTTCAGGACACAGTTCTATGTTTCATGTTAGTATAGCAGCTAGTTTGCAAAATATGTTGGAATGAAGGAATCAACAACCACAGAAAGTAGTGGCTTCTTCTTCATTGGAAGTTTTTAAGCAGAGGTTGGGTGGCCATCTCTTAGGGATGCACCTCAGCTGTGGATTCCTGCATGGCAAAGAGTTAAACTAGATTGTCTTTGTGGTCCCTTCCAACTCTATAATTCTGGGACTTTGGTTCTTTCAGAGCCTGGTTAGAGAGAAAAATAAATGGTGTATGTAGGAAAACTTTCAATTAGCAGAAGGGCAAGGTATCCCATTTCCGTCCAGCAAGTCTTCCCTCTCAAGGATTCCAAGAAAAATAGAGAGTATGGGAACCTGTATTTTGTCATATGATATAGTTCCACCCTACCAAACATTACAGCTGTAAACATTTTTTCAGATTACATAAGTGTAGATGGGAGAAAGCTGTATAAGCAGTCTTATAAATGTCAGGGGCTGATAAATGACAGAGCAATTCTACAGTCCTGGTATGCTGGCAGCTCAGTTATATATGCATAACTTCATCTATACATTATACTTCTTCAATCCAAAAGGCTGAGGAGTAACAAATACTACAAAATGCAAAGAATGGAGCATTAATGGCTGCCACAAACCCTAGTGTCCATCCCAATACTGTTTGAACCCACTCATCTCTGGACTTCACAAAAGCAACACTTTCATCTCCACCATAAACAATGGATCTTAACAGGTATCATGACTCCATCCTCTACTACATGAGTATTAGGCAGGAAGTGGCACATGCAGGAAGAAACCAGTTACTGGAAGTTTCTGTGAATCCCTGCTTACAGGAGGTTCAGATCTACTTAGATCATTAAGTCAGGGACTGCTCCTAGTTACTTTCTTGATGGTGCAACAAAAAGGAAAAGAAGGACAAGTAGTCATATACAACATCCCAATAGCTCCCTTGGTGGAAATGTAAATATAGACCCCAAAATCCTTCCAGGGACAAGGATGTAAGAGCTATGATAGGGAGGAGCCTTTTTTCCAGATCTAGAAATGAAAATAAAGGAAATCATAACTACTTTTAAAGTGAATCAGTAGCTCACAACATAGGGCATCAGATCAAGAACGCAAAGTTATGAGTTTAGACTAAGATATGAGTAAGTATAAGATTCAATTTACCATTTTTTGCATGCATGGCCAGCAACAATCATGACAGAGATAGACTTATCCCATGCTGCATACTTCATAGAACACCCTGCAAGGTTACCCAGCCACTGTGACACCTTTTCCCAAAACTCTGAACAAACTCTCACAGCGACTTGGGCATACTCCTGGATTTAGCCCTGACCCTGGATGCTCATGTTTCTGCAGTGGCCAAGAGTGCCTTCACACACTTAAAGTTAGTGAACCAGCTGCACCTGTTCCTTGGGATGTCTGACTTGGCTGCAATGACAAATGCCTTAGTTATCTCCTGATTGGATTATTATAATGCACTGTACACAGGGCTGCCTTTGACAGGTTTTGAAAACTTCAACTCTTCCAAAGAGCTGCAGATAGATGACTGACGGACGCTGGTTACAGGAAGCATACAGTTCCCTTGCTGTAACAGCTCCAACTGGCTGCTGGTCTATTTCTGGGAACAACTCAAAAGTGCTAGGTTTCACCTATAAAGCTCTGTATAGCTAAGGCCCAGGCTGTTTGAAAGACCCTAACTTCCCATAGCAGCCTGCCTGATCTTTGGCCAAACCCCAGGATTCCATAGGATGTTGAAAGTGGAATACTTGCGCTATAACAGGCTAGTGCGGAAATGGCCTCTAAGATCTGCAAGGGAGGCATTTCTCTCTATCTCATTGCCAGGCACAGCCAGTAGGAACATGCAAGAAGGCCTTCTCTGTGTCTTCTCCCACATGTTGGAATTCTCTCCCTAGGGAAGTTAGGATGGTTCCTTTTTATGTTTTCCTTTCAGTGACAGGTTAAGACCTTTCTATCCAGCAAGCTTTTGGAAACTGATTTTAATAAAAATGGTTTTTGCGGTGCTGTACTGTTTTTAATCTGCTTTTAAGATTTTAGTTGGCTTTAATTCTGTTGTTATTTAATAGTGGTTTAATCTTGATTTTGTATGTTTTTAATTTTATGTGTTTGATTGTATTCTATCTTTTTGTAAGCTGCTTTGAGTCCTGGCCTGGGAAAAAGGATGGATGAATGGATGGGTTCATGTATGGGGAACAAAACAGTCCTGTGGGACTCCACAGGCCAATGGACAAGAAGTTGAACTGGAGTCCCCCAGCACCACATTCTTGAGTCACCCCTCAAGGAAGGAACAGAGCCACTACACAACAGTAGCCCCTAGTCCCATCCCAGAAAGGTCCAAAAGAAAAGTGTGAATATTGCTGAGGTCTGGCAGAATCAGACTGTGGGATGGGTACGTGGTTGGGGGATGGAATTACGATAGACCACTGCAACTCCACCTCTGTGCCCCCTAGATGTTGCCTGCATAGAGAAATCTGGTGGGCAAAGCTGAGAAAGATTCCCCCACCCCCACACTCATCCAATCAGGTCTCAGTGATGCAGATCAGGTCAGCATGCTCATCCAGGATCAAGTTCTGAATGGCAATTATTTTCTTATTCACTAACCTGGCATTCACCAGTAGCATTTTCAACCCAAGCAGACTTCCCGTCTTCCATTTTTGCCCTATTACTTGCAAAACTGTATCAAAGTGCATTTTTCTGAGGAGGAGTGCTCTGGGTTGGCACTGGGTGCAATTACCGTCCCCTCTTCCCACACATTTCATTTGATACTGAGAACTGACACATATCACCTCTACAAGAGAAGCATTTTTTTGTGGAAAATGATGCAGCAGAAGTTTTATAGCAAAGGAAGCATTATTTAGCTGATGGATAGCCCCATGGGTGCCTTGAGCTGTGGTACACTGCCCCAAGGTGAGGGCATGGGAAAATAGATCCACACAGTTTATGCAATACAAAATCAAACAGAGTAAACCTTCCTTCCATCGTTACTAGCTCTGAGAATAGTACTAGCAAGTTGGTAACAGAAGAATTTACTCCCTTGTGGACTGCCAAGCTAAAGAGGAACTATCTAGCAGTGGCTTCTAGTTACAAAATAACCCTTTTTATGCCTCTGGACATTTGGCCATGATGCTTAAGGACTCTAAAACTCATATGCCTGGTGGCAGAGGCCAAACTCACTACAAGATGGTTTGTTATTTTATCTTAAAGGTGCCCATGACCCCCCATCAAAAAAGGTAAATAAAATGTTTCTTGTAGCTCTACCTGTACTCGGCCAACTCTAAAGCCCAATAAAGATTTCACTGCTTGTGGATTTTGGATTTTGTTGTATTTTACTGCAGGACCAACACAGCTTCCCCTGAATATATAGTTTTGTCCTCATGGCTCTGTCTCCATAGTAGGTACACATTAGCCTTCTCTGTATGTTCACTGGAATGTGTGAGTGTTTAATTTGAGGCCAGGGTCATGTATCCACAATTCAATCCACTAGATCTCTGGCCTTGTCCAGAACATGCACACGTTTGCAGAAAGATCTACTAGCGTTGAAGTGAATGTGATAACTCCCCTCCTTGTTTTGTAGTTAAGCATGGCAAGTCTGATGCTCTGAGGGAACAGAACGCATAGGATGGAGGAGAAGCAAGCATAGCCCCATTTCTGTCCCCCATTTTAGTCACGCATTCAGTGAATTCCTAACTGGCACATAACTGTCACACGTTTGCTGAACCAGCAGCTTATCTACTTCTACTAGGCCCCAAATGAGGGAGGTAGATGCAGGGCTCTACAGAAACTGTTGACATTTTATCAAAAGTTAGGCATGCTTGGCTCCTGATCTGTTTCCTGATAGCTCTCAGATCAACCTACACCCAGCCAGGGATTATACAGTGAGGAAAATTTTCAAAGCATACTCACACATTTATATGATGAAACAGGAAGAAGTTAACATTAATGTGAGGCAGAACTTTGTAATGAAGCACCATTCATAAAAATTCTGAATTGTTTAAGCAGATAACTAAGATAGTCATTTAAATAAGTAGTCACCCCTTCTCTGCAGGAAACCTTAAGAAATGCATTTTATGTGGGATTTTTAAAAAAGAAATGCTCAGCTTTTTTACTCTTCTGCAGTTCCCAGGAGAGAGACAGCATTGTGTAGTGATTTCAGCACTGGAATATGACTCTGGAAATCAGGATGCAAATACCCACTTGACCATGAAAACCCACTGGGTGACCTCAGGCAAGTCACACTCTTTCAGCCTCAGAGGAAAGGAACAACAAACAACTGGTGAACAAGTTTTGCAAAAAAAAACCTGTGATAGGTTCACCTTAGGGTCTCCATAAGTTAGAAAGAACTTGAAGGCACACAACAGTTTCCAGGATTATTTGAAGGAAGCAATGTATTCTGATAAAAATATTGATACAAATTTGTAAATATACCCTAAGTCTTTCATATGACTGAGAAGAGACCTAAGAATTTACCCATTGACAACTTTTCATGAGCTCTCAGAGATAAAATGTTATCATATGCAGAATGTTGTTACACCCACACACTTTTCATAGTTTCTATGAGGCCTTGCTTTGGGAAGAAGTGACACTCTTTCATTCTTTCACTCTAAGAGCAAAGCCATTCAGATAGTCAGCTGATGACTTAGAAAATCAATAGCAGGGGGAGTAATTTTACAGTGGAACCCAACAAACAGATTAGTGGCAAAAGCAGTGCTACCATTTACACTCAACAGATTGATACAAAAAAAAAAAATTGATCTAGTTTGTATGACTTGAAAGTGCCCTAAGCATTATATCCATTGTTTCAAGCTGATGCACAAATGTAGTGTTTGAGATTGCTGAATTCTTAATTCTTGTCCTCATCACCAAAGGAAACAAAGCTTGAGTGGAAGCGAGAATAAGTAGCTACACTCGCTCCTTTTCACCTCTTGTTCCTCTCCTTCCCCTTCTCTCATTGCTCCCAAACTTAAATTTAAATTGTACATCTGTCTTGTAGGGGCATGTTTTTGATGCTTATTTTATTCTCTAAAGTAGTGTGTGCAGTGGATTCTTATTATTTTTGCAAACTATTCCCCAAATTCTATCCTATGACTTTCTGAACTAGAATCAACAAAAGGGAATAAAGCAAATGTTTCATTTTACCTTGTAAAAGCATATTACTTCATTATTATTTTATAAAATAGTATTTCAGGATGTACTCTTGCACTGAATAGGAATATAAAGACAAATATTTGTTGAATGTATGAAGGGATTTAATTTCCTTGCTTTGTACTTATGATCATTGTTTACAAAAGGGGTTGGCTTCTCTCTAAATGGGTAACTTGATTGGATCCAAACTTACAGTCTTGCTTAGAATAAATTCTCTTGAAATTAGTGGGACATGTAAGTTAAGAATAACATAAGTCCCACTTATTTCAGTGGTTCTGTTCTAACCCCTTTGGATCAAACACACTGGAAATGAAGTTTCAGTTTACAAATTTAGGAAAGTTGAGATTTCTTTTAATAATAGGGAAATCTGGAAATGTATTCTCAAAATTTTTGTTGTGAAAAATTTGTATCTTTGTATCTCTCACTTTCTCTGTATATGTCTATGTGTGTCTTTCTATATAGACACATACACACACATACACACAGAGTAAAACTTATGCCTACTTGGAAGAAAGGCCCATGGAGTTCTGAATACATATGCATAAGATTGTATTGTAAGATTTCTGGAACTACTAATATGCTGGAAAATACCTTATTCCTTTTTATTTTATGTATTGTATTTTTATTCCATCCTTCCTTCAAAATGGCATATCTGGTTATGCCCATTCCATATCACACAATCACATGCAGCGAGATATGTTGTGAAAAGGTGACCAGTCTAAAGTCACGCAGTCAGCTCAATTTCTTAGTGCCTATTTGAACTTCGATCTTCCAAATCCTGTTCTAAAGCTTTAATCACTACACCACACTATCCCTTTCCATTGAAATAAACACAAATTATTTATACAGGAATAGCAATTTTGATGGAAATTTTATTACAATTTTGATGTATATTGCATGAATATAAAAATCAGCCAATTTTTTATACTACTAGCATATTTACCCAGCATTGCCCAGGGTTTTTATTTTCCTCTTAAGAACTCACCAAACTGTCTTCTCCATTTCCTGTAACTTTTCCCCATATTTCCCAATGTAATCTGTTTTCAGAGTTGTTTACATACACAGTTTGGATTCCTGAGAGAGTACACTGTCTTCCTCCTTGCTGCTAGGCCTCATGTCCATAGCAACCAGCCTATTCCTGTACCTGTAAATTCTCTCCATATTCCCCAATCTAATCTTTATTCAGGGTTGTTAACATGCAGAGGTTGGGTTCCTGAGAGAATACACTATCCTCCATCTTGCTGCTAGGCCTCAACTCCATAGCAACTGGTCAATTCCAGTACCTATAACCATAGTCCCCAATCCAATCTGTGTTGTTTAGTGACATTTATGTACTGGCTTTTTATTTTATTTTTTTGCTGTCTCTTGAATTTGTGCAATGGCTTTACGTTATTCTGGAAGCATTTTTGTTTTGAATTTCAGCTTTAAGATTAATCACATATGAAACCCATACAATCTACTGTGTGAGGCAAGAAGACCTTGTAACTATGTTGTGTATGTCACTTTAATTTTTCTCACCTATGCCTCCCAAAAGTTTTCTGGCATCCTTATTGATGGTAGGTCTCATCTCCATAGCAACTAACCTGAGACCCAAGAGCTCTCGGCTGAGAATTCTAAAGCCCCCTCCCTAAACTGCCAACCCCAGGATTCCATAGAATCGTCACAGCCAGCCAATCATATGAGGTCTTCTTGCTTCACTCAGCCAATCGTATGAGGTCTTTGCCTGCCTGACACAGACAAACAGACAAACTCACTCACAAACATTGACTTTTATATAGTAGATTTGGGATCTTCTGGTTGGTTTTATATCAATAAAATATTTATGTATCCTTTTACATCAGAATTGAAATTCCCACATAAATAATTTCCTCTTTTATCCTAAATAAAGTTTGTTGTTGTCTGCCTTCAAGTCATTTCTGACTTGAAATGACCTGAAGCAAAACTATCACACAGGGTTCTCTGGTGCTGAGTGTGTGTGACATGCCCAAGGCCACCCAGTGGGTTTCCATGGCCAAGCGGGGAACTGGATCCTGGTCTTCATGGTCATAGTCCAACATTCAAACCACTGCACCATGCTGGCTTTCTGATTAATAATTCCTTTTTAAAAAATCAACCAATTTTATATGTTGGTTTTGGTCTTATGAAGTGTTGAGTGTTGGACTAGGACTACAGGAGACCGGAGCCATTTCCGCACTAGACTGTTATAGTGCTACGATTCCACTTTCAACATCCTATGGAATCCTGGCGTTTGCAGTGTTGGGAGGGGCCGGCCAGCCCCTCCCGACACTGCAAACGCCAGGATTCCATAGGATGTTGAAAGTGGAATGTAGCACTATAACAGTCTAGTGTGGGAATGGCCCAGGATTCAAATCCCCATTCAGCTGTGGAAACCCACTGGGTGACCCTGGGCAAGTCACAGTCTCTTAATATCAGAGGAAGGCAATGCAAACCTGCTTTGAATAAATCTTGCCAAAAAAAAGTCACTTTAGGGTTGTTGTAAGTCAGAAAGAACTTGAAGGTACCCCAGAAAATTTGAGTATTATGAATCAATTCTTCATGGAAATTTACAAAATTACAAAAGTTCAAAAAAATCTTGAATTAATTTGTAAAACTTTCTAGATCATGACAGTAAAGCTAAGTGGATAGGTCTTTCATTGCAAGCAGAAACTGCTGAACCGTGTTATGCAAGTTTGATTGGAAACAGGAATACTGTGAAAAATGTACATCCAGCCGTGTTTATTACAGAGAACTCAAACACAATTATGACATCACTTGGAAGGGATATTTCAACGATTAACATTAAGTGCTATATACTATACTTACTGGATTTCTTAAATATAGTAGCAATTTCACAAAAACTCACCAGGAGAGATCTTATGCACTTTGTCATCACTGCTTCTCATGTATAAATGCGTGAGAATCTCACTATTTTAATAGAGTTTGTATCACAACTGAAAATCAGTTCAGCTTTCCTGATGATGAAAAGGAAACCCAATTCATGTGATGGCAATATGTAACAATCCTTTTTTGTTTGCTTAATCCTTACTATCTTTTGTTACTGATTGAAATCATGAAACTACCAGAAAAAGAACTTTGAAATGGAAGGAGAGCAAGAAATACTTTTCATTTTGTTATGAAGTTTTTAGGAAACAGAGCAATATTATCTGGAAAAGAAATATAGAAATATGTTAGAAAATATATTCTCAGTTTTGTGCCAAATGTTTAGTATAGCTCCACAAAAAGTAATGGAATCAGATGCTAGAGGTTTCAGTGGGGGGGGCGTTGTGGGTTTTTCGGGCTATAAGGCCATGTTCTAGTAGTATTTGCTCCTGACGTTTCACTTGCAACTGTGGCTGGCATCTTCAGAGGATCTGGAGACATGGAGGCGGAATAGAGTGCATATAGTTGTGTGATCCCCGGGTGAGAGGGATTGTGATGCATTAGTGATACAGCTGGCCTGTGAGATAGGCCATTGTTGAGTGGACTAGTCCCACGGTTGCATTGTTAGGGGATATGCATAACTGTTGTATGTGCATTTAAGTACTCGTTAGTAATCCATTGTGTTGTTTCCTGTAGAGAGACCTCCTGAATCTGGGTGGTGTTCACTGGCATACTTTTGAGTCTTGACTTTAGTGTTTTTCAGTATTGGTAGCCAACTTTTGTTTATTTTCCAAGTTTTTTCTTTCCTTTTAAATTGTCCAGGTATTTATGGATTTCAATGGCCTCTCTGTGTAGTCTGACTCAGCAGTTATCCAAATGGTCCAGAATTTCTGTGCTTTCAAATAGCATTCTGTGTACAGGTTAGTTTATAACATGTTCTGCTACTATTGATTTGGATCAGTCTGCAGTGTCCTTCATGTTCTTTGGTTTGTGTTTGGACGCTCCGTTTTGTAGTCCCTATGTAGACCTGTCCACAGTTGCAAGGTATGCGGTAAACTCCTGCACAAGTTTAAGTGTTTGACTTGGAAAAGAACTTAGCAGATATGATGTGTAAGGCACATTATGGATTAAATCCAATGTTAGTCCCAACTACAGTAGACCCGCCAAAGTCAATGAGACTTAGATGAACAGTGATGAACAAATCCCATTCATCTTAATGAGGGTATTCTAGCGAGAACTCACATTGGATTTAGCCTTTAGTAGACAGTACTACTGAGGAGTGATTCTGTCTTTATTATTATCCAAAGCAGTATAGCCCAATCTTTATCTTATATAAGCAGTGGTTCTGTAGATTCTTGCATGCCAAGGGAACAGGAATTCTCCAGGGCTAATATAAGCTTTGCACTGGAAACATTTAAAGTTGCTGTAAGAGACATAACACACAGTTTTAGTTCTAGTTGTTGCACAGATATTAAATGAGTCCTGCAGGTGGTGCCCAGATTGATACTTCCTACTATACCTGATCAGTAGCTTAACATAATAACATAACATAACATAGCATAAAACATAACATAACAAATATATTATCTCTGTACATACTGGAAGTCCATTTTGACTTTGATGCTGTAGTTGTGTATTCCCGCATGGCAGGCCATTGCACTAGATCAGCGGTTGCCAACCATTCGGACCTCACGGTCCACTAAACTCACAATTTTGAACCCCGCAGATCACTAACATGAATTTTTTTGAAAAGGTACAAACGTCTATAAAATAATGATCATAAAAGTTCCATTTTATTAATATGAAATGCACTTGTTTAATTATAACAAAATTATTAAAGCTTGTTTAATTGTAACAGAATTATCTGTGTGATATTTGTTACTGCTTGTTTGAAATAAGTTTATGGATTCTTGGCTCTAATGTCGTCACTGCAACACGGAGAGCCATTTGTATTTTTCCCCTCAACAGCCATCTCACCTCAGCATTAAGAAGATAAGTATATTGAGAGCCCATTTCTTCACAAAGTGCCTCAAATATTCTAGAATTGAGCTCTTTGTGCCAAATTTCATTTACAATTTTAATTACATCAGAGAGTCCTTTGTGCAGTTCTGGAGACATTCTTTTTGCTGCAAGTTGCTCATGATGTATAATACAATGAGTAAACAGCATGTCAGGGTGTCCAACATCTTTAACTTTTGTGACAACTCCTGAAATTGCAAATAATGTCCAAATTTCTCCGCAGACTGCCAACATTTTCTCGCGAACCATCAGTGGTCCACTGACCACCAGTTGGCAAATACTGGACTAGATGGCCTTTGTAGTCACTTCTAGCTCAATGATTCTATGAAAATATTCTTCTAAAAATGAGAAGCACAGTTAGTGTCAAAGGGAGTCAAAACAAAGAGTACCATTCCAAATGAGTATAGAGTGAACCACAGCAGTGTGTGACGCTATCAGCTGGACCTCTCCAGATGATGTCAAGAACCAGATGGTTCCATAAGAGCAACAGGCATATGACATATGACTTCTTCTTCTCCTTCTCCTTCTCCTTCTCCTTCTCCTTCTCCTTCTCCTTCTCCTTCTCCTTCTTCTTCTTCTCCTCCTCCTCCTCTTCCTCTTCTCCTTCATTATTTGTACACAACCATCTATCTACATGGCACTTTACTCATAAAGCAACCAAAAACAGTGGGTCCTGCTGAAGACATAGCTAAAATATTATATTCACACACAAACACAAAGGGAAGGAAGGAATAATAAAACTGTAACATTGAAATGTAAAACAATTTACCCAGCTAAAATATGAAAAAATCTAGTATAAAATAAAACAAACTGACAAGCATATGTAATCAAACTATACAAAAGTATAAAACAACATTAAACCGATCTCCAAAAACTTTTGAAAATAAAAATATTATTATTTTATCTTACCTAGTCACTATAGAGGAGCCAGTGTGGTATAGTGATTTGAGGGTTATTTCAATTTCGCATATAGCTTAAATAAGGTTTATACTGTAGAACAGTAGATAGCATATTATTTATTAACTTATTTATATTTTACATTATTTAATAATACATTTTAAATAAAGTGTTTAAACTGATTTTATTGCGTGCTGCCCTGAGAACTTTAAAGATAGGATGGGACATAAATATTTCTATAAACGAAAATATAAATAAAATGATAGTATCAAGGCAGAATGACAACCTCACTACAAATTTTCTGTTCCTAAGATGCACAAATACTTTTGGGCAAATTTAGAAACCAGACCACCCACCATCCATTTATTAACATATTATAATAGGTATATACCCTCAATTATTGGATTAGGAGGAATCATTGCCACATCTTTCAGAAGTCTCCACCCCCAATTACTATCAATTTGGTATTATTGTGCATGAGAGTCTGCAAATCATATTCTGTAATCGGCACACACTGGAAGAGACACACAATTAAAGTCAGATTAATCTAATATTATATGAGATTGGCCCGGCACACTTCATACGCTGATGGGAAACAACCCTGTATTCTTCCAAAAGTGCTGACTGGGCATGGAACAAGTTGATTGAGTTGGCTTCCTGAAACTGACTTTTCAGTGACCCAAAGCAATGGAGAGTTTGCCATCAGACATCTTGCTGACGTAGACATCTTGCTGACATCTCATACTGGAGAACCAACCTTTCTGCTGCTGTACTAATCTGTATATTTGGTTTCCTTCCCCACAATATTCTTGCACCATATATAAGGATTTGTCAGTTTCCTCTTCACAACAGGCTAGAAATTTGTTCCATCCTTTCCTTCTCCTTCCTTTTCTTTCTGCAGCTCTGCTGAACATGCTAAGGCTTGCAAAGATTGCGAGACTAAAATCACAACAAGACTGGTATTTCTCTACTGTCAGCCATCTAAGAAACGTGTCTCAAGAAATTTTGTACTCTTCCCCCCCCCACACACACAATTTCTATCCAGCATCTTTTATGGCCAAACTCTTCAATCATAATTCCATTTTGCTTCATTTGCACACTTGTTGGAATGAACTTACACCACTGTACACAATGAGGAAGTTTATTTGTGCTATTTTATGTCACTGCCTGCTGATGAATGTTTTTGACCCGGTAGTGCATGAACCTGTACAAACCAAAAGACAAACACCTTTTATTGCGTTATTTTCCAGTTACTTTCTGTAAATAAATAGAAAAGAACATAAATAAAATTAGACTAAGCACTGAAGGGCACCCATTTTATGACCACCATCAGGTAGCCATTGAAGGAGACGTGAGACACTAAAATCCTCTTGATTGGCCAGGTTGGAACCAACTACTCCTGGCCCTTACTTTCCCAGAAGCATCTTCTTCCTGCAATCAACATACAGTTTTAATATGCCCAAACTTACATGTATTTTCTTCTTCTGTTTTGTTGTCCTCTTCCTTTTGTGTCAGATCTGTTAGCTTATCAGCCACTCTGACATAGACTTGTTTAATTTATTTAATGCTTACTGAAATATTAAATGTGTTGTGAAGGTGATGGCGTGGGGAGTATGAAGATTGTTTATTTAAGAGTTCTTCTCCCATCTGACAACATTAACCATATAGTATGATGTTTCCTAACCTTCTCAAGAAAAGCTGTCTGCCTGGTTCTTTATAAAATTAGAAGCAAAGAAAAGTTCAGCCAAAAGTTATGCACATTTGCTTTTATGAGGGAGGTAAGCATGTATTTAACCCTCTTCTCTGAAAATAAATGGGACTTAGAGACTAGTTTACACAAACAACAGCAAACATGATAAACTTTTGTCAGATTGTAATAGCAAGGGGAAGATAGTTGCATTTTTTTTAATGTTCCACAATGGATCATTTTCTATGCCTAAAGAAATATTTCATGGGGAAATAATTAAACAGGCAACCCCACACTCCTGCTCTACAACCTTAAGCTGTACTATTTAAGGAAACCAAGTCAAAGGGGGAAAATAGTCTGATAGTAGAAGCGAAATCAGTCTGAAATACTTCTTGATCCTCCTTATGGTAGTATAATAATAGATACTTTAAGCCAGTTTTTGTGTTGCCCTTGTCCATAATTCAGCTGTAGTTGGTGAAAATGTGCATGTGCGATTTTAAAACTTGGGATAAATGTTACTCTCTCCTCTTTTTCCTGTCTTGCATCAGTGCTTACATACAGCATAAACAGCATAAAAGAGGTTTAGAAGCATTCTTATAGCACAGATTTGTGAATGTTTAAGTTCCTGTATTGTGTTTTTTTGATTAAACACCAAATTTAAATACATAAAACAATACATAAGGCAATACAAGAACATAAAAAATATAAAAGCACGGGAAATAACAAAAACAGTCTAAACAAACAGATACTAAACTAAATGGAGCCAGACCCTCTTAGCTGATGGTTAAAAGATAAATTACTAAATCTATTTCTTCAGCATTATAAATCTAAAATATGCTTATGCTTATTGACACAATTTCCCCCAATACTCTGATAAATATGCAACAATCATATACCAATCTTTTCTAAAAATATTCAGTGTTCCTTCCTTGATCAAAATTTTCTGCCAGATCCTACAATTTCATCAACCAACCTTCTTGAGTAGGAATACTTGAATCTTTCCAACGCTGAGCAAAAAGCAATCTGACTGCTATAATAATATATTTTATAATTCTCCAGAACTTCTTATCTATCGGATCATCCAATCCAAGTAAGAAGAACTCTGGTGTTTTTGTAATTTCAGCTTCAAGATATCTCCCACTGATCAGTGAACCTGCGCTCAAAATTTCTTTGCTTTATCATAAGTTCATCAATTGTAAAACAGGCCCTTCTTTATGTTTACATTTTTGATAGATATTAGTGGAACCTGTATACATTTTTGATAATATGTCTGGTGTTAAATACCATATTTATATAATTTTCTAAAAATTTTCTCTAACTTAGTGTAAACTTCAAACCTCTTGTCCATGTTGTTCTTGTTATATTATGGGCCACATTTTGTGCCCACTTAATCATACAATCCTTTATTTGTTTATTCTCCATCTCCATTCTCAACAATAATTTCTACATTTTAGCTATTAAATGTTCTTCATCAGTATGCATTGTTCTTCAAACCCTGATTTACATATTTCATACTGAAATAGATTTCTATCCATCTCAGAATGTTCAGTTAATTGTCTATAAGCAATCCATCAGATACTGTATCTTTCTTTAATTCATTACTTCTTTTCATTTGATATTGACCTTCTCTAATGTCAACAAAGTAGAGGGAAAAGGGTAGGTCAGCACGGTGGCCCTATGTTTCATCTCTCATACTGATTCCACCCTTTGTCAAATACACACAGAATCAAATCTAGAATTGTATGTTTCTAAATAGTAATTATATCTCTGTATCCCTCCCACTGGTGATCTGTTCATATAAACCAGAAATAGAAATACCTTCCTGAATATAATTTTCATATGTTTACAATAAAGGGGAAGGGAACAGAGAAATTCATTGGGAAAGTGAGAGAATATATAATTTTGGATGTAATCAGTTCCCTTTTGAGGACCTCAAATAAATCAAACTTCTTCATGCCCCAATTTTTTTTAAAAAAGTATTTTAGCTAGGCAGTAACTTTTTTAAAAAAATAAATGGCTTCACATATACTTTAAAACCCACCAATGTTACTAGTCTTCCACAGTGATGGTACTGTCTGTGACTGTGAGGCAAGAGCCTATGATGATGGTAGCTGATCTGCTGGTGGGGCCTCCCATGTCAGGCAGGCTTTAGCTGAGGAGCCAGACTAAGTGTGCCAAACAGCCATTGGACAGCAGCAGTTGTGCTGGGTGACACTGGCAGGGGATCTTTCAGAGACAACAGTAGTGGTACCATAGCTAATGGTTGTTAGTACTGTACAGAAGGAGGCACAGTTAAACCCCCCTTTTAATGATTTTTTTACTGTGAAAATCCTGATGAGACAATCTGAAATGAAACAAGAGATAGTGCCGGAAGATGAAAGTCCCACATTGGGTGGCACTAAATGAACCTCTGGGGCACAGCAGAGGACAATTACAAGTAGTGCTGTGGCTAATGATGCAATTGGACTCAAGCTGGAAGGACATTCAGCTGCTCAAGAGCACAGAGGCAAAAGGAAAGTTTGAAGCTGCACAACAGTTATTATAGGAACATGACATGTGAGAAGTGTGAATCAGGAAAGTTAGACATAATAAAGCAAGAAATGGAATACATAAACATTGCAATACTTGGGGTGAATGAGCTAAAGTGGACATGAATCAAACATTTTTGAGTCATATAATTACACAGTGTTTTACTCAGGAAATAAAAATCTAAGAAGAAATGGGAAACAGTGAAACAGTGAGGAGACAAAGGACTACTGATCTAAAAAGATGGAGTAAACTAAACTTATCCTTCCTAGAAAGAATAGCCACAATTAATCGACTGTTTTACCCAAAATGTTATTTCTTTTTCAAAATATCCCCATAATTATCAAGCACAAAGCCATTCAATGATTGGAAAAAGAAATTTCAAAATTTATATGAGTTGGCAGAAAGCCCAAGATAAAACAAAAAATGCTTCTTGGAAGTACAGAAAGAGGTGGACTGCGCCTCACAGATTTCATACTATATTATCATGCAGCCTGTTTAGACTGGATAAAAGATTGAACAAAACTGGAAGATATGAGACACTTACAGTTAAAAGGTGTTAATTTAAACTTCACGTCACTGCATATTTGTGGTATAGCAAAATCAAGGTCTACAAAGACTTCTACAATCACTGTGTCAGAAGGTTTCTAATTAAAGTTCAGAACATATCTTAGAATAAATTTTATAATAAGATACCAGATTGGACATCCCTTCAAGAAGCTTTTTCGATAGGTGGACTGATCTCAAATTTCTCTAATAGAAGGTATAAAGACTTGATTACTTGGGAAGAAGAGAACCCAAGATTTAAATCTAGAGATGAACTAAAAGAACAAGGAATAGAAGTACAGTGATTCCCTTATTGACAGTTACATGAAAGACTCAAAATGGATCAGAAAATTGACAGAATCACAAAGCAATATAATGGATTAGATGAAATTTTAGTGAACCAACTGAAAACCATAGCTAAACTATATAGAATTCTACTCGAATGAGACATGGAAAAAGAGACTATAAATGGGTCCAAAATATCGGTCCTACAATTAATTTAGATGATTGGCAGAAATCCTGGGGGAAAGATTTAAAATTTACTTTGAATATGGAACTAAAAGAGAACTACCATAAAATGCTGTACTGTTGGTATATGACACCTAGCAAACGATCTCAAATATACAAGGCAAAAGAAGGAAATTTTTGGAAATAAAAAGAAAGCTGAGGCAACTTTTACCACATATAGTAGCTTTGTCCTGTAGCTAAAAAATATTGGAAACAAATACACAAATTGATCTCAAACATTCTTGGAATAAAATTTGAATTGAAGCCAGAACTATATTTGCTGAACATATTAGGTGATCACTCTACACTGAAAAGACAAACTAATTTTGCATATAGTCACATCAGCTAGAATTATTTATGCACAAAAATGGAAGCTGGAAGAAAAACCCTTGATAGATGATTAGATAGTAAAAATATTAGAAGTGATGAAAATGGAGAAAATGACAACATTACTGAAAGAAATCGCTATTCAAAACTTCAAGAGAGAATGGGAACTGAATTTAGAATATAATAAAAATATGATGGAAAAGAAGTTTTTAACAAAAAAATTGGAAAGATATTTAAAATACCAAATGTAATAGATTATAATATATTTTATATTGTGCATTGGAAACTTGGCAACATTGATACTAAAGTTTAAATTTAGAGGAACAAACATATTGTTATAGTAATAATTCCATGTGAAAAGTGGAAAGATGGAAGATAGAGAATGGGGGAGAACTTGGTGGGATGGTGAGGGGAATTTTATTTATTCTAATAGGAGAATAATTGTAAAAAGATGGAAAGGTAAGAATATATGTTGACATATAATTTGTACTTATTTTATTCCTTAAAAAAAAAAAAATATAATTTAAAAAAATAATGAGCAAAGAGGTAGCAGTCTGACAGAAAAAGAGGAGGAGGAGGAGGAGGAGGAGGAAGAAGAAGACAACTACAGGGGAAACTCCATCAATATAACCTTAATCCAAGTTTATGCTCCAACTACCTACAGAGGCAGAATAATAATAATAAGATTTTAGAATTAGAATTAGAATTTATTAGATTCTAAGATTCCAGGAGGAAACTGATCACACACCAGAACAGAACTTCTTGTTAATCATATGTGATTGGAATGCAAAAGTAAGAAACAGCAGAAACAAAGACTGTAGGAAAATTTGAACTAGGGATCAAGTAAAGAAGAAGGAGGGCTACTGATTGAATTTTGCAAGCCCAACAGTTTGTTCATCGAAATTCTTCAAGCAACCAAAGAGGGAACTGCATACATGAACATTAGCTGATATACTACATAATCAGAAGGATAAGATGAGGAAATTCCATTCTCTCTGCAAAAACAAGACCAGGTGCAGATTGTGGCACAGATCATGAACTACTAATATCAAAAGTTAGAGAAAAGCTAAAGAAGAATGCTAAATCACCTGTTGTGCTAAAATACAACCTGATAGAACATCTCCACAGAACTTTAAGATAATGTAAAAAATAGATTTTCAATGTTAAGCCTGACTGACTAGGAGGCAGAAGAATTCTATTGTCAGGGAGGAATGCAAAAAGACACTATCTGTAGTGAAAAAGAAAGAAAGCCCTTTATGAATGACAGAAGAAAGACAGAAAGACAGAAACAGAGTCAGAACCCTGAACCAAACTGATCAGGCACTTGTGTACAGGAACAAGAAGAATTACTATAACAATCAAGGCAGATAAATAAAAGATAACAACTAAAAAGAATGAATAAGAGAATTCTTCCACAAGATGATTTCCACAAGATCTGAGAAACCAAAGCTAAACCAAAGGTGGGAATGCTCTGTGACCAGCAGGGAAACACATTACATGACCAAGTACAAAACAAAAGCTGATAGAAACAATATACTTAAGAACTGTATGAAAGAGATGAATGGATGACAGATTGATTCAAGGAAGAACTATATGAAGTTGAACCTCTAATTTTAGAAAAGTGGAAGCTGCACTCAGAGCAATTGAGAGAAATAAATCACCAAGAACAAATGGCATATCAATACAGCTGCATCAAGCTACAAAGGCAGAATCTACTCTAGTTCTAACTAAAATCTCCCAACAAACATGTAAAACAAAAGAATGGCCCACAGAATGGAAACACTCAACATAGATTCTAGTCCCCAAGAAAGGGGACACCAGAGATTGAAGTAACCACAGGACAATCACATTGATTTCCCATGCAAGTAAATGATACTCAAAATTCTACAACAAAGATTTTTACCATATATGAAGCGAGAACTGCCAGGTGTCCAATCTGGGTTGAGGAAAGGAAGCTGCACTACAGATAATATTGCAAACATAAAGTGAATAATGGAGCTCACCAAAGAATTTCAAAAGAAAATTAGCCTGTCTTTTCTAGATTCTAGCAAAGCTTTTGATTGGCAGATCATGAAAAAATATGGATTACTCTTAAAGAAATAGGTGTGCCACAATAGTTAAATGTTCTGATCGGTTTAACTTGTATGTTGATAATATCCTACGTAAAGCAGGATTAGACTCATAGGAAGGAGGTGTGAAAATTGGAGGAGGGAACACCAGCATGTTAAGATACTAGCAGAAAATAGCAGACTTGGAGCAATTACTGAAGAAAGTAAAGGCAGAAAGTGCATAGGCACATTTTTAGTTGAACATTAAGAAAACAAAAATAATGACCACAGACGTTTACATAACCTTAAAGAAGATGTTGAAAACATTGCAGTAGTTCAAGATTTTCCATACCTTGGCTCAGTCATTAATCAAAATAGAGACAAGAAATCGGAAGACTAGGACTTGGGAGGGCAGCTATGAAGTAACTACAGAACATCCTAAAGTGTCATAATATAACATTGAATAGTAAAGTTAGGATTGTCCATGTCATTGTATTCCAATGTGTATGTATGGTTGTGAAAGCTGGACAGTGAAGAAAGCTGTAGGAAGAAAATCAACTCATTTGAAATGTGGTGCTGGAGGACTTCTGGTCTGACTTATGGGGCTTTGACAAGATCCTCCTTCGAAAGGAGATCTCTCTCTGCAAAGGCTGGAGTCAATTCAAATGTCTTTGAATTGACTGGTTTCCTTCATGGTATTGGGGGAACAAGTAGGGTTCCGGAGATCGATCACCTGCCCCTTAACTTCTACCCCAAGCAAGGAATCTTGTGATGACTGGAAGCGGTCAGGGCGAAGGAGATCAGAACATCCACTGATATTGGATTGTGCCTGAAGCAGATCAGCGGTACCCACAGACCTTTTAAAATTGAAAACCCGTCTGAGCTTGTCTGCACATAATTGCCTATGCCTATTGTTCCTGTTTGAACGGTGGATCCATCGTAATTAGCAACTCTAGTAAGATAACCTGAATCTTTGTATCCTTTGGCTTCGTAAACAGCACTGTGAAAGTATCTGGATTTTTTAACAAGGAAAGTTTTCCTTGCCACAACAACAGCTGAATGAGTGACAGAAGAACCTCTTAGGTCTTTACTTTCATTATCAGAGACTGTTAGAAATTGACTTTGCTTTCTGTTCAAAAATAACTGATTTAACAATTGATTGGGAACCAGAAGTCTCCACATAAGAGAGCAAATGGAGGTGGATGTGGGGAAATGATCAGCTTTCATGGTGGCAACTTTTGATCTTTGCGAGCTGTAGAGATATGAGGTTCAAGAATCGAAGGGAACTGTGCTGATAAGGAACTAAGAATTAAATTTAAGAATTAAATCTACAGGCCTGATTACTGTTTTGGAATTCCAAAAGGAAGGAAGGAAGGAAGGAAGGAAGGAAGGAAGGAAGGAAGGAAGGAAGGAAGGAAGGAAGGAAGGTGGTGCTAGAGAAGAGTTCTACAGATACCCTGGCCAGATAAAAAGACAAATGAATGGGTCCTAGAGCAAATCAAGCCTGGACTCTCCCTAGAAGCCAAGATAAATAAACTGAGACTATCATACTTTGGCCATATCTTGGGAGGACATGGCTCACTAGAAAAGACAGTAATACTTGACTTGGTAAAAGGCAGTAGGGAAAAAGAAGACTGCATTATAGATAGATAGATTCAATCAAGGAAGACACATCCCCGAATTTGCGAGACCTGAGCAGGGCTGTTGATGATAGGGTGACTTGGAGGTCTCTCATTCATAGTGTCACCATAAGTCAAAGCTGACTTGATATCATGTAACAACAAGCTTTTAAACCTATTTTATACATGTATTTCAGATAGAGCTAACCAGCTTTCTGGAAACATGTGTCCACATTCTCGAGAGGAACAGATGGCATATTTCTGAAGAAGGTGTACAGCCATCCCTCACTGGGCGTAAGTGTAATATCATACTCTACTCATTGTACCTTTTCATTTCCCAGTGCAGCAGGAGAGAAGGCAGCCATGGCTCAACAGATCTGTTCCATCACCATTCACAGCTTCTACTTGTTGCACACACTGGAGTTGAAAATGTGTGGGTGAATCTGGGAGATAAAGTCTAAAAAATATACATGCAAATATCCCTTCCTCCCTGTTGCTAAGCAAGTCACTCAGTAGTCTGCCCAGCAAGAAAAACAGGAGAGGCTATGATTACCTGTTCTCACACTGCTGTAAGCACTTCAGAGAGGCATGTGTTGGAGATTGATAACTTCCTTGTAACTGGAACAGTGAATCGGCTCTGAATTTTAGTCCTAATTTTAAAGGAGCTATCCAAATTGCTGAACTTATTTTAGAGCTATGACTCAGGACCATGGATAGCTCCTTTAAAATCTTGAATAAAATTCAACCGAATATACTATCCCATTAACAATGAAACCATTAGCTACCACTAGATGTATGTCCTGAGGGACGGTGCATGCATGCAGCTGGCAGAGATCCTGATTAAGGAGCAAAGACACCATGACCTGGAGAAATGAACTAAAGGACCTATTATAGGAATTCTATTCTAAGATTAGAAAGTTGCTCAGGGTGCTAGTCAAATGTAGCTTCATTTTAGGAAAGAACTTAGAGAGACACTGACAGGAAACAAAAAGGTGGAGAAAACCACCTACTTATACAGTCTACTTTGCTTGCATGGAGTAACTATGTCTAGTTTGTTAGCAGGCTGTTCATTCCACCCCAGTTTTTGTTGGATGTATAAAGATGTATAAAGATCTCTCAGGCAAAGAGGATCAGTCTTCAACTTAAACATGTCAAGATAAAGTATTATTTCATAAAGGATGCATATGAACAAGGTTCCACAAGCTGGAATATTGCACAACAGAACACATGATTTCAGATTTCAGATGGCCATTGTGGACTTGTGCACATGTTGTTAAGAAGGGGTGTTGTTAAGAAGGTTTAGATAGTTTGAGTGATCCGACCCTTCTTACTGTACCTATCCTGACCTCTTTGTTATGTAAACTGATACTCTTAGAGATGTTTTCCATGTTGCCTCTAGAACTTTGTACATAGTGCATGTTCCCATAGCAGTACGCATCCAGGTCTACATAACTTAGTATGCATCCAGGTCTACATAACTACTACTCTTTGTGGCCAGCTGTACGCAGCAGCTTTATTCCTAGCTTTAGGCATATTGCTTACTGAAGAGATGAGAACTTACCAACAATTATGTGCGTATGTATGTATGTAGTTTTCTATCTTTCTCCCAAAGTGGAACTCAAGGTGTCTTATAATAAAAGATTAAGCATAAAATATAATTAAGACAATATCTATCACAAAAGGATTTTTAAAAAATATAGAAAAAAATCACTCCTCTCACTAGTATGCTGATTCCTGCCTCTTTTTCTGGTTCATAGGAAATTTCACTAGTTCTGAATTTGGCAAAATAAAATAAAATAAAATCTTTGCAGCCCTACTTATTGCACAGCATTGCAGCTGGACTAAAGTTAATGAGCCTGCCTTTTTTGACTTCTTAAGTGCAAGCCAAAAAAATGAACTTCTTGCCAAAATGACCTTCTAATGAAAGCAAGCTAGGTTCTGCTTCAGTATGTGTTGGCATAGGCTGGGAGCAGACTTACAGGATTAGCGATTCCATTATGAATCAACAGTGAAGTAATTATGACCAGACAGAAAAATCCTTCCTTGGTACCATAAAGACATGCAAGCAATTTACATACCCCCCAAAAGGACAAGTTGGAATGTGAATGTAATCCATTCACCTATCTGTCTCCTTATGTGCATGTTTCAGATAAGTGACATCTTGTGAAATCTTAAGTTAAACAAATTATGACTACAATTTAGTATGTTGTCTGTTTTATATTTTTATTGGGTTTCTGTTCAATATGCTATTAAATGTGTTATTTATACAATGAACTGACTGCCATTCTTGACAGAGAATACGACTTAATAAATTAAACAAACAAATAAATGCTAGTAAGACAAATCTTTTGAAGACTAACTCTCCTCAGAAGAAGAAGTGGAAAGACTCTCAGTCTGAAACACTAACAAGACAAAAGATTAATGAAAGACTCTCCATTTGAAACTGATTCCACAAGTACCTAGGTACCAGTATACCTCTTTCTGGGTTCTATGAGGCCAACTGCAATTGAAAATTACAAACACAATCACAATTTGTGTCCCAATATATATATTTAATAGCAATGCAATATATTACATGCTAACTTTGACACAGAAGTACAGTCCCCAAAGTTCAAGTATCCAGTGAGGTATAAGTGCAAGACTTGATTTCAAGACTTTTCTTCCTGTGCTGTTCTGTTATATTGCAGCATTTGGATACAAATCTTAAAGCCCTAAATAAAAGATAGCAAACTGGTAGAAATGCATTATAAAAATTCTACTACAAGGAATTTCATTTTTGTTCCTTTCTAAATGATAACTCAAAATACCACTACCTTATTCAAGATGAAAAAGGCCTAGTCCTTATACGGGCAACCTCAGCTCCTCTCTTTTCTAGCTTTTCCTCTATTTCTGAACTCAGCTGGCAAGTAAAGCCCTTTCTTTAGGACTTCCCCACCCATTGGGCCAAACTATCAACCATCATATAGGTTACACCATTTCAGATTCTTGAAATTCATTCCAATGGAGGAAAGAAGCAAGATGGCTTCTTGGATACTTGGTTATTGGCCCAGCTTTTGGGTAGAAATGTGTATGGATGTAATAATTTTGAGGGGTGATAGCCACGTTGCCGCAGAAGCATGACAGTCTTGTAGCATCTTAAAGATCAACAAGTTTTATCTGGTATCATTTCTGAGAGGTTATCCACTTCATCAGATGCATGGAGTATTGTCTCAGTTGGCAGATCAATACATACATTCGTGTTTGGGTCTATGGGGGAACTGAAGTGCAAAAAGTATCAGATAATTCTCAGGGTATATTTTCTGTTTCATGTCCTTCACCTACCTATCCTGCACTGTAGCTATCCTCCATCTGAAGCAATACTCTGTGCCCTTCTCACAACAGCAGGGACTAGGCTACTATAGTGTACATCTATGGGGGACATCAAGCATTTCAGTTTACACACAAATAATTAGTATTCTAAGGGATGAAGTCAGAAAGCAAGAGAAGCAAAGAAAAAAGATGCTATCAGTATAGTAACTGTGAACAGGAGAGTGGAACAGAACTACTGGCAACATGGGTGACACCAGATATTATTTTGGAAGCATGCATGATTCTTATGGAGGACATGAAGTCCTGTGCTGCTTCTGACAGAGTAGCCTCTGCATGGATGAGGAAGTCCCCTGACACAACAAGCTGAGGAGACTCCAACACCATTACTGAGACCACCTCAGCCAGTTCAGGAAGGAAGACTACTGAGCAGCAGGGTGGGCAGTACACCAACAGAATATGTAATTCTGCTTCAACCACCCACCTTGAAATATATACACTTAAACCTGGCAAGTGTGGTACAGGGCACCTGGTGCGTCAGATGGAATCCTGATAGACCACTGAAACTCTGCCTTCAGGATGGACCAAGAGACCTCTTCTGCAAGATCAGAAAAATCAAAGAAAAAATTAAATCAAGAGTGGGAATGCTATATGACCAGCAGGAGAACATACTACATGATCAAGAAAAAAAGTGATGGAAAGAATAGGCTGAAGAATTATGTAGAAGATATGAAAGAAGAACAGATGCATTCAAGGAAAAAACATTTGAAGATGAACCCACAGTTTTAGAAAGTGAAATAGAAGCAGCACTCATAGTATTTGTGAGAAATAAATCACCAGGGACAGATGACACAATAATAGAGCTATTTTAAGATGCGGAGACAGAATCCACTCAAAATCTAATGAAAATCTGCCAATTATTATGGAAAACAACAATGACCCACAGATTGGAAACAGTCAATGTACATTTCAAGCCTAAGAAGGGGGACATCAGGGAGATAAATGTGCAGTAATCACCACATCATTGCATTAAGCTCCCATGCAAGCAAAGTGATGCTCAAGTCTTTACAATGAAGATTTTTTCCATGCATGGAATCAGAAATGCCAGATATCTAAGCTGGATTCAGAAAAGGAAGAGGCACTAGAGATCATATTGCAAACATGCATTGGATAATGGAACACACCAAACAATTTCAGCAAAAAAACCAGCATGTACTTTATAGTTTATAGCAAAATCCTGCCACAGGCTTTGATTGTCCTTATGAGTAACCTGAACTCAGAACAAGAGGTCACTGTTGGAATAGAATATTGAGAAACAGAATGGTTTCAGTTTGCAATGGGGTCAGGCAAGGCTGCATTTTATCACTCTATCTGTTTAACTTGCATACTGACCATATCATATGCAAAGCTGGAGGCATTGCAAAGCTGGAGGCAAAGCTGGAGGACAGAAGAACATCAATTATTTAAGATATGTAGATATGCTGCCTTTAGAAATTGTTTGGAAAGGCTGTTGACCAGCGCTTGTTACAAGGATCATGTGACTATTGCCATCCTAAAACAATTTCACTGGCTGGTGGTATGCTTCTGGGCAGAATGCAAAATACTGTTTTTAACATTTAAAATCCTACACACCTTGGGTCCAGATTATCTGAAGGTATCTCCTTATCCAAGCCAGTTTGAACTTTGAGATCTGCAGAGGAGAACTTTCTTGGACACCCACCTCATTCAGAGGCACATTTGCTGACACAGGAGAAAGCTTTCTCTGTGGCTACTCCCAAGCTGTGAAACTCCCTTTCATGGGAAGTCTGTTTGGCTTTCTCCCTGCTCTCTTTTCACTGATGGGTGACGGGTGAAGGTGTTTGAGATTTAAAATAAGTAGTCATAAGGGGTACAAAATGGCGTGCTGTATATTTTTTTATCTTTTATGTGTAATTATGCTTTATATGTATTTTGACTATTTTAACTGTTTTTTAAAATGATACTTTTTTATAAAAACTTTTGTAAATAAGACTTTAACTTAATATTGCTTTAAATTACTGTAAGCTGCTCTGGATTGCATCCCATGAGAAAGATGGAGAAATAAATAAATAAAATTTTCTTGACTTTAGCTTAGTGTTCTTCTAGCTCTCAGTCAGGCTTATTAGTGGAAATTTATTTTATATGGACTTTAAATTTTTTCAGGATGCGTTTTGAAGCAATGATTGATTCAATGTTTTTTAGGTTTACTCTTGCTTTCTTTACATTAAGAAGTCATGTTTATTCTATTCAATGTTATTTTGGCACAATCTCTTGTTTCAGTTCAGATCGTCCTGTCATGTGGTTTTCATAGTAAATGACATTCAAAAAATGGTTTACTAGTGTCTTCGTCTACAATTTAGCTAAAGTGCCACTGCTATTGTCTCTGAGAGACCTTCTGCCAGAGTCACTTGCTGTTTGGCACATTTTAGTCTGGCCCTTCAGCAAAAGCCTCTCTGACAGAGGAGACCCAGGCCATTTCCTCACTAGCGCTATTATTCCACTTTCAACATCCTATGGAATCCTGGGGTTTACAGTTTCGGGAGGGGCCATGTGGCCCCTCCCGAAACTGCAAACCCCAGGATTCCATAGGATGTTGAAAGTGGAATAATAGTACTATAACAATCTAGTACGGAAATGGCTCCTATCAGCAGCAGTGCTACCATCAGCACATGCCTCATAGGAGCATCCAATCCCGCTACTACCATGGAAAGGTCGTGCCATGATGGGAGTGGCTCCATAGCTAACTATACCTATAGGTGACCCTAGTGGCATGATATATAACTCAATGTGATACGCTGTCAAGCATTTCCTTATATAAAGAGATACTTGAAGACATTACTTTTAAAAACCATAGGTAAAGAACCGGCCAATTTTTAACTGTAATAGTTAATTTTTTCATTAATTCCACAGTATTGCTTCTGCATATTTTCACTGTTTGTGTGCATTTTGCTCCTTATCAGTGCCTCTTAATTTTATAGTTTAAGTTCACGTGAACAGTACAATAGATGATTATGTAAAGTACTTTTCGTACTGCAAAAGCTTTATGCAACTATTATTCAACAATGAGTTTTTGAGGGATAGCCATGTTGGACATATAGAAAAATTCAGCAAAATTCCTATATCATGCTGATAACTTTATTTGGCCAAGTTTGTGTGTTGTAAAATACATCATTCAAGTCTTCACTGGTTTCTTCATCGATCAGAGATGTTAAAAATCATATGGGAAGTGAGAAGATGTTTGTGTCCAATACTGCATCTTGCTTGAGATGCTGTTTTAAGTTGCAGTTTAAATTATTTTTAAAGGGAGGTTTAATGCAAATAGCAGAAGCCCCATCCTTTGTTTCAGGGGAAGAATTAGAATTACAATTTTTTTTTTCTTCATTAGTAATTAAAATTCCTTCAAAATCTGGTTCTGTGTCTGTCCTTTGAAGGCCAAAATCCTATTCTTAGGCAGAGTACAGTCTTTGTTCTTAAAAACCTTCTGCACTGTAAGGTCTGGAAATAATTTTAGGTACTATGGCAGGTAAAACTAGACCTTTCAACTTTGACACGTGTGCTGACACCATACAGGGGTTTAATACTTCATTAGAGAAAAGGAAATTTCACAATCCTAGCTTTAGAAAGTAATATATTTGAAGGAATTTCAAGTGGCCAGTTTTTCCACATATTTGCAGAGAAATCACAGCAGATTAGATTTTCTTGCATATGTAAAATATTATATTTTAAATTGTTTCCACCCTAAGTTTCACAATATAGTTTACAATTAAAAAGTATTAATTGGCATTTCGTCATTACCTCTGAAAACAGTTTTTCTCCAGAAACCACTTTTATAGTGACCCAACTCTTCTGTCCACTAATTTTTTGCCTCTGCCATGAAAACTGTCCCACTACATCTCCTGATAACTCAGCCACCTTTTTGCAATGCTGACCCAGCACAAAGCCTGTCTCTTTTTCAGTACAAACCCCCATGCTCCTCCATTCTGTTTCTTTCTTTTCTTTTACAATGGAGGGCCATATTAGCACAATTATTTTGATGCAACCCAGAAGCCATTTCTTATCAGCTGTGTAATATGCAAAGGTGCAAAACTTTCTTCTTCATGGATAGGTATTTTGTGGCTTCTGTTTCTCAACAAGGTCATTCTGAATCCTTGAAAAGGGCTCCTGTTTCACATGAGGGGCAAAAGTAAACACACAAGTTTCACCCACAAAATCTGAAAATATTCCAGGTCTGAAAACAGCTGTCAGGTCTTCCTATTTATTCTGTCAAGATTCTACAGTGTTCTTCCTTGTAAACATTTCTAATTCCATAATTTTAACCTCTTTCTAACAGTCCCTTTAAGGATTAATGCTTAACCAAATTTCTTGCAACCACATCCCCACATTCCCATCCACCTGACAAATGTCCAGCTTGAGAGAAGATGACTTATTTATTACCAGTCACTGCTACTTGTAAAAGCTGATAAATTGGAAACTTTACAGACAAGGTTACCAACATTTCAACCACCACTGCAGCTGCAACTTTAACAGTAGACAAGAAAATATAAGCAGGTGGTCACATTTTAGGGTGCCATATTTTCTAATATTGTGAAAAACTTCACCTACTGATTTTGGAAATCACACTCTTTTGAAGGCACAAGAACTAAACTGGATATTTTCTTTTGTGAAGATTAGTGATGTTGAAACTGCAGTGCATATTCTGAAAAAAAAAAACACCCTGTTAATATTTTAGAGAGTGGAAAGGTCTTACCTACTATAGTGGTTAATTAAATCACAAGCTGGAAGAGCTGGTTCAAATCTCTCCTATGCCATAAACTTTAAAAAAAAGTTAGTTGCATTTAATTCTCATTGAAATCAGTGGAGTTTAAGTTATGATATATTTGTCAAGATTAACTTTATCTCAATGGGATCTAGCCTCATCTGGATCCAACCCACCTTGATGACAGTCATTATTATGTTACTATTATGTTACCAACAAGGAGATAACAACCCTGGTCCATACAAGATTGTCACAAGGATGATTAGGAATCACTATGAGAATTAAAAAAACAAAGGCTCCAACAAAATAACACAACCTACACATTTGGATGATTTGCATCACTGGATCTGGGAAACTGGAGGAGGGATGTTGGCAGGGGAGAGAAGCAGAGAAGAAGAACAGTTAATATTTCATTCAGGTATTTATATTCTGGGGGAAAAAAACCTTTAATATACCAAGTCTACAATTATGTTGCATTTCTGGGAGGATGTGAACTCCAGCCAAGATGAAAAGTTTCTACCTGTGAGTCATCATGAAGAGAGCGATTCCTGGTGCTCCTGTGCCAGATGACATCTCTCATGGCTGGGGAGTGGATGATTAATGCTTCTGTTTTGGTTCTCTTAAATTCTGGAGGGCAGTAAATTTTCCCATTCTGCACCACCATTTCCGAGGCTTTGCTACAAGCTTTGTTCCTGGAACTGTACGCCTGCAAAGTCTTTGCATGCCTGAAGCACACAGGTGAAGCATCTTTCAACCAGCTATGTTTGTGACTGGAACTCTGCCCCCCTCCCCAATGGTTAACACCAACTGCCATGCTCTCTACCACAATCTGTCTTTTGACTGTGCTTTGAAAAGAAGTGGAGGTTGTGGCACTCAAATGCCAAAAGGGCTTCAAAGAGGCTTGTTTGGACAGTAAAGAATGCAACATTTGTTTGACTAATCTCCTGGGATCTAGTTATATCTTTTCAGGACAGGAAAAAACATATTGTTTTTAACCTCAGTTCTGTAAACTCTGAGGAAAAACCCTTTTGGATCCCCCTCCCCCTTAGCAACGCTTTATTTGTTATTTATTTTCATCCTGTATCTTTGGATGCTGTCCAAAGAAATTAATTAAACAAGGATATGTTTGTTTCTTGTTTCAGCCTCTTTCTTGGATTCCTGCTGTTGGGCGTTGCCCCTAATTAATAACATTTTCATTTGAAATCACATTCTTAATGATCTCTGTGCTTTTGCTCTTCACTAAGTTTTGGTTAATGCTTTAAAATAACTGATTTAAATGCAAGTGTTTATCCAAAAATAGTGCCTTTATTGGACAAAGAAAACAGAAACTAACTTTTCTCCTACTCCACAGTCTGAGCTAATCTCTCAATAGCTTCTGTGTTTTCCTTGTGTGTGTGTGCGCTTTACTTCCAGCTGTGCAATATACATCAAAACCAATCTGTGGTTCTCCAGCTTGGTTAACTATGCTACTTCTATTTTCACTTCAAAAAACAATTAGTCTTTGTTTTCTTTCAGCAAACTAAAGGAAATTACTATAATATTCTTTTCAGTTGTATTGAGATACAGGATAATTGATTTCTTCTTTCCACTTCAAAAAGAATATTGTTTTGTTAGCATAATGAAAAAAAGGAAAACTAAAAATAAATGCATTTAATGGAGTTATACACTTTTTGTTGCTAAATGCATTTTAAAAGATATCAGTGATAAATTATAGTTAAACTAAACTAAAACCTACTAGTGTAGTAGCTCAGGGCCTTCCCGCACTGCACTGTTATAGTGCTATTATTCCACTTGCAACATCCTATGGAATCCTTGGACTTGTAGTTTAAGAGGGGCATTTACGGTAGAATTCTCAGCCAGAGAGCTCGTTGGCCTCAGTAAACTACAAGTCCCAGAATTTCACAGGAGGTTGAAAGTGGCATAATAGCACTATAACAGTGTAGTGCGGAAAACCCCTAAGTTTCAGGAGATTTCCACCCTTCCTCATTTCTCTTGCCAACGCTTCAGTCCACTCACTGCATGGGGCACTTGAACTACTTCTTGCCCTTCTTCTTTGGAAGTTCCAGCCCTCACTAAAACTCCACCCCCCACCCCCCGCTTCCTCTCACAGAGTACTAGTCTAAAAAAGACTGTTGGCACAACTCAGGTCCACCAGTTTAAATATGAGGCTTTGTTTTCTTCTCTCTGTTTGTACAACTGATTGTGAGGGATAGGGAGGCAGGTGAAGTGCAGGGAGGAAGGAGGAATAAGAGAGCAAACAACTTCTGGGACAGTTCCTTTACATAGCATGTGGATCTTATATCAAGCAGAACACCTCACTGCAAATCATAATAATATCCCACTCTGTGAACAGGGCTCTTTGCCCAGAAGAAAGGTTTCCAGGTGGGGAGACAACAAAAGAGCACAGTGGTGGAGGAAGCAGGCACTGCTAGTTTGAGCTGAGTGCATTTTGGACTGATGGTGAGGGACAGGGACATGGACACAAACACACTGAGCACACAATTCTTTTGTCCCTCCTCTTTGCATAGCTTTAGTAAACAATTTTGCAATCCTTGGGAGCCACTTTTACTCCCCAAATGATGGCTTAGGGGTGTGTGTGTGTGTGTGTGTGTGGCTCAGCCACATGCATGTAGGTGTAACATTTATTAAAACTGTAAATTTGTGTTTACACACATGAGAGAGAGGCAGCTGCACACTTCATTGCAGCAGAAGACAGGCTGAGCAAAACAAGTGAGGATTTACATCCCTAGTATGTAGGGTTTTTAAGATTAAGGTGCCTGTTTTAGTTACTTTTGAGTAATTGGAAAGTTAAGAGTCAATGGCCATTTCCTCACTAGAGTGGAGGAGCGTTTCACCAAGTTTTATGATTGGTGTTTTTTACTCCAACTTCCCTCGATTCCTATCTGCATGCCCTCCAGTTTCTGTTGAAGTAAAGTGGAGAAAAACATTTGTAGTTTCTGCATCATCAGTTTTCCTGGAACTCCTATTCTCCTCCCTCCTCTACTCTGCCGCCACTAATCGGTCAATTTAACACCCACCTCTGTGGTGTGAATTGATGTAATACTTCTGCATGTAGGAAAAAACGCAGTGGTTGGTTTGCATTGGAGTTTTTCTGTTTTTATATTACACTGGTTTCACAACGATGTGAACCGCACTAACAGCTGAACACATGCAGAACAAACTATGACAGAATGATATTAAACCGGTTTGACATGCAGATGTATTTGCGACACAACAACACTACAGTGATGTATCTCCCTCATGTGGAAAGGTCCAATATTAAAAACTGCAACCGTGATGGCAACTATATAGACTGAGTTTGAAACTTTATCTTTAACTATGTATGTAATGACTTACTTTTAAACATAACTTTTGGAGTGCTGCTAAAGCCAGTCCTTCAGGGATTGTTTTCTTGTCTGCTGTTACAAATCCAGGGGAAAAGCAGCCTGTAAAGCGAATGGCTTCCTCCAACAACAGGACCTACCCAACAGGCCATGTTAGTAGGGTGACTCATGGCACATTTTTATCCCTCCATCTATCATTCTATTTTTAGAGCGACCCTACAAAATTCTAATTGCTGATCTGGAAGTATGAGTGTTACCCTGATTACTGGGGGTCCTGGGAGGGACAGCTATATGCGCTCTCAATTAACTACGTTTGGGGAAATTAGCTAAGAGCACAGGCTAGCAATGTGAGAGGCAGGGCAACACAGCGGAATCTTTTACCCTAAGTCTACGGGGTCAGGCCAAGCCAAGGAGCACACCAAGTTATAAGAATAATTGAGATCTTTATTAAATACAGACAAACAGTGTATGCAACACACGCACTCAGATAACTATAGAAAATAAAGGTTGGAGTGGGACAGAGGGAATTTTCAGAGGGATGGTTGAATTGGGTGATACGACACCTGTCCTGAAGCTTGAGTTCATTGGCATGGAATCTCAGTACGTGGGACTGAGGGGACAGCTTGCCAAACAAAGCAGCAGCAAGGCTGGATGGAAGTCCCGAGCGATCCGAGGAAGGTCTCGGAATCAGGGGGTTTTATAGGGAGAAATGTAACTGCAGGCTATTCCATACTTGGGGAAAACAATGAGTTTCGGGCACAAGACAAAGCTTTGGAAAGATCAAAATTTAGCATGATTGAGTTTGGTCCGAATTGACAAACAGGTTGACAGTTTGCAAATGCTCAGTGCTTGGCAGTTGAGTATTCAGCTTGCCAAGTTGCCTGCTCGGGGCAGGGAGTCTTTTGTACACAGCTTGCCTACATAATGAGGGTGTTTGCAGAGAGGTCTCCTAAAGCCGTGATCTGGTTATTTTTGGCGTGCCTGTATTGTCTTGGGATATTGCAGCGTTTGATGGCCGAGTCTAGTTCTGTGCTTGTCTGGGGGCCTCACAAACACGTGGAGAGGGGTGGTGGAAGAGATCCAAATTATTGATATCAAAATGATATCTAGCAGGCCCAAATCCGGGCTAGCAAATGCAGTAACATGAATGAAGAAGGATTTGTGGAAATGTACCAGGTACTTATGGACACCAGTCTATGTGTTACCCTGAAAATTGGGGGTCCCGCAAGGGGCGCCCGGCTTTGCCAATTGAAAATACCAAGATGGGGAAATTAGACTCAGAGCACTGTTTTTGCTAGCGAGAGGCAGGGCAACGAAGCGAGATCTTTCACCCTATGTCTACAGCGTTGGGTTAGAGAGTGGCTAGACAAGGTGGTTCCAAATAACAAACAATTCTTTATTAAGAACAAAACACAGAAGACAAACACAAACCAACTAGCTTAGAAAAGAAAGAGAGTTGCAGGGAGAGGCAATACGACCTGTTCCATAGTCCTGGGGAGAGGTTGGAGATTTGGGGAAGGAAACTCAGCGTGGGGCGCTGAGGGGAGTCCCTTAAACACACCAACGTCAGGGTGGGATGGCAGTCAAAGGAGATCTGAGGATCGGTTAAAAGTGAGGGGTTTTTATAGGGAAGATCATGCCTTTCGGCTATGGCAGTCCCAAAGGAGGACAAAAGAGGTTTTGGTGCTGGACAAAAGGATTTGGTGAGGTCAGGTTTCTCGTGATGAGATTTGCATGTAGAAACAACACCTTTGGCTGAAAAGTTAATGGCCCAATTCACAAGAGTAGTTTGCCTGAGAGCCACGTGGCTATTGAGGAGTCTGTGGCGGGAAGTTCCCTAAAGCTTTGGGCGAGTTTTGGGTTGCTGGCTACAAAGAGAAATGGAATGTAAACCATTAATGACTGCTTCTCTGTCTCTGCTTATCCAGAGAACTTTGCGAAAACGTGAGATGAGGTAATCGCAAGCCAGTCCAGCTAAGGTCAAATTAAATGATATCAAAAGGATATCTGGGGGTCCTCACTGAGGGTGCCATGGCTGAAATAACATATGCCCTAGATTACAGTGCCTTTAATAGTGGAGTGGTCACTGAATTTCTGAAGTTTCAGATATTTAATGGTTATGTAGTTATATTTACCACACTTCAAGGTCTTGCAATATCTCCTTACAATGTCTCCTGCATCTTGCTGGAGGAACAGAAGTTATGACCTATCTGCACATATATTTCCAGTTTGAAAGAAGAAAGAAAATAGCAGGTAGCTTTTTTTTTTTAAACTGACTAGACAAGAACCGGCGATTCAAAACTCTCATAAATGTCTTTACATAATCACTGCTGATTCTTGACCACTGAATCCAAGCCAGGCATCTGTTCAGGTAAAACATATTACCTACTGAGGAAATATAAAACTCACTAGCTTACATATAAATTAAATTCCTTCTTATCACAAGATTGACACTCATCTCAGGAGGAGTTAAAGGCTATAGCTGAAAGCATTTTGGAATACGGTGTCCACTCTACTTGCATAAGGGTTCAGAGTGCAGGACCCTCATAAAAGAAAAAAAAAAAACACCCACAAATATCTTCACCCCACCCCTGCCCACCCAACTGAGTTCCCTCCTCATGTTCTCTGTCAAAACCAGGAGGTTTGGGCTAAGCCAGTGCTGTGACAATCAGATCTGCTTTAATTTCTCCCTAGGGAAGCAGCACCCTTCTATATTTTTGCCACCCACTGGCTCCATTTTCACATTTATATCTTTCTACTGCTTTCGTAAGTCCACACCCTTGTAGATATACGGCAAAGCGTGTTTTAGTTAATCCCAATGAATGTGTCACTGGTAGTAGCATGCATAACTGATCCAGATTACAGGGACACTTTATGGAGACTGCTGTTTACAAAAATATAATAAAATCTTTATTGAATAAACTGACAAGGGAAAAGATAGTTGGCAAATTAAAAATTAGCAATCAGAAAAATACCTATAGCTCTAAACCAGCAAACACTTCCACAACTCTCTAACTCTTTTTCACAATCTCTCTCTCTCTCTCTCTCTCCTCAACCTCTCAGATGGATCTCTCTGAACTCTCTCTTCAAAACCATGTTTCAGTTATTTTTCTGTTAGGTTCTTTTTCTCCACCTAGCCCCTCTCTCTGGCTAGCCTGGGTTCCATAGTCATCATCCAATCCATTTAACTCCTCTTGGTTACTAGGGCAGCTCTGTTGCTATGCCCCCTCCCCAGGGTTCATCACACTCCCCCCTCCCATACTGTTTCCATTTGCCTGAGTGCAGGGAAGGACACACACATGTTTTCCCTTCCCATGTACCCCCCCATACTCTTCCCATTTGCCCAGGTGTGAAGAAGGAAGACACATGCATGTGTTCCCTCCTCATGCTCCTCGCTTTCATACCCTTCCATCTGCCCAGGCATGGAGAAGAAAGGCACATGTGTGCATTCCTTCCTCATATTCTCCCCATATCCTTCCCATTTGTCCAAGCATGGGAAAGGAAGACATGTGTGTTCAGTTCCCGTGCTCTCCCCTCCCATATCCTTCTCATTTGCCCAAGCACAGGGAGGAAACACATGCACATGCTTTACAAATAATCAAATTCATGAAGATGAAATCCACAAATGTGAAAGGAGGACTGTATTTTCAAAGGGCTAGATTTAAAATGAAAGGAATGAAGCCATGTTATAACAAAAAGCTTTCTTGCTTTCCCTTGATGTACTACATTCTAATTTTTTAAAATATAACCATTTTATTTCAAGAGGATCAGAAAATCAGCACTAAGTAAATGTATGAACACTATTTCTCAATAGTATCTTGTTAAGTTTTGAAGTATAGGCCCTCCTGATGAATAGTCTCCATAGCTATGCTCTGAAGAAGAGTGGGGAAAAATTCAACTAAGTAGCAGTTTTCATCTCCACCAAGAATAATAGGTCATCTATAAGGTTAATAAGTTTTCATTGTTAATTCAAGACCATAACACCACATAATATTTTGCATTATAACAGAGATATTTCACAACAACATGTTGTTGCAATGTATTGCTGCCTCGTCAGCTAGTATGTGGATTTCAGATCTGCTAAGGAGAAACAAGGAAATGGGACTGTGAAAACAGATGACCTCACCACCCTAGTTTAGCATAATGTCTCAGCACTTAGGCTACACAAGCCTTGGCATCACTACAACACTACTGCTTCTGCTTGGAAGACTCAACATATGCATGACTTCACAATGATCTCTATAGCCCATGGTGTACGTAGCCTAGTGTAGGCTCTCCTGTCTGGCAGCAACAATGCACATATGAGGAATGTGGAACAGAGAGATGGTGAGCAGGAAACTGCAGTTCCTCCACTATAAACACCTTTTCCTTAATCCCACAAGAGTAAGACAGTCCTGCAGCTTCTCCATTCTAAATACCTCTTCTAGCTTGTCACTTAAAATGGCTTTTAGGGTCATTTGCTAGCCAATATCTGTTTGTGTCATTATCTGGACAAGATCCCAAGTTCTCATTTTTTTTAAAAACTTGCTAGCCTTCTAGAGGCCAAGATAGGAAACAAAAAGTTCAGTCCCTTTGTTTTACAAGAAACAAGCCTGCTACTGTCTTTACATGCTTATCCAGTGAGTATATGTTCACAGCTTCACAGTGACTTAAAAAGAATTGTACAGTAAATGGGTAGATGTTGCAATTTAGGAAGAAAGACTACTCTGTCTGCAAAGAGCTGGGATCTGTTTTTACAGAGCTGCTGGCAAACAGTACATAGAAAAGAAAAGAGCCAAGCCATAGGAATGAGTAAGGAAAAACTGAACAAAGTAGTCAGAGTAAATGACATAATGTCATAATAAAGTTATTAGTACTTAAAGTGCCCAGGGCTCTGTTGCTTTTGCTGCAATAGACTTGGCATGAAAATATTATTAATCTTTATTATCTCTTTCAGAAAAATGCAAGTTCCTTCCCCTCTACCAGCTTCTTGGGAGAAGAACAGGGTCTATCTGGAAAAAAAGAGGAGTTGGGGAAAGGCAAAAGGAGAGGATAGGTGGACAGACAAAAGTTTATTCAAGTGGATTGATGCTAGTGGTGGATTTTCAATTTCTGGAAGGTGTTTTCAAATAAAAAATGATGAAGTCATTGGGAAAGACTAATTCCATAGTTACTTGTCTTGTGTATGTGCTATACTTATTTGAAAGATTTACTCAGATGTATAAGACTTCACATCCTTTTACACATTATTTTAACTTCCCCTGAAACTCTTCAAAATCCCCAAACAGCCCCTGTAACATTTTCAAATTTTCCTCAAATTTCACTCCAAACAAAATTTGATGTGTAAAAAATCTGAAAGGCTGGTGATCTTTACTGGGTTTTATCTATTTGTTTATAATCTCTTGATGTTTCAAAAGATAGTTTGCCGGTCCACTCCCCCTCTTCAAAGGATATTCCAAAATCACCACTAGCTTTACTCAGTGGCAGCTCTAAATATGGCATTGAACTATTAGAATCAATGCATTAGGCTAAAATACTGGTACCCAGGCGCGATTTGAAATCTTCAAGGGAGACTGTTCTCTTGGTTCTGTTGTGTACTGAGGCACATCTAATGAGGATGCAAGAGAGCTTTCTCAGTGGCTGTTCATAGGTTCCTGAAATCCCTACCCAAAGAGGCTTGGCCAGCTACATTTGTTGCTTTTCTGATGGCAGGTGAAGATCTTTTTATTCATACAGACCTTTGGAAACTGACTACACTTGTTGTGGAAGGGTATTTTTAACTGGATGAGTACTCCACTTTCTTTTAAAGTTTTTGAAATTGTGTTCTAAGTTTTATAATTCATTTTATGTTTCAATTGTATTCATTTTCTTTAACTTCACGTCACCCTGAGTGGTTTTTTTTTTTTTTTAGGAGAAAGTGAAAATATAAACTAAGTAAATAAATATACAAGATGTCAACTATCATTTGAAGAAAAATAATGTTTCATATGCTGTGTACAGACCAAAGCCCTGGACTTTAGAGAAGCACTGATCCCTAAAATTAGGTGATACAAATGCTCTTGATGGAATAATCAACATACATAACCTGCTCCCATGGTTGGAATGTGAAACTGGGATAACAAATGAAAAATGCTCTAGGATAGTGGAAACTGATACTTGAGATCGTGGAAACCTATGCTTTTCTGAGACTCAGGGATACAATATCATATGTCATTGCAGGAAAACATTCAATTTTCAATAAATCTAAATTATCATCTTGCCAGTTCCTCCAACCATTCTTCTTTATAATATACTTTTCTAATTCTTATTCCTTCTTATATCACATTCACAATCCTGCCCTTTTCCCCCTTGAGCCAAACCTGCAATTTGTGGCTAATACAACCCAATAAATACAAGATTAAGAGGCACTTAAAAAGAGACACACAGATACTTGCACACAAACCAAAAGTCATTGACTTGGTAAATTATTACAAAAAGGGATTTTTGTGAGTGTGCCTTTGGATTAGAAAGAGGAAATGTGTTAAACCTTTCAAAATACAGATTAATCAATTATGTATGCCAACAAGGGCCTTAGAATTAGTGAAAAGCAGAAGCGAATTTCATAAGTACAATATATACCTCTGGGATCTTTCAGACTCAAATCCATCAGAAGGATGTAGTCTGCCTTCTTGTACATCCATAAATCCCATGAATGTCAAAAGGACACTGTTAAATTATAACCAATCCAAAACTTGGGCTTAGTTTAAAAAAAGAAGAAAAATGGTTTTGGAAAATCCTAAACATAGCAGCCCTTTCCTTTTATCATTTTCTGATTTTAAATTCCAATGAACATTCAGAAGGCCTTCTGCATGGCTGAAAGCCCAGCTGTATTGTTTGCTTGATAAAAGCACACACACAGAAAATGTCTGTGGCATTAGCTCACAGCAACCAGCATGCACATGGTGATGTACCTAGCAATCCCAACATCAGCCATCAAATCCTCTGGTGAAGCACCTCTTTGCTGAACCTGATTTCTCACAGGTGAATCCTCACTCTTTTCCTCCATCATATTCTCTCTCACACACCGCTCTTTCTTCTTCACATGCCCTGGAGGACAGCTTGTGCCAGGAGATGAGTAGAGTGAGTGTAAACCTGGGACTCTCAATGGAGTTTGACACTATTATATCTGCCTGGTCACCTTGCCAAGATAGGACTTGGCAGGCACTGTTCTTCATTAGCTCCACATGTTACTAAAGAGTCAATATGAGAAAGTGGTGCTAGGATATTGCAGTTCTGTTCATTGACATCTCTTCTCCCATGCTTTTGAATATGAAAAATCTGGATTAAACCACTGAAAAAAAAAATTTGGGACTGATGATACCCGTGATCTCCTTTTCATCTTCTGGTCCCAAGGTGGAAGTAGAAATCTTACATCCTGCTTAAAGGTAACTTTCCTGATTTCTTTTCAAATCGATACAATATATTAACCCTATAAGCATCTTCAGTGGTTGCTATATGCGGTATGAAAAGGGCTAACAGGGAATGATAACAGATCAGCGTCCATTCCAAAAAGTGGACTTTTCCTCTACAGCTTATTTAGCTTATACTGAAGTAATAAAGGGCATACAAACTTCTCTAGGCAGAAAGGACACTGGCCTCAATAGCCTTGTGGGGGGGGGAATACTCATTGGGAATATAATCATTCATGAAAGAAAAAAAATATCTATTATAGCAGAACATTTTTTTGTGTTCAAAATGATAAACTGTCAACATGACAAATTGTGAATTCAGCAGCCCACAATCAAACGATCACCACATTGGGAAAAATACCAAATTATGCTTCACACCAAAACAAACAAACTCTAGCACCATTTCCCTGTAAAGTAAACTGATGTGTGGAGGTCTTCTGCAACTCCATTGAAATGGAATAGAAACTCACTGTAAACCTCCATGTTGGCCCTTGGTCTCAGCTATAACCCTGAATCTATGGTGGAAATTGTGCAACCTCAGACTTGCATCATAAATAAATAAATATAAAAATAATGCAGGAAGGCTTCACCAGAGGCATACAAAATTAAGCTGACCAACTTGCTCCAAGAACTCTTGTAGAATGACTTTCCTTAGTTCCTAAAATTTGCCATTTGTGAAATGGCAATATTGTTAAATGATATCAGTTTGTATACCTATGCAGCTAAAGTGGGTGGACAATGCATTGAACTTTCCAAAAGCAGAACAAGAGCTCAAACATCCCTAGAGGTGCCTGGTTCATGTAAAGCCATCATCCCATGAGAAGCCAAGTAGTTCAAAATGTTTGGCATGAACTCGGAGCAAGCAAAAGGCCAACTTAAGGTCACCTTTCAAAAATTCCACCTCTAAGCTGAAGTGTCTGATAATAAATTCCTTCATGAGTCTCACTAGCAATCTGCTATCTTACTGTGGATTTCAGATGTTTAACTGGTTTTGAATTACCATATACAAAAAGGGGTGGTATAGAAAATATGCCAAAAAAATGAAAATAAAAATACTAAAGCTGGATGTAAAACCATAACATATATTATGGCCATCTAAAACTTCCTAATAGAAATGTACCACGGAACTAGCATGTCCAACCAAGTGGGTCCTAGCACATTCAGGGAGCGGCTATCGAGTTCCTTGCCTCTTGCACCTTAAGTGCTGGTCCTTACTGTTAGCTCACCAGGCCTTTCTTTGTTGGTTATTCCAAAGGGAATAAAGGCCACTACAACTGGAGCACTCTAATTTGTATGGGTGATGTGAACAGAAGCCCCTGTGAACCAAATTGCCAACACAGAAGGTGCAGCTGTGAATCTGTATAGGTGTCGGGGCCTCCGCGGCCCCGGACGCAGCGCCCGAGGAGGGGGACGACCCGGTCTCCTCGCGAGTAGCGGCAGAGGCCTCCGGCGCCGAGAACAGCCGCCTGGACGCCGTCGAGGCCACCGCCGCCACGGAGGAGGCCACGGATCCACCTGTGGCTAGGGGCGGCCGTTCCAAGCCTGCCTGCCCTGCCGCCGACGAGGACGAGGCCGAGGCCGGGGAGGCCTCCGCCACTGCGGGAGGCCGTCCGAACCTCACTGCCATGGAGTCTACCTGGGAGGCCGCCGCCGAGGACGCCGACGGAGCCATCGCTGCGGAGGGGAGTCGCCCGGAGGACGCTGGAGCCGTCGGCACCAGAGGAGGCTGACCAGGTGTGCTCCCGGGGTGGGCAGGGCCCAGGTGCCACTCTGGGCCACTGCCCACCCGCGGGCCCGATCCGGAGGAGCCTGTCGGCCTCCCTCCCACGTTCCTGCAGCAGCGGCAAGCCAAGGAGGCTGCCCACCGCTCCCGCCGGCTGCTGGAGCGTCGGCTGCAGGCTGAGGGCTCGCAGCTGGCTGAGGACGCACAGCTGTGAGCCTGGCTAATGGCTTCCAGCTGCGCAGCCACCCCTGGATTGGCCAGTGCCAGCACCAGGCCCCTATTTAGGTCCCAGGAGGAGCTGAGTCCAGCACGGAGCAACAACCAATGGCTCTCTGTGAGTTGCCTGTCTGTGCTGCTGCGTCCCAACCTCGTTCCTGCCGAGACTCTGCTCAGAAGCCTTGCCAGCCAGCTTAACTCTTTGTTGCCCGGGTGAGGAAAACCCTTTCTTTTTGTTGCTGTCTTTCGCCTGAAGTAAGGCTTGCTTAAGTTTGCTGCTGGACTGCTTTAGTTTGCTGTTACTCCGCTGGCTGAGGCTTCCGGGACGCCAGCCTCGGCCCGAGCCAGACCCGAGCCTGCCCGGCCCCGCCCAGCCACCGACAATAGGTTTCCCCAGTTGGCCTGTTGGAGCCCTGTATATCCACTGTGAAATGCATAATCTAGACTGCATACATATATGGGCTTACAACAGATCCTAGGAAAGGGAGGGGCCGACTACAGTCTTAGGCTAAATAATTCATCATAAAAGGCCATGCAGATCCCATAAAATCTACATTGAGTGGTAAATAATGTCAGTGTACTAACTCAGAGATAAAGCATGCCAAATTTGTACTCTGTTTGTTGCTATGTACCTTCAATTCGTTTCTGACTTATGATGACCCTAAGGCGAACATATCACAGGATTTTCTATGGCAAAGTGTTTGACATGCCCAAGGTCACCCAGTGGGATCATGGCCAAGTTGACAATCAAACCCTGTTCTCTAGGATTACAGTTCAACACTCAAATCCCTACACCATGATGACTCTTACTCTAACTATTACTGCAGCATAAATAAGAAAACATAGATGCCAAATTTTGCTTCATATCTGATCCACTCACTCTTTCCCAGGTTTCGTCTTTCTAGTCATTGAGCTCCTCCACCACATTTTCTCTCATTCTCTATAGAGCAGTGAAAAGTCAAGCCATAGCTGTTTGCAGGCCTGCTGTTCTGAGGATATAATTCAATAGGCAATTGTTCCCCCTCTTGTGCAGGGAAGTCCCAAGTTCACCCTAAAGTCCCCTTTTGGCTGCATTGCCAGAGTCAACTAGCCCATGATCCTTCTTAGGAGCCCTTGAGACAGATGTCAGTTTCACTGGGCTGTCAGCTTCACCCTTCCCCCTCCAAAACCTTGCTAATGGCAACATCAGCCTTTGGTCCATGTCAGTTGTTCCTCAATAGCTGCCAGTGGTAAAAATGAAAGGTTTTGGTCGAACTCTGTTGACAAGATGAATGATTTTATAAGAACCCACAAAAATGAACTTCAAGGGAATACAGACCCATGAGAAACAACTGACCCTCAAAAACCAGAAGATGGACTTAGAAATAGGCATAAAGACTTTGAGCAGTGGGAAGAAACTTCAGTGCAATCAGGGACTGTGCCATCAGAGATAAGACAAAAAAATAAAGATGACAGACCATTCCCTGCTGATACATAGACAAATATAGACTTTTCCTCATCAAGTGTTTAAATATGAATTAAAAATCTTTGACTTCAAATATTAATGGGGTGAATACCCCTCAAAAGAAAAACAAAAATTTTCATTTTTTTAAAAAATGGATTCGATTTCATGACAAGAGATTCATCTATGCAACAGAGATCAAAAATTGCTGGCTCACAAAAGAGTAGGGGAAGAATTTATTTTGGTCAGACAATTTAAAAAGAATGGAACAGTGATGTACATAAGATCAAAATTACCTCTTCAATTGGTTATCTCAGATGATGAGGGGAGATTTGTTGGGATAGAAATCTAATCTGTGGTAGACAAGAACAGGGCACTCTACAACTATGAAAAGTCCCTGCTAAGCAGGTTCAGTCAGCTACTTGTTGAATTTCAGAAAATACATATAATCTATCTCTTTAAATGGGTGTTTTCCAGCAGATATTTGGCACCTCTGTTTCTTATACAGTGCTTGACTGTATTTATGTGATTTCATTGTCTTGTACTAGCTGAGCTTTACCTGGTGGCCTGGATCCATACCTAATAACCACAAAGGGGCCCATGTGGCATCTTGTTTTTTCATTCTCTCCCCACTCCCTCTTTTTATTTCAGGAATTTACTAGCAGAATGTCAGAGGGTTCTCTCCCACTTTCCTGCCTCTTTTAAACTTTAGGAGTCATAGCAGTGGTGCCTTAGCCCATTCCTATTTCCCCACCTTTTCCCACCTTTTCCCACCTTTCCCCACCTTAATTTTCTTGAGTAGTACTTAGCACCACACAGATCCCTCTATTCTTTTCTAGCTCTTAAAAAAATCCTGGGGGATTGTAGCATCCCTCTGGTTTTTTTCCAGGAAGCCTCCAGTTTGGAATGTCAGCTTGAAGCTGACCACTAAAGCTTGAACAACAACCCAAAACACTGACAAACTCTGAAGAATTTACCATAGGGGTAGGCAACTGTGCTGGGTGGGAGTGGGTCAATTTTTGGTTCCACACACCTCCTATCAGCTGTACAAAAATCTTTTCAGCCAATCAGAAGTAACCAGATGTCACCTTTGGCTTTTCCTCCTTGATATTTAGCCAAATGTCCACATTTTGGGAGAAGTTTGGCACTGGTTGGGCCTATTTGAAGCCCAATTTTCCAGAGGTTTTTTTTTAAATTTGGGAGAATCTTTAGATTGAGTATGTTTTTGGGTTTGAGGCAGCACAATAAGGAGTTGTAGCTATCTGTAGCCTGTGAGCTACACTTTTCCCCAATTGGATATGGCAGCACCCACTTTTGTTTCTAACAAGTTCCCCACCTCTGAACCATATCATATTTTGAGACACTGATTTTTACTGTCATAGTTGCTGTCCAGAACACATTTCATGTACCTCCCCAACCATACACTACAGTTACACTTCTTTGTAAAGATTCCCACAAAGGATCACACACAACCCTTCCTTCTCAAATTATATTTGGAGTGAGTTTCCCTTTAAAGCACAACTGGAGATTATACAAGCTTTAACTAACAAGATATATACTCAGTAGGGAACGATATTGCTGCATGGTGATTATTTAGCCCTTTTTATAGATTCCAGTGCAAAATCCAGGAGATTTGGAGCTTTCCTGGAAATGTTCAGAGTTTGTAACCCACTGCTTGGATTACAGCTGTCCACAGAACTATACTTATTTCCCCCTGTGGTTTATAATATGGACTACCTTCTGACACTAATAAGCAAAGTAATCCACATGTAATTCAATACAAGTTACTAAAAGTAGGTTCAAAATGTCCTTCATTTTACACGGATCTTTCAAGCAAAAAGTCTGCAAGAATACAGTAGGCTAGGATTAGTAACCTAGAGGTAAAGCAAGTATCACCTAGTTTTTTTAAAAGGCTTTGTGATTAATTTCCAATGTTTTAATTAATTTTTGAAGTACGCATACATTGGAGTGTGAATAAAATCATAGTTCTGATTTTCATATTATGCAATCGTGAGTACCAAAATTGACACTTTTTTAAGGAGAGACATTCCATTTTCAATAAGAATTAGGGGAATGCACCTTCTAAGATGGTATGCCAGTATGGTGTAGTTGTTTGAGCATTGGATTACACTCCTCAAGACTAGGATCATTTCTGCACTGGCCTGTTATAGCCCGATGATTCCACTTTCAACATCCTCTGGAATCCTGGGGTTTGCAGTTTTGGGAGGGGCCGGTCCCTCCCAAAACTGCAAACCCCAGGATTACAGAGGATGTTGAAAGTGGAATCATCACACTATAACAGGCTAGTGTGGAAATGGCCTAGGATTTGATTTGATAATTTGATATTTAATTTGATTGAAATGGCCTAGGATTTGATTTGATATTTGATAATATTACTGGTCAGCCATGGAAACCCACTGGATGACCTTGGGCACATCACACACACTCAGCCCCAGAAAAGCCCATGGTAAGTTTGACTTATGTCTCCGTAAGTCAGAAATTATTTGAAGGCACACAACAATAACAACAACACCTTTCTAAAATGATGCCAGCTACCTGCAATTTTTATAAATCCCTTAATAAAGAATAATTACGAGTCAGGGAAAAAAATAGTTTGCCTCCTGATTAACTGCAGGCAGCTTTATAATTTTTTTAAAAAAAGAACTGAGTCAGTTAATCCAACTGATATATCCAGCAAGGCAGTTCAAACAAGAATAATATATCAAATTTTAAAAGTTGAAGCTTGAATGGTGCAGTTATTGTACACCTAGGAGAACTGAATACAACACCTAGATAATACAATTGCCCACCACCATTCCCTCTAACAGTGAACTCAGCAGATGAGCGCTAACAGAAACGGAGTTCAAATGGAGCCACTGAGTAACAAGAGGGAGATCTATGCATTCTCAAGGCACCCTGATGTTTGCATAAATGAAAAAAAACAAAAAACAACTCTGTAAAGGTACAATTTCATTTCCTCAAATTATAGCCCAAAGAGTACTGATTATGTTGGACAGCCATAGGATTTGAGGGATCAGCTAGAAAACAAAGAAAATTGGTGGATTAGAGTATGGAGGAGGTGGGTGTAGCTAGCTGGCTGGCTGGCTGGAACCATGACCAGAAGCACGCCTATCAGAAGGTGAAGATATTTTCTGCACTATTTCCCCCCACATGTTTAGTATGTATGAAAGTATATAATACATGGAAAGAATGCAGCTATCTAGCATCCATTGCCTTTTTGGCATGTTTAATCTCAATCTGTCCTAGAAAACCTTACCTCTTCCTAAATTTTGCAAATCATTTGGCATATGGTATAGTATACTATAAGACTGCAGCAGAAAATATGTGATACATGCAATAAGCAGTTGGGTGTATTTGTTAATTTAATTTACATTCCACCTTTCTCCAAACATGGAATCCAAATTAGTTCATACAATATATTAAACAAAGTACAGCTGAAATAATTATAATAAATTATAATTATATAAATATAATAAATTATAAAAAAGCATCCCATTAAAAACAGTAATAATTTAAAACAGTTTAAAAATATTTAAAACTATCAGAATAACAGTATAACACACACACACACAGACCCATTAAAAGACCCTTCTGCAGCAGCCAGTTATTACTAAAGGCCTGTCTGTATACAAATATCCTTGCCTGATAGTTGAAGGAAATTAGAGAAAGGACTAACCTAGATTCCCATGAGAGACCTAGCATGGTATAGTGGTTTGAGTGTTAGACTATGATGCTGAAGACCAAGGTTCAATTCCCACCTTGGCTGTGGAAACTTACTGGGTGAGTTTGGACTCGTCAAATACTATAAGTCCCCAGAAAACACTGTGATAGGTTGCCTTAGGGTAGCCATAAGTTAGAATTGAATTGAAGGCATATCAACCAACCAACCAACAAGCAAAAAAATCCCATGGGAGAGAGTGCTACAGCTAGAGAACAGCTACCAAGAAGCATTTCCTCATCAGACATACTAATTAGATTAAACAGCAAATGCAAGGGGTTGCTAGTTGGCCTGAGATTCTCTTATGTGGTTGTCATATGCCCTTCACCATGGTCCCAGTCCAGATTGGAGGCTTATGCCTACTAACTGCATTGGCAGAAAATTTCCACTGCCACCTTCCTCTGCCTGAGGCAAGTTTCTGGAAGAAGGGAAGGGGAAGAAAGAAGCTAAAGAGGCAGCTTGAGAACTGTGGCAGGGTCAGATGTGGCTGCTCACTGCAGACATCTATCAGGGCTGTATTCACTCCAGTCCTCCTCATGAGTAATAAACCAGGAGAATTTATGTCTGCAATCTCTACCAAATTTCTTGTTGTATTTGAAGTTAATAATGTCCTTTGGCAAGTCATATAAAAGGGAGCAGAACTGATTCTTTGATAATATCAGACCTTTCACCTGTTTGGAATTACACTTCTCCAATATTCCTAAACCCACTGGCCTTTGGGAGTTTAATGTTTCTCTTCTTAATAATGAGAGATTTAAAGCTCAAGTGTCATTGGATTTGGCAGAATATTTTAAAATCAATGATGGTACTGCAAGTTCAAGTGCCGTCAAATGAAGAGCTTTTAAAGCCCATGTTATAGAAAAAAGAATTACAAATATAAACTGGGATTTGTTAAATAAGAAGCAGAAATCTCTTACTGTTTTTCCAACTGTTCAGTTTTATCAAAAATTGCAAAAAGTCAAGCATGAATTGAATAATATTATTTCACAACAGGCTGAATTTTCTTTGACCCATTTGTAGCAAACACATTGGGAGAGTGGCAAACAATCTAATACAATTGACACATCACCTTAAATAACAGCAATAATGTAATGTTATTTCAGCTATTAAGTTAAAAGCAATAATCTATATATAACTATCTATCCTTTATATATATATATATATATATATATATATATATATATAAATTTAGAATTCCTTAAAAAAATTATGCTGAATTTTACAGCTTTGATAATGAAATATATTGGCAAGATGTGGAAACTTTCTTTTCTCAGATTAATCTTCCACATTTAGATATATCATAACCACAGTTCCTTTCAGTGGAAATTACCAGGGTTTTTTTTTAATATGAAAAATGAGAAAACACCTGTTCCAGATGGGTTTACAATGAAATAGTATAAAACTTTCTCAAGTTTACTTGCTTCAAGGCTGCAACAAATTTATAATTATGTTTTAGTATCCAGTTCCCTCTCTTCAACATTAAAAGATGCTTATATAACTTTGATTCCTAAACCTAGCAAAGGCCATACTAACTATGCTAAACATTGACTTATATCTTTAATTAATGTAGATGTTAAAATATTGACAGCTATGTTGGCTGATAGATTGCAAATAGTCATTTCAACTTTGGTTAAACCAGATCAGGTGGGATTTATCAAGAACAGGCAGAGGAGTGATAATATTAGGTTGATTGTGGACCTGGCAACCTTAAATTCTGACAGAACGGATCCAGTTGCCATTATATTTTAGATACTAAAAAGGCCTTTTACTACATTGGCCAATTCTGGCATTCTAAAATATTTTTGAAATGGATTAAAATTTTACTGTTTGCACTGTGGGCAAGAGTAATAATTGTTTTCATCTTATTTTACATTTTAACAAGGTACCCACCAGGGGTGTCCACCTTCCCTGTAGATATTTAATCTACGTTTGCAACACCTTGCATGTGCTATTAGACAAAATCCTAGTATTAATGGCTTTGTGAATGGTGGCTTAGAATGTCAAAATGTTCTTTATGCAGATGACCTCATCTCGAAACCTCAAGAGTTGATCCTGTCCTTGATGAAACTGATTAATAATTTTGGCATTCAGTTATCTACTCTAAATCAAAAATAATGATCAACAGATTTAAAAGTGTCAGTTTTGATACTACCCAAATTCTGTTACCTATTTGTGTATAATTATTTCAGAGAGACATCTCAGATTATTAAACTGAATATAATCAAGTTAATAAAAGGTATTACACAAGAGCTAGAAGGATGGATGGGTTTAAAGATGAGTTTAAATGAGCATTATACCTAGAATTGTTTATGTTACCCATGGAACTCCTTTACTTATATCTTATTTCTTATTGCTGTAATGTTAGAAATTGCAGTACACAACTGAGTGCCGTATAATTTTATTTTACTTTATCATTTTACTTTGTAATTTACTTTATACTTTTATTTTGAATTTTTAAAAAAGTTAATCCATTTTCTTATATCTCTTAGCTGTGCCCTTCCTCTATTATTCTGCACAATGTTAACATCATGTTTTAATTTGACTTATTAAATATATTTATTATTTAAGAACTGGATAATATTTTTCTGCAAACAAAACCATAAGGTGAGTGTTGTATGGGGCTGCTTGATGGAAATTATTATGATGAGCTGATTGATTCCAATATTTGAGTTCCTTTGGTTTTATTCCCATTGTGGTCGTACTGTTTTAATTAATGATGTAATAAGTTAAGAATAATGTAATAATGAAATGAAATAATGCTTAAATTGATGTTAAGGAATTTTGTACACTGCTTTGGGAGGGTTCTTTTATAAGTGTCTTCTAAGCATCTTTAAATAAATAAATAAATAAATAAATAAATGTAGCTGAATAAACATGCAGAATATTATTGCGTGTTTTCCATTTCTTCAAATGGTGAGAATATTTCAGGCAATGTTACATAGTTTATTTGCCATTGGATGAGAGATTTCTGGAAGCCAAGGTCTTCTTTGCAGTATTAATTTCATTTACATACATAAAGCAAACATACAAAGTCATGTTGGAATCAAACTGGGATTCCTACTGCAGGCAGCATATTCGCTATCCCTGAACCAAGGTGTTTGTTGTTGTTTTTTTAATCTTCAAGGAAATCAAAAGCTCTCATTCTCTCTCTCTGAAGGACAACTTGAAGTTCTCTTCCCTCTGCTTCTGAGGGTAGTCATTTTCTGATGTTTGAATTCCATGTCCTCAAGAAAAATTTTCCCAGTCATTAAGCACTGTTTGTTAAAGATGTTCAAAATGGCCAAACTGAGCACACCAGCACTTAGCTTTCCAGTACAAATTCTTGTCAATGAAAAGCTTTCTACACAAGCAATTCACAATGCCAAGGTAAGTCAGTTGTTTCTTTTTCAGTCTTCTCCACAGGAAGCCCTTTCTGATAGATCACAAAGAAAAAAGGAATGTTGTGGATGAGCAGCTGAAGCAATCACATTTACATTTTTAATGCACATTTATAGGAATCCCTGTGCTATTTTCACAGAGAAAGCTAACTTGTCTGTTGTTTGGAGAGCAAACTAGAGGCACAAGGAAGACAAATAATAAATAAGAAAAGAGTTTTACAGATTCATAGATATAAGCCAGGCAATCATAGATTTTTTTCAAAACCATGGTGTGGAGTTTTCAATATGCCTGGTTCAGTTTGGTTTAGGCTTTGGTGGCTTATGGGAAGGTGTGGAAGTTTTTATTCCAGGAAAAAAGGCTATAAAATACCATGTTTCTATGTGCCTTATGTTGAGAGAACAAGTTGAATGGCCTACAAAATAGCCTCGATATTGTTAAGATGGTAAATCAGAATATAGGCTTCACCACTTCAGACTTCAGTGAGGACTCACATAATTGAAGATTCCCTATAAAAAAATATTCCCTCCACATAGAATACTAGCATGTCAGAAGGAATGGTCCTACTCTACTCTTCTCTTTGATATCTGCGTGATTTGATTTGATTTGATTTGATGGAACATTGGTCTATGTGAGCATTCACTGGCAGTTTCAAGTGGTACAACCCAGACTAATGCTTATCACCCTAATTAAAACTAAACAGGCATCTGCTGGTGGCCCATGGTCCATATTGAATGGGGGGGCAGAGGTAGTATCTCATTCCTCCACTGCTGAATGAGACTGGGCAAAATCGGCCACTAGTAACTATATGTTAACTACATCCCAAGCTGTGTTATTTTTCCAACCAAAAGAGCAATAAAAAAAATTACTGAGTAAGGACTTATTGGTTTCCTTTTCTTGAAAAAGAAAGAGTATTTCTCAACAAATACCACGTCATTAGTCATTCCTATCAATTCTTAACTTTTAAAAACCCCCACAGATTTCCAAAATATAGTTGCTTTAGTTAAAGTGAGATGGCAGACATCCACTACAGAACAAGCTCTTTTGAAGGGTAATCTGAGAAACAATGGCAAACGTTGGACCCAAAAGAACTGAGAGGGGATAATTTCCATGTATACAGTTGTTAATTTTTTTTTGTATTTTAAACCATCCAATAATACAGTTGTCTGCTCAGGATAAACAAAGAATTCTAAAATATAATTGCAAACCATAAACAATAATTAGATTTAGTACATGATAAAACCAAGATAAAACCAGCAGCAAAGACAAAATGCTGGAATAAAACCAGCAGAAAAAAAGATAAAATGATATTTAAAACTGCTATGTTTACAAAAGCACTGAAATGATTATTTAAAATGCATAAGAAAACAAAACAGTCTTACTTGGCTCTCAAAAGATCATAATGTAGGGACCATACAACCCACCTGTTCAAGAAGGCAAATGTTAGCAGGAAAAGGAGTCAGATGAGGATAAGAAGGAACTCAGAAGGCTCAAAGGAAGTAAAGACTGAAGAATTCATAAGAGCAGAAAAGGTTGAGGGAAGATCACAACCAAAGCCAAAATCATTCAAGACAAGAGCTTGATAAGATTTGTAAGTGGAGAGAGAGAAAAAGGGAGAACTTTTGAGGCAGCATTCATGTCCTTGAATATTAGTGGGATAAATATCAGTGGGATGCAGTCAGCCGGAGGAGATTGCTGTTGGGAAGAGCGAAGAAGAAGTATTGAGAGAAATCTCGTATTGAGTATTGAGAGAATACAGAACCCTGCCAGAAGTGAGTCACTTAACTATGTCCTCTCTGCTAGTGATTTAATTGGGGTGGCATGTTATGGCAGAAAGTGTGGGTAAGCCATTGAATAGTTCCTCTGACATCTGGGAGTACAACTGTTTCTGAATTGGGTTTATGCCTGAATATTTTTACCCTAGGATTCCCAAAGAGGGGAGACAGGAATCCAGGTTCCTTCTTCCCATGGATCTGGCCCAATGTCCATGCCTTAGTAAAATCAGGAATAGAAGCTCAGGTGCCCCTTTGGTTGACCATTTTCTGGAAGATGGTCATTCTTTTAAGGATTTGCACTTTTGGGTGCTTGAAAAACCTTTTCCCCCCAGAATGAAAGGACCCTGCTTAAAAAAGAAGTGTTGGATATTGAAACTCAACATGTTAACTCCCCAGGGTCTAAATGTAGACCTAGAGTACCTCCAACTACTTTGCAATTTGAGTTTTCACACACTCCGTAACTTTCCATCTGTGGAAGAATTGCTGGTGTAAGCTCAGAAAACACTCTTTTTGGAATCCCTGTAGGAAGTTTTAAAGTTGCGTTGTAGGCTGGATTTTGTTTCTGCGTGAGTTTAACTGAGTTAATATGTGGTTTTAAAACTGAGACATTTTACTTGCATTATACGTAATGAATACAGTAAATTGTAATTTGCATCCTGTCATAATTTTTATATATATTTATAGTTTTATTTTCGTATTTTAATTTTATATTTCTGTATTTTATATCATATATTTATATTTTAAATTTTTAGTTTATATATATATTAATTATAATTTGCCCTGGTGGTGCAAAATGCTGGTATTCAGTCACAACATTGTGAGTTCAGTCCTGCAGGGCTCAAGGTTAACTCAGCCTTCCACCCTTTCATAAGTCGATAAAATGTGTATCCAACTTGTTGGGGGCAATTAGCTAAATACATTGTAAACTGTTTAGAGAATGCTTCACACTGATAAGCGGTATAGAAATGTAACTGGTATTGCTATTGCTATTGTCCCTTTTCTTTCTTTTATCTTTTCTTAGCCCCTGAAGAAGGCTATTAAATATTATTTGGTGGAAATATGTTGGGCTAATTGGAAGAATAAAATAATATAAATAAATAATAATAAAAAAATTTTTTAACGCCCTTTCATCTTCTCTATATTCAGTGCCCAAACCACTAGCAATAAAGTATAACAGAGCAAAGGATAAGCAGCAACATCCATATATATCCTGCCTAGTGCCAGAAAACAAGATTGCAGCTTCAGGTGCCACAACTAAAACAGGAAGGGAGCTGAATGCATGATAGCTACTTGGCCATGCGGACCAAAGAGGAGACTTCCTTCTTGACATTAATCTGATGAAGCACACTGGCTGCAGGCTAATCCAGTTTCTGATTGTACAGCCTAGGGGTAGTAAAGATCAAAGAGCCTGTACTGGAGCAGAGCACCATCGGAACAAGGTGGACTACTGGATCAAAAAAATGGATGCCCTTATCTCTGAGACCATTTCTACGCTACACTGTTATAGTACAGCCCACAATCCATATTTTGCCCATGCCTGCAATAGAGCAAAGGTCAGGGGAAAGAAAGACTGAATATCACATAGAGAAGCACAAGAGTAAAGGATCAGACACAGGTAAAATTTAGACAGTGGCTACATCTTAATTCCAAGCAACAAAAGAGGTATAAACCAATATCCTAGCAACAAAAAGACTTAAAAGAACTGCTGGCCTGCGAAAAAAAGAGTATGATGTCTACTATCTGAAATAAATAGGAAGAAATAGATTGTGGAGACATGACTTTTAGGCCCAGATTTCTCTAGGATGATCAAGCCACCATTTTCAAGTGCACATCAAAAAGCAAGATATTCTCATAACTATTTTAAAGTAAGATATGGCCTCTGCGAAGTAAATCCTGATACTGTAATATAGAAAGAGAGAGAAAGAAAGACTGTCTGACTGAGCTATTTCTCCAACACCATAAAATCTATACTTTGAAACTTGGTGCATGTTTTATTGTATTCTGTATTTTTGTAAGTCAGCTTGAGTCCCACTTTGGGAGAAAAGTGGGATATTAATAAACGGATGGATTCTAAGGGGATCCTAAGTGCATACTCCTGGAGTGTTTGTTTGTTTTGCTTGAAAAAAACCCAAAATGTATTTCAATGAAGTGCAATATGTCTTTGTAGTTGAAGCCTTCAGTAACATCTTCAATCATTAGGTGTCAGACTTCCTGGATGAGCACCTAGATTTGCAGCAAATACAGTTTGATTCCAATGGATAAAGCCCCTACTTCAATGGTACAGAGTAGGCAGACCCTACCGGGGGCGGGGGGTGTCCCATGGCTGCAGGATTGTCTATGGAGCTGAGTGGCTATACCTTCACACAGAAAGGGCAGGTACAATGTTTTTAACTTTAATCTATGTATAACTTTGCTGGAAAGATCTGATGTAAAATAAGGACATTCTTATACAAAAGCATGTACTTTCACTTGTTCTGGATAAAAAATCTTTCTAATTATTATACATTGTATATTGTGATGATAAAACACAATGGAAATTAATGCTTCTATCTGAATATAAGGAAGATGTGACCGTACATGGAGTCCTTAAACAATGTTCTCTGTGCAAATTTACTTGTGCAGAGAACATTATTTAAGAACATGTACAAAGTATAAAGAAAAAATACTTTCCACCCAAATACTTAACCAAAAGTAATAATAGTTTAAATATTTGAATAATAAAAACCAGAAATTACACACTAGTGCCAGTTACAGGTGTGTGTCTATTTCAATTTGCCTTAAAGACTTTTGAGGGTGTTCTTGCATGGCAGGGGGTTGGACTGGATGGCCCATGTGGTCTCTTCCAACTCTACATTTCTATGATTCTATGATTCATATTTCTTAATCAAGAAATGAATGGCTATATTTGAATGAGGTTTATTGAAGGGTTAATTCTGTTTGCATCCAAAAAGGAAACTTTTTCAAGAGTGGCAAAATGAAATGATTAAAAAGATTAAAAATACTAAAATAAGAGAGCAACAGTTAAAATCAATTGGAAGATAGTACACTACAGCAATTGTCACATATAATAAAAAATATGCCATCTAATTGTTGCCATGGTATTGAAAGTAAAGGCACATATATACATTTGAGGTGAGAGCAGTGTAAGGTGCCGAGATTTTGGCAGGAAATAATTATCAAAATAAATGGAATAATAGGGAAAAGGTTGGAATTAAATAAATAAAAATGTATGACCCTAAATGTAAAGAATTTGAGAATACTTACGGAAACAAATGCTGAGGGCAGCTCAGGGGTTATTGCATGCAGTTGGGAAAATGAATGAAAATGGAAGGTGAATAGATGGCAATATTATATTTCAGAATAGATAATATTTGAGTTCATATTAGAAAGAACAATGAGCTATATAGGGTTAGCTGAAAGAAGGTGATTGGCTAAGGAAGTAGAGCAAACTAATAGAAACAATTAAAAAAAGGAAAATGTACAAAATTATAAAAGATACAATTAATAAGATTCTCCACATCAAAAGAAAGGGGTTTTAAGTAAAAATTAACTTTGCCCTGGGGGGCGGGGCTGAGGGAAGGGATGGATGGAAGAAAAAAATAAAATCAAAAATAAAACAAAATTAAAAAGACAGAGATAGAGACAGAAATGTAGGTATATAGATATGATGGATAGCTTTTATTCATTTTTATGAAGACATGAAACATGAAAAAAGAGAATATGCAAAGGTATGTTTTTCTCTTTGTGATATCCTAGTTTAGCTAAGTAACTCTTCATGCAAAAATAGAAAGTCTATTCTACTGAAAACACTCTCTCTCTCTCTGTGTGTGTGTAGGTAGGTAGGTAGGTAGTGAGGCACTTTTTTAAAAAAAAAATCTACAATAACTGAAAATATTATATGTGACAATTCAGTATATGCTGAATCACCATTTGGTAACAGTTAATAATTTAGCCTAGCTGAAAGTCACTGAACAATTTCTTGTCTTCTTCACAAAGTTCATCCACTATTCCACAAGTTTTGCCTATTGTTGCATAGATATAAATCCCTCCCTTTTTTCCCTTTAAAAAGCAATGCCCTGGAGGATTTCAGCAACTCCTTTTCCCTCTCCCCCACATCCTATTAACCCTGTTAATGAAACAGCCAGGATCTAGAGTCAAAGTGGCTTGTGCTGAGCACAACCAGATTCCATATCCTAATGAGTCCCTCTAAATCTGCCATCAGATGATTTTATTGACTCTAAGATAATAATTAAGCAGCAATTCACTTTCTAGTTTGAAGTCTCCATCATCCTCAACTCATGGATTTCCCAATGACATTTAACAATCAGTGACTGAGCAGTGCCTGCTTGAACTTTTAATGTTTTCAAGAAATTGTCCCAATGTGTGAAAAGCCCAGACAGCAACGTCTTTGAAATATCCCAGAGTTCTTTGACATGTAAGTAGTGCACTAATAAACAGGAAACCACCATTCTCTGTGTTTAATCGACACATCAGAGGATTTAATTGCTTCCCAATTAAGGAAGGTACTCCTACACTCCATCCCTACTGGAACAACTAACATTGAATAAATCAGTATATAGCTGCTTTAACAGTTCTATGATTTTATGTTTCTGTTGCACAGTTAAGGGCTAAATGACATATTATGCAGGCAAATGGTAACTGGGTCTCCCAAATGATTGTTTCCTAAAGAAGCTGTAGCAGGCTTTTGATTTGATGAAAATGGCAGCACCAAGGACAGAGGATGTTGAACTATTTGCTCCCATATTCCCAAAGTGTTCCTGATCTAAATTCCCCCTATAATTTTGATTGGAAGAGAAGGGACCATGGGACTAACAAGTGGTGGTTTAATGGTGATACAGATCAGGAATACTTCCACCTCCAAGTATTGCTATTCCAAATAATTTTCCAGCCCTCAACAGGCTATTTATTTATTTATTTATTTGTAAGAATCAAAATGTCAGGAGCTTTAGTTACAAATCACCCAAGTAACATATACTTTGGACTAAGAGGGGTTTTTTTCCAGTGCATGTGATGTGTGTGCATTACATTTATGATATATTTTATATAGATTATAGTATATATATACAATATTATATATAATATAAATTTTAAGACAACAACAACAAGAGATAAGATTTTCTCTGTGTTAGCATCTCAACTGCTTAACTCCTCCCAAAGAAAGTCACACCGTCTCCATCTTCACCGAGCTGCCATCAGGCAATTTAAAATTATATTCCACATGGATTTTCATTTTTAAAACCACTTTTAATCTTTTTAAAATAATATCTTAAATATATTTTATGAACATTGTTTGGGAAAAAGCGGTTAAGAAATTCTGTTATATATTTAATATAGTATATACATTTAGATTCTGAAAGTGATCTAAAAAAGAATATCTTGGTGAAATCTGAACGTCTGGGGAAATGCTGCAACAGCCTAGTCTGAATAAGGTTCTATGAGTATCCTAAAAAGCAGTAGAGGAGCACAGTTCTGCTTATTCCATTAACAAAGTAGAGCTATTCAACCTCCAATCAGGAGTCAAGTATTGAATGTAACATTTGTAAACAGCTTATAGCTGAATGTGCATAAAATTAAATTGTACAATTGTAGTGCAGGAGCTATAGCATTAGCCATTCTATGGATATGTGCACTGCAATTGCAGTCACGGATAGAGGTGGAAATGCATTATGTTAGGATGCATATACTCTACATACATAATGATCTCATCCATATGTACCTCTGCCATTCTGAAAATAAGTGAGATTCTGCTTTCTTAGATTCTGGTGAAATTTATCTGCAGCAGTTCTATCATATGACTTGCATTGTCTATGAGTTGAGAAGGTATCTTCTTCAATGTTAAATAAAAACCTAACAACAGATTTGGCCATGTGTGCTGAGAAGTTCTGGTGACTGTAACCCAAAAAGTAATTTTTGAAGTTTTGCTAAAGTTACATAGAATTTACATCACATTGTAATCACGAAGTCAGCTTTTGTCCTTCTCTTTAACACTTCCTTTTGTCTTTGGCCATTTCTGCATGTGGCGATGGAATCGCCTCGGTCTGGTACTTACCGGACTTCTTGGCTCGATGCTTAGGTCCAGGCTGCTCTGGTGCAGTGCGTGGCCGCTGCTCCGGGGATGAAAATGGCGGCTTCCGGTTGGTGGAGGCTCTCCACCAACCACTGAAGCTCGCCAGCCTAAAGCCCGCCCCCGGCAGATCTGCAGGCTTGCACTGGTGCGAGCCTGCAAATCTGCACCAGAGCACGGGAATGGAGTGGCATGGAGTGGTGCACTCCGTGCTTTTTAAAAACCTGAAGAAACAGGTTTTTAAAAAGCACACTGCACGATCACTTCAGGTTGTTCCAGAGCAGACTGAGGTGTGGAACTACGTAAAGTAGTCCGACCCAGTCTGCTCCCAGGTGCCGATGTCCTCTCTGGAGGACGCTCTGCACCGTTTTTTTAAGCCCATCCGGAAATGGCCTTAGTTTCTTATAAAACTAGACGACTCAAACTTAAATATCACAAGCGGAAGAAATGTCTTGCAAAAGTTATATGCTGGCAACTGGAAGTAGTCAAAACTATAAAAGAAAGTATTCTTTTTTTGACATATGTAGCCTAGTGCAGGATAATCCCTATATCTTAATATTCTTACTAAAAATGGACTGATATTGAACATTTACTCAGTACTCAATGCGTACAACATAATCTATGCAAGTCTACTCATATGTAACCTCTCTTTAGTTCACTGGTAATTGTGTATGTTATGTAGCAGAATATTATAGTGTTCAATTCAAAAGTAGTTCCCACTGAGATCAGTGGGACTTTCCCCCAAAAGAGTGAAATCAGAATTGCAGCCTAAAAGCTTTTATGAAAAAGTAACCATTCATATAACCTTCGTCTAATTATGAAAAATTGTTGTTGTTGCTGCTGCTGCAACTGTTTGCCATCAAGCTGACTTAGGCCATTTCCACAGTAGGCTGTTATAGCGTAATGATTCCACTTTCAACATCCTGTGGAATCCAGCTGGCCCCTCCCAAAACTGCAAACCCTAGGATTGCATAGGATGTTAGAAGTGGAATCATCATGCTATAACAGCCTACTGTGGAAATGGCCTTAGAGTTATGGTGGCCCTTTGAATGAGAGACCTCCATTCCTGGTCACCAACTGTCCTGCTCAGGTCTTGCAAACTCACGGCCAGGCTTCCTTGATTGAATCAATCCACTTATAAGCGTGGCCTTCCCTTTTTCCTATTCCACTTTACCAAGCATTATTGTCTTTTCCAATCAGTCACATCAACTCATCATGTATCCAAAGTACCACTGCCTCACTTATACATCACTTTTGTACCACTTGAACTGCCATAGTTTCTCCCATAGAATACCAAGAACCATACTTAGAAGAGGCTCCAGCCAGAAAACTTAAAAGATCAATTATGGTAAACTGTCCTAACCTGAAAATGCAGTCACTTACAATGAGGTTTTAGAAGAATATTTGGATAAATACACATTAGATTTTAATGGAATTACACAAAAGGAAAAAAAAAATTCCTCTGTTATTCCCTTGAATTTCTAGATAAAATAAAAGCAGTGAGAAAAACAGTAGGAAACAGGAATGCCAAACCAAAACAGGTTCTGTTGAGAACTTTCATATTTTACTGTTCGCTCAGAAATGCCATTCACACCTTTATTGTTAGCATGCCAGTTTTTCCATTTGCTGATTTGAACACTGACTCTAAAAATCTGATTCGGAATGCTCACAATGTATTGCTTCCACTCCACAGTTCTGATGACTATTTACATTTCAAATGCATTCTGTTTCTTCACCTCTTTAGCGATTAACTTTTTAGAAGGCATACCACTGCAACTTGAAGGCCCACAGCAATAACATCACTTACTCAAAGAAGGTTGACTTTTTCCCCTTCCCTGCATCTTCTCTGGTTCCTCTTTCTCGTATATTACTAACAACAAATAATTTTAATGTACAAAATAGATCAATTAGGTCATAATTTAACAAACCAATTGACAGCTGGAACAGCTTTTGCCTAAAGACATCACATTTTTCTGAAGTGGGGCAAGTTAGTTACTTGTTTGTGAAACACAATTTTAACAAATGCAATTTATTATACCATAGATGAATCTTCCCTTCAGTTTTTCTGATTTTTTTACTTTAACATTTCTGGAAGTCCCTCACTGTTAGGAAAAGAGTGCAAGACTACATGTATACACACGTCCCAACACATAAAGCTTGCGTAATCCTTGAGGCGTTAGGCAAGTACTGTTCTCAATAATATCCTCCCATAAACATCCTCTCGTAAATAGCACCTTTTTGAAGAACATCTGGAATCAGTATGGATGCTACTACATTGCCCCCAGTTGATTTCTTTCCTTTGTTCCCTACAACTGACAGAAAGGAAGAGAAGTTGATTTTATGTAATCCTTTTTACTCTTGAGTGTGCACTTTACAAAGCACCGACTCAGACACTAATAACACCATGAGTTTATTTATTACCACTTTCACTTCAGCGGCATTCATTGTCGTGTACTTCAGACATCACAGGATGCCATGTAAGGAACATTTAATTAAATACAGCTGGGCAAAAATAATTGGAAGAATTGATCTAACCATTCTGTTTGGTAAGAAAGAAACTAAGGGAGAAGTACATTGAGAAAAAGAGAGGCAAACATGTCCCAAGAAAAATGCCAACACTCAGTTGAGTTTGAAAATTACCAGATTGAAAGTACCAGCATGGGTATTAAATCATTCAGGAAGACCATGGAATAAGAAGAATTTAGCCACACATTTGCACACAACAGGTTCTCTCATTCTCTTCTTTCTCAGATTGCTAATCATATGTGTTTGTGTGAGAAGATCCTTACCAATGTGGGCTTTCCATTAAAAGAGCTAACATTTTGTCTTTATCCAAAATACCTCTTTCAAAGTATAATGGAAGATCCAGGGCAAGCACAGAAACTGCTACTCATATCCAAGAGCTGATCTGAAGTGGGGATGAAGAACCTACAGAGACAGTCTTCTGCCACTTTCCCAGGAAAGGTAAATAAAGATTAATGCCTATATGGAAGTTTCTGCTATGAGTTTCCACAAAAAAGTCTACAATTTCCACACTACACAGTTATAGTGCCATTATACCACTTTCAACATCCTACGGAGTCCTGGGGTTTGCAGTTTAGGGAGGGGCATTTAGCATTCTCAGCCAGAGAGCTCTCTGGCCTCAGTAAACTACAAACCCCAGAATTCCACAGGATGTTTAAATTGGAATAACAGCACTATAACAGTGTAGGGCAGAAATGGCCTAAGTGACCACACTGTTACTGGTCTAAATCCGTTACTTGGGGTTATACTTGCCAGGTAAAGATAGATGTCCCAACTTTGTCCACCTGAGTACTCAGCGCAGCAACAGGCAAGATGGAGGTTTGCAGTGATTCATAAACTTCCTCCCTAGGAACCCCATCTGCTCTAGCACCATTTTTGAAGATTTTCTCCTCGTGCAGCACCAAAAAGACAGAAAAGGAATGCTAGTGGTGTACCACTGACCCCACTGCCAGCAATTCTCGCTCTCTGAGTTTGCCAAGGTGCACCCTAGCACTGTGCTTGTATAGGATAACAATACTGAAACTAAGACTTTCCTGATGGGGCTGGTTTAGGTCTTCATGACTTCTCACTGACATATGTGGCAGAACATACTTTGGATGTGCTTTTTTTGCTACTGGGCAGATGATACTGGGCATCTGGTAGGATGGTTTCACATGGTCAGATCATTTTCTTGTGAAGCTTGGTTTGACAGAGCAGGACCCTCCCTACATGAATGTGGAAAACAATAAGATCATTCCTAAACACTCAGTCCAGTGTTTTCAAGCAAGTAATTCACCTTGATTTACAGAAGGTCTACAGACAATGAATCTAGTGGGACAGTTGCTACAGTGCAAGTGCTGTAAACCATGGATCAAGTATGAACAAAAATTAGCAGGGACACTTTATAATGTTTATTATGCAGCAGTATTCTTGTACTTCCATATCCTTATCTTACCTCCAAAATGCCACCTAGTCAAGTTATTCCAAGCAGTGGGAAGCCTATAGTGGTCAGGCTCAGAGAGGCCAGAAGTGAAACTGCTGTATATAATTGCCAGGCCCTTCAAGGAGGAAGTTGTTTGTATTTGTTCATATCCAGTGTTCCATCTTGAATCAGTTTCAGATTGGTATGGCTTGATGATATGAACAAGATATCTGAATCAGTCCATCCCAGCTGCATTCAAGCTTGAGCCTTTTTCATCTGCAACGATAAGGTCTAGCATAGTCGGACTGATTGGGTGGGCCAACCTGCAGAATTAAAGACAATTATTTCATTTGATTTATTTAGTTTGTGTTTGATTATTTTAGAAAGCAGTCTTAAGCATACTTCCCAAGAAGCAACACTCATTCAAGCCCATGGAATTACTTCTGAAGGAAATTTGGATATTTTAAACTATAAATATATTTTGCAGGGAAAAGGAAAATTCAGAGTGAATTTTAATTACTTCTGGGAGTCAGTGACAACATGCTAGTCACTTCTTTCATGAACTGTGTAAAAGAGGGATTTATTGTTTGGCAATTGGAGATGTCTTGGGCATTGGAGATTAGAAAAAATGAGCCCCTGCAAAAAGGGGGCACACAGGATTAACAGAAAGTATCCAAGAACCCCCTACTAGTGATCTAGTCACCAGGTAAATGACAAATGACTGTAGGTGAAGGAGAGAAGGACCAAGACTGCCAGCTTGCCCTGTCACATGAAAACCTGCTTGTAAAGAGTAAAAAGTGCCACCAAGCCTGTCAAGGTTGGAGACCCAGGCAGCAAACCAGCCCAGAGAAGGGGGAGGGAGAGATAGCAGAGTCCCACTGGGAGGAGTCAAAGCAAGCAATTACTCATAGGCAGTCCATTTACCTAAGCCTGAATGACAAGCAAAAGCTATAGTCTGAGTCCAAAATCCAGGGGTCAGGAGCCAAGAGATCAATCCAAGGGGCCGGAAGCAAGGAGAAGGCTTGTAGAAAATTTGCCACAAGCAAAGAAAAGCTTCCAGGCAGGCAGTTATATAGCCCAGGCACAGGTGTGGCCAGTCACCGCTTCTTGAACTTAATCAAGGAAGCCTCCCTTTGCTCAGCTCTCTTGAGTCTCCATCTTGTTTGTGGGCTGATTGACGCAGACTCCAGGGCCTCCTCGGGATCACAGTTGGATCCCTGTTGCCCTAAAGGAGCAGGCAGAGGAACGTCTGAGCCTGCTTGGTCCATGGCAGCAGGGGGAGCTCTTGAGCTGCAGGACCCATCTCCACCCTGAGCAACAGGGACAAACAGCTGCTGTTCATCATCATCAGCTCTGACAGGGACTTCAGTTATCACAAAGCCTCTAAGTATAAGGGATTAAAATTTCAGAAACCTTGTTCAAAAGAGACTTTCTGGCTACATGGATGAGACCTTCACTTCTTGCAAATATATTTCTCTGCATGGTCAAGGGTGTGCGAGTGAATTGACCTGGGATTATTTTAAGGGCTTCTGTTTTTAAAAAAATGTAGCCGCCACAGAGAGCACAAAGCATGAACTGAAGGAAATGAAGAAACTTTGAGAATGTAACATTAAATAATGTGAAAAATAATAAGGCCTTAGGTAACATAATTTCTGTTTACTTTAAAAGAAAGATAACAGCAAGGTCATTCCTGTTGAACTGAAATGAAAGTAATACAGACTGTTATATACATGACTGAATGCTGTAAACAGAATCTGCCTAGAGAAATTGAAGAGTGTCATCTGGTGACTAAAAGAAAATACTGGAATCATTTTTTTTTCCTGAGTTGCTCTCTTTAAGTGCATGTGTATGATTTCTGGCACAAGATCCAAAGTAAAAGCATTTGAAAGTAGTGGCTCAGTGGAGTTAACACCTATACCAACAGTCATGTCACAAAAATTCACAGGAGAGTTCCAGTCCATAAACATTCAGATGTCTCAAATAGGAAGAGATTTGAAGGAAGAATTGAAAAAGGAATCGAAATCTGGGATGAAAGAAGTGAATCAGTCTTTGACCCAGATGGCACTGGTGCTAAAACAAATGAACGAAAAAATCCAGAATCTGAAACTAAAAACAGGTGCTGGAGTATAGGACAGAGAAAGTGAGTAGAGAATGTGAACATGATTTGGATGCCATGGCATTAATGGAACTGTGGGAATGAGAGAATTGTCTACATTTTAGAGCTGTTCCAGAACAACCCAATGAAAAGATGTGGGAAAGAATAGTCAATGCCGTAGGAAACTTATTGGGGAAACAAAGTAAGAAGATGAAACATGAACTTGATCAAATGTACTGAATTTCTTTTCATGTGACAACTCAGAGAAATTTACAAGGGATGTTGATTGTGTATTTTGTTCAAAAACACATCAAGGATCAAATACTGCAGTACCATTTTGAGAGTAAAATAAAAGTGGATGACATTGAGGTGATGGTATTTAAGGGGATACCTACTAGAATTTTATGCAAGAGAAAGAAATATGCCTTTCTGACAGACAAGTTGAAACAAAACAAGATCCAATTTAGACGGGAAAAATTGGAAGGTATCTCATTTGCATCTAAGCAAAGACTATTTAAAATGAATACTGTACATAAGAATAAAAAAATTTATACAGAAATACAAGAAGGAACAGGATCAACCTGGAGAGTGGGGAGAAGAATAAGACCAATAAGACTAGTCAGAACAAGACTTGGCTAAAGATAAGGGCAAGTCATTAGACAGAGAAGAATATGATATTAGAGATGCAGAAGATGTAGCCTTTTCTAAATTCTCAGTCTGACATGAATTTGAAGTGTATTGCATGGAACGTAAAGGGAATACCCTTCAGAAAAAGACCAAAATGCTCCATTATTTGAAATAAAAAACTGAAGCAAGACATAATTTGCCTACAAGATGCTTGTTAGAAGGAGGGACATTATGCATCTTAAAGAATTTATTGTGGCATCACCTTAGAAGAAAAATTGAGTTGTTGTCTGTGAAACTAAATCTGCCACCATAAATTGTATTTGAAGACCAAGATGGTAGGTATGTGGGGGTCCAAATTGTTAACTGTGGGACAAAAAATTTAGTTATGGGGTTTATGCCCCCCTGGAAAACAAGGTTATTTATGAAAAATTATTGGATAAGTTATTAAGTTATTCATATGACAACTAGTTGCTTCTTGGAGACTGGAATGGCATGATTTCTCTACAGATGGATAAGCCCTCTGAGAAAGGTATAACTATTAGACAAGGTAAACTTTCAAAAGCTTTTTTTTTTTTTAAAGATGGATAATGAGGTTGGATGCATGGAGTTTTAAATCTGGGGATGCCAAAGATTATATCTTTTTCCTGAGAAACAAATAATTTTTGAGAATTGATATGTATTTGATTTCAAGATATTAGCTATGGTATCATAAAAATGGATATTTTACATAAGACTTTTTCTGATCATAATCCTGTAACTTTAATTTTGAGGGGAAAAGGAGCTTTGAGCAGCTGTAGATTAAACAAAACTTTACTTCTGGAAGAAAATGTCCTAGGAATATGTAGAAAAAAATATTTTAAAGGTAATTTGGATAAAAGAATAATTTGAAGGTAATTTAGACAAAGGCACCATATTAGAATGGTATAGGATGCCATTAAAGCATTCATGAGAGGATGTCATATACAACAGAGTGTGGAACTAAAAAGAAGAGAGAGGAAAAATTCAGCTACTTTTGGATGAGATAAAAAGTATAGAAGAAGAGCTGAGGAAGTCCCCCATGAATAAGGTGTTATGGAACTAAATTAAAATACTACAGAGACAGTTATCCATGATGACTGCAAGCAAAATTGAGAAGAAACTATGATATGCTAAGCATAAGGAATCCAAATTTGCCACTAAGTCTGGGAGGTGCTTAATCTGCAAACTGAGCAAGAAAGATTGAAAAAAAAATGAATTTCAAAGACACAGAAAGAGGAATACACAGCAAGTGAAAGTGTAAATATATGAAAGGCATTTCATCAGTATTATAAATCTTTATACAAAAAACTCCCAAGTCTCACTATCAAAGATAAATGAATATTTAGAAAAATGAAATTTATCAAAGATTTCACATTTGCAACAAACAGATGGTAAATGCACTTATAACGGTGAGTGAAATTTTTGAACTAAATAAGAAGATTATAAGATTTTCACTACAATTTTCACAAAAAGATGAAGAGCATTTTACAAGACTTTATTTATAAAGACCCATCTGGATGTCTGATGAAAAGATGACTATGTTTTAGTACAAGATGTGTCTTGAACATTTTGGAATATTTAGAAAATTATAATGAGAAGAAGGCAGCGTTTATATTTTTGCTGAAAAAGCCTTTCATAAACTGAATTGGGAGTTTTTTTTAAAAAAAGGTTTTATTGAATAAAACAGAACACTATAAAGTAATACAAAACAAACAAACAAACAGAATACACAACAATACTCCAAAGGAATAAACAAAAATGCATAACAAAATTACCAATATTAAAGTAAGCTAAACTGACAAAGAAAACAACAAATAGCTAAAAGTTGGTTCCCGCCCTTGTTGCAAACTGCAAATATTAATTAAACGGTTACAACTGAATATTAAATCCTTAAACTTAGATCAAGGTTAGTAATTTTTGCCAATCATTTTTTTCAAACTAAATATATGCCTAGAAGGTTAGTTAGTTAACAAAAATCCCTTATAATCAAATATAATAACTTATCAACTTATTCTGTATTTCGTATTAGTTATGAACCAACAAAAAGTAATATCAATAATCAAAAATGTTAATAACTCTAAGTAAATTGATAGTAATAATTCTAGATTAATTATTAAAAATCATTTTTAATCACTACAGCCCTTTTCACATGGCATTTTCCATGCGAAAGGGCCCCTTGAGTGTTGTGCAAATGTGAGGAGTGGTCCACATGACGTACTCACATTTGCATGACACTCTAGGGCCTGGCAGGCACTGCTCATGCACTTTTTCATTTTCGGCTTTAAGCTGAAAATGGTGTGCGGTCGTGCATTGCTCCGGAGCCCTATGCGCACTTGCTGTGTGTGCTGAGCCTTGGGAACTGGGCCAGTCGTGCTTCCTGTCTCAGTGCAGCCTGGGAAGGTCCCAGGCTGCACTGTGAAAGCAAGAGGCAGAGCTCTCGCACGAGCAGGAAGCTTGTGCAGAGCTGAAGAAACCTCGCGTGAACACCACACCCCAGCACCGAGAAAAGGTGAGTTGTGGAAAGGGCCTTAGTTATAATCACTTAGAATCATTCACCAGCAAAGTAACTTATTGACTAAACTTGACTCATTACTTACTAATTTAACACAAGTATATAAATCCTTCTTAACTTATTCTATATTAATCATCTCTAACTTATTCTTATTCTGCATTCTATAATATTAATAATTCTCTATGTAGGAAGTAACTTCTAAAAGCAACAAACAGGGTAAAACTATTAATTCCAATTACATTTCTCTTGTGATAGTAAAAATACCGAGTTTAAGATTAAACTTCTAGTTGTTATAGACCTCTTTCTTCATCGGGATCATTCTTTTTCTTTCTTTTATCTTTTTTTTGCAAAAAAAAAAAAGAGAGAATCATATTTAAATATTCTGAAAAGGCCCTTTGTCAACTCAGCCATGCTCAGTCTATGTCTTCCATTCTTATAAGTAAAAATCAACTCTTCAAGTCATTCACAGCTGGAAAGAGTAGTCTTTCTGGTAAGTTTGGCCTTTTCCACATGGGGTTTTTGAAACGGTGCAGTCTGTTCTCCAAGGAGGACGTTTGCACCTCGGACCGGACTGGGTCAGACCTATTTAAGGTAGATCCGTACCTCAGTCCAGTCCGGAATGACCCCAAGTGGCCTCCAGCGTGCTTTTGAAAGACCTGTTTCTTTCGGTCTTTCAAAAGCACGCAGCACACCACTGTGAGCCTGCCCCCTTATGCAGATTCGCAGGCTCACACCAGTGCAAGCCTGTGATCTGCCCGGGGGCGGGCTTTAGGCTGGCAAGCTTCAGCGGTTGGTCGAGACCCTCAACCAACCAGAAGCCGCCATTTGGGATGCCGGAGCAGTGCATATTGACAAGCACGCACTGCTCCGGAGTGCCGTGGACCGAACCAGAGAGCCGAAAGGTTCGGTGAGTAGCGGCACAGGGCGATTCCTTCACCCGGTGCAGAAAAGGCCTTTGTTCACGAAATAGTTGTAGTTCCCCTTTTTCCTGAGAGAAATTTCTTCTAAAAGTATAAAACATGTTGTCATGTATTTTGCATCATGACATTTATCAGGATCTTAGGTTTGATCTTTCCACTTTCCAACTGAAAGCTGAGTTATGACATCATTTAAAACCTTCATCCTTTTCACATCAGCTGTATTAGCTCTCTCCAACTTTTGCTGCATATTTATATCAGTTTGTATAGTCTTGATTTCTGAGTCTTGAACCCTTGCAGGGTTCCTATTGCATCCTTTCTCTAGTGATTGCAGAGATGTCATTTTAAACACCTGCCGAGCTTTATCTAATTATCTGATCCATCTTTAGATTCTCTTGAAAGTTGTTCTATAAATGCATCAAAACTTATTATCAACAGAGACTTTAAGTTGCCTGAATTTAGCCAAAAGAACTCACAAAGTTATCAGGTACATCCTTGCCCTCCACTGAGTCTTTTGTAATTTGATTGCAATATTCCAAAACTGGAGCCATAATAACTTCCACCCAGTATTCGGTGTATTCTCAAACACAGCAGCTTGTGTTCCCAAATAATAGATAAAAGCAAGTTTTACATAACTTTCTCAGAGATGTAAAAATTGGCATAGTACCAAGCATCAAGCAGATTTACAAAATTGTTTTTAAGAAACCCAGCCTCATAATATCGAGCATGGCAATCATAGACATAAAAGCAAAATCTTATTCAGTTGTTTAAATAGGCCAAGTAGAAGTATGGTCCAATTCAGAAATTCCAGTTAATAAACCAAAGGAAACAGTTCAATAAAGAAGAAAAAGAAGTCATTTCTCTGAAAGTCCAAATCCAGATCAAAGTCCAATTATGCAAAAAAAAGAGAAAAAATAAAATATAATAATGTCTTTTATGAGTCCTACAGTAAATTCCAAAGCAAACAAAAAAGAAAAAAAGAGAAAGGTTGAATTTTTTAGCTTGATTCACTTATCATCCCAACAATAAAAAAGAAGTACTGTCACTTTAAATCTTCTGTGGCTCTAAAACATTAGGAAGTAGTTTCAGCTGCTGCAGACAAAGGCTTCTTTTTTCCCCATAAGCAATATTACTAAGAAAAGTCAAATCATATAAATACAAGAGGTCCAGGAGCAGTAAATGTAATATCCATATGGGAGGTGAAAACCCCTCACTCCCCAGCTCCACCAAAGCATGTGATTTTCCCTCAGCCTTGGGACCCACAGTGACTGCTCTGTTCCTGAGCAGACACCTAGCCAGTCCCAAATCTGGCTGGATCGGAGTCTTTGGACTCACTGTGTATTGGGGAGTCCACTAGCTTGACAGGGGGAGGCCCCCTCATCAAGCACGATCCTTTGGGGTTCACAATCTAGCAGAGCTTGTTAGATCGTTTCCTCCATTGATGTGACAGGATATCAGAATCTCTGAATTGGGAATTTTTTGTTTTTGGAGTTTTAGATAAGATGAGTTTGGGTAATAATTTCATCACATGGGTTAAAGCAATTTATGACATATAGCATGGATTTTGATCAAATGTTTGAGTAAACCAGAAAGGAACAAGGGTATCCAGTTTCTTTATTGTATATCTTAGCCCCTGAAGTCTTGAACAGGGCAATAAAGCACAATGAAAAAATCAAGGACATAAGTACTAAAAAGAAAGTATTGTTGGGGATGACTGGAGTTTCAGCTGCATGGAAACGCAGCAGAAAAACCAGATTTCAGCGAGCCAACAGCAGCAACCTCGTTCCCCAATAAGGATACTCACACACAGAGGAGTTTCTTCCAAACAGGAGGCACTTTATCTTGCATCAAAGTTCCATTATATACAAATCATAGAGTAGACAAACAAAAGCTTGCACCAGGTACCAGGTTTGGTCAACAGACAATACAGACTGGGGATTGCTTCCTTATGTACATATCTACAATCAAATCAGGTAGAGGGTTTGCACACCGCCCTGTACCTTTTGCACCCCACTCCATTTTCTGATGCAATGTACTGCAAACACACACAGCTGGAGCATGATGCAACATTTAGCAGTGGGCTGAACATTTTCCCAGGGTTCCCTGCTGAATCCCTGACAATCCCCTCCAAAATGGTCAGGCCACTGTGTAGGACATTTTCACCAATACATACATGGTGATACAATACATGTTACATAATACATACAGTACATAAAGTCATGGTACAGTTCATCTTTCACCTTACATTCTGGAGGCAAGGCCCAGTTTACCTGCCAACTTCTCATGGCTTGCTACTGGAAGGGCCTTTGTGAGCAAATCCGCAATATTATGTTCAGACGGACAATACTGCAAACACAAAATCCCATCTTGAATCATTTGTCTCAGATTTTGGTACCGTACCCCAATGTATTTAGTCCTACACTTCAAGTTTTCTGCATCAGCCACACTGGACAACAAAATGTTCTCCCTTTGAAGACCTCCTAGGGATGAGCATAACAGTACTTCCTGACTCAGCAAGTTGAGTATTTCCTGACTCACTTCCACTGGAACTGGTACTAGTGCTGAACCCAATGCGAGGCTCTTTCTTGACCAAAAACACAGGTTTAACACTAGGTGGCAGTGTTGAGCTTCTTGGTGTGATATCGTGTGAGACTTTAGGCTTTTCATCCTTAGTACTTTCCTCAGTACTCAGTTCCTCAGTACTTTCCTTTTCATCATCAGCCATCACTGCCCCTCCATTTTCAGAGCTTTTATGTGTATCAGGAATACTGTCCTTTTCATCATCAGACATCACTGCCCCTCCATTTTCAGGGCTTTCAGGACTTTCACCCAGGGGAATAAAAACCTCTTGATTACAGTGCAGCCTATCCCAACCTGCACAGGTTTCAAAATTTGCACTTCTAGAATACACTATTTTGCCAGCATGGTGTAGAAATCTATATTTGTTACCTTCATATCCCACAAAGCGTAACCGTCTAGATTAGATTTCTCCCCTCCAGACTTTCTGAAACTTGGGGGAACATACACGCTAGCAAGCTGACCCCAAACACGGAGATGCTTCAGGTTTGGCGCTCTGCTTCACACTTGAACTCCACATCCTATTTAAATGGTAGTGTGCTTCTCCCCAAAGTCCTGCTGGGGCTTGGGCATCCTCCATAATGCAATCCTTCATTTGTTTTAACAACCCAGTTCTTCTTTCTGCAAGACCATCCTCCCCGGGAGATGCGGGGTTGGTGGTTTTATGCCTTATGCCTTTCTTACGCAACCAGGCTTGCAGGCTATTAGACAGGAATACTCCTCCTCTGTCTGACACAAGACTAGCTACTGTGTAAGGAAATTCCCTCTCAACAGCATTCACCTACTCTTTGAACTTATCTGCTGCTTGGCTCTTCTCTTTCAGCAGATAGACAAAGGAAAAACTGGTGTGCCTGTCTACAATTACCAGGAAAAAACCTATTTTGTCCAGCAGTTGGCTTAAATGGGCCTGCCAAATCTGCATGAACAACCTCAAATGGCCTTTGGGTGACACACTTGCTCTTTTTGGCAATGGGGAATGCCTTCACCTTTACCTTTTTACACACAGAGCACTCTAGAAACTTAGGGCAATTTCTGACCTCTAACCCAGGGCATACCTTTGCCAACTCTTGCAAACCTTTGTAGCTGGCATGGCCCATTACTCTGTGGAGGTAATGAATACATTTTTCATGTAGGGGCTTGTTACTCAAAGGGTTAACGTTGCCACTTGGGCAACATGTGGTACAGTCCCTGCTTTTTCACCTCTTTTGCACAAAAAACACCATTTGCTGTTATAATACATTTCTCCCCCTCAAACACAACTTTGTAACCATCAGTGGTCAGTTGGGAGACACTCAGTATGCAGTTTTGCAAGTTGGTAACACACAACACATTATTGAATGGCTTTCCAAAGCATGGCACATCCGCAGTACCCATCTTTTGCACCTTGCTGGGTGCCCCATCTGCAAAGGAAATTGCTGTTATGTTTGCACTTGTAACATTACTCAACAGCTTTAAATTGTTCACCATGTGGTGAGTTGCGCCACTGTCTAGCAACCACACACCACTCTCAGACTGTTCTTTTGGCACAAACACATGGTGTTCAGCTTGTGATGACACACCCCTCTGCTTCTGGGCTGTCTTCTTTCCTCTGCTCGGTGCCGGCATTCTGCAGTCTTTCTGGAGTTGGCCGACTCTCTTGCATCTGTAGCAGTGTCTGGCGAAGATGCACACTCCTTCCTCCAGGTCAGATGCCTCCTCTGGAGCAGTCTCTCCCTCCTGGCGACTGGTTGTTCTCCCCTCTGACTGCAGTCTGGAGTCGAACTGCTTACATTGGACTTCTTTCAAAATCCTCCCAGCTACCAGGTCTATGGTCAAATCTCCTTCACAAACACCCTTCAAGCTGTACATCAAATAGTCCCACTCCTTAGTGAGGCTTCCCAGCAGAATAAAACTTTTCTGGACTTCTGGAATGTTTACTCCTCTATTGGCAACCTCCTGAAACAACTGTTTCATCAGCATGAGGTGCTCTTACACAGCTTCCGGGATATAATTTTGTGTTATACAGTCTTTTCGTCCAAAGCATTTTGGACAAACAGGAGGAAGACTGATGAACATGCTTCAGAGCCTCCCAGAGCTGATATGTTGTGTCTGCAGAAGCAGCGTGGATCACCTGGGAAGGACTTAAAGTAAACAAAATAACTGCTTTGGCTTTTTCATCAGCAACACAGAACGCTGCTATCTCAGCAGCCAATGCACTGCCCAGGGGCTGTCCTTTGCTCTGCAAAACATGCCACAAGTTCTCCTTTGTCAGAAATGCTTTCACATAAATCTGCCAGCTTTGATAATTAGTGTCATTTAGTCTCTCAAAACGCACAAAGCTTGTGTCAGTCATTCTGCTGCCTTTGTAAAAACAAAACACAGGAACGCATCTGGCCGGCCTCCTCCAGAAGTGTCCTTGAACAGCACCAGACTAAAAATCAACTGTCTCTCCACCAAAAACAGATTCCTCAAGCACCAGAATCAGGCAGACAGTTACAGTCCCAGTATCCAGGGGAAAATCAACTACAGGTGCACTGTGGATGCTGTGATCTCTGGGCCTGGGCCCATAACCACTGTTGGGGGATAATAGGAGTTTCAGCCCCATAGAAACACAGCAGAAAAACCAGATTTCAGCAAGCCAACAACAGCTGTTGTTCCCCATTAAGGATACTCACACACAGAGGAGTTTCTTCCAAACAGGAGGCACTTTATCTTGCATCAAAGTTCCATTATATAGAAAACATAGAGTGGATGAACAAAAGCTTGCACCAGGTTTGGTCAACAGACAATACAGACTGGGGATTGCTTCCTTATGTACATATCTACAACCAATCAGGTAGAGGGTTTGCACACCACCCTGTACCTTTTGCACCCCACTCCATTTTCTGATGCAATGTACTACAATCACATACAGCTGGAGCATGATGCAACATTTAGCAGTGGGCTGAACATTTTCCCAGGGTTCCTTGCTGAATCCCTGACAAGTATATAATTGAGAGCGTTTGGGGATGACAGTTGGGTTAGAGTAGTGGTTTTTAATTTGGGCCCTTTTTGCATGGTGTTTTGGAAGTGAGAGGGCCCCTTGAGTGTTGTGTAAATGTGAGGAGTGGTCTCCATGATGCACTCACATTTACACAACACTCAAGAGCCTGATGTGAAGTGGGCACAGATTTTTTTCATTTTCAGCTTCAAGCTAAAAATGCTCTGCGCTCATGCATTGCTCAGGGGCCTGGGGCATACTCACCTGCCATGCGAAGACTCCTGAGCCATGCTGGTTGTGCTTCCTGCCCCAGTGTAGCCTACAACTCCCAGGCTGCACTGTGGAAGGGTGGGGTGGGGTGGGGGGGCAGAGCGGGGCAGGGTGGGGTGGGGCAGGGCTGGGCTCAGGCAGGGTGCTTGTGTGAGCAGGAAGGAGCTGCAGAGCTGAAGCGGGAGGCTTGTGAGAGTGATCCTTCCAAGCCTTCTCATGAGAAAACCCCAACCCAGCAGTGTTAAAAGGTAAGGTGCGGAAAGGGCCCTGTTCTTCCCAAAGTCTCCCTGTAAATATAATTTTTGCAAGGTACCCCCAAGACTTAAGTCAAGATTTAAATATTTGAGTGCATATTCAAATATTTATTTATTTATTTATTTATTATAGGCTTCTGCAGAGTAGGATTCACCCTCCCACTCATATACTTGGTGACCTTGGACAAGTCACATCCTCTCAGCCTCAGGGAAGGGCAAACAAACCTTGTCAAAACAAAAACAGCAACCTTGTGATAGATTCGTTTTAGGGCTGCCATAAGTCAAAAGTGACTTGAAGACAAACAAGGGAGCAGTTTCGGCACCCACCCCACCACTACTCCACTGCCATGTCTCTGTTGTTGTTGCTCAGCAGATCCCCAGGGGTCCATGGACCCCAGGTTAAGAACCACTGTGTTAGAGAATCTTCTAGACAGTATAGAAGTGTTGTAGAGGACACTTAAAGAATTTGGAGATGATGATGTTAATGATATTAATGAAGAATATGAGAACAGAAGACCAAATGCAATTGACAGATAAACCAGGCTATAAAATTGAGAAAAAAGTGAAATATTTAGGTATTAGTATGACAAATAAGAACTCTAAGTTACTGAAAAAGCAACTATGTTAAAAATGTTAAAACAAGGAATGATAATAAGATAGATATGCAGAGATGTGTGAAACTTAAGTGTTCTTTGTTGGGGAGAATTTCTAAGATAAACGAATAAAAATGAATGTTTTGCAAGAATATTCTTGTTTCAGACATTATCAATTTTGACCAATGATGTCTTATTTAAACAAAGACAGCATGACTTGCTGAACTTATATGGCAAGGGAAGAAGCTTAGAATTGAATATAAAATTTTACAAGATGCAAAACAGAGAGTAGTATTGGGAGTACTGGATTTGAAACTGTATTTTTGCTCATCCTATTTGGTTTGGTTGAACGTTTGGATTGCATTAATAAAGAAGAGGTTGTTGGATTTAGAAGGGCATGAACTGAGGTTTGGGTTGCATGGTTAATTGTGGTACAATATAGCTAAAGTAAATGCAGATTTTAATAACCACTGTATGAGATGTACAAATTATTCCTTTGAGAGAAGCAATTCTGTTTTAACAATATACCCTCCCCCAGATTGTTTTCAATCAGTGGTAGCATTTTTTAGAAACTAGAAGTGACTGGTTGGTTACTTTATGTTCTTAAAAAATGCTCTCTGGCCTAAAAAAGGAGGGGTCCAGGTTATACTTAATTGTGTCCCTAAAGTTTCTGAGAGCAAGATTGGCTTTTGGATTTAAAAAGGGGTTTTGGGTTTGTTTGTTTGTTTGTTTGTTTGTTTGGTTGATTGATTGATTGATTTTTTGGTAGGGGAAGGGTTGGGGTTGGGGTTTTGGGTTTGTTTGTTTGATTGTTTTGATTGTTTGGATAACAAAGCTCAGGGAGGGGAGGAATGGTCTCTGGACCATCAGAAGTTGCCCACCCTGGCCTAGATTCTGGATCTACAGATTTGTGGATAGAGAAAGAGCCAGTTCAGTGAGTTGGTTCAGATATCCAGAATATCTTGAATTACCCTTTTTTAAGGAATGCAGATTCTAAAATTTTAGTTAGATGAAGGTTTTTTTTAAAAATGTACTGGATTAGACAAACAATATTTTTCCCTGCAGCCCTTTGGCATGCTTTCATGACCTGTAATCATATTATGTAGTTCCAGAGGAAGTTCCCAGGCTTTGAGGTATCTTCCTCAATTCAACAAGTTAAGGTGGTTTCAATGTTTTCATGCATGCCTGGCAATAGTTGCTGCTAGAAAATGTACAAGCCAACAGAGAAAAACAGGGATGGGGGCAGGGTGAACCAAGAGCCACTGGAGATCATTGGACAAAGAGCAGCTCTTGCAACAGACTAATGTTGAATGATAATGGGATAAACTGGAAAGCCCGTGTTGTGTAGTGCAGATAGTTTTGTAATGGGATTAGGCACATATAGGACATTTCCACACTAGACTGTTATAATGCTGCTATTCCACTTTCAACATCCTATGGATTCCTGGGTTTTGCAGTTTAGGGAGGGGCCTTTCAGGAAATGGCCCCAGATTCCAGTCCATGGAACCCACTAGATGCTCTTGGGCTAATCAGTCTGGGTTGTTGTAAATATAAAAGGGGGAGGAGAGCTTAGCTGAGCAAGGGCAGAATATATATATTAAAATACAAAATGCAGGAAATGAAAAAGAATAGTGAAGACATTATTAAAATTCTGTAATCGATATAGATCAGTATTGATTCCAATGGAGAATATGGAATTTCTCTCTAAATCAACTCCTAGAGCATCTTTTCTGAGGAGGTGAACTGTTGTCATTTCTAAAAAATCATTTATTGTATGGAGAAAATACAGATGTAAACACAAAAGCATTACTTCTAATTGTTTGGAGAAGTGATGCAGTAGTCTTATAACAGTTACCTAGTTACCTATGAGTATAAAACTCATAGTGTAAGCTTTAAAAAATTATTTGCATAATTTTGGAAAACAGGCTAGAATCAGTGGCAGTGTATGATCTAGACTTTGAGATTCTTAAAGTAAACCAAATGTTCATATGCAGCAGAGGTCATTTCCCCCCTTGCATAGCCTTATCCAGATGTTGTTTTGCAAACAAACTGATCTCGTATAAGTTTTGCATCAAAGTAGAAGGGGATGTTTTTAAAAATTTCAAAAGTTATGTTATAGTGATTACAGTGTTGCATTAGCACTAGGAAGATCCAGGTTCAAGTTACTGCTGAGCCATAAAACCCACTGAGTGGCCTGAGGTCAGTCACATTCTCTGACCCTTTTCACATGGCATTTCCGATGTGAAAGGGCCCCTTGAGCATCGTGCACATGTGAGGAGTGGTCCACATGATGCACTCACATTTGTGCGACGCTCAAGGGCCTGACGCAGACCGCATGCACATTTTTTCATTTTTGGCTTGAAGCCAAAAATGCTGCGTGGTTGCGCATCGCTCCAGGGCCCCGCGCGTACTTACCTTGCGTATGGAGCCCTGGGAGCTGGGCCGGTCATGCTTCCTGTCTCAGTGCAGCCTGGGAGGTCCCAGGCTGCACTGCGAAAGGAAGAGGTGGGACTCTTGCGCGAGCAGAAAGCTTGTGCAGAGTTGAAGAAGCAGGGAAGCGAGAGCCTCTCTCCAGAGGCTGCTCACACGAGCCCCGCACTCCAGCACCGTGAAAAGGTAAGGTGCGAAAAGGGTCTGTCTCCCCACCTGACTTACATCACCAGGTTATTTTGAAGATAAATTAGGAGAGAGTAGGATCACACACACCATTTTGAGCTCCATGGAGGAAAAGGTCGTTATAAATGTAAATAAGGGATCTGCTCCATGACATCTCCAGAGCCTGCTGTAGTGACAACCCCAACAACCGCCCATAGGGGTCAGAGCCTGGGAGGCTCCTGATGTGCCTGTGGGCACTTTCCTCTGTATCTGCTAAATGTGGAACTGACACCTGTGATTTCAAAAATGTCAACAACCTAGTGACATTATTAGGTTTTAAATATATCTGGAGACTGGCCCTTCACTTTGAAACACTTGTTGTCACTGCCCCTAAAGGAAGAAAGAGATGCACTGTCTAGTTAAGAGAATTAAGCTCAGAAATGGAAGTGAGTGAATCAGAGGTCAAGTGGGAAGGACTGAACGAATGAGAGAAAGAGAACAAGGCCATTTCCATACTAGACCGTTATAGTGTTATGATTCCACTTGCAACAGCCTATGGAACCCTGGGGTTTGCAGTTTCAGGAGGGGCCAGCCAGCCCCTCCCAAAACTGCAAACCCCAGGATTCCATAGGATGTTGCAAGTGGAATCATAGCGCTATAATGGGCTAGTGCGGAAATGGCCCAAGTTTGAGCTGGTTGTGACTCAATAGGATGAGAAGGGGAAACAAGGAGGCCTCGGCTTATGGGGTTATAGGAGGAGACACAGAAGGCCTGCTGTTAGGAAGAACTTTAGTATGTAAGAAGGGGAGACAAAGCAGGTGTGTGTGTGTGTGTGTTTTGGGTAAAGAATGTGTATTAGAAATGTTGATGTGTGTGAATGTGTGTTAGAGAAAGAGAGAGAAACAGACAGAAAAAGAGAAATAGCCTTTTCCTGTTTGCAAAAGAAGATCCTTAGAATGAGAGATAATTTTAAATGGAAATTAACAAAGTCATCCTACTGGTTATGCAGTTTTCACATGAACAGGTGGTTAATTCTAATGCTACTGTCGTCATCATCATCATCATCATCATCATCAGTATTTTAAAAGAAGGAAAACACGAGAGCAAACTATTAAATCTTAACAGAAGTATTCAGGCAAACCAATTAACTAACAGGAGTACTACAGACAAACTTAACAACCTTCTGCTGTATTTCTATAAATTGCAAGAAAACGAGAAAGAGATTCTGTTTTATTGTATATTTATTGGCCAATCTTTACCAGATTTGTGCATTTAACTTCCTCTGTGAAATTTCAGGATGAACTTCCATTTTGGCAAATCTATCTATTATATATTGCGAAGGTAGAAATCACAAAAAATGCTTTATCCAAAGTTGGTAGTTTTATAAAAAGTCAAAGACCAGTTATTCTTCTTTAAGAAACTCAGTAGATACAATTTACTTCTAGATCGTATAGTGTTGTTCCTGGGGTTTTGAAAGGTCAGGTGTACCTTAAACAGATTTAGAACCTTTTACATCTTAGCACTATCTGGAATGGAAATAGCTTCAAGATGGAAGATAAACAGCAAATACCCTGCTGAGAAAGGTCAAAGACATTGATGGGATACCTGAGGCATCTATGAATTTGTTGTGCATACAGATAAATAATTAAAAACCTATATGAGGGATGAAAGCTACCACAAGGCTGCTGCATATTAAGAACCAACCACTACGTGGAGCTGATTAAAATTCTACTTAAATTATTGGCAGCATTAAGAACAAACCCATGTGCATCATATAGGGTCATTTGTTCTTTTTCTCTGGCCTGATTCCTAATTAAATCTGGCTGCAGAGATCGGCATGAGGGGAGGTGCTTCAGGCATATCGTTGCTCTAATATATTCAAGCCATACATCAAAGAGGTTCTGAACTATTAGCCTTGAAGAATAGATCTCCACCGTGATGATTAACATGCTGGCTTTCTTGCCCTGGGTTCCTTTCTCATGCTGTCAAGTTGTTAACTCTTTGCATTTGGCTCCACCCCCACAGCTTCCTATCTTGGAATTAGGTTCAACCCATTTGGGCAGGAGAAGCCCAACAGCCAGGAATCGTTCTCTAGCACAAGACAGTCTTCCCAGAGCAAGTTCCCCCTTTAGATGCCTTTTCCAGCCCCGTTACCCTGACAAAATCCAGCATACAGCAAAATAATCTGGAGGTCACATGAGGCTCTTGTAGGCTAGATGAATAGCTGGCTGAATCACAAGACATTTGAATTTGGTGACATCCCTCACTTTTTATCCTTTTCCAGATCCTGGGAATGTTACCTTACTGGACTACGGCTTCCAAAACACCCCAGCTATAGGCCATGCTGGCAGACAAGGGGGCTTTTATACATACTTATCTGGCATAGATCCCATTTTTGTCCAGTACAAAGTTTGGATAAGTAACTTTTTGGACTGTACTACCATGGCGGGTATTGGCTGGATATTCTGGAAGTTCTATTCTAAAACAGAACAATGTAAAACAAAACAAACTTCTCTGACTCTGTACATAGGCATTGACTTCCACTATCCAGCACTGTCCTGATAAGTATTGTTGTTGTATGCCTTCAAATTGTTTCCAGCTTACGGCAACCCTAAGGTGACCCTCCATGGGGTTTTCTGGGGCTGAGAGTATATGATGGACCCAAGGTCACCCAGTGGGTTTCCATAGCAGAATGGGAAATCAAACCTTCATCTCCAGGGTTGTACTTCAATGGTCAGACCGCTATAACACACTGGCCGATTTATTAATACATGAAAATAATAGTGTTCAAAGGCAAACAATTCAATAAAGTTGAAAAAAAATCCAGGTTTTAGTAGGTAACAATGTTTTATACTGAAACACAATGGCCGTTTCTGCACTGGCCTGTTATAGCGCTATGATTCCACTTGCAACAACCTATGGAATCCTGAGATTTGCAGTTTTGGGAGGGGTCGCCTGGCCCCTCCCTAAACTGCAAACCCCAGGATTCTATAGGATGTTGCAAATGGAATCATAGTGCTATAACAGGCCAGTGCGGAAATGACCAATGTTTGATTTATACTAAGGAAACCTGAGATCAAACTCCTACTCAGCTGTTATGCTTACTGGTTGATACACTTTTTAAACCAAACTTGCTATACAGGATTAATTTTAGGATAGCATGAAAAAAATCTCATGTATGTTACCCTGAATATGTGGGAGACAGGACGGGTACCAGTGTGATCAATAAATAAAATATCATGGTTGCTCTGGCCGCTACATTGGTTTCTAGCTCAGCATCATGCTGATACTACTGCAGGTGATCTATACATTAAATATACATTAATAAAAACACCAGCGCAGAAATTTTTTATATGTTATATATTTTGCTGCCAACAAAAGCTGAGAGTTGTCCCTGATTGAAACAGAAATCTTTTATTCACACCAAACTTTGTCCATTGACACACAAATGCAGACTGTAAATAGTGACATTCTAAAAGTAATTTTATTCATTGCAGTGTCTAGGAACGTAATTTGTTCCTATTATTCATTACACTGTTTTAAATAAGTAACTTGCTGTGATGATTTTTGTTGGTTTATGTTACTATAAAAGCTCTCAAAATTGATATGAAAATAGCACAAAACTTGAAAAATTCCTGTCAAAGTGCCTTCAAAAACCCTGTTAAAAGTTCAAAAACCCCATTAAAAAAAAGCTAGAAACTGTTATCATTACACTGATGAAACGATTTGATTCTCATTCGCTATGTTATTTTTGAAATATGAATTACTTAACCCTTCAGTGTTGGAACCATGTCAGAAGCATCTACATTGCCTGTATCTCACTACTTCCAAGCTCTGCACGGATACGCATTTTGCAAAAAATCCTATCACCAGGTACTCTTTCTATCCAGAAGTCAAACACTTTAAACGGCAGGCATTTTAGAAGATGCAAGGTCTCAGAAGCTTCTAACTAGAATAAGGGCCATGGTTTATCCTTCACACTGGAAAGAACTCCCTTTTTCAACAGATTTAAGGAATGGGAAAACAGGACTTATTTACGTGTATGAGCCTTAAGGGAAATAAATGTGTTCATTTGAGCTCTCCATTTAACTGCAAAACATCTCAAAAGGTAAAAATTAAGTTCAAGGGAAGGTGTAGTATTCCCTGTTGACATTTTTCCTTTCATTCACAAAAGATACGAATGAGCCAGGGGGAAAAAATTGTACACACAGGACATCCAGGCCATATTATCATGCTGAACATCTTGAAAACATCAACTTAAAAAGGATCTGCTTCATATATATTCCAATCAGAGGCAACCTATTCACCTAAGAGGCAAGAAAATAGACAAACTCTAGTATGGAAACTTTCTTGATTTGTTTCTTTCTGCCTGCTTCAGTTTCTTAGACTATCATTTAAACTCCAGAGAACATTGAGTTGTTATCTAAGCAATCCTTTTGCTTTTTTTTTTCCTGCATAGTAATAGTAAAATAGTAAAAATAGTAAATAGTAAAAAAAGTTCCATAAGAAATAATATGTCACAGGAGCCTTCCTGTAGCATGCCATATTAAAATTCACCCATTGAAAAAGAAATCAAAGTCTAACTCAAAGAAAAAAAAATCACAATAATGCAAAATGTTATCATTGTGCCTGACATAAATCAGTGGTTTTCAAACAATGCTTTTTTACAGAATCCAAGACTTCCTTGGAAGCTCATCTGGAAGAGAAAATAATAGTAAACTTTCTTGAAGACCACTTGCCTATGTCTATCAGTGTTGCATTGCAAGGTGACTGTTACCCTGTTTACTGGGGGTACTGGCAGGGACACCTAAATAACCTTACAATTATACAAGATGGGGAAATTAATCAAGAGCACTGGTTGGCACTACGAGAGGCAGGGTAAAGCAGCAGGATCTTGTAACCCAATGTTTACGGGGTCAGGCCAAGTCAAGAAGCAAACCGTGTTGGAAATAATGAATTATCTTTATTAAATACAGGCACACAATGTAAGCAGCACACGCACACAGATAACTAAGGAAAATAAAAGTTTGAGTATGATAGTGGGATTTTCAGAGGGGTAGTTGATTTGGGTGATACGGAACCTGTTCCTGGAACCTGGAAAGAAGATAGAGAGCGAAGCTGGGGTGCGATGTATCTCAGCACATGGAGCTGAGGGGAAGCTCGCCAAGCAAAGCAGCAGCAAGGCAGTCTGGAACTCGGGAACGATCCGAGGAAGGTCTTGGGATCAGGGGTTAACTGCAGGCTATGCCGTACCTGGGGAAAACAGTGCGATTTAGGAGCGGGACAAAGCTTTTGGAAAGGTCAGAATTTAACATGATTGAGTTAAGTCCAAATTGACAAAGAGTTATTATTATTAATAATAATAATAATAATAATAATAATAATAATAATAATAATAATATGTATTTCTATCCCGCCTCTCCCAGTGGATCGAGGCAGCATTACAAAAATATACAAATACATTAAACATTAAAATGTACCCCATCCTCCCCACCCACCAACCCTTCTATCCCCCTAAAACACATTAGTTATTAAAACAAATTAAAAACAAAATTAGAACAAAAAGACAAATGATGAGAGGCGGTGGAACACTAATCTGGGAAAGCCTGTCGGAAGAGAACCGTCTTGACTGCTTTTTTAAAGCAGTCAAGACTGGTAATGTGCCGGGTCTCCTCCGGCAGGCCATTCCATAACTTAGGAGCGACAGAAGAAAAGGTCCTCTGGGTAACTGCAGCCAACCTAGTTCTGATTGGCTGTAGTAAATTCCTCCCAGAGGACCTTAGTGTGCGGGGCGGATTATATGGGAGAAGGCGATGCCGCAGGTAGGCTGGCCCCAAGCCATGAAGGGCTTTAAAGGTAAAAACCAGTATGCAAATGCAGAGTGTTTGGCAGTTGATTATTCAGCTTGCCAGGTTGCCTGCTCGGGGCAGGGAGTCCTTTGTAAACAGTGTGCATACATAATGAAGGTGTTTGCAGCAGATCGCCTAAAGCAAGGATCTGGCTATTTCTGGCCTGCCCGGGTGGAGAATGGAATGTCCAGCAATTAGTGGCTGAGCCTAGTCTGTGCTTGTCCGGGGGCCTCTCAAACATGTGGAGAGGGGTAGTAGAAGAGAGCCAAATTACGGATATCAAAATGATATCTGGGGGTATCTCCAAGTAGGCCTAAACTGCAGTAACACCCCCCCCCGAAAATGGGTGATATGGGGACAATGTCGGTCATTTTCCAATTAAACGTTTTAACGCAATTTTAGCGTCGAATAGGGGTCTACAGGATCACAGGTCGTATCACTCCTTGGACCAAGGGCTCTTTGCAATGAGCACTAGGGATGCCTACCTTATAAAAACATTCCTCACTAAAAACCTAAACCTAAACACATTCCCACAACAACAAACAATAGCGATGAATGGTAAGCAATAACCAATGAAAGAACCCTCCTGCCAATGGAGAAAGGCAATGTAGCAATGCAATATGAAATAATCAATGAAATACTGTAAATCCAATGCAGGGTCTGGCAATGAAGGTAATCCAAAGAGCAATCAGTTCCATGTGGATAACGGAATGAGAGTTCGTAGTCTGGGGCAGGTGAGGTGCAAGCAAAAGTCTCTGCACACACACACACACACACCCTGGGAACAGGAAAAGTCTTGTAGCTGGAGCAAATGAGCAACATGAGTCCATCCGGAAAGCAAAGCTGGAACAGCAACAAAATGTCGAAGTCTGTAGACAAGCTAGCCAGGGAACACTAGCTCCTTGCAGGAAGCAGCTTGCAAAGTGTCGTCAAGAGGAATAGTCCAAAAAGGCAAAAGTTCTTGAAGCCAAAGGGTTCAGCAAACAGTTCTTTGAAGTCGCTGGGGAGTGGCTGGATCACTCCTTCTGGGGTCCCACAGTGGCATCAGAGGACTCGGGTTGTCTCCTCAGGCCTGGCTCCCGACTGGAGCGGTGGTGTTACAACTTTCACACACACCCCACGGTGTCTGGGAGTAATGGTCTGGTCGGGGGGTCAACCTGGTTCTCTGGAACTGTAGAGCTGTAGCTTATAAGACTGAAATGGTTAGCAGCCAATGTAAACGATTAATGCAAATTTCTGTCCCAAAGCCTAATGGGAGCTGGGTTCAAATTCTGAAATCAGGGTCGCCATGACTGAGAAGATTCCGGGCTGGCGGGGATATAAATAGTGACTGAGTTTAAGGTTGTATTGGCCGGAGGAAGGCCATTGGTCGAGGTACTGAGACTGCCGGTTCAGGTCCCGCATTGATCCATTGGTCTAACAGGGCCGAAGTTAACCCCCCAGCACTGTGAGAGGACCTCTTGTTATGAAGGTCCCATTCGCACTCTGGTCCGAAAAACATGGGCCTGCACTGGGAGTTGGGTTCGAATTCTGAAATCAGTGGTGTGGGAAGGATGGGAGTGAGCTGTTTACAGCAGAAGTGCCAAGGCAGAGCTTATACTACAAATTCCAAAGTAAGCAGAACTATTTACATGGCAGGACTATTTACAATAACTGGGGATTCGGAGGGGTCGCCACTCCGCCTCGATCCCCCTTACATGATGGCCGTTCACCCATTGTTGAACGCCTCGTAGATTGAGACAAACGTCTCTGACAAATTAATGGTTGGCACTTCCTTGTGACTCAGGGAAGTCTGCCACACCACAGGACTAACATTGGGTCTTTGGGCACCGGGATCTTCCGGCTCTGGGATTGCCACAGAGGCGGGATCAACCGACTGACCCTTCCATTCCTTCAATTGGGTTTGTTTGTGGGTCTCTGAAATTACTTGCAAGAGCGGCAGTGCCCACTCCTAGCTTGAGACCCTTTCTTCCAAGTCAAAGAGGAGGCTGGTCTTGGACCTGTGTGCCTCCTGGACCTCTGTCATTTTAGGCAGGGCGGTGATCGAGATGAAGCCAAGAGCTGCTTGGCCCCTCTCAAAATCACCAGGGTTACAAGAACTAAGGTGCCCCCAAACATGAGAGCCAGCTGGCATCAATACAGTTTTGCGGAGTGGAAGGCAGTAGCCAGGTCCTCCTCCATGTGGCATTTGGAACTCTCCATTATTGAAATCTCCTAGGCTGGACTGCAGATAAAGGGAGTAAGTGGAGTCAAGTTAGGGGGTGCCAGGGTGAGTGCCTGTGCTAGCCCTTGCTCTGGCTGGGCAGGAGCCTCTTGCTGCTTGACTCCGCAGTCCCACTGGAAATTCCCTTGAAAGGAGACATGAAGAGGAAGGACTCTCCTGGCCAAGGCTTCAAGGAAATCCCAGGGGAAACTGCAAGTCTCTAACAGGGGGCTTAGAGCAGGGACAATGGCGAACTTTGGAAGCTTGGGGCTGGCTTCCCCTTGCTGTGTGTTCTCTCTGGCAATGTCCTGTTTTTTGCCCAATTCTGTGGGGGCTTCCTCCTGAACCTTAGCCTGGTGCGATCCTTCTTGGTGCTCTGAAAGCACTATGGTCTCGGAGGTGGTAGGATTCGCACTCTGGGCTGAGTCAGAAGGAGGTGCAATCTGCCTAGTTTTAGTGCACACTGAGCGCTTGTGTTCTCCAAAGGACTTAGCTTGGGTTTCCCCCTGCCATATCCGAGCAAACGGATAGCGTCTGGGGTGGGCTCACCCTGTCTGGTCAGGTTAGGGAGCAGCACCTTTGGCGCTGCTCCAGAGTCTGCAGGAGGGGTGGCAGGAGTCTTTTCCCTATTGGTCCTATTGCCTGCCTTCAACCTAGATCTACCCCATCTGTTGGGCTTCAGTTGAGCCGCAACCCTCTGGAGGAGATCCCGGGACTGAGGGCACCCCTATCCTGAGAGCTCTAAGTCAGGGTAACACCCAGCCTGAGGGGGACCGCTGGTCACCGCATTCACAGGCTGGCTATTTCCCAGCGGTAGCTGCTGGTCTAGCGCATCAAGGAGCTCGATTGTGGGTCTCCCATCAAACTAGCTCATGTCCAGTCTGAGGCTCCTGAGCATGTCCCAGATTCTTACTCTGTCCGAGGAGTACATCTGGGCTGTGGGGTCGTACCTGCCAGATGTCTCCCTGGGAGAGCTTGAGTCAGAGGGCTGTTTGGGGGCAAAGGGCTGCTGTGAGAGATTCCCTGCCTTGCTTGGCTGTCCTCAGGAGTCCCTTCCTTGCCACTGCCTGTCCTGTCTGGGAGCTGGGCACGGATTCCAATTCCCCTTGGGAACCGATGTCACCTTCGATATGGGTTCCCAATTCCCGGGTTCCTTCTTATGTGCCTTGATGGGGGGGTCTGAGGGAACCAGCCTCTCGCAGCAGGTCGGAGACCTGCCGGAGGTTGCTTCCAAAATCCTCCCAGTTGGTGGTGGCTGGATCCACCAAACCCAGGGCCATCTTTGTCTCGTGATTCAAGCCTCCGTACAACAGAGTCTTCAATTCCACGTGGTCAAAGTTGTACCCGTGGGCGGTCGGGGGACCTTCTCGGCCAGAATAGCGAGCAGCTGCTTCCGTGCCACATAAGCCTCAGGGTTTTCACGAGGATCCCGTTGCTCCATGACATAGAGCACGCTAGCACTCTGTCTGGGCCACAAAATCTTAATCACCTCTCTCATCCAGGCGTGGCCTTCGAGCCTAACCAAGCCTCGAGCTGCCATGGCCGATTTGAGAGTTGGGAGCTTGGATGGGGACATGCAAAGCTGAGCCAGCTGGGTCAGGTCCTGGCCGTTGGCCACGGGATGTGAGTGGATGACTGCATTCAACCACATGATCCCGGTGGACCGAGTTAGGGGACCCAGTTGGTCTGCAATTGCCTTGGCCTCTGTGGCACACCAGGGGACCCTAGTCTCTGTGCCCTGCATCTCCTGTGTCTCTGCCCTATCTTCATTTCCTTCTCCTATGAGGGTGGTCCGTCTGGTCATGGACCATGTCTCTACCGGGTGGACTGGGACCTTAGGGTCACTCCAATCCAGATTTTGGGGAAGGGTTGCCAGAGCATCCTCTGGCAAGGGCTCCCTGGAAAAATCCTGGGCAAAAATTTGGAGCAGTTCCAGGCACACAGCCAAAATCAGGGCCTTACGAATTTGTTGTTGGTTGTCCAGTGCAGCGATTTGCTTAAGGCAAGCTGCATGACTAACAGCCTCCTGTTGTTCTCTCACTTGCCCCGCCATGAATTTGACCGCAGCTCGGGCATGATTCAGCTCAGCCTCTAAGACGTGGGCTTTCTCTTCCCAAGTTTGCACCACTAATGTGATGTCACTAAGCTTCTGTGCGGAGGCCTGCACGACAGACACAGAAGTTACCTTGTGTGCCCGCAGTGCCTCGATCTCAGCATGAAGCCAGGCATTCTCCTTTTCTACATCTGCTAGCCTCCCTCGGGTCTCAACAAGGGCACTACTAGCGTCTGGCTGTAAGCCAAAGTCCCCAAGCGGCCAAAGCATCCTTCAATGGCCTGAATGGGTTCTTTGTCTTCCGTGCCATGGTGTACGCTTCATGGAGTGTGGTAATGGGATTGGCCGTCTGGAAGATAGAGTCCTTCCAGGGGCATTTCTCCTTGTTCAACACCCACCTCTCTAGCTTTCTTCGGACCTCCTCCTCACACATGAGGTCCTTAACAGTAACTGGGCTCTCTTTTGCCATTTCTACAACTATACAACTACACTTCCTAACACACAAAACGGGACTAGGAACTGGAGTGATGGGTAGGATCACCTAGACCCCGGGGGAGCTGTAGGAAAACGAACTCTGTGGAACTTCTCTAGGAAAGGGGGACGAGAACCTATCTCCAGCTTGCCCAAACAAAAGTCACTTTTGTACACCCAAGCCCAGTTTTCCACCTCGACAGCACTGGGGACAAAAGGATGAGAAAACAGTTCAAGGACAGGGAGGTCACCTAGACCCAGGGAACCCTCAGGAGTACTCCACCTGCCTGAAGGGGGGAGATGAACACTTTGGAACTTACTACTCTGCCTGGCCAAGCAGTGGGGGGAAAGGGGCAAGGAACCAACACTGAACAGTCCCTAACAGTTCTTCAGATTAGGGGGCCCTTCCTACACCTCGGGCTAAATTTTCTAAACCCTGTACTAGGTTGGGAATCACCACCCGCACCTAGTATGCCGGCAAATCAGGACGCACCCGAAAATTACACAACCGGGACGCACCTGCACTTTCACTAAACTACAACAACTACTAGCAGGACCCACCTGTGTCTTCAACTCTGGGGGGGGGATTTCTTCCATAAGTGCTTTCTTTTCCTTGCTGCTATGATGTTGGATGAGTGTAGACTGTCCCTGCCGTGCTAACAGCCTGACACTTCGGATCCCAGCCCACAATAGACCCCAAATTACAAATGTGATTCCTGGGTCAGCTTGTGCACAGCCCTTGCAGTGCCGGGGCGGCTGACATACACAAACCAAGCAAGAAAGGGGGGATAGATTCCAACCCCAATAGAGTAGCTCCTAGAGCTCAAACACACAGATTTCACACACACACACACACACACACACACACGTGTTCCTGCCTAACAGCGTTCTAGCAACTTGACTGGCTGTTCCCTAAGTCAGTACCAGCCTGATTTGAGGAGGTTCATGACTACTTCTCAAATTAGGGGTACCGAGGTTGCCCGCGTTACTCCCCCACTCTGTTACCCTGTTTACTGGGGGTCCCGGGAGGGACACCTAAATAACCTTACAATTATACAAGATGGGGAAATTAATCAAGAGCACTGGTTAGCACTACGAGAGGCAGGGTAACGTAGCAGGATATTGTAACCCAATGTTTACGGGGTCAGGCCAAGTCAAGAAGCAAACCGTGTTGGAAATAATGAATTATCTTTATTAAATACAGGCACACAATGCAAGCAGCACACGCACACAGATAACTAAGGAAAATAAAAGTTTGAGTATGATAGTGGGATTTTCAGAGGGGTAGTTGATTTAGGGGATACGGAACCTGTTCCTCGAGCCTGGAAAGAAGATAGAGAGCGAAGCTGGGGTGCGATGTATCTCAGCACATGAAGCTGAGAGGAAGCTCACCAAGCAAAGCAACAGCAAGGCAGTCTGGAACTCGGGAGCGATCTGAGAAAGGTCTCGGAATCAGGGGTTTTTATAGGGAGAAATGTAACTGCAGGCTATGCCATACTTGGGGAAAACAATGTGATTTAGGAGTGGGACAAAGCTTTGGAAAGGTCAGAATTTAACATGATTGAGTTAAGTCCGAATTAACAAAGAGTCAGCCAGTATGCAAATGCAGAGTGCTTGGCAGTTGAGTATTCAGCTTGCCAGGTTGCCTGCTCGGGGCAGGGAGTCCTTTGTAAACAGCGTGCATACATAATGAAGGTGTTTGCAGAGAGGTCACCTAAAGCAAGGATCTGGCTATTTCTGGCCTGCCTGGGTGGAGAATGGAATGTTCAGCAATTAGTGGCCAAGCCTAGTCTGTGCTTATCCGGGGGCCTCTCAAACACATGGAGAGGGGTGGTAGAAGAGAACCAAGTTATTGATATCAAAATGATATCTGGGGTTATCTCCAAGTAGACCTAAACTGCAGTAACATGACACTTACAGGACAGCTCTAGACCACACTCCCAGCTAGCATTGAGAGTCCAGTGCTTAGAAAATATGGAGAACACAGAATTAAGTGATCTAACTACAAGACAGAGCATGTTTAAGAAAACAAATATAAGATGTGTGTGTGTGCCTTTTAAAACAAAGAAAAAATAATTTGCTGAAATTTCTCTAATGAAATTCTAAAGCCAGCAGCAGCAAAGGGACAAACAAACTAGCATTGCCTTCAGTGATGAGCTAACAGATCTTCATCTATTTTATCTTATTTTATTTTATTTTAATTTTATTTTATTTTTATCAATGGACATGGAAGACTAACAGAGATGAGCTACACTGTCATGGTACACTTATCCTTTCTTAAACCATACAGTCCAGATTAATCCCCTGTCCTTCCACTTTTTCAGCTGCTTAAAAAAAGTCCCAGCTTCTCACCCCTCCTGCTCCTTTCCCTGTTTTGTCCTCTTACTTCAATTGCTGAAAACTGAGTTCAAAGTGAAAAGCATTTTGCATTCAATTAATTCAACAGAGGGCAGAGTAGGTACATTCATGCCCTTCCCAGTAAGCTTAAGCAAAAGTAAACAGCTGCAGCCTTTCCAAGCTTGTTTGTTCTTCTTCATCAGTAACTTTTGCCAGTCTGACCATACTGTGATGTTGCTGGGTCACCAGTCTCCCAATTTTCATCTGCAAAATAATGGAGGGTATGTTAAACTAAAATAATATCAATTTTAATCTCTTGTTTCTCCGGACTACATAATGCAACTTCCTTTTTCAAGCATATTGACATAGTATTTTTCATGGCCCTTCAGACATATAAGCTGGGATCCTGTTGGGTAACTACAGTGGTGTAGCCATGCTGGTAGAGCTTAAGGAGTCAGTTGTGGCTCTCCAAAGAGTGGCTAAGAGAAAAAGTTGGTGGCAGTGGGGACAGAAGGAGAAGGCTTCTGTCTCTAAGTGGCCTGTTTCACTGAAGCACAGCTTCTGGAGTGGGGGTTATTGATCTCCTCAAAGGCAAGGTGCTTTGGGAAATGTGGCCTGGACAAAAACCTGTCCAGTTTATCCTTCTGGAGGTTCATTTTTCTTCCTGCCACAACCACCACCTCCTCTTTGTAAATGAGCAGAGTGTGTATGTGCACTTATCTCTCTGAACTCACTGTATTCATTGTGGGTCTGTATACCACTAGGCACACACAGATTCTGCTGTATCCTTTGAGTGTACCAATTTAATAGGACAGTCCCAATTAATCCTCTGTCATCCCATTATTTCAGCTGCTTTTAAAATGTCCCAGTTTTTGTACTCTCATTTTCTCCCTTTGTCCTCAGCTTACTTCAATTGTTGCAAACTGAGTTCAAAATAAAAAAGTAGCCCTCACTCAATTAATTCAACAGGGAAGAGAGGAGAAGAGAGGTTAGAATCTTGCCCTTCCCAGCCGACTCAGGCAAAAGCAAACTGCTGCAGTCTCTCCCAGCTTGTTTTTCCTCATTAATAACTTCCCCCCACATTGATGTTGATTGGCCACATGTGTCCCAGTTTTCATCTGTGAAATGTTGGAAAGTATGTTCTGGTCCAGTATTATCACATGCTTATAGCTTAGTTTTCCCAAACATCAGATAACCTCATCATTGTATGACTTTAGACTATGGAAAGTAGGATTGGAATACTTGTCACAAGCATGTGTTTGTTCATTTTTAGTATACTGAGAAGTTTTTATATGGAGGAACATTTAATCTGCGATCTGCCATGAGACAGCAAACAAGAAAAGGTTTGCCTTCTCACCTGCATATGATAGCACAGAGTAGAAACAGAACTAGGGCAGGAATACACAAATGGGGTGGGTTTGATACTTAGCAGTTTCCAGCAAATTCTTTGAGATAAAGAGTTGCTCTGCCAGCAGTAGAGAAAGGATTGTCACCCCTTCTTTCTTTGCCTAATATCATCATCATCATCATCATCATCATCATCATCATCATCATCATCTCTATCTTCCAAGAGCTCAGGATGGCTCTCTTTCCCATTTTAACTCTGTGAGAAAGGTTAGACTTTAAAAAAAGGTCCAAGGTTGCACAATGAATTCCATGATTCATTGGGGATTAGAGACTCACTCTTCCAAGTCCCATTGCCAACACTCTAGAATAAAAACAATATTTAAAGACTTGAGAAATAATATGAAAAGTGTTAGAAATCCAAACAAGGTGAATCATGGTGAAAGCCCTTGTCCCAGTTCCAATAAGTATCTCTAGCCCTGAGATTCTGAATCATGTCTCCTTGCATCCACTTCCCAGAGATGTGCCATTTTCCTATGTACACACATGCTCAACATGGGCAAGTAGTGTCTGGGAGAGGGCAAGAGTGAGGGTAAACAAGGATTGTCCAGCTGTTTTGATACCTGGATGTATAACAATATCATTTGCAGAAGACACCTGGGAGGTCCTGGAGGACGTGTGTATCATGTGCTGGCTATCAGAAAATACTCACATGATCCTTGGTTGCTCCCCACCTCCCCTATTCCCTCCACCAGGGGGAACATTGGAAAAGTGAGTTTCTTTAAGGGAAGACTAAGGTAGTTTGCGAACCAGTTTTTCCCCTCACTATGAGAATATCTTTGAAAACCATGCCATTTTTTGAGATTTTATCACAGTGGGAAGAAAACAGAATATTCATTCTCCCCTTAGCCAGTGCAGTAAGCATTACACCACATTGTCTTTCTCCAATGGGCTTTAATACTAATGAAAATGTATCTCATTAATTGGTCACAATTTCATGACAGCTTGTATTGTGTAGGTATATTAACAGGGTTAATTAGTTCCATTTAATTCCTGTACTCTGCTTTCTTGAAATGTCTGATCAGTAAGTTGCAATGGCAACATATATATTTCAGTGAAGTACAAGTAAACAAACATTCTCCTCCTTTCTTCAACCTCTTGATGCCTTGCACAGACTGCTTTCTAATCCATATGTTCAGAGTATTTTTATGGCAATCTTTTCCCTATCACTTCCAGCTGTAGATTCCCACCCAAATTCTGTTTTGAATTATGATTTAATAAGTACACTTCAAATTGAAATCATCTTTTCTTTTTGTCCTCTCCAAGCTGTAGTTTCCCACACCCATCACCCTTCTAGCCATGATTAATATATAATTTATGTTTGAAATAAAAAACCTGCTCCTCTTCCTGCCTTACCCATCTCAGATTCAGATTCCCAATCCCACCCCAAAAGTGAGCTCTGTTTAATATGTAGCTTTTCACATTTATTTTATAATCTCAGCTCATCTGGAAAGCACCTCTCTTGTCTTATATTTGACCTTCAACCTGTACTTAATTTATAAATAGAAAGCAATGGGCTAACATGAAAGATCATGATTTCTGGCTTCAAAGTTCTTACCTCTTATCTTAGGCCCTTTCCGCACCTTACTGTCTTCCGGCGCTGGGGTGTGGGGATTGCGCGAGCAGCCTCTGGGGCCTTCAGCTCCACACGAGCTGCCTGCCCTCGTGAGAGCCCCGCCTCTTCCTTCCACAGTGCAGCCTGGGAGTTTCCCAGGCTGCACAGGGGCAGGAAGCATGACCAGCATGGCTCCAGAGGCTCCACATGCCAGGTAAGCGCTCACGGCTTTTAGCTGAAAATGAAAAGGTGCACGATCGGTGCCTGCCAGCCCCTGGAGCATCGAGTGATTGTGAGTGCGTTGTGCAGATCACTCCTCACAATCGTGCGACACTCCAGGCACCCTTTCGCATGGAAAATGTCATGCGAAAAGGGCCTTAGATGTATAGGGAATATTAGCTTGCTTCTGTCATAATCCCCATCATTTCAGAAATCAGTAGAGAATTCCAACATCCACAGTGACCAAAAAAAAGTGAATTGTGGTGGCATAAGTCCATCTCATGCCACCATACTTCACCAGCAGGATCCCAGCTGTGGTTTTGAAAATACTATGTCTACTCTAGCAGCAAGCTGTCAAATGCCTTAATTTTCACTGTGTTTTTTAAAAATAGGACCACATAAGAACTATTTTTCCAGTATCAAATGTTTTTAATATGCAAGCCAAAACAGCCTTGTACAGTTTACATAATACATATAACTCAAAAACAATTTTCATTGCTTTCAGTGAGGCACATACCCAGGTGAGCGGGCATAGGATTATTGTCCAAGTTTAAAACAAGTTTAAAATGTGAAATTCATATAAGATATGAAACAAGGGTGGATAAAGCAGGACTAAGTGCAACTCTTTAGCTTTTGTTGTTCTGCTATTCCCTTCAATTCCAGCAAGTTGTTACCCTGTTTACTGGGGTTCCCATGAGGGACATCTAAATGCACTCACAATTAAACAGTTGGGGAAATTAGTCAAAGAGCACAAGCTAGCAATACAAGAGGCAGGGTAACGCAGCAGAATCTTTTACCCAATGTCTACGGGGTCAGGCCAAGTCAAGGAGCAAACAGGATTGAAATAATAAATGTGATCTTTATTAAAATACAATCAAACAGTGTATGCAGCACACTCACACAGATAACTATAGAAAATAAAGGTTGGAGAGGTATAGAGGGATTTTTGAGAGGGATCGTTGATTTGGGTGATACTACACCTGTCCTGAAGGTAGATCATTGGGAAAGTTCGAAGGCGCGTAGTCTCAGTACGTGGGACTAAGGGGACACTCGCCAAACAAAGCGGCAGCAAGGTGGGATGGAAGTCCGTAGCGATCCAAAGAAGCTCTCAAAGTCAGGGGTTTTTATAGGGAGAATGTAGCCATAGGCTAGTCCGTACTTAGGGAAGAACAATGAGTTTCTGGGCTAGAGACAAAGCCTCCAAAAGGTCAGAATTTAGCATGATTGAGTTAGGTCCAAATTGACAATGGAATAGCCAGTATGCAGATGCGCAGTGCTTGACATTTGAGAATTCAGCTTGCCAAGTTGCCTGCTCAGGGCAGGGAGTTCTTTGTGAGCAGCATGCATACATAAATAGCGTGTTTGCCGGGGGGTCTCCTAAAGCATCAGGACGGCTATGTTTGGCCAGCCTGTATTGTTTAGAATACTGCAGCAATTATCGGCCGTGCCTGTCTTGTGAGCTTGTCCGGTGGCCTCACAGACACGTGGAGAGAGGTGGTGGAAGAGAGCCGAATTATTGATATCAAAAACGATATCTGACATCCCTTAGGTCAGGGCTAGGCAACGGCAATAACAAAGTGTAGCCAGTTGTGAGAAAGGAATAGATGGGTATGTTGCTGAAGACAATGTAGCATACTGAATTGACGACTGGGCTTACACTGCTGAGAGCTGGATTTGAATTATCTCATAATCATCCATCTTATTGGGTGGGCTTGGATCCATAATTTTTGTTCTGAAAAGTACTTGAGCTTGTTGGAGAAAATGAAATACAAATAATCATAAAATCCTAGAGTTGGAAGAGACCCCAGGGGTGATCGAGTCCAACCCCCTGCTATGCAGGAACACCCATCAAAGCATTCCCAACAGATGGCCATCCAGTCTCTGCTTAAAAACCTCCAAAGAAGGAGACTCTACCACACTCCAAGGCAGCATATTCCACTGCCGGAGAGCTCTGACCATCAGGAAGTTCTTCCTGAGATTCAAGTGGAATCTCCCTTCCTGCAGCTTGAATCCATTGCTCCTTGTCCTAGTCTCTGGAGCGGCAGAGAACAAGCCCCCTCTCTCCTCAACATGACATCTATATAGACAGCTATATAGAAAACAGCTATAAAGAAAACAGTACCATATACTGGGCCGAAGAATGGGTGCTGGCATCCAAAGGCAAGGGCAGCTCTGTCTCTGAAACAGATTGGTAAAAGTTACTTTTCAAAATACAGTTTCAGAATCCCCCAGCCAGCATAGACAGTGTAGTCCATAAAAGTTGAAAGTATGGTCTGGAATACTGAAGAAGCTCCTTGCTGAAGCACATCCTAACATGCTGAAAATGAATCAAACAACAGAATGGAGTCAGAGAAGAAAGTAGAGAATGGCAGCCTTGTATTCCAGCAGGTTTCAATTAATAAACAAACAGTTGCTGAAGGAAAAAAAAATAGATATCCTCAAAAAGCATCTGAATATTTCCATTCAGCCCAAAAAAGTGATGACAAAGTACAGCTGGCCATGGTAGATCATCACATTTGAAAGCTGGATGTTGACTTGGCATGATATGAGGCGGATCTAAAGACTAAAGCCAGAAATCTTTGGAACACAAAGTCTAAAAGAGTAATTAATTTTTATACGTTATTTTCTTAAAAAAAAAAAAAAAAATTTGGGAGATCATGACTATTCAACATCCAAGGATAGTATTCAAATAGAAAAGAACCCAAAACTTATTTATTAATATTGGAGCCCCCACAACCCCAAATTTCCCTCTGATCTTCTCTGCTAGATCAAGGAAAGATTGGTCACTGATTTCAAACAAGCCTATGTACCTCTTGATTTTCTGGTAGAAGTTGCAGAGCCTCTTTAATAACATATTTACAAATATTATGCTTTACCTACTCTTCATTTAAGTAAGTTGACTACTTCCATTATACTCGGGCTATGACAGCTCAAAATTTCTGGCTATAGGCCCCTAGCTAAGTGTAGTGTAGAGAACTCATTAATTATGACAACCCTAATTTTCCACCTGCATTGATTTGTTTCAATTGTTAGACCTTTCCACAAAAGGAGGTGCCTTGCCTTCAGGAGAAGGAGAAACAGAAACAATGAAAATGTATAATTCGGTGGGGACAAGAGTATGAGGTATTCCTTTCATGGGAGTAAGCATAGTGTGGTGGTTTGAACATTGGACTACAACTCTGGAGACCATGGTTCAAATCTCCATTTGGCCATGGAAGCCCACTGAGTGACCTTGGGCAAGTCATACTCTCTCAGCCTCAGAGGAAGGCAATGGAAAGGCAAAGGCAAACCCTCTCTGAACAAATCTTGCCAAGAAAACTCCATGATAGGTTCACCTTTGGGTGACCATAAGTTGGAAATGACTTGAAGGCACACAACAACAATTCCTTTCACTAGCTTGTCTTATTTTATTACTTTTTTCTTTGATAAGAAGGTACACTTTTAGATATGTCCGCAGCAAAAGGAAAAACAAGGAAATGATAGGGTCGCTGGGTGGAGAAGATGGCCAATTAATAACAGAGGGAAGAGAGAAGGCAGAACTACTCAACACCTTCTTTGCCTCAGTTTTCTTCCAAAAGGATAGAAGTACTCAACCTGGGGGATGGAGAGCAGGTGAGGAAGTGGGGGGAAATGCAGCATAGAATAAGTAGAGAAGTAGTACAGGAATATTTGGCTAAACTAGATGAATTCAGCTCTCCAGGGCCAGATGAATTACATCCAAGGATATTAAAAGAACTGGCAGAAGTCATTTCTGAACCACTTGCAGTAATCTGTGAGAACTCTTGGGGAACAAGAGAAGTCCAAGCAGATTGAAGGAAGCCAAATGTCATCCCCATCTTCAAGAAGGGGAAAAAAAGAGTACCCAAATAATTATCACTTGGTCAGCCTGACATCAATACCAGGAAAGATCCTAGAGGAGATCAGTTTCTAATTACTTAGAAAGCAATGCCTTAATCACTAAAAGTCAACATGGATTTCTGAGAAATAAGTCATGCCAGACTAATCTTATCTCCTTTTATGGTAGGGTTACAAGATGATAGATGAAGGGAATGCTGTAGACGTGGCATATCTTGACTTCAGTAAGGCCTTTGACAAAGTTCCCCATGATATTCTTGCAAAGAAGCTAGTAAAATGCAGGCTGGACAGGGCTGCTGTTAGGTGGATTGGTAATTGGTTGGTCGACTGAACCCAAAGGGTCCTCACCAATAGCTACTTTTCATCCTGGAGAAAAGTGACTAGTGGGGTGCCACAGGGTTCTCTCCTGGGCCCAGTGCTATTCAACATCTTCATCAATGACTTGGATGAAGGAGAGGAGGGCATGCTGATCAAATCTGCAGATGACACCAAATTGGGAGGGGCTGCTAATATGCCAGAGGACAGGATCAAATTTCAAAATGACCTTGACAGATTGGGGAGCTGGACCAAAGCTAATAAAATGAATTTCAACAGAGAGAAATGTAAAGTCCTAGACTTAGGCAGGAAAAAATGGAATGCACAAATATGGGATGGGGGACGTGTGGCTGGAAAGCAGTACATGTGAAAGGGATCTAGAAGTCTTGGTAGATCACAAGCTGAACATGAGTCAGCAGTGTGATGAGGCAGCCAAGAAAGCCAACATGATTCTTGGGCCCTTTCTGCACCTTACCTTTTTCCAGCACTGGGACACAGGGATTGAGCACCATTTTTGGCTGCCAGCCGAAAATGAAAAGGTGAGCTATCAGTGCCTGCTGGCCCTTGGAGCATCGCGCAATTGTGAGTGTGTCATGCAGATCGCTCTTCACAATCGCACGATGCTCCAGGCACCCTTTTGCATGGAAAATGCCATGCAGAAAGGGCCTTGGTTACATCAATAGAAGTGTGATGTCTAGATCGAGGGAGGTAATGGTACCACTCTGTTCTGCATTGGTTAGGCCTCATTTGGAATACTGTGTCCAGTTCTGGGCACCTCAATTCAAGGAGGATATCGACAAGCTGGGATGTGTCCAAAGGAGGGCAACCAAAATGGTGAAGGGTCTGGAAGCCATGCCTATATAAGGAACAGCTTAGGGAGCTGGGGATGTTTAGTCTGCAGAAGAGAAGGTGAAGAGGGGACATGATAACCATGTTTAAATATTTGAAGGGATGTCATGTTGAGGAGGGAGTGGGCTTGTTTTCTGCTGCTCCAGAGGCTAGGACAAAGAGCAATGGATTCAAGCCGCAGGAAAGGAGATTCGACCTGAATCTCAGGAAGAATTTCTTGATGGTCAGAGCTGTCCTGCAGTGGAATATGCTGCCTTGGAGTGATTCTATATGATAGTTAAGGTAGACATTTGTAACCAGTACCATAGCTAACAGAAAACTATCCCCCTAATTTATCTTAATGATACCTGCTTATGATAACTGTCTTGCGTATTCCCTTAACAGAGGCCTTTTCCACACTACACTTAATATGTGTAGTGCTTAATATTCCATTTTCAACATCCTATGGAATCCTGGGGTTTGCAGTTTAGAGAGGAGCCTTTAGAATTCTCAGCCAAAGAGCTCTTTGGCCTTGGTTAACTACAAACCCCAGAATTCCATGGGATGTTGAAAGTGGAATAATAGCACTAAAGCAGTGCACGGTTGAAATGGCCAGAGTATTATGGCTCTGTGAAGCCCTATTAATCAGATCTTGGGGCATAAGGAGGCATAAGAAAATAGGAGCCTGGGATTTTGCTTCACATTCTCACCTACTCATAATTAACATGAGATAAATGATAGGCTTATCTTAGAGTTGCCTAAATAAAAAATGAAGGCACAGAACAACATAAGTGCTGTGAGAGGTGTCCTTCTTCAGAAGGCTTTCAGACTATGGACCCTTTCACATTTCATAATCATAGTATTATGGTTCCACTTTAACTGCCATGGCAATAAGCTATGGAATCCTATGGTTTGTAATTTGAGGTGGAACTAGATAGTTCTGGTGAGAATCCTAAACACCCTGCCTAAACTGAAAATTCCAAGATTCCATAGGATGGAACCAAGACAACTTAACTGGAATCATTGCACTACCGTTATGTAGTATGAAAGGGCTACATAATTCCATTACTGATTTTATTGGTTTATTTATATAGTGTTTAGGCCTCCAACTCCAGGTATTATCAATCACCAAACAGAGGGATAGAAGAGCAATATACCAAGGATAAAAAAGAACTACCTGGGAGCTGCCAGAGCTAAGATTGTCAAATCACCCATGATTTCCCTAAATAAATGGATCCAGATCCCTTGTACACTGGAACAAACCCCTCTTAGAACCAGCTAAGACTTGAATCTGAATTAATTACTTGTTCAGGAATGCAGTCAACTCCGTTTCACTGATAAGGAAAATTGTAGCATTTGTCATCAAATAACAATTCAAAGGGAGAGCACATGGCTCAGGGGTGAAGAACTCTGATTGTACAAATTGTAAGTTTCAGTGTCTGGCATCTCTGGTTACAAAGTCTTCTGACCAATAACTATTAACAGGAAATTCTGCAACTGCACAATGGTGTGTTACTGTAATATGGATGTGCAGTGCGCATTGCCTCAACACATTTGTGCATTTTCCTGCTGTGTTGTGTTGCTTACAGTCACATTCCATGGCATTTAAAAGGCTACACAGAGTGAAATAACATTCTCAGAACTACAAATTTTAATAGCACTCAGACAAAATAATATGAGGTTCAGGGTTCAAACAAATTTCAGTGAGACATTATTTTGAGTGAGAGATATTTAAAAAGGGAGGGAGGGAAGGAAGGAGGACAAATGCATGTGTGTACATGCTCTCTCTCACGCACACAGAATACAACAAGCCTCCAGGCCAAAGTTTACACTCATGTTAAGAATGGCATAGTGGATATTTCCTAGCAGAGCTATCTTGATCACAGAATTGACAGACAACTCAACATGATTTGTGAAGAAAAGGGCCTCATGTTCTTGAATAATTTCTTTTAAACACCAAGGCTATTTCTGCACTAGACTGTTATAGTGCTATTATTCCACTTTCAATATCCTATGGAATCCTGGGGTTTGCAGTTTAGGGATGGACCTTTGAGTGCAGAAATGGCTCAAGTGGCCCACTGGTAAGTCTTCTTATGGAACTGGTGGAAGCATGTCTTTAGTAAGAGGATCTAAGTCTCTGCTGTATCAGAGAGGGAGTTATAGAAAAGAGGTGGGAATCATGTGGCCCTCCAGATATTGGACTTCAACTCCCAACAGCCAACATACCCAATGCGAAAGATGTATCTGGAGGGCTGCACATTCCCCACCTGTGTTCTAAAGGAAAAAAGATTATTTATTTTCTATTTTTATAATTCCTTTTTAAAAATCATCTTACCTAATATGCACCTATTCTTGTTTGGAATAACTCAGTTTAGACCTGGTTGCACATAGAGTATTGAGAAAGTCCTAGCTCTGCTATAATTCCAAACAGTTGCTATTAGTCACCATAGATAAAACTGCCCTGAATTAGTATAGAGGGTTTCATAGTATCCATAACTAAATCCATGGTTTTCTTTTCAGGCTCTGCACCAAGTTGGATCATAGCCTACCATACACAAGTCCAGCCAGATCCTTTTGAAAATAATGTTGAAGACTGTGGGTCCATGAGCAGGATGACATCTCACACGTGTTGAATCAGGGCCCCATGGAAAGGAAGCAAAACTCCAAAGGATCTAGTTCTAAAGCTTCAATGTCAGTGGAAATGCTTCATTGCATCCATGTTTTTAGTACTGTGTGCTGGGATACATAATCATGTGCCTTGAGAGAGATGTTAGTACACTGTGAAAATTAAATATATTACATTATTAAAAGTCCCCAAGAGTTTAGCATGCTCCCTCACAGAATACGCTGTCAACTGCATCTCAGTGGACAAGTGGTTGCTTTCAGTCAGGTTCAGTTTGTGTTTGTGGAGAGGGGGGGGACTTCTGCCACTTCTTTGCGCTATGTATGGGGCCCTTTCACACTACACTGTTACAGCACTATGATTCCACTTTAACAACCATGTCTACATCCTATTATCTCCTGGGATTTGTAGTTTGCTGAAGCACTAGACCTCTTGGGCTGAGAATTCTGAATACCTCTCCCTCAAGTGGGAATCCCAGGATTTCATAGGATGTTGCCGTGGCAGTCAAAGTGGAATCATATCACCATAATTGTGTAATGTGAAAGTGCTGTATGTCAAGAAGTCCTGATACAGAGACACATTCAGAGAAAACATCCCCAAAACAGTGATAAGGAACAGGAGTTGGGTTGATCGGGGAGCACAGTAGCTTTCCAGACATAGAAGGAAACACAATAAGAACTCAGTGGCATGGAATGCTGAAAAGGTAAAGGGAGACCACCAGGTGAGAAAGAAAAATGAAATAGTGGCTGGAAAGAGAAGAAAAAAGAAAGAGGCACAAAGCATAGAATGAACTTTTTAATAGCCTAGATAGTCTGGTGGAGCTAAGAACTAATATGTTATAATTTGCAACATTGTTACAGTTTTGTCTGTAATAGGGCTGTAACTCACAATTTTTCAGAGCAATGTAACAGGAAGTTTGCCTGTTACTCCTTATTGAGTGCGTTTCTGACTCAATTTGGCCAATAGGAGAGGAAGGCCCACATGGGTGGCTGTCTCATGGTGCTTCTTCATGTGGTATTGGAATAGAAAGCCCTTGCAGTCTCTTCCAACTCTATGATTCCATATGCAGCTACTGAAAAGATAGTACCAGAAGGCAACAAAGGGGAAGTCACATTGAAAGCAGGAGCCGTACAAAAGACTTAGGAGCTTTCCGCACTACACTGTTATAGTGCTATTGTTCCACTTTCAACATCCTGTGGAATTCTGGGGTTTGTAGTTTACTGAGGCCAAAGAGTTCTCCGGCTGAGAATTCTAAATGTTCCTCCCAAAACTGCAAACTCCAGGATTCCATAGGAGGTTGAAAGTGGAATAATAGCACTATAACAGTGTAGTGTGGAAAGGCCCTCAGATTAGTTGGGGATTTTCAAGAAAACACATTTTAAAAATTAAGAGAATGCTGCTGCTGCTACTGCTGCCAGAAACAGAAAGAGAAGCCCTTCCTGCACCCTACCTGGATCCATCGTCATCCAGTGGCGATCCCAGCAGTGGCTCTGCCAAGAAGGGAGCATGATGGGAGTGCTCCCCTCTGCACCAGACCGGCTCCCTGCTGAAGGAAGCGTGATGGACATGTCTCTTCCTTCTGCAGCACATCCAGGCACTTTCCCAGGCTGTGCTGGGACAAGAAGTGCCTCCATTGCTCTTCTGGGGCTTCCACTGGGCAGGTAAGTGCAGGAAGGTAGCACGATCACATATCATTGACAGGGAAAACCCATCAATTTTTCATCCCACAATCATGCCAGCTGGAGATGAGAGAAGGACAGGACCACAATGATTCATGCAGAAGCATTGTCGTGGTCCCACTCCCCTCCTATTCCCAGGCCAAGACAACAGCATCCTGCAGAAAGGGCTAGAGAATAAGTGTGAGTTCATGAGGGTAGAGTTGGGGAGAGGTCTCCTTTGCCAAGCTGGCTGCTTCAGAAAGTGGCACAGGCCATGCTTGGACTGATTGGGTGGGATGTGCTGTGAGAGATTGTTCAGGAGAGAAGAGGGCATTTCTCTGTATGCCTGAGGCTCGTGCCGAGGAGACATTAAGAGCAATAGTTGGGGAAAGAGAGATGAAGAAGGTTTGAGTTAGTGACTGCTTCTGCATTCCTGCCCAAAGCATCTGTGTGCAGTGAATGTGGTAGCCCCTTGATCTACTGTGCCATGTCTCTGCAAGTGAATGGAACTGTGAGTTCAGGCAAGGGACTCAGAAGGAAAGTGAGTGTTTAGAATAAGGAGTCAAACCACTGTGATTTGGGTTTTTTTAAAATTTTTATTTCTTTCTCCTTTCTATCGTCTCTAAATGCAAACACAAGAAGTATGAATTGGGGAATCTTTGGCTCTGACATCAAGGAGTTGGTTTGGTGTTTGCTGTTATTGCTGCTGCTGAAGCCTAGAATTATATGCACGCTAGGTATACTCCTCCTGAAGTGAATTCAGTGGGTTTTACTTCTGTGGAGACATAGTACTTTAAATGAAAGATTACAGTACTTGCAGCATTATGTGAAACAAATTCAGGTGCTTGGCTTAGATGGTAATCCTTATAACCAAGAAGCAACCTCGTGCATGCAGGATACCACAGTTAATTAACTTTATTCTTTTTATTCTGCCACTAGGATCATAGATCATAGGAACATAGAAATATAGAGTTGGAAGAGACCACACAGGCCATCCAGTCCAACCCCCTGCCATGCAGGAACACCCTCAAAGCACTCCCGACAGAAGGCCATCAAGCCTCTGCTTAAAAACCTCCAAGGAAGGAGACTCGACTATACTCCGAGGCAGCATATTCCACTGCCGGACAGCCCTGACTGTCAGGAAGTTCTTCCTGAAGTTCAGATGGAATCTCCATTCCTGCAGCTTGAATCCATGGCTCCTTGTCCTGGTCTCTGGAGCAGCAGAAAACAAGCCCTCTCGTTCCTCTACATGGCATTCCTTCAAATATTTAAACATGGCTATCATGTCCCCTCTTAACCTTCTCTTCTGCAGACTAAACATACCCAGTTCTCTAAATCAATCCTCATAGGGCATGGCTTCCAGGCCTCTCACCATTTTGGTCGCCCTCCTCTGGACTTGCTCCAGCTTGACCATGTCCTTCTTGAATTGGGGTGCCCAGAACTGGACACAGTATTCCAGATGAGGTCTAACCAAAGCAGAGTAGAGTGGTACCAGTACCTCCCTTGATCTAGACACCATACTCCTATTAATGCAGTCGAGAATTGCATTGGCTTTCTTGGCTGCCGCATCATACTGCTGACTCATGTTCAGCTTGTGGTCTATGACGACTCCTAGATCCCTTTCACATGTACTGCTATCCAGCCATGTGTCCCCCATCCTATATTTCTGTATTCCATTTTTTCTACCTAAGTGTAGGACCTTACACTTCTCTCTGTTGAATTTCATTTTGTTAGCCTTAGCCCAGCTCTCCAATCTGTCAAGTTTGTTTTGAATTTTGATCCTGTCCTCTGGCGTATTAGCAACCCCTCCCGATTTAGTGTCATCTGCAAATTTGATGAGCATGCCCTCTATTTCTTCATCCAAGTCATTGATAAAAACATTGAATAGCACTGGGCCCAGGACAGAACCCTGTGGCACCCCGCTAGTCACTTCTCTCCAGGATGAAAAGCAGTCATTTGTGATCACCCTTTGGGTTCAGTTGGTCAACCAATTACAAATCCAACCAACAGTAGCCTTGTCCAGCCCACATTTTACCAGCTTCATTGCAAGAATGTCATGGGGAACTTTGTCTACAATTCTTATTTTCATTCTGAGCTGTAGTTGAGTGCAATTAGAATCCATGTTTCATGAAGAAATATTACTATTTGTATATTCTTACATTTATTTGCATTGTTTCCTACATATATCTTATATAGTGAAGTATAGATCCCTAAACCAGGCAACTGGGCACTTTCTTGATATATTGGACTACAATCCTTATCACGTTTCTAACTGGATTATCTTGGGGGGAAGGGCTGAAGTTTAAGACATTGGGTGGTAAAAAAATGTGCCAGGAAAGGACTGTAAAGTCTTTTGTGTGGGTTTTCTTTTTTTCAGAATTTCCAAGGTGCAATATCTGAATTGGCCACTTGGGTGACCAGAAAGAAATTTCCTGTATTTTCTAATTGTGCAGTAGCAAGTAAGGATCAGCTGCAAGCCAGAGTATGAGTAAATAACTAGCTCCTTTTAAAAGGTACAGTGAGCTCTCCACATCTGCAGAGGTTCCATTCCAGGACCCCTGGTGAGTAGTAAAAATGCAAATGTGTGTATGTATGTGGATGCTTCAATGCATCTACATTCACATCACTGCCATTTTAAGATGTGATGCTCTGTGATAGATGGAAAAAGCAGTTGAGGAGCTCATTCATATGGAGGGTCCATTGTAATGTTCCAAGCTCTAGAGTTTGGACACTGAGAAGCTGTTTTGAAATGTCTCCACAGACAAAAATGAGAGTTGGTCATAGACTTCAATGGAGCCAACTGAGGTTGGTCACCAATGTGTTCATGCCATCCTCGAAAACAATACCAATACCCCAATGAGGACTAAGCATGCTGAGAGAGCAAGGAATATTAACTGATAAATGAAGACAGAGAAGAAGAAAGTAAGTTGGAAGTATGGGAAGAAGAATGGACTGACCTTAAATGGGGGCATTTCACAGTGCAACATTTTATTACAGAATGTCACCTGTAATTACTTTAAAAATATATATTCTTTAAGTGTAAGACTGAAGTTTTCATCTAGTTTTAATTCAGAAAAAGTACTTTAACCATTAGAGATTTATACAGTGTTCTAATTAATTTTGTAAACTAATTGGTTAAAAAGGGAGTGACAGTGAAATAAAATAATCACTGTTGGGAAACTTTCAGTGTATTTCTTTGTCCTTTGTCCATGATGAATAATTCTGCAGAACAATGTTCCCAACTAAATGAAAAGCTGCAGTTAACAGTGATATATACTAGCCCAAATTGTGCTTGTCAGGCAGGTATGTTAAAAAGAAGATGCTAAAAGAATATTTTTTTGATTAGATCATGGCTTCATTGAAATCCTCTCAGCTTTAGTGAAATAGAAGTTAACAATTTCAGACATATCAGATGATGCATCAGTATTCTGTAAACAGAAGACTGTGCAACCCACTTCATTGAAAAGCCTTTTCCGCAGCACTACTAGATAGAATCTCTCAATTTGAGAAGCACGTCCATGAAATAAGACGTTTGCATGCAAAATCTTCCAGATTTCCAATGGAAATGTAAAACAAAGTAGAACGAGTTCCCTTGGGGATGGCACCTATCTTGGATTAGATCGTCTCTGATGTTCTTGCATCATATTATCAATGGCTTCGGGGAAATGAAACAGCAGTTTTCTTTCACAAGAACAAAGGCTTCCAGAGTTTTTAAAATGATAATGTATTTAAAGAACTTTTGTCCCTGCTATTTCTAAGATTTCTGGGAGAAAAATAATAACTTATTGTATTTTTATTTGTCTATCTTAATTATATTCAGATTTTGTGTTAACAAATTGGAATATTCATACAGAAGTTCATAGTCTATTCACACCACCAGGGTATGTAATCTTTTCACAAAGAGAGAATGTCATCACTTGACAGAGGACAAGGATCAAGGACATAGACTGTCCACTTTGTGTTTGTTTTCTTAAGTTTCTTTTAGCTAGCCTTCACTCTACAGAACTTGGGAGCATGTGGAATTTCTTTAAGTCATCCAATGTGCAATTTATTTTTGCAGCCAGTAAGAGTTAAGCTTTAGGAACTAGGCATACTGTTTATTCCCAGGATCTTAAGGCACACTTTACATTTAAATTTCTTTTTAAATATCATGTGCCCCTATCCACCACAAAAGAACTGCATGCAAAAGTGACCTTATCCAACTGCAAAACCATGCTTTTCCAGGTTTTACTGAATGGAATGGAAATTTCTTTCTGACCTTGACTACCTGGTACCAAAGTCCAGGATTGCATCTTTGAAGGTATTGGCTGAAATGGTATTACAGGCTGTAGGATCTGCAAAGCTCAATTTGCCTTTTAAGTGAATACATCCACTAGAAAATAGGGATGTTTCCTGTATTCTTGGTTGTATGATATGGAACAAAAACAGAAGCTGCTACTTGGATGAGGCTGTAAAAGAATACGCTGATGCAACTGCACAGCAAAGGTATGCTGCCACATCAGATCCAGTGGTCTCTCCTGTTGGAAACCAAGGGGCTGACATCTGTAGATCAATGTTAAGTCAGGATTTTGATGTAAAACCTTTTTGTTGAACCCCATCACTGTAAGTTGGAGGTTCAAACGTGCCTGCTGTCATTACATTGCACTTAGGATTCTGTTGTCTGATCAGACATGTATGTGCAGAGCTTGGGAAGCTTGACTGGTAGATTTTTGGAATCTGTAGTTCAGAAAGTAACTTTTCCAAGCATGCTGGCTGGTGGATTCTGGTGTTGTATTCCAAAAATTCCATATGCTACCAGCATATAGACTATTCACAAGGAAAGGACATACAGGAGTAGAGATGCATGCATGGATACCTGATCATACATTGCCCTAAATGTGGGAAGAGAATGTAAGTTGAAGACTCTCTATGTATGATTTTATAGTGTAAATTTTATATACTAGATCAGTATGGAAATTGGCCCAGTGGGGAAAATGGCTCATTCTGAAGAGCAATATTTACTCAAATTGTATCTTCATGATTTTCTTTCTTAAAACAGCCTGACAAATAAGAGCTTTGTCTTTTTTATTTTTGGCATTTTTATTGTGGCCTCACCCCTCCATGTAGTTAATGGGAGATTGTCCCAAGGGAAGAGGGAGAAAGGAACTAGCTGATTGCTGAAGGCTTTGAGAGAAATATGAAGAGGCCATTGAAGGAGAAGCTTTGTTCTTTGCTTCTCAATGGACCAAGCCCAAACAGAATGGGTTCCCTGTCTTGAAAAAAATTAATGTCCAGTATACACAGTGCTAATGAGCTTCTTCTAGGGCATATAAAAAGATATTTTCAGGGCAAGCAAAGAGCAAGTTGCTTGTTTTTTTCCTCCCTGGAGGTGAAGGGTTAATGAGGGGGTGGAGTAAAGGCTAATGGGAAAGCAGCCTTAAGTCTGAGCTTTAGACTGGAAACGAGAAGACAGAAAAGTGGAGCATAATAGGACTGAAGATGCCCCTCAGATTGACGTAGTACAAGTTAATTGCTTGGGGCACAATGGCAATCTTCTCATTCTATTCAGGTCGTACTTCTCTGCTGTTAAAGATGTTTGTGAGATTTGACAACCTCATCATTTCCACCTTCCAATTCAAAACATTGTGTGACTAGCAAAACTGTGAAGGGCTAAGACATGGAGTGAAATTACAGCAAATAACAATATAACATCTTCTTTACCTGCCTTCGTTCACTCACTTAGCATGTTGACAAGGATTCCCACTTTAGAGGTGAGACACCATTTAGCAGAGAGAAGAATACTTCATCCTTAAAATAGTCTCTTTTTAATATTTCTAAAGGCATTTAAGTTGCCAGCCAAATACTGTTTTTATTGACTCTCAAAGCATTCCTTGTACTCCAAAGTCAATAGGGCAGTCCCATCATCACAGCCTTAATTTAGTGTAATAGGCAACAGGACACTTTGAGGAAAGAAAACTTCACTAGTGGTTACAATGATATGCTGGGTGGGGGGCGGGTAGCTGTGTTTTTCCAAGCTAATGAACAGTCTAGCAGCTCACAGAATGCGCTCTAGAGCACACTGTAGAAAGTGCAAGGAACATAGCTAATGAACACTTTGATTTGTATGTTGGGGAATAGGCAAGCAAAGAATCCCTTAGAGCTGTGTGGATGTTACATTTCCCCACTAGCACTAGCAGGACAAAGAAAAACAGAAAGCTGAACATTCACAAGTTTGTAGTTTCTAGAGGGTTCAGATTCAAGCCTGAAACTGAACTTCCAGACATGAACCAGAACATTCACAATTCTGCTCTTTAATAAATTCTTTATGCAAGTTTTAAAGGAGTGAATATGGAGGGGAAAGCATTCCAAGCTGTCCTTAGATTTTTATATATTAAGAAAATGACAAAATAGTTTAAGGCCATTTCCACTCTAGACTGTTATAGTGCTATTATTCCACTTTCGGGAAACTGCAAACCCCAGGATTCCATAGATGTTGAAAATGGAATAATAGTGCTCTAACAGTTTAGTGCAGAAATGACCTGACAAGGCATCAAACAAGGCATTAGATAAACTCCTGGTTACTTTCCTACTGATTGTATACACAATCTTTGTGGACAGCTATTTAAGCTAAAGCTCTTGTTTGTTGTTAAAAAACAGAAACAATTTGAATCCAACTTGGCTTAGGTTACAATTAAGGGAAAAGCATAGCACAAACATTGTTCATAAAGAATCCAATAGCAAATAAAATGTCCTTCTCCCACTCCACTGCAGTTCTTCATTCTTATATGGTTTGTATTTAAGAATCCAAAAGTATGGCCAGAGTATTGCTCCACTGAGATCCCTGAAATCTATCCAGATATCCCAATTCGTAACATTTCCCCAAATGGTTCACACGAAACTCTTCAGGGTGCTTATAAAAATCTTTGTTTAAGGGCTGTGTATTTCTGCTGCAAACTAACTGTGCTTTTAAATCTCCAGCTTCTATGGATGGGCTTATGTAGATATGCTACACATGTTAGACATTTTATGCACATACACAGAGCACGTGCACTTCAATCCAGCAACAGAAACAGAGAATCAAATATAAGGGCTTCTGGCATCCAAGGAAGGTTATAAAAATGACCATTTGAAGAAATAGATACTGCAGCAGTGGTTCTTGGGATGGGAATTTCAGTCAGCTGCTTGGACCCTGTGAAATAAGTTATGCAATTTCCCCATTTTTCCTAAAGCAGAAGGAAGTTTCTGGTGCAAATTTTCACAGGATCAGGTTTCTCATTTGTTTTAAAATTATTTATGACATCTGCTTCTTAAGTAGTTCTTTAGTTGAAAGTCTTCAGATTGGCCTGTCACCAAAAGTACAGTAGGTTGTCCCATATCCACGTGGGATATGTTCCTGGACTGACCATGGGTAAAGAAAAATGTGGATAATATTGAATACTATATTTTGACCCCTACACCAGGCCAGGCAGTGAGGGAGATCCAGATCCTTCTGCCTGCTTGCCTGGCAGAAACTGATGAGCAGCTGGCTCCCTGGGTGCCAAATCTAGCAGGAGATCCTGGTGCACAGAGCTGTGTGCGTGTCTCAGCCAAAAAAGAACTGTCCATCTCTCTCCTCAGATGAGACTAGTGCAAAGCTCTGCACAGCCAAGCTTCCTGCATCTTTGTTGGTCAAGAAAGGAGTCTCTATCTCCCTCCTGGGATCTTCTTCCTCAGCTGAGAGAGGCACGCAGCTCCTTGCACCCAGGCCTCCCATCAGATTTGGCATCCAGGGAGGGGGCTGCTTTCAGGAGCTCTTTGCTAGCAGCCTGATCTCCCACTGCCCTTGTCTTCATTCACAGAGCATCTGGCACGGTGACTCTGTGGGAGCCAGCAGCCTGAGGAAAAGGCAAGGAAGGACCCTGGATAGCAGCAATAGACATAGCCTTGAAGCCCCAGGCATTTGTCATGTGGTTCTTTGCCCTCCAACTGGCCCCAGCATTCTAGGGGAACAAGCTGTGCCCCAACATATGGCTTTTCCCTTTGGCTACTCTCCCTTGCTCAGGGGATCAGGTGAATGGAAACCTTGAATACTGGTCCAGCAGATATGGGGGACCTACAGTATACAAATGTGAAAGCAGGAAAGATTTCCTCAAAAGTCAAGAAAATGCAGTTTCCCAGGATACTGCTTTGTAGCCATCTCAAAAAAATCAGACATTTCTCTCTGTCCAGCCCCCATCAAAGCACTGTGTCAAATATTTGCAGTCCACATTCTTCTTATTACTTACACCCTAGTCATGAAGAACATTAATTAACTTAAGCATATACTTTTTAGCAACCAGCTCCTATTAAAGAAGCATCATTAGCACCCCAAAAATGGCTTTCACTTGATGCAATCTTTCTATTATAATATTAGCTGGGACACTAGAATAGAAAATTCAGATAATGCACTAGGGAATACCTGCCAGCAAATGAAACATTTCCAGGGCTAAAGATCCAGTTGGCTGGAGATGAGCTTTGACTGTCCTGTAAGTCAAGTGGAACTCTTGTTGTGTTTAAAAACATCACTCATGATGGGAACTGTATTTCACTTCCATCTCAACGTTATCCACAGAGGCATCGTGCACTGTGTACCCTTCATATGTTATCAGCATCTCCTCTTTCACTGTGCTTCCCTTTGAAATACAATAGTATTCACAAAGTATTTCAAAGATGAATACAAAGGAAATTTTAAAAGCCACACAGCTATGTAGAATGGACACAAAATGAGAGATCATGTAAGGTTTTTGAAAGATGACTGAAAGGGAATGCTTTTCAAACATGTCAGCCATTAAAAAAAAAAAGCCAAGTTTTCCCAATTCATTTTGCTGTGGCTATGACCTCATCTCAGGTGGTTTAAGAAATCCCTTTTGAAATGTAATTAGGCAGGAAAAACATACACATTAAAACAGAGGGAACTGAAAGCCTGGCTTGAATTTGTAGGAAAGGATGCACTAGGGAAAGATGGGAGCATTACCATCTAACAGCAGAGATGCAAGCATTTTCAAGCATAGAGGGGGGATTGAACAACAGCCATAGATTTCAAAGACAACTGCCAATTTTCATTCCGTCTCAGAAGTGAACCTTCAGAAATATATGATCCAGAGCTTATGCCTGTTCTTTGTAGACTGTTTATGCATTGTTCAGATGGTCTTAAGGAAAAAAAAAACACTTTTGATGGCAGTGAACAGTCCCTGTAATGACATCATTTGATATTTGGATCAGGTACAATAACATGCATCTGTAGTACCTTGAAACATAACTTTCTGCTTTGTGGAAGTTAACTATTCATCTACTCATTATTATCTGAATCCACTAGAAATAAAAAAAGCATCCTTTTTGAAACAAGAGCTAAATTAATCTATTGACTTACAAGGAAAAACAATTTCAGGCCATAGAAATATACAGTTCTCCCTCCTATTTGTAGTTTTGACTTTTGTGAATTTGATTATTTGCAAGCATAAGCACCTTCCCCCCTTCTCCTCCTCCCATTCCCATGGATTTTGTTCTGGTGCAGAGAACTCGCACAAGGCTTCTCGTGGGAAGGGGGAGCTTCAGAAGGGAATGGGAGGGGGCAGAGGGAGTTATTTTTCCACTTTCCAGTTTTTCCAGTTTCACCAAGAGTGTTCTGCATCCCAAACTCTCATGAATGTGGAGGGGCCACTGTATTACCTTTTAGTGAATTGCAGGACAGCGCAAAACTGCCTTGCGATATTTTAGTAGACTTATCAAAACTGTTTTTGATTTCCTCAAAATTCTTCAGATGTTTTGCTTGAGTAGCAAACTACAAATTCTCACTGATAACATTGCTTTGGACAGCTCAAGTTTACTATAAGCACTCTTTTTTATTTAAGTATTCCTCCTCACAGTATGAATACTATAGATTTGGACGGAGAGGAGAAGTTATTTGATAATTTCATTACCTGGGAAAAGGATGAGGGCACAACTTTCTTTTACTATGGCAAAGCCACTAAAATGATTTCCTGTGAAAACAGGGTCCCTGTGGATGTGACTCTTGACTTCTTCCTGTGATCCTACTCTGAGCATGAATGAGAGCATGGAGACATACAGACATACACCTCAACTGGTGTAGCAATTATTTTCAAATATTACGGTGAAGGCTGTGATCAGTTGCCACTGGATCCATTCTTGAAAGTCCTGTCTGGTCCAATCTAAGCCTTCTTCCATTGAAAGACTATGGTATTCAGTACAAACCTGTAGTTATATCAGGTTCTCAGATGTTTCCCATCAATCTGAATCAGGTGTCAAAAGTATGTACACACATACTTTTGAATTAATCACCTAAGCAAACATCCTATGGATAGGAATCAATACTTTCGTAATTAGAGTTACTGCTTTGCAATGAGTGCTTTGCCAGGGAAGATACTTGAGAAGGAGGACATATCATAAAGAGTCTAGATTTCAAGTCCTTGTATTTCAAAATTATCTTTTAAATTGTCCATAACTTACTTTTTAATGACAAACAGCCACAGAATAGAAAACAAGAGAATACAGTAATGGAATGGTAACCTTGAACATCCAGTTGGACTCAGTAGCGGAATTTCCTTGCCTCTGGGAAGTGTACTGAACAATTATTGTTAAGGTGTAGGACTGTAGGTGTTATCTCGCGAAGTGTTAGGCCTTGTTGGAACAATCTGGATATGATATGTTTTACCAGAGAGTGCCATTTCAGTGCAATGGCCAGTATTAGTGCCTCCCATAATCACATTAGGAATTCAAGAATGGGAAGGATGGGACAAGGACCTGGTCTGAACTCTTGAGACTTCATAATATCAGTCTGGCAAGACTCTTTAGATACAGAATGGCTGTTCAAGTTCATTCACATGCAGCAGGTACTAGCAGTGTCGGAGTTATTTCTAGGGCCACTGGCTGCACATGGTGGAAGGACAATGGAGCTGGTTCAGATATGTTTTGGGACATGAAATTCCAGGAAGTTTTTATTTTTCCATCTTGGTAGCAGATACTACTAGATGTGAGTCATTTATAAATAAAAGGGGTGTGCTTTTGAAGCAACAGCCAAGCAATTGTAAGAGTTATCAACAGACTGTCCTCCCTGGCAGAGGAGGATCTTGAATCAACCCCTTCTCAAAAGACCTTTGGCTGCCTGGCAGATGAGCATTGTACAGGGAGTGGAGCTAACAGACTGGGACTTAACTCTTTGAGGTTTCTACCTCCATCAAAGGTAAAAATTTTCACTTAGACTGCAATTGACTTATTTTACCTAGACAGCACCTAAAAGTTTTTCCATATATATCAGCACACAGACCTGTTCAGAAATTCAATGCTCATTGCCTAAAAAAAGGTGCAGTTAACTTTACACAGAACAGGGGCAGCCTGGATCTCAGTGGAAGTTACTTCTCAGTTGCTAACAGAGTCGAATGTTATTGCCTGTCTTTTACTGCCCTTTGTCTCTAATCACCACATGGCCAAGAAGGAAAGTGACCTCTGCCTGTACTGAGATCCCTCTAGACCACCTTAATTGATAACAGAAGTAGCACCTGAAACAAAATGCTGGCCTATTACCCTAACGTTGTCACTTTTCTTCTCCTGTATGATTTTTAACATCTTTGCCTGATGAAGAAGCCCGTGAAGCTTAGAAAGCTTTTATAATGTATTTTGTGCCTTTTAGTTTGCCCGTATAGGTATCACTGTTTTGTGGATTTTGTATTTTGCTGAATTCTGTTGTCTCTCAGCTCTTCCTCAATCCTGCAGCATGTAATCAAGTTTCATCTTTACAGTGGTAACTGGTTACCCAGCCTAGTCACCAGCTTATAAGCCACAGGTCAAGCAGTACTTGTTCTTTCCAGCTGAAAGGGCTTGAGGGTTGGCAAAGGTACTCTCTATGAAACCTTGTGCACAGAGTATGATCAGAATTTTAAATAGAGAGAGAGAGAGAGAAAGAAAAAAGAAAAAAGACAGAGGTTTTGCAACAGCCTTTGCACTTGCCCCTTTTGTTTGTAAATCAAAGCCTGGCCAGTCAAGAAGGGCCTTGTGGGAGATGAATGTCTCTATGCACACTCAGGATGTACAACTGTTTCCACGTGAAGCACCCAACCCGCCATTCAGATGGGAAAAGGACAGGGCCAGGACAACACTTATGCATGACATTGTCCTGGACCTGTCCTTCTCCTGTTCCTAGATGGCATTGACTGGTGATCACACTGCCCTACCGCCATGTGCCCGCGCTTACCTTGCTTGCAAAGGTAATGGAAGCACAATAGCTATGCTTCCTGCCTCAGAACAGCTTGGGATAGTACCCAGATATGCTGCCGCAGGAAAAGGCATGGCCATCACACTTCCTGGATCCTGCAGGGAGCTGGTGTGGAGGAGAGCCGCTGCCGCCATCATCACTGGACACCTCTGGGACAAAGGAAAGGGCCATAATGAGATCAGCTAGGACACTGGTCAATCTCAGTCTTGCATGGTTCATTGGGTGTATATCCATTCCCAGTGCAGTTCATCAAGGGATCCTAGAGTTCCTTCTTCATGTGCGCTGTTTGTGCTACGGTTCCAATTTTCTTGCAAGATTCTGAGGCAGTTTGTTCAGTTTTCTTGCACTTCTCTGAGATGGCCTGTCCACTCCTGGTTTAGCTTTTCTATAGCTGCAGACTGGGGACTTTCTACTGGAATCATACATGAAATTGGAAGATGCTTTTTTAGGGCCTTGAAAGCTTATATTCATCTTAGGTGGGCCTTTAGTTTCATCTCTTGTCTCAAATCAAGGCATATCTGTGTGTGTTGTTGTTGTTGTGTGCCTTCAAGTCATTTCCAACTGATGGTTACCTTAAGGTGAACCTATCATGGAGTTTTCTGGAGCTGAGAGTGTGTGACACAACCACACGCCATGGGTATCTATGGTATCTATGGCCAAGTGGGGAACTGAATCCTGGTTTTCAGGATTGTAGTCCAGTGCTCAAACCACCACACCATGCTGTCTCTCTATCTCTGTCTGTGGTTACAGCATTGTATAAACAGGTGGAGACAAAACCTTTGCGTGAAAGATCAAGGAAGAATCACCTGACTTTGCCAAAAGGGAATATTTTATGCCCTTTATTGCCAATTTTATTCAGGCAAGCCCAAGATGTAGCTACCCAATTGCTGTTTTCCTGGAGATGGGGACAATGATTACACTGGATGCAAGATGCTTGAACATGGGAGAGCAAAGTCAGAGTTGAAACCCTTCCTTTTCTTTTCTTGGTATGATCACTATGCAATTTGACATGGTAGTGCAATATAAGTGGCATGGGGACATTGCAAGCAAAGTGACATGGACAATTGGGAACTTTGTTGCAGTACTTGGGATGGTGGTTAACGCCATGACATATCTGGTAGGCTGGAAACTTGATAGGCAAGATATTTGGCTGTCAGCAATCAGTTATGAATTCTGGGCTTCATTGCAGCTCCTTGGCTCCCATCTCTTACAGCAGTTTTACATGGAGCCCAGATTCAGCTAGGGGGAGACAGGGCCTGTGCAACCATCAGAATTGGGTGAGTGTGTCTTAATGTGGCCTTGGGTGTGTGGGCAACCAGGGTCATGCCCAGCTCAGTGGCAAGATACCCTGTCCCATAACCAAATGGAATCCCACATCTGTTATTCTAGATATACCTAGCAGGCAGAGTGAGCTATTTTGACTACCATTGGATTACCCAGCAGGTAGGATGGGTGAATTAGCTGTCATCGGTCAGCATCTAGGTCAACGAATACCTGGATCTTGGATGCCTGCTGTCACCAAGCCTTTTCAGCTGTAACCAATAAAGTTATGGCCTGCTGTATACCAGTTATTGTGGGTTGTATCATTATTGCCAAGTGGAGCCTCACTCACCACTGAGTTTACAAACCTGGAGCAGACGTACCACAAACATGTTTTGTATTATGTGAAGTTGTTAGCACTCCATCTTGCCAACTACCAGCATTTGCTAACTGTAGTCTTTTGCACAGCTGCTTCCTACTACAGGAGCACACTGGGGATTGAACCTGGGAATGTGAGCGTTGCATGCTGTGCTACAGTTGCACCCTGTGAAATGTCCATTATAAGAAATGTGTGATATGTGGATTCATGCTATATTTGTCTTCATTCTTTAATTTTATACATGACGGCAATCACCGTTTGAAACATGAATGGCCCCCATTGTACGATCACTGATATAAATCACAGCTGCTATATCATGAATCTCAACCAAAAAAAATCAGTCAGTGATGGAAAGGGCTTTTGAGATCTCAGGAATGAATTTCAGATGTTTGCACAGTCCATGGAGGTGCACTGCAAAGCACACTAGGGAAATTGTGCCAGGTGTTTGGAGTTTCATGCCTGCTGGTTAAGTAACACTTATCATTTTAAAAAGCCATTCCTCAAAGCAGCTTCCCCAAGGGAGCAAAGAAGAACATGACATAGCGTCATTTCAGAAAAACAAAACAGAAGCCTTATCCAATAAAAAGTCTTGGCCATTGTTTTGGTCTCTGTTGCCATGCCTAAAACTCACAGTCCCAGATTTGCTTTTGTTTTCAATATGGTCTCAATTAAAGATATAGACCAAGCAAGTGATTTCTTTTCAAACTATGTTATAGGGAATCCTGCTGCTCCTTGACAATTTTGCAACAAAAATATCATAATCGTGTACAACTTTCCCTGAGAGATTGCTTGCTTACCACTACCCGCCATGGCCTGACATACGCTGGAGAAACATGGATATGTGGGCTGTATTCTAAGATGCACATATAGTTCATGCAAGAGATGAGTGAAGCCCATGCAGGCCTGACCAACATTCACAAACTGAGCATTCATTCAAGAACATCATACCATGCCCAGAATCCTTTACAGCCTGTCGGAATACTTAGTCCTTAGTCAAGGAAGAATGTATTTCCTGTGGGAAGAAAGTTTGAAGATCATAGATAGAGAGGAGGAAAGACAGGAACAGTGGCTGCGTACAATTCTGTTCTTCTAAAACTAAAGACTAATTAGTAAGGGTATATACAAGCCACAAGATTCAATCAGACTCAAATTTGGTAAGTTGGAAAACGGGCCAAACAGATGCAAACTACTTTGGAGGCTGTTTAATGGAAATTTAACAATCCAAATCAAAATTCAGAAAACTAAAGCTTTCTGCCTCCTGTTGACTACATAGGAAATCTACAAATGTCTCTAATTGTTTAACCAGATTTGCATACATAGTAGAACTTTCAGAGAGGCTAAAGCCTGACAAATTTCAGAGAAATGGGTGCAAGAATTTTGAAGCTAGGCTTTAAGGTTTTGTTTTTGCGATTTTGGTGGGGGGGATTGCTTTGTTTTTAAGAGGAAATGCCTATAACCTTTCTGGATTTTGAAAAAACGTAGATGGCATTTGCCAGCATCATTGACCCATCTGTGAAGATAAAACCTCTGCATTCCAGGCAAGTAAGAGCATGGGGAGTCTTCACAGTTTTAGGATGGTAAAACCATTCTCTGATCCTTCCCTCCTGTTGTTTGTGGTGGATTCATATAGGGGAAAAAAGGTACTGTGCAACAGTCTCTTGGTAAGAAACTTACTAACTTACACAATACGTGTATATGTGTGTGCGACGGGGTGGGAATCCTACTGGAAAGTATCAAATCAATTTATCAAAGATGAGTTTGAGATGGGAAGAGACACAAATTTCAAACTATAGCCAATCTGGTTTCACACATACACATTCACAAACACAAGATATAGAAGCAAACTGTAGCAAGAAAATATGAAATCAAGCCTCTAAAGGGCACATGAATAAAATGAAAAAAGAAAAGGAAGAATTTAGGGGAGAAAACAGGGCTGGTTGGAACTGGAAGGAGAAGGAATTGGAAGAACAAGGAAATAGCAAAAATAAGTGGCAGAGAAGTCAACCACAAACCATTCATCTCATCAGCACATTCAGCCTTAGTTGAAATGGAAATCACCAAAAAGAACAGCCTTAAGCAAAAGATTTTATAAAATTTAAATCTCATCCCACAAGCATAGTGGTTGGAGAGATCTCGATAAGGTAGAAGCTAGACCCATGAGTCACTCAACTGTTCTCCCTCTACATATGGAAAAGTAAAATAAAATACTGCCTTTCTGTAGCCGTTCAGTGTGCCCAGTTACACACTAGGGGAATCCCGTGTTAATCTAAATTGCTTCACAGACAGTCTCACTTCAGAGAGCCTCAACATCTTTCTGAAACAGCTTGATTTAGGAGTTTGGTGAAATATCTGACACATATGCACATTGATACTAGATAGATACCCAGCCAACTTGGTTCTCTGTCAAGATGGTTCCTTTCAAAGTCACAGTCTCTATCACATCCCCCACAGCTTGCTTCTCCAGTTTGCCTTGAAAAATACAGTTATCTTTTACTATACTGCCCCACAGTCAGCACATGAAGTTCAGTTATGATTTCAACTCTAGCCAAACTAAATTCTGGAATGCCTTTTTGCCTTTTAAAAAAATGATTTATTTTTTAAAAAATATTTATTTACATTGCATCCCACTATTCTCTCAGTGCAGGACTCAAGGAGGATTACAACATGGATTAAAACAAAGTGCAGCTAAAATATAATAATAATAATAATAATAATAATAATAATAATAATAATAATAATAATAATAATATAATAAAGAAGTTTTAAAAAGCCAGCAAATAAATAATGTTGTTTAAAAACACAAATTTTAAACACATTTAAAACAAAGTAAAGATACAATGATGGCATGCCCCATTAAAACAGCCATAAAGTTCCTTTAGTGCCCTTGCTTTTAAAAATGAAAACAGTGGTGACATCAGGGCCTAAGGAAGATCAAGTCTGCACCATATGGGAGGTGGAAGCTCAACACTTCATCCAGCTGCCTGAATCCCAAATAAAATTCTACTCTCACCCTGATGTTACCATTACCAATGGCAAAACTTTGAGTTTGCCATGCAATGCAAATACCAGAAGAGATGGGATGTGTACATGTGTGATTTTTCCAGGATCCCAGCAAGGGGGAAAATTAAATCTTTCCTTTTGTATCTGATACAGTCCCAGTTCTGCTTGGGGCAGTGGTACAGCTACTTACATTTCAAAACACTCCCAATACAAAAATGTATAATGTCTCATTTAGTCCGACCCTTTATTCAAACATATGCAGCATGAAATCATTATGAGTACTGAGAGAAAGATCTTCTAGTGGTTGGAGACCTGGGCTGGGTTTTGGGAGAGATTCACTTTCTTAACCTAGCTGACACATGTAGAAATACAGGAAAGAAAGGTTACCATCCTTTATGATCTTGAGGAAGAAGCACTGAATGATCTGAACAGTAGAAAGGCTCATTGTCAGTAAGTGTGGTGATATGTCAATGTAGTATACATTTTTAACAGATTTGTTGTTTAATTGTTTTTTAACTTTTGTAAAATAAGAACATAGCTGGATTTCTGTTTTAAATTATTGTAAGCCACTTCGGGTCCAATGTTGGGAAAAAAGTGGAGTATTAAATAATTTAAAAAATAAAATACATTTGTCATTCAGTGCGGAACTAATGGGACTAGGGCTCTCAGTTCATTGTGATTCTGATTTCCTCCACAGTACTTACCAGTTTCAGACATGGACACAAGTTCAAGACTCTCCCTGGCACCGTCCACCTGTAGTTTACTGAAGAAAACTAGCAGCTTTTTGGCAAAATGAGGATCATACAACTGAGGCCAACCCAAGAGCAAAGAAGTAAATTTGGTCAATCTCCACCATCCTATCATCTTGCCTTAAGAAGGTGCATCCTTGTTGGATGATATCAGAGTCAGAATGAAACTTGCAGAAGGTATTTCTTTCAGCGGCGGAGCTTGGAGTGTGTGGAGGGGAGGGTGAGAGAGGGCATGGCCAAGGTGCACAGGGCCGTGGCCATGGTGCATGGGGCATAGCTGTGGTGCATGTGGGCATGGCTGCAGTGCACATGGACATGGCCACGAGTTGGGATACCCCAAAAACATTGCCACTGGGGGCAAACAGCCCTCATCGCTCCCCGTCCCTACGCGACTGATTTCTTTACAGTTGCAAGAGAGGGACCAAAATGAAAGCACATGCCACTAAAAATAACTCTTTACATTCCCATCATTCAGAAGTGACAAAAATGGTCACCATTTGTTAGTTTGGGGGAAATCACAATGCTAACAGCCATTGGCCTGTAGTACAAAGCATACAAACCAAATAATGAGGCCACCCACTTAACTAAAGAGTAACAAAAACACAAATGGTACCACAAAAGGAAGTAATGCTATTAGTTGGCAAGTTACAATTGAAATGTAATTTAGTTATGTCTCAGTTGTTGAAAAATAATTAGTTGCAGGTAATTCATTATTTGTAATGTGTTACTTCCAAACTCTGGGGTATACCAAAGCCCAAGCCATTTCTTCCCTGTCTCTTTCTCCATCTAAAAAGAATGCACTGATTTTTCTTGTAGGCTCTTTCTTTCCAGCTATGTCACTTATTGACTTCCATCAACTTACCTTGGATCTACAATGGCAATCAATGATCAACCAGGTGGGAAGTATAAAGGACCAAACTCCTTTAAGTAGCTGAACAACAGATATAATAATTAGGCTTCAAAAATATAAATCACAATGTAGCAACCTGTAGGTTCCTACAAGAGAAAAGTGTGGTAGTAGAAGCATGATAAAATGAAGAGGAACAAGGGTAAGTCTGCTTTCGCGCTGCAATTAATGACTCAAAGGCATATTACTAAAATGAGATTGTGATGACAGATTAGTCTGTTGCTGTTAAATATACTGCTTTGCTTGCTTTCTGTCTCACTATTTTATCACAAGGGATAGAGTGAAGACGCAAAGTCTGGCAGCTTTTTCCGCACTAATTGGAAACTCTGTAATGGAAGATTCCAGCAATCCCGTCGGGAAAAAATTACACTAATCCAGTGTAGATGAAATGAAGTCATAAAAATGAGACTGCAGTTAGGATTGATTTCAAAATAGGAGTGAATTTGAATACTGGTACAATCAAAGAGAGTAACCTGAAATGTCAGACTACATTTAAAGTTTGTGAGTCGAAAGGGACAGATTCTGTTGTCAGTTATGCATGTATGTTGGTACATTTTTGTATTAAAAGTCACAATTAATATATTTAGACCATGGTCCTAAAAATATAAGAATCCAAGAAAGTCTTGCTGAATCACACCATCTAGCATCCTTCTTCCAGTAGCTTGGAAAACTCTGTGTGTGTGTGTGTGTGTGTGTAAGCCAGAGGGGTTGGAAAGGGGTTGCTTTTGGTGGGAAGAATATATCTTGCAAAAGTTTTGTTTTCACTAACTTTCCATGGTGGTGAGAGGCATGCGAGGCAAGAGGCTATTCCTGTTGAGCAGGTGCCACAGGTCTATCTCCCATACTGTTCAATATCTACGTGAAGCCTCTGGAGAGGTCATAAGGGGGTTTGGAGTGGAGTACTATCAGCATGGGAGCAGCACGGTATCGTAGTTTGAGTATGGACTATGATCTTGGAGACTAGGGTTCAATTCTGCACACAGCCAAGAAACCCACTGGGTGAACTTGGGCACATCACACACTCTCAACTCCAGCTTAGGGTTGCCATAGTTGTAAATGACTTGAAAGCATGCAACAATAATAAGCCATCAGCATGCTGATGACACTCAGCTCTTTTTCTCCTTGTCATCAGAGTCAGCTGGGGTTCTGCAGGTTCTGGACCAGTGCCTGGATGCTGTAATGGGCTGGATGAAGACCAATAAATTGAAGCTGAAACCTGATACAAAAAAGACTGTTACCCTATAGAGACCAAGAAATGCAGATGTCCAAGCTGGCTTCAGAAAAGGAAGACATACTACGGATCATATTGCAAATACACATTGGATAATGGAATGCATGAAAGATTTGAGAAGAAAATTAGCCTGTTTTATAGATTATAGCAAAATCAATTGCATGGATCATGAAAAATTATGAATTGTTCATAAAGAAAAGTAATGATCACAGATGATTTACCTAACTATAAAGAAGACAATGAAGACATTGAAATAATCAGAGATTTCCTATACCTTGGCTCAGTCATTAATTGAAATGGAGACTGAAGGCAAGAAATCAGAAGAAGATGAGGACTTGGAAGGGAAGCTATGAAACAACCAGACAAGATCCTCAAGTGTAAAGATATATCAAAGTCAGAATTATCTGAGTCATAGTATTTCTGATTTCTACACATCGCTGTGATAGCTGGACAGTGAAGAAAACTGATAGAAAGAAAATCAAATTATTTGAAATGTGGTGTAGGAGGAGAGTTCCGCAGATACCATGAATTGCTAAAATGACAAATAAATGGGTTCTAGGCCTAAATACCCTAAAGGCAACAGATCCCATCTGATTTTGGAAGCTAAGCAGAGTCAGCTCTAGTTAGCACTCAAATGGAAGACCACCAAAAAATACCAGGTACTGTAGGCTACATTTCAGAGGAAGGAACTGGAAAAACCACCTCTGAGTATTCCTTGCCTAAGAAAATCCTATGAAATTCATGGAGTCACCATAGAGTCGACAGTGATCTGAAGGCACAGAGAGAGAGAGAGAGAATGCAAATCAAGCCTAAACTCTCCCTAGAAGCTAAAATGACTAAGCTGAAACTGCTGTACTTTGGACATATCATGAAAGGACAAGATTTGTTAGAAAAGATAATAATGCTTGGCAATGTAGTAGGCAGCAGGAGAAAGAGGGATGGTGATCTGGATGTGGAGGAACTTTGAACAGTCCCATTGTCATGGACAGATCACTACCTGTTGAGTGTTAGACTCACTGGAACTCAGAACCTCTGCAGAGGTGGAGGCAGCAATTAAGATGGTCTGCCCAAGGTGGCTTATGGATTTGGATGGATTTCTGATGGCTTTTGGGGAGTTTTCTGTCACCTTGGCAGGTGATCCTGTCAAAGTCTTGGCTGATCTCTGAAATAGGGAAATGGCTAGGGCAGTGGACATTATTGCTCCTAAGCATTCCCTCTCACAGGGTGGATCCAAGCAAGCATTCTGGTTCATTAAGGAGCTGGCAGTAATGAAACAAGTGGAATGGAGAATAGAACAATGATGATCTGGAAGACTTGGAAAGCCTATGCTATAGTGACAGTAGCAGTGAAGAAATCATTCACTACCACCATTGCACCCTTACAGTGTCTACCATTGGAGCTTGTTTAAGTGGTCAGGAGCTTTTTATGTTTTGTCCTGCAAGAGCAGTATATAAACCAGTCAGCAGCCCATTAGGAAGAGTCTACAAAGTACTCTGTGGATAAAATTGCCCAGATCCACTCTGATCTGGATGCTGTAGTTGATAAAGATATGGTGGACATAACTTGGGTCCCTGCATAAATTGAAATGGATACATTTCACTTTATGCAGCCTGAAAGATGTGAACAGGATACATGGAGAGGTGAGAGCCACCACATATATACTGGACCCATGTCCTTCCTGGCTGTTGAAAGCAACCCATGGGGACTGGCAGATTGAATAAAGTAAAGTAAATGCTTTACTATGCTTTACACCCTGTCTACTATCCTGTGATGTCCTTCAGGGCTCGGTTCTGGCCCCCATGCTGTTTAACATCTACATGAAAATGCTGGGAGATGTCATCTGGAGTTTCGGGATTCAGTGTTATCAGTATGCTGATAACACACAACTCTACCTCTCCTTTCCATCCAATTCCAAGCAAGCTGTTTTGGTCCTAAATTGGTGCCTGTCATCAGTAATGGACTGGATGAGGGTGAACAAATTGAAAACTAATCCAGACAAGACATAGGTGCTCTTGGTCAATCAGGGAATAGGAATTCAGGCTGTGCTGGATGGGGTACACTCCCCCTGAAATATCATGTTCTCAGATTGGGTGTGCTCCTGGACTCAGATCTGAGCCCAGGTTTCAGGTGTGGCAGGAATGTAATTGCACAATTACAACTAGTGCACCAGCTGCACCTGTTCCTTGAGAAGTCAGATCTGGTTACTGTGATACACACCTTGATAACTTCCTGTTTGGACTACTGTAACATGCTGTTCATAGGGCTGCTTTTGAAAACTGTTCAAAAACTTCAGTGGGTCCAAAATTCTGTGGCCGGGCTGTTGAGCAGGCTGGTTACAGGATCATCTGATTCTTCTGTTGAAACAGCTGCTCAAGCTACCATTCTATTTCCAGATAGAATTCAAAGTGTTGCTTTTAACTTTTAAAGTCCTCAAATGGCTTGGGTCCAGACTATCTGAAAGACTGTATCTCCTTATATAAACCAGCATGAGTGTTAAGATCTGCAGAGGAGAGCTTTCTTTCAGTCACATCACCATCACAGGTGTGCTTGGTGAGGATTCAGGAGAGAGCCTTCTCTGTGGCTGCTCCCAGATTGTGGAACTGCTTTCCAATGGAGATCCAGTTGCTCCCTTCCATGCTCAATTTCTGCTGACAGGTGAAGATGTTTTTGTTTTATTTATTTTGGCTGGATTTTGAATTTTAATTATGGAGTGGTAGTGTGTGTAAGTAGTGTGCTATTTTAATCCTTTTATCTTTTATTGACTTGATGTTTTTATAATATGTTTTAGTGTTTTTACTGTCTTTAAGCATGTTTTAATAATAGTGATATTTAATTCCTTTTTAACTTTGGGAAATTAATGCTTCAGCAGCATCTTTTTAAATTATGGTAAGCTACCTTGAATCTCTTGTGGGAGAAAGGCAGGATATAAATTCAAGAAAGAAAGACCACATTATAAATGGATAGACATAATTAAGGAAACTACAACCCAGAGTCTGCAAGACCTGAGCAGAGCTGTCAATGGCCCTTTTTGCATGTTTTTTTTTGCGCGAGCGCCCCTTGAGTGTTGCGCAAATGGAAGCGTCGCTCCGTACGATGCACTCCCACTCGCGCAAAGCACACACATTTTTTGATTTTTGGCTTTAAGCTGAAAATACCCCGCGCTTGCACAATGCTCATGGCGCCCTCGTGCACTTACCTGCGTGCGGTGTGTCAGCAAGCCAGGTGGGTCATGCTTCCTTCCCCCAGTGCAGCCTACAGCTCCCAGACTGCATTGCGAAAGGAAAGGGTATGGCACTAGCGTGACGGTCGCGCTAAGGAGGAAGCCAACGTGGGAGGAAGAAGGGCTGCCGTGAGCTGCTGCCGTGAGCGCCACTCCCCACTGCCGCAACAAGGTACAGTGCGAAAAGGGCCAATAACAGGGTGACTTGTAGGTCTCTCTTTTGTAGAGTTGCCACATGTTGTAGTCAATCTGAAGGTAGTTAACAACAAGAACATTCTGCTGAGGCTGTATGGATTGCGTCACTCGTATAGTACCAGTCTATCTGGTACTATCTATCTCTGATGTATTTCAACAGTGGTGGCAACAACATAAAAATTCTACTACTGTAAGACATAATGTGTGAGCAAGCATCCTGAAGTTTCTGTTGCAATTGGGTACATATGTGTAACAAATGCAGTTATGTTGAATTTTCTTACAGTTGAATGCAATGCCACAGTTTGAAATTGGGCATGTTGCAAAAATAATTGTTGAAATTTATTTATTTATGAATGAACGAATGAACGAACAGAGACTGATAATACAGTAGTCAGCATAGGAAGCTTCTATGGATCATGGATAACTTTGTAAAAGATACTGCCATATTTCTTTTTTCTCTCTCTCCATCTTCCCCTTTTTTATCTTGTAAAGGATTCCTAATCAGACCTTTCTAATACTAAAGTGCTAACTGTATCTATTCCCAAGTAGGCTCTATTGTGTTTGGTGGGGCTTAGTCTTTAGTAAGTTTGCAGACTTCTGAGGCATCAGTCTTTACTCTTGAGTGTTTCCATCCAACATCTCTGCGATGAGATAACCTCTGCTAGTCTACCTATGAAGGCTTTCTGGTGCCTGTCCTGGCCATAGGGTACTTAAACCCTTCTTTCTAGAAGCAAGTAGGCTAGACGAAATATTCCCTATGCAACCTCTCCAAGCAGATGAGAATGACTGATCCTCTCACTTCAGCTAGAGCTGGGAATGCCCTATTTTCACTAAGGTTTTCATCTTAAATTCCAATCAGGTAAATATTTTCTTGCTGGTTAGATGTTGTGTTTTTTGCCTGACTTGAGCCAGTGTGGCCAATGCTCACTGGATCATGACAAATGATACCATGTTGTTCCTAGATTCTTGCCATGAAATCTCAGGGCCCAGAACACTCCTGTCCTAGCGAATCCTATACATCAGCTCTATGGTGAGTATATATCTGGGACACACACACACAAAAAGGGATTCCAGACACAAGACACACAGAGAAATAGATGTCTGCGGAGCCATAGCATTTTCTAGTATTCTTTGGGAGAAGTTCTAGTATTTAACCTGATATAAAAGCAATTTAAGTTTAGACTGCAGACATATCCTCTTTGGTTGAAAAAAGTAACATAGCACAGCTTCTCCAAACTGGGTCACAAGCCTGTTTTAGTTCCACAAGAACAGAACCCATTTGTCAACTTCATCTTTAGCTCCCACATGAAAAGGAGCTGACGAAGTATGAACAACATGGAGTTTTCAGGGTTGTTTGAGGAACTGGTTAAGATTCATGAATATTATAAAAATCAAAAGATAAAATGTATATCTCAGCAGAACAGAACACAGTTCCCCCTTCTCCAAAATGTATTAGATTGTATCACCGTGGAAATCCAAGAGACAACGATTTTCAAAGGTTCTGGAGGCTGATCTTTAACTGTTTCCATGGCACAATTACAGCTTCACTCTTAAAGATTATTTTTTTATAAGGGGTGTTTTTAAAAAGAATATTCTGTTACTAATTAGGTTTTGATCTGAAAATGATATAACTGGTCAGGTACAGTTTGAATGGAACTTGAAGTCTAAATGAGAGGTGGCACTTATTGTAAAACCTTGGAAGAGTTACAGTTTTTGGAATACAACTTCCAGGATTCCCCCAGCCAGCGTAGCCATGGGAGTTAAGTTTTCTAAACTTTGCTTTTTGTGACAATGAAAGTAGTAGGTGAAAGCCAGCACTACCACTCACTGTTGCTGTCCCACAGATGCATCTAGTCAAATAGATTTTGCTAGTTTGTTTTTTTTAAAGTGCTAAGATTTAAAGTGCTTCTAAGATCTAGCCAGACCCTAGCATTCAGTGATCAGAGGCTCAGTCTCTTCAAACACTGAAGGTTCTATTTTAGGTACCACGACTAATATCCACGACTAATAGGGTATTATTGCCCATTATTCTGCCTAAATCTTTTATAACCTAATGAATGCTATGGTCACATCTTGTGAATGCCATAAACTAAAAAGTATTTTATAACAGAGAAAAACCCCTTTTATTTGTCCTGAGCTTTCTTCCAACCAACTTCAGTAAGTATGTTCCAAAGAGAAAAGATATCATTTATTTCTAAATATACTAACCACCACACCTTTCTCCCATTCTATAATAGCATATTAATCTTCTCTTCAGCTACCTTTACCCTGTTTCACTTTCCTTGCAGGACTTCAGAGAACTGTAAAGGGGTTCCCACAGATTCCCATCCAGATCCTGGGCAGCATTAGATCTGCTTACCTTCTGAGATTATACAGTCCTTTCCCATTGAGCCTTCTGGGCAATAGTAAGATAGAATTAAAGAAAAAAAAATATCATGTATGCTAGGATGTTCATACACTGCAACAAGGTCAGATATCCTCCTTTAGTTTAAAAGAACAACAATGAAGTAAGTAAACATCAATCATTCTGTCATGACTAGAACTTCTACAAGTCTCTCCTACCACACCTCAAAATTCAGTAGCTATGATAACACTAGCGTATCAGGGCAACAAATTTCACTGTTGCCTGACTTTAAATGAAATGAAGAACGTACTGGTTATCCATAAAGATGATCAAAGCAATCTGGTTATATCCTAAACACAATTTCCCTAGTTCTATAAAGAAAAAGATGATCTGTAGATTTCAAGTTAATCTGTCCCATTCATCATTTATAGACTGCTATCAGTGTGTTAATAAGTGTAGTTCACAATCAACCAAAGTGCACTACTAAAAAACAAATCCAACAAAGAAAGTTTCACATCATCTACACAGAAATAGAAACATACAAATCCCTATGCAGTTGATGATGTAGTTTGACAGCAGCAGAAAATGAAATTTCTCACAAACATTTTGAATTTGAATCTGAAACCATGGCTAATACATACTGCCATTATGTTGAAGGAATCTATAGGGATGCACTAAGAGACTATACCTGCTTAAGATGAGTTGTGAGTGGAGCCCTTTTAAATTATTTTAAAATTCAAAAGGGAAAACATTTGAAAAGCAGCAGATGAAAAAAAATAGCCAACAGGATTCCAGGCAAGGAAGATAATCACAGCTCACTAACTTAGTGGAAGTCTTCAACAATTTTTGCTCCTGGGTGTAAGGGGATAGAAGGAAATAAATTTAACATATCCAGCACTATTGAAAGACATAGCCATGTTAGGCCATTTTCACATGGCCGGGTTCTTGCAAGTCATTCCGTTGCAGTCCCAGCAGGAAAAGGAGCACGACAGGAATGCTTCCCTCCACACGGGACAGCCTCCGTGTAGAAGAGAGCACAATGGCCATGCTTCTTGCTTCCACAGCATAGCTGAGCATGTTCAAGCTGCACTGGGGAAGGAAACGTCTCCATCATGCTTCCTACCCTTCTGCAGGACAGATAGGTATGGGAATATCACGGAAGCTTAGTGAATACCCTGTGAGCGTGACACATGGGGACAGGATGGCAGCAGGACAGTGATGGTGTTGATCCCTGCCATTCTGTCCCCATAGTGGGACAGTCCTGTTGTGTGGAAATGGCCTTAGTCTGTATCGACATACAGGCATCTTGTACATCTTTGAGATAAACTGGGAGAAAGAAGTTTGTAGCATAAGCTTTTGAAGACTCAGGCCATTTCCGCACTACACTGTTATAGTGCTATTATTCCACTTTCAACATTTAGAATCCTCAGCCAAAGAGCTCTTTGACCTCAGTAAACTACAAAACCCAGAATTCCACAGCCTGTTGAAAGTGGACTAGTAGCAGTGAAGTATTTAAGTCTTTTAGTCCAAGTCTCAAGTCAAGTCTCAAGTCCTTGAGGATACTGTCATGTCAAGTCTCAAGTCTGGAAGCCAACTTTATACCCCAACCAAAATTCCAGAATTATTTGAAAGAGTGAAAGAAATTCAGTTTTAACAATTTAAGCAGAGTCAGCTCCCCACATTTGCAATTTTGCCATCTGCAGCTGTGGAAGTGGGGAATAGGATCATATCTTACTCTCCCTTACTGAAGATTCAAAAGATTTAGAAGGAAGGATCCTTCTTCCTTGAGCCCATTGCCTAACAGATTTGCTGTTCTCCTCTGAGAAATGCACCCTGAGGTCTGGGGGTGAGTCTTGTCTTTTGCTCTTAGGAAATGTTGTAGAAGACTCCTCCAATATGCAGTGGGGACGGGCTGCTGAGCAGACCTCAAGCCTATTGCCTAACCTGTTTGCTGTTCCTCTCTGAGAAATGCACCCACACTTTGGGCTTGAGAGAGATTGTCATGTGACTAGTAGGCAAAAAGAGATGGAAGCATTGCTCAAAGTCATAAGGTTTCTGGATGAATGTGTTATGTTACTGAACCAAGGCATGAAGTCAGTCATTAAAAATATACAAGTCCCAAGTCGAGTCAGTGCATCATTTATGATCGAGTCAAGTCTGAGTCAAATCACTGAGTCCGACTTGAGTCCAAGTCTATGGACTTGAGGCTACATCACTGAATAATAGCAGTATAACATTGTAGTGTGGAAATGGCCTGAATCTATGAAAACTTATGCTAGAAAATTCCGTCTCCCAATTAGTTTCAAAGGTGCTACAAGATTTCTTTAAAATCATCGCTGAGAGTTTTTCTGAATGCCAGGTTGCATGTTTCACTATGGAAGTACATGCACAAGGTGTCAAGTTTATGGAAGTGGGAAAAAACACTCATAGACATAGCTGAATAAAATGGAACAATTTGTAAAATGGAAAAGTTTTTAATTCTGACATGAGAACTGTGCAGAGAATAAGGAGAAAATTGTAATACATAACAGCTCTAATGATTGAACAAATACTGGTGACAGCTTTACAAAACTAACTAAGCATTAAAAAAACACAAAGTAAAATGCCTCTACCTCTTAAAAACTGTCTTGTAGGTATAACATCTATTCAGGCATTTCAAGGTGTTGTGATCTTGAGCTTCAAATTACTAGCAAAGAACAACTAAAACAGAAGTATATTTTCCTAAGTTACCCTTTAATCTGTATTTTTGGAATTTGTAGTTGGATAATCATAGCCTTGCAAGCCAGAGTGATGTAGTAATTTGAGTGTTGGAGCATGATTCTGGAGACCATGGTTCAAATCCTGACTTAGCCATGGCGACCCAGTGGGTGACCTTGGGCAAGTTACTCTCTGTTAGGCCCTTTCCGCATGTAGTTACTAAGGTGGGCCAATGCGTCTTGCCACAGAGGTCTTCTGCACGTTGGAGCGGACTAGTTTCAGTTTATTTACCTTTGTTCTGCACATAATTCTGACTAAATGCACCCCCATATGATGGTAAAGCATGCTATTTGAAAACTGGAAGAAATTGGTTTTCCAGTTTTCCAGATCAATCCAATTCATACTTTCACAATGGTGCAGACATGTACATTTGCATCAATGTGAATTGGTGGTCAGGAGAGGGCTCATGGGAGGGGCCAGGCAGTAGTATGGACTTTTGCACATATGCAATGATGTACTAAACCATGGAACAACAACAAAAAAAGGACCAATCACAGCCGGCGGGGTGGGGTGAGGGGAGTAGCGGGAGTGGCCACGGCAGAGGCAGTATGGATTCATGAACTCGCACTCTTCCGAATCAGAATGTAACATACACCGTAGCTGTGCAGAAGGAAATGAGGGAAAGTCCGCCTTGTTTCAAGCCCAGAAAATCCGGTAAGAAACGGCATGAACCGATTCACTAGCCTCATGCGGAAAAGGCCTTAGTCTCAGAGGAAGGCAAAGGCAACCCACCTGAACAAAAAAGAAAGCCCCATGATTGGGTTGCCATAAGTTGGAAAAAACTTGAAGGCACACAACAACAACAAATCATAAGCATAATTGATTCTTTTCTCTGATTTTTCTCAGCATTTTCCTCTATGATCCCAGGTTGTGACATCCAATTAGCAGTCCCCTCAAATCTCCTGCATAATTGGTAACTCTTCCATGCCTGGTCCATCCTCTCATCTTTTGTTCATCAAATTCTTTCATTGCAAGTTTAGCATCCTTACCAATTTCATTCCATTCTTTTTTTTATTTTATTTTCATTATTTTACATTTTACTGGTTGTCCAATGTACACTTCAACACCATACATTTCAGCACTGCTTCCCACCACTGCTTCCATATGTAACTTTGAATATATTTTAAGCACTGTCTGGTTTTCCACTACTCTCCAATTGGAACTTATTTCTTAATCCTCCCACAAACATCATTGAAATTCCTATTGTTTTCAGACTGCTTCAATCTCACCACCATTTTTGACCAGTGCACACATTTAAAATTTGAGAAAATATCATGAATGCCATCACAAAATAGCTGTTATGGGGTATCCATTCACATAATGACTAACATGACCTATTACAAAACACTCATTTCAAAACAAGGTAAACAGATGAGAATAAATAAGTAATTTGTCCAAGAGTGTCAACATAAAGCAGAGGTTTAAGAGGACAAGTAACATGTCCAGGAACAGTCTAAGTTCCTGAACAGAATACTCTTCTGAACTTACTAGGGTTGTCTGGTCAGCAGTTTCTCATACTAGAGCTAAGACTAAGGGCCTTTCCGCACTATATCATTATAGTGCTATTATTCCACTTTCAACATCCTGTGGAATCCTGGGTTTAGGGAGGAGCATTTAGATTTATCAGCCAGAGTGCTCTTAGGCCTTGGTAAACTACAAATCCCAGAATTCCACAGGATGTCGAACGTGGAATAATAGCACTATAACAATGTAATGCAGAAAGGCCCTAGGTTGTGGAGCCCTGTAACATCATAGAAGAATAACAGCCAACAGTTGGAAGGCATGTTACTTGCAGTTGACTGTGGAAACAGGCAGGATGAATATAGGTCCAGAATTTGAATAATACCTGGGTAACTACTAAATGTGCCACCCAGTGCTGGGGAGGGGAGAACAGAGTATCTTTTGACACACAGGAGATGGCAAAATGTATCTAGTGTCTGGAACAGTTTCTACCATTTCTCACAGAGTTTGCATCACATGTGGCTTTACTTATAGCACATGTGACACCTGGGGATGTTTCTGGAGCTTGTAAAAGGCTCATTGTCAACTTTCAGGAAGGTTTTTCCTTCAGGTCTTGTGATATTTGTGCAAAGGCTTGTATAACAAGAAGTCTGGTATTCCACTCCTTGCCTTGCTCCAAATGGCACAACAGGTGAAATGGCACAACCAACTCTCTCCCCTGTCCCTTTCTCTCCCTTTTTTTGGTGCACTGACACAACACAACAAAACATTTTTGCCTAACCCAGAGAGCCCTAGTACCAGCTGGGAGTGGGTGGAGATGGGTACCTAGGTTTTAAAGCCACCTAGTATACAAAAATCAAAGTTCTTTCTCCTCCTCCCATGCCATTTACCTTGAGAATTGTCTTCACACCTGGAAACCCAGAGAAGCAAAGCATTCTCTGTGACTTCATCTGGGAGCCAGTGAGCTGGCAACCCTCCTCAGCTCACTGTTTTCAGCTCCAACAAAAGTTGGTGTCACAGAAAGGTGAATGATGAAGCTAAAAGGAGAAAAACCTGGCTAAGATCTGTATGTAATGCAGCACACAACCTGTTCCTTTTAAACCCACTGTCCTCTCTCATTCAGACTCCACCCCAAACTCTTTCTTTCACCCCGCAATCACAGCACACAAGACCCACTTATTCCAGATATTAATTTCTCTTTTTCTGGCTTGCCTCCCCTAATACATACTCATGCTTTCTCATAGGCATACCACACTCAAAATGCCCACAGAGGCAATTCCTTTTCCTGCTTTCTCCATCTTGCTGGTTAACGCCATAGTCCCCACAGCTAACTCACTGCCTCGTTTCCCTTCCCTTCTTAGCTGGATGCTTTGCATCCATCTGTGGCCCAGAACACTGCTGAAGAAATAACGAGGCGAGATATGGGTGTTATGTTGTTCAACCCGGGTAGGTCAAGTAAGTTCTTGTAAAGCAGGGCAATTTCACACATCACAGAGCAGCAAAAATATGATTGCATTAAACATATGCTTGATGGCAATCAGAAGCCAACCTTAGTGTACCAGAATGATTTTGCAACTATATTTCACCTTTTTTGGTGTGTCTGCAAACCATCCTAAATGTATAAAATGAGGTGAGACCCAGCAAACTATGAGACTAAGGGAGTGTTAATTTTGTCACAATTCAGGTGGGGAGGAGGAGAGTGTAATTTCAGCTTGGGAATCAGATGCTCAGAGGGAAAAAAATCAAAAATTCTACTGGGCTAGCAGAAGCCCCTTGCTTGAACTGAAGCACATCTTTGTATTCATACTTGTAATATGCAAAGAGGGCTCCCCAATGTCCCAATGTGCATTTACTTGCTTCTTCAGACATTCCTCTCTCTTTCTTTTCCACACATGCTGTCTCACTCCTAGTACTTGCTGCCTCATATCCTTGGTGAATTGTTCTCCTTAACCTCTGTACTACCTGTGTTGTGCTTCTCGACAAATTTGTCATATTGATTTAACTTTGCAACCCTCAAGCTGTAGTGAGGTTTCAAAAGGAAAAATAATGGGGCTGCTTCATGGAGAAGCTTTCGGTCAGCTAGTACCTTTAAATGGACAATTGCAGGTCTGTCATGGAATGGCTAAAGCATGATTGATACTGTTATTGATACTAAAAACAAACCTGATGTTGTTAAGCCTTTACTCACATTATTAGTTTTCCAAAACTGTAAGGGGTCTAAGCAACTCTTGAGAAGTATTCTGAGTAGCCAGTATGAATCTGACTACATGACTCTGAAAGGACTATGAAGGTATTATTTGTGATATATTTGCTTTCAGTAACATGCTTCTTATTTTTGAATACTCTGGCAACATTTAATTTTAAACAAAACCTAACGGTTTAATTATTTAATTAAATTCAACAGTTATTTTTAATACTTTCCTTTATTTCTTGTATTTTGTAAGAATTTGGAAGGGAGCCAAACAGGTTTTTATAGCTGCCCTGTTCCAGATTTCAACTTTCCATTGATTTTGTTAATGTCCACCTGTGGAAACTTCAACCACAAAGTGTGAAGTGGAGTGGCAGATGCCCAAGCCAGAACTTAGAAGTAATGCGTTACCCCTAAGATGATGTTGTGGAGATGGGGTGGGGGCAAAAAAGCAATGACTGGTAATGTCATTACCACCATCACCCTAGGCTGATGTAATGAGGTGATGCTGAAACCACAGTCTGTTCAGAGCTTGGAAGCCACAAGTAGCAATCATTACAACTAATAATGTTGCCTGCCTTAATGTCACTGTGGAGGTAGTGAAGGGACAATGGCAGTCCTTCTTCAAAAAAGCAACAACTGATAATGTTACTAGTCTCCCAACTGTTAAGAGCAATATTTACTCATTACTTTTTCTTGCTACTTTTGAGAAGTTAAAATGTTCTCAGAGGGCATTTGGGGACAATCCCCCCCCCATTTTAGGCCACTGTCTTAGCTTTATACCCCCCCCCCAAAAAAAAACTAGAAAGTAAAAGGCAAGGAACGATAAAAGGAGCAACATAATGAATGGAGCAGGGAGAGAATATGTTGTTAACAGCAAGAAGTTACAAAAGGTGAGATTTTTGAAGGTCTGAGTCAACATCTGTTTACAGCCATAAGATGTGAAATGGAAAGAGGCTGCAGATGTTCTAATCAGGCTCTCCTAGGTACTCAGATGACTACCTTTGCTATTTTTGGGTCTCTCCCTATTGTGGATTACCACATTTTACGAGTTGGGGAGGCTGAATAGACAGAGAAAATGTGTGACTTACTATTTAGGAGGCAGTCAGATTTATGATTATAACTTTTGGTGCTATAATGTGGCCAGTGCTAGCTAAAAGAGATTGGAAACAAGGAATACGATGAGCATCAAAAGGATGTTATTCAATTGTTGCAGTGCATACATATTTTTGTACCATTATCATTTCTGCTCAGACAGTTTTGGCAGGTTTTTTTAAAAATGTTTTTGAAAAAACACATTAAAATAGTTATATAAAACAACAGATAAGGGTATACAAGAACAACATGCACACAGGAAGAAAATATATATTTAAGATTACCCATAAATGGAACTAAACTAAACAACTATTGCCATTTCTGCACTAAACTGTTATAGTGCTATTATTCAACATGTTGAAAGTGGAATAATAGCACTATAATAGTCTAGTGCGGAAATGGCCTACGACGACACAAAACTACATAGGAATAAGATAAATATGACTTCCACCCTCTCAGTTGATGTTTATAAGATATTCCTAAAGAAGTGTAATAGAGATAAAATATAATAGAATTTAAAATATACTTCTGCTAAAATGCTATCAGTACTTAAATCCTGAGTTTAAAAAAGCCTCCCCAATGACTAGTAAGCAATATCATAACCCTATCCCAATCTTTTAAAAAATTACTCATAGATCCATCTTTCAGCCGTACAGTTAATGTATCTATTTCATCCAAATCATGAGGTTTCATCATCCAGTCTTCTTGTGTTGGAATCTCACATCTCTTTCCACCTCTCTGCTAGATGCAGTCTGGCCACCATAATCATATACAGTTTTCTTAGGTTATTGAAATAGTAGGATGAGTGCATACACTGGCCAGAATCCTGTATCAGCTTATACTTAACTAAGTTAGCTCTCCTGGTCTGACCCTTCAAACCTGACAGAAACATCATTTAGCCATGCTCTAATTATTCACAGAATGATGTTCTCCCCATGCAACTGATGGCAGGTAAAGTAGGTTGGAAGGTAAGTTGTAATCATAGCAATAGTGTCAAAATTGTGTCTAAGTACTTATCATAAATATGTGTTGTGAAGGGTCCCATAGTTTAGATTGCCTGCAGTTTTTTTGTGGTGGTTTACTCCCTTCCCTTCACAAGAATAGGATTCATCTTCATCTTTTCCATTTAAAAATGTACACAAATTCAAATTCTAAACCAACTTTTGAGAAATGGGAGCTGTTTGATCAGTAAATCACATTTCCTCTTATCCACAACTTACACTCTGTCTTAATCCTTTGATACTCTTGTGAAATATTCATTATAATTTTGCTCTTTATGGCAACCAAGCCACTGATATCTTCCAACATTTTCTACAGTCAGAAACATAGTGTCTTCCCCTTCTTTTCAAGTCTCCATGATATGAGAGTTTTCAGAGTTTCAAAAAGATTCAACAGAAGGAGGAGTATAAGCATAGTTTCCACACTGGGCAATTGTGGTCTTCCTTTATAACTTCATTTGGCTTATTGGCAAATCTAAAGGTAGGTTTCAAGATCCAGCTCAATCCTAGATTTCTGTATGTGAACATAGCCAGCTGACTAAAATGCTCTGGGCAAATATGCAAAGAATTTAAAAAGTAGCCTTTCTGAAAAGTAATAAAAGAAAAATTTGCAGGGATTTCTTTGAGAAATTCCACTCTATAGTTAAGTTACATCAGCAGGATGAAGAGAGAGTTACATTAACCAGATTGGTATTTAAAAGCCTGAGTCATGTTTTAAGGGCAAAGCTTCTAGCTAAAATCCAGGAGTTTATCCCACTAATTTGGGGGAAGCCACACAATCCCATTTGGCAATTTATAAAAGTGTGGATGTGCAGAATGAACAGAAGGAAATTATTTTCTGCCTGTCATAATACTACAGTGTGAACCTGTTGGGTGAAAATAAAGCTTCAGGGCAACGAAAAAGCACTGTGCTTTCTCATTGAATATATAAGTAATGTAAAGAGGCTGTAGCAGATTGCTTTTGCCGGAGTCTACAAGAAAGAGTAACACAACACCCCTTCTCTCCTCCCACCACACTATTTTAATTGAGTGCAAACTATTTCTGCATTTTGAACTCAGTTTGCAGCAAGTGAAGTAAGTGAGGATAGAAAGGGGAATGTGAGAGGAGGAAAGCAAAACTGGAACATTTTAAAAGTTACTAAAAAGGTGGGACAGCAGAGGATTACTTGGGACTGTTCCTGCTGAATAGAGTATGTATTTGGTGTTGAGCCTGCTAAAACTGCAAAGAATTGTGACTGTCCTTAGCCACACAGATTCTCACATACTGAATCATCTCAGAAATTGAGCCTTATAGGAATAGTCATCACAGAGTGTGTGAGCAGAATGTAAGGCAGAGAACTACATTCACAACTGAAACTGTAGTGTCCGATAGTTGAACTAGCTGGAAAAGATCTGTAGCATGATTTCTAAATGAATTAAAGACTGAGATGGATGAAAGGAGCTTTTAAGAAAGTTGATCATAAGGTTATGATCTTATAAACATAAGACATTGATACCCAGATCTTTTTGCTGAAAAGAAGGGCCCCCAACAAGAATGTTGATCAAATAAAGTCATGAGCAACACAGAGTTAAATAGAATAACAGTCTAAGGCCATTTCCACACGAGGAAAGGGAATCACTCTGTGCCATTACTCACCGGCTCTTCTGGCTCCTCGGTCTAGTCCAGGGTGAATCGGAGCAGTGTGAGGTCTTAGATCTGCACTGCTCCGGCTTCCAAAATGGCGGCTTCCGGTTGGTCGTGGGTCCCAACCAGCTGTGAAGCTTGCCACGCCTAAGGCCCGCCCTCCACAGATCACAGGCTTGTATTGGTGCAAGCCTGCGAATCTGTACAAGGGAGCAGGTACACAATGGCGCGCTCTGGAAAAATGAGAAGCCTATTTTTTCTGGTCTTTAAAAAGCATGCTGGAGGACCAGTTGAGGGTGTTTCAGAGTGAACTGAGGTGTGGATCTCCAGCAAGTAGTCCGAATCTAGTCTGCTTCAAGGTGCAGATGACCTCTGTAGAGGACGCACTGCGCTGTTTTAATTCCCCCATGCAGAAAAGGCCTAAGTGAGCTTCATTTATTAGCACTGGAATGAAGTTCCACTTCTCATGCTATATATTTTCTCAATAATATTTGAACTCTTGCTCTCCCTCCTTTACTACAGAACTATCAACTAGAACTAATATCTTACTGCATCACTTATGCCAGTTGGAAGTCATATTTGAATAAATCAGTCTTCATGAATTTTTCAGGTGGCCTAAGCACTTCTTGCCCAAATTATGATTTCTCAAACTCTGAACATTTCCATCTATGGACTTCCAAGTGTGCCTTACCCTTGCCAATCGAGACTACATTTTGTATGTGTCTTATTGAAAACCAAACATAGCGCTGAATTAACAGTTTTTGCTCTTATTTATAAAGTGAGATTTTTGTGACTTTTTTTTTATATTATACATTATGTCTTTGTTTCAGTGCAATTTAACCTAGATTCCCAAATTTTAGAAATCTCTGTCTTCATCCTCATACTGCTATGCTGATTATATTGCCTTCATAGTAATAGCACCTAAATGCCAGGGATGTAATATATAAAACTGAAACAGAACTGTCTGACTCTAGGAAAGTTGGATGTAAGCCTTAACGTGAAAATAAACTGAATGGGTAGGAGACTTTTCATATGAATATAACTGAACAAATTGGACACTTTGTACTTAATGTTAAGGTTTGATTTGTGGATTCTGTCAGTTTATTCAGATTAATGAAGAGAGTATTAAAAGCATAAAGACCTTTTAGACAATGGAGAAGGAAAAGATTCAGACATTGGCAAATGTTTATCTAGCTTCACTTTGACAACACAAAATGTTCTTGAAATTGTCAACTTACATTGCTCATCTTCAAGGTATCTGCATGTAATTGAAATCACTCCTTTGCTCTGTTTTAATTTTGTACGTTTCTCCCTCTCCTACATCTCCTCCAAACCCTTACATTCCCAAAAAGCAGTGCTGAAAGTAAAAACAAGTTTTTAAAACACGATTCAAGGATTAATACACAAAATCTATAAGACAGATTTTTTAAAACTTATGTTTGTGTTCCATGCTTTCAAGTCACTTCTGATTGACGGCAGAGCTAAGGAGAACTTATCACAGTGTTTTCTTGGCAAGATTTGTTCAGAGGGGTTTTTCCTTGCCTTCCTTAGAGACTGAGAAAGTATGATTTGCTCAAAGTCGCCCAGTGGGCAGGGCCATATTAAAGTTTTCTTAGGCCCTAGGCACTCTTGTATTTGACTCCCCACCTCGCCTCGATGTACCATTAAGGGACATTTTTGTTGTTGTTAATTTTGTTTTCATAGGCCCTGAATTTTTTTTCATCCTGTTTTTATAGGGCCTAAAATTTTCATAGGCCCTATGCACTGTGCTTAAAGTACTCAATGGATAAGGCCAGCGGTTTTCCAGGACTGAGCAGGGATTCAAACCCTGGTCTCCTACAGTCCTAGTCCAACACTCAAACCAATATGCCACACTTTATGTTGTATTAATGAATCAAATAAGATTGTTTAATTTATGCAAGTCTTTCACAATGTATAAAATCAATTGAGCATGTTCAGAAGGAATCTCAAGACAGACAAACAAGCAGGAGAATATCCAACAGCATAACTAGGATATGCCCGTGTGTGTGTGTGTGTGTGTGTGTGTGATTTCAGTATGTAATAATTACCACGGAATAAAGCAAAATTAGAAGAAGCCATTAGAAGTCACCAAAAAATTTGTCTTGTCAATAAATTATGCAAGTTAAAACTTGAAATCCTGCTCACAGTTATAATGATTCACTGTACTTGCCTGAGCTGCAAAACTATGTAGAGAAACATAAAGGCATCAATTTATGGAGTAATATGAGAGCAAGAGTGGTGTAGTGGTTTGAGCATTGGACCATGACCTTGGGGACCAGGGTTCAGTTTCCTGCTCAGCCATGGAAACCCGCTTGGTGACCTTGAGCTTGTCACATGCTCTCAGAGCTAGAAAACCTCATGTCAGGCTTGCCCTAGGATATCCATTTGTCAGAAACTACTTGAAGGCACACAACAACATTCTTCCATTGGTCCATTCCACTGGCATTCTATTTATGTCCCTTTTTTCCCTGCCTGAACATATTGCAATATAGATGTGGTTTGTTGTTGTAGTAGACTTGCTTAATTTTTGGTTGTATGATTATGGCTTCATCTTCATGATTTGAAATCACCTATTGCATAATGGGTTCTGTAGTCAGTCCGTGTCTTCTTCCAAGTTGCTCATTCAAGGAAAACAGCTAAGCGAAACCAAGACAGACCTGAACAGCATTTACACAGTACCTGTGCACAGGGATATAATCTATAAAAGCATAGCGGAAGTGGGAAGGGAGTGAAAACTCTGTAGTGGGGAGGTATAAGAGGAGTGAAAAACTGTCAACAGGAATGGCTGTTCTGATTCTGTTGGGAAAGGGAGGCAAACTGATTATTGAAGAATGGTATGTAGTTGGCTTGAAGAATTATTGAAACATGGACATCATGCTCTATAGGCCCTTCACTCAACATACAAAAATAATCATGCAAACCCGTGAATAATTTTTATATGCCCTCTGAAATGCAAAGTACAATGCCCATTTTTCAGTAATGTAACAAGACAACTATATACTCTTGGTCAACAACAGTTTTAGGCCATTTTCACACGGGGCGAGCGAATCAACCCATGCTGGCACTTACCGGACTTCTTGGCTCCACACTTGTTTCCAAGCTGGTCTGGAGCAGTGTGTGGCCGCCGCTCCGTACTGCTCCGGGGACGAAAATGGCGGCTTCCGGTTGGTCAAGGCTCTCCACCAACCGCTGAAGCTCGCCAGCCTAAAGCCCACCCCCAGCAGATCACAGGCTCGCACTGGTGCGAGCCTGCAAATCTGCACCGGTGCATGGGCACGGAGTGGCACTCTCTGTGCTTTTGAAAGACCTGTTTCAAACTGTCTTTCAAAAGCACACTGGACAACCACTTCAGGTCATTCCGGAGCCAGTTGAGGTGCGGAACTACACTAAGTAGGTCCGACCCAGTCTGCTCCCAGGTGCAGATGTCCTCCCTGGAGGACACTCTGCACCGTTTCTTTAAGCACGTGCGGAAATGGCCTCACTGAAGGACCAAAATATCCATTCCTGTTATTGCACTTTTTTTACTCTCCCTAAATTCATCCTTCATTTTCAGGTTGGCAGTTGAATGAGTTAATACCCTATAAGGCCAGATTTTGCCAAGAGAATACTAGTTCCTGTACCTCTTACATACCCATGTAATTTGGAACGTAGAAGCTATGAGACTTATGAGTAAAGAAATCATTACATGGTAGAAATCTGATGCAAAAATCATTGATTTCCAACTAATCTGCCATTTCTTATTTGGAATATGCATTGGTATCCATGACCCAGATTAACACCAGATATCTGCAACACATTCACCATACTAGATGTTTTCATTCTTATTTCCCTAGCACATTATCCAGATGATTGAAAAATTATCTAGTGGCCAATTTGAAAAAAAAAACTTACTGCAGTACAGGCTGCTTAAAAGGAAATATGCACCATTATCAGAGTAAATTCCAGACTGGCCTGGACTTGACCCCTTTGTGCTGGACTGTGCAAAATGTTCTGTCTTCTAGAGTCTGGAAAGTTTAGGTAGATTTGCCATTCCGGAAATTGAGCAAAAGGTCACAGTTTTCCTGGATTATAGCTTCATGGTTTATTTGAAACTATACTTAAAATGGTAGAACAAATATTATTTCAGATAGGCCATCATCACTTTGATCTGGGCACTTGCCTTAGGATTTCTACATTACAAAATTATTATTTCCTTGTTGTGAGGTCACTCAAGATGCTTTGTCCAACCTAGCATCTCTTTTTCTGTGACAGACTAATGGGTACATGTAGAAAACTCCAGCATCGACATTCTGTATCATGTTCCACACCTGTATGATGTAGAGGCCTGACTTACCATTTCTTCTTGAAAGGGAATGACTACATGACATTCTTGTTTGTACCTTTGTGCAAACACCAGACCCCTCTATGGCATATTATTACACTCTTCTTTGCACCGCATGGTATTTTAGATACATGTTTGTTGCTCCACCACTGTCAATTTATTGTTGAACCACCTAAACATATGAACTGTGTTTCAGGAGTACTTAGTATCTACATATAACTACGCTGGTAAGCCATTGAGGACTTGAAGGCATTTATCCTATTTTAAAAACAGTGAGAAAAATAGTTTTCATTTTATACTTTCTAAATCTAACAGCTATTCTTAATTTTAACAGACAACTATAGCAACCTACAATTACAGCCCTAAATGTTTTCTACTTGAAGAAAACAAGATGGTATCCCATCAATGTCATGTACAAAAGCTAATGAGGTTGGCAGATGAACCTTATTTCAACACTAATGATAGAATATGGAGGATCGTATCACCTGCAGGTGGTCATCACTGCAGCCATAAGTGGCTTGATGCAGATACCAGGGGAAGCAAAGAAGGGATAGAGGTACAGTTGAGTAAGGACAGAAGCCTTTGGTAAGACACAAGCTGAGGCAAGAGAGAAGAAAGGAGGAAAAGAAGAGATGGGTACATTGGGATGGTGTAAGCTGGTGCAAGGTAAGACAAAATGTAAGAGAAAAATGTATGTTTTATAAATTTGTCCTTACTGTACTTTTTTACCATCAGGTTTTTTTTAAAAAAAAACACATGGCAAAAACACAACAACCTTATTGTGATCTGGTGAGAATATAGGGGCATTAGAAACGCCTGTTCCTGATAAAATGCCATTTTACAATTATTGACATTATCATTATCATCACCACCACCACCATCACTACTACCACACCAGGACTGTACACAGCCACTTTGTATAGTTCCTATCTTGCTATTAATCTCCAGAACAATCCTGTAAGATGGATTTGCTAAGCAAGAATGATCGCCCAAGGTCACATGGTAAATTCCATGTCCATTTGATTTGAATTTGGGTCCCCCTTTCCATGTCCATTGGACTTTGAATGTTATCCTATACTGATTCTCTCAGATCAGTAGCCAGTATAGAAAAATGGTAACAAGGCATAAACACGGTATTAGAAAAAAATACAACTATTAATGCCATCAATTTTCATAAGTAGAATACAAATTAGTTTCTTGAATAATGCACAAATTAGACTCCCAGATGTTCAGAGCTTGAATATGGCAACCATAGTCATCCAAATATCCAGAAAGCCCCCTCCATACATGTACTAAGGTTTCCCCATTTTTCAAACACAGAGCACCAGCCAGGTCTTTTTGCTGCATCATTTAAACAGAGGCCCTTTCTGCAGCAGCCTCCCATCCTGGCATGGGGACAGGAGAGGAACGGGACCATGGTGACATTTCTGCATGATGTCATCATGATCCCACTCCTCTCCCATCCTCCGGTGGTGTGGTCATGGATTAAATCATTGAAGGGTTTTCTCCATCAATGACCTGAAACTGTGCCACTTACCTGTTCTGTGGAAGGGCAGGAAGTGCGATGTCGGTACTTCCTGCCCCAGCACAACCTGGGAAAGTACCTGACTGCATTGTGGAAGGAAGAGGCATGTCCGTCATGCTTCTTTCTGCAGGGAGCCGGTCTGGTGCAGAGGGGAGTGCCCCCCATTGCTCTCCCTTCCTGGCAGAGCCACTGCCTGGATCACCACTGGAGGACCGCACAAGAAGTTAGGGTGCGAACAGGGCCAGAGATTTTGAACTGGAAGACTACAACTCAGAACAGGAATCTCATCAGAAACACTGTTGCAGACCTGGGGGATTCATGTAGCGGTTGTTCTTTGGGTTCTGGTGAAAAGCTCTTCCCACATATTTCTTGGATAGAAAAGCCCGTTTTACATTTGACTACTGTAGTCCGGGGGCTATAAAGAATAACCCACATGATTAAAATATTACCAGAAGGGCAAGGAAGCAGCTTCTAGGCCACTTTTCTGTATTGGAAGCTTCAAGTTTGGGGGAAATGGAGTAGGAATTAGATGATCTGATCAGTATATTTTATGGTGCTGCACCATGAATGCCTATTTGGTTTTTCTGCAGCAACAGTAAAAGAGTAGATTATGAACTGAGCCTCAGAATATATTTTGCGATAAAACTGCAAACTGCTTCTGCAATCAGAAAAACATGCACCAAAACATATTGAAAGCGGAAAGATGTGGCATAAACTGAAAATCTAAAAATGTGTTAATGAAGACAAGTCATTTCAATGTAGATGTGCTTTCTTCTGTCTTCTCAGTTAGTACAGGAATGGGGGATGGAGGGAAGGGTCTTTCTTAATCCTTTGTTTCTGTAATTACTTCCTTTTACCTCACTCCACCTCTTTGCTGAACAAACTGAAAACAAGTCTTTAAAAAAAAAAGAAAGAAAGAAAGAGCAACAGCCAATTACCACACTAAGGAGTCATAATTAGAAAGGAAATGAAGGAAACAGATAGTGGGGTGCCTTAATTTGAAATGTGACATTGATAAATCAAAGGAAACTTGGAATTCAATAGGAGATATTTCAGCCTATTGCTACAGATACTTAGGGTTGTTTTTTTCATTAACAAATTCAGTCTCATTTTTTTTTCCAGAGACTAACAGTAGTAGTTGAAACTGTTGAAACTGTGGTTGGTGCACCATGACAAGTCAAAAACCTAAATTTTGTCCTGTAAATGACACAGAATCAGGTAGGAACCCAAACAGTTAGTATCTTTTAAATAAGCATCTTTGATTTGAAATCTGATAAATTTAAGGCTATAGAGAAACATAACTTGAGCACTCTGCTCACTGAGAATGTGCCACATTTTGTGGATTTGCCATAGTTTTGTTCCTGTTTTTCAGTTTCTTTTTGTTTGCAGCAGAAGCCACCCATAGATAATGCTGATTGGCTGGGTGATTACCAAAAGTAATTCCTCCCCTTCTCAGAGCAGTTTTCCATGTTTAAATGTGCATGCAAATCTATGGCTTTAAAAAATAAAATAAAAGGAACACAGCTGAGAAGAAACAAGGTTCAGTTCCTAATGAATGAAAATGTTTACTTTCTGAGTGACTGAATATGTTGTGGTGTAGTGGCCACTGTACCTTTAGTTGTATGAGAGAAAGAATTTCAGAAATTGTAATTTGTCATCCAAACGGAACCTCCCAAAATTCTTTCTTCCATAGAACTTTTAAAGGGCCAGAAGCCCTCTCTCTTTTTCTTGTGTTTAATATTCAACAACATATCATCTTCAAGTTTCATTTCTTCCAGGTGATCACTCTCCGTCATCTTTAGACCTATGCACAATACAAAACTAAGGCTCTTACAGCACCACAGTGCCATCCCTGCATGGAGACGCATTGCTGCTGGTTTGCAACGCATGCCATTGCATAATGTCATTGCGGTCCTGCAGCTGTCATGTCCCCAGCTGTTGCAATAGCACTATAAACCATTACCAGAAAAAATCCAGCAACAACCTCCCTTTGCACAACAATCCTATTGGCTGTGGGCATGCAGGAAGAGCAGAAGCACCATCAAGCACTTCATTCCAAAGTTCAGCTGAGGAAGAGGCTGGAATTAATGAAGGAGTGTGTCTGGACTGCTACCCATCTGCTGGTAGCCAACCAGTGTGGTGGGGAGCATTCAGTGGGGAGCACGAGATGACGTGGGATCATGCTGTAGTGTGGTAGGAGCCTAAGAATAATGTCATCAGGCCTGGCACCAATACTCAATATCCTTGAAGAAATGCACAGGCTCTGGGGCAGCAGAGGATTGTAACAGGAGTACTCAGGCCCCATGTTAGAACATGCCAGTTTGACTATCTTAATTATGCATTCCTTGATGTGGTAGCCAGGGTAGCAGAGTTAAAATATTTGTTCTGCCAGTTTCAAGGAAGTAAAGTGATCCTACTAGTGTCAAGCAGACTACCTGCCTGCCAAGTTTGCACCAGCTTCATGGGCATTGAGTCAGTGGTGCCTTCCCTGATGCAGAAGTGTCAGGGGTAGTACAATTAAGATAGTGACACCAGAGACTCTTGATGTTCTGATAACTGCTAGTGCTAGCAAGCAGGCAAGTGTCTGCCTGTAGGGCATGGATGGGAGGGGGGGATTTGGCCCACAAGAATAGCTTTCCTAGGACTCTCAAAACTCTGGCCTTGGCTCTTATAGCTACCTGGGCTGATGGGAGCATTATTCAAACAGTGTATGTATTCCTTGAATATGCAAAGCATGCTATATTATTTCTCAAGGTAATGTAATATTCTTTTTTACAACATCAAGGGTTGCATCCAGATTTAGATGGAAGAGGACTTCTCTGCCTCTCCTCTCCCCACAGCAGCCTGTCCAGTCCCATGACAATTCTACACAGGGTGTTGGAAGACCCTCTTGAATTGTGGTGAACTGTGGTACAGAGGAGAAACAAGACACATTTGAAAACTGAATTGCAAAGACTGGGAACTATCTGAGGGTAGAGCCCTTCCTCCTGCAACTGATCCACACTATGGTGTAAATCCTATTGTTAGTCCTAACTAGAGTAGATGCACTGAATCCATGGGATTTACCTATGTGTTGACTTGCCATTCAGCAATTGATTGAATGGCTCTTATCTAGTTAGGACTAACCAACAGGTATGCCAACCAAAGTGTATTACAAAAGCTAAAAGCTAATGTCAAAATTACAATACAATACCATCTAGGTCCTGGGTTCTTTGCCAGCACTCTGATTCTGTGAGAGAGATACATGTGCAATACAACCCCCTGCCATGCAGGAATACAAAGTTTAAGCACTCCAAAGAAATGGTGATACATCCTCTGAGATATATGTCCACTTTTAATAGGACATGAGTGGAATTTTTCAGTGGTAAGAGAAATAGTTCTGCATATGATCAGTGGTACCCTCTTCTATAGAAGGATTCCAAGGACATCAGTTTGGGAGGTAAGCCTTCCTATCTCACCTGTGTTCCTTCCCTGAAACCCTCCAGCCACCCTTACTAGGAATCTCCTAGAAAATATACTAAATATCAAGACACTGGTTTGTATATAGTAACCTATTTTCTTTTATTTCAAAGCACATATGGTGAAATATTAGAACTGTTTTCCCTATAGTGTATATTTTACATTTGAGATACTTTACAGGACAAAGGTTAGCATTTGGGAACGACCACAAAGAAGAACCAGCTAGAGTGAACCAAGAATCTTTTTCCTTGTATCATTTGCACAGAAAAGGACATATTTGAAGTTTTTGGGAAATAAGATGAAACAAAAATGGGGCTTTGTCAAGGAAGCACTTGCTCAGTGTTGCTCAGGAAACCTTATGCAAACCATGCTCAAATTCATCCCCCCCACCCCTCCACCATCATACACTGTTTGCAACTCAGAAATAATAACCCTGGCCTATTTTATAGCATTATCCCAAGGATCACTTCTCTAAAACACCTTGAATATTTTTTTAAAAAAAATTAACAAGCAGTGGTAGCTGTCCTAGGCACCCCAATAGATAGATAGATAGATCTATATTGAGATAATACTTTTTGCGGGGGAAGGCAAACCCCAAGGATGGCCTAATAGTATTAGGCTTGGGATGGTGTTGTGTAAGTTGTGTAATGAAATATGAGCTCCATTTGTGAGTCTACTACCACTGCCTCACAATTTTGCCCCAAGACTGGAACATAAGACAACATGACTTGAAGATTAAGCCTCCCCACCGCACACACTTTCCCTCCTCCTTTCTGATTTTGGAATATCTTACCTGATTAAGAAACTGGAATATCCTGAAAACTTGCACAAAATTTGTTGCCTTTGAGATTGCTCTAATGTATTACTACAGTATATGCTTTGAATATTTTTTATTTTAATATATATTTTTATTAAGATTAACAACAAATTACAAACATCTCAACAAATTACAATATTTACATTATCAATGTAAGATATATAAAATGAAAGAGAAAAAATGCTGAAAGTGTGACGGGGAAAGTGGTTCATTTTACCATATGTGGTGGCTTTGTAAAAAGGCGAAAACTTATTGGAAAGCGATACATAAGGTAGTTACAGAAATACTGAATATAAAAATACCGTTGACACCAGAGATATTTCTGTTGAATGCTTTGAATATTTTTAAGCATTATGCCAAGCGTTATGGTTATCAATGCTATTCCCCAAACATAACAGAAACAGTTAATTTTGACTTTCCATTGGATTTACCAAACAAACAGATTATGCTGTTTGAAACAACAGTTTGGAAAGGAAGTAGAATATTTGGTGCCTAGTGTCTATTAATCATGTTTTTATAGTTACATGAACTTCAAGTCTAATCTAATAAAGAGTACAGAGCCTAAGAATTCTTAAGGGATGCAGAACAAGGAATGGATGTTTAACTTGGACAAAAAATGTATGCCAGTGACTGAGTCATGAATATATGTAAATAAGTACCTACAAATGAGGCAGCAACAGCTCAAGCTAATGTTAAGATGGACCAACATGGGACTTTCTCATGCATGCCTTAGGCCTAGGTAGCCTCCAGAAAAACCTGGCAGACTTATTGCTGCGCCAAGGTTTATAAAGAAAAACTTGAGAGGTTTTTATTTATTTAAAGTGTTCATTCTCCCTATAGCCCAGCTGCCATTTTAGCAGGAGCTCACATCTGGAACTGGAATGCTGTCACTACAAAAGGAAATGAACAGGAAATGGAATGGTTATGACAGCTGTCACTTTAAAAAAAAAGCAGCTGGCACCTCTTTTTTAAATTATCCTATCAAGACAGAAACCATCTGTAAATAAACAAGCAGGAACAAGCTGCTTTTGTTTTTATATTTTCTCTGGTGATGTTTATATAGGCTTTAAAAACAAAACAAAACCTAGCTCCATTGCCATGAGGGCACTGGCAATTTCCTATTAGAACAACTGCTGCAAGTACCTGTTATCACTTTATACTATTTATTATTACTGTTATTATACAGTCATCGATGTACATAGCACCTTATATAGTTACTTAAGCAAATAATTTCTTGGCCAGAAGACCCTACAGTGGCAGCAAGGAACAGCTGCAACCTATTTTGATAGGAAGAATAAGATAACTCATAAAAGGTCAAATTAGCTGAATAACAATCTTTCGATGGTCTCAAGCCTAAAAGCAGAACATGGAGATATGGGAAGAGAGTGACACATCTATACAGAATAATGGCCAATGGCCATTTCCTCACTATAGCGCTATCATTCCACTTTCAACATCCTATGGAATCCTGGGGTTTGCAGTTTTGAGAGGGGCACTTTAGCAGTCTAGTGCGGAAATGGCTAATATGAAGAAAAATATACAGGTCAAATCAAGCACACAGTAGAGATGTACAAACACCATCCCTACATTCACAGTGGAAGTGAGGGATGATTCTGGGGGATATTGTCTCTCTCACCAAAAGTCTTGCCTGAGTATGAACCCGCACTGGAGTGTGTATGTGTGTGCATGCACGCACACACACACTTACTTTCAGATTGCCTGTGGACTTTTGGCAACTCCATGAATTTCATCGAGTTTTCTTAGGCAAGGAACACTTTGAGATAGATTTGCTAGTTCTTTCCTCTGAAATGTAGCCTAGCGCACCCAGAATTCATTGGCAGTTTTTCATCCAAGTACTAACCAGGGCTGACCCTTCTTAGATTCCAAAATGAGATGGGATCTGGTGCCTTTAGGGTATTTAGGCCCTCACACAGTAGCTTTTGCAATTAATCTTGGAACCAATGATCACTTTCTTCACAATGCAACAGCAGCATCAGGTAAGGATTTTCATCAGGGACCTTTTCATAATACACAATTAGAGCATTATGATTCCACCTTAAGTGCCATGCTTCCATCCTATGGAATCCTGGGATTTGCAGTTTGGGGAAGGGCATTTAGAATTCTCTGGCAGAGAGCGCTAGTACCTCATCATGCTACAAACTTCTGGTTCTAAAGGATACAGCAATCAAAATAGAATTATCATGCTATAATTCTCTAGAGTGAAAGGGCCCTAGGATTATTCAGTTACATTTCCCTACCTGTCATGGTGTCAAGACTAACCTTTTCCTCTCCCTTAGTAACCATTACATTTTTTAAAAAATGTGTACATTAAATGCAAAAAACCATTTGGTGTCACATATATTTTGTCCCAAACAACAATTAAAAATAATTGTAAAAGTTGATTAAAAATTTCCTAAGATTTCTATGTATCTTATCTGACTCAGTAAGTCAGATCACAAGAAAACCAATGGAGCACAATTCCAGAGAGAAGAGAAAGAGAGAGATGAGTATGTGTGACTGTATATGTCTATTTATTATCACAGTCCCTATAGCCACACTATAGCTATAGAGAATGTAGCTGATATAACTGTGTGTCAGAATCAGGTCTTTTGTGAAGCTAATAGATCATAATTATCCATTCAAGATGAAACCTCTTCCCCAGTGCTCTGCATAATAACTGGGACAACTGTTATTATGAGATATATATATATATATATAAAAATCTCCTATTCCGAAAAGTGCAGCTGAGATCAGTATTGAACAGGGAAGCCTAACTGGAGTGACTGATGAAGTCATCTTTAAAACTGGTAGCCTTGACTCCACTACACCACAGTACAGTATAGACTTAGGCCATTTCCGCCCTAGACTGTTATAATGCTATTATTCCACTTTCAACATCCTGTGGAATTCTGGGGTTTGTAGTTTATTGAGGTCAAAGAGCCCTCTGACTAAGGATTCTAAATGCTCCTCCCTAAACTGCAAACCCAGGATTCCATAGGATGCTGAAAGTGGAACAATAGCATTATAACAGTCTAGGGCGGAAATGGCCTATTAGCGAAAGCAGTAGCATAGCTGGATGAACCCATAGAGGGAGAGAATGTAATTTTATAAGTAAAACTTGATTTAAAGAAATCTGAATTTACATAGCACTGAAAGGTAGAAAGGAAAGAAACAATTTTTTTTGAAAAAAATAACAAAATATAGGAACTACACTGCAGATTTGTTATACACTGGTTATGATGTATGTCTCACTAGGAGCAGCTTAGCAAAGAAAAATCCTTTCTTCATGTCAACAGATGGAGAGGAGTAGATATGGCCAATAAAGAAGCAAGGAATCAAGAAGGACCATATTCTCATCTGGGCACTGTAGACCAAAAGGAGACTGTCTCTGTAGGCACAAGATTTCTTTAAAAGTCTCAGTTCTCAGATTTGTACTAGACAATTGAAACTGAATTTTAACCTTCAAATCATCTTTATCAGCATCACTACAACAGCAGCAGTAATCAAACACAGAGATGAAATTATGAAACAGTGGTTAAAACTATTAGTTCCAAAACAGATGTTGGCCTGTGCCATAATATAAAGGAAACCAAGTTAGGTTACAAGGAATAAATAGGAATAATAATATGCTGGTGTCTATTACTTCCTCCTTCCAAAGCTCCACTGGCCTCAATGATCAAGCCACTTATTTCAGAGCAGTCACACTAAGATTACTCTAGAGTAAACAGCTCAAATATTTCAGACCATATGTTTTGCCACTTAATCCTTTCTGCGACATTCACTGGTGTGTATTTCAGTAGTAGAGTGAATGGTTTTCTTGGAAATACAACCTATAGCCCTATAGCTGTAATATATCAAGACAAGGCAAACGATTTGTAATCTCACTTTCTATAAAGCATAAGCCAGAACAGCTATACTTCTAAAAGGTGGAGTGAAGGTTTAACTCTAAACTCGAATTTCTTAGCTTTTCTCAGCTTTCCAGACCATGAGATTTAACTTCAAGTGAACATCTTCAGCCTCTCTGTGAATCTCTTGTCTTAAATAGAGTTTGCAAGGTAAATCTCAGCAGTATGGCTTTAGTATGATCCCTCCTAGGAAGAATGAATGTGAACTAGGCTATAAATTCAAGAGATACAGATCAGAGTCAGGCACTGGGAAACACTACTGGTACATCTTCAGTTAAAAGACTGGATAAATTGGGCTTGTTAACACTCAAGTTCAAAACTATGGATCCAGTTTTAAAAGCGTGCCAAAGGTCACACGTAAGACTTCAGGAAACATTGGGCTCGATATACTGTACTTCTGCCTAAAATGGACATGAGGAGGAATTTCAAACCACCATCCCAATCCATCAATAGGCCACTTGTATATAAAATGTATGGGACTGAGAGTTTAAAAACTAGCAGTGCCAAGATGAAGCAGAGCAGCCTTCTCATACAAAGTCAATGAGGTGTGGTGGATTAGAAAGCGCACCCAGCTCAGGCTGGGAGATTTAAGTTTAGATCACTGATCTGTCATGATAACTACCAGGGTTGCCTGTGCAAATCAGATTAACTCTCAACCACACCTATTTTACAGGACTGTTGTTATGCTATACCAGACTGCTTGGAGAAAGCTGAAATTTTCAGCACACATGAATTGATTTTTAACATTTTTACTTATCTCACAATTTCCCACTGAACTCTGGGAAGTAAAAATGAGTAAGATGTTCAGGATCATTTTAACTCTTGCAAAGGAGCATCATAATAACTCAGAATATCCCATTTCTGTCCACTCATCTCAAGGAGCATGAAAAATTACTATAAATTTTACAAACTGGGCCAGGGGATTTAAACATTAGCTTACTTAAGGCAGTGTATGTATTTGCATTTGGACTGAAAAGGTCTAGGTATACATTTTTGCTCTGCCATCAACTTTCCAGTTACACTGGACCAATAACTGTCTCTCAGCCTAAATGACCTCTGGACATTTGTGACAATAAAAGGGTCAAAACTCCATATATTCTACTCTGATCATTTTGAACAAAAACAAGCCCATGAAAAAGCATTCTGTCCAAGCTGATTAATTTATATTAAATTCATAGATAGTCTTTCACTTTACTGTCCTAGAGTGGAATACACATATATTCAGAAAATGATAAATAATATAAAGCTACTTTTAAAACTCTATCCACAATATAGTCCTATATAAATATTATGTATGCCTTCACAACAGGTAAGTGTACAACTTATTTCTTATTTTACTTCTGCTTTGTCTAAAAGAGGTCACCTCACCATCTCCCAGATATGAGTGCAGTGCACCCTCCCTATATGCAGGGATTCCGTTCCAGGAACTCTCACATAAAACAAAACAAAAAATGAATGCTCTGTCCCATTATCATCAATGGATGCAACATGTGTGCACCTGCACCAGTGTAGGCATGTGCCTGGTACATCCATTGACAATTGAGCATGAGATCTCACATGTGGTGAAGTTGTGCCAGCAGAGGGATCACTGGGCTCAGAACACACCTTACTGGATTCTATAGGTTCATGGGTTTTTGTCCACGTCTAGCCAATTATGGCATCTAACATGGTCTAGCACCAGATGCTTCAGACAGAATGTGATGACAGTTAGGAAATATCAGCATATTTTCAGCAATGCATTCCATGTCTTTTAGTGACATCTCCCAATGGTTTCATCTACATAATGAATAGCTGGGGAAGAAGAGTACATCTCCTGCAAGATGTCACAGATACATTTCCATGGCACTGAGCCATGTAACTCACCATTGTTACAGTTTGGAAACACCCCAAGGCAAAAGCAGAACCAGTATGACACAGGTCTCCAATTCCCTTTTTGTTTCATAATATTTTATTGGAAACAGATTTAATGAATATAAACCAACATATAAGGGAACAATACATCAGCATATCTACTGACTAAACTAAATGACTAACCACACAAACTACAACAACCACAACTCAAGAAAGGGTAGTAAGTTCACACACTTGACTTCCAACTCCTTAGAAAATGATATCAATAAAAAGTTATTATACTACCTCTAAGTTCTATTGATATCCATACATAGATGATTTTCTTAATAATCTGACCACTATAAATATATAAAATTGAATTTATGTTAAGACTTATAAAATACTGCACTATTACTTACTTTCAATGTAATCCTCTATATTCAAAATATTGTCTACAATAATTCTAATTTTTTTTACTCAAAACCTAATGTTCTCCCCTCACTTTTTCTTCAATATATTATAACTTCCCACTTCTTCTTAAATTCCTTCAAAGAGTTTTCACCAATTAAAGTTGTCAATATACCCGTCCCCGTCATGTCCAACAGCTTTAGCATCCAATTGTCTTGAGATAGTATTGTCAGTACCTTCTACGAATACAGATTTCTCGTCTCTGTTATATATTGTATAACTTTTACAAAGTTCTTATTCATCTGGTCATCCATCAGTCCCAATAGAAACTGTTCAGATTTTAAATGAATTTTATTCTTAAGAATGTCTTCCATCACCACTTCTGTAAATCTTCCTTGATCTCAGATTAGGTTTTTACATAGCTTCCGAAACAACTTTGTATTTTGAGTTTCAAAAATAACTCCTACATATTTCAATTTCTACACAATATAAAACCCAGTTTTAAGCATCAATAATTTTTGTTGATCTTTTATCATATTTTTGTCAATAAATTGTCTTTTTTTGATTTAGTTTAAAACCAGCCATTGCCCCATACTTATTTAACATCTTAAGTAAATCATCCACACATTCCAGAGAGTACAGCAAAACAAATCACTACATCATCAGCAAATGATCTTAACTTGTATTCTTGTTCTTTATCTTTATACCTTTAATTTTTTCTTCTTGTTCGATGGCTCTATTTAAGACTTCTTAAATTAATATAAACAACAGAGGTGATAAAGGTGATACTCCTGTTTTGTCCCTTTTTGAATATCACAAAAAATTGTTTTGTCACAATTCACCAAAATCTGTGCCTTCTGATCAGAATGAATTTCTGAAATCCATGTTATAAAATTCTGCCCCATTTCCATCTTCCTTAAAACTTCAATCATAAATGTCCACGATACAATGTCAAAAGCTACATCTAAAAATAGTATAGATGCACGTTTTTCATTATGAGCCTTTAAATATCCCAATTATTACACATCTTGTATTGCCCCTTATTTGTCTCTTTGGCAAAAATTCACATAGATCTTTATGTATTTTTATGTAATCTTTCTCCAAAATCAAAGCAGTTTTTATTCAAAAGAGATATTGGTCTATAATTCTTGGGATCTCTGTCTTCATTTGATATTAAGGTTGTGTTCACACTAGTACAACCTGCAGGAACTTTGCCCATATCTATAATATAATACATTAGTTTTTGAAGCAACAAATGCAACTGTTCTTCCAAAGTCTTGTAGTAGCTTGCAGGAAAGCCATCTCATCCTGGTGCTTTTTCAATGTTTTTTTTTAAAGGCTTCCACCAATTCAGCAACAGTTATTCTTTTATTAAAATTAGTCCATAGAGCATCAATAATAACTGATAGATTCTGTTAATCCAAATATGACTTTATCTTGTCCAAAGAGTCTCTCTTGTTTTTATACAATGTGAAAAAAATGAAAGAAAATCCTTTTAATCCTATCACTATCAGTTATTGTATTCTTCCCACCTTTGATTTCAAGGGTAACCTTTTTTCTTTTTCTTTCTGCAATTTATATGCCAGCCATCTTCCAGGTTTATTTGCAAATTTAAAGTACTTTTATCAAGCAAATTTCATTTTCCCTTCAGTTTCATGAACCATATTCTTTGAAAGCTGTTTCTCTAAATTTTTTATCTTTTTTAATAAAGTTAAATTATTATACTACATTATTACAGTACATTATCTCTATTATTTTTCTTGATTTCATTCAAAATAGCTTGCTATTGCATTTGTCATTTCTTTTTTAGCTCAGCATTCTGTAAATAAATAAAAAAAAAATTTCATCACCACTTTACCTGAATCCTAGACAACTTCAATCTCAGTACTTTTATTCAGATTATCTTCAACAAAAATTTCAAAGTTTCTTTAGGCTTTTTCAATGCATCCTTATTTCTAATTCCTTGTTTAATCTCCAATTAAGCTATCTCTTCCTTTCAAAAGTCAACAACAACAGGTTATGATCAACTAGCATTTTTTGCCAAACTTTCACATCCTTAACCATACTTGTCAAAAATTTAGATATCAAAAACATGTCAATCCTAGAAAGAAATGAGTGTCTTTTAGGGGAAAAAAAATACTCTCTGGACTGCCCATATTTAAATTCCCAAGTATCCAATAGTTGCAAATTATCCAACAATTCAAAAAAAATAGTTTAAGCAGTTTTCCTTGATCTTACTTCTTTTTCTTCTCTGATAATCCATCAATTCTAGGTTTTATCACCCCATTAAAATCTAGCAAAATGATCCATTCATCATATGACAATTCCAGACTCTTCTGTAATAATATAAAAAGCTGCATTATTTTCTGTTGGTGCATAGATGCCAACCACAAGGACTTTTTGTCCCTGAAATTGAATTTCCACACCTACAACTCAGCCCTCTTGAGTATTCAAAAATAAATAAATAAATAAAAATTAGGCTCGAACAGTAATTTGTGTAAATCACAATTCCTCTCTTCTTTTCATCCAAAGATGAAATAAATTCTTTTCCTAATCCACGGTTTATCAAAGATTGTTATTCCCCCCCCCAACATGGGTTTCTTGCAAGCACACCAAATCTATTTTTTCTCCAAATAATGAAAAGCCCTTCTTCTTTTAGCCACTGAATTCAGTATTCTTGTATTCCAAGATTTAAAAAAGGAGCCATTTTTAAGTTTCTTCATCTTGATAATCATCCAATCTCACCTGGGCCTGAGCTCTTTTCCCATTACTTGCATCTCCTGAGGCCTTGTCTGAGGGTTTCCCTTTCTCTCTTTTCTTGCATTCTTCTCCCCACTCCTTTTCTTATTTCAACAGGCATTCTCTTGCCTTTGGGACTGTCAAGGGCTATCTTCTTTGTTTGTAATATATCACATCTCCCCGCAATGAAATGGGATCCCATACTTTTTAAGCTTATTTGTCAGAAAGACATAATCCCCCTTAGCTAAAATACATGTAAGCCACTTAGAGAGCACTTAACTGACAAGCAGCATAGAAATACATATGCTCTTGCTAATGCTTTGTCAAGTTCCCCAGCAATCTCCTCTTTGCATTGGTAGAAAATCAGCCAAAGAATCACACACTCTTGCTTGAATATTCTTGTTTTGCTTCTCCAGTATTCTCCTTATCCTTAAGCATTTCTTTCTTTATCTCTCTTTCTCTCATTTGCAAAAGAGCCATTGCATCCAATTTTTTTTCTGGTCAGCAGTCAGTTTTTCAGTAATTTCTTCCAGTTTTGGAGTCTTTTTCTCCATCATTTCCATTCTACCATTCGTTTCATTTCAATATTTATTTTAGTCAGGGAAAGTCTTATTCCCTTCAAACCAACTTCATATCAATTCACAGTTGAGACATTTCCTCAATCAATATCCTAATCTCTTTCAGAACCATTTGGTTGGAATGCATCTCCCTACATGGATCTACTGAGATTCTTTTTGGCACTTGAGGTGTTTTTATTTCTGTTGCCAACGATGCTTTGGCTATTTTTGCGGCCTCTCTCTCCCTCTGCATTCTAAATCCAACATAGCAAGCTGACAGCTGTTAGTCTCTCTGTAAACTTTTAACATAGATTCTTCCTTCCATCGCTAGGTGTCAGCACTGCACAACAGCATCTACTCTAGATTTCTCTCCTTACGGGAAGGTTAGATACTGTTCAGTTAGAATTCATAACTACTTTACTTCCTGTTATTGTTTCTTTCAACACGTTCTTAGGTCTTATCAGTTTCCTACAGAAAGTAAATAGAAGTTTATATTCAAAAATTCAATTTCTTCATCTTAAAAAATTTCTTAGAAATATAATGTTTCTTTAAATCATGGTTTCTCTGTCCTCTGTCTCCGCTACTGCAGCACCAGACACATTATTTAGGTTATAAAACTCAGCACTTTGTAGAACTTAATTATCAAAATTAGTTCCAGTTCCATCTCTAAAGAGCCTTCTTAGGTGCCAAAACTTCATTACAGGAGATTAAGAAAATTACGCTTATGGAATTTAGCTGTCTAACAGCAGTGGCTTCATGGTAATGGGGATGATATCTTTCCAGGTCCCTTCTGATCTGCCAAGCACCCCAGGGGGAAAAACTAGTCCCCTTTGGGGCCTGGATTAGAGATCTTAACCAGTGTGGAGTCTCCTGAATCCCTTGTCCCCAAAGGACAGTTTAGCCAGTTTTCAATGTCCGAAACCAGTTCCTACTGTCTTTAGCACATTGCCCCCAGAGAGAGCTTCCCTGGGATCCAATGCAACACTCTGCCATTCCATCTTGAAGCAGCTTCAGTTCCCCCACTCCTAACCCACAAAGCTGCTTAGAAACTTAGCATGGTCACTTGTATCAAATGCCACTGGAAGATGAAGAATAATCAACAGAATTACATTTGTTGCCATTAGCTATAGTGACCAAGGCCAGCTAATCATGCTCTCTAAACTGTCTCGGTTTGGCAGAGACAGTCCCAATTAATTTTCAGCAATTCCACTTTTTTCAGCAGCTTTTAAGGTGACCCATTTTTGCTCTCCTCCTCTCACTTTCCCCCTTTATCCCCAATTTCAATTTCTACAAAATGAGTGCAAAGTGCAAGAGAAGTTTGCACTGAATCAGCTCACCAAGGGAGACAAGAAAAAATGAGGAGGAATTTTCCCTTTCCCAGTAGGCTCAGGCAAAAGCAAACTGCTGCAGCCTCTCCTACCTTGGGTGTTCTTCCAAATTAACAACTTTTACCATCCTGACTACACTCTGATGTTGCTTGGCCTCAGATGTTCCAGTTAGTTTAGATGCCCTCTCTGGACTAGCCCAACTATGCCATCTCATTCTGTCTTTCTAATTTTATCATCAAAGTGCTTGCAAAACTGTCACAGCAGGCCTTTAACAGTCCAATTGTCTCAACCTTTCAAAGTGAAGTTTAAATCCTACTATTAGTCCTGACTAGAGTAGATCCATTGAACTAATGTGTTTTACCTACATATTAGCTCACCATTCAACAGTTGATGGCATGTGTCTAGTCTAGTTGAGAATAACCAACAGGAGGCCGGCCTAGGTGTTAGCTCATTTACCACCTGGAACAGGCTGGGTAGATAGTGGTGGAAAAGTAAACTCAAATTCTTGCCAGCACCACAACATGGAAAGCACAGAAATGCACTGTTACCCATATCTGCTGAGATGTGCTGTGGGATTTACACCACAATTTGTTGTTGCGGGCACTCAGGAGTGATCACACCGATAACCTTGTTGACAGGTTTACTCTCAACAATTTTCTTATGCTGCAGTACTCCCAGATGAAAAATACCATTCTCATCATGGAGCACCTGCCTCCTACATTTTGGGCGATGTCTCTCTGTATTTAACACTACTCCATAGCTTAAAGCAATGTTGATCCAATCCTGAATGCAGAAATCCTGACACATCATTCTTTAAAACAACTAAAGGAGGATCACTCTCTAAAAGCCCATGTGACCTTTCAGCCTAAAAATCTTATTAGGCAGATGAAGGAACAAGAGGAGAATAGCAATCAGTTGTGGCTGTCAACTGTCTGGTAAAGGTAGGAGCCAAGAGGGAGAACCTCCCACTATTAAGATGCTGAGCTGCACAGACCAAAGTTTAAAGACATCAGACCCAGACTGCCCTAGCACACTTAGTCTGACTCCAGCTTGCTGAGCTGCTTTAAGCTCTCTGTCAAAATGGCATGAGTCTTAGCGATTCATTTTCCAACCTCAAGACACCAGTGGAGGGCAAACCTAATGCAAGCTGGGAGTAGCTGGATCAGCAAGATATGACTCTTATGTCTAAACAGGGCTTTGGGCTGAGCGGGGCTGGCTTAAAGCAACTTTCACATACCAAAACTCAATGGCTAAACGAAGCAGCTAAAGCACTTTCTCTGACCCTTTTGTCCTTAGTGGCAAGGGGAACAAATACACTCTGCTGTTATTGTCAGCCATGTCACATGCCGGCATAGAAAGAGCCAAAGAATATTAGTGCTAGAAATTCCTTGATCAATCTAGCCAGCTAAAAAAGAGAAGGGGAAAAACCCCCCTAAACATCCAGGGATTGTGGCTTCCAAATGTTTACACCATCACTATAAAAGTATTTCGTTCCATTTGCAAATAAGAGCGGGGAAAAGATTTAATACATCACTTTTAATAAAGCCTTCCTTTGAAAAGAAATAAATATTTCCAATTCAGATTCTTTAAAAAGAAAGTGAAAACATTCACTTCAAACTACAGTGACACTACCAGAGATAATAGCTCTAGGAAGAGGCGAAGCATGTTTGGTTCCTTGGCCACACAAGCCTCCAACAAACCACCACAGAAACTATCATTATAGATCTTCTGTTGACTTCTCAACCTTTCTACACCCAGAATCCCCTTGAAAACACAGTAAATGACTAAGGCCCACTAATCATAAACTGGTATCAGATAACTACTACTGATATTTTATATTGATATCAAAACCCTCCTTGGCAATGGCTAAATTATTTGGCACAATGATTTTGTTATAGCAGCAAGCTTCATAATTAATAATTTCACAATTCAGTTTTCTTCAAGTGACGAGTAAATTTTTAGTCAGTATATACCTAGTTTGGTTGTTTTAAAGTAGTGCTAACATATGCTACACGGGAATTTAAGAGTCATGTGTACAACTGAGGAAAAATAACAATACAAGATGAAGGGGGAAATGTGTTGACACTGCATTTCCATCACATGTTTGTTGTTAACATTTTGTCATGCTAACTGCAAGATTATTTGCACCAAGGTACCAAAATAAGACAAATTCGAATTTGGGATAAGGTTAACATCAACAATGTAAGCCCTGCAAGCCAGGTGCTGGCTTCTTTTCAGATATGCAGAACTCTGCTGAACAAAGTATACATTCCTGTTCTATAACAGAAGTTTTAATGGGAAAATGGCTACTTTCTTTCTGATTCAAGAAACGTCTGGCTTTCTAGTCCTTCCAAGATGATATATGAGCACTCAGCTCAAATGTATATCATCATCTTTATATTTATTTATGTCCTACTTTTTTCCTGGTATAGTAATTAAAAAAAATAGTTAAAAATCTTGAAATACAGAAGTTAAAAGACAAATTAAAAACATAACTGAAACACAAATATTCACAAATGAATCTGTTACTCCACTGGAAAATCCTGTCCCAGGGTCTACAATTTTGATATTAAATATGATTTCATGTGCCTGAGAGGTCGCCCAAATGAGCACGTAGGCAGCCACGATAAAAAACCAGGTCAGTAAGCCAGTAAAATCCCCAGTCACGTAGCCCCAGGAGACCTCAAGCTGTGCAAACCCACAGTAAACAAAGGGTCCTCAGCCCCTGAGAAGCTGACTTGAGGGGATTAGCGTGTTTGTCCCAAGCTGAGCAAATATCCTATCAGGCGAGGACCATTTACATGAAATCACACCACAACCTAATGCAGCTGAAGATCCTGAGACTTTGGCAACACCTTGTAATCTCATCACGCAAAGGAAGTTACCATTGTGGAGCTTCTTTCTCATTGCAACACCCATTGTTCTCCCTGGGAAAGGATTAGCCCTCCAGGTACTTTTTCCTCTACAAATAGTCCCAGTTTTTGACGGGTTCTTTGGATCACTCCTGGTCATCCCAGCTGACCATTTCTCCATCCGTTGAGTAATCCCCTTAGCCCTCTGTGCTGAGTTCCACCTCTCCGCTGTTTTTCCTGGACCAAGGACTTCAGGAAAAGGTGCTGTATCACCCCGGCTACACCCCCTTCAATATTCCCCTATCCAGTTTCCTCTCTTTTTGCTTCTTAATAGGTCTTGAGTGAGTGTGTGAGTGATTGTATTGCTGCATGAGATTTTCAATCAATAAAATCAATTATTGGACCTTTTTGTTTGGTTTTTGGCTTGGCCTGACCCTGTAAAAACTGGGTAAAAAGACCCCACTAGGTTACCCTGCCTCTCGTATTGCTATTGCTCATGCTCTGGCTAGTTTCCATTCCCCATCACGTGGAGCACATTGAGGTGTTTCCCAAGGGACTCCAGGGTAACAAATCACATACTGAATGATTGGTGAAATAAAAACCTCTTTGCTTGTCTACAGAAAGAAGGTAGGGAGGGTGCCAGTCTGACTATCTGTGAAGGGAGTTCCAGAGCCTAGGAGCATCTACTGAAGAGGCCCTCTCCCGTGTTCCCACCAGGTGCACCTCTGAAGGTGGTGGCACAGAGAGAAAGGCCTCTCCAGCAGATCTCAAAGCCTGGACTGGTTTGTGAGGGAGAATATGGTTCTTCAAATAACCTGGACCTGACCAGTATAGGGCTTTAAAGGTCATCACCAGCATTTTGAATTGTGTCTGAAAGAGACCAGCAACCAGTGGAGCTGTTGCAAGAGGGACATTGTGTGATCCCTGTAGCCAACCCACTTAACAATCTGGCTCTGGCTGTTTGGACCAACTGAAGTTTCCAAACACTCTTCAAAGGGAGCCCCACATAGAGCATGTTACTGTAATCCAACTGGGATGATACCAAGGAGTGTGTCACCATGGCCAGGTCTGACATCTCAAGGAACAGGCACAGCTGGTGGACAAGCCATGACTGTGCAAATGCACTCTTGGCTACTGCAGAAAGCTGTGCCCCCAGCCTCAGAATTGAGTCCAGGAGCACCCCCAGGCTGTGAACCTGTGTCTTCAGGGGAAACGTAATCCCATCTAACACAGACTGAATCCCTATTCCCTGATATGCCTTTCAACTGACCAGGAACACCTCCATGTTGTCTGGATTAAGTTTCAATTTGTTTACCCTTATCCAGTCTATTACTGATGGCTGGCAATGGTTTAGAACCAAAACAGCTTCCTTGGCTTGTAGTGGGAAGGAGTAATAAAGTTGGCTGACATCTGCATACTGATGATACCAAATCCCAAAATTCCAGACAATGTTTCCCAGCAGTTTCATGTAGATGTTAATACCATGGGGAACAGAACCGAGCCCTGAGGGACCACACAGGCCAAAAGACACGGGATCAAATAGGAGTCCTGTTACTGCAGTTTAGGACTACTTGGAGATACCCCTAGATATCTTTTTGATATCATAATTTGGATCTCTTCCACCACCCCTCTCCATGTGTTTGTGAGGCTCCCGGACAAGCACAGAACTAGGCTCGGCCACTAATTGCTGAACATTCCATTCTCCACCCAAGCAGGCCAGAAATAGCCAGATCCTTGCTTTAGGAGACCTCTCTGCAAACACCCTCATTATGTATGCACACTGTTTACAAAGGACTCCCTGCCCCGAGCAGGCAACCTGGCAAGCTGAATACTCAACTGCCAAGCACTGAGCATTTGCATACTGGCTAATTCTTTGTCAATTTGGACTTAACTTAACTTAATCATGCTAAATTCTGACCTTTCCAAAGCTTTGTCCCGCTTCTAAAACTCATTGTTTTCCCCAAGTATGGGAGTCACATTTCCCTCTATAAAAACCCCTGATTCCGAGACCTTCCTCGGATCGCTCCCGAGTTCCAGACCGCCTTGCTGCCGCTTTGCTTGGCAAGCTTCCCTTCAGCTCCATGTGCTGAGATACATCAAATCCCAGCATCGCTCTCTATCTTCTTTCCGGGCTTCAGGAACAGGTTTCGTATCACCCGAATCAACTATCCCTCTGAAAATCCCGCTATCATACTCAAACCTTTATTTTCCTTAGTTATCTGTGTGCGTGTGTTGCTTACATTGTGTGCCTGTATTTAATAAAGATCATTCATTATTTCCAACATGGTTTGCTTCTTGACTTGGCCTGACCCCGTAAACATTGGGTTACAAGATCCTGCTGCGTTACCCTGCCTCTCGCAGTGCCAACCAGTGCTCTTGACTAATTTCTCCATCTTGTGTAATTGTAAGGCTATTTAGGTGTCCTTCCCGGGACCCCCAGTAAACAGGGTAACAGTCTCCCAGCACCACCTTCTGAGTTTGGGCCTCCAGGAAGGAATGGAGCTACTGTAAAACAGTGCCCCCAAGTCCCATTCTTGCAGGGCAACCCAGAAGGAGACCATGGTCATTGGTATAAAAAGCTGCTGAGAGGTCCTCCAGAATCAACAGAGACACACTTCCTGTGCCTAGTCCCATCAAGGCAACCAAAGTAGTCTCAATCCCATAGCCACACTTGAAACTAGACTGAAGTGGATCTAGGTAATCCATTTCATCCAGAGACCCCTGGAGCTGGGAGGCCACCACACACTCTAAAACCTTGCCCAGAAATGGGATGTTAGAGATTGACTGATAATTATCTAAAATGGTGGGATCCAGGGATGACTATTTTTAGTAATGGTTTTATAATAGCAGGCTGGAACTGTACCTTCTTTTAAGGAGGCATTAACCACAACCTCCACCCATTCAGTCAGTCCCTCCTAGCTTTTTTAATAAGCCAGGAAGGACAAAGATCTAGAGCACATGCGGTGACTCTCTTATCTCCAAGAATCCTGTCCACATACTCAGGCTGTACAAATTATCAGTGGACAAGCAGTGGCCAGAGTTACATCCACAGGATCTGTATCAATCATAGCATCCAAGTCAGAACAGATCTAAGTAATTTTATCTGCAAAGTACCAGGCAAATTGTTCACAGTGCACAGTTGAGTGATCTGGATTTTCCGCTCTTGGGTTTATGTGTAAAAGAGCCCTGACCCTCAAAACAGCTCTGCTGGCTGGGTCCCTGCAGACACAATAGAGGCATAAAACAATTTTTCCTTCGCTGTCTCTATTGCCACAGAGTAGGCTCTCAGATAAGTTCTAGCCTATGTTGAATCGGATGCACTCTGAGTCTTCTGCCAACATCACTCTAATTACATTTTCACATGTTTCATTTCCACCAACTCCCTTGAAAACAGGGGGGGCAGTTTGGCCCCACTTTGTGAGAGAGGATACTCAGGACTGATCATGTCCTCCATCCTGGCCATTTTCCTATTCCAGAGATCAGCCAGGACTTTGACAGGACCCCTGTCAAGGCAGCAGAAAACTCCCAAGAGCTATCAGAAATCCATCTGGATCCATAAACCTCCTGAGAAGGACCATCTTAATAGGTCTCCCCCTAGCAGAGGTTCCAAGTCCCAGCAAGTCTAAACCTCACCAGGTGGTGATCTGTTCATGACACTGAAACTATAGATAGGTCTTCTACTCCCAGATCACATTCACCCCACCCACCATAGAAAACAAGGTCTAGTGTGCCAAGCAGCAAGAGTAGGGCCAGATACCACTTGGGACAGACCCATGGTTATCATGGCAGATATGAAGTCCAGAGCTGCTCCCAACAGGGTGGTCTCAGAGAACCCAGAGAACTGCAGGATAGGGCACCTGTACAAGGGGATGGAAGTTCAGTAGACTACCATGACCCTGCCTCCCTGACTCCCAGGTCTCGTCTGCTGCTGAACAGAGAACCCTAGCAGACAAAGCTGAAAGACATTAACTGCACCCCCAGTTTCATCCAACCAGGTCTCTGTGATGCATGCCAGGTTGACATGCTTATCCAGGATCAAGTCCTGAATGGCAGGGGTCTTCCCATTAACCGACATGACATTCACCAGCAACATTTTCAACCTAATGGTAGTGTTGCCAGGACCATCCAAGTTATTTGAAATGGGCATGATTTTAGGGACAACTAAACCTTATTACTGTCCTGTTGTTTAACATATAACTGTCACTGCTTTCCACATCTCCCCCTGCACAGTATAACTGCCCCCTCAGGTCTGGTATCTGCCTTCATCTCTCCAGAACATGTCTTTCTTTATGGTAGATTGGATGTGCACTTCCAGATGATTATGTAATGATAGTTGTAGTAATCAAGGGTAAAATTACAGAATGCAACCCTCCTCTTCTTCCAAGTAGCATGACAGGCTCTTGCCCTTGTGTTCCCCCTGAAATGGCTTCCCTAAAGGGGCAACCCTCTTTTGGTGACATCCTGCTTTAGTGGCAACTCCACCAGCAGTGGACCCACCCTTGCTGGACTCCTACTTTTATCTCTCAACTCCAGACCTGGGGCAGGTGGGACTGGCTGGCAGAGTCTGCTGAGTCACAGCTGATTGTGGGCCTGAGCCTGCAAAGACATGGAGAGGTTTGCCATTATATTCCTCTGAGGCTGAGAAGAGTGTGATTTGCCCAAGCATCCAGTGGACCACCATGGATGACTGGGGATTCCAGCCCTGGTTTCCCAGAATTCTAGTCTAACACTCAAACCACCACACCACAATGGCTTTAATACTATGTATTTATATTACGTACTAACAAATCCAGGTCCCAGGTTCCATATGATAAAGTCCTAAGAAGAAAGGAATAGAATAAACTAGAATTAACAGTGCAGTATAATACATATAAACTCAGAAAGTCCACGTTTGGGAGAGTATGTTTCCATACATTTGGAAGTGATTAATATATATCCAAGCAAAGGATCTTAATATAATAACTTAGCTTATTAAATTGAAATATGTGTGTCTGAACCAATCCATTGTTTGGAATTGTTCGTTGTATATGTTGCAATAGACACCATTTTAAAAGATGAAATTCCTCCTGTTTATGTCATGAGGAATGCCTCAGATAAGATGGCATCTGTATGTATATTTTTTTTGTTAGTACTTTCAATAATACAATTAACCTTGAAAGAAAATCAAAACATCTTAAATTGATGAATCTAAAACAACAAGTTTACCAGTGCTACAGGCCGAATAATATGCTCTATGAAGTACCTCTGGCCAAAAAAAAAAAAAGTAGTTAGAGCAGTATTCCTGTTCCAAACTGATAAATATAAAAGACAAAGTAAAGATACTCTCTAATGCTCTATTTCATGTATTAGATTTTCCCTCCTTTTGCCCCCTGTGATCACACTAAACTCATATGGAAGGTTTTTGTACTGTGTAAAGAAAAATTGCTACAGAAAGCACAGGCTGCTTGTTCTAACCCCCTCCAGAAATTTTGTTGTGTTGTTGTTATTTCAACAGTTAAATTTGAACAAGGACTAAAACTACCTCCAAAATGCTTGGGGAGTAGAAGAACTTGAGAAGGAGATGAGGGAGCTACTGAGATGGCAGCTGGCATTCTCATTTGCTGTCATTAGCTTGGATCACATGTCCGTATGGGGAGAATCATTTTCTAATTCTTACTGGGAAGAAAAGAAAGCCGGAAAAGAAGGAGCATTCATTCCATGTCATTCAGAAAAGACCTTAAAGACCTTTTTATTATGTTGCCGTCTTCAGGGAGTTGGCTAGGAGAGTCCAATTTCAAGCACAATATCCTAACTAGTACTGGAAAACAAGGTTCTGTATAAGTATTCACCCATCCTCCCACAGTGCATGTGTATGCACACAATTACAGGGTTAGGGGGAACCTAATGCTCATGTTAATTGTTATCCTTTGAATCTTCACAAGGGTAAAGAGATTTACTTGAGATAATGTTCCAACAGGGTCCAAACTTAAGTTCTGGTAAAATATGGCTATGATCATATAGGCTGGCACTGGTCTTCCTGAAAGGACATTCTTTGCATAATCCATTGGGCAAAGCTAGAAGAAGTTACTTTTCTATACTTGCTGAACAATTCTGGGAGTTGTAGTCCAAAAAGTAACATTTCCAAGCTCAACCAGAGTGCTCCACATAGGCAAAGCGCAATGGATAATGCAATGGGAATAGTTATTCACTGTACAGTGGGCCTTCCACTTTTGCAGGTTCAGCATTTGCAGATTCATGGGTTATTTTTTTTATTTTTTTAAATCTTACTCTATATGCTACTGCCTTAGAAAAAATATGTTCTCTCAAGGAATCTTTACTTCTCCTATTATAAATCTATGGTCTACTTCTGGCAGATGTTGCATTGGAGGACCTAGAGATTCCTAGAGTGAAAACTTCTCTAGGGATTGCTAGCTCCTCCAGCGTGACTCTATGGCCCACTTCTGCCAGAAGTGGATCATTGAATTGCACTGGAGGATCTAGAGAGTTCCTAAATAAGCATTCTCAGGTTAAAAAAATATAGCATTTGTGATTTTTATTTTTATTCACATTTTCCCACTTTTGTGGGGTCTTGCACCCCTAACTCCTGTATGCTGACAAACTGAACTTCCAACCAACATTTGAGGTCAGATAATCACTTCCCTATATTCTCACTGTAGTACATATTTAGCATGGTTTCATGTACAGCAACAATGTTAACTTATTTGAATCAATTATGATGTTTAGGCCTAAACAGAAATTAGACCCCTACAGGGCTACAGAGCTACTCCCAAAAGATCATCTTGTCTGTGATGTGAAACCCAAAAAAGAAATAAAGGCAGTACGAGTCTTGAATGGCACCCCAAATTCCTGTCATCTGAAATGTCTGACTATTTATCTCATAATAAAGCTAGCCGTTGCTGATCCATATTTGGACTAAATCAAGTGAATCTTTGGAGCGGTTTATTTCTTGTAATACATGAACTGTTGATGTGCTATGAGAGAAACAATGAAGGAGCTTAGAAGAAGCGGTAAGGAGGAGATCACCTGTGGAGCTAGAGGAACGTTAAGACAGCTTGAAGGAACACTTGAAGGAATGTTTCTCCATATATATGCTTCCCTGAGGTCTGCCAGAGGATTCTTCCTCTGTGCTCCAGCAGTCAGGGCACTATGTTGCGGGAGGACATGGGGGAGTGCTTTCTTTACTGTGGCAGCCCATTTATGGAACACCCTCTCCAATTTGGGCCAATGCTGCTATCATTCCAGTGCCAAGTAAAAACATGGTTATTCTCTAAAGATTTTGGGGCATAACATGTGCATGGCTTTAAATTGTTTTAAACTATTTTTGGTTTTAATTTTTTTAAACTTATTAAATTGTTTAATATGTTTATAGACTTTTAAAATTATTTTCATTATTTATACTGTTTTAAATTTATTAGATTAGTTGCCTGAGATCTCTAGTTAGAAGGCAGGATGTAAATATTTTAAACTCCCTCTCTCTATCTATATCTATATCTATATCTATATTCTTCACTAGGACCTTGGGAGGCTAAGGTCTGAATCTCCACTTAAGCAAGGGAAGTCACACACTTTCAGCATGTGAGAAGGCAATGGCAAGCCTCCTCTGAACAAATCTTGCCAAGAAACCCCAGGACAGGGTCAGCATAAACTGGAATCAACCTGAAAGCACATAAGAACAACAGAAATAGTTGGTAACCTGACAGATATTAGCTGGTTAACCCCCCAAAAAATCTCAAATTCATTACTGCACTCCATTAACATTCTATCTCAAGAACTGGAAAAGTGATCCTCCATATGTTGGACTGCAACTTCCAGCATTCCTCACTGTTAGCTATACTGGCTAGACTTCAAGGAATTGCAATTCAGCAACATCTTGAGGGGTCACATAATTCCCTTTCCTCCTTTAACTTTATTGCCACTTAAAATTGCCAGGTTACAATGCTACAGAAATGGAAGATTTCTCCCTCCTGTCATGTAGCTTCTACAACCCACCCCCGTGTGATGTAGTATATCCACAGCCAAGTTCTTCTCGAATAAAACAGAAAAATATCATTTGTGGCAGAAAGAATCTTGGACCGGCAGTTGGAAGGAGGTATTATTCCTTTTTCTTACTCCATATTCCTGATTCAAACTCTTTCATAGAGTTGCTGTTTTTCCTATGGAAAACTTACAGGCATCATGCAGGTAACTATTCCTGCTGCTTTTCCACAGATATCACTGTGCTCCAGTTTTCTCCTTTCCATTAGCGATTCTGCTAGTGGACTCTTGTTCCTTAGTTTCCCTATTTTCTGGGACCTTCAGCCTTCAGTCTGAAGCCTAGTAGGTGGTGGGAACAATATCTGAAATAGTATTGAGAAAACCCTGATGAGAAGAATCCTGATGAGAATGGTTATAATTCAGAACTTATTCTATCCAATTGTGCACATGGTTGTTTCGTGCAGAAAGCAGCACTTTCTGCAAGGTAAATGGCATTTTCTGTGCAAAACAATTACATGTGAATTTTGCACAGAATAAGTCCCAAGCCATGACTAGTCATACAGTATGGCACAGTGTCCTAAGATGTTTCACAGCAAGAAGAAAACTGATAAAATTACTCATTGTTTCCTTTGAGAAGAAAACCAGTGAATAATTACATCCCTACTTTGGACATACCCTGAGACAACATGGCTCATTGGAAAACATGATAAGGCTCAGTAAAGTGGAAAGCAGTAGGAAAAGAGCAGGAGATTATAAAAACATCAACTGAATAAAAGAAGCCATGGCCCTCAGTTTGCAAGACACTGATCAGGGACTCTGATGACTGGGGCCCTTGGTCTCTTTCATAGCGTTGCCATAAGTCAAAGGCAATTTGCTTGCAAACATTTAGGACTTAATTGAAATTTTGATTCCAGAAAAATTGATTTTTTATAGATGATTAACTTCAAATTTATTGATTGATTGATTGCTATCCATTTTCATCCTTAGGTAGCTGGTATGTTCATGGACATTCCATACCACCATATCAGTTCAACCAATCTGCATGGAAGTCTTCATTACTACTAATATAATATACTAAAAGAGCAGTGGTTTCAGGTAATGACTTATGTTTCTCAATACACTGAAGATCACACTTCAGCATCTTCTTTTCTGCATATTATTCCATCTATATGTCTTGGGAGATACAAATAGATTTTGAAAAATAGATTTAAATTAAAAGAAGAATATATCCTTAATATGGCATTTTTTTTCTGAAAAAAATGTTCTTTATTGGAAAGAACCTTAGAAGAAGATTACTGACAATTAAATCCCAAAACACTGAATGATTTAAACAGCAGGAATTTGTATAAATAGCTTTTCTTCTCTCTTGCCTTATAATTTCTGTCAAAAAATAATTATGGATGTACTGAGGTTCTTCAGATGCCTAGTAGAGGAGAAAAATACAACAAAATCCAAAATCCACAAAATAGTAATACCATTATTGACCAACTAAAATGCAGAAAATACACTATTTAAGCTTTCAAAGTTTCACTAGCTTCTTTACCAGGCAAAGATGCTAACAATCATACAAGAGAAGAAAAGTAATGAAGTTAGAGTCATAGGCCAACATTTTACTGGATGAGGTGGGAAATAATTTATGTGAACCAGCTTTCCATCAGGGCTGGTCCAAGACTTTTTGACAACTGAGGACAAAGACATGACAAGATGGCACCTTCCTCTATTCCACATACAGAAACTTTCTGGACTAGCAGTTTTACCTCACAAATTTTACTTTGCTTTACAAATTTACTTCAATACTGTCAATGGGATAAAACTCTTTGCTATACCCAAGGGCAATAGGCTAGTTTATAAGGTACAGGACAGACTCTATGGCTCACATAATCCAACCTCCAACAGACATGGATGGCTAAGAAGCTATCAGTCTTGCTCTCCAGCATCTGCTGTGCAAGGTGACTGCTTTGCTGTGCCTTATGGTAGAGCTAGTTGGGCAGTTTCAAATATGGCAGGTTCTGCCAAAGAATAGTACTGAGTTACGGGGTGGGGCTAAATATATGTGTAAAGGGAAAACCAGAGAGGGAACTTGCCATTCCAAGTCTGATTTGAAGACTGGGAGATTTGGCTAGGGCTTAGAAACCATTTCAGCTTCTCATGCTGCCCACCAGAGGACTCTATTCTGCAGTGCTGGGAGCAAGAGAACTTTTTCGTCACAACTGTGTACAACCACAGGATGAAATTAGGGTCCAAGGTAGGTTGGGAATGCAACATCTTGTGTTTTTTGTTGTGGTGGTGGTGGTTGTTTTGGCTGCTCACTATCCACTACATACCCTTCCCTTAACTGAGAGGTGTCACTTAAAAAAAAAACTTCCATATTTTCTTGTATTTGTGTCAAACAGCAAGTGAAGCATTCCTCCTATGTCATGCTTACAAGTTGTGGGGAAGGTTAGACCTGCTATATTTGTGTTCAATAACAGACTTAGTGAAAAGATCTCAATACTACCCCAGCTGTTCTGCCTTTTGACTCTATTCCATGTCAATTCCACATATTTCACTGTGTGACTGTAGGTGGAACACTCTTTCTAGAATTTACATCCTCCACCCCAATTTTAATTACAAATACAGATCTCTCTCTCTCTTTTCATGCACACACATAGCTGATGGAAAGTCTCATTTCAGTTTTGTCCAGAGTATGGAACCTAAGTCCGGGATCTTCTTAGGCTATTTCTGCATGAGGGGGTTGTGCTGCTGTGGGGCCAGGATGGCAGCAGTCAGCTGGTCGTGTTTCTTCACAATGTTATTGTTGGCCTGCACCCCCCCCCATTGTTGGCCTTGCCCTCAATAGGCATGCACTGTATTTGCAAAACAGAAAAAAATCATTTTATATCTACCATTGTGCAGCACTGCCATCCTTCCTGGGGATGCCTCCCTCCCCAGTGCAGCAATGGCAAGTGCCCAGCTGCACTGCAAAGAGAAGAGGTAGGGCCAGTGTGCTCCTCTCTGCAGTGACCCAGTGATGTACAAAGGAGGGTGTTTCTGGTGCGCCTCCCTTCCAGCCAGGGCTGCAATGGAAGGACTTCACAGAACCCCGTCATATGGAAATGGCCTTAGTCTCTTAATGTAACTAGAGGTTATACCAGTACTTTTTCCAGCTCATGCAAGAAGGTATCCAGTACCTCCTTGCACAACAGCTTTTCCCAGGTTATGCAATGGCTAGGGGAGAGCACCTGAGCATAACTCTGCCCCTCTGCCCCAAACAACCACTGACTGTCAAATGGTGTGCCTAGAGAGCTCCCTAGCACCATCATAAGCACATACCTTGTTGGAACTTTACACTCTGCCAGTGTCAATCAGGCTCCGTGTCTAGGGTTTCTAGTTCAGGACTGTTTCAGGCCCTGAGATTTTCAGGCCAAAACCTGAGACTAGGGATAGCCACTGGTAATGTCATCAAGCATTATGTATTAATTACCAACTACTATTGCTCACAGCTTAGCATTCGAACACTCACATACACATTCATGCATGCACAGATAGCATACTTTCCTGTTTGGAAATTAAGATAGAAATGTAAGAGGACTGTTCCTAGGTTAAGGTGAAATGGAGGAGTATTATTCCTTCTTATTTACTTAGAGAGAGAGGTTAAAGACCATTTAATCTTGCCTACATGCTTCTACCAAGAATGGGGAGGCAGAGTAGAGGTAAGCCCTGGCTTTACAATAACCAGAAAGAAGGAGGAAGCTAAGTAAATACACAGACTCTATCTCCCTGCACAGAGAGTCTTTGCAAGTTGCAGCAAGAAATCGATGAAGCCTTACAAATTGTAGCAAGCTGCTGCTTTCCTACCTGTGTTTGAGAATTGCAGACAGTACTTGCCTGGAGCTGATTTCCCCAAACTGGAGAATTTGTACCCTTGCTCTCCTGTCTAGAACAATTCTTTAAAACTGGAGACTGGTCAGACCCAGAGATGTGGCAATCCTATCTAGGTCTAAGACTGTACAAGACCCAGTGGACCCAACCTTTGAATCTGTATGTCTTTCATGCTGTGTGCCTTCAAGTTGTTTCCAACCTATGGTAACCCTAAAGTAAAACTATCATGGTGTTCTCTGGGGCTGAGAGTGTGTGATGTGCCCAAGGTCACCCAGTGGGTTTCCATGGAAATCAAACCCTGATCTCCACGGTCATAGTCCAATGCTCAAATTACTATTACCGTTAAAACAAATTTGTGGGCTGACACATTTGTTTCACCTCTGCCTTCCCAGACATATCAGACCATTTCTCTCTCTCACCCTCTGCTCTTTACCCTTCTTATTATATCACATTTCCTTAAAAGCTAAGAGTGGAGCAGAAGAATGTGCCAGTGGAGCAGATTATGTGACAGATTGCATGTTGCATGGAATTCTCCTCCTTCTCTTCCTTCTGATCCTTTTAGCAAAAGCCTGAGACAAAAGAGAGTGCTTGATAAAACAAAAGTGACAGAAGAGCACTCATTCACTATGAGGCTTAACATAATATTTTATGTGATCTCAATCAGTTCTACAGGGTTTCCCCTTAAAAGGCCATTATGGTACATTAATTGTGATCTCTGGCACTTGGCCAACATAGTCCTCTCCATATTTTAAAATTCCTGAATACAAAAGTTGTGTCGACATAGAACTTTACTTTAATAAAAGCACAGAGCAGCCAGCTTTGGTTACAGTGTTTCATTTCTTCCTTCTGAAAAAAAAATTTTTTTTATATTCCAGTTTTAAATGAAAGGAAAATACAAATGCTTGTGACCAAACTTTTGCCTACAAACTCTGCAGGATACCCTCACTAAAATGGCTGAAAACAAAGTGATGTAAATAATTCAACCTGTAGTGTACCTATAAAACTTGCCAAGAAATGTCTGGTTGGATAAGAAACTGCTTCCTGTTTAGCACTGCATTCTGGCACTGCCCCAAACGATGTCAAGCAAAGCTCACTTAGCACACAGTTTGAGAGGAGGCACCAGCAAACTTAACTCAGAGCAATGATTGTGGCTCGCTCTTTTACCCATGCTTAGGACTATGCTTTTAATTATGTGTGTGTAAGGCATAGAAACCCTGCCTTCTAATTTTAAAATAATTAAACACGGCTTCCAGTCATAAAACAGAAGAGTAAAATAACAAAATAACATTAAATCATAAACCACATGCCTTAAAAATACATTGCAGTAAATCCTGCCTGAAAACAACAGCAAATTAGCTCTTATTTAGGCCCATTCATTTATAGACTCTGGCACCTGTTTGGAAATTCCTCTGTCTCGTCTGAATAAGTTGAAAAGGAAAAACAAAGTTCATAGTCAACATGTGAATGAAATCTGACCCAACATCCTGAGATGATCTCCCCTAGAGAGATGGAGTTGTTAAGGAAAAACTGCAGAGAGGAAGACACTGAGCTCCATGAGACTCTATCACAGACGTACTAGGGTACATAGCAAAAATGGCACCACAGTCTGAAACTGATTTGCCAGATAGAATGGAACCATCAGAGTGTGGCACCCCCAGTTCCCACTTCTGACAGATGATCCAGAAGGAAACTTCAGTCAGTTGTCTCAAAAGCTTCTGAGATGCCCAAGAAAATTAGCAGTGTCACTCTTTCCCTTTCCCTCTTCTGGTAAAGGTCTTCCAGGATAACTGAGCAGTTTCAATTCCCATCCATATCAAGGATACATGTTACTGGACTCCAATAACATGCACCCTTGATATACCCATCTGCTCCAGCTAGCCTAGTTAAGTTTGAGGTATGACAGGAGTAGAAGTGTTTCAGCATCTGGATGGCCATTTCTATACTATGATTCCACTTTATTTAGTGTGTCTGAATCCTATTGAATCCTGAGGTTTTATAGTTTGAGTACGCACTCAAAGAGCTCTCTGACTCAGAATTCTAAATACCTCACCCTAAGTTCCAAATCCCAGGACTCCATACAATGGAATCATGGCAGTTAAAGTGGGATCATAGCAATATACCATGTATCATGAAAAGGCCCCAGATCTAAATTGTCAGTGTCATTCTCAGGGAACATTTGAAAGTGAGTTACCACTATCTGTTTAAAAAACTTGTATGAACAGAGAAAAATTGTCGTGTTATTGTAATTGTAATTGTAAAAGTTATCATGTAATTGGCCAGCAGAGCCTCAGAATCCATGAAGTTGGGGTTTCTTAGGAACCAGGTATTTAAAAATACTGTCTGTCCTCCACATTCATGGATTTAACTTTCACAAATTTGATTATGCATGAGTTTCTAACTCCTCACCCCCACTTTGTCTTGCATGATTATGCTTCTTCCAGTTTGTCAGAGGAGGCAAATTCAGACCTAAGGCCTTTCTGCCCTACACTGTTACAGTGCTCTTATTCCACTTTCAACAACCTATCGAGTCCTGGGGTTTGCAGTTTAGGAAGGGGCATTTAGAATTCTCAGCCAGAGAGCTCTTGGGCCTCAGTAAACTACAAACCCCAGAATTTCACAGGATGTTGAAAGTGGAATAATAGCACTATAACAGTGTACTGCAGAAATGGCCTCAGTGAAGTGGGCTGTATGACTTTTCAGAGGAAGTAACGTGAGAGGTGGAGAGGAACTGGTCAGGATAGGTAGGGAAAGGCAGTTGATAGCAGTGGCTGCCACCAGTGTCTTTAAAACCAGCTTGAGTTTGCCTCCTCTGAGAATCTGAGAGATGTGTGAATTTTCTGAGGTGTGTAGTAAGTGAAATTTGGGGTGAGTGTCTTTTTGGAAGATGAGAGATGGGGGGGGAGAAGAAGGCAGCTGGATTAGTTACTGCTGCAGCCAGTGGCAGCTTGTAAAATCCACTTCATTTTCCAGGTGCAGTATTTGTGATTGTTTTTTACTTTCGCAGTGGTCCTGCACGCCAACTATCATGAATATCAAGGGACAATGGTAGATTTTTCAACTGCACAAATGCCCCCTCCTCTAAACAATCAGAGAGAAGACAAAGCATACTTTTCTCCTTGCTTATATCCTTTATCAACGGTGACAGTTTCTCAATAGAAGTCAGTAATTCTTATATGCTCTACAAGGATGATTTGTCTATTAATCTTCAATTAGAAAGTAACAAATATACGTAGTCCTCATCAGACTTCTGCTGCCAAAATGGATACCTTTCAACAATCTCCTTCCCCAATTCCCAGTAATCTTTTAATACTTTTAAAGTTTCTGCAAGGGGCTCAGCACACTCAGGTGTTTTAAATTTCTGTTCCACTGCTCTAGTTCCAGTGCATAACATTCCTAATTCCCCTCATTTTTCCAACTACACATGTATCAGCTTTCTAACTACGCTCCCACACTGCATATTATTTCTAGTGATTGAAAATCACCAATAGGAGTTCTTCTTCAAGGTGGTTCCTCCCAGAACCGGCCTATCAGCCACTCCTTACAAAATGCATTTATTTATTTTATGTTCCGGTGTTTTCCTTACATGGGAACCATAGATTATAACAAAGTACAGTGTAACCAACACAGTTAAATCACAGATTAAAGCTAATTATACCTCAAACACAACAATTATAATTTTAAAATGTTTTTAAAACCATATAAAAACTATTCTATTAAAAATAGCACTAATTTAAAACTATTTAAAAACCTTTAAATTGTAGCTGTGAGAATATAAGTACAGTGCATACACACACACAAACAATACACCATTAAATGACCCTTCTGCAACAACTAGTTAGTTGTCAACAGTCTTTCTAAATAAAAACGTCTCTGTCTGCTGGCAGAAGGAGAGCAGAGAAAGGACAAGACCAGCCTCCCAAGTGAGAGAGTTAGCCACCAAGATGGTATACCTTGACTAGCAAGGGCTGAACAAAGAGCTGATAAGCCAAACCTCTCTGAGAACCTTCTTTATCTGAAGGGAAGGGTGCAATATGAACTGCATTTAAAGAGGCATGTAAGATGGGACATGCACGGCATGAAAGTGCATAGCAGCAATTAATTCACAGGGATCTCAAAGAAAGTTTTTTAAAAAATGATTCACATTCAGTAGATTTCATAAATTAGTCTTTGTGTTTATGAGATGATTGATTATTCTTTGGAACACATAGGCCATTTCCGCACTAGACTGTTATAGTGCTATTATTCCACTTTCAACATCCTATGGAATCCTGGCATTTGCAGTTCAGGGAGAGGCCTCAAAGGCCCCCCCTAAACTGCAAGCCCCAGGATTCCATAGGATGTTGAAAGTGGAATAATAGCACTATAACAGTCTAGTGAGGAAATGACCATAGAGAACCTCAATCAAAAGGAAGGTAAGTTCTACAGCCAAAGCAAAATATGTCACCATCAAATAACATTGACCATTTCTGCACTAGACTGTTATAGCACTCTTATTCCACTTGCAACATCCTATGGAATCCTGGAGTTTGCAGTTTCAGGAGAGGCCAGCTGGCCCCTCCCTAAACTGCAAACCCCAGTATTCCATAGGATGTTGCAAATGGAATAATAGCACTATAACAGTCTAGTGCAGAAATGGCCATTGGTATCATATGTAGTCTGAAGATGATAGTACTCTATTTTGTTCTTTCTTTGCAGTGGTTCAAATGACCATATATGGAGAATAAGAGTTCTTATTCAAAACAGCCCTTCACAGGGTGAGGCTGAGAGACAACTGGATACCATCCCCAGCCATGGAAAACTAGCAATGCATTCAGCTCAACCATCTCTTGATTTCACCTAACATAGGGCACACTTGTTGGAATGGCATAAATGTCACTCCTCCTATGTTCCTAGCAAACATATCAACATTTTTGCAGGGTTCTGTTTATGGAGGAAATCAGTGCCATTGTTTGAATGGAAAAGCAGTGGAAGTGCACCCAAATGGACATACACCATGAAACAGGTAATGTTACTGAGTCTTCAAATAAATTTATGTCACTTTGTTCCCCATCTTTTCTGAAAAGACGGTTTGGCATTATTTGAAGAGACTGAAATTTTAGTCCACGTACAAATCAAATTTCTCTTTTCATTCTTCTTCCACTTAAAACTTGCCAAGAGAATTTAGAAGCTCAACTAAAGCACTAGTCAAAATAGACAAAAATTTCTTTTGTAGAACCCCTGAGCAAAAAATCTTCACATGTCAGTCTTATCAGAAGATCCATGATGGTTTATCAGATTATATCCATTCAAACCTAACCCCCTTTCTTTTTTAGCTTTTCTAAACTTCTTCTCCTTAGGCCTGAAAGTCTGCTATCATTGCAGGGTACTTCCAAAGCAGAAGGAACAATAGCAACTTAATCGTTCCATAAGATGTAGATAAGTTTCAGTAATTATCATAGTAGATGTTTGGTGTGTGTATTCTTCTTAGACCAAAAAAAATACCATGTCCTATAATTCTACAGTACTGAAACATCAAAGGAACAACACTGGAATGCAGATTTGGAAAAGATGCGGATATGTCGGGGAACAGATTTGATCTTCACAGATTTCCTGTGAAAGACCAGCCTTCTTGGCATCTCAAAAGTCTTGAGTGATGCTTTTTAGTGAGTTTTTTCAAAACTTCCAAAAACCTTGGTCAGAAATACAGGCAGATCGGAGATGATGATAAGCAATCTGCATCAGCTATAATAACTTTGCAGCAGCAGTGCTTTATGACCTCTGCTAACAATGTTATACTCAAGTAGAGTTACTTCAGTTTTCCAGCACCAAGATTTTCCATTTCATTTTCAGGCAGGTATTAGTTTTTATGGTCATCTTAGCTACTAGGTCCAAATATAAAATGAGACAGAGACAGTGAAAACACACACCCCATATTTCTGTGTTAGTTGCACAAGTGTTAATTATGTCCTCAAGGTATTTTGGCATTCTTTAATACCCAGTCAGGGTTTGTGCTTTAATAGCCAGCCATATTTTCTGAACACTCCTGTCTCCCAAGTCCCATAGTATATACAGGGAACTCCGTGGAAGGGACAGCCATCTTATTGTTCTACCATCACGCTGGGTTTGAAAGGCTGGGTCAAGCTTTTACAGAAGATGGTGCAAGTAGTGCATCATTGCAGTTTCACTTCCCCTAAAACCCATTACAGAAAGATAAATCATCCTTTCTTCCTTCTACCAAAACAAAAAACAAAAAACCGCCACAAAACTCTGGGCCAGAGTCAGCACACAGCACCTTTGGGCTCTTGTTGATGTCCCATGACCTTGAGAGGGTCCACTGGCACTGATACCACTTTTGCTTCTGGGCCTGGATTATTGTTGTTGTTGTTGTTAACTGTCTCCAAGCCAACTTTGCCTTATAGTGACCCTATAAATGCGAGACCCCCAATTCATCCTATCATCAACAGCCTTACTCAGGTCTTATAGACTTAGGGATATGTCTTCCTTGATTGAGTCTACCTGTGATGGAGTCTTTCCTCTTTTCCTACTTCCTTCTACCTTACCAAGCATTATTGTCTTTTCTAGTGAGTCATCTCTTTTCATGATATGGTCAAAGTACTAAGGCTACTAAAGAGAGTTCAGACTTGATTTCCTTTAGGGACCATTCATTTGTCTTTTTAGCACTCCAGGGTATCCATAGAACTCTTCTCCAGCTCAGCATTTCCACTGAGATGATTTTCTTGCTATCAGATTTCTTCATTGGCTAGCTTTCACCACCATGCATAGAAACTGGAAATATGATGGTACAGACAATCCTAACTTTCTTATTCAATGATATATCTTTACAGTTCAGGATCATGTCTAGTTCCTTCACAGCTACCTTTCCAAGTCCTAGTCTTCTGATTTCATTACAGCAGTCTCCATTCTGATTAATGACAAGGTATGGAAAATCTTGAACTATTTCAATGTCTTCATAGTCTTCTTTAAGGTTATGTAAATCATCTGTGATCATTATTTTTGTTTTCTTAATGTTCAGCTGTAAACATGCATTTGCATTTTCTACCTAGACTTTCTTCACTAATTTTTCCAAGTCTTTGCTATTTTCTGCGAGTAGTATAATGTCACCAGCATATCTTAAATTGTTGATATTTCTTTCTTCAATTTTTACACCTCCTTTCTGCAAGTCTAATCCCATTTTACATAAGATATGTTCAACATACAAGTTAGATAGGGTGTTAAAGTGCAGCCTTGCCTGACGAGCTTGCCAATTAAAAACCATTCAGTTTCTCTGTATTCTACCCTTACAGTAGCCTCTTGTCCTGCATACAAGTTACACATCAGGACAATTAAATGTTGCGGCACACTCATTTCTTTAAGAACGTTCCATAGTTTTTTATGATCCACACAATCAAAGACTTTGTTATAATCAATAAAGTACAGACTGATTTTTTTTTTGAAATTCTTTGGTACACCCCATTATCCAAGGTATGTTTGCAATACAATTCCTAGTGCCTCTTCCTTTCCTGAATCCAGCTTAGACATCTTGCATTTCTCACTCCATATATGTAAGAAGTCTTTGTTGTAGAGTTTTGAGCATGACTTTGCTCAAAAGTCATGCCAGCATAATTTTGCTGGCATCTGGAATTAATGCAATGGTCCTGTGATTACTGCAATCTCTGGTGTCCCCCTTTTTTGGAGATTGGAATGTATATTAAGAGTTTCTAAGCTGTGGACCATTGTTTTGCTTTCCATATTTGTTGACAGATTTAGTTAGAAGTAAAGTAGATTTCTGTCCCTGTAGAATGAAGCAACTGTCTTGGTATGCCATCTGTTCCCGGTGATTTATTCCTCCAAAGTGCTTTTAGTGCAGTTTTCACTTTACTTTCTAAAACTGGAGATTTGTCTTCATATGGTTCTTCCTTGAATGAAGCTGACAACCTTTCATCTTTTCTATGTAGTTCTTTTATGTATTGTTTCCATCATTTTTTAATTTCATGTAATATATTCCTTTGCTGGTCATACAGTAGCCCCACTCTTGGTTTAAATTTCCCTGTGATTTCTCAGATTTTATGGAAGAGGTCTCTTATTCTTCCTCTTTTGTTGTCACCTTCTATTTCTCTTCATTGTTTATTATATTAGTTTTCCTTGCCCAACTTACACAGTTGCATTCAGGATTCTGACTCTATTTGTCCTTAACTGCTTGAAGAGTTTAATCTGTCATCCATTGAGGCTTCTATTTCTTTTTGGCTACAGATGATGTCTTTCTGGATTCCTCCCTGACAATGTCTCTGGCTTCAGTCCAGAGTTCTTCCGGATCCTGGTTAATTAAGCTTAATAGTGAAAACCTGTTTTTCACATTGTCATTAAGTTCTACAGAGATGTTCTTCAGGTTGTATTTTGGCATGATGGTTGGTTTAGTGTTCTTCCTTAGCTTTACTCTAAATTTTCCTATTAGTAGTTCATGGTCTGTGCTACAATCTGCTCCTGGTCTTGTTGTGCCCTGGGTTAGGTCTTATTTATAGTGGGTTGTTTCCCACGATTTCCCAATTATAGCACTATGATTCCACTTTAATTGCCATGATGCTGTCATATGGAATCCTGGGCCTTGTAGTTTACAGATGATGTTGTAGTAGATTGTTGGACTAGGGCCCTGGAAATCAGTATTTGAATCCCCACTTGGCCATAGAGACCCATTGGTGACCTTGGGCAAATCACACTTTCTAGGCCTCAAAGGAAAGCAATGGCAAACCTCCCCTGGACAAATCTTGTCAAGAAAATCCCATGATAGAATCACCTTAGGGATGCTGTAAGTCAGAAGCAACTTGAAAGCACATAACAACAACAATAACAACAACAACATGTAGAATTGTCAGCCTGAGAACTCTAGTGCCTCACCAAATTACAAACACCAGGTTCCATATGATGTTGCCATGGCAATTACAATGGAATTCTCATGCTATAATTGTATAATGTGAAAGGGCCCATCAACAGGCAACCACAATCCACCTTTTGTTTTAAATTGTCCACCATGTCAGAAGCATTTCTGTGTAGATTTTAAAATGGGGAGTGGTTGCAGCCATTTATTTCATATTGTGGTACACCAACTGCTGTTGACAATCACCCATTAGAAGCTTTTGTAGTTGCTTACTTAATATGTATTAAAAATTAGACCACTTTTTAGGCAACAGGCCCTCAAGACATTCTACAATATAATTATTTTAAACAGACTTTTGTTTATGCTACAGAGAAACCCAGGAAGGGAGCTGACTATCAGATCTCTACACATGAACCCTTCACTCTCCTGATTTGTCTGTGAGCTGTAGGGAATGCATGGGAGAGAAGTTTTCTCCCTTTGCTTTGCACTGCTTTTCCCCAACCATGCTGCACTTTATCAAAACCAACTAGCCCTTTCCCTTGAGATGCTTATTAAAGTTTAATTGACACTTCAGGGGAGGGAGGGGAATTTTATGCTGTTGTGTTTTGAGGAGTGGGGTGCTCACTGTGCTCACTCTGGGTGAACTGGCATGTAGATTTATGGGGCCCTGTTTGCCCTAAATCACTCCAGAGAGTTTTATTACTAAATAAATTATTCCAGACTAAGCACTGAAATGCCTCATATGCTATGCTATTTTCACCATGCTGTGTAATACTGGCTGCATCCAGATAATCATCCAAGCCAGATAGTCTTCCAAACCAGTCTTTACAAACCAGAATTGGGATTTTTTTAAAAAAAACTGAGAGCCTGTCAGGAGATTATGGGTATTGTAGTCCAAAGGAGTACTCTTTCCAAATTCAGTTCCAGTCCATGTTTGGAAGATTTGGAAAAGGCAGCAGTGAACCTCAGGCTTGTACAGTCTTCCTCTTTTTTTCCCCCCATCCATACAAGGCAAGGAGAATAGAAGCTTCTTTCTTGTTAATGGTTTTCACTTTGGACTGAATGCAGAAAACTATGGCTTCAGGGATGGCCTTCCAATAAGAATCCCATACCATCATTTGACCCAGGGTTCCAATTGTGGATAGAAGGTACAGTGTAGTTTGTTCCATTTGAGCAACTATGGCTTGCCATAAATTAGAAATGGGAGTATCAGGGCACTGACTCTAAGCTAAAAGATCATATGTTATGTCCTTCTCAAGGCTTTGAAATTTTCTGTTTCTCCTTTTTTTTTTAATTGTTGCCTTTGTTTAAAAGAATTTAAATATATTCTGAATAATGAAAAGAAAGAAGATACTTGGGTTTTTCATTCTTTCTCTCAGATACTTGAAGGATGGGCTAAAGATGGTGGGAGCATGTGAGGTCAAGGTCCACTGCTGTTTATTCTCATAATGAAAACCTAGAGCTTGGGCAAGTTACAGTTTGAACTATAAAGCCAGGATCTCCATCTATCATGGCCATGCTGATTGTGAAATTTTGGAAGCTAAAGTCCAAACACACTCATGCAGAAAGAGAGAGAGCTGTAGTCTGGAATCTATTGACCAAGTTCTTAACAAAACATGAAACATCAGATCTGAGCCAGAGTTGTTGTTGTTGGTAGTATGCATAACTAATTTATTCTTTCCTGATCTAATACATAGTCAAACAGGAATTTATGAAATACTACAGAAACCTATAAACTTGCTTGACCAGGAATGACAGTGGGATGGATGGAAAAAATGTATGACAGTTTTTTCAGGTTTCTGACAAAGCTCTCTTTCTGCAGCAGTCATGCACCTAGGCATCATAGAATCAGGTGGCTCCTGGGTTGTTTCAAAGAAAGCTTAGAGTGGAAAAGGAAATGAGAAAACACTAGTAGAATGACATACCAAAAGGAGAAGGGAGAAAAGGAATGAATCATGTTTCTATAAAATGTTCACATAAAATATAAGGCACCATTTCCAAACCTACTGAATTTCCAGCTGTCATTTAGCTCCTTCTGTTCAAGTTATGAAACCATTCTGTTATCAAACTGTAAAAAATTATGGTTATTTTATCATATTCACTCTAGTCTTATTTTGATAAATGACAAATTATGATATATAATGCCCCATTGAGAACAAGATACTGTGAAAGGCCATAGGGCAGGGCCCTTTCTGCTTTGATGGCCCAGTTGTGGAGGCTCAACTTGTATCAGTGTTGACTTCATTTCACTCTCAAGTTAAACAATGTGTTACCCTGATCTCTGGGGGTCCCGGGAAGGACACCTAAATAACCAAACAACAACATAACTTTGGGGAAAATTAGCTAGAGCACTCACTAAAGCTAGCGAGAGGCAGGGTAACTTAGTAGGATCTTGCAACCCAGCATCTACGGGGTCAGGTCAGTCAAGCAGCCAGACAGTTTAAAGTAATAGAATGATGTTTATTAAGTACAGGCGAATATTTAAGACAACACAGTCACACAGCTAACTGAAGAATTAGGGATTGACTTGAAATAGGGATTTTTAGAGGGAAATGGGTGATACAACACCTGTCTCGTAGTCCTGGAGAGGTCCGAAGATTGAGTTCGTTGGTATGCAGTCTCAGTACGTGGAACTGAGGGGACGGCTCACCAAGCGGAGTGGCAGCAAGGCTGGATGGAACTCAGGAGCGATCCAAACGATCCGAGGAAGGTCTCAGAATCAGGGGCTTTTATAGGGCGAATTGTGACTGCAGGCCATGCCTTACTCGGTGAGAACAATGCGTTTAGGGCGCGGGACAAAGCTTTGGAAATTTAGCATGATTGAATTAGGACCGAATTAACAATAGTGTAGCCAGTATGCAAATACAGAGCGCTTAGTACAGCTTTGTCAGGTTGCCTGCTCAGGGCAGGGAGCCTTTGTTAGTATCGCGCATATGCAATAAGGTGTTTTACCCGAGAGGTCCCTGAAGCGACAAACTGGCTTTGTCTGGCCTGCCTGGGTGGAGAGTGGAATGTCCAGCAATTATTGGCCATGCCTGTTTACGTGCTTGTCCAGAGGCCTCACAAACATGTGGAGCGGGGTGGCAGAGGAAAGCCGAATTGTTTGATATCAAAGTGATATCAAGTGGTATCTCCAGGTAGGCCTAGACCACAGTAACAGATGTCTTTTTATGAAGAAAGCCTTTGGGCTTGTTTTGTTCCAAAATGTGTATGTACGCAGTTTAACTTTGCTTTAGATCTGTTTTAACTTGTTGAATTACTGTGCTTTATAGTCTATTTAAATAATGTGTCACTGTATAAAATTCTAAATTGTTTTAAATTTTTTAAAATTGATTTTACTTGTGTGCTGTTCAGGGATCCCAAGATCCACTGGGTATAGAAGGAGACGTTTACTGAGGATGCTGCCCAGCTTGCATGCCACACTGCAGTGGACAGCCAGAAGGAGATGCAGGCCACAAGCTCACCTACTCTTGATGTCATCCATAGGCATGGCACAAACGGCTCACCATTCTACAGGACAGATCATTGGAAAAAAGAGCAGGAAATACACTTACCATCTTTAGAAACCCAATCCTAGACTTTGTTTCTCAGTCGTTCTTGATAGAAGTCCACCTTCAGATATATCCTGTCCTTAGCATGCTGACTCCTCTGTATTTCACCTCTGCTTTCCTTTGAGTCCTTGTGCTTTAGCACACATTGCTGTGTTGCATCTCTTTGTCAATAGGTCATTTTGGCCATGTTCCTCTTATGTCCCCCACCATCTGAAACCTCTTCCTAATTGAGTTACACTCTTAGTGCCAGCCCAGAATTCCTGCATAAATATTATCTTCACAGCTACACCATTTGTAAAACTGTTTTGTCTTACACTCTGGCAAAATTAGAATATTTGTGAACATTCCATAACATTGTATCAACTCAGCCAGTGGCTAGGAAAGAAAATAAGCAGTCAACATTCCATTTTAAAACCACTATTATTTACATGATGACTTACATCTGCTTTTGCTTAGTTTCATTTGGGAAAGCTCTACAAAATTATTTTTCAAGATGACTTATCTTTCTGTTTAAGTATCAGTATAGAGATTCAGCAGAGTTAGTGTTTTCCCTCTTTAAAAAAAAATAATATTAGGAAAAATGTGGGCAACAGAATCTGGTCAATGAAAATACATTTAGAATAATAGGAATGGAATGGAATTCTTCAGAAGAAGAAAAAAAATGAATCAACAGCCATTTTAAAAAACAAAAATTCATGTGCTAATCATTATATCCTTGGATGTGACTGTTAAGGAATGTCATGATTTTCAAACTACTCCAGGAATAGGTCATAGCAATAAAAAGGAAAACCTTTAGCCAACTTGAGACACATTGGCAACTCCTTGCAGTTTGAACACCTTGCTCCTAACATAGATTCCTCCATGATGCATTTTTGCATGATGCATTTTCTCCCACAAAATCTTGATAGCAAGGAATACCATCAAAGTATATTACTGATGAAACCAGAAAGGTACCATGGGAAGGATAGGGATGAAAAATATTATCATTGGAATTCTCATCTACAAACACAAGAGCCTTAGCCTCATGTCAAGAAGTATTTTTGCATTTGTTGAATTGCTAAAGAGAACACCCTGCTCAGACTGAAGAACTGCATGAATTTTAACAAGGCCTTCCAAAAAGACATTTTAACATCTGTAATTAAAATAAATCTACAGTGGAAGAATTCTGTTTAACACAGGTTACATAATTCATTCCATTCTGGTAATTTTGAATACTGGAAAAACTTAATGGTGATCATTTTGGCAAACTAATGTGAAAGTGAGTTGTATACTGTTTCCCAAAATGGAAAGCAAGCATTCTAAAATGCTTAGTACTAAAAGTGCAGTGATTGTTAACTGACCTGTGAGAAAGTGATATCTTTTCCTTGAGCCAGACAGAATATTTAAATGATAATCAATAGATTTTGTAGAAACAGCAAAACAGCTCTCAGATCTAATTAATCAGGCTATTGTTCGGACCATAGAACCCTAGAGCCAATCAGAAGTCTACAGTATATCAAATGCCAGCAGAAAATGCTGACCATTCAGAAAGGTAGGTAGATTTTGTCCATGATTTTTAGGCACATTAGACAAAGGGGAGCAGGCAGAAGAAAAAGAAGTATAATTTTCATTCTTATATTCTTCACTTCCATTTCCTTAGGCATGCATCATGGCTCCGTAGAGCCAACTCTATAAACAGATCCTAGATTTTATAGAGCTACAGGGCTATCCCATGACATTTTGCTGCATGAGGTGAAGAGGGTATTCCATTTACCTGCTTTGTACAGAAGGTGGCTGGGTTGGCAATTAAATCTTTCTTGAGAGGATGGAGCATCTACTATACCTAAGGGCAGTAGATGCTATGGAGAGCACAGGGCTGCCACAGTTCTGTCCTCTAAAACCCATCCTTCCAGCATCTGCTGGAATCTGCTGGCTATCTGAGACAGCCACTTCTTTCTACTTCTTCCCCCTCCCTCAAAAAAAATGCTAAGAATATTATTTGTTATTTCTTAGGGTCTTTCCGCTATACTGTTATAATGCTATTATTCCACTTTCAACATCCTGTGGAATTCTGGGGTTTGTAGTTTACTGAAGCCAAAGAGCTCTCTGACTGAGAATTCTAAATGCCCCTCCCTAAACTGCAAACCCCAGGATTCCATAGAATCTTAAAAGTGAAATAATAGCAATATATATATATACACACACACATGCACACACACTATAACAGTGTAGTGCAGAAAGACCCTTAGTGAGGAAAAAAGAGGTTAATCTCATTTTCTGTGCCAAAATAGTTGGGACCAATTCTGCTGTAGAAGAGAAATTCTGGCAACAAATATGACTAAATGAGGGTGTTCTTCAGAGTGTTGGCAGTAAAGAAAAACAAACTGACATTTTGTTAGAACTTAAAGGCCATGCTTTCATTTATTACAACTGAAGAGACTTGGTCTAGCATGGGGCACAAGATCCAAGCACTGGATGACCCACCTGTGATCAGTGGAAACTCAACCCTCCAGCCCAATTGTGGAATAAAAGAAATGGTATCTCACACAGGCAAAAACCGCCATACAGTTCCCCTGTCATCTGGTAATGAGGTCCCCAATTTGGGCATAGATGCTTCTGCCCTAAAGTCCCCCTATGAGACCCTCTGCACTGAAAAAGAATAGGCATGCAGGCCCAGTGCTTCTCCTCCAAACAAGATGGGTATGAAGACCCAGTTCCCCCATGACAGAACCTCCACAAAAATTATAATAAAAAGAAAGCAAAATGAGTACAGGGATATATTCCACAGTGACCTATAATTGCAAGAGTAAAGGGAGGGACTTACAGAAAAAATCCAGGAGTCTGAATGTGTGTGGGGCATAAGAGAGAACAACTTTAAGTCCCTGCATTGACCAGGTCTGGCTGTGTGTGCTGACTCACAGTCAGATGGAAAGGTCTCGGATTGGCCAGCTGACCTGGCAATATAAGACGCCTACAGAACTGTATAGGTCCTGGGCAAAGGGTGCTGATGTGCCCCCAAGAAAATGGTGAACTGCCATTGCTCAGCGCCATGGGGCACAAAACAAACGCTCGGATAAGACTGCAGGACTGACTTTTTGTTCTTTTTTCTGATCTACTCTGAAGAATGAAATTCTTTGAAAATAAACAGATAAGTGACATATTCATGGTAGGTACCTTCTACTAAAGCAGATCTCATTTAAAAACTAAAATGGAAGCTGAATGGCAAGAAAACTTTGGAGCAAAATATCAGCAAGTGTGTAACAGAGTTAAAATGGGAGAGTGGTGAATATTTGTCTTCAGAGATGCAAGGGAGGTTGTTTAATTATCTGCTTGGCATTTCCTTGACTCCACAGGCATAACGCAAACGCCACTTAACTTTGGTGAACAATCAGGCCCATCAAGGTACTTGTTATGTTATAATAATTGTCTTCCTCGGGTATATTGTCAGACAGTGATCGCAAGGCCAAGTGCAATTTGTTACCTGATAAGTGTGATAATGATTCAACAAGGCATGCCCTGTTGAGTCTTACTGCAATTATACAGTCTATTGTTAGGAGCCTGGGGAAAAGAGCAAAAGTGATACATTTAGCAGGCTATGGAGGTTGAAGATGTGACTCCTGCTGCTATGGCATACTAGCAGCCAATCAGATTGCTCAAGTTTTATTTGACTTAAAACATACTGGCAGCTAACCCTTATGTCAGAACAGCATAGAAAACACCAGCTTCCCACCACCCATATTTCCATAGTTCCCCAAAAGTACAGAAGTTGACAGAATTGGCAGTTGAACCCACCACTTCTGAGTCACCAGAAGAAACTGAGGAGTCCAGGACAAATTATGTGGCATAAACAAGTGCTACTCAAAGTGGCAGTTCATAAACCATCAGCAACAGATCCCTTGCAAGTTTTCATGAAAGGGGGAAAAAAAGCAGTTGTAGCCAATGGGTACAAATATGATAGTGGTGCCTGGAACACTAGAGGAAAAATCACTGGTTGTTACGCTATAAAATGTGGGGGACCTTGTGGTCCACCAGCAATATCAGTGTTTTAGAATTTTAAAGAATTATTAGCTCAAAGTAGGCCTGCAAGAGGAGGATAATGGCAGGATCTTTTCACCTATCTATACCATTACTAACTGTAGAGAGGACTCCAGTTCAGAGTTAAACAGAATATTTTGTTGAAAACTGATATACACACACAAGAAATCAAGCAATCTCCTGAACCATACAAGACTATTGAAGGGAGAGGCAAGAAAGGTTGGATAGAGAGAAGTTTTGGGTGGAAGGGTGATACAGTCATCTCTCCGCATTCACTAAGGTTAGGGGCACAGGAACCCTGTGAAAGTGAAAAAAATGTGAATAACTCCAGGCCCTTCCAAACCATATTTAACACACGGAAAAAAGTACGATCACCATATTCAACCCACTGTGGATTCCTTTGAGGCATCAGGGTTCCTTCACAAGACAGAAGTGGGTGACTGGTGGAGCTTACTTCACTGCTGCCCCACAACATTTTTAGCAGGCACTTCCGAGCCTCGTTTGCTGTTTCTCAGTCTCACAGTGCTTGGAGTCCCTATTAAAAATGGCATAGGGAGGCAGCAGAGGTGACAGCAAATAATCCATGAATAATCAAATCCACAAAAGTGAAGCCTGCAAATGGAGAGGGCTGACTGTGTTTGCTAGTCCTGAGGCAGAAGATTGAAGTGGAGTGGTAGAGTAGTCTAGGGAACCATGTGCAGTGTGACACCCAACATACTACACATTACTGGGATTGGAGCTGTGGTTTTTATAGCCTATTTCCTGCCCTGAAAGAAGGTGTGTAGACAACGCACTTAAAAAAAACCCTTAAGAACAAAGCACACACTGGTGAGACCTGAGTGTACTCAGTAGCTACATCATGCTAGATGACAATTAGAAAAGAAAACATGAAAAAGCTGGGGCAAGAGAGATGCAGTCCCCTGCTTGAAGAGGATGGATGTCTGAAAACTGGGAACACGAGCAAACTTGTTAGAAGGTGAGGATGTAATGCTGCACATTTTATTTTTTCTTTCGTGCTCCACAGGTAAATTTTGAATTTGTCAAATTTGTCTTCAGTCTTGTGAATTTAGCACTGGTAATACATTTCTGAGTCCTTCTTTTAATAGGGCTGAACGAAAAGACATATATCTCTTGTTTTACAGCATAGCAGTTTAACTATGCATCATATAGGCTGGAACATCATGAACGATTTCAAAGAATGCCTTTATTTCAAATGTAGGGACAGTTATCCAAGAAAAAAAGAACCCACTGAAATCGAGGTCTCCAAAGAGAACTTTTGCTGTTGGTGTTGCTGTTGTATATAAGACCAGTAATGTAAATAGCACTTCACAGAATAAAACAAAACAAAACAAAACAAAACAGACAGCCATGCCAAAGGCATACAATTATGCATATACACACAGATGCACCTACACATATATGGGAAAAAAGGTTCCTCCATTTTTGGTATTAAATTAACTTTTGACAGGTACCGCAGATGAAAGGGCAACAAGAATATGATTTGTCATTTTAAAAAACTCAGTCAGTTTTTAGCTATTCTTCGGTTCAGAAACTGAGCATGGTTGCAGGCCTCCCCAGGAATTTATTTGGTACAGAACACTGCTATTAGATAATCTTTATGGGTGGTAAAAGATGCAGTAGAAGTTCTACTGATGGTAGAAAAAGGCACCCTAAACAACTAATTCTACTCAAACTATTCCCAGTCAGCAATCAAATTCCCAAGAGCTAGTAGTATGGTGTCCCTGGGCTCCCTGGGCTGGGGGGGCATATCCTAAAGATAAGGCTAATGGACTCTCAATGCAGAAGAAAACAAAGAAAATCAAAGTGCCCAAGTGTGACCTTTATAGCTGTGAGAACTGTGCAAGTAGTGCACCAGCATACATATCTATACAGCATTCCTCCAGACATGATGGACAGTTTAAAGTAGAAAGTGGCTTAGAGTTATTTTTCACGGGTCCTTTCATACTACACAGTTATAGCACTATGATTGCACTTTAACTGCCATGGCTGAATCTTAGAGAATCCTGGGGGCTGTAGTTTGGTGAGGTACTAGAGCAGTGGTTTTCAACCTTTGGTCCTCCAAATTTTTAGACTTGAACTCCCAGAAACTTCAACCAGCTTGTCCAATGATCAGGGATTCTGGGAGCTGAAGTCCAAAAACCTGCCAGACCAAAGGTTGAAAACCACTAGAGCACTCTTGTTGAGAATGCTAATACCCTCCCTGAACTGCAAATCCCAGACTTCCGGTGGTAGCGGTTGGACAATTGGCTGGATTTCACAGATCTCCTGAAATCCAGCAGCCCGGCGAGGTCAGGAGCCTGAGAAATTTCAGTTAGAATGGAGGACGGACTCCCCCTGGTAAAGGGGACTTGAAGGGGCTCAGAGGGGACCCAAGATTGGCATCCAGCGCTCAGGAGGTGGTGAAAAGGAGAGACCTGATCGTGGGTGGTGCCGAGGTGTTGCAGAGCTACCATTATCTCACTGAGGTAGTAGCATTGGTATAGTTCCGCCACCACTTTTTAAATTAGTGTTACAGTGAGGAGAATTTCAAAATCGATCCCTTGACTGTTGGGGAAAAATAAATCCTGTCAGCCTTCCTTGTCGTGAGTGAAACCTAAACTGTAAATCTCAGGATTCCATACTACGAAGCAACGGCAGTTAAAGTGGAATCATAGGCCATTTCAGCACTACACTGTTATAGTGCTTTTATTCCACTTTCAACATCCTGTGGAATCCTGAGACTTCCAGTTTAGGGTGGGGTATTTAGAATTCTCAGCCAGAGAACTCTTTGGCCTCAGTGAACTACGAACCCCAGAATTCCACAGGATGTTGAAAGTGGAATAATAGCACTATAACAATGTCATGTGGAAGTGGCCATAGTTCTCTAAATGTTTAGTGTAAAATGACCCAGTTCCAGGTGGAATGGATTCGAGTTTGCTTTTCACAGAGTTGTCAAAAGCAAAGGACGGACCAGACCAGCAATGGAATAGTGTGCAAATTACAAGGTGTGTTTTAGATTCACATGATTCCCAAGTTGAATTGCACTGATTTATATAGATGTGGGAGATGTATGAAATGAGGTGGCCCTGTCCAATGAGGTTAAAATCTGAATTTAAACACTGCTGAAAATTTGTTAACAATCTGCATTCAGAGGGTTACAGAGTCACCGAATGTTCTCCAAAAATAGATACATGTCTTCCAAAGCTCTCCATATAAGGAAAATACCAAGCTAAGGAGAGGGAGAATGTAGCTGTGTGTCTGGCAACTCCAGCTTCTAATCACAGTGAATGGTTTTACCAGGGCTCTCCAGTCCCAGTGCTTTGCAGGAAAGATGGTTAAGTAATATATTAAAGGACTGGTCAGTGCTGTTGGTGCTGTTGGCTAAGAGTAGTAACATTTAAAAACATGTAAAAAAAATTGTGAAGTTGGAAATCTGGGAAGGTTGATGCTTGAAAAAATGCTGGACATCGAAGTCCTTCTGCCTCAGCCCCCTTTTATGGACCACATCCAACATCCACTCTTGTCCTATTGTGCTTTCTGTGACTTTGGTATCAACCAACCAGAAAACAAAAAAATCTTAGGCCATTTCCACCCTACACGGTTATAGTGCACTTATTCCACTTTCAACATCCCATGAAATTCTGGAGTTTGTGGTTTACTGAGGCCAAAGAGATCTCTGGCTGGGAATTCTAAATGCCCCTCCCTAAACTCCAAACCCCAGGATTTCATAGGATGTTGAAAGTGGAATAATATTACTATAACAGTATAGTATGGAAATGGTCTAAAACTGCTTTTTGTTCGTCATAACACTGCAACTTTTGCAGGTTTCTTGTCTGAAAACTCTGTGATGCTTGCCATTTTCACACAAATTGAAAAGGAAAAAAAATAAAACCCCACAGGCTGTAGCAGTAAGGAGAAGCAAGTCACTCCCTTTCTACCCCAAAACCTACACTTATCCTTTTGAAATTTTGAAGACTTCTCAACAGGAGTAATCTCTATTCTGCATATTATTTTTGCAACAATTTCCTTCTTCCTCCCCCTAAAATCATTTTTTTAAAAACTCTCAAACTGCAAAGGATGCACTTGCACAAAATTCCTGCTCCTTTTTCTTTTTCTTTTAAAGTCTTGCTGATTTGATTCCTTTAGAGGGGCCAAATATTGCTGAAAACTTCATCCACTCTTGCCCCAAATTGAGGGAGTTATTAACAGCTCTTTTCCATGCCCCTTAAATTTACCTATTTGATTTTGCATAAATGCTAACCATAACTAAACAAAGAACAAGAAGGTAACAGGAAACGAATGAACGAATGTAGTAATATCACAAATGACAACAAAAAAAGTTTCTATTAAAAAATAACAATTTAAAGGTATATAACACAAAAAATCTAGAATTTATTTGCCAGAAATTTATTTGCCAGAAATTCAGCATACAAAATCCTGCTAGGGAAGAGCTGTATGATCCAGGACATGACCTTATACAAGCAAGCTGATCTTGCATATATAACTGAAAACTGAAGAGATGTGTGCCTGGGTGTAGCAGCAGGCAAGATCCTATGGGTGGGAAGGAGGAGCTGCAGTGGTCTATCATGAGTTCATTCCTCTATCAAGGTACCCTGTTGAACAATATCCAGTGTTTGAGTGTAGAGTCCAGGCAATAAGGGAAGAAGACAGGTTGGGAATCCTGTTGGTGTATCATGCACTCCGCTGCCCAACTGTCTCCCAGCCAGAGCTGCTAGAAAGGTGTTAATCTCCCCCAAACTGATTGTGTTGGGGGATTTTAACATCTGTACTGAGGCACTCTCATTAGGGACAGATCAGGATTTCATGGCTCCCGCGGAAACCTTAGCCCTGTATCTCAATTAATATCTGGCCCTACCAATGTACCAGGCCACACTCTTAATCTGTTTTTTCCTGATCAGATTGATGGTAGTGGGCACTGAAAGAACCCAGTTGTCATGAACATATCCCTATCTGATAGGGTTTAGAGTTGCTGGAACTCCTAACCTCTGCAGGGGTAGTGGGCCTTTTAAAATAGTCCACCCCCTAGAGACTAATAGAATTAGAATTCCTGGATGCTCAGGGGGATTTTCCAGCTGCTAGAGATGGTGATTCTGTTGATACACTGGTTGATATGTGAAAGAGGGAGATGATGTAGGCAATTGACACAGTTGCTCTCAAGTGTCCTTTCCTTGGGAGCAGAGAACAGGCTCCTTGGTTTTCTGAGTAGCCCAGAGCAATGAAAGGCTTGGGTAGACGACAAGAGTGATGGTGGAGAAAGGACCTGAATCTGATGAACCTGATTGAGCATAGGTTAAGGCCCATCTTAGAACCTTTTTTGCTGCAGTGAGAGTAGTAAGGAAATGATTCTTTGCTTCCTTTGTTACTGCAGCTCAACCTCATCTACCACAGCTGTTCTGGATAGTTAAGGGGCTATTCAATCCTAGACCTCAGACTGCTGAGGAAGAGCCCTTAGGAAAGTGCTGTGATGAATTTGCTAATTATTTTGTGGATAAAATTGCTAAGATTCATTCTGACTTGGATTACACATTGGTAAAGTCTGATAGAGTCTGGAGAAGTAACAGAGGCACATACTTGTCTAATTTTGATGAATGAGTTTCAGGTTTTTCAACATGATGATGTGGACAAGTTGCTTGGAGAGGGGAGGCCAACCATTTGTCTGCTAGACCCATGAGGACTAGCAATTGGGTAGTGGAGGCTGTAAATATGTCTTTGAAAGTGGGCTGTATTCCAATTTCTCTAAGAGAAGCAATTATGACAGTTTTGCTGAAAAAAAATAATTGGACACCACTTCCTTAGGCAATTAATTGGCCAGTCTCTAATCTCCCCTTTCTAAGTAAGGCCCTAGAACAATTGGTGGCAACTCAACTCCAAGCTTTCTTGGATGAAACTGGTTACCTGGACCCATTCTAATTTGGCTCAGGCCTCGTTATAGGACAGAAACAGCCTTGGTCACTTTGGTGGATGATCTTTCAATGGCATTTGATACTATCAACCATAGTATTCTTCTGGGTTGTCTAGCTGATATGGGACTTGCGGACATTGCTTTGCAGTCGTTCTTGGCTGAATATTCTTAGGGGGTGGTGCTAGGGGACTGTTGTTCAGCCTTTTGTCCATTAGCCTTTGGGGTTCCACAGGGACAATACTATCCCCTATGCTTTCCTACATCTACATGAAGCCACTGGGAGAGCTTGTCCGGAGCTTTGGGGTTGGGTGTCAGCAGTATGCTGGTGATACCCAGCTCTGTCTCTCCTTTACAACTGATGATAAGGAGACTCTGACAGTACTTAATATTGTCCGAATGTGTTAAAGGACTGGATGTGGATAAATAAACTGAGGCTTAATCTAGACAAGATGGAAGTACTGCAGGTCATTAGGAAAACCAACCTAGTATTGGGATCACAGCCTGTTCTGGATGGGGTTGGTCTCCTGCTTCTGGAAAGCCAAGTTGCTGCAGTAGGCAGGAGTGCCTTTGCCCAGCTTTGGCTGCTGCTCCAGCTGCGCCCTTTCCTGGGGAAGGAAGGTGCATACCTTAATTACCTCCTGATTACCTCCTGGAGCTGTACTTGAAAAGTGTTCAGATGCTGCAGCTAGTGCAACATCGAGCAGCCAGACTGATGTCAGGTTTGCATTTTAGAGACCATATAACAGCAGTGTTGCACAAACTACACTGGCTTCCATTTTGCTTCCAAACTCAGTTCAAGGTGCTAGTGTTGACCTACAAAGCCCTTAAAAACTTGGAGTCAAGCTATCTGAAAGACTGCCTCCTCCCATATGAGCCTACCAGAAATCTGAGGTCTTGTTGCATATCCCAACACCTTGTGAAGTTAGGTTGGTGGGTACACATAACAGGGCTTTCTCTGTAACAGGCTCTTCACCCTGGAACTCTCTACGCATGGAAGTTAGGTTGGCCCCATCCCTTAAGCTTCCAGCAAGCAGCCAAAACAGTGTTGCCCCATATGGTATTCTGTGTTTGAAAATGCTGTTTTAACTGTTTTAAAGTTGATTCTAGGGTGATGTTAGACTGTTTTTAGGAGTTTTTGGAATATTTTAATGTGTTTTTAAAATACTTCTATGTTTGTATTATTTTTAATTGATTTTTATTTTTTCATTGTGTCAGGAACCCCTGTGTGCTTGGAGGTGACACAGAAATACGTTAATTAATTAATTAATTAATAGAGGCACATGCACACACAAATAGGAAACAAGAAGAGCTGGGCTTCCAACTTAAGATTCAGATTTACACCTAAGCTGAATCAGACATCCTCCGATCCCCTAATTGCTAAATGGAGGTGCAAATGTCATCATGTGGCTGGTGTACACTCCTGTTAGCAAATGTTGTTTCCTTGTGGTATCTTTCTCGTGTCACAGTTTACTCATGGCTAGGAATCATTCATTTAATAACTGCTATTTATTTCATTGTATATATCCTGGGTATTTTCCTATTCTCTATTTTGTAAAACATGAACTCTGTCATTTCCTGTGCTGGTTGCCACAGGAAAACATCACAGTAGACATCTGTTTAATGACACTAAATTCTCATTAGGACCATCTTGGGGCCAGAGACTAATAGCAAAGGAATGTAAGGCATTTGATGTTCATGCCAATACCCACAGGAACAGAATGTGTCATGTAGGCTGAGAAGGCTCTTTCACCTTGAATAGGAGAGATAACTTCCTACAAATGAAGTGATTGTGCATGACTTTTGAGATGAAATCTGAGCCTCCTCAAAGCCTCACTAGAATAATAGGTGCCTTGAAACAAGGGAACAAAAAGCAGGCCTGACACAGACTGTCTGCCGCATTGCCCTGTTTTGAAAAGGCAGTGAGAATCTATTAAAGTTAGCAAGCTTTACAGTCACCATCTGAATCCAGGGAGAGTTTTAGGCGCTGGTTGCGATGCATAGGATAAAAAGCATCCCCCAAATCTGGGCCACAGCAGCCCACGTTCCACCACTCGTAGCTATATGTATATTTGTTGCAGGAAACTCATGAAACAATAGGCCCAAAATATTGCTGCCGCTTCAGCACCAGAAAAGAATTAACAGGAGGACAGTGCTGGAAGGTGGAGACTTCTGAGAAAACAGAAGAATGAAAAGCAGGAAGTGTTTTGATAATAGTTTACAGTTCACTGATGAGGAGCTTCTGCAATTTGCATGGACCAGCTTTACAGGCCTGCTGCTTCCAAAGGCAAGAGCACGCAAAGTGAGTCACTGGTAGTGGGGCACTTGTCTCCTGGTCTGCAGGCAGTGGCACCAGGTCTTGAAAGTAACACACTAAAAGTAACATTGGCCATTTCCACACGGGGGTAAAACCCCGCGTTGAGAAAATCGGAGAGGGAGGTCGTTCACACCGCGGGGCGATCTAGTGCGGTTGGAAAAGGTGAGGCTCCACACCTCCAACCGCTCTAGTGCAGCCGCAAGGGTGGTGCTGCAAGTTTTTTAAAAACCACCTTCCCAGGTGGTTTTTATGAAACCCGCCCACACTAATCCGCGGCTGCTCCTGGTGTGAATCTGCAGAGACGCGTTAGTGCATCTCTGCAGATCTGCCCAGGGGTGGGCTTCCGGCTGGCGTGCTGCCCTGATTGGCAGAGCGCCGCCAGAAGCCGCCAGCCGCCATTTTGGGTGCCGCCGAACGCTGCCCAAATTTGGCCGCGTGTGGAGCGGCGGAGCCACGCTCCCCGCAGGGACGGAGCAGGGATGGAGCAAAACGCACGCAGGTAATCTCCGCCCCTGTGTGCGCCGCCCCGTTTCGGCTCCCCCACGTGTGAAAAGGGCCTTTGTTACTTTTGATACAATAAGAGGCAAAGCCACTACTTCATATGTTTTCAAGAAAACAAGGCATTTTTTTGTCTTTTTCATAAAGAGTAACAGTTATCCATTTCTACATAAGTGTTACTTGGAGGCTGGCCATTTTTAGTGTGTTTTTGTTTAAGAACAAAAACAAAATTAATAGTCATGTGTTTGTACATTATAGTACTCATTATTCATTAGTAATGCGGGACTTATATTTTTCAAGGAAAGGGCAGAAAGAATCTATCAGCACCTTTAAGATTAACTGATTTATTTTAGCATGAGTTTTCATGGATTTCACTCTAGTAAGACATTGCTCATAAATTCGAAGCTCACTATTCAAAGAGGCGTGTCTAGAGAGAAATGTTGGTTGCTGTGTTCTCAGTTCTTCCCAGCATATCCTGCTTTTCTGACCCAACATTTACCAGGAGAATATTCTAATTTGGCAGGGATTTTGCCCTAAGTGTCACTTTTTACCTCATGTTCCAGTTAAAAGATGACATACTGTCAATTGTTCACTTTATCTGTGCTGCCATAAGAAGGGGGTGCTATTGTTGTTGTTGTTTTTCCTTTGTTATCAAAGTGTCAGGAGACATCTCTGTCTTAGGATCAGTCCATGGAGTCAAAAAAACAATGTCTGGTGTCACAAACCTGAAGTATCAAGTCAGGCCCTGGACTCGTCAGTCCTAGCCAAGGAAGAGGGAGCTTTCTATGGCCCTTTCCACAACTCACCTTTTCTTGGCGCTGGTGCACGAGGATCATGTAAGCAGCCTCCAGTGAGAGGCTCTCACGTCCCCGATACTTCAGCTCCTCTTGAGCTGCCTGCTCCCGAGCAGGCAGTGCAAGAGCCCCACTTCTTCCTTCCACAGCACAGCCTAGGAGTTTCCCAGGCTGCACTGGGGCAGAAAGCGTGACCACCGTGGCTCCAGAGGCTCCACATGCATGGCAAGTGGACGTGGGGCCTTGGGGTAATGCACGATCATGCACCATTTTTGGCTGAAAGCCAAAAATGAAAAAGTGTGCAAGTGGCACCTGCCCTACCCTGGAGCATCGCGCAATTGTTAGTGCATCGTGCAGATCGCTGCTCACAATCGCGCAACACTCCAGGTGCCCTTTCGCATGGCAAATGCCGTGTGAAAAGGCCCTATGTCTTTCCTGAGATATAGCAGTGCTGAAAGCCAGACCTGCCATACAGGATTGCAAAGGGCTCTTACATAAATCTGAACAGCAAAACAGATCCACTGACACTATAAAAATTATTATGCACAGCTTATTTTGCTGTACTCTCATAGCAAGTGGGAAGAAGATAATTTGGAAGATAAGTTGTGATGATCAATGTACTTTCAAATCCCCACAGCTCTCATTTGGTTTTATTATGCTGACTTCTTTATATATTAAGCTAGCAAGAAAATCAGGAAATGATGTAATATATATAAGTGTCCTAGTTTGATATGTTATGTTAACAGTCTCAGGTTTGTTTCAAACTGTTTTGCAGCCAGATCTGCAACACACACGCACGCACACAGAGGGGGGAGAAAGAGAGAGAGAGAGACTCTAACGTGACCCTGCAGGACATATATAAAGCTATTCTCGTCCTCTTTTCCTGGACTTCCCATTCTGTGGGTGAGGCAGAGTACATTTGAAGTGAATCAAGATGTTTCACATCTGCCTCTTGTTATTAGGAAATTCTCTTCCTATTTATAAACAAAATGCTTTGTTGGGGTTAGGCAGTAGATTCCATTGCTTGGCAGACTTGCATTTCCTTTGCCGTTTGAACTTCAGTCCTCAAGCAAAGGTATGTTATAAATCTTCTGGAATCCATCAATGAACAAGAGGGTAGGGGGAGGAGTAAGGAGAGAAGAGGTGTAATTAACTAACAGGCAACATGAACCATTTGCTTGCTTTTCAACTCTAGCTGTCATGGCCTGAAAGAAATGAAGAAAAATTGTGACAAGGAGACCAACTGTGCATTTTCTGGCTCCAACTATCTGGCTAGTGATTACAGCACTTGAGGATTTAGCAAAAGTTTTCTGAAATAGTGTGTGTATATGTGTGCACGTGTGCCTTCAAGTTGCCTGTTGACTTATGGTGATCCCATGAATTTTTCTTAGGCAAGGAATACTCAGAAGTGGTTTGTTCCTCTGAAATAAAGCTTAATAGCACTGTTATTCCTTGGCAGTCTCCCATTCAGTATTAACCAGGGCTGAATCTGCTTAGCTTCTACATTCAGGTGGGATCTGGTGCCTTTAGGGTATTCAGGGTCTCAGGAGCCCCATATATGGGTAGCAAAAGGGATAGTGCAAAAGGGTGTAGCTTTGGAGTGACAAAATGAGGACTTTGTCCTCCCCCTAGTTATTATTACCTTCATTTATATCCTGCTTTTTCCTAGGTTGGGACTCAAAGTGGCTTACAAGAATTGAAAAGACATACTTAAACCCCACAGAATATAAAAGTAAAAATATAATTAATCTAAAAATGAAAACAAAGTTAAAATACATAATTAAAACATACACACTCATCAGCACTGCAATTAACAATATCCAGCACATTCTATCAGACAGACCAAATGAAATTTTCCTTCAATTTCTAGCATTTGAGACAGTGAGACATTTAAAACCATTCACTTCTAGAACTCCTATATTTGTTGTTTTTGCATTTCCTTGGTAATTTTTCTGCCCCTTTTCTTTCAATGCCTGAACTGTATTTCTGTAGTGCTGGTCCTTTATAACAATCCTATGTGCACTTACTCAGCATGCATTATGTTCTGTGGGGCTTAATCCCACATAAGTATTCACAGTATTACCCCCAAACATGGGTGACTCAGGGGTTCACCTGCAATGCCAGTACCTCCACATGACAATTAAAGATTAATTAGCTCAATTACGAGGCCTGCGAAAGGGGGGTAACCTAACAAGATATTCTCTTGGGCCCCTTTTGCATGCCATTTCTCATGCGAAATGGCACCCGGAGCATCGCGCGATTGCGAGGACCATTTCACATTACGTCCTCACAATCGCGTGATGCTCTCAAGACCAGTAGGTGGCGATCACACATTATATCATTTTCGGCTTCTTGCTCCCGGACCCCACACAGACTACCTTGCATGTGGAGCCTCCAGAGATGAGGCCATCACGCTTCCTCCCCCAGCACAGCCTGGGAAGGTACCCTGCTGCGCTGCAGAAGGAAGAGGCAGAGCTCTCATGCTTCCTTCTGGCCAGCACGGAGCTGGTGTGGAGGAGAAGCAGAGGGTATGCGAGTGCCTCTCGCAAGAGGCTTCTCACGTGATTCCTGCACACCCACATCAGGAAAAGATAAGGTGCGAAAAGGGCCTCAATGTTTATTGCAGGAAAGAACCAACCAGAGATTCCAAAATAAATGTGTTTTATTGAAGAGTTCAGTCATGCACATAAAAGATCCAAGCACTCACACACTCACACAAGAGCTAACAGAAAGATAAAGGGAGAAAAGTTGTTGATAACAGAGTTTTAAGGAATCGGCAATAATTACTGATCCAGAGAGCAGCAAAGAAAGCAGCAATGTGGCTTAGACTTGCGTCTAAGGACAGAACTAATTCGGGAATCAGAGTGAAAGTGTGGTGTTCCACAAGTGAGATATTTTATCAAACTTCTCAAAATGGAGGGTTTTTAATACCCAAAATCTACCTGGAGGACATGAGTGTGAATGGCTCTCTCGCCGAGCAAACAATAGAGGTTGCCACATAAACAATGGGGTCTGAATGGAGCTAATGGTCTTAATGTTAGGTGACAAAGCGTTAATCGCTGTCATAATAGCTCTGTAATGGTGGAAATGTCCAGGTGTTAGGAAGAAGGGATGAAATGATCAGTGTTTTGGTGGAAACTTCCTTTTGCTATTGTGTGGTATCAGAGATGTTACAGCTTCAGCTTAAGCCTGTTGCCTACAGGGGATCTTCTGATCTACTTTGCAGCACTTGTGTTCCATCAGTAATTTTCCTCTGCCCAGCTTGACCTTCCAGTCACTTCCAGGTTCATTTTATATCTAATTAATGTATTTTGCCAATTAAATCATATTTCTCCAATTAAACCATATCAAGTCTGGGAGGTATGCAGGCAGGTAACAACAATGTTGCATCCCAAATATAATTCATTGTTGGTGACATTGCAAAGAGTTTCTAATAACATGTTGCATTATATATTACTTTACTGTTGACCTTTTTTTGAAAAAGAAATCCATTAACACACACACACACACATTGTCTGCTCGTGCCATCTGGGGCTGTTCAGAGTTGTAGTCCAACTACCTCAGGAGAGCACCAGGTTGCAGACTCACCACCAGATTCCTGTTGGCCCACAAGGTAAGTTTTAAGTTCTATTTTGAACCAAGTGCAATTTCCCAAATTTATCACTTTCCAGAAAAACTTTCAAGGGCTAAACTATGGCAGTATTTCCAAGTTCTTCTCCTCACTCCCAATGTGCCGTGCTGCTTTGATTTGCAGCACTTTCAGACATGTTAGGGGAGAGCTAAACAAAGCTCTTGTATTAAGTTTGTTGCTTCTCCATTTCCCCATCTTCAATACAGTATGGGCCTTGTGCTTCTTTATGTTTCCTTTTTCCTCTTTTCCATGAGATCCCTTGTCTACTACACAGCCAAATCTCTCCCTCCCTAGTTTCTTTTTCTTTATCAATCATTCATCTCCTCTCACATCCCTTTCCTCCCCTCTTCTTGTTCTCTGATTCTCTCCATGCTCTGCCTTTCCCAGTTTCTGAGTCTCTTTCACTTATTTTCTTCCCTCTTTCCTGGAGCTTAGAAATGTGTGTTTATGTTCCTTCAAGTCACTTGTTCACTTATGGCAATCCCATGAATTTCATGAGCCTTTCTTAGGCATGGAATACTCAGAGGTGTTTTGGCTTATAGCACGTGGTATTTGTGGGCAGTCTCCCATTGAAATTTAATGAGAGCTTATCCTGCTTAGCTAAATTATTTGTTACCCCAATCCGATTTTAAAAATAACGACAATTTTAAAGGTAACTATTTTAATTATTAAATGACAACAATGTTAAGGAGTTAAATAAAGACCCCAGGATTCCATAGGATGTGGAAAGTGGAATAATAGCACTATAACAGTCTAGTGCAGAAATGGCCCTAGTTTCCAGACTGTTCTTTCTACTTTCTTCATCAGTCCCATGTGTCAGTGCCACATGAGATCATGAGAAACCTGCGCAACACAAATTAAAATAGGAGCCAGTATAAACCATGTGATACTCTTCCTCCACCACTCTCTAGTGATGTCGCACTCCTGTAACAAATAATGAAGAACAACCCATTACTGTTGTGCCACAGTAATGTTATGATACATAGCAGTCATAACATAAGACTGTCCTGGTCCAGTTATCAGGAAAAGGAGAAAATTACAAATAATGACTGAGATTCTGTATCCAAAGGTACAATGTATAACTTTACAATGATGGAGCTACATCACTGACATGAGACACAGGCATGTTAGAGAGTTGCAATGATATGCAATAGGGCATTGCAGAAGATGTCTCACTGCATAGCAGGGGGTCACCATAACAAAGAGGAATACAAAATGTGAGAACATTTTCCAAGCCTGGTGCAGGCCATCCATGACTTTCCACAGCCCTCCATGCTGGATTACTATTACCTCATTGCTCTGTTTGGGGTCATTGCCCTCCTCTCTTGTGCTGTCATTGCACAAAAGAACGTACTGTTTCACATTACAAAATGGTCACACTGCCCACTTGGCTTGGGCAATGGTCCTAACCATGCAGCTATGACACTGCTTCAGTCCTCAAAATATGACCATTGTGCAACACTGCAATTTAAAACTGTGCAATTGTAAGTTGCTTTATGACACCATAAATTGCTAACAGGATGCTACTCAAAGAGTTATTCCCAAGGTCTGTTACTGCCAAGGTCTGCTCAAAACACATTAACATCAGCTCTATCCTGCTTTGATGTACCCAGCATCTTGATAGGTTGCCCTGTTCTACAGTCTAGGAAATTCACAGCACACCTTTCATCAAGTTTTTCTTTAAACATCCAAAATAAGCAGATTATTGTTTTACCCTCACCTAAAGAAGGACTTTCTAGCAACATCCAAAAAAGACTTCCTAGATTTACATTCTGAATGACTAGGTTGCACATCTGCAGGGCTCTTTGTCATAAGGATGCTTCAGAGCTCTTATGGTTCATTTATGGACTAGAACTACTAAAGTCAACAGCCTTTCTGCACCACACTGTTATAGTGCTATTATTCCACTTTCAACATTTTATGGAATCCTGGAGCTTGCAGTTTAGAATTTTCAACCAGAGAGCTCTTTGGCCTCAATAAACTATAAACCCCAGAATTCCTCAGGATGGTGAAAGTGCAATAATAGCACTATAACAGTGTAGTGCAGAAAGGCCCAGCAACTCAGTAACAGATGAGATAATCACATCCCAACAAATAAATAAGTGTGAATCCATTATGCCTCAACTATATGGCTAATGTCTCTTTCTCTCTAATGCCATATACAAATCTTGGAAATGTCATACTGATTTCTTAAACTGAAGTAAAATTGAATGTTTGCACTGTACTATAAAGGATAGAATGGTAAAATTAGTGAGGTCTAGATAAACTGGGTTGTTGTTGTTGTTGTGTGTTTTCAAGTCATTTCCATCTTATGGTGACCATAACACAAACCTATCATGGGGTTTTCAGGGCTGGGAGTGTATCAGACCATAAGTTTTAAAAAAATAAAAAGACAGGCAAAGGAGGAGAAGTGAGGACCTAAAATGTTGCAGCTGGAACTGGCAGACAACTGGCAGAACTGGAAACTGGCAGAAACTGGCAGAAAATTGTCCAAGCCAACAGAAAACCCATGTGGATATTTAAAACAAAAACAAGAACAACAACTAGAGCAACAAATACCGCAACCTCCTAAAATGTTTGTCCTCCCTACAGGAGCCCTTTATATATATTTTTTGTTCTATGATATGTCAAATAGTTCACCATAATTAGTGTTTCAATAAACTGAAGCTAAGGAATTTTCTATGATTTCTGTGATCTTTTCAAGCAATAGGGATGATTAGATAGATTTGTTTGCTAATTGCAAATGGATTTGAAAAATAAGTTCATTCCCTCCCATTTTCATAGCAGTTTGAATAGGGTGTACGTGTGTAAAAAAATCTTCATGGAAGATTAATTTTTAAATGAAAACACAAGCAAACTGAATAAAAATAAAGTGGTGGTGGTGGTGGTGATGATGACGATGATGACAATGATGATATACTTCTTCAAACACATTTTTATAGCATTTCTCATAACTCATACTTTAGTGGAACAGTTACTTTTATATACATTTCACCCAACAGATACTGCAAGAGAAACATGTACAAAAACACATAGCTGCATCGCTGTTTGTCAAAGGCAAGTAGCTCTTTTAGATATGGAGATAATGAACATGCTAGTGTATGGATAATAAAACTTAACAGATTTATTAAGTAGCAACTAAGATCTCTACATGCTGTAAGTGCAATTTCTGTACCCTAGGTGTTATCAAAGCAATTATCTATACATAACGCAAACAAGAGACAAGGTTACACAAGCTGATTATTATGTCATTTCCACACTAGACTGATATAGTGCACTTTCAATATGGAATCCTGGGATTTGCAGTTTAGGGAGGGGCATAGGATGTTGAAAGTGGAATAAATTATGATGATGATGATGATGATGATGATGATGTAGCACTATAATCATCTAGTGTGGAAATGGCCTCAGTCAAGATCAGTATTATTTAGGCTTCTGAGAACGAATAGGCAAAATGGTCAGAATGATGGAACAATTGACACATGTCATCCTAATCCACTTCATAAACAGTTTTTTCAGTGTATTTTACCTTACAATAGCAAAATTCAGAAAAGTATGAAGTCTTGAAGGAGAATTGTTTTGCTGTTTGCCTATAGCCAAAACATTGCAAGTTAGGTCATTTGATGTCAAATTCAAGCCGAGCAGATTTCTTCCTCCTCTATCCCTATGAGCAGTGTGGCTGGTGGGGAGAGCTGGAACACAGGGAATTGCCATTGCTACACACCAACCAAGAAGGAGCCATATACTCCTTCAGTCGTGCCTTGCATGATAGCAATGGAAGCAGGAGGTGACTGGTCTAATGTGAAGCAACAGGTCAACTGTTGCTGACTGACCACTGATAACTGTTGCTGGACTGACAGTCCAATGTCACCCGTGGACAATGCTGACATTGCCTCGCATTCTGTTCATGGTATGTGCAAGCATTAATTGGACAAAGCATGCAGAGTGATTCTTTTGACATTGTGCAGCTGCCATAGTGAGCTGGTGGTAGACGAAGCAGAATTGCATATGCAGAACCATTGAGTAAACAGACGTGCAAAAAGGTACCTTGCACAGTGCTTCTTGTGCAACAGAGCCCGCTCATGCACATGTGCTATGCAATGTTGCCATTTTGTATGGGACTTATCTAGTTCTAGTGTAGCATATCTCCACATGCAGATAAATATGTGACGCTGTAAAGACATAAGATTGGGTCCTCAGTCAGCAGCCACACACCTGCCGCTACCCCCTCCTCCTTCTTCCTGTTCCACCATGGAGGGGCCAGGCCAGCTTTTCCTTCTCACAGACTAGAGTGGTGCTTTCCTCTCAGTCCGCTATGGCACCTTCTCCCTCCACTTATACAACCCTGCTTTCCCTTTGAAACCACCACCTTAGTGTATAAAGAGTAATGCCATACAGTTGTTGTTCAAAATGATTTACTGATCTGTGGTAGCCTGTTACTAATTGATTAGAACAAATGAAAGTATTCTACTGAGCCAGAATTTATAAAAAAATATCGTGTGATCTTTATTAAAATAATAGACAGGGGGAAAGTACAGTAGAGTCCCGGTTATCCGACGCTCCGGTTTAACCGACGTCACGGCTGCCTGGGGGCATGGCTGCAGGCATTTCCGTGCGCCCCAGACACGCTCCGACACGCCCCCAAAATGGCGGCTGCCACAGGGCTCCATGTCATCCGACATTTCAGTTATCCGACCCTGCGCCCGCCAGTTTAGGTCGGATAACCAGGACTCTACTGTATTGGGTGCCATAAGTAATTCCAAACAATACAGAACTTCAAAAGGTGTTTAACCAGTTTCTTTAAGTTCCACTCAATGTACAGGCACTAAACTTTCATACACACATAGACCTTTGGCTTCCCTTTTGCTCAAAGGCTTAATTCCCAAGTCTAGGTCACACCTTCTGATCCAACTCAAAAATGGTTTTGTTTCTCCTCTGTCTCTCTCTAGACCTCTGAGAAGACGACCACACTTATTCAGACAACTTCTCTGGCTGACTGAAGAGCTATAACTTAAAATTCTCTCTCTCGAAATCTCACTGAACAAATCTCAAAAATCCGAGTCACTGTGCCTTATATATAGACCTTCTCCTCACAACCTTCAGCCCTTCCCTCTCACCAATGGACTGGGTTTCTCTCATACAGAACCACTTTGATTACATGGCAACCTGTTGCTGGAGCTGCCCTACCACTTGCCACACCCCCAGGCTCCATCACACCTGTGTTTCTCTCAAAGGTGGGACTCAAAGTGGCTTCCCATTTAAAAAATAAACCAGCTCCCCACCACCACCTTTGAGATATTTACTTTTTAGTGGCAGGAGTGAAGGGTCAGAATTGTGTTAGTGACATATGGAGACATAATGGCACCTGAATCCTTCCGTCTCCTTTTATGATCATTACAGATAGAGATATCCAGCACCTCAGCCCACAATGACACCCTAATTGTGCTCCCTATCTTTCTGTCACCTGCCACCTCTATGGCCATTTAGTGGCCAGCTACAGGTCAGGGTGGGTAAGCAAGCAGTATCTGGTAGTGTTTCAACTGTAGGACTTGCAGAGAAGCAGGCATCCTCTGGGACTTCCCCCTGGCAGCTCCCCCTCAAGTATAAATGCCTGATAGTAATTTTGTTCTTTCTGAATAATTTGCAAAAATTGCACAATATCAGCATTGTCCATTTCAACAAAGAGATGTGTAAAGGTTATTCAAAGCAAAACTGAATAAGGTAAAATTCTTAAGTGGGTGTCAAAGTAAGGACCTTTTTAGTAAAGCTGCAGCCAGAGAGCTTATATCCATTTAGCTGCTGCTGCTGCTGCTTCTCCTTCTTCTCCTTCTCCTTCTTCTTTCTTTTTTTTTTTTTTTGGAGCAGGGGGGGTCTTTCCCTGACACACATACCCGTTCCCCTAATGCAGTTTCCTGGGATTTCTACATTACTCTAAACAGAGTTTCCTATATAGAGTAAAGCAGGGATTTGCCTGTCTTAAGATAATGTCACACAGTTGTTAGACTTATCTTTCCTGAATAATTCCAATTCTGGTTTCTATAACAAAAGTCATCAGCTACTTTTCCAGATCTGGTTTGTGAAATCCCAACAGAAAAGCTCTTTTCCTCACATTTCTCTACTTTTTCCTTCCTCCATTTCAGCCACCTGGACTTACAGTCCTTCCCAGGAGTCTCCCCAGTTCTGGAAACAATGAACTGTTTGCCTCAGTAAAGGGCGGTTTTACTATCCTACTCCTTACGGAGAAGGGTGTCAGCTCACTGCCTAGTGAAAGTCATGACAGGCAGTCTCACACACACACCAGACTCAATTTCATACTGGATTCAAACACGCACCACACAGTTCCCAGAACTCTCCCCCTTCCCTCCGTCATCATGGTCAAGCTGCACCAAGACAGCTGCCTGTTGCTACTCAGTAGCTGGTCAAATCCCACTAAATGCTTGTCATGCTGCCCAAAAACCCTGAAAGTGAACCCCTTAAATTACATTTGTTGAAAGATCCTTGATGTCTGTTCCTGCTTTCCATTTTCTTCACAGCTAGGAAACACTACTGTAAACTGTTTCCAACTCTCCTCATCCTACCTAAGGGCCGGTATACATTAACTGGATTCCAGTAAGTCTGCCCACCATATGTTTCTGAAGAGAGCAGTACTGTCTTCTTTCTGTACAATGCTAGCGAAAAGTGAATATCCATTCACTTTTAATTTTATTCAAAGCTAGATAATCTTTTTGAAAGTGGAGGAAAGTACCACATTATGCAATTGGAAAACATCATGCCCTAGATTTTGAAGAGCAATAAGCGAAGAAGTTCTGAAAAAACTAGGAGCCAAACATTTTTTCTAGAAGCTACCCTGGAAGGAATGTGATTATGCCAGTACCTGGTCTCATTCCTAAGTTCTAGGTCACCTGTTCTCCCTACTTCTTTCATGTTTATCTTCACAACCAGGACTGGCCCAAGCTATTTTGCTGCCTCCATAGAAGAACAAAGTAGCATTCCCTCCTTAATCCATGTATAGAAGGTCAGTGGACTACCAGATAAATTTACTTGAATACTGAAAAGGGATATTGCCTTTCTCTACTTTGTGACTAATTTAGTTTATGGGGCTCAGGAAGACTGTGTGATATAGGCCATTTCCGCACTAGACTGTTATAGTGCTATTATTCCACTTGCAACATCCTATGGAATCCTGGGGTTTACAGTTTCGGGAGGGGCTAGCTGGCTAACCCCAGGATTCCATAGGATGTTGCAAGTGGAATAATAGCACTAAAATAGTCTAGTGCAGAAATGGCCATATATACAGCTTTGTCCTTCAAGAGAGAGGACTAGCCAGAGAGATCTGTCATCTGCCACCTGAGGTGATTGCTTTACTTTGCCTAAAATTAAGGCAGGCCCTGTTTACAACTACCTGTTTTGTTGTTGTTGTTGTTGCTGTTGTTGTTGTTGTGTGTGCCTTCAAGTTGTTTCCAACTTAAGGCAAAACTGTCATGGGGTTTTCTAGGGCTGAGAGTGTGTGATGCACCCAAGGTCACTCAGTGGGTTTCCATGGCCAAGCAGGGAATCAAACCTTGGTTTCTAGGATCATAGGCCATTTCTGCATGAGGTTGATACATCACAGCAGTGTCAATTTCTTACACACCAGTCTGCATGTTATACCGTTTTAGCAGTATAATGTAGTTCTCCTCGTGGTTTTGCACGTTTTCAGCTCCCAGAACAGTTCACTGGGGTTCACTGCGATGCTGTATGTTGAAAACTGGAAAACTCCGATGTAAATTTCCCAAACTAGTTCTGCTTCAGTTTTCACCTACATGCAGAAGTGTCGCATCGATTTACATCACAGAAGTGGCCAACTATGGGCGTTCCCAAGCTGTTCCTTACATCATTTCTGTCCCTATCTCTCCCCACCCATCAAAGGATAGGCTGCCATCATTATTGTCTTACTGTGTTAAACGGACAGCAGGAAGAGAGTGGATCTGGTAATGGACTGTTAAAACATGTTTTTTTCAACCTATCAACAGACATATATTTCTATGCACAAACGTGGCAACACAGAAATGTGTTAAAAATGTGTGCGTGTGTTTTAAAAAACAGACCAATCAGTGATGGTGGGGCAGGGCGAGGGAGGGGAATGGGAGTGACCAGGGACTTGCTGTTGTGGAGACAGCAACCGCTGTTCTCCGCAGTAGTACGATGTAAAGGGGGAGGGGGTCAAGAAAGCACAGTTTCTGAATTTCTTAATTCAATTTCTGAATTGGAGTATAAAAACACCACTCTTGACATGCAGTGAACCGCTCCTCCCCTCTCGTGTGAAAATGGCCGTAATCCAACACTCAAAGCAATATACCATGCTGGCTCTCACCTTTATTATTATTACTGATGTATTACTTTCAAACCTGAATACTGAAATTATCTCTGGACATGTGCTTCAGAGGGTCAAGACAAAATTAGGGAAGACCCTTCTTGATAGCTGCTCCTACGAACTCCCTCCCAAAGGAGGCTTGATTGGTCCCCTCTCTGCTTTCTTTTCACTAGCAGGCTTTCTTATTTAAATCTCTTTAAACCTTATTTAAACCTTCTTATAGACCATCAGTTTTTAATTGGTTGGGATATAAGAATGTGCAATAGGTGTGCTTCTTTTATACGTAACATGTATTAACATGTTTCAACTGTTTTTAAATTAATGTTTAATTGGACTGATTGTTTAAAGCTTTTTAACTTTTGTACCACAGATTATTTTAACTTTTCTTTTTTTAGCTTTTATTGGTGTTTTTTTTATTTAATTTTTTTATATTTATTTTATTAAATTAACAAAAACAAAAAAAAAATAAAACACCATGTGTTATACATAATAGTGAATTAAAAAACAAACAAACAAAACAAAACAAAAAATTTTTTTCCTTTTTTTTAAACAATGCAAACTTTTTTTTTTTTCCCTTTCCCCTAAAAATCATAAACTTTTTGGGGTTTTTCCACCCAAAAAAACTTATACTTTTTTTGTTAGTATCTTCAATTCTTTTTTTTATTTATTTTCCCATTTTTATTATTATACTTTCACTCTTAATTTTTAATTTTTTTCCCCCCCTTTTAAACATTGAACATCACATATCAAATTACATCTATAAATCACAATTTTAACACACACAGATAATAAACAATATAAAAAAAAAAAATAAAAAAAAAAGTAATAAAAAAAAAAAAAACCCCCCCCCCAAGCCAACTTTTTTTTTAATCCATTTTCCAAAATTGCCATTCTTTTTTTAACGGGGTTAGTTACCATCTTTTTTAAATTTTTCAAAAATTTTTTTTCCCAAAATTTTTTCAAAATCTTTTTGTTTTACCAAACTTTTTCATAAACCTAATTCTACATTTTTAGTTTATAATTGCAATTTTCCACATTTTTATACCATTTTTTCTATTTAAAATTTTTTAATTTGTTTTCCCATTTTTTTTTTTAAAATTTAAATTTAGTTAACAAATTTGTTATTAATTTTTTTTGCCTGAGTACACTCTCCTTTTTATTATATATTGACAACAACGCTATATTTGGACATACGGGTTTTTCTAATCCTTTTAATTTCTCTTTTTATTTCTTTAAAAACCTTTTCCCAAAAAATTCCTTTATCTTTTTAAAATTACCACATATGCATTGCCCAAATTTTAACATTTTTTCCAACACAATCTTGAATATTTCTCATCTTTTGGTTTAATTTCACTGGAGTAAATTTTTCCCTTTTCCCAAAACTTTTTTTATAATAATTCTCTTTTTTTTTTTAAAAATTTTTTTTAAATGGGTTGTTCCAAATTTTTCTCCATTCTTGTATATCTAAAATTTGTATTCTTTCCTCCCATATTTTTCTAAGAAAATCCTCTTCTTGTTCTTTTGCTAATTTTTTATATATTTCACTTGTTGTACCTTTTAGTATTTCATTTTTTGGGTTTTTTTTTCTTTTTGAATAATAATTTTTTAATTTTTTATATATTCTTTAAAATCCTTAACATATCTTTTCATACTTTTTGTCCATTCATTTTTTAAAATTTCCCAAATATCTTAGTTTCCTGAAATTTCTTTTTTCATTCTTTCTTTTTTTTTTTTTTCATCCAATTTTTTAATCTATATATTTTTTGTTTTTTTATTTTTTTTTCTCTATTATTTTTCTTAAATTTTTTGGAAATTTTTATTTTTCTTCGGAGTTAATATTGATATTTTTGGGTTAATTTTCTTTTTTTTTATTTTCATTTTTTTTTAAAAAAAGGATTTTCTATTTTTTCCATTTCTTTTTTTTGAAAAATTCCAAAAAAATATATTCTCTAATTTCATCTCAATATTCTTATCTTTTTACTAACCAATCAAAAATCCCCTTTTTCCTGAAACTCCATCTATGATATATCTCAATTGATTTGCATAATAATACCTTTTTAAAATTTTGGAAGTCCCAGGCCACCTTTTTTTTAACTTTTTTTCCAATATTTCTTGTTAACCCTTTAAATTTTTATTTCCATTACAAAAATTATTTAATATCTTTTGCCACTCCTTTAACTCTTCCTCTGATATTTTTTATTGGTAACATTTTAAAAAAAAAATTAATTTTAGGTAAAATTTTCATTTTTACCACTGCTATTCTACCAAACCACAAATAACTTTATATTTTTATAATCCTCTAATTTCCGTTTAATTTCTAATTTTAATTTCTTGAAATTTTTTTCTTGTAGTCCTTAAAAATTTTTGTAATATTATTCCTAAATATTTAATTGATTCTTTTACTTTAAGTAATCCTCTTTTACTACTTATAAATTTTTTATTTTCTTTTTTAGTATAATTAAATAACATTTTTTTTGGGCCCCCAATTTATTTTCAATCCTTTTCTTCCCCCCAAACTCTTTTAAATGTTTATCTTTTTATCTATTTTTTTCAACCGGACTTTAATTGAACAATTTTGCAAATAACTTTTTTTTTATTTTTCCCCTTTTAGCCCCAAATTTCCCTTTCCAAATTCTCATCATTTCTTATAAATTCGCTAATATTTTATAACTATTGCAAATAAAACGGGGAGATAATGGACATCCTTGCCTCGTTCCTCTTGTTATTTGAATTGATTTAAAAATTTCCATATTTACCATCACAAAGATGTTTTATAAATATAATTGATTTATTAACCCTTTAAATTTTCTTAACCCTTTTTTCTTAAAATTTTTTTAACGCCGGTCATTCCACACAATCAAAGGCTTTAAATATTTTAACGCTAAAATTCCAGCTTTTTGTTTTTTTTATCCATTATATTTATTTTTTTTTGCCCTTTAAATTTCCTTTTTGTTTCCTTGAATAAAACCACATTGATCTTTATGTATATATTTATAAATAAATTTTTTTTAACCTTTCGCCATTATTGCTGTAAAAATTTTTGCATCTTGGTTTATTAAAATTTGGCCTAAAAGAACCTGGATCCATGGGACCCTTTATTTTTTTAAAATTAATATTATTAATCCTTCTTCCCCATGATAATGGGATTTTTCCCCCCCTTTAATATACTTTTATAAACCCTTTTAGTTTAAATTAAATTTTTAAATGTTTTATAGTATTTTTTAAAAACCTAATAAACCAATCCTGGGGGTTTTCCCCCTTTTTGATTTATTACTTCTTCTTTTTTCCTAATATATTCTTCCATCAATCCTTTATCTTGTTCTGTTAATCTTTCTTTTTCCCAAATTTTTTTTAATATAGTCCTCTATATTCTCTACAGAATTTTTCGTCTGCTAAAAACAATTCTCGAAAAATTCCTCAAATATTTTTTTTTTTTTCTTTTTTTTTCATTTACCTTTTTTTTTTTACCAAATTTATTTTCTTTTTCACCCAATTAAATTTTTAATTTTTTTTATTTTATAAAATTTTGGCATTTTAAATTTTTTTGCTATTTCAAAGTATTCCCTTTTTAAATATTTTCTTTTTCTGAACTTCATCCATTTCTATCTTTTTTAAATTTCCCCTTTTTTTGGGTTGTAAAATTTTTTAATTTTTGTTTTATTTCTATCTATTATATAAATCAAATTTTTTGTTTTCCCTTTTTTTTCTTTTTTTAATTTCAATTTTTTTTCTCCTAATTGTCTCAAATTTTCTTGGTTCTTTAATACATAATCCTCTTACCCCTTTCCTTCATTGTATCCCCCTAAAACATCTTGTGTTGCTTCCTTATTGTTTATATCCCCAAAATTTTTTGCCATTCCTTTTCTTTTTTTTACTTTCCTTATTTAAAGTAACAATTTTCCAATCTCCCTTTTTCTTCTCTATAATTTTTTTCATGGTTTTTAAATTATCAAAGCATGGTCTGTCACTTTTATTGTTTCTATTTTTATTTAAAAAGGTTCTATTCTTTAGAAAAAAGATATAATTATTCTTGAATAATTTTTATGAACTGATAAAAATAAATATTTTTTTTTTCCCCACCCTTTATTAACCTTAAAAACTATCAATTCATTTCTATTTACTAATTTATTCAAAATTGTTATATTATTATATTTTATTAAAATGGGTCCCATTTTTTTCCATCTATCCATCACCATTTAAAACACCCGCCATTATTGTGTAATTCCTTTCCTTTTTTAATCTTTTTAAAAATTTTTTTCATAAAACTCTTTTTGCTTCTCATTAAGGGGCATAATATTAATTTTTAACATATGTTTACTTTTCCCCTTTTTAAACATACACCTTTTTTATTAACTCCCCACTTGGGTTTTTTAAATTACATCTTTTAAATTTTTTGCAATTTCCCCTTGATTTGGAAGTCCAAAAGCTTCCTCATAATGGCTCCCAATTAATCTAAGCTTTTTTTTTTTTTTTGTTTTTTTTGTAAAAAAATTTTATAACCTTTTCTTTTTTAATATCGATTCTATCCTTTTTCTCTTTATTATTGTCCCTAAGCCTTTCCATTAATGTTGTTTCTCGCTATTCTCCATTTTTCCTTTTTCCCCTTTTTTAATCCCCCTCCCCATTGGTCCCAAATGTGTTGCTCCCCCCCCCCCTTCCCCCTTTCCCCCCCCCCACTCCCCTCCCCCTTTCCCCCCCTCCCCCCCCCCCTCCCCCCCCAAACCTTCGTCCCCCCTTTCCCCAAAACGCTTCTGCCTTGGCAACGGCCTCCCATGGGCTTGGGGGGTGTGTGAAATTCCCCTCCCGGCATGAGCCAAATCCTCCCCGATTTGTTTTCTTTCCCAATTTTCCCTCTCTTCCCCCCCCCTTCCCTCTCTCTCCCTTTTTCTTTTTATATATATAGTCAAACTCTATACATTTACAATCTAAAAAATTTTTTAATCACTAAAATTACCCTTCTCCTCTCTATGGTTTTCTTTTTTTTCTTCTTCTGTTATTTCATATTTTTTTCCATCCTCCTCAGCCTTTCCTTTTGTTTATTTTCCCGGAAACTTCTTCTTTTTCCTCCTCCTTTGCTCCCCCCCACTGCTCCTTCTTCGTTGCTCCTCCCCCTGCTCCTTTTTTTCCGCTCCTCTAAACCCTTTTTCCTTTTCCCCTTTTTGGATGGGTTCAGTTTCTTGGAAATTCAATCCTTTTAAAAGTTTTTTGTAAAATTTTACCCATTAATTTAAAAAAATTCCCCACTGCCCATTGTTCTGGAATTTTAAAGAAGGTTTATTTTCCCTTTCCAAAATTTTTTGTTTTCCCACATAAATCATTATATATTTCCCCTTATTTCTTAATAAACCCAATTTTTTTTTTCCTAAATTTTTTTAATGCTCTCATCAAAACATTTTTTTTTGAAAACTTTTTTAAAATTTTTTGGGAGTTTTTTTTCTTGGCCCGCTACACACAATGAATTTCTCTATGTCATTTTCCTCCCCATTAAATTTTCAGGAAAATGTTTTTCCAATTTAAAACCCCCAGGCGTTCCCTTTGGGTTTTGGGTTTTATTTTGAAATCCCAACCAAATCCTCACATTGTTCCCTTTTTGGTCTTGGAGCTGGATAATTTTTCTTAAAAAAGAAAATTTTTCCATCATGTTTTTCATTTGGGTTTTTTCCCTTTGGGTTTTTTTTTATCATTCCCCTTTAAGGTTCCCAAAGTTTTTTAAATCCTGTGGATTTTTTCCCGGAATTCCCCCCTTTCTGCCCTTTTTAGATGTTTTGTAGTAAAAAGAGCTTGATTTGACTTTTGTAATAAACTTTGTATAAAAGTTTTTTTCTCTTCATTCCTTTTCCCTCCGGCTTTCTTCCCCCCCCCTTTTAATAAATTTTTGTTTTCCGTTAATTTTTAAATTTATATCTTTAAAATTCTAACTAAAGTTGTGTTTTATCTGTTAAATAATCGTCTCCCCTTGTTTTTAAAACCTTTTTTTTTTTGTTTTTGACGACATATTTTTCCAAAAACTTGGGGGAAAAAAAAAGTTTTGCTTTTGGGGCCGTTTTAGCAATCATTTGCCCGTTTAAACAAGTTTTTTTTTTGTTTTGGGTTTTAAAGGAAACAAAATTTTTCCCCCATTTTATCTTACATTCTTTCCCCCATTATTTATTTTAAATTTCTCACAGTCTATCTTTGGGTTTTAAAGGGGACCGGGGTTTTTTTGTTCTTTGGAGAAAAATAAACACCCCCCTTTTGTTTTGGGAGCTCCTTTTTTCCCCCTTTTGCCTTTTTTTTGTGGTTTTTTGGTTTCCCCCTTTTTGGGGAAAAAAGGGAAATAATCTAATCAGTTAATTAAAATAAATAATTAATAAGATCTTAACATGCAGCACCAAACATAAAATGGTATGAGCAAAAGTCTGTCTTCCTGTTTCTTAGAGCCTATTGCCAGGGCCAGCTTTAAAATAGCCCAAAGACGTTGAGAAACTTAGATTTCTGCACTCTTGTTGAAGCATATTACATGGCCTCTAAGAAGTAACTAATGGTTAATAATGTTCTTCAATGCAGCACTTTTCAGAATGTAAAACAAACAACATCCAGTGAACTTAACATGCAGCAATCTTAATGCATTTTCTGATATGAAGCTTAAAGTTTCTCTTGCTTCAAGAAGGTCTAGACCAACGGTTCTCAACCTGTGGGTCACAACCCCTTTGGAGGTCGAACAACCCTTTCACAGGGGTCGCCTAAGACCATCATAAAATACATATTTCCAATGGTCTTAAGCTCCATTCCCTCCTTGGTGTTGGTGCTCAAGCTCGAGCCATGCACTCACGTCCTCCTGCCCCCTTTGGCAGGAGCACGTGCGGCCATAGTGTCACCACAGCAGGAGTGGTGGTGTGCAAGCTCGAGCCACACGCTTGCATCCTCCTGCCCACTGTTCAGAAGGGACTGAAATCCCTCCCCTTCTCCCCACCACCGGGAGAACCTCCTGTCTGACAGGCCAGCTTGGGGGTGGCGGCAGCATGGGGGGCAGGCCCCCTCCTCGCCATGGCCCCTGCCCCACTCGCCGTTGAGGAAGGGTCGGGGGTTGCAAGGCGGCGCTTTTCCAGGGGGGGCGAGCTGCACCCAGTGCAAAAGACAAAGGCGCTGGGATTCCTCCCCACCTGGCAAGGGTCAACACTCTGGAAACTTTTCCCACACTGCACCCCCAGCGCAAAAGAGAACAAAGTAGAAGCAGAGCCCGGGCGGTTCTCGGAGTTTTTTCCCGGGGGAGACCTGCGGCTTCTCTTTCCCTCCCTGCCCATCCCCATGTTCCTGGCCGGCGAGGCAGCCTTTGCCAGGGGGGAGGCATTGTTGGGCCCGTGCCTTCCTGCATTCCAGAGGGACACAGCACCTGTCTCCACAGCGCCTGTCTCCCCACCAAAGGGGGCAGGAGGATGCGAGCGCGTGGCTTGCGCTTGCACACCACCACCCAGGGAAGACAGGGGAGCTCAGCAGCATCACCACAGCAGGAGCATCCTGAGGGAAATTTGTGCCTCTCCTGAGGAGGTACCAGCGCAGGAACGACGGCAAGCTGGGCCGGGCTTCTCCCACAAGCGCCGTGGGGATGACTTCAGCCGCCGCCGCCGTCGTTGGAGGCGATACCCAGCCTCGGCACCTCTCACCTCCCCCGCAGAGCAAACACTTGGTAAGGAGAGGGCGGCTTCTTGGCTCCGCCTGTGACTTGGCGCCCTGCTGGCCTGGATGGAGGGATGGAGAGGGCCTCGGCTTCTCTCGCTGGCCCTAACGTGCACCTACCCCCCCGATTGGGCAGATTCCTGAATACCTCTTAAACTACCATAGGCCCGGGGTTTCTTTTTATTCCCCTCTATTAATGGCACCGTGGAAACTGATTTGGGGCTAAGTGGACACCAGTAGTAGGCAGTTTGGCTCCTTCTGAGGATTTTGGACACCTGTCTTACTCAGAGTGGCCAGTGGTTGAGGTTTGTGGGACCTGTAATCTGAAATATCTGGAGGGTGTCAGGCTTAAAATTGCCAGATTGAAAGCTGGAGAGGGCTGTGTAGAAGAGAGGATTTCAGCAGCTGCCAGGTAACAAGGAACACCTGGTGAAATTTGCTTTTCTATACAACCCTTAAAGGTACAGTAGGCTTCTCCGTTCCCCCCCACTGGCAACCCTATAGCGGTCTAGCTGCTTCACTTGTGTTAGTGGCAAGGGCAGCTATCCCTGAATTTTTCTAAGTTTTTGTCCCCAGCCTGGACAACTGGAGTAATGAGTCTGGAAGTCTTGGGGAAAGGCGGGATGTTAATAATGGTGGTCATGATGATAATGATGACAACAACAATAATAATGGCTTTTTTCCCTTTGGATACCATATTGTTTTAGTTGGGAATGTCATTGCAAAATAGTGATTGGGTCCTTTAAAGTACTGTAAATAGAAACTATCCCCTTGCTTATTAACCTGGTCACTAGAGGCAGAATGGAGACAAAATTCAAGACCTTCTATATTACTTGTATGTACCTTAAAAGTGACTTCTGGTTCTTTCTTTTTTTCTTTCCCCCAAGAATTAAAAGTGGAAATATTTGTTATACAGTAAATTAGAGTGAGCAACTGTGGCTTCAGATTTTTTTTTTTTTAAGTGACTGCAACACCCAGGTTTTGTTAAGTTGTTGCAAAACCCACAGTTTTATTAGGGCTGCTAAGAGTTCTTGGTCAGAGCCATGCAAAGAGGACTGCAGTTGCCCACTCTGGTGCAAATGGTTTTTGCCATTAGACTTAAAGCACAAGTAGTTTTGTGTGAGGAAACATCCAGCATGTAGCAGAGTTAAAATCTGCATGTAGGAACTATTTCTCAGTGTAAAGTTGAAGGCTTTCACGGCCGGAATCCATAGGTTGTTGTAGGTTTTCCAGGCTTTGAGGCTGTGTTCTATTCTATTCTATTTTCTCCTGATGTTTTGCCTGCATCTGTGGCTGGCATCTTCAGAGGATCTGAAGCCACAGATGCAGGCGAAACATCAGCAGAAAATACTAATAGAACACAGCCTCAAAGCCTGGAAAACCCACAACAACCTATTTCTTAGTGTTTTTTGTCAAAAATCCATTTTCCTTCTGCTCTCTCTCTCCTTCTCCATTTTTCTGCTTTGTCTTTAGCTTACTTTCACTGCGGTAAACTGAGTTCAAAGTCCACAAATAATTGATCTTCGTTGTGCTCTTGCAAAGACTGCCCCAGAATTTCTGATCTGGTGAGAAAGAAGCAATCTCAACCTTCGCACTGACGTTGGCTTTTTACGCATACTGTCGCAAAATGTAGCAATGTAGTTTACTGTTGTTATATTAAGACTGTTACCCATGCTACACCATGCTTCAAGACAAAATTTCGTTTATTTGTAATTAGAAATAAATATTTCACAATATATAATTACATATTGTTTTTGTGATTAATCACTATGCTTTAATTATGTTCAATTTGTAACAATGAAAATACATCCTGCATATCAGATATTTACATTACGATTCATAACAGTAGCAAAATTACAGTTATAAAGTAGCAACGAAAATAATTTTATGGTTGGGGGTCACCACAACATGAGGAACTGTATTAAAGGGTCGCGGCATTAGGAAGGTTGAGAACCACTGGTCTAGACTGAAAATAAGAGACTTGTATCCAGTTAGCATGTTCATTCACAATATGAATCAACTTTCTTTTATTTTCTGTTCTTCATAATAACAGAAAACCCTACTAGCCAGTAACATAAATAGCACTAAGGAATCTGAAGGGTAATTTAAATGTAGCATGAAAAAATATCTCAAATTGCTTTAGCATTACTTCCTTTTTCTAGAATATCCAAATGTCCTGTTAATATTTGTGACATGAACTTTTGAAAAAAGGTATGTAAAGCAATTACATAGAAACAAGGATCAGATGAATTTCAGAGATAGTATGGTGAGCAATGAGAACCAAAAAGTTTTGGACTGATATTTGAGAGATGGATTCCAGGCAGACTGTTTGACCACTGCCACTGCTTACAGCATTGGCCAGACTGGTTAGGCACAGTAGGAAATTACAACAAATTGCAACAACTGGAGTCCTTTAGGTCTACCAGACCTGATGTAGACCGATGTCAGCTTTCACTAGTATATTGGTGAAGTTGCTTTGGGATACAAATTCCAGATTGGTGTGCCATTGCCTCTAAAAAATAGATGATAAAATCATGCAAAGCCCTAATTGTTCTGCTGATACAACATTATCCTACAAAGTTTACACAGGGCTTCCAAACAATTTCTGTGCTGACAACAGTCCAAAAAGCAAAGTAGCTCACTTGCTTTACAATGGCACTTCAACAGGCCTGCAGAAGAAATAGCACACTCAAGCCAAGTGCTACCTAGTAGCCTACAAGACACTTGATTCCCCTTCTAATTCAAAGACATAGCTGTGTTAGTCTGTATAAGTATAAGGGATCTTATAGCACCTTTGAGACCAACTGGGAGAAAGAGGATTGTAGCATCAGTTTTTGCATCTGACAAAGTAGACTGAAGCTATTTCCTCACTATACTGTTATATTACTATTGTTCCACTTTCAATATCCTGTGGAATTCTGGGTGTTGTCGTTTACTGAGACCAAAGAGCTCTCTGGCTGAGAATAATAAATGCCCCCCCACTAAATTGCAAACCCTAGGATTCCATAGGAGGTTGAAAGTGGAATAATAGCACTATAACTGTGTCATGCAGAAATGGCTTGAGTCTGTGAAAGCTTCTGCTACAAACTTTTTTTCTCCATTACCGTCAAAGGTACTATAGGGTCTTTTTGTATACCCTCCTTTGATGCTGAGGGAGATAGCATAAGCAAGATATCAATTCTATAGCTGGTAAGCTGTGTTGATTATGGTACATAACTAATTGTATACCACTGCTCAAGAGCATTCCTCACCCTTTGAGATGTAAAAGTTTCTGCTCATCTTCCTGAGGGCTCTGGGTTTTAGTCTCCATTGAACCCATAGAGGCCAGCCATTTGTAAGTGTTACATATGGAAAAACTTTTGGACATATTTTGAGAATTATTTGTATCAGAGAGAGAGAGAGAGAGAGAGAGTCATCCTGTTTGCATTAAAGTTACATGGAAGAAAAAAAATTAAGATTTGTTAAGTTATTTGTTTGATCATGACACTTAATTCATGGCATTAGTAATACCCGCGTCTTACTCACTAAAAGTGATTTGCTTTCCCAACATTGCTATTTATATCCCTGAAGGAAACAGGGACTATATCCAAATTCAAAATCATGGAAATAGAATCAGCTACTTGATTAAAAAGAGGAACAGCTCAAGTGGAGGAGCTCCTAGCATACTAGAAGGATGCTTGGACTTTCTGACTCAGAGTAGGCATAAATTTTGTTCCCAGCATCTCCATATCTTCTCCAAAGTTTAGTCTGATCAACTGCACTGACTTAGTGCAGTTTGGGTCTGGGGTCTGTTAGAGTCCAGTTCCACCACTCAAAGGCAAAGGCTTTTGTATTATTGAAAAGGAGTGACAACATAGGTTGTTCAAGAGCTATGTCCTCACCATGGCACATAATCAAGTGTACACTGGGCCCTAAGAGTAGGGGGAATTTCCTCCTATCAATATCTTATTGTGCTTTGAGAAACTATGTGATTTAACTTCAGTTTCCTTGAGGGAAGACATCTGGCACAACTGAGAAACTGCTATATTTCCATTGCTTAAACACACACACACAAAATCTGATCACCTGAATAAGTCTTTGCCTTTATGACAGTGTGCCAAAAACAGGAGCAGCTAAAATGTTACCCTCTGGGAGTGCCTGTGAGGAACTAGTAATTTTAGTAATCATGCCTAGATATTTCCAGCAAGCCAGCTGTGCCAATATTCACCGATTGCTTACTTGTTTTGCATGTAAAATAAAGAGCAGAGCTGATAACATCTAATCAGAAAGATGAAACTGCAATACATTTAAGGGCACCTGCTAAATATATCCACAAAATTTATTAATTGAAGTATGCATGAAAAGTGCCTCTCCCTTGCCCCAGGCACATACAAAACTTTCAAAATGAAGACATGTTCAACATGAATTGGAGAAAAGCCAAAGTCCTTTCCCTGCACACCCAAACATGAAATCTTCCTACTCTGACACTCTCACCTAGTCAGCTCTCTCTACCAAAAACACCTGGGGAAAGAAAGAAGCTTATATAGGAAGTGTACAGTCAGACAGGCTTCAGGTCCTCCCATTAGAAAAGTTACCAACCATCACCACCACACACAAAAAATATTGCTTCCAGACTAACATGTGTCTGCCAGCAAGATCTTGGAGCAAATGTTTATGGCTTGATTACATAATGGAAACACTGACACAACCCTAATGAGGGCAATGAGAACTGAGCTGCTATAATGTTGAGCTGAGCTCTTGTGAAAATATCTGACTTACTGTGAAGAGAGAGAAGATGGGAGTCCTCCCACACTAGGAACACTTACTTCAAAATTCAGATGTTGCTGTTGTTTATTTTAGGAGCATTTCTACTTAACTAGCAGCTGTAAATTTTAAAATAGGAAATCAGAAATGACTCTGCCCAGTGCTCTGAAGCCAAAATACGGAATCACAGTGTACAGAAATGAATGTGTTTGACATTGATTGGTCTAGTTTTAAATCATGTATATTCAAAGAAGTTGAAAGCTGAAAAGTGTGTTGGAATAGTTGGAAGGTGCAAAAACTAATGGATAGGCAAGGGTGACAACGTTGTTCCACTGAGGTTTTTAAAAATAGATTTACCCAGTTTGCATCCCCCAGACCTAAAGCAAAACTGAACACCATTTGTGGACAGAACTCTGAACTTTTCTGAGCTTGCATTGCAGTCTGCAAAGATGTCCAACAAAATGTGTATTCTTAAAAAAGGACAAAAACATCTGTCTGCAGTACAAGGTGTGGGAGACCTCAGGGGCTTGGGTTAAACCAGGCCCTTCTGGTTTCCCAGTGCAGCTCTTAGTGGTATCTCACATAGCTTTGTTCCTTCCCCATGACACCATTGTTCGGTGGATTCCAACTTTTATATGGAGTTTTCCCCTTTTTCTAAAAGTATGTAGTGCCTTCCTAAGGCTTAATTACAGGAAGAAAGAACTTTGAGCTAAAATATACTTGCCTTTTTGGTCCCACCCTTTTGCCTTTCCCCAAATCCAACATTGGAATGTTCCCCCTAAGAATTTTTCTGTGATTAAATTTGGCCTTTAGCAAAAAAGAAGATTCTCACCCTTGCTTTAATCAATGGATGCATGAATATGCTTGCACTCGAGAAATGCATCCAAAAATGTGTATATTTGTAAAATGCACACAAAGATATGAATTTCAGTGGGGGGGGGTAGCCCATACAAAATCTGGTTAGAATGAAACCAATAATGGGGAAAGGAGAACCTCTACAAGATTGCTTGACAGAGCTTCCTATCTCTATTATTCTGCATCTGAAAGTCACAGAACTTCTGATTAGCTCAGTTTGTGTATGAATTCAAAAGCTGATGTTCTTCAGATATCCTTTGTTAGGGGGAATCCTTACAGTGCAGCATGACTATGGCCATTTCTGCACTAGACAGTTATAGTGCTATTATTCCACTTTCAACATCCTATGGAATCCTGGGGTTTGCAGTTTTGGGAGAGGCCTTTGAGTCCTCTCCTGAAACTGCAAACCCCAGGATTCCATAGGATGTTGAAAGTGGAATAATAGCACTATAACTGTTGTTACCACGGTTCTGTCATGCCTGGTGATAGCACTAGATATCTCTTGATATTAAATAATTTGGCCTTTATTTGACCTTTCTCTGCCCCCCTGCTCCACGTGTTTGCAAGGGCCACTGGACGAGCACGTAATAGGTGTGGCTGTTAATGGTTGTACATTCCAAACCTCACTTAGGCAGGCAACTTAATGCCTCTCCGATGCTTCAGGGACCATTCCTTCTTGCAAACCCGCCTTGCTCAGCCCGACTTTACACAAAGACGCCCGGCCGAGCACTGAGCCAGTCCTTTATGTTGGGCCATTTGCATACTGGCCATACTATTGTCATTGAGCGCTAAGCTCATCATGTAAAACCTGACCCTTTCCAACGCCTTTGTCCCGCTCTAAATTTCCTTTGTTCTCACCAAGCATGGCATGGCCTGTGGGCACAATTCACCCTATAAAAGGTCCCCGATTCTGAGTCCTCCTTGGATCGCTTCAGACTGCTCACCCCCTACAGGATCACCCTGGACGTCCATCTAGTCTTGCTGCCGCTCTGTCCAGCGGAGCTGTCCCCTCAGCAAACCACGCTGAGTTTCCTCCCCTCAACCTCCATTTCTCTCCAGGGCTGCATGAAAAGGTGTCGTATTACCCACTCCCCCGAAACTCTCCGTTTCTATTTCCAGTTAGTGGTGTGCATGTGTTGTCTTGTTTGTTGTTTGTCTTTTAATAAAATTGCTATTTATGTTACTTTAAAACTTGTCTGGCTGCTCTCTGACCTGACACCGTAGACATAGAGTTAAAAGATCCCAGCTAAAGTTACCCTGCCTCTCGTTAGTTTGAGAGAGTGCTCGAGCCTAATTTCCCCCATCTTGTGTTTTTATTTGGTAATTTGGGCGCCCCTCCAGGGACCCCCAACATACAGGGTAACACTGTCTAGTGCAAAAATGGCCTCATTGTGGAGGAGGAAAGCTGAAGCCTCTCCCCATCAACAGTTCTGAACAAAAGTTGCTTTTTCTGAGCTATTTGTCTCTCAGTACAGCTTCTTGACCAGGAGAAAACCATGCTGAGGGAATAACAGCAAGAAAGAAGCCTTTTTTCATTTTTCTTCCCCCCCCTTTCTCCTTTTTTTTTCTTTTTCTTTTTTATTCTTCTAGTAGAAAGGCCTTTCTAAAACCTGGTAGATGGAAGGAGGTGAAGGTCCACCTGGCCAGCATAACAACACTAGTATAGGTGGTGGCATCAAGGTGAAAAAATGCTGTGGGTCCAAAAGCCACATAGGAAGTCAGGCAATGGAAAAATAGACTGCATGCAGCAGGCAGAGTTTGCCTGTTTTCTCCTGCCACCACTACATGTCCCTGAAAAAGTGCACCCATTAGTGTAGTGGACCAGTAATGATCCTGGCTAAATTTGCCATGATCAGGATAAAATGAAAAGGAGAAAAGGTATAAGAGAGAACAAGAGCGCAAAAACAGTTTCCTATAGATTGAGTGGTTAAGATCTGTAATAGGCCTCATTTTCAGAAACCCTTCCAAAGAGTCCCCTCCTTTCAGACCAAATATTAATACATTCTTTGCAGCACATGTTTTCCAAAGGGACCCTTTAAAGGTTCGACTCCATCCTCCTTCTTGCAGACACATAAAAGTGAGTAGGACTGTTCCAGAGTTAACAACTCCACCCACTCTGTTCTCTGCGAAAATGTAATGGCTTGGTTCACTGTCCTAGTTAGTCTATGGACTGTCAGGCAGTTAGCTCAGGATTACTATAGAATCCACCTTTATTTGGGACCATGATCTTTTAAAAGCTATTATGCATTTTGATTCTTTATAAACCTTTATAAGTAACAGCATGGCAAACACACATTGTCCAAGAACCTAGATCAGCTACTTAGTTAAAAAGTAAACTATACTGAAGTAATATGCAGTCTTAACCACCTGAGAGCCACCTGAGACTACATTAGGCCAGTGGAAGCTGTGCTAAATCCAAACCCCTCCTGGACAAAAGGTGCTTGAAAATACTTAAGATATTCTAAATCCTAACAGTTTGCCACTATTATGGTTGTAGCTTTCAGCTGGGGGGTCTTGGTCTAGTGTAACCCAGCTCCTCTTTCATCCCACCCTGCTCCTTCTCTCTGCCAAGTTTTTGCCTCTTAAGTAGATAGATAGGAGAACTACCAACAGATTGCTTTGTAGATGGATCTCTGAAAGAAGTGGGCAGCATAGACTTCTGCCAGCAGGAGAACATTTATGCTCACAGAAGGGAGTTACTATGAGCAGAAGAGGGTTGCACTTAATCCTAACCTTCTGAAGTTTCTGAATCATCTTCAAATGGCTGTCTCACATACAAGGAAGGCTACCTATGTCCAGGAATGTCTGGAGCCAATAGAGCTGGCAAAACATACTCTAAGTGGTTAGGTTTAGTACTCAGAGCATGCATTGCCAGTTCCATTGTTTCCAGCCATTTCTGGACACAAGTAGCCTGACTATAGTGATCCCTGCCCTGTAAACTCCAGGTTGAAAGACCATAATGCATTATATGTGAGACAGCCGTTTAAAAATGATTCAGAAATCTCTGGGGGTTGGGATTAAGGGCAACCTTCTTCTGCCCATAGAAACAGAAGAAGTACCAGAAGGAGGGCAGAAAGGAAGGGTGGATTAAATAAAGATTTTGCTTTAAGCAAGGAGGGCGGATTACATAATGAGATTTCTGGTTACGGTAGATAAAAAGGGGAAGGTATTAGTTGTGAGCTACTCTAATGACATAATCTTGTATGCAATTACAGGGTAACAAGCAGGGTTTGAATCCCTGCTTGGCCATGGAAATGCACTTGGTGACTTTGGGCAAGTCACTCTCTCTCAGTGTCAAAGGAAGGCAAAGTTAAACTCCTTTAGAACAAATATTTCCAAGAAAACTTTGTGGCCATTTCTGCACTACACAGTTATAGTGCTATTATTCCACTTTCAACATCCTGTGGAATTCTGGGGTTCGTAGTTTACTGAGGCCAAAGAGCTCTCTGGCTGAGAATTCTAAATGTCCCTCCCTAAACTGGAAACCCTAGAATTCCACAGGATGTTGAAAGTGGAATAATAGCACTATAACATTGGTGTGCAGAAATGGCCTGTGATAGGGTTGCTTTTCAGATTGCTGTAAACTGGAAATTATTTGAATGCACACAACAACAAAATTAGGTTATGGAGATACACATTCCAATGCCCACTTGCAGACTTGGGCCATTTCCACACAGGGCGAGGGAATCGCCCCGTGATGCTACTCACCAGACTTTTGGGATCCTCTGTTCAGTCCATGCTTCTCTGGAGCAGTCCATGGCCGCTGCTCCGCACTGCTCCAGGGATGAAAATGGAGGCTTCTGGTTGGTCGAGGGTCTCAACCAACCACTGAAGCTCGCCAGCCTAAAGCCCACCCCCGGCAGATCGCAGGCTCGCACCAATGCGAGCCTGCAAATCTGCATATGGGAGCAGGCTCGCAGTAGTGTGCTCCGTGCTTTTGAAAGATCTGTTTTTAGCAGTCTTTCAAAAGCACGCTGGACACCACTTGGGGTCGTTCGGGAGCAGGCTGGACTGTGGATCTACATTCAGTAGGTCCAACCCAGTCTGGTCCCAGGTGCAGACGTCCTCCCTGGAGGACGCTCTGCCCTGTTTAAAAAACCCTGTGCAGAAATGACCTTGGAGGGGGTTCAATAAGGAATTTCCTATAATAAATAGGAAGTCCTTCTTTTTGTCTTGGAGGGCAAAGTGTAGACAACTCCCTAGCACCCAAAATCCTCTCTTGCCAGCCACTGGCAGATTTGCCTTGTACAGGTAGAAAGCAGTGGAAGCCACAGTTTCTAGTCATACCACGCCACCCACACCCCGGCATAGGCCCAGAACATCCTTTAGAACACAAAGTGGAAACTTAATTAGGAATTTATATACTGGAAGGTTGGACATGGCTAGAACTTGTATACAGGGAGTATGGGTAGTATTGTGTGTATGTATGTGTGTGCACGTGCATGCACATGTGTGCGTGTTGTGCATGTATTGGAGGATTGGAGGATCTCTGATGAAGGGAGAACTGTGGATTTAAAGAAGTGAGATGTGTTTGGGGCTGTAGACCCACTTTTGCCTTGTATTTAGGTTCTCACACAATTTATCTTGGACAAAGATAACTGAGGCCCTTTCTGCAGAACAGCATCCTCCCAGCATGGGAACACGAGAGGAGCGGGACTGGAACGTCCGCATGATGTCATCATGGCCCCGCCCTTCTTGTGTCACCAGCTGATGCAATTGTGGGGTATATCATTGAGGGAAAAATTCCATCAATGACCCCCCAATCATATGAGCCTTCTATTGCAGCCAGCCATGCAGAAGGGCCAAAAGTGCAATCACATGCTTCCTTCCCTACTGCAGCATGGAAGAAGGCAGACTGCAGTGTGGAAAGAAGAGGCATGTCCCTCACACTCCCTTCTGCAGACAGGCAGTTGAGTGCAGAGAGGACCACCGGGGACACACTCCAATTGTGGCAGAGATGCTGCCGGTATTGTGACAAAACAATGTGCGAGAGCATCTTCCTGCAGAAAGAACCTCAGTCTGTCTTCCTGAGAAATATATGTTATATCAGTTCATGTAGTAAGTTCATAGAAAGAATAGGAGTATGTGCCTCCATCCATTGTTTTGGGGTGAGATGCTACCCTGCTCAGTGCATAAGTTGTCACTCATGGTTGGCTATGCCTACCACAGAAACTGTTTTGTGTATGGGTGCCACAATGGTAGTCATTTTGTGACAGAGCTCATGACACTTTGTCAAAATCCTAAGCATGCTTATTGGCCCAGAAAAGTTGGAAATCTGATTTCTTGTATGATTTATTAGCACTGTTTTGCAAGTGGTTTCAAGCAATGATATTCTTCTCAAACAGAGATACACTACTTTGTACAGACAACTGCAGGTACCAAACAGGGTTAGACTAGTAGACAGTGACTTTTCCTCTCATTCCTTAATTCTCCCAAAGTTCAGGTGGAGGTAAGAGTAAGTCAGCCTTCCAATGTTCTCCTGCACCTGTTGACTGTTGTAAAAGCTGGTGGAAGGAAGTCTCCATTTTTCTCTCTGATTTCCAAATAGCTGGAAGAAGTCTTCCAATGAATGTGTAAACTGGCTGTAGAGTGCTGCATCTAAATAAAATACTCTCTACCAAAAACAATCATGCAATTTTGTGCAACCCACGAATACAAATTTTCAAGAAACATTTTAATTCCTGCTTTGTTTTGTTTTGCTGTGGTTCTGGGAATTTTCTACGGTTTCTGGTAACTTCTTTTTCTAATATTTTTCTGGATAGCATCCAAAAAGCCTCACGTCATTAACATTTGTACAAGATTTCTTTTAAGAGCTGGATTTTCCACAAAAAATGAAATAGTCTTTGCTGTTTCCTGTGGGTATAAATAGAGTCTGCCACCATTTGACTCACTTTGGTATACTGGCATGCCAAGAAAGTGCAGGTAAGAATAATATAAAACGGGAAGTATATTGCCAAATGGAAATTCCTTACCATGTTGCTCTCTATTCTGACTTTTGTCACCTCAGTGACAAAATACAATTAGAATACTGAGAGAAACAAGAATATACAAACTATGGATTTGGGTATAACTACATGGGATGAACACTTTCTTTTCCAGATGTGCTTTCAGTGCACAGCTAGAAATGGGAGGGGCAGATGCAGTGTGAGGTGTAGGTGTTATAAGTAACTGCAACATTATAGATTAGGCAATGTTGATTGTGCTTAGGTCATGCACAACCATTTGTGGCTCCTGTCACACATCAAACAACAAACAACCTGGATCTAAGCTGCTGTCTTGGGAGCTTTGGCCCTGAACTCCACCCCCCAATCATTTGATTCAGACACAAGAAAACATAAGAGTCCCCAACATTTCTTTCCAGAGGAGCATCTGTGGTTCCCTAGAATTTGCTGGAATCTATCAGCCTCAGGCAATATGGCCAATGATCAGAGATGATTAAAAGTTTGTTTTAATCTACACTATTAGCCAGCTCAGGAACCATATGGGAAGAAAGGCAGGATATAAACTAAATAAATGAATAATTTATAAGAGTTGTAGTCCAACATATTGCCACTTTTAAGTTATCTGTTTGTTTGTTTGTTTGCCAGTTACATATGTGTAATTTTCTTCAGGATTTTGGTCATTGCCTATTAATGTAGTTACCATATTTAAAACAGATTTTTTTTAAAGCATACATTCTGTCTTGCCTTTAAGAGTTATTAGAATTGCGTGAACCAAGTGTAGTCTGCAGGAGACATGCAGCCTCTAATTCCAACTCCTTTTTGGCGGGGGGAAGCCCTCCAACACTCACAAATTCTGACAGTCCCAACTTTTTGTGACTGAAATAGGCCCTTCATGGATCCTGGAGCTGGCATATGAAGACATTTTATGTATGTTTTACCCTCAGAGCTGTTTTAGGCCTCAGGTCCACCCATCCATCCTTGCCCCTCTAAATTAGGAGTGACCTCTGGCCATTTCTGCTCCTTTTTTTTTTTTGCAAAGACCACTACTGGACATAAAACTATTTATTTATTTACAGTATTTATACCCAGTTGTCAACCAGAGCCTACAGGAGTAGCTTACAACTGGCTAATCTGATGGTTTAATTGAACTTGGGAGTGACATAACAACATTGACCACCCGATATATACCAGAAGTACAAGAATTTTTAGAATAAAACAAATGTGTCAACATCAGGGTGCCATGGACAGGATGCAGCCTTCCATAGTCTAGTGAGTGAATATGTGGCCTGATGGCCCCTAGAATTTCCCTGACCTCCAACAGCAATTTTTAATAACTAAAACAGGATTTAAGATTGTTTTAAAAGTTAAATACCTAGGTGCTGTTTTTGACAATCAAAATTCAAGATGGTTTCAAAACAATTATGTGAAGATATGGAATGATATTTGATTAGACCTACAAGAATGGTCCCAATTAAGACTCTTGTTACTAGATAAGATTTTGACTGTAAAAACAAACATTCTGCCAAAAATGTTTTCTGTTTCAAACAATACCAATTTCGACATTTCTAAATTTGTTTGACAGGGAAAGAAACCGAGAGTTAGATTCAAGGTTCTTTAAGATGCCAAACAAAGAGGTGAATTAGAATTTGAAACTGTATTATTGTGCATCATGTATAGTTTGTCTGAAAGGTATGATAGAACAGGATCTTATTGTATATTGTGAATCAAGGAAGGGAGACAGAAACTTGTTGCAATAGTGATATTTATAATACTGCAATATTGTTTAATGACTGTAAAAATAAAAATTAAAAAAAGAGACTGAATTACATTGAAGAAAGAAAGACGCTTGTAACTTGAAGGCGTCAATTTAATTTTTGGATGGCATGCCTCTTACAGTATAATAAAACTAAAGTAAATATTAATTTTAATAATCACTTGATAAGGCAAGCCCTTTTTAGAGTTTGGAACAAACACAAGACACAATTTTCTCTATAATGCCTTTGTGGACTTCACCACATGAGCCTCTATTTACTATAGAAATACCATATAAAGATAGATGATTGAAATATATACAATTGTATATATAAAATATATACAATTGATACAATTGGATAATGGCTAGTTACAAATGAAGACAAATTCTGAAATGACACAAAGTGGTTTTGATATTAGTTGGTTTGCATATAGATAACTGACAGAATGTTATAGAATAGATAAAAATATTCTTTGGCTTTGAAGTCAGGTATTCTGAATTTGAAGAACAATAATGTAAGGCTGATGAACATTCAATAGCAAAAATGTATAAACTTTAGTTGAGAATAGAGATGGAGGAGGAACAAGTAAAAGAATATATGATTAGATGGACCCAAAATTTGGACCATAATATTCAAACAGATCAATATGAAAGATGTGGACAAAAGATCTGAAATTTACATTAACTTATGATTTGAGAGAAAAAATTTTATAAGATAATGTACAGATTGTACTTAACTACAGGGAAATTGTCTAAAGTGCATGAAGGGTCTTCAAATATTTGTTGGAAATATAAACATAGAAAAGACATTTTTCTGTATGTGATGGACTTGTGAAAAGGCAAAAAGGTATAGGTGTAGATACGTCGATTGATGGAAAATATTTTGAAGATTAAGACTGAAATGAAACCGGAGTTATTTTTTATTGGGACTGATTGATGATCAGATAGATGGGAAATTGATCAGTTGTGCAATATATGGTAACAGCAGCAAGATTACTGAATGCATAGAAATGGAAAAATCCCATGATACCATCTCAAGAGGACTGGGTGGCAAAATTGCTTGATATGTTAGAAATCGATAAAATGACTATATTAATCAAAGAAGGGTCATTGATACGTTTTCATAAAAAGTATGGTAGATGGTTATTCATTAAATGAAAGGCTATTGAGGAAGATTGGTTACCATAGGGTTGGATTAATGGATCTGAAGTACTATTAAAGAATACTATATTTCATATACAAAATGTTTGAAATAGGTGTAGTATTGAGACATAGGCCCTTTTCGCACAGCATTTTCCATGAGAAATGGCACTTGGAGCGTTGCGTGATTGTGAGAAGTGATCTGCACGATGCAACACTCAATCATGCAACGCTCCAGGGCCAGCAGGCGCTGATTGCGCATCTTTTCATTTTCGGCTGGGAGCCGAAAATGGTGCACAATCACACATTGCTCCTGGGCCCCGCACGGACTTACCTGGCATGTGGAGCCTCCGGAGCTGCGCTGGTCATGCTTCCTGCCCCAGCACAGCCTGGGAAACTCCCAGGCTGTGCTGCGGAAGGAAGAGGCAGGGCTCTCGCGTGAGCAGGCAACTCGTGCGAAGCTGAAGCAGCACGGATGGAGAGCCTCTCGCCAGAGGCTGCTCACGCGATCCCCACACCCCAGGGCCAGAAGAAGATGAGGTGCGGAAAGGGCCGTAGTGATATGCTCGGTTTTATATAATTTTCTACAGTAATATGGTAAGACAGTTATTAGATGATTTGGCATAGTTCTAATTTGTTTTAAATGAGAGGAAGCAGATTCAACAAATTATTGTCAGTCTTTGGGAAGTTGGAAGACATATATATAACCCTTCTAACTCCTTAATTGTTCTGATGTTTGTTATTTTATGTTGTAATAGAGGCAGCAGTAGATGTAGATTTTATGTTTAGATAATATAGTTTGTTTTGGTTTTTTTATATACTTTTTTTTAATGTCTAAACAGAGCCTCCATTTGTTTAACTATAGTTACACAGTAGAGCTTTTCCAGGTGATCATGAGTCTTCATCTATTACACGCACAAAGGCAGAGGCCTTTCACACTACACATTTGCAGTGCTATGATTCCACTTTAACTGCCATGGCAATAGCTTATGAAATGCTGGGATCTGCAATTTAGGGAGGGTCACACAGAATTCTCATCCAGAGAACTCCTCTAGTGTCTCATCAAACTACAAAGCCCAGGATTTAATACAATGTTGTTGTGTCAGTTAAAATTGGGTAGTGTGAAAGGCCCATAGATCCCTTTTGAAAAATGATCCTGCTTCCACTCCACTTGTTCATCTATTATATTGCGCATACACACCATCCAAACAGGTCGGCAATTTGCAACAAGGGGCCTCTACCTGCCCCACCCCCTGTGAGATTACACTGAACTCATCCAATTCCTGCAAGAGGCGTCATTTCTGCCCTTTTGCATTGCAATACAGGTTGCTTGATTTAATTCATAAACTGCACGCATTTCAAGAACACAGTTCTTGCCAAGTAATCCAAGAGTGCTGGTTTCTCGAAAGAAAAGCCAGGGCTTAGCCAACGTATACACACACAGGAGGTGAGTGTATTCAGACAGAACACAATGGACACGACAGATTATAGAGTGCTGGCACATATCTCAGGTCCCCCCCTCACCCCATGTACTTTAGCTTTTGAAATCCAGAAAATCAAGTGACTTTGTATGCACCTCTGGTGGTACAGCATTTTGCTTTTATGTGCATTCTCTGTGTCATCACGATTTTCCCTCCCCCACCCTGCTTCTTTTGTAAGGCAGAACTGAGTTCAGTAGCCTCCCAGTCTCATTGTACTGGGACTTATTAGTGCCCCCTTCCACTGTTTCTTTCATTGAAGCCTGACACCAAGTGCTGAAATAAACTGTTTCCTTAGGATTTCCTGCTGCACATATTTCCTGTGGTATCTTGTTTAAGCTCTTAGCTGGCTTTCCACCATGTTGTGATGTGCCTCTTTAATCCCCCTTTCCACTTCTTTTTATCTTTATGCACCACAGGGCTGTTCAGACAAGTTCTCTTTCTGCCACCTCTCCAAGCCCCTGAATGAAGAAATGCTTAGTTACCTCCATCCAGAGAGAAATTAAGAGGTACAAAAAAGGGTTGTTGTTCTTTCTGTAAAAAAAAGACCATCGTCTGAAATTAACTGCGAAATCTTCAACTTCCTTTTCAATCTACCTTTTATATATTCACTCATCTTATACAGACCAGTTCTGCTATGAGACAGAAAGAGCCAGCTGTTCAAAGAGGCAAAATTGGAGTGCTAAGCCGCTACTAATTGTTCAATTTCACTAGAAAAGTATCTGCCATAAGAATGAAAGGGATAAGCAAGAAGGATGACTTGGACCATTTCCACACTAGACTGTTATAGTACTGTTATTCCACTTTCAACATCCTATGGAATCCTGGCATTTGCAGTTTAGGGAGAGGCCTCAAAGGCCCCTCCCTAAACTGCAAGCCCCAGGATTCCATAGGATGTTGTAAGTGGAATAATAGCACTATAACAGTCTAGTGTGGAAATGGCCTAACAAATAGCAACAATGATCTGTGGAGAGGATAACTTCCTTAGGATCCCTGATAGGCTGGTTGGTCCCCTGCCAATGGTCAAGGGAACATTTTTACCTTACTGCTACATTATTCCCAAGCCTAAATTTGCTTATAGTCATGAATGGCAGCCATTCATTTAAATTAGATAATTTTTTTTTTTTAAAAAGGAAGGCACCACTGGGGCCATTTCCGCACTAGCCTGTCATAGCGCTATGATTCCACTTTCAACGTCCTATGGAATCCTGGGGTTTGCAGTTTCGGGAGGGGCCAGCCAGCCTCTCCCGAAACTGCAAACCCCAGGATTCCATAGGATGTTGAAAGTGGAATCATAGCGCTATAAAACAGGCTAGTGAGAAATGGCCTGGGTTAGGAAATTTAACTGTATTTTGATAGAATCTATGGTAGAAGAGTGAGGAAGTGATACAAAGGGTCCTGGAGGCTGGAAGCTGACTCCCTGCTCAGCCGTGGAAACCCACTGGGTGACCTTGCTCACGTCACACACACTCAGCCCCAGAAAACTCCATGATAGTTTCACCCTAGGGTCACCATAAGTCAGAAACAACTTAAAGGCAAACAACAACAATAACAACAACCATGGCACTCTCTGAGAGTGGTTTGGGCAGCAGATTTTGTGCTGTCAATAGGAGGATTGAGCAGTGACCAGGGAAGAGGAATCTGGAGAGAAGGTTACAGACAACAAGACATGAATCAGAGCTTTAAACAAAGGTACGAAGAGGAAAATACAAGTTTATCACAATATTGCACAAGGAAACCTGTAGTACATAAAAGCAAGCCAAATGCAAGTCTCTTTTAATTCTCATCTTTGTAAGGTTACCCATACCATGCAAGCACGGATTTGTAAGAGACACCTGCAGCTAGCAATTTATGTATTAACAGGCAAAAAAGAAAAGAAAAAGAAGAGCACTATTCCTGTGAAATCTGAAAAGTCAGCAATAAAGGAATAAGGCAAGAACACTGTCTTGACAACATATCCTGAGGCAATGAATCTGAATCTATTCCTTGATCTGAAAGGACAGACAACTCTCAGTCTTTCTGGTATGCTTGGGCTGAGGCAGTTTTTATTGAAGTTAAGAGTAGAAGAATAGTCAGTCAGTCAAGCCTTTATTACAGTCAACAAACCATGAGACAATCAAATAATTATATACATCCTATACACAAGAAAACAAATGTATAAGCACACCATATTTGAAAATATAAGCAATCTGTGTTAAAAAAAAAAAGAACAGCAGGATATAATTAATTATAAATAAATGCATTTTAAAAACAACCTAATGAAATAAGTTTAAAATGTGTTACAATATACTGTAGCTTAAACAAATTAAATATATAAATTTATATTAAAACCATATAGCCTTATTGCTGATACACAACTTTTGGAAGCCCTACCACTTCTGAAGCCATGACCCTGATGTGACACTTCAGATGTTTAAACCAAAGGGAATCCTTAAATTATTAATATTTGTGTATGATGGCCTTTTGAGTTTTTGCAGCAGAGGAAAAAAAACTTCACAACCTCCTCTGTTACTCTTTTTTCAGTATCCTCTACCAGATATAACAGATACCATTCCAGAGGTCTACATGGGAACTTGCTTAAGCGAGGTATTACTAATCTTAATGTATCATCCTTGTATAATGTACAACAGAAAAGTACATGTGGTAAAGATTCTACTAGTCCTTCTCTGCAGGGGCATACACAATCCTGGTACTCAATTTGTTGAAAATATCCCTCTAATATGCTCTGAATCTAGCTTTGCTGATTGTTATCCAGTCTTTGGGAACTGTTAAGTTTTATAGATAATTTGCACCCCCAATTGGATTAAACCTCAAACCCAAATTAATGTGGGAGCAAGTATGGAGTGCTAGATGTCAATGTCATTAATATGTTGTGCAAAGATTAGCTTTGCCCTAGACCAATCAAGTGTAAGAAGTAACAGACATCACCCCATTGAGCACCAGAGTTGATTTGGCCAACCTGGCTGTCTAGTCAGGTGTTCTCTTCCACCCTCACTGATGCATGTGTGTCCCTCCCAAACCGGGGTGCTCAGTGGAAGAGGACAACCATCCCAGATACAGAGTGCACCATTCTTCAGTTAAAGGTAGAAGAATAGAAAAAAGAGACTCTTATTATAGACAGATTTTATGCCTCCTCTCTCTCTCTCTCTCTCTCTATCTCTCTCTCTTGGATTTGTAAAATATAAATGCAAAGTGATGGACAAAAGAATTAAGTGGGGAAAGGGCAGAGAAAGGAATACATAGGCTGTAAGCATGAGCTAGGCATATACATTAAGGTAAGATGGCTTTATGTCCAAAAAAGGAGTCAACATTGTGGGAAAACCCATTTGTTTGGCAAAAGAAGTACTATCTTCTGACCATCAAATGATGAATGGTAAGATTTCCAACCTTGTAATATAAGTCAGGAATAGTAAAAGCATACAGGATGCAATCATTTGATCATCAGTTAAGCTCCAAATTATGGGAATATAATTTAAAAGTATGCACATGTCTACAATTGTCAAAGATTTTTCTAATACAAGATGTTGCAGTACATCCAGCCAGAAGGAAGCAATCACCAGGCAGACCAACATCAGATGTTCCAAGGAAGCACGGTCCATACTGCATTGCCAACATTTATCTGAAGTGACCAATTTCTAAAAAGACATACTAGCATAACTAATTATAATATAACCCATTTTGCTGAAGCATTCACAGTGTCAAATGTAATAAGATTTTAGATATTGAGATTAAGGGTAATTTTCCATTTGTTAATTGCACAGGTTAAGCTACACTCTTCATTCAACATAATTCTAACTTCATAGACATCCATTCCAAGGCTTTCCAACATACATCTGTAAATTACTTTGGTTGGTATAAGTTTCCCTGAAGATGGACACCAAAAAGTGTTGTATTGCAATATTTACAATTATAGCATCTTTTACAAGTATAATTGTAAATACTGCCATACTGTGCCATGTGGTTAAAGGTGTGTAGATTGCAATGTTAACAATGGCAAAAATTCTAGGTTGATCAGATGCATAAATCCAACTACAGGTTAAGAATTCCCAAACTGAGGCCATTTCCGCCCTACATTGTTACGGTGCTATTATTCCACTTTCAACCTCTTGTGGAATTCTGGGGTTTGTAGTTTATTGAGGCGAAAGAGGTTTCTGGCTGAGAATACTAAATGCCCCTCCCTAAACTGGAAGCCCCAGGATTCCACAGGATGTTGAAAGTGGAATAATAGCACTATGGCAGTATAGTGCGGAAATGGCCTGAAAATCCAAAATCCTCAATGTTTTGAGTCAGGAATTATGGTGATGCCAAACAATCACAGATTATCCACATGGCTGGCTGAGGTAGTGACACCTTTGCTTTCTGATGGTTCAATGTACACAAACTTTGCTTCAAGAACAAAATTATTTAACAAATTGTATAAAATTCCCATCAAACTATATGTATAAAGTGTATATGAAACATAAATGAATTTCATGTTTAGACTTGTGCCCCATCTTCAAGATATCGCATTATGCATATTCCAAAATCTGACAAAGTCTGAAATCTGAAACATTTCTTGTCCCAAGCGTTACATTTAAGGGATACTCAACCTGCATGACCCTTTTCTTCCACAAAAAGAGTTGAGATGTCTTCATAGAACTGAATTAGTAGGGGGGAGGAGCCAACTACGATGGCAGAGAGAGGCTAAATATTCGACTCCCGGAACAGATGATTATAAAATAATTTCAGAAGCCTTTTTCAAAACAAAGAAAGAATGTGAGTAATTAATTGAATAATGTGGGAAAGAATGTAAGATAAGATAGTGGATTGGTTTCGATTCTTCTCCAACTGGAGGGAAAATAAAAGACTCTGTTTAAACTGCAAATAACTGTTGAAACGGACTGAAAGCAAAACAGTTTTTTTTCCCCCTTTGTGGTCCTTGAGATATATGCCGCCTAAAAAAAAGGTCTATAAACACCCTGTTTGGAAGCGACCTACAGCAACAGATAAAACATATAATCGTCTAGTTAGAGATTTTGAAAATATAAACTTAAACTCTAACGGAGACGAAAAAGTCATTAAAATGGCGGCGAAGAAAGCTGCGAACGGAGCTAATGAAGAGATAAAAACTTTTATACACAAGCTTATTACAGAGTCTAATCAAGCTCTTGTTACTACAATAACATCTAATATAAGGGCAGAAATGGGGCAATTGCAGGAAAAAATCTCACAGGAGTTAAAAGCATTGGACCTTAAAGTGGATGATATAAAAAAAACCCAAGGGAATCAGCAGACCAGACTAGCACAACATGATGGCAGGATTTCTTTGTTAGAGAGACAAATTATCCAGCTCCAAGACCAGAACAGAAGAAACAATGTGAGGATTCATGGATTCGCAGAGCAGCCACAACAAAGTCAAAAATCCTTGAAAGAGGAAGTTTTAAAATGGCTAAAAAGCATTGTTCCTGAGATTTTATGGGAAGATTATGACATAGAGAGAATTCATCGTGTGTCAGCTGCAAGAAGAGGAATAATTCCCAGAGATATTATAATGAGAATTGCGAATTTCAACAAGAAAGATGATTTGATGAGAGCTGTTAGAAAGAATCCAGGAATATTGAAGTATCGAGATAACACAGTGGAAATTTATAATGACTTATGCCGCGAAACAATAAATTGGAGAAGGGAAATGAAACCCTGCATCATAGTTCTACAGAGAGTTGGGATAAGATACAGTTGGGGATATCCCATCTTTCTGAAATTCCAATATGCTGGCAAATACCACAGAATAAATTCTCTTGAACAAGGATTGCAACTCCTGAGAGAACTGAAACTGATCCAGCAAGAGGAAAAGGAAGAGGAAGGTGCGGTTGGAGGAGCGGAAGAAGGAGCAGTGGGAGGAGCAACTGAAGAAGGAGCAGCGGGAGGAGCAACTGAGGAAGGAGTAGTGGGAGGAGTAACTGAAGAAGGAGCAGCGGGAGGAGCAACAGGAGGAGCAAAGAAAAACTCGGGAGATAAACGAAAGGACAGAGGCTGAGGAGGACTGGAAGAAACAATATGATATAACAGAAGAAGAAGAAAGAGCACTTCATAGAGTAGGAGAAGGGTAGATGACTACTGAGTAAAATATATTCTTATAGATTATAAATGCATAGAGATAGATTTATATATATAAAGCAAGAGGGTGAGAGAGAGAGGGAGAGGAGGGGAAGAGAGGGAAAAAAAATATGGGAAAGAAAATAAATCGGGAGAGGGTATTGGTCTCTCTATGCCGGGAGTTGGCATACCTTCACCCCCAGGACCATGGCTGGTCGTTTCCAAGGCAGAAGCGCTTTGGAGGAAGGGGGGGAGAAATGTTTGTGTGGGGAGGGGAGGGCGGGAAGGGGGAGGGGAGTGAGGGGAGGGGGGAGGGGAAGAGGGAAGGGGGAACACCATCACATTAAAGAGCCAATGGGGAGTGGGATTAAGAAATTCAAAATATTGAAAAATGGAGAATAGATTGAGAATATCAACATTGAATGTGAAAGGTTTCAGGTGGAATTGGTAAAAAAGAAAAAGGATAGAATCGATATTAAAAAAAGATAAGGCCGATATAATTTTTTTACAAGAAACACATGGAAAAAGAGATAAAAAAAATGAGCTTAGATTGAACTGGGTAGCCATTTATAAGGAGAACATTTGGTACATCCAAATCAAGAGGAGTTGCAATAATAATTTCCAAAAGATGCAATTTCATTGTAACAGTGAGAGTAGATGAAAAAGGTAGATATGTAATTATACAAGGTGAAATAGATGGAGAAACATATGGCATAATGAATATTTACGCACCTAATGAAAAGCAAAAAGAGTTTTATGAAGAAATATTTAATAAGATCAAAAAAATGAAAGGAGACTATACAATAATCGCAGGTGATTTTAATATGGTGATGGATAGATGGAAAGATAAATCAGATCCATCAATTAGAGATAGATATAATAATATAACAATTTTGAATAAATTAGTGAGTAGAAATGAACTGATAGATGTTTGGAGGCTTAGTAAAAGATGACAGAAAAAGAAATATACGTATTATTCATCAGTTCATAAAAATTACTCAAGAATAGATTATATTTTTGTTTCAAAGGATACTGATACCTAGATTAATAAATACAGAAATTGAAACAATAAAAGTGACAGATCATGCTCTGATGAACTTGGATATAACTATGAAAGGAATTATAGAGAAGCAAAAAGGTGGAGACTGGATACTCAACTAATTTATAAGGAGATAGTAAATAAAATAGAGAAGGAGTGGCAAGAAATTTGGGATATGAACAATTGGGAGTGACACGAAGTGTGTTGGGATACAATGAAGGCAGTGGTAAGAGGATTATGCATTAAAGAATCAGAGCAAATTAAAGAGACAATTAGGAAAAAAAATTAAAATTAAAAAGAAATAAAGGAACTAAGAATGATTATATAATAGATAGAACTAAACAGAAATTAATAATATTACAAGCAAAGAAATGAGTCAAAAGATAGAAATGGACGAAGTTCCAGAAAAATCTAATATACTTGGAAAGGGAATACTTAAATATGGTTGAATAAAAATTCTAAAATGCTGGCTAAATCAGTACAATCAAAAAAAACTAGAAATATGATTGGCGTAGTTAAAGATAAATTTGGTAAAGAAAAAAGGTTAATGAAAAGAGAAATTAAAAATATTTGAGGAATTTTTCAGAATTGTATTCAGCAGAAGATAAATCTTTAGAGAACATAGAGGAGTATATTAATGAAAATTGGAAAGTAAGATTAACAGAACAAGATTAAAGGATTGATGGAAGAAATGATATCAGAAGAGGAAATAGAAGAAGTAATAAATAATTTAAAAGGAGGAAAATCACCAGGATTGGATGGACTAGGTCCAGAATATTATAAAACATTTAAAAAAGGTTTAATTCCTAAACTAAAAGTGTTATATAATAGTATATTGAGGGGTGAAAAAATTCCATTATCATGGAAGCAGTCACTAATAATATTAATTTTAAAACCAAATAAGGATCCTATGGATCCAGGTTCTTATAGACCAATATCTTTAATAAATCAAGATGCAAAAATCTTGACAGCAATAATGGCGAAGAGGTTAAATAAATTTATTTATAAGTATATACATAAAAGAGATCAATGTGGTTTTATTCAAGGAAGACAGATGGCAAATTTAATAGGGAAAACGATAAATAAAATAAATATAATGGACAGAGATAAACAAAAAGCTGGAATTTTAGCCCTAGATATATTTAAAGCCTTTGATTGTGTGGAATGGCCGGCATTAAAAACAATTTTAAATAAAATAGGATTAGGAGAGAGATTTAAAGGGTTAATAAATTAATTGTATTCACATAATACATCTGTAGTGATGGTAAATGATGGATTTACAGAACAGATTCAAATAACAAGGAACGACAAGGATGTCCATTATCTCCAGTTTTATTTGCAATAGTTATAGAAATGTTAGCGAATGTGATAAGAAATGATGAGAATTTGGAAGGAATTGGATTAAGGAAAAAAATAAAATAAGCTTATTTGCAGATGACACATTGTTGAAAATTTAAAGGGATAAATTGAAAAGATAGATGGTAGTAAATATTTAATAGAGTTTGGGGAGAAGATGTTATTTAATTATACTAAAAAAGAAGTACAAAAAATAAGTAGTAAAAATTAAAATAAAAAATAATTAAATTTAGGAATAGAGATTACAAAAAATTTACAAAAATTACAGGAAAAAAATTTCAAGAAATTAAGATTAAAACCCAAAAAAGGAAATTAGAGGACTACAAAAATTAAACTATGTTTTGGTAAAATGCAGTGGTAAAAATAAAATTTTTCCAAAAAATTAACTTTTTGTTTAGAATGCTACCAATAAAAATTCAGAGGAAGAATTAAAAGGGGGGAAAAATTTAAAATAATTTTTGTAATGGAAATAAAAAATCGAGGATTAACAAGAAATATTGGTATAAAATAAAAAAGAATGGTGGGACTTCCAAATTTAAAATGGTATTATTATGCAAATCAATTGAGATATATCATAGAGGGGGTTTCAGGAAAGGGTATTTAGATTGGTTAGAGATAGAAGATATGAATATTGAGACAAAATTAAAAATATTTTTTTTAGGAATTTTTCAAAAAAAAAATGGAGAAGATAGAAAATCCTTTTATAAAAAATATAATAGAAATATGGAAAAAAAATAAAAGAAAATTAATACCAAATTTTCAATATTAACTCCGATAGTGATGATGGAAAAATTTCCAATAAATTTAAGAGAAATAATAGAGAAAGAAATAAAAAAACAAAAAATTTATAGATTAAAAAATGGATGAAAATAATGATAAATAAAGATAGAATGAAAGAAGTTTGCAGGAAACTAAAATATCCTGGTTTAATTATTACAATTAGAGCAATGGACAAAGAGTATGAAAAGATATGTTAAGGATTTTAAAGAATATACTAAATTTGAACAAATTATTATTAAAAAAAAAATTTGCAAGAAAATGAAATACTAAAAGGTATTACAAGTGAAATATATAAAATATTAGCAAAAGAACAAGAAGAGGATTTTCTTAGAAAAATATGGGAGGAAGAGATAGTACAAAATATAGATATACAAGAATGGAGAAAAATTTGGAAACAACTCTTTTAAAAAAATTATCAATAAGAATAAAAGAGAATTATTATAAATTAGTGTGGAAATGGTATTGACTCCAGTGAAATTAAATCAAATAGATGAGAAATATTCAAGATTATGTTGGAGAGGATGTCAAGAAATTGGTACATATATGCATATGTGGTGGAATTGCAATAAGATAATGGAGTTTTGGCAAAAGGTTTTTAAAGAGATAAAAGAGATTATAGGAGCAGATATACCAGTATGTCCAAATATTGCATTGTTATCTATATATGATAAGGTTGAGTGTACTCAAGTAAAGAAAGAATTAATAACAAATTTGTTAACTGCAGCGAGATTAATAATAGCAAAAAAATGGAAAGCAAATGAAAAATTTCAAATGAGGAATGGTATAACGAAGTGTAAAATGCAATTAATGATAAACTAACATGTAGAATTAGGTTTATGAAAGGTTTGGTTAAAGGGAATGATTTTGAAGAAATTTGGAAAATATTTTTGGATAAAGTTCTGAAAAGAGATAGTAATACTACCCTTAAAAGAAGAATGGCAATTTTGGAAAGTGGATTAAATAAAAAGTTGGCTCTGGGGGGGGGGTTTTTTTAATTTTTAGTTTTGTTTTTCTTTTATGTTGTATATTTTCTAATTCTTAGTAGGTGTGTGTGTTAAACTTGTGATTTATAGATTTAAAAGGATAAGTGATGTCAATGTTTTTTTAAAAAAAAAAAATTAAAAGAATTAACAATAGAAATAGATTAAAGGGGATGTAAAAATATTTAATTAAATGTGAAATTATAATAGTTGAACAGAATAAAATTTTAAAGGGGAAAGGTGCAAAATAACAATGAAAGTTTTATTGCTTAAGAGAAAGGAAAAAAAAAAAAAAGAAAAAAAATTATTTTTTTTTTTTTCACTATTATGTATATCACATGGTGTTTAATTTTTTTTTTTTGTTTTGTATTTGTGAAATAAAAAAAAAAAAAAAAGAAAAAAAAAAAAACTGAATTAGTAGCAGAAATTACCCGAAAGAATTACAGGAGATTTTGAATATCACACAAGCAAAACAGTAAAATATTTTGGAATGAATCTTTAAGAAGTAGCAAAAAGATATCCAAGACTTCTTGTAGGATGGAAAAAAATCTAGAATTAAAATGAAGATTTTGCGGTATGGAATTGAAAGAGGGGGCTTGGGCTTACCAAACTTTAAACTTTGTTATCATACCAGTTTAGATTGGGTGAAGGAATGGGTTATTTAAAACAGAGATTTCCAAACTGTGTGTCACAACTCATTAGTGTGGGAGCTGCAGTGTGTAGGTGTGTCCAGAACCCGGGGGAGGGGCTGCCTCTCCTGCTGCTGCCATGGGCCCGGCCTGGGTGAAGGGGCTGGCTCTGCCGCACTGGGCCAAGGAAGACCCTGGCAAGGGCAGCAGTGGCAGTGCGGGCCAGGCTGGTGGAGGGTCTCTTCTCCCACCACCACAACCCCCGGGCAAGGAAGCCCCCGTGAGGGCTGCGGTGGCTGCTCAAGTCTGGGGGGGGGGGTGCCTCTCCTGCCATTGCTACCACTGCCCCAGACTGAGGAAGACCCGGTGAGGGCGGCAGTGGCAGCGGGTGGGGAGGTTCCTCCACTTACTGCATTCTTTAAATTACTGTGTTTAAAATGATGCAAGTCTAAAAAGTGAAACATGAAAGGTTTAGAAAGTTCTGTTTTTTAAAAAAAAAGAGATTAGTAAACTTGAGGGCCAAGACATAAGTTTTGGGTGGCAAACATATTTATAGTTTGGCAAGGATGTGGTTAACAGACTATCCATAAAAATAAAAAAAATATAAATAATATAAAAATGGAATTTTTATATAAGATAAGGATCTCTTCAACATATATGGGATAAAGTCAGTGTATTAAATATTGAAAAATAGACATGAAATTCATAGATTTTTTTTATACAAAGACCAATTAGGAGGAAGTTGATATATGTAGAATGTAATGAGTTGTGAATGAATGTTATGTATGACTTCTTGTGTTTTTAACAATTAACAAATCCCAAAAAAAGGGAAAAAAAACAAAACAAAACAAAAAGAAATTACCAAATATACCACTCTTTTCTTCCTTTGATGGACAAAACTTAAAGCAGTACAGCCAAAAAAAAGAGTGCCAAATGGGTTGACTCCAGGTAGTCCATGGCAGAATATCTGAATGAAACTATATCAGCTCATCGTTTGCACAAGTTAAAAGATATGCTCTGTGATTTGGATTATTATTATTATTATTATTATTATTATTATTATTATTATTATTATTATTATTAATTTGTATCCCACCTCTCCATATGGGTCCGCGAACAACTTACAAATAGCATGTATTTCTATACATATTTCTATACATGCCCCCAACAAGCTGGGTACTCATTTGTATCACTTTAACTGCTATGGCTCCATCCTATAGAATTTCAGGATTTGTAGTTTTGTGGGGCATTTAGAGAATTCTGACAGAGAATTCTAGTGCTTCACTAAACTACACATCTCAGGATTCTATAAGATCAAGCCCTGGCTGCTAATGGTGTTTTGAAAATGCTGTAATTGTCAAATGGGAAGGAGACGGCAGACTGAAAAATTAAATCCATTTTTTGGGAGACAATATCTTTTGAAAGTGAAATTTCATATTTTTAAGTGAAATCAGTGAAGTGAAGTCAGATCCTATTATTCACCTCAGCTAAAGCAGACCCACTGAATTAATGAGATTTCCCTAAATTTTGATTTGCCACTCAACAATTGATTCAATGAGTCTTCTTTATTTGAGCCTACCCAGTAGAATTCACGGTGATATTACTTTTATGGAAAAAAAGTTTGAAGAATATACAATTAATTGCCTCAAAGAACGTACAATATCCGTGATGGAATGTTCATCTTAAGTATGTCAACCGTACCACAAATACTTAATCTAAGTGAAGCCTGCCCTTTTAAATCAAGATATATTTTGAGTAACATACCAAGAAAACAATATATCTAAGTATCTAATATTTTGTGGGTACCAATGAAAATTGCAAGATGTTAAACAATCAAAATGAGATATTGATCCCAGTAAACAAAGCCTCAGGTATAGGCCAATGAACAGATCAAAATTATCAATTTATTTATATCATTACTGATTAAGAAGTTTTAGATCAAGAGATAAAATTTAATCACCATACAAAATTGCCTTATATTTATATTTTCTCATGTATAAACCCAGAGATTTCTGTACTTTTGCCTGACTGCACATGCCAAAGTCTCCAAACACAGATCAGATAGGAGAGAAGAGATGACATCTCTGAGTAGGAGAAGAAGACTAGAAAGGATCTCATTTACAGTTACATTTGACTTGGGGAAAAGGTAAAAAATATTGCATCTATTTTAAAAAGTCACAAAGGACAGACAAATTCGTTCAAAGTCAAAAAAATAATATTGTCAATTTGTTTTGGTATTATTTCAGGCTGTAACATCTGTAAGTAAACTAAATTATCAGCTTTCTGTCCATGAAGAGTAAAACTTACATCAACTAGATGAATCAGTGTTTTGAAGCTCATTGGACAGCCTTGCAGATAATATTTTAACATTAAACATTTAACAGAGATGTTGATCTATCATTCACAAACCTGTGTGATCTTAGCCTGGTTTAGGGAACAGAAATAAAAGCTACATCCCAGAAAGCATAGCTCAAAAAAATCTTTTGATACAAACAGAAAAGTCTAGGAAGCAACTGTTCTTCATATGAACTGAACCAAACTGAACTGAACCATTTGATACAAAAACCATCTGGACTCAGCCCTTCCATCTCTCATAATTTCTGTAACTGTTTTAATCTCTTTGGTACACAAGGGAGTTTCCTGTACTGTGCTTCAGTTGTGCCAGTTTTTTTTTTTTCTTTAAAGAAAGTATTAAATCCTGATCATTTAGCTACAAATCTTAGAATACCTCTTTGGTATAAGATATTAAATTTAAAAACTGAAAATCTCAGTTGATATCCTTTGGCATACTAGAATATTTTTTCTTGTTAAGAGATTTTTTTTAATGATTGTTTTTAAACACATAGTTTAAATAGTACTACACAGGTATTTTAGGCCTAAATCCTGCTGTTATTCTGACAACAACAGAGTATGGAATTAATTGGATTTACTTACATGTTGATTTGCTGTGTAATAATTGATGGATCTGCTCTGATTGGAGCGACCAACAGGATTCCAGCTTTAATGTCTCAGGGTTTCTTGAGCGTGATTGCTAAATGATGCTGTTCATGGCACCTTCATGAACACCTTCAGGAAAGTGTTACTTGTACCCAATGGTTCTGTCCCATGCTTACAGCGGTAACTCATTTGGGCAGTGAGTCCCTCTGAACTCACTGAGACATGCTTCCAAATAAATACATATAGGATCCACCTGCACATTGCTTTGGTCTCAGAAATGCTTAAACCTGAGAAAATATTGCATATGATTGGGCTTTAATTTGCATAAATATTTTGCACTTTAATGTTTTGTTATTATATGAAGATTGGATTGGATATTTCTGATTAACAATGTTTTTTCAGATTAAAACTCAATTATCATATAAAAAACTGTGCTTGTAGCAGACAACCCTTAACTTGTTGAACTTCATCTAAATCATGCAAGAGATAATCTACCAGAATGTTTGTCTTATGAAGGCTGGCTTTGAAAGCTGTGGCCTCCTCATCCACCCCCTACCCAAAGTCTTCATCATTCTCTTCCTTCATCATTCTTTCCTTAGCTGACCGAAGTGATCAAAGCCTATTCTGGTTCCCTGATGTCCCCATGGTGCCACTTCAAGGACAAGTGCGGGGAGCTTTTTGGAGTTGTTTCCCATAGCTCTGGAACTGGATACTGGGCAAGCTGCAGATTGCTGCATTGTCATTGTAATATCTCACAGAGTACAATTTGCCTGGCTTCACAGAACAATCCTGAAGAAACCCTCAACTTGTCTTTGCAGATGCCTTGTGGAGGAGTGACTGGGTAAAATGCAGCAACAGTTAATAGCAAAGAAAATCCATTAGCTATTAGATCTGGTCGGAAGGAGAGTCAACCTTATTTTTATCGCCAGTATTTTTATTGTAGCCTAATGACAGAGCCTAAAAGGAATTGGGTCTGATCATAAGCAAAGTCTGTTTTTTGTCGACATAGTGGTTTGTTGTTGTTGCTGTTCAGGTTTATAGACAATTATTTTAATTGCCTTAATGTATTTTTATATAAAATTAATAATTTTAAAGAGAAGAAAAAAATTCAGTAGGGTTGAAATTTCCATACAGGTGAGGTTCACCCCCCCTCACACACACACACACTGTTAACAAAGCATTTAGTAAGTCCAGGGAGGGAGTAAAGAACTGTGATATTAACCTAGAGTATTTTAGAAAATCCACACAGATGAGAAACTCATTTTAATATTATTGGTCTCAATTTTCTTTCTATTGTGTACTTCAGATCAGAAAGACTTAAAACAATTTTTGAAAACTTTAAAACTGAGTATGATATACAAACACACATATAAATGTCTCTCTTTGTATGTGGCTAATGTACTACGGCATTAAGTATTGTAAGCCAAAATAGTCACTTGTAAGGTTTCTTGCCATAGTTTTCAGAAACATAATTTTAAGAAACAGGTGATCTTTTACATATATGTCCTTTTACAGAAAATTGCTTTAATTATTCCCAGCCTTGGCTGTTTTCTGAGCATTTATCTTCTGTATTGTAATTGTTTTCTAGCTTGAAAAAATCCCTCCGTGCATTACAAATGATGATGTGAATCAAAAGTTTTACCACAACTTTATTATGACTTGGTAGTTTTAAAGACGGACCCCTGATATGGGCAACTGCGTTGCACTGTAATTCTGGCAAATCAATTTAATAGTCCAGATTTTGCATATGCACTGCCAATTAGCCATAGGGCATTCGTTGCTGCTGCTGCTGCTGCTGCTGTTGTGTGCTTCAAGTCATTTCCAACTTATCATGACCCTAAGGCAAACCTATCGTGGAGTTTTCTTGGCACAATTTGTTCAGAGAAGGTTTGCACTTCCTTTCTCTGAGGCTGTGGGTTTCCCTTGTCTTCCTGTGTTCTGCTCCAGCACTCAAGCCACTGCACCATGTTGGTTCTCTATGAGGCAAATAAATAAATGAATAACTCCACCCCCCCCCCAATGATCTGCCTCCCATTCCCTTCCCAGACTCCACCTTCCATTTCTTGGCCAGGGCCACAGACAAGGGAATGGGAGAGGGGAGCTCCAGATGGCAGAATAAAGACTCGTGTGTGTCTCCCCCATTCCCTTGCCTTTTGCCTCAGTAATGCATTCCCAGCGCCAGGGCCAGAGGCAAAGAAATGGGAGGTGGAGCTCTGAAGGGAAGAAGGAAGGTGTGTGTGTGCCTCCCCTCATTCCCTTGCCCTTTGCCTTGGTGCAAGTTCTCAGTGCCAGGGCCAGAGGCAAGGGAATGGGAGGGTGGAGCTGTGAATGGAAGAAAGAAAGGTAGACATGTGCCTCCCCTCCCATTCCCTTGCCTTTTGCCCTGGCGCTTGCCTTCCACGCCTGCAAAACTCAAGGGAGTGGGAGGAGGAGGAGAATGGAGGGGGGCACACACACATCTCATGAATAATCAATTTCATGAAGGTCAAATCTGCAAATGTGGTGTGAGGACTGTGTTATTAATAACCTAATCCATTATTTCTGCACAATTAGTTGGATTAGCAATTCTTTGTGTTAAATCATGCCACCTAGAAATAATAATTTCAAAGCAAAACAAAATTTTTGAGAATAAAAATGGTAAAAGCCAAATGAAATTGATTTTCCTGTTCCTAGACACAACTAGTAGTCAGGCATTCCAATGACTTTCCTGTTGTTTAGCATAAAATCAATTGCTAGAATCACTGTCTAAAGCAATTATAGGTCAATCTCAGAAGTTTTTTGTGAAAATTGTTTTATTAAATCAGTTTTAAACTTTGTCCCATCAAGCTGAAATATGAATGGAATAGTTGATTTAGCATTAATATTTATACCTTTTGGAAATACATGCACAGATATAGGATAAATTTGTAACTTTTTAACTTAAAGTAGATGAACATTTTCTTTTTCTCTCAGCTGGATTGAAATGATTGATTTTCATTGGCTTTATTTAAATAAAATGAAAGCAACAATTAATAAAAACATTGCCCTATGCATGTTTACAGAGATATTATTCCATTATGTTCAACGACATTTGCTCCCATTAAAGCGTGCATAGGATTGCAGCACATAGTTCACAGCAATTAAAAGAGTTTGCTCCTTCATACTGAAACCTTGTTTGGGCTGCACTTTTATAACCACTTCCTGTGGTGTAAGTCCCATTTAAATCAGTCTTAAGAAATAGGTATACATATTCTTGCATGCACTGTGCATGTACCCAGCAGTTGCTGCCATCTGAATTCATAATAGCAAACAAAAATTATGAAAGGATGGCTATCATAGGAAGCAGTAGTCTTACTCACAAGTTCAAGCTTTCAAGAATGCAGCTTTTGTTTTATTGCTGAAACATGGAACATTTTTTCTTTTCCCCCATACAAATATATTGTCTCCTCCTTTTCCACACTGAAGGAAACGTTCCCTTTGAACGAGCATTGTATGTAATGGATTTCATTGCTCCTGGGAAACCAGAAATTTGACCCTTAAACAACATATCACTAAGTAAAAAATATGTTCCGATCACAGTTAAGTTGAGCTAACAGTACAGGTGGCTAGGGACCACTTTGAACATTGTTCCTATGACCCTGCTGTAACATCACAATGATCAATGTTTTTTCTTGAGAGGGGCGTGTGTGTATGTTATAAGAAAAAGTAAGCATCGTGCTAGATGAGCTGAAAAATAAGCTCTTAGTTTCTCATCTCTTTCCCTCATATTTTATGAGGGGAAAAAAGTATTGGTTATGAATAATACCTTTTCTTTAGCATTTTGAACATTTAGAGAGTTATTGAAGATGCAACTTTTAATTGGATTAATAGCCAATATAACTAGATGTGACAGTAACAAGGCTAAAATACAGCCTTACTGATTCACTGCAAAGTATAACTGGATCCAGGGGTGTAGCTATTGGGGGTGAGTAAGAGCAACCCCTCCCCATAAAATTTGCCTTGAGTCTCCGAAGTTAGACATTGAAAATTGTTCACCTAGGGCCTTGTATCTGCCATTTTCAGCATTCCTTCAGTACCTTTTCTGGCCACTTTTCTTTGGATGTTTAAACATTATTTCTAAATGTTCAACCAAAGTTTCAAGTTGCTACAATGCTAGAAATTAGGAGACTGAGGGAGATTTTCACTAAGAAGGGCAGAATTCTTATGGAATAGAAGGAAATGCCCTCTCTCTCACACACACCCATAGCTGTACCCCTAGGCCTGGCTCCATCAATTTGCAGAGTGAAGCAGCTTTTGCAGGCATCATATTTTGGGTGCTCTGGCCTGACAGCTAAGTGTTAGCTTGTTCTTGCATTTTTTCTCTGTCAAGAATGGAGAGAGATGCTCTTCCTCATTTTCCTTCTTCCTTATTTTCCAAAAATAACTTGGTTGGTTTTGCATTGCATACTATACATTTTGACTTGAGCGGCTGAGCACCTTCTTTGCCTTAAGCACCAAAATGTCTTGAGGCAACTCTAGTGTAGAGACTATCTAAAAGGAAGGATGAATGGGTAGAAACAGAGGCTCCTTCTCATGTTTCCATCTGAAACCAACTTATTCATTCATTCATTCATTCATTCATTTTTCCTGGAAGACTGTACATTTTGCCTATGGGCCTTTCCGCTATACTGTTATAATGCTATTATGCCACTTTCAACATTCTGTGGAATTCTGGGGTTTGTAGTTTACTGAGGCCAAAGAGCTCTCTGGCTGAGAATTCTAATGGCTCTTCCCTAAACTGCAAACCTCAGGATTCCACAGGACGTTGAAAGTGGAATGATAGCGCTATAATAGTGTAGTGCACAAAGGCCCTATGAAAACACTTCCTTTAGCATTGGCTTTTACCTGCCAGCCCTTAAGTTGTTCCTCATCCCACTGGGGATTCTGCTGAAGATCTGACACAAGCACACTATCATAGCTAGTGGTTTGCTCCAAGAGCTCAATACTAGAGAAATTTACTTAGAAGACATTGTGTAAGAATTGCACTTTCTGTTGACTAATAATTGGTCAGCAGTTATAAATTGGTGAGAATAACTTTAAATTACTGGCACAAAGAATTAATCACACATTGTTAAACCTGATTAGAACAGATCCTTTAAATCAATTGAGTTTACTTATCTGTGGATAAGTATCTGTTGAATCAACATTTAACAATTTTCAATGAATTACTCCAGATCTGACTAAGGATCTAATCCATATATAAATAAGTAAATATTTTTATGATATGTTACTGTAATTGAACACATTACCATAAATGAACAGATAACAAATGATTGTTTGTACAGTATTTGGATCCAATATGTAAACAACCAAGTAAGTATGTTTCGTATGTGTTCAGTTATAGTAATGTATTCAGTTAAAATAACTCATGAACAAAATGATTCTGCTTTGCAAAGAGTGAACAGCACTTTCTGTGCAAAAAAATGAATATGAATTTTGCACAGAGTAAACTCCAAATCGTGAAGATTCTCCTCAGTGTAGGTTTCTTCTTGTCAAGGTTTCCCAACATTCAAGGAACATTTTTTTTCACTATTTTTCAAGTATTATTTCCATTCATACTCTAGAGCTTTAGTGAGAATGGAATGGCCACCTAGATATTGCTGAGCATTCATCATTCTGGCCATTCTGGTTAGGGCCTCTGGACTGGCATCTGGAGGACAGCATAGTTCCCATCCCCGCCCCAGAAAGAAGCTCTCTGCTGTAAGAGCGCATAAAGTGTGCTAGTCAGCCAAATTATATCCCAAGCAGCCTAAGTTATGGTTAATGAAATGAATAGCCTAAACTTGGAAAGCCAATCAAAACAAACCCTTTACCAAATAAATGTTGTCATCTCCCAGGTGTTTATTTTTCAGAGTGGAGAGGGTTGTCCCTCCTTTTGAGGCTATTACAGATGGCCTCAGTTGCTGCCAACCAGTGGAATGACTGACATCAGGTATGAAAAATGCTGAACTCCTAATGACTTGAGTTACAATACACATGTGGGACCAGGAAATGGTTTAGCCAAGCTCATTTTCTAGGGCCAGTAAAATGGTCAGAAAACAATTCATGTTACTCCTGTCATTTAACTGCAACAGTGTAAATTATACTGTTTCTAACCATGACTGATTAATGTTCATTCTGTATGTGCATTCTCCCTTTTGGAAGTAAGGAATGCCTTTTCAAATAAATTTGAATTTGAGAGGATCACTTCATAATATATGAAGACTGGCCATTTTAAAAAACAAAAGGTGAACATTTATGTCTGTTGAACTGATTGTTTGTTTCTGTACACAGCTTGACTAGGTTGTTCTTGATTAAAACAATAACAGCAACACATCTCCAACATTTTAAACAGTATGAAGACTAACACATTTTGAACTTTTGCTTTGAATATGTTGTCTAAATTCTCTTGATAATACTTAGATGAGTAGTTAACTTATCAGAGACAGATGATTAAGTAGCTGCAGTTAAGGCTGCAATCTTTCTTGGCATCCCGTTGATGACATATATCCCTTTTTCATGGTAGCTGTAGACGGAGGGAGTCACTACCTCCCCTACATAACTACCCCACCCCCCAAAAGATTCACCTTCCCCCCCCATGCCCACTCAACAGTCTCATATTGTGTCCAGGAGAGGTCAAGGGCAGTCAGGGAACTTCTGGCCAGATCCCCCTATTCAGATGTACAGTGATGATGCCCTCCTCTGGGGTTTTCAGAGTAGATCTTGTGGATGGCTTTGGGCCTATTTGTGTCTGCTGAATATGGCTGAATCTGTGCAGAAATATTATTTTCTATATTATTGTTTTTATTTATATTATTAAACTGGTCTCTAATTAGAAAATGCTCCTTTTTGCTTTAAAAAGCTACCTGTGAATTTTGCACAGAACAAGTTCCTAACTATAGCCTTTTTCTCCCACAGAAAAGAGTAATATATGCACAAAACATAATGGTCAGAATCCTGTAGAGGAGTCACAAATGATTAACCTGGAATTATGTGTTGATAACTGTGTGGCATTCACAATTCCTGTGCAGCTCTTAGTTAGGGGACACGTAAGGACTGCAAAAGTCCCCAATTCCCACTTACCCAGGAAGTAGCCACTGCAATTGACAGAGGTCTTTTCCCCTTTTGCTTGTGAAGCAACATTCCCATCCACGTCTCACATGAATTATCTCTAGAACAAGAAAGATTTGTGAAAGACATGTTTCTGCCTGCTGCAATGGAACTTGCTCAGGGTGGGAACATGGGTCATCTCCTTGGGGAAGAGCAAGAGGGGAATAGACCCCCATTGACCACAGTGGTTGCTTCCTGGTAAGTGGTAACTGGGGGTGCTGGGCTAGAATTCACTGAGGAGCTCCATAACTATGGTAGTTCCACATATCTAACTGCCCAATAGGATTCCAGCTAGTGTTTCTCCACAGAAAAAAAATTCTGCCCAGAAAAAGTTATTCCCTTCACAGAAAATGATTGTTCTGTACAAAAATGGCATTGGTGAATTTTGCACAGAATAAGTGCCACACTGTGAATAGTCTTCAAAACCTATGCAGTTTTCAAATGGTTTCTCACAGAAAGAAAAAAAACGCTAAAATTACCCATTGCTTCTTTCAAGAAAGAAATTAGAATTAGAAATTAGAAATTAGAATTAGAATTAGAAATTAAAAATTAGAAATGAGAAAGAATTACATGTAGGGTCATACATCATTAGGGTGTTACAGAGTAAAGATTAAATGACCTCATTAGGTTTTTTCAAAAGAACTTGTAACCAGTTATTTGATTAGTATTTTTAAGATTATAATTCATATTAAAAAAACCTCTGTAAATTCTAATGCAAAGGAGCACATAAATTAAGAGATCCATTAAGACCATATACATATCAAATCTATCACTGTTACAAGAATTATGCTAAAGTGCCATCATTAGAGCTGAATTAAGAGTGGGATGAGTTTATTTTACTCTTCCTGTCCTTGACCTTATCTCAAACAACCCTGCATTTTGTTCTTTGTTTTTCTTAAACTACTTAAGCCTCAATTCTATGCATATATTCCTCAGAGTCAAGGTTACTGAAGACAATGAGACTTACAAGTAACACACATCAAAGACATTTACCATAACAGACTTGCCCGATGTCCAAGCTGGGTTCAGAAAAGGAAGAGGCACTAGGGATCATATTACAAACATACATTGGATAATGGAATGCACCAAAGAATTTCAGAAGAAAAGCAGCCTGTAATTTATAGATTATAGCACAGCCATGGATTGTGTAGATCACAAAAAACTACAGATCATTCTTAAAGAAATGAGTGTGCAAAACATGTGATTATCCTCATGCATAACTGGTGCTCAGGATAAGAGGCTACGATCAGGACTAAATATGAAGAAATTGAGTGGTTTCCAAACAGCAAAGGGGACAGGCAAGGTTGCATTTTATCACTCTGTTGTATAATTTGTACACAGAAGATATCGTAAATAAAGCAGAATTATACTGAAGGAGGAGGAAGGAGGTGTAAAATTTGGAGGAAGGAACACCAACAGTTTAAGATATGTAGATGATACCATAGTACTAGCAGAAAATAGCAAAGACTTGAAATGATTACTGAAGAAAGTCAAGGCAGAAAGTGCAAAGGCAGATTTACAGTTGAATATTAAGAAAACAAAAGGGATGACTACAGATTATTTGTTGTTGTGTGCCTTCAAGTCATTTCTGACTTATGGTGACACTATCATGGGGTTTTCTTGGCAGAATTTGTTCAGAGGAGATTTGCTCTTACTTTCCTCTGAGGCTGAGAGAATGTGACTTGCCTAAGGTCACCCAGTGGGTTTCCCCTGGCTGATCTGGCATCCAACCCTGGTGTCTCAGTGTCCTAGTCCAACAGTCTCTCAGCCTCAGAGGAAGAAATTCCTTTGTTCAATTCCTTTGAACAAATCTTGCCAAGAAAACCCTGTGATAGGGTTAATGAGGGTCACCATAAATTGGAAATGACTTGAAGGCACACAACAACGGATTATTTACATAACTTTGAAGTAGATGATGCATTGAAATAGTTCAAGATTTTCCATATCTTGGCTTAGTTATTAACCAGAACAGAGACTACAGTCAAAAAATCAGAAGAATAGGACTTGAAGGGGCAACAGTGAACGAATTAGACAAGATCCTGAAGTATAAAAAAAATCACTGTATACTAAAGTTAGGATTGTCCAGGCCATCATATTTCCAATTTCCACGTATGGGTGTAAACGCTGGGCAGTGAAGACAGTTGATAGAAAGAAAATCAGATTTGAAGTGTGTTGCTAGGGAAGAGTTCTATGGATACCATATACTGCGAAAAAAACAAATAAATGAGTCCTAGCCTGGACTCTCCCTAGAAGCCAAGGTGACTAAACAGAGGCTGTTGTACTTTGGACATCTCATGAGAAGACATAACTAACTAGAAAAGACAATCATGGTAAGATAGAAGGCAGTAGGAAAAAAGAAAGAGAATCTTACAGATGGATGGACTCAGCCAAGGAAGATACATCCCTGAATCTGCAAGACATGAGCAGTGAAATTGATGACAGAGTGAGTTGTAGATCTCTTATGCACAGAGTTCCCATAAGTTGAAGTTGAGTTGATAGCAGGTAAGAATAAACACAGATAAGATTTTACTCTAAAAATGTGGTTTGTTCAACACTTTCTGGCCTTCATGTCTAAACATGAAACTCATTTCTGCCAATTTGATAGCCATGTTTCACAATCCAGGGATTATGCACAATTTACAGAGTCCTTCTGAAGCTCCTAACCATCCCATAGTTCACTGAGGGCTGATTCTCATTAGCTCTGTTGAACTGGGGTGGGGAAAAAGCAACTTTCCAATGGTGGAACCGACTGTTTCTCAAAGTGTTTTTTAGCTATGGTGAGAATGCAAGGTACAGAACATTCATGTTACCACAGCACATTAATAGTGGCTACAGTTTTAAAATTAGACCTTTTAATGGCTGCCTTTAGGGCAGGGATAGGCACAGCATATACTCCAAATGTTGTTGCTGGTCCACAACTCTCATCAGCCCTATCCAGCATAGCTAATAGTGACAAATGCTGAGCAAATACAGCCCAGCAACATCTGGAGGGACACACCTTGCCCACCCTAAAATGAGGTGCTTGGTATGCCTTGTCTTCTGTTACATGCAAACCAGTTTGCTGACTTGAATGGAAAATAGAGAAGCAGTTTGTCGACAGCCTCAAAAACCCTAGTGACTTCATCTGAGAGACCGTGGCCTAATAACAATTTATTGTTCCTGTCATCCTGCCCCCACTAGAGCAGTTGTGAGATGACCATGGGGAGAAACATGAAGTATGATCATGTCTGCTTCAGAAGTTCTGATTCAGACCTTGTTAAACAGAGATCAATGCATGAAACATCACAAACATTCACTGGAAAGAGAAGACTTTTCCATCTAATGCTTCTTGTTGAAGTTCAAAATAGGTAACTTGTGGTTCCCAAACTTTGGCCCCCGAGATATGATCTTCTGCAACTCCCTGGCTAGTATACACAGTGATGAGAGATGATGGGAGCAGCAGTTCAGTAACATCTGGAGGATCACAAGTTGCATATCACTATGGTCATCCCTCCACATTTGGTAGGGTTGGGGCACAGGACCCCCATGAAAGTGGAAGCACCATAAATAACTCTAGGCCCTTCCAAACCATATTTAACACACACAAAAAAAGTATGATCACCATATTCAACCCACCATGGATTCCTTTGAGGTGTCAGGGTTCCTCATAAGGCAGAAATAGTTTGTTGGTGGAGCTTACTGCCACCTCCACTGCTGCTCCACACCATTTTTAATAGGGACTTACAAGCCTCATTCGCATTTTCTGAGTCTCATGAGACTTGCAGTCTTTATTAAAAATGGCATAGGGAGGCAGCAGAGATGACATAAAATAATCTGTGAATAATCAAATCTGCAAAAGTGAAACCCGCAAATAGGGAGGGCTAACTGTATATACTGTTTCATTTGGGTCTCCTGATGAAAATAGATTTTCAGTCTCACCTCACTGGAAGATATTCTGGAAACCTCAAAATAGCCCCATTGTGACAATCACCATATCAGGAGAATATTAGTGTTCAAGATGAATATAGGACTATCACACTAATCCCAGCTCCGCTAATTGAAACATGAAAACTTACTTCTTAGCTGGCTTGTTCCATTTTGGCTGTATAAATACTGCAGTGAAGCCAAGTCAGCCAAGTTTGTACTGCGGTGTAAATCCGACAAGCACAGCAGGCTACGTGATTTATATACTGGCTAGCGGTCAACAAGGGCCTGTCATTTTCATTGGTGTGCCTTTTATTTAGATGTCTTCAGAGCCCTTCTTATGGAGATGTGCTTTTCTTCCCCTACCCCATCTAACTCAAAAGATGCAAAAGCCAGATCCCACCCCACCCCCGCTGCGGCCTCTGCCTTTTCAGATTTCAGTTTCCCAAGGTTAAATCAAACAGTGAAATATCAATTTTTCCAACTCCTTTCCTCTAACAGAATAATTCATCTGCCAAGGTGACTTCTGCTGGCCAACATAAATACATCCTATGGTGATTTTTTAAAAGCACATGTGTAATTGTTTATGATTGGTATCTGCTTTTATTTAGCATATGACTGCTAGTGCTTGTCGTTTGGCCTGGACAGCCTTACTGGCGCAAGAGATCTGCTCTTTGGGGACCTGTATAGTTTATGTACCTGCCCTCTTTGCCAGCCCAGCTGTAATAGAATCGATGTATCAAAGCAGTCCATTTGAAATGGCCAAGGCAGCCTATCAGTAACAGAAGTGTTTTCTAGTACACACCATTGACTGTCAGGAAGGGATTAATGCACATTTTGTTCACTTCCTTTGCTCTTGTCTCGTCCTGCCTTCTTTCGCTCCTATAAACAAGAGAGAGGAGGGGCTGGATGCTGCTTTTCCTTTGCAATGTTCATGGCACTATTGTGAAATTCAAGATGACCAACCTGGAGTATCCAGCGTAAGAAAAATGATTGACAAATAAACTCCCTGGAACTTAACTCTTGCCTACTCAGTGACACTGAGAGAGATCACCTGCCAATAATACACAAAAGTCCCTTCAATTTTATTTTTGGTGATAGAATCAGGAGCCCAGCCCAGAATAAATGTGGAAGACCACTACATCAAACCATTTACAAACTGTCTCTGTGCCACAATCCTTTTACTTACATTTTGAAAGGAGGGTGAGTGCTTGCTTGACTGCAAAAATGCAGTGTGTGTGTGTGTGTGGGGGGGTGTTTCCAGACTTCACATAGCATGAGCAGTGGCTGAAGTGGGCGGATTCTGGCAATTGTAATCCAAAAAAAATCTCCTTCCCCAGGCTCTGACATACACTGTTATAACATGGGCTTAGTTTCATCAGTATTAGCGTGCTTAGTGAGTTGATGGAGCATGACTGAGGAAACTTGTAACCCTTCATATGTTTGATGCTATTATTGGGTGCCTTCAAGTTGCTTCCACCTCGAGGCAAACCTATCATGGGGTTTTCTGGGGCTGAGAGTGTTTGACATGGCCTTGTTATGGAACTTCCATTCCTGCTTGATCAACATCTAGAGATTCAAAGACATCCCAGCCTTGATATGATGGGAGACACTTGCCTCAGGTACAACTTGGACAGGGACTCTAAGTGGCCAGAGGTAAAGCACTAAACATACAACAGTTCAAGTACAACAGTCATATTTTCTTCCTCCAGTTTTCCTACAGCTACCACATCCATCATGAACTACCATACTTCTGTATTTTATTTCTATCCCACACTTTTTCCTACTGTGAAGCCACTTATCTGTTTTGCTATGAGTGTTTTGCTATGAAGTGCCTGAAAATGAACACCATGTATTTGAGAAGTTCATTAACAGACTTGTGCAAAATTACTGGAAGCATGTAACTGTAATGGATCTGATCTAAAAGTTCAATTAAATCTTATAAAGTTGTTGTGAATCTTCTTTACTTTTAACTAAAGTGCAGTATAGCCCAAGTCCATATTTGCCATGGACAAGTGGTTGCACATTCATAGTCCTAAAATTGACTCTCTTAATTTCATTACCTGGTGGAAACACTGTACAGACCATTGTTGGCTTAGAGTCAAAGCTCTGACATATGCAATTTTCATTTAATACCATGTCCTATGTTCCAATTGTAGCATTTATTGGCACTAGTCTGTAAGGCTATGTGCATGACCTCTGCTATATTTGGATTGTTGTGCAGTACAAAGAAAAAATAGAAATATTAATAATAAGCAATAAAACAGACACTGACCTTTACTATGCCCATTTCCTCACGGTGTCACAGTCCTGTGACGGGGACACAATGGCAGCAGTGTGTGGGTCATGCTTTTTCACAACTTTATCATGGTCCCACAACCAGTGCATCCCCATGAGTTGCAATCATGAGATATTTGCTTAAACAAAAAAATCCATTAAGCGACCTTGATGTTCCCATCAGCAATAGCCACACAGAAGGGGCAGAAGCACAATCACAAGCTCCTTCCCCAGTGCAGCACAGGAAAGAGGCCGGCTGCACTGCAGAAGGCAGATGCATGTCAGTAGTGCTTCTTTCCAAGGGAGCCGGCTGGAAAGGAGTATTCCCATTGCACTCCTTTCCCAGCAAAGGCACTGCTGGGATCACAACGGGACATTGGCAGGACCTGGTTGAGTGTGGAAATAGCCTACATTTCTTAAACAAATAATAGCTATTTGGAAAAATATTTTGCAAATCTTCATTACTTCTCTTTTCCTTTTTAAAAAAAAAAATCTGGCTGGATGCAAGCCTGCACATTCACCATCATTACCAATAGAATTGTTGAAGTTGTCTACCTTCAAGCCATTTCTGAGGCCATTTCCACACTACACTCTGATAGCGTGATTATTCCGCTTTCAACATCCTATGGAATCCTGGGGTTTGCAGTTTCGGGAGGGCCCACTCAGCCCCTCCTGAAACTGCAAACTCCACAATTCCATAGGATGTTGAAAGTGGAATAATCGCGCTATAAGAGTGTAGTGAGGAAATGGGTTATGGCGACCCCAAGGCAACCCTATCACAGGGTTTTCTGGGGCTTCCGTAAAGCACCCAAGGTCACTCAGTGGGTTTCCATGGCTAAGTGCAAAATCAAACCCTGGTTTCCAGGATCATAGTCCAACAGTAGTCCAAACCACTACACCACACTGGCTTGTACCAATTGATGCATTTCAATTCTCTTTTACCATCTTTCTTCTCTTTGTCAGTTTTTAGTAATCACATACAAAAGTGTCAGGATTTCACACACACACCTTTGTTTTGCACACTCTAGCAATTTTAATAGAACCCAAGAAAAACAAAAACCTCTCTGCGTATCCCCGCACAAAAGTGTTGTAAGAAATGAAAGGAGGGGAGGTGGAAGATACATACTGTCAGCTAAGCTATAAAGAGCAGTGCTCATTGCTGTGTAGGAGAACCAGGTAGGAATTTTAAAAAAACAACAACAGAAGGGTGCTGATATATATGGCATGGGGGGAGGGAAAGAGAAGAAAAGAAAGATTCAACCAAATTTAACAACGCATCCATTTATACATTCAATATAGAACTAAAGAAATATCAGCCACCAGGAGAACATCACAGCATATTTGGAGAGCTTTTGTTACAGTTACTTTGTAAAAACTTTACAGCCAGAGATACAGGTTCTCCTGAGTAAAAAATCTACATCATAGTATCTGAAGCACCGCAGGAGGTGGGACAGGATTGTGGTGAAGGAAACTGTCTCTCCCTAGTCTCCTTAAATGGCTCCCCGGAGCCCAGCTTAAGTTTGTTCTCTCTCTCTCTCTCTGAAATCTTTTGTCTGCCCTTTCCTCAGACTCTAGCCAAAGGCCTGGTTCTCCACCCTCATTTCATATCCATATCCCATGCCTTCTCCAGATGGCATTGGGAAGTGGGATTTCATACCTCCTGCTGGTAAGTGCACTAGAGGGCTTGGTTTCCCCAGTGTAAAAATCAGAGCTAACTTTCATGAACAATGAGTATAATGACATGCTGAAGCCATCCATCACTGAGCAGAAGTAAGACAGAAGTAAGACTGTTTCATGAGATGGAATTTTTCCCTAAAGAGACTTAAGTTAAGAGCAGAAGAAGTTGGTCAGAAAACTTTTGCAGGGCAAACATTTCTTTATGTTGTGGCGCTAGCACCCTCTGGGGGTGAAAGTCAGGCATAGCATGCTTGCTCTGGATGCTGATGCTTCTGCAATGGTCCAGATTCAAGTACCAAGATACACATTGCAATTAAAAGTGAACTGATTCTAAAATGGAGAAGAGAAATAGGAAATTAATTACCCTTGTTTCTTTGCTATGATGTAACTGCTATGATGCAACATGCATTACATCAGCTGTGTGTCACTGCTTTTTCTTGAAGGGATCCATCCCATTTGTTGTTTGAGGGATAATGTGAGAATGGTAAATACATGAATACTACCCATATTAGCTTTCTACTCCACCACCAATTTAAGTTACTGATAGACAGGAACCACATGGATCTGTTACTAAGATTTTACTGGAATTGGCATCAAAGGAGAAGCTGTAATCACAACCGTGGTTTCCTTGCGGCACATGAACCTTGCCTTACTTTGAGTATTTTCTCAACATTCAGCCTCACACTGATCCCAAATGCAAGTGAACTACATTTTTGGACAAATGTTACTTGATATTCAATATCATAATTGATTCCATGTGCTATTAGACTGTGCTACATAAGCTCTGGAAGGATCTAAACAAACCTATATGTTTATAAGACATCCAATATGGCTCACTATATAATAAGGGCTGCTCAGTCATACCAACTCAAAGGACCATGCTCTCAGATAAAGGGTGGGAGGGAGGCATGGAGGCAGAGAAGCAGAAGCAATGAGTCATGCTTACTTGCATGACTTATTTGGAGGCTTTCCCCTAATTTACATCTAATATGAAGAAACAAGCCATACAGCCATTGGAGGTAAAATGAATGACTAAAAGTTACCTGAATCAGTTACAAATTGGCTAAACTCATCTGTCTACCTTGAAAGAACCTGGAGGCTTCTCCTTTATCCTAGATGCTCCTGGCCAAGTGAGTCATTGATATTTTTCCAGGTAGGTGCTGGTCCTGGTGCTGAGGAAGAGAGTCCAGTTCACACAAGCTTTTGTGAGATTTCCAGATGCCTCTGGACAGTGGCAACTGGTAGCAGTGGCAACATGTCAGTGTGGTGGTGAATCCCTAAACAAGCTCAGCAGCTTAGATATCTCCTTTAAAGTTTAGACTAACACCCAGAGCATTTTTTAGTTTCAGTGACATAGAAGATGACAGCCACCACTGTATCTTGAGAAGGCACCAGTAATGTGATCAAGTATGCAAAGAAGCCTACTAGCTTCAGTGACATTTCATCCTTTATCAGATTCATTTAACACCATGGATCATGAAAAAAAAAAGTTTTATTGTTATTGTTTGCTGTCTAGTCAAGAGGGAAAGTAAATTAAAGAGAAGAGAGGGAGCAAAACTTTTTAGGACCTGGTGTTATATATGCATGCCTACTAGCCTTATCTTTGATGGATTTGCCCAATCCAGACTTTTTAAAAAGGAAATAAGATCTCCCTATCCCCTTAGTTACACCATGCATAATTTTATCTCTATTGTTCACTCTTTGCTCATCTTTTTTTCCTAAGCCGAAAAGGCCCAAATATTGTAATATTTCCCTTGCAGGGGAATTGTTCCATCCTTTTGATCAGTTTGGTTGCCTTTCCTGCACCTCTTCTAGCCTCTTCCACAGAACTGGTATACCAGGTTGTTTTTGTCAGGCTGTTCACCACAGCTTCATGATTTCTTTCTACAGCAGTCTTCATAAGCTCACTCCCATTAACATAAGTGCAGTTAAAGATTTATTTTTATTTTTTTAGTATACTAGACATCTTTTAATAGCTGCTTAAAATGAACTACATTTCCCATCTTAATGGTTGTTCCCTCATGTTGAAGAAAATCTTTTGACATTCTTCACTGTTATTTTTCTTCTTGGGCTCAGACAAAAGCCATTTCCGCACTAGACTGTTGTAGTGCTATTATTCCACTTTCAACACCTATGAAATCCTGGGGTTTGCAGTTTAGGCCTCTCCCTAAACCGCAAAGCCCAGGATTCCATAGGATGTCGAAAGTGGAATAATACGCTATAACAGTCTAGTGAAGAAATGGCCAAAGTCAGAGGAATATTTAGTAAGTCAGGCATATTTAGTAGCTCAAATTCCACTTTCTTGAAAATTATAGGAAGGTAGTATCCAGTCCTCTCACATTCTGTGAAAAAAAGTGTTCTGGAATGAGGTAGGATCTTTTCCACTTAACACTAATACTTTATTCCTTAGAAGGATTTGTCTGGTATTTTGAGAGTAAGGCTGTGGTCACTGACAAGGTTCCTGAGACCCAACACTATTAAGAGAGTTGCTTTTGTTCATCACACAAAGGCTGAAACATCAGATGTTTAACATGTGATGACCTATTAACATGTGCTGCCACTAGAGGAAAAAATTGTGTTTGAAGTGCATGAGTGAATGAGTCTTCACACAAATCAAATACTTCAAACAGAATGCTATTACCTGGCGTCTGCCAACCCAAATATTGGGCACAGTTCTTCCATCATTGTCATCATCACCATCATCATCATCATCTTCATCACCATCATCAGATGTCCTCCTTTTCCCCAAAACTGGGATTCAAGGCAGTCTACAAAAACAAAAACAAACAGAGATAAAAGCATGGACAAATACAGTAGTAAATACATACAAAAAGCGATTGTCAAAATTCAGTTAAACTATCCATAGAATTAAATACTTTTAAACAATTCTACTGGGAAAAAATTGACTGCACTGTTAAAAGCTCTTGCAGTCTGTCCTGAGAGGCCTGTCAGAAAAGAAAAGTCTTTACTTGCTGACAGAAAGACAACAAGGAAGGATCCATCTCAGTTTCCCTAGAGAGGGCTTTCCAAAACCTGGGAACAGGCACCAAGAAAACCCACCCTTTCAGCAGGAGATTTTAAAGTTACACACAGTAGCCCTATTCATGCCTTTGTAAGTGTGTTGAATCAACACACAAAGACGGGAGTGTGCTGGTCTTGCCCCCCCTTCCTCTCTAGTCCTGTCATTCTTATGAGGAAAGTGACAAGACTTATGCAAGTGTCCCTTACACGTGGTTGCAGCCCATGCATTTGAAAATCCTGATTTTTCTCTTTTTCTATTTTGAGAGAGAGATGGAGAGGCAGCACTAATACGCTCCCCTCTTCTCGTGTTGATTCAATACAATTGCATAACAACTGAACAGGGCTACACTTCACTCTCAGTGAGATTACCGTGTTCCAGAAATGCGGCAAAGTTGAACTGTTTGCGTAGAAGTATGCTTCTTTCTATAAATAATTTTTCATTATGTTAGTTCTATTCAGTTAGGGATTTTTTTATGTCTCTTTTTGGGTTTTTTTTTTTTAATCAAGTCTGTCTGATTTAAGCACAATAGAAATAAATGAAAAATGTACAATGGAGATCCTTCTGCCTATTTAGTAAATTTCTAAACTTGATTTCTTTCTGAATGAACTCCACCCTCCCAGCCTTTAATTCACAAGCAGTTTCTCCTTTCTCCCTGCTTTTTCAGGCTTTTATAGTTAGGCTCCACAAATGAATGCAGCCATTGATTAAAAAAAAATCAGCTAAAGAATGGCTTAAGAATCGGAATGCTGGGATGGTGCCAAGACTTGAATCACACTGGCTCTTCAGTCTGCTATAGCCAAGCATCAAGTGCCAAGAAAGCAATCTAAATGCAATAAGTAAAAATAATAACATTCAATGAGCAAATCTGCCCTGCAGAATTTAATCTTTTGAGATGTATACTTGGGCCATTTCCAGAGACACCATATACCTAGTTTCATGGTGGAAATATTATTTCAGGTAAAACCACATATTAAGAAAACAGACTTTTTATATGGATAATTCTTTGGGAAATGAGAAATACTGAACAAGGAAGATAACTTTGTTTTTTCACCAAATAGGCTTTAAAACAGGTCCAAGTTTATTTGATTTATTTTTGTATCAGTATTTCTGGGTACACATGTCAATGTATTGTACATAATTCTTGCAACCTGAATTTATTCTAAATCCAAAAGAAAAAGAACTGCTCATTCTTCCAATTTACAAAATATGTCTTTCCTCGTCACCCAGAAGTACCTTCCTTGCCGCATGCAAACCAATAACTACCTATCTATAAAACTTGCTTTATAAAACTTTTTTTAAAAAGTTCTTACAATATCACCATTAAGAGCACAAGATGTGGTCTGAGCAGTTCTAAGTTCAGATTTCAGGTCCTCCTGAACTTGCTACATGGCCTTAGCCTTCACCCCCCACCACCATCAGATTAGGTAATGTAGTGACTGGCTTAACGTCACAATGCTGTTGGCAGAATTACTAGGGGTCACATATTTTAGACCTGAAAAAGTTATGACCCACAAAGCCAAAAAATACTACTGCTGGGATAAGGGAAGGGATATTGCCAGGGTTAAGGCAGCAACCTTTTAACTGAGCATAATGTTCTTCCTCCTCTTTCAACTTTGGGCCAAGGAAATGAGGCTGTTGTTGTTGTTGTTGTTGTTGTGTGCTTTCAAGTCATTTCCGACTTATGGCAACCCTAAGGTGAACCTATCATCAGGTTTTCTGGGGCTGAGAGTGTTTGACAAACCCAAGCTCACTCAGTGGGTTTCCATGGCCAAGAGGCAAAGTGAACTCTGGTCTCCAGGGTCACAATCCAATGATCAAACCACTACACCACTCTGGCTCTATAATATTTGCTCCTATATTGAGGGTGACAGGCAGAAAAAGACATGACAGTGACTGTGGCTGAAATCCAACATTTCCTCAGCATAAAGTAAATATAAGCACATGTGGAAATAATCTACACCACCACTATGCAACCCCCGTGCAAAATAGCAGCATTGTGCAACACATGTCAGTGACTGGGTGCCATTATGAAAAGCACAATGTGCAACATTGCTATGTGTCTCTTGTACTACGGTGAATGACTTGCCATGCACGTGTAGCACAACATACATCTATCACTAACAGGATGCTGGCCACTGTCCTTTCCCAGTTGTATGCTATCACCACCCTTCTGGCTCATATCCTTTGTGAATCATTGCTTAGAAGTATTGTGGGCTTAGGGAGAACCAAAGAAGGGTCATGGCATGAGTTCATGTTTGCACACTGTCAATGCACAGTCCACAATTTCATTGATGGTGAAATTTTACGCTACAATGCAGATGTGCTAAAGACTTCTGGAGATAGAAAAAGCTTGGCAAACAGCCCAAAGAACCTCTGACAGAGGAACTACAGGAAAGATGCCTTTCTAAAGCTTACGTTTAAAGTCTTACTTTAAAAAGAGTAAGTTGAAAGCCATTTTGAATAGTGAGAAAGCGGTAACTTCTGAAATGCAGAGAGCACCTGGGTCTCTTGCCCCTGGTTCATTGGATTAGAAATGTTATTGGTCTGCTATAATCAAACTCCTAAGATTTAAAGAAAAGAAGGTAATTTTGGGGAAAAAGGTAATACAATACATGGCAGAAAGAAAGGTAAGATATAGAAAGGTGAGAAAGTTCATATTTTCTTCAGTTCTACTAAAAAGAACTAAGAGAAGAAGAAAGGATCTGAGTTTTTAATGCCAGAGACAGCTCTTAACATGTGGGATTTTGCAACCTACCACCCCTATAATAAAACGCAGGTAGGAGCAGCAACTGTGTCAAGATCATGCAGCTTTTCTTGCTAATTTGGTTAGCAGTTTTCATGTGTCCTTTAGAATACTGAGAAGATGAAGGTATTTTATTCACAAGCCATTCATAGAAGTGAGCTCAATACAGGGCATTTATGTGAATTCCACATATTGACTGATAGCCTGTATGCAGCGTAGTCATTCTGCATGAAAACCTAAACTACACAATAGACTACCACACTGTGAACTTACCGTACAACCCCTCAAGCCTCCCCGTATGGCCATTCCATGTCTTATGGGGAGCAGACAGGATTGGCAAAGCATCTGGCTATGTTACTGTAGTCAGATGCAAAATCACTACTGCAGTACTGAGAACCCTGGTGGATCTCTTTGTTGATATAATCATTTTGCATTTGGCTTCAGGGACACAATCAGAACTCTTCTGATCTTGCCCACTCCTCAAGATGTATGGAATGGCTACACAGGGAGGTCTTTAGAGGCTGTATAGAGGGACTTTAGTTTCCATGAGGGAGGAACCTTTGCAGCATCACATAGAGGACATACACAGATGTAAGGGACACTTACATGTAGATATGCCACTAATAGGATGTCAGCAATAGCATATCATACAATGCAAATGTATATATGGCAAAAACGCAGCTATAAGTCCCTATCAGGTGCAAATGTGATGAAATAGTCTATTAACATGGAAGACTGATGCAATTGGTTTTTACATGGAAACTATTTCCCTGTAGGAAATTCTGTCTTATTTGATAGCAGAATTTATAGCTAACAGACTGAATTGCTAAGTACTGTACTTAGACCTACTGGCGTTATAAGATGCTCCCTATTTTCAGACTGTATTTTTTAGGAAAAATTTTGTTAGTATCCTGCTGAGGAAAAATGCATAGGAAAGGCGGGGGGAGAAATTCCTCTCTCCCCCTCATTTTGCTGGGTGGACAGAAGTCCCCGCCAACACAAAATAGGAAAGGTGGGTGGAGGGAGCACTAGGTTCTCCCCACCCAGGCCAAATGACAGGAAGTGGAGAGAAAGCAGCTCCTTTCACCCTCGCCTTTCCCTTCCATTTTGCCTCCATGGGGACTTCTCCCTACCAATGCAAAATAACAAGAAAGGGGGTTAAAGGAGCACTTACAGAAGTACTCCTTTTGCCCTCCTGACTTTCCTATACATTTATAATGGGCAGGAGTTACCTGTATTTGCTGGTGTATAAGACACACTGCGGTATAAGACACACCCTATTTTTAAAAGGCTTTTTTTTTTTGGAAAAAAATGTGTCTTATACGTCAGCAAATAAAGTAGTTAAGGTCTACATTTTTCAAGTCTTGCTTCCCCAGGATAGATGGCTTTATGCAGCCCCCTATGCCTCATTCTGTTTTCCCATCTACAATATGAAGAAAATTATACTGACTACCTCACAAGTCTGTTGCAAAGATTTTTTGAGATTATTGGTTCTCTCTATCCCCATTTTTAAAGGGACTGTCCCACCACTGGTAAAAGTTTGGAAGTGACTAGTCAGATATAAGTTGTGCGTGATTCCTTCTCTCAGTAACAAAAGAATAAATGCATTACAATAAATTTCAGGGGCAGCTGTGTTGGCCATAAAGCAAAACAAAGTAAAGTCAAAAAAATAAGTAAAATAAAATAAAATCCAAAAGCCATTCTGTGCTGATAACCTTTATTGTGCCAATCAAAAGGGACAAAATGCACAGCTTGGAAAACTAGCAGATTCCTCCAGACAGAGTAATGCTGCTGTTGGCTGCTGAAATTTATTGCTGTAGCTCTCTGGCCATTTCCACACCTTACTTGATCCTGAGGTCCTCCCTTCATGATCCCAGCAGTGCCTCTACCAGGACCACACTCGACTGGCTTTCTGCAGAAGGGAGTGTGAATGACACACATCTGCTTTCTGCAGTGCTTCCAGGCTCTTTCCCATTGAGAAAGGAAGTGCCTCCATCATGCTTCCTGCCCTTCCATGTGGCCGGGAAGGATGGGAGCATCATGCAATCATGGGCACTTAACAGATTTTTCCCTTTAAGAGAATATCCCACAATCTTGATGGGTGGAGGCTGGATGGGAGCAGGACCACAACAAAATTGTCCTGTTTTTCAGAAGAAGGAGGAGGAGGAGGAGGAGCAGGGGGAGGAGGGGGAGGGGAAGGAGAAGGAGAAGATATACTCATAAATATCTCACAACATCTAGAGCCAATAATGAAGAGATCTGGATGATGATGGGCCAGATTGCCCACAATATCATACAGCAACTTGATCCTCCTCCATTGGCTTCTACAAGTAGTGGAGAAGCTCCAAATGAATGCGAAAGCAACTTCAAGAGGCACCAACCAATAATAAACAAAACCATCTGTTAAAAGAGTTCTCACTTCTCTGCACTCATCTTATTGTTGTGTGTTTTCAAGTCGTTTCTGATTTACGGTGACCCTAAGGCAAACCTGTCACAGGTTTTCTGGGGCTGAGTGTTTGATGAACCCAAGGTCACCCAGTGGGTTTCTATGTTCATGTGGGGAACTGAACCCTGGTCTCCAGGGTCAAAGTCCAATGCTCAAACCACTGCTGGCTCTCATCTAGAAGAACCCAATGTGACATATTTTGCCCCTTTTGGTTTGCCCCATAAAGGTATCAGCACAAGATAGATTTGGAATTTTGTTGTTGTTGTTGTTGTTGTTGTTTACATTACGAAAGGAACCCAAGAAAGGATAACTTCATTTGTTTGAGGTATAATAGTAGCTTTATTTAATTTTACAGTTACTGGGAGATTTGTAGGAATGGAACTTCTACTGGTGGTGGAGAAAGAATATCACTTGATGCTTATGCTTATCCTTATGCTCTGTTCTGAGTGTTGACATGATAATGAAGTGAACAGGAGGCAAGCATAGTTTATACCATAAGCTAGCAGCATGTAACATTCAGATTTTTAATATTACAAAAAGTAACAATTTCAGTTACTTTTGAAAAATCAGAAAATAAAGATACTTTTAGAAATTAGGGCTTTGGAACTATGGCAGTTTCTGCACTACACTGTTATAGTGCTATTCTACTATCAACATTTTCTGGAATTCTGGCGTTTGTAGTTTGTTGAGGCCAACATACTTTCTGGATGAGAATTCTAAATGCCCCTTCCTAAAGTGCAAAGCCCAGGGTTACATAGGATGTTGAAAGTGGAATAATAGCACTATAACAGTGTAGTGTGGAAATGGCCTATATCTAATTATTAAACAAAGTCTCTCACAAGCTGTATTTGTCCCACCTGCCAGTGTATTGTAGCATTCAGACATTCTTCTACAAGTAAGTAAAATTAACTACTTAGTTAACTAGTTCAAAAAAGCAAAATATTTCCTCTAAAGAAATGTAACTATTATAGTAGTTACCTTATTTTCTTAGACTTTGATTAATTACTTTCACAACTCCCTTTTAAAAAACAACTTTTCATGCTCTGATGCTAATACACTTATACGGAAATATTCTTACATAGTATTACTCACTATTAAACCCTTACACACATTACACAGGAGGGAACTAGTATAATCTCCTTTTCAAATTGAATTGTAACTGAATGTCATTGAATCACAGTTGTTTTCTAAAGTAGAATCTGATCTCTTTTGAAATTAAACGGTGTATTAAACATGATTAGGATGACAACGTCTATTTCAGAAGCCAAAGCTGGACAGGTTAATGTGCTAAAGGAATAAAACAAATAAAATGGTTAAGACAACTGAAGTGTATTTAGCAATATGTAACAATGAAAAGGAGTCAATGAGAATATGCATCTGTAAAATGCTGGGCATTTTGCAATATCCTGTTTTTCAATTAACAGATTGTACTATAGTATTTCTAAAGTCTTCCTGTACAACAATCTTGAGACTGTATGTAGATCATTTCAAGAGCAGAGTGGGATTATGAATAGGGCAGGATTGAGGGGTCTCTTTGAGATGTGCTATGACCTAACAGCACAGAATGAAATCCCCAAGTAAGACTAGAGTCTGGAGGAAGCACACCTTTTTTTAACTTCAGCTGGTGAGCATTTGACTCAGTTTTTGCTCATTAGCTTTACTGGCAAGGTATTACCCAGAAGGTGTCTGGCAAATGTCACAAACAGAACACGAGTGATACCGCCAACATAATTTTGCAATGACCTAATTTGTTTTTGTGCCCCTATACTAATGAACAGGCTATGACAAAGTGTGGCTGAAATAGCCTTTCAGCAATAGCTTAAATGACTTGTTTCTTGGTTTCCAAACTGTTAACCATTACAGAATTGGCTTGGTGGGGTTAGTATAGCTGAAGGTGTGAGATTTTACTCTGATGTTGCATTATGTGCAACATATGACTACAAGTCCATAACTGCACCTGGAATTGCTGGGGTGAGCTCTCTATGGGTTCTTTAAAAAGGTAACTGCTATGAGCTGTTTTTCACTGCCACAGAGCAAGAGAAGAAACAGTCAAAGAAAGAACAAAATTCACTTGCTTATCCATCTCCCTTTTCTCCTTGGGTAATGCTTGGTTTTCACATCTTGAAGTGGCTGAAGGCCCTCATTTATTGATGTCACTGTCCCAGTTCTGCCAACTCCTTCTCATTTTCTGGGTGCTGTCCTACTATGTATATCGCTTTGAGTTGGGAATGCACTGTGAACAATCTCTCATTAAACAGTAGGAACAGAAAAGGTGAACATTTCAATTTTCCAAAACACGGCTAGGGGTAGATATGTGGATTTTAAACTGCATGAGCAGCTGAAAATTTGGAGACAGTACTAAATAATGGTATGTATTCTGAATTAAATTATTATAAAATACAAGACTGATACTGTGCATATGTTATGATGTAGCACTTGCATAAGATTGATCCTAAAATCAAGCACTCAGGCTTAACAGCAAGCATCTTGGGCAAACTAGAAACAAGTCAATGGACCAAAACTCAAGGCATGAAGGAAGAACCTGGTGATATTGCTCAGGAACATATAGTGCCCAGATTAATGTCAGTTGTAAAAGATTATATCAGACATCACCAACAGCATGAGTCTTCTGGTGTCATCCAACTCCTTCAGTCAAGTATTACCTGTGGAATCAGTTACAGTTCCCCCTTCTGACCAACAACCCTGGAGTAGAAATCCTGGGTCTGGTCCACAAGATTTGTACTTTAACCCTGTGTCACTCCACAACATGAAAACCTTCACACATTCATTGAATGTTCATAGGAAAGATATCTCTACTGCCAGTGTTCCTCCTGGTTTAGGGGCTCATAGTTCAAGAACCCTTAGATGGGCATTTGTTATAAGAGGCAGCTTGCAATTCCAGTAACTGGCAGGCCAAGAAAGCATACACCTCAGATCCTTCCACATGAGTAGCTTTGTATGAACCTCTCTCATGGGAGCTAACACAAATGCAGAAACACATATAACTCTATGCTAGCTATGCCTCACATTTCCCAGTATGCTCAATCCTACATTTGCTAGATAAATTAATTCAGCTTTTTAGCACTTTATGGCCACTGTATGAACATATCATTCTGCCTAGGGAAATTGTTTTGGGATGCTTGGAGTGTCACTTCTTTCTAGAAATGGATCTGCCAGAGGAAGGAATAAACTTCTTCCTCATAATAAAGCTATCAGGCATTTCAGGGGTATGTTTATAGATCCTTTAGAAGCACCTGAGTTTTTCTTAATGGTGGCTGTGCTAAATCTTAGGGTATAAGCTTGTTAAAAGATCACAAGGGTAACCTTGTAGAGCTAACCCTCTAGAGAAGACTCAGTAGCTGACAGTTTTTTCAAGAGCCAGCAGTAGAAACTGGTCAAATTCCCTGTGGCAAGAACACAACAGAGACAGGACAACTCATGTAGAATTATCTCTTTGATAAGATAAAGAAGAGCAAGCTTCAGTTCTGATTATGCCATGGTTTTAAATAGTGATGGGCCAATCGAATCCTCGAATCCTTGACTTCTGGGTTGTGTTTCGAGATTCCCGAATCCAAATCCCTGTGCCAAAATAGGCAAACCAAATCTTTCGAATCCAACTAGATAGATTGTTGGAGACTGGGACGCCTGAAAACCAGGAAGACCGGGATGCCTAAAAACCTGGAAGGCCGGGATGCCTGAAAACCTGGGAGACTGGGGTGCCTGCAAACCTGAGAGACCGGGACACCTAAAAATCTGGGAGACCATATATACAAGGGAAGATAGTAAGTAGATGAGGTTTCCCCCTGGAGTAATAATGGCCTTTGCTAACAATTTCACAAATTACATATGGGCTTATATTCTAAATATTTAAATTGAACATTTCATATTTAAGTTCAGCACTTGACTGGAAGCTACAGGCTTGAGATTTCAAGAACAGCTGAAAAATTCCTTTGCATAGCTTGCTTGCAAAGCTCTTTCAGACACAATTCTGGGGTTTCTAGTTTTACAAGGTGTCACAGCCTTCTCTGCCAAAGTGTGCTGGTGCATCATCAAACTACAAACCCCAGGATGCCAAAAGGAGCTATGCAAAGAAAAGCCAGTTTTGACCTGGATTATCTCTCTACTGTAGTATGTAGCCCTGTTTATACAGGCAGGAAAATGTGGGATTAATCCCCATTTTCCTGCCTGTGTAGAAAGGGCCTTTATGTCATTTTCAATCTGGGGAGATCCTGAGGCAAAACAATGATAATTGTCCTGGCCAGATTTCTTCAGAGGGAGGTTTGTCTTTGCCTAGGCTTTTGCTAAGGTTGAGAGAGTATGTCTTGCCCAAGATTATCCTTCTTTCTCTTGCTTTTTAAACTCTTTTTTTAAAAAAGGATTAGAAAGATTCGAGATTCGTGAGATTCGTGGATTCCCAGAACCTTCTAGGGATTCGGATCTGGATTCGGAAAATTCTAGATTCGTCCCATCCCTAGATTTAAAGCTCCAGCTTGAAGACCCAAGCTCAAGCTCAACTCAAGACTGGCTGACCTACTAGGAGGATAAGAACACCCAGGCCATTTCTGCATGACAGAGCTGTGCTGTTTTAGGGACAGGATGGCAGCAGTCAGCTGGTTGTGTTTCCGCACAATGTCATCACCAGACTGCTGCCATCCCACCCCCAAACATCATGCTTCTGCAGCATTTGCAACAGAAAAAATCCATTTTGTGCCTATGATTGTGCGGTGTTCCCATACTTACTGTCATGCGGAAGGGCAGGGAAGCATAATGATGATGCCTCCTTCCATAGCACAGCATGGGAAAGTACGTCACTGCACTGCAGAAGGAAGAGGCAGGGCCATTGCACCCCCTTCCGCAGGGAGCCAGTGAGCAGCAGAGGCGAGTGTTCCTGTCACCCTCCCTTCTCTGCCGGGACTGCTGTGTGACAACGCACGAGGACACTGTCAAGTGGAAATAGCACTAGTCCGTTAAGCTACCATCTAGATTACTGCAACAGCTCACCTACAAGAAACACATAGGCTCTGCAACACTAAAGAAGAAAACAATTGCTTTTATAGTCTTACATTCCTGGTGTGTGAGTGGTGTGGCATGTAAAGTCACCTAGTGAAGATGGGGATGTAGGCAAGTGGGGGAAAGCAATTAAGGTATATCAGCCTCACCACTAGATCTATGAAACTAGTCAATGGCTACATTTAAGGCTACCAAAAAAAAGAAAAAAAAGAACAGCAGACAGAACAAGAACAGGCATGCTCAGTCATGGCATCTGTCTTTATTTGTAATGTGGCTATTCTAGCACAGTTATTCAATTGCATCTACACTTTACCAAGGGCCAATTTATGGCAGCCAGATTATGGACTTTTCCACACTTTGTTTTTAAAATGGGGCGGTGCGTCCTCCCACAAGGACGTTCGCATTTGGAGGAGAACTGAGTTCGGACTACTTACTGTTTGTCCGGACTTCAGCCTGCTCTGGAACGCCCAGAACTGGTGGTCGCCCATGCTATTGAAAGACCAATTAAAAGAGGACTTTCAATAGCGCGGCGTGCCCCAGTCCCTCACTCTATAAAGTATAGATCTACAGGCTCGCGCCAGTGCGGGTCTGCAGATCTTCCAGGGGTGGGCTTCTGGCTGGCGAGCTTCTCTGGTTGGTGGAGAGCCTCCGCCAACTGGAAGCCTCCGTTTTCATCGCCGGAGAGTGTGTAGCGTGGGTGCACACTGCTCCGGACCGTTGTGGATCATTGGGGGAAACGTGCCAGTCTGGTGAGTAACGGACTGCCCCATTTCCTCCCCAAAGTGTGGGAAAGCCCTATACTGGTTTGGAGCACGCATTCATATGTATCTAGAGAGAAGAATGAGGCAGCAAGCAAGCTGGTATTTTATGAAAAGATCTACACAAAGGAAAGGTCTTTTGTGGAAAATATGGTAAGATGTTATATGTAAAATTTTAAATGCACTTGAAGTAAGGGCAGCTGCTGAAGAAGACCACATTTATTTTCCTTCTTCTTCATTCCTTCATAATACCCATGGCATTCTGTATATTTTACACACACACACATATATTCTTGTATCTTCTTGAAAAAAATGCACTTCATTCATTAGAAATGTGCTTTTCAGAAGTTATGTGAAAAGATACAATGCTAAAACACAACTTATGGATTAGAATGCCACGTGGAACTGGGATCTGAGTAGACAGAAATCAAAGGGTTCAGATAAGCAGACATTTGGATAAAAAGTAGTACCACTATACAAAGTTATGCTGGCCTGTACTACACAGGAGGCATAACAAATTTGGATTACATCTGTGGGGGCCTGGAAAGTTGTATCATGGGATAACCTTCAATGGAGAATAATCCAGGAATGTTGGCAGCATCTCAAGAATCATTGTTTAAAACAAAACAAAACAAAAACCTTCTTGAGCAGGGTCTTTTCATTTGCTGCACTTATGTTGTAGAATTGCATCTGCCTTGCCACAAGAGTTACCAGGGCAATCTTTTATTTATCTCATTTTTATTCCATCCTTCCTCAAAAAGCACAGCTTGATGTACAAGGTCCTCTCCTCTTGGGACTTGTGTTAGGCTGAGAAAGAGCATCCTAAGGTTGTGTATTGCTGAACGGGAATTTGAACTTATTTCTTAAGTCTGAGGTAATTTACAATAAAAATAAAAATAAAACATGACAGAATAAAACACTATTCTACTTTTTAATATTTAATTTTTACAGATATGAGATTGAAAACTTATTCTGTCTTGGAGTATGTAGATAATACAGACAATAGAAAACCCTCTTTTTAAAAAATGAACCTTTTGATTGCTGTTTTTCTGAAGATAAAAAAATTAAAATGTTTAAAAAAAATAAAAAATAAAATTTGTTGTTTATAGTCTATATATATATATTTGCTCAAGTGACCATATAGCTATATTTAATGACCAGTTTCCATGTAATACACTTCACAGATAGGACTTCAGATACTATTTTATATACTTCTGACTTTCACACATTCTGTAGTTCTACCTTTTAGTCTTGTCATCTTTTGAAAGCCTTTCCCAATCAGGCAATGCAGAGTAGCCAGTTTATATTGAAAGTTATGGTTCTTCAGATTCATGAGTAGGACTGTATTTCAGTGGAATAGTTCTGATTCTGGAATATATTTCTGGGGGAGGAGTCTGAATAGCACATTAACCCCCTGTGGGGCTTACTCATTAAGTTCTATCTTGTAGCATGCAGCACCCACATCTTTAAGAGACACAATTAACTCTATTACTAAGTATGTTTTCCTTAGATATTCAATTAAAACTGCTTGTGAGAGGTTGGTCTGTTTTGTATGCTGATTCTTTTTTCCTTGACTTTCCACTTCCCCCACCCTTCCCCTTGACACACATAATATTTTTGCTATTTTATTTTATTTTATTTTATTTTATTTTATTTATGCCCCTACCTTTCTCCAGAGATTGGATCCCAGGTGGCTTGACACAAGGTTAAAACAAGACAAAGGCATTTTTTTAAACTGATGATGACAAAGTTAAAACATTATTAAGCAAGCTTTCCTATTAAAACACCATCAATTAAGTAAAATCATCTAACAAGGAAGGTAAAATACATTTCCCCTATTTAAAAAGCCATTTGTACAACCACTTAATCAAATGCCTGTTAAAGTAAAAAGATCTTTTCCTGACACAACAGGGGAACAGAGAGGGGGCCAGTCTAGCCTGCAGTGGAAAGGAATCCCACAGCCTGGGAGCAGCCTCCAAGAAGGCCCTTTCACATGTCTTCACCAAATGGGCTGTGACAAATGTGGGATCATGAGAAAGTCCTCTGAGGATCTTAAGACTCAGGACATTTCCCCATAAGAGCAGAGGAGCAGTTCACCACATGTCAAGAGCGGTGTTTTTATACTCTGGTTTAGAAACTATGCTGTCTCCCCCCCCTCCCATTTACATCATACTACTGCGGAGAACAGCAGCTGCTACATCTGCAAGAGCAAGTCCCTGGTCATCCCCATCCCTCTCCCTCAGCTCTCCCTGCCATTGTTGATTGATCTGTTTTTTAAAACACACACACACACATTTTAAACACATTTTTGCATTGCTATGTTTATGCATAGGTATATATGTTTGTTGATACATGGAAAAAACATGTCTTAACAGTCCATTACCAGATGCACTCTCTTCCTGCTGTCTGTTTAACAGAATGAAGACAATAATGACAGCAGCCTGTCCTTTGATGGGTGGAGAGAGATAGGGACAGAAATGACGGAAGGGACAGCCTGGGAACACCCATAGCTGGCCACTTCTGCACTTCTGCATGTAGGCAAAAAATAAAGCAGAACAGGTTTGGGAGATTTACATCAGAGTTTTACATCAGACACAGCGGTTTCTCATCACAGTGAACCATTCTAGGAGTTGAAAATATGCAGAGCCATGAGGAAAACTACAATGCTAAAATGTTACAATGTGCAGACTGGAGGGTAAGAATTCGATGCTACTACAATGTATCAGTTTCACACGGAAATTGCCTCAGTTTGTATAGGAAGATATGGTTCCCCCCATGACTATAGTTCTTCCCTTATGTCAAAAAAAGAAGGAGGTTTGAATTAAAACAAAACGATAGCGTAGTTGTACCTATGCCTTCCACAGCAAGGAAATTAAGAATATTATACACATCCCACCTTGAAAACATGAGTACACAGATTGAGCCTTCATGTACCTTAATTTCCATGCAAAGATAACAAAAGAAGCAGTCTGTAATGTGATTTCTCAGAGAAAAAAGACTTCTGGTTTAAAGCCAGAATTGAAGTAGTGGGTCTATATTCCAAAAGGCCAATAAATATGGGCCAAATATTGGCCATTTCCACATGTGGCAAGGGAATCACCCCGTAACGCTACTTACCGGACTTCTTGGCTCCCCCGTCCGATCCACGCCGCTCTGGAGCAGTGCATGCTCATCGATATGCACTGCTCTGGCGTCCTAAATGGAGGCTTCCAGTTGGTCAAGGGTCTCAACCAACCACTGAAGCTCGCCAGCCTAAAGCCTGCCCCCAGCAGATCGCAGGCTCGCTTTGGGGCGAGCCTGTGGATCTGCATAAGGGAGCAGGCTCGCACTGGCACACTCCGTGCTTTTGAAAGACCTGTTTTCAGCGGTCTTTCAAAAGCACACTGGACGACCACTTAGGGTTGTTCCGGAGCGGGTTGAGGTGTGGATCTACGTTAAGTAGGTCTGACCCAGTCCACTCCCAGGTGCAGACGTCCTCCCTGGAGGACACTCTGCCCCATTTTAAAAACCCCGTGTGGAAATGGCCATTGTCTCCAAGGAGAGCCAGCATGGTGTAGTGGCTTGAATATTGGGCTACAACCCTGGAGGACAGGGTTGAATTCTCCGCTTGGACATGGAAACCCATTTGGTCACATTGGGTCCTAGAAAACTCCATGAAAAGTTTGCTTTAGGGTCATCGTAAGTCAGAAATGACTTGAAGGCACACCACCACCACCACAACAACAACAATGATCTCCACAAGTAAATTCTAAACATGGGCACATTGACAGTTCCTGCTTCCACCTGAACTTCCAACACAAGTACTAACTAGAAGTGTATCCAAGTTTCTGATACTATGAATTATTCTAAGTCAATGCCAAACAATGACCATCGTTCCAGAACTTGGTGCTACACAAGGAGGGAGTAAGGAGTTTCCCTTCATTTCTGCCGTATTCATGGAAGGTACTACAGCACTATCTAGATAAGGGAGTTTGAAGCCTCACGGGAGAGGTGGCAGTTACAAACCCATCTAGCACTGTCAGTAGGAGGAACTCCTTCCTTACAACCATTGGCATTCACCATTTGTGCTTCTAATTGTCAAACCCAGATCCTAATGAAACTTGAGGGATTCCACTCATTTCTGTTTATGAACCAGATGAGCATCCTGGCTAACAAAGATCTCACATTTGCACTACAAACCCAGCTGAAGGCAGACTGTTGAGGGTTTAACAGTGTATTTTTTAAAATATGTAGACTTCTTGAACCTCAGATCCCTACCAGCTTTACAGGTGTATAGTGCCACCAACTGTCACCAAACTTTTTTGACTTATCTTCCTTTCATTCTAGGTCACAGATGGTCGTATTTGCATTGTGGCACATATTTTTATTTTTATTTTTTTAAAGAGTGAGACTTAACTGAAGTTGGAAATTTCCATCTGTTACTCCTAGTGCCACAGGCAATACTTTGCTACATGGGAAACTGCCTCCAGGCAATTTAGAAACTGTGGGCTTCTAAGCTTTATAAGAATTCTCTAGATTCTTCCTTTTACATCCTTAACAGCTGCTTATAGGAGTTGCGGCTTGTCCACCTTGTCTCTGTGGAGTTACCAAGTCCCTCAATAAAGATCTCTTCTGGCTCTGTATTGTTGAAAAGTAGCACATATGGCAATGATTTCTTGGAAGACACAATGGAACAACAAAATGACCTGCAAAGGGGTATTGCATAGTGACACTGCTTTATTATAGCAAACACAGGTGGAAGACGTGGGGCTAGTTTTAAAAAGAGTGGGCCCTATATTTGTTGGAGTTAGCAATCTTTGCCTGCCTATAGTCTCTAACTGCTAATTTGCATGTTTGCAGATTTCCTGTTTGTTTCCTTTTTCACTCTCTCTTCCTGCATTTCTTCTAACCTGAAACCATCTACTCTTTCTTCCATTGACACTATGTTTGCCTATAAATACATTTGTAAGTAAGGCTACATTATTTTTTACAAAAACAATTTAAGCTTATTTCTTTTCTGTTAGACCATCTGAGAGGTTATGATGTCGGCACTGGTTGTTGTTCAGCTTCTGTCTTCCCAAGTTGATTATTCTGCATTGTTGTTGTTGTTGCTGTTGTGTGCCCTCAAGTCACTTCCAACTTATGGTGACCCTATGGTGAATCTGGGGCTAAGAGTATGTGAAGTGCCCAAGGCCACTCAGTGGGTTTCCATGGCCAAGTAGGGAACGGAACCCTGGTCTCCAAGGTCATAGACCAACACTCAAACCACTTTACCACACTAACCTCTACTCTACAATACTATCTCATATATTTTTCCCTTTCCCACAGACAGTTACCAGGTTTAATTGGGAAATGTGAGATAGTAATCTACAACCGTATCTCATGTTTCACAATAATATCCGGTAGCTGTCTGGGGAACGGTCAAAATAAGGCATGGAATCATGGCAGCAAAAACAGCTAATTCTGTCTCTAGTCCCCTAGTTTGTAAACTTGGGTACCTAGAGGTTGTTGGATTTCAACTCCCGGAAGTCCTGGCCACCATAGGCAGTAGCCAGGGGTTGTGGCAATTCTAGCCCAATAATATCTAAGGAATGAAGACTGGGAGCCAGTGCACAACTCTGAAATTGTGGCATGATTTGCTTTTTTTCATAATTTTCATTTGGACATATATCTCGAACAAAAATAAATACGAGTCCATGAAGATTGTAAAGTCAAGATTGTAAAAAGCTACACTATGCAGCTTCTTCTGTTTTTGCCTCTTTTTCTTTTTCATTCTGCATTCCAGTTTTAATAATGGCTATCATCATACCATCACCACCACAATAGCCACACACTAAGTTGACATTTTCACTGAGCTATCAACAACCATACCAAGATGTCTTTCTTGGTGAGCCATTGTCAGCTAGATCCCATTAATACAGAAGTGAAGTTTGGATTTGTTGCTCCAATATGCATCACTTTACACTTGTTGACATTGGGTTTCCATTCTCACAATTGAAAGAAATTACTTTGGAGCCATCCACATTCTAAACATCCTAAACAACTTGGTATCATTAGCAAACTTCAGCATGTTATGTGTCATATATACATCCAAATCATTAATGAGCTAGTGTTCCCTCCACTCTTTGCTCCTAGAAAAATCTGACTTTCATCTTCTGCATGGAAAGAAGAAGAATGGTTTTAGGTTCTTGTTACCCTCTTTTTTTTATTCTGTTTTTGCCTCTTTAACAGGCTTTTTGTGGTAGAATTATGTGGTAGAACTTCGTAGGAGAACGGTGATCACAATGTACTTATGTGTCTGTACCATTGGCTAAAGACCATAGAGCATAAAGTGACTGTCTGAAAATGTATTTTTTTAACCTACAAATTAATAATTATGAATATTTTTCCATTCCTATTATCATCAGAGGTTGGTTCAAACATTCTAGGAAAACGTCTTTTCTGCAAAGTTCATTCATGGCCTGAGGATTTTGTGAGAAAATAACAATTCTGTCCTTTTTGAACCTCAAAATCACCTGTACGGCAGGGGTCAGGATCATGCAGCCCTCCAAGTACTGATGAAGAGCTACCCTGTCCAGCATAGCCAATGGTAAGGCATGCTGAGAATTGCAATCCAACAATATCTGAAGAACTGGATGATTCCCACATCTGTTCTGCAGCATGTGCAGGTAGGAAAGGGATGTGTTAAAGACCAAGCTACATTTTGATTCATATAAGTGCACAGACAGATGTGGCCTCCCCAACCAATGTTCATTGCCACATGTTGCCCTCTGAGGTACTGAATTTGCTGGTGCATAAGACTCACTTTTTTCCCTGAAAAATACTCTTTGAAAATGGGATGTGCCGGTGTGCCTTTGCCAGTGTATAAATGGGGTACATCTTATACATGAGTGCATCTTATAAACTAGCAAATATGGTAAATTGTTGCCCAGCCATGCTATAAATACTTCCTTTTGTAAAATATTTCCAGAAGCAACATTCTCCTGTCAAATAGTATCTGATGACTCACTCCAAATCAGATGACATCTTCCCAGCAACACATCCTTTTTCTACAAAGCATAGAGTAGTGACAAAAATAGTGATGACTGTTATATAAAAAGCAGACCATTGCCAACTTGCCTGCTGCAGGTGACTATTTAGCAACAGTGGAAAGTTTAGCTAAACATCCCAAATGAATATTACAAATCTTTGAAAAAACTACATATTAAAAATTATAATTGAAAAGCATATCCCGAGTGAAAAATATACTAATTCACAAATGAATACTTGTCGGGATTTGCCCTGAGGGGTTCCATCAAAGTCAGCCATGACTTGGTTTATTAATAAAGCCCAAAGAAACTATTATTTGGGTTATTATCATGGCCAAGATCCTATTTAGTGCAGGTGAACAGTAAAGTTCTGCCAACATACTTAGGGAAGAGACCCAGGAGACTGGTGATTCCTCACACCACACACACCGCCAATCAGTGGCCATTGACCAGGGATAGAGCTGTACCTGCTGCCATCTGACAATCATTGCACATTCTGGAGAAAGCCATTTGCAAAATCAGGCACTAGATACTCCTGTACAATGCTCAAAAAAGGAGTTATGCAAATGTTACTCCTGGTTACACTAGTGTACATCACTAAAAGAATTCTTTACCACCATCAGTGGCCATATCTGAATTTTCTGCATCAGGAGCTAATATGTTTTGGTTTGTCTATAGATTAGATGTTTCTTGTCTCTGTTACTATTTCCTCAATATCTTAAGTACTAAAAAGAAGATTTTATAGAAGCAATGTGGAGCAGAAAATCAACAACTGTGAATAAAAGGAGAAAATTATGCTCAAAGACTGGATGGGTTATGAAAACACATTAAGCTTTTTAGTATCATTTCCAATAACAAATCTGCTTTTGCGCTCAGTTGATTTTTGCTGTTGATTTTCTGTTCCCAGTAGCATATATGAAAGAGTCACTGGCTTTGAACAGAGAACAAATAGTGGGGGTCAGACAGAGGGGCCTAAATCTTCTGATCTAGATTTGCAAATTTTGGCAGATGTTCATATACTATTGTACAAATATGTGTGAGTCTATGTCCAAGCTTTTCTTACACAAAACCTAGCTAGTTAGGCATTGTTATTGTTGCTGCAACTGTTGCTGTTTAAAATATAATAAATGACTTGTAATAATACCTTTTAGAGTTTGGAGCAGCGTACATATTGCATGTCGCTTCAGGCACCTTCCAGAAGCTTAGGGCGCCATACAATATGAAAACTTCTAAGAAGAGACAAGAAAACAAACGACCAATCCCCTCCACATAAAATAATATGGGAAGAGCAGTATTACAATTAAAATTCAATTAAACATTGTACATTATTAAAAACTCAATGGACAGAACAGCCTTCACTGTTTCCATTTGGTAGGGAGAGGCCTGATTAATCCTCTATTATCATACCTTTTCTGCTTTTAAAATGTCCCGGTTTCTCTCCCCTCCTCCCACTTTCCCACTTTATCTGCAGTTTACTTCAATTGCTGCAAACTGAATTCAAAGTGCAAAAGTAGTTTGCACTCAATTAACTAAGCAGGAGGGGAAGGGAGAGGGTAGAATCTTGCTCTTCCCAGTAGACTCAAGTAAAAGTAAATGCCTGCAGCCTAGTTTGTGTGTTCTTCTTCACTGATAACTTCTGCCATCTTGACCACACTCTGATGTTGCTTGACCATGTGTGTTGCAGTCATCCGTGAATTGGTGGAGGTTACAAAAATAGGCAAGGAGCCAATCACATCTGCTTTGGGAGAGAGTTCTAAAATAGTGTTACTGCGGTCCAGGCCTACCCGGACAAGCACTCGATATCACTTTGATATCAAACAATTCAGCTTTCCTCTGCCATCCCGCTCCACGTGTTTGCGAGGCCTCCGGACAAGCACGTAAACAGGCGCGGCCGATAATTGCTGGACATTCAATTCTCCACCCAAGCAGGCCAGACAGAGCCGGTTCATTGCTTCAGGGACCTCTCCGGCAAACACCTCATTGCTTATGCGTGATACTAACAAAGGCTCCCGGCCCCGAGCAGGTAGCCTCACAAAGCTGTACGAAGCGCTCCGCATTTGCATACTGGCTACACTATTGTTAATTCGGCTCTAAGTCAATCATGCTAAACTCTGACTTTTCCAAAGCTTTGTTCCGCTCCTAAATCGCATTGTTCTCACTGAGTGACGTATGGCATGCAGTCACAATTCACCCTATAAAAACCCCTGATTCTGAGACCCTCCTCGGATTGCTCCCGAATTCCAGACCACCTTGTTGCCGCTTTGTTCAGCGAGCTCACTTCAGCAAACTGCACTGAGCTTCTTCCTTGCACCCCAAAGTCACTCTCAAGGTCCAGGACTACGAGACAGGTGTCGTATCACCCACTTCCCTCTGAGAATCCCTACTTCAAATCAATTTCTGATTCCCTTAGTTATCTGTGTGCCTGCGGTGTCTTTAATGTTTGTCTGTATTTAATAAAACATCATTTTTGCTATTCTAAACTGTCTGACTGCTTGGCTGACCTGACCCCATAGACTCTGGGTTGCAAGATCCTGCTAAGTTACCCTGCCTCTCGTTAGCTTTAGTGAGTGCTCCAGCTAATTTCCCCCAAGTCATTGTTGTTGTTGTTTGGTTATTTGGGTGCCCCTCCCAGGACCCCCAGAGATCAGGGTAACAATAGATATGCTACTACCCCAAATAATGTATCTTAAGTACCTACAAAACTAGACACTGTAGGAAAGCAGGAAATTTCCCCTTCTAGATACAGTGGGCTTGTTACCTACCATCCACCAAGGCCTCCTTAACTCTCCTTTTCCATTCAGCCACACTAGCCAAGCTGCAAATGAGCTCCACTGTTCTACCTTACCTACTTCATACTTCCAAATTCAGATGAGGAGGCCAATAGGCTGCCACTCATCTAACACTTCTCCAGGCCTATAATAAAACCTACAAGAATCTTAATGTTTCCCACATTCCTTGATCTTTGTCTCCCAACACCACCTTTCTTGAGAGCCAGCATGGTGTAGCGGTTTGAGCATTGGACAATGACTCCGGAGACCAGGGTACCCATTCATACATGGAAACCCATTGACTAACCTCAGGCACATCACATGCTCTGCCCCAGAGAGAGGCAAGGGCAACCCCCACTCTGAACAAATCTTGCCAAGAAAACACTATAATAGGTTTTATTAGGTTCTCCATAAGTTGGAAATGCCTTGAAAGTACACAACAACAACAATCCCTTTCCTCTGTCCTTCCTTTTCATTCCACTGAATAGGAGAAACATTATGCAGCATAGTCAATCTGTTAATGGAAAGTCTCTTCTACATGCCAAAATCTGTCTTGAGTGAACTGAGGCAATCTTGGCCAAATAGAACAATTAACAAAACATTAGTCATTTCTTTCATGCCTGGTCCTATACTCAAGCACAAGACTTGAACAGAGATTGATGACCAATGCATCCAAGTGTCAGACACTACATTTTAGGTGACTTGTAGATGCCAGCCATAGTCAGACCAACTATGCTCATACAGCCATGGCTGAGTTTTATGAGCAGGGTAACCTGGTCACCAAAGCAAGCATGTAAAACTAGCCCAAGTCTTTCAGGCAAACTGGGGAAAACTGGCAATAACTTAACTAAAATCAATAAATTTAGACTAGCCTAAAAAGCAGAATGAAATAAAACAGACTCTTAAATGCATGATGTATGTGGCTAGACTACAAAAGTGCCCTGTCAAATCTTCAAATTTTTGTTTAGAGGTTGTGACTTCCATTATAGCTAATTAGTGCCCCTGGGGTTTTCAAACAGCCAGCTTCAAACTAAAGATAGCATCTGGTATTAAAATTGAATTAGTTTCTTCTTGGCTTCTAGAACTGAAGTGTAAGGCAAAAATGTGGGTACTGACATGGGCTTTTTTTATTGTATTTTGCCTTTTTCCCCAGAAGCTCAGGATAAATTTCACAACAGCCTTCTAAGTTAGGTGAGGAGGGGTGGGCCTGAGGTCACACAATGAGCTTCATTGCTGACTCCCTCCTTCACGCCCTGAATTCTAAACTTCATCCCTAGGGTGTGTAGCTGTGGCAAGTGTTGGGGCCAATTTGGAATGCTTGAGACTTTTGGGCAACCACATTGATTGCCAAAAATGCCAACAAAAAAGCAAAGAATAAAATCAGAAGAAGACAGATGTTAATTTCTGGTTTTGAAAAATTGGTCCTTTCCATACCTTACCTTCTTCCGGCGCTGGGGTGCGGGGATCGCACGAGCAGCCTCTAGCAAGAGGCTCTCGCATCTGGGGTCCTTCGGCTCTGCACAAGCTGCCTGCTTGTGTGAGAGCCTTGCCTCTTCCTTTCACAGTGCAGCCTGGGACATTCCCAGGCTGCGTTGGGGCAGGAAGCTGGACTGGCATGGCTCCAGAGGCTCCACACAGCAGGTAAGTGTGTGCGGGGCCCAGGAGCAATGCACAATCATGCACTATTTTTGGCTTCTAGCCAAAAATGAAAATCAGTGCCTGCCAGCACCTGGAGCATTGTGCGATTGTGAGTGCATCATGCAGATCACTCCTCACAATTGCGTGACACTCCAGGCGCTCTTTCGCGTGGAAAATGCTGTGTGAAAAGGGCTATTGATATGCAAGAAGTGGACCGTACCCTATTTAAGAGAGGAATAGCTGCCTCTAGAGACTTCCAGAAAATGTAGTCCATTCATTTTTCATGGCCACATTAGTGCAGAGAACTGCAAAAACAGGTGGGGGAAGGGGGCGACAGCCTTATGGCTCACTTTGCCCATTTCTGCACAATAATTTTGTTGTTGTTGTTGTTTTGTGCCTTCAAGCTTTTTCTGACTTATGCTGTAATTTACTTAAACCTCTTCCAGACCCAGAGAACTACCTGTTTAAAACTGACAAGTTTTTTTTTAAACAAGGAAGGTAATGTTCCTTTCAGCTAATGCCTTCTGCAATTCTAGACAGCAGAATAGCTCAGCTCCCTTATCACATATGCTACTGTCACTGTGGTCTGGATGAAGTTGATGACCTCACTCTCTATTTGTTTAGTTGTCCTTTGTCAAAGGAAATTAAAGGTTGTGGGGTTGTTATCTATTAAAAACAATTGGTATGACTGCCAAAAATTAGAATTTTTGCTTTTTAATAAAGATTCTAGTATCACTGGAGGAGTTACAACTTTCTTAATGGCATTAGCTAAAGCCCGTGCAAGTGATTATAGGACATTCCAAAAAAACTGAAGTTTTACTACCTCTATGGTTTCAGTTTGTATATTTTAATTCTTATTAATAAGCTTATTAGTATTAGAAATAGTATTAGAAATTCTATATTTCATATTTTAAGTTCAGTATTTGATATTTGGCTAACTTCTTTGTTTTTACATTGTGAGGACCTATGGTTATAAGCAACTCAATTTTGAACTGAACTGACATGCCAACCCTAAGGTGAACCTATCACAAAGTTTTCTTGGCACGATTTCTCCAGAGGAAGTTTGCCCTTGACTTCTTCTGTGGTTGAGAGAGTATGATTTAATTGCCCACAGCTATCCAGTGGGGTTCCATGGCCAAACAGGAACTTGAACTCAGTTCTCCCAATGTTCTAGTTCAATACTCAAACCACTAAACAATGCTAGCTCATGTACAATACTTCACCGGTGTTCAAACTGAAGTTGATATATATATATATATGTACATGTACATGTATGTATGTATGTGTATATATATATATATATACACACACACACACACATACACACACACACACACACACACTAAAGAATGTTTTTATTGAAACACATTTGGAGAAGTCAGGGACTGGATCCAATATGCATGCTAAGAACCAGTTTTTTAGGTGCCCATTCACACTCCACAATTACAGTGCTATCGTTCTACTTTAACTGCTGCAGTTTCATCCTATGGAATCTGGAATTTGCAGTTTAGAGCATTCTCCATCAGACAGCTCTAGCATCTCACCAAACTACAAACCTTAGACTTCCTCCGGAGGTTGCCATGGAGTTAAGATGGAACTTAGTTCTGTTATTGTGTGACATGAATGAACCCCAGGATCTTAAGCCTATGGGTTCTGGTTGTGTAGATACTAGATGTGCTTAAATCATAGGCTATTTCCACATGTTACCTCTTCCCATGATCCTCTAGTTGTGATCCTGGCAGTGCCTTTGGTGGGAAGAGAGTGTGACAACGACGCTTCCCTTCAAAACCAATTGGCTCCCACAGAAGGGAGTGCGAGGGACACGTCTTTTCCTTCCACAATGCAGCCAGGCTCTTTCCCATGCCCTCCATTGAGCTTCTGGCCCTTCTGCATGGCCAAGAAGATCAGAAGAGTTGATCAGGAGTCACTGACAGAGAAACTCCATCAATGATTTGCTCTGCAATCATACTGGCTGCTGACAGCAGAAAGGCAGGGCTCCAACAAACTGGACGCAGTCATTGTGCGGAAAGGGCCATAGTGATTTCAGTGGGTCAAATTAGTGGAACAACCAAAATAAACCCATTCATTTCAATGGAGCTAAAGTATTGTAAATATTCTCTTAATTGGGGTCATAAAGTCAGGTTTCATAGTGGAGGTCTGTTTAAGAAATATTGCTTTGGTTATGTATTCTGTATCTGTGTGGGACCATAGCACAATATTTACTTGTTTATAAGCCACTTTCTCATGAAAATGTCCAAAGCAAAAATGTGAAATGCCATCAATCTGTGAAAATTAGATAGATTAGCAAGTTCTATTAAGGTATCAGTTGAGGAGAACCTCTATGGATCAGTCTTGTTGAGAGGATGGAGGTGGTTCGTAATGTAGCTGTTGGATATGCATGGACGTCTGGTACTTGGAGTAAGAGCAAGACCATTTAATGAAAGGTTATGGACCATGTGACCTTAACCCTTTTTTGAAATCCTCCCAAGAGCCCCCAAGCCCCCATCCCTATTTTTTTAAAAAAATAAAATCATCCCAAACCTCACAGAACTGCCAAACACAGCAATTTACACAACAATTTTGTATACCCTGTTATACCCCCCCCCCAAAGCTCTCAAACTAAAAAATGTGAGGTGATTGGATGAAAAAATCAGAAGTTCCAGGTCACCTTTCCAGCTGATTTCTGGCTGAAATCAGGATGATACAGCTCAGTGGAGGATGTATAATGCGAAAAATTTTCCCCATGTGCAGTTGCTCACCCTGGATTTAGAATTAAAATACTCTTGACTATAGGAACTCCATGTAGAGAAAGGAAAACAATCATGTGACACTACGACCAGCTACGCACTTGGGAAGCAGAGAAAATGAGATAGGCTGAGAAGGAAGGAAGCAAAGTCATCCCTGAAAGTATCAGTCTAGGAAAGGAGGAAACAAAAGTAAGATAAAGTGGGAAACACCCAGGTGGCACTGTAAGCACATAGTAGGTGCACACCACTTGCACTCCACTGCTAGTAGCAGCCACCATATCCCCAACTCTTCTGGCTTGTTACAGCTAGGGCAGGAATCACAGAATCATAGGATCATAGTTGGAAGAAACCCCAGGGGCCATCGATTCCAACCCCCCTGCTATGCAGGAACACAGATGGCCATCCAGGCTCTGCTTAAAAACATCCAAAGAAGGAGACTCCACCACACTCCGAGGTAGCATATTCCACCACCGGACAGCTCTGACCGTCAAGAAGTTCTTCCTGAGGTTCTAGTGGAATCTCCTTTCCTGCAGCTTGAATCCATTGCTCCTTGTCCTAGTCTCTGGAGCAGCAGGAAACAAGCCTGCTCCCTCCTCGACATGACATCCCTTCAAATATTTAAACATGGCTATTATGTACCCTCTTAACCTTCTCTTCTGTAGACTAAACATCTCCAGCTCCCTAAGCCGTTCCTCATAGGGCATGGCTTCCAGACCCTTCACCATTTTGGTTGCCCTCCTCTGGACATGCTCCAGCTTGTCGATATCCTTCTTGAATTGAGGCACCCAGAACTGGACACAGTACTCCAAAAGAGGCCTAACCAATGCAGAACAGGGTGGTAAGGGAAGGAAGAGAAGAAAAGGCAGGGATGGGGTGGGGTTTCTCTTGGGGAGGATTTTTCTTTATGATCAATGGGAGAGAATTAAATATGCCCATTTGAGAAAAAAGAATGCCTGAGAAACATAAGGATACTTTGGTTCTTGTCCCCAATATGCTCTTTTTGGCCTCTGAGGTATGCTGCCCTGTTTTGCTGCACTGATGGCTAAAACTGTTAAAAACACATTTAGAACATAATTACCAATACAAGATTAAAAATAATACTAATATTAATCTCTTTTACTAATAAAAGATATTTTAAATAATGAAATACAGCACAGCACTCCACACACACTACTGGTCAAAGGCCTGCCTGAATAAAAAGGTCTTTACCTACCAGTGTAAAATGACCAGGAAGGGGGCAAACTAGACTTCCCATGAAAAGGTGTTCAACAGCCTGGGAACAGGCATGGTGAAGGTTTCTCTCCTTCTCCTCTCTTCTTCCCTTAAATGATTCCTTTGCTGTCCCTTAAAGCTGGAAATCTCAAGACTCCATTGCAAAAGACTTACATGGCACCGTCTCTTTCCATCCATTCAAATTTCTCCAGTGCACTTTTCCTTTGGCTTAATGCTAGAAGTTGCTCAACTTCAGCTCCTATCATCCCTCATTGTTTGTCATATGGTTGTGACTGATGGAAACTGCAGTCCAAAATCATTTAGACACATGCCCCCTCGCCTGGCTCAACCATGCTCCTGCAGCCTAAGCATGTGTAATCTGTTCAAACATGATCTTATACAGTTTACCCTTGTATGGTTCCCTCAAGGACCATATATACTTACAGCATACTAAGCAATCATAGAATCATAGAATCATAGAATCATAGAATCATAGAATCATAGAATCATAGAATCATAGAATCATAGAATCATAGAAATGAGAGTTGGAAGAGAGCACAGGGGCCATCCAGTCCAACCCTCTGCCATGCAGGAACACTCTCAAAGCACTCCCAACAGATGGCCATCCAGCCTCTGCTTAAAAACCTCCAAAGAAGGAGACTCCACTACACTTCGAGGCAGCATATTCCACTGCTGGACAGCCCTGACCATCAGGAAGTTCTTCCTGAGGTTCGGATGGAATCTCCTTTCCTGCAATTTGAATTCATTGCTCCTTGTCCTGGTCTCTGGAGCAGCAGAAAACAAGCCCACTCCCTCCTCTACATGGCATCCCTTCAAATATTTAAACATGGCTATCATGTCCCCTCTTAACCTTCTCTTCTGCAGACTAAACATACCCAGCTCTCTAAGTCTATCCAACTCCTCTGGACTTGCTCCAGCTTGACCATGTCCTTTTTGAATTGGGGTGCCCAGAACTGGACACAGTATTCAAGATGAGGTCTAACCAAAGCAGAGTAGAGTGGTACCAGTACCTCCCTCGATCTAGACACCATACTCCTATTGATGCAACTGAGAATTGCATTGGCTTTCTTGGCTGCCGCATCACACTGCTGACTTATGTTCAACTTGTGGTCTATTAAGACTCCTAGATCCCTTTCACACATACTGCTATCCAGTCATGTGTCCCCCATCCTATATTTCTGTATGCCATTTTTTCTACCTAAGTGTAGGACCTTACACTTCTCTCTGTTGAATTTCATTTTGTTAGCCTTGGCCCAGCTCTCCAATCTGTCCAAGTCATTTTGAATTTTGGTCCTGTCCTCTGGAGTATTAGCAAACCCTCCCAATTTGGTGTCATCTGCAGATTTGATGAGCATGCCCTCTATTCCTTCATCCAAGTCGTTGATGAAGATATTGAACAGCACTGGGCCCAGGACAGAACCCTGTGGCATCCCACTAGTCACTTCTCTCCAGGATGAAGAGCAGCCACTAGTGAGCACCCTTTGGGAACAGTCAGTCAACCAGTTACAGATCCACCTGACAGTAGCCCTGTCCAGCCCACATTTTAATAGCTTCTTTGCAAGAATGTCATGGGGAACTTTGTCAAAGGTCTTACTGAAATCGAGACATGCTACATCCACAGCATTCCCTTCATCTATCAAGCTAGTAACTCTATCATAAAAAGAGATAAGATTAGTCTGGCATGACTTATTTTTGAAAAATCCATGTTGACTTCTCGTGATTACCGCATTGCTTTCTAAGTGATTAGAAACTGACTGCTTAATGATCTGCTCGAGGAACTTTCCAGGTACTGATGTCAGGCTGACTGGGCAATAATTGTTTGGGTCCTCTTTTTTTCCCTTCTTGAAGATGGGGAAAAGGTTTGCCCTCCTCCAGTCTGCTGGAACTTCTCCTGTCCTCCAAGATTTCTCAAAGATTATAGCAAGCAGTTCCAAAATGACGTCTGCCAGTTCTTTTAATATCCTATCTCAACATTTAAAATAGACAGGCTTTTAGATGCTACAACTATGTTGTAGTTGCTACTGCTGTTATTGTTGTTGTTGTGTGCCATCAAGTCATTTCTGATTCATAGCAACCTTAGGTAAACCTATCACAAGATTGCTGTTTGTTTGTTTGTTTGTTGACAGGATTTGTTCAGAGTGGGTTTTATCATTTCCTTCCTCTGTAGTTAGGAGAGTGTGACTTGTCCAAGGTCACCCAGTGGGTTTCCATGGCCTAGCAGGATTAAAACTCTGCTCTCTCAGAGTCCTTATCCAACATTCAAACCACTACACCACACTAGGGCCACTTCCACACTAGGCTGTTATAGCACTATGATTCCACTTTCAACCTCCTACGGAATCCTGGGGTTTGCAGTTTTGGAAGGGGCCAACAGGATTCCATAGGAGGTTGAAAGTGGAATCATAGTGCTATAACAGCCTAGTGCGGGAGTAGCTTAGCTCTCAAATACTACTATAGCTCTTAAAAATGTGTATACCGCTTCATAGCGAGGCTCTATAAATATAAATCAGACAATGCGGCAAGCGATAAATGTAATGACTTTAATTCAACAATAACAGTTTACACCAGATTCTGATTACTACCAGAATTCTACTTTATGTCTGTCAAGTAATAAACTGTAGGAATCAGAGAAATTGGACCCTCATCAGTACCTCCAATAAAATTATTTGTGGAGCACTGGGTAGGGTAGAGATTCAAGTCTCAGAGAATTCAGAGGACTATCTCCTTCTCTATTCACAATGAGTAAAATTATTTGATATCTAGGCCAGTGGATTGTGTCTCTATTCCTCCTTCTTAAAAGAACCAGCCTATAAAAGTGAACAAAAGAGAAGACAGAAGATGCAATGCATATTGAAAGTAAGAGACAGACACAGCAGGTAGAGAGTCAATGACAATGCAGACAAGGAGAAAAAAGAATTTCATAAGAAACGAATCTTTCCTTTTCTATTTCTTTTATTGGAATGCCTTGCAACTTTTTCTTGCTCTCTTACTTGACACTGTAAGTTATGCTCAAGCTAACTGTGACACTTTGACAGAACAGATCTCATTGTAATTCTAAGAGATGGTGCTTTCATGACCCCCAAGCTGGAACAACACATGTGAATATACCCTAACAATTCCTCCAGCCATTGGCACTGAAAATCTCCTAACTGCCATTATGAATGATATAAAACATATAACATTCAGCCACACTTGCCCAAAGGGGACAGACCTAAATTTATTTCTCTCCTAATAACACCAGGGAAAATAAGAGAATTATTAATAATTTGTTCAGAGTGGTGATTTAGAAATAGTTATTCTGCTGTAGCCTGATGACTCCTTCCACCATATGTTACTGTTAGAGACTACAACTCTGGTTTCTTGGATTAAAAAATAACATTTCCAAACTGTGACTAAAATTGCCAAGCTCCAATGTATAGAATGGTAAATATAAAGGCCAAAGGTTTTCAACAACAGTTTTAGTTCAAAATGTCTTAATCTGATATCCACCTCAAGAACAGTTGAATCTACAGACATCTTAGTGTTTGGAGCTGAATACAAACATTATATTTTTACAGAAACAGGTCACACTAGATTTGAAAGGCCATTCTGGCACAGGCCAAATTCATTAATATTTCAAATTTAAATTTTTAAATGAAAATTTGGTATAATTTGTGAGTCTCTGGACTGCTTATCTGATATCAAGTATCTGAGAATTATCTGATTTCAAAATTCACAGAACTGGATTTTGTGGGGAATCATAGGTGGCAAATTTGCTTTAGTATCAGTTAAAATATGTTATTCAAACTTGAATAATTGAAAAGTTGCTTCTGGACTCTCTACATAGGTCTAGGTCTGACCTAGTAGTATATATAAATCATTTCAATCTACTCAGATATACCAGAAGCTTTAGCTACTATTATGTCATGCAATGTCTTATAATTTGATGCAAGAAAAATTGGTCACACTGAATATGTGCATTGTGTCTGCCAAAAAACATTGTATTTGAGTAAATTAATATGAAATTTCTCCCTGTGGTGTTTGATCTGTAATAGATTACTGAGACATAATGCAGCAGCTAAGTGGTGCACAGGTGAAGTAGCCGTCGGTACTATGGAATACAGAGAAGAAGAACATAAAGTTTAGTCCCATAGAACAAACAACACAGATATCTAATCTTAAATTAAATTCGAAGGATTGTGATGGGGGCTAATAAATACAAGGCAAAAACATCAAGATATCTTTCAATTTCAAACAGATATTTGCTCATATTTCTCAACCACTGAAGTCTACAGTTAGGAGGAATGGTATCCAAGGATGTGAAAGAGTGTAAAATAAAAGTGTTAAGTGTTTTGCTTCTTCAAGAGTGGAACAAGAGAAAGAGAGAAGAGATGATTTCCAAACTTCAGCCGCTCTCCACTAAAATAATCTCCACTAAAATAAATTATTTTAGTGGAGAACGGCTGAAGTTTGGAAATCATCTCTTCTCTCTTTCTCTTGTTCCACTCTTGCTGGCATTTTATTATTATTATTACTATGCATTTTCAGATATTAGTATTATTAGTAGTATTATTTCAGGTATCAGCAAACATTAATCCATATCCCAGAGCATTTTTAAAGAAATTGTTACTAGGTGTCAATTCACCATTTGAAAGCTTGGTGTGTTGAAGCTTCTCTACTATATACAAGCTGACATTTGGTTGTGATGAAATTTTAAAAAAAATATTTACAAACATCAGTATCCTAGCAATAATTTTTTATTATCCTGCTAACCACCTAAAATTCCTACCAAAGTTTAGAAAAATTGTTAATAAGTCAACTGATCTTGGATTGCAAATTATATATATTTGGGAATAACTTTTGTACTTGGTTTACAGTATTTGCGGGAGGTACTTAAATAAAGATGGGGATCATGCAATTTACTGATTAAATTGTATGTTTCCATTTGTTTCCACTAGCCTCCAAAACCAGGACCCTGTGTCCATCTGGACATACAACTATTATTTTAAAAATTCATTGCAGTAGCCCATGTTGTCTGTACCACACATTAATAGGTAATGCTGTAATTGTGGGAGAAATGAGCAATGCTTTAAAAAGACCACATGGGTGGAGTTGTATTGCTGGATAATGAAATTATGTCCAGCTGTCTCAGGTTTTTTTTTTTTCTTTAAAATTTTCCACACCAGCGAAAGCCTATATTACTTTAAACTTAGGGGAAAGAGGTGCATGTTTTTCATCATGGCTTGTGACCAATGGTCCATTCTAAAATATTCCCCAACTTCTTATTTCTATAGGGAATTTTGCTTGCTTGTTACTGCAACATTCCTCCCTCTAACATCTACTACTCTCTTGATTATTTCTTTTTAGCTTTTATTTGCAGATGCCTGGGTTATTACGAGAAGTTAATGTCAAATTTCCTCTCTCTCTCCTTCTCCCATCATTAGCATGCTCCCCATCCCACCCCCTTTTTTCATTGTGTATCTACAAAGCTCTGCAGGTTTGGGGAATCAAGCTTACAGAAAATAGGAATTCACAGCTCCACAACTTAGTAGGTAGTAATAGATACACACTGAAAAACATTATAGAATTGTTGCTTTACAAATGTACAGTGAAAGTCAGATTTACAAGATTTACAGTTGACAGATCTGAATTCTTTGAGAATTTCCAGACTTCTAGACAGAAAATCTAACATCAGGGTGAGTAGCACTGGAAGATGAAAAAGTCTGTTTGGTTTTTTTTAAGGTGAAGTGGCTTTAACATCTGGATGTCTATCTTCTTCCATGCCCAACTGGTTGCAAATCTCTGCCTCAGCACAGAGGTGCTTATATGTGTATGTTGCACTTGTGCAATGTTGGAGACTCCAGAAATACCTGGTGGATGCATGTAGTTCAGTTCCTTGTGCATTGTACCCTCCAACTTTTCACAGATGAAAACTGGGACACATGTGACCATGCCACATCAGAGTGTGGTCAAGATGGCAAAAGTTATTAATAAGGAAGAAAACACAAGCTAGAAGAGGCTGTACAAGTTTGCTTATACTGGGAAGGGAAAAAATCTGCTCTCTCTTCCCTGACTCCTCGAGTTAATTGAGTGCACACTACTATTTCACTTTGAACTCAGTTTGCAGTAACTAAAGTAAGCTGAGGACAAAGGGGGAAAGTGGACAGAGGACCAAGAACCTGGGGTATATTGAAGCAGCTGAAAAAGTGGGACAACGGAGGATTGTCCCTGCCAAACTGAGACTGTTGGAGGAGTAAGATAATGAGTATCTGGAGCAAGTAGGTGCCAGTATCAAAAGTCATAAGCCTTATTGTTGTACAAAATCAGAAAACAGTGACACAGAACCCAGAAAAAGTCTCTCACAGTGTTGGCAGTGAGCCTTCCACAAGCCTCAACAGCAGTATAGGACCTGGGAGAAATACCCACATATTATGTGTGCAGTCAATAAAGCCATGTGAGATGCAAACTTTAGGCAGGAACTTCTATGGTTGCTAGTGCATCTTGCCACCTGCCAGATGTCAAAGAAGCCTTTGCCTTTTTTTACCCTAGCTCTGCATTGTCATGTTACCTGGTTAGCCAAGTTTTGTCCAAATTCTGGGCCCCTTGTCCTCATGTATGTTTTTACAATCAGATGACCAAAAAAACATTTTGAGAAGCCATGTTTGGGAAGCTCACCTCCCAAATATTACCTTCTCTACTTCTGTGACATCACAAAGACATGGCTCCATGATATTAGAAATAGATGCCCTTGTGAAATGGAAAGAACTCAACTCCTGAAATCCTGAATTCTCAGAGAATGCTATGATACTGATCTGGCAACCCTAACAAGGTCTGACAAGAAATTGCCTGGGATAATCACCAATAAGTAGCAGGAAACATATAAGAGAACCAAGTAAAGGCCTCATTTAGGCCCTTTCCACAGCTCACCTTTTTCCAGAGCTGGCGTGCAGGGATCGCGCAAGCAGCCTCTAGCGAGAGGCTCTCGTGTCCCGGTTCCTTCAGCTCTGCAACTGCTGTCTGCTCATGCAAGAGCCCCTCCTGTTCCTTCCACAGTGCAGCCTGGGACTTTCCCAGGCTGCACTGGTGCAGGAAGCACAAGCGCCATGGCTCTGGAGCTCCACAGGCACGGCAAGTGTGTGTGGGTCCCCAGAGCGATGTGCGATCGTGCACCATTTTCGGCTTGCAGTAGAAAATAAAATAGTGCATAATAGGTGCCTGTCAGGCCCTAGAGCATCATGCGATTGTGAATGCGTCGTATGGACTGCTTCTCTCAGTCGCGCGAAGCTCCAGGGGCCCTTTCGCATGGCAAATGCCATGCAAAAAGGGCTTTAAGTAGTGCAGGTCTTGGGAGACTTCCCAGTAACAACAAGAGCAGAACCAATGAAATTGAACAAAACTCACCTGTATCCTCCTTCTCAAACACTTTCTTAAACACTGTGCACTTTTTTATTGCAGAACTCAAGTCAATATGGTTTTCTCATTTTCACTGGGAACCTTGATGACAGCAAAGAGACCTGAAAATTTGGTGGGTCACTTTAGTCTTCCTGCACCAAAGTCGTTGTTGTTGTCATGCCACTTACTGTTGTCATACTACTGCTCTCAAATAACTGCGTGGTTTGGAGGGATGCCTATCAAATTCTGTGATTGTAAAATCTGGTGCATGCATCATCAAAGTGGTCTGAATTACATAAAATGGAAGAAAAAAATATTTTCAGATGTTTTATTTGTGTGCAAAAGAGACACGCTTTGACTGAAGCGTGTTCATAAGACCATCCGCACAAACCTTTAAAAGTGTATGGATTGTATTTGTCTAGGGTCTGAACACACACAACTGGAAAACATGTAAAACACACAGTGCTACTGCCCATTCCCTAGTGGTGCATTAGCTTCACACATTGTGAAAGTTTGCAAAGAGGTAAAAGTTTTATCATTTAGAATTTGAAATTTAGTATCTCAACTGTGATGAGTGCAAACCCTTTAGTAGCAGGAAGTACTGCCCTTTTTTTATTATTATTACAAAGTGAGTTTCCATCCTCACAAAGGAATGGAATATAATCCACTTCTGACTCCTGGACCATTCTCTGGAGAACAGAGGCTTCTAAAAATAAAATACAGAAGTTGGAGATGAACAGACAGGAGCATAGCTGCTGGCAACAGTGAGAAAAAGCAAAAAGCACAATAACAAAACTTGGGCAGTTGTCTCCAGATAACAACTGGGCTGGAGTGGCGAATTTATTTCAATGCACGACTTACTGTTCCTTGGGATGGGGCAGCAGAAAAATATGTAGACCACAGGTCCCAGAATCTCCAGGCAGCACCACCACTGACCATGCTGGTAGGGAGATTCATGGTTTGTTTGTTTTATCTATAAAGTGTCCATTCCCAAACTCTGTCTCAAGAGGGGCCAAACTCTTCAAGACAAGGTTGAGCACATCTAGCAGTGTGGGCTTTGCACATGTGCCTGCACAGTGCTGTGTGTTACTTGTAGAAGCCACAGATATAGAAGTGAAAGGTGAGACACCTCTGTCTCCCCATCACCACCTTTTCTTCTTCTCCCTGAAAAATAAATGGAATTATAGACATTTGTTGATGAGAGATATTATTATTATTATTCATAATAACAATCATCATCATCATCATCATCCAGGGACTGTATAAATTGGCTTCAGGGGCTGAATCCATCCTGAGGTCCGCTAGATATTTAGACTCCAGACTAATACATGAAATAATTAGAAGATGGATCAATTAACATACCCATTTTTAACATTAGTACACAATTAGCTGAACATACCAACTTTCCTCACCTCTGCCATTGACTTGGAATCTGATCCCACAGCTTGGAGAAGCATCTGGATGGCAAACGAAATACAAAAGGCACAATCCATCCGGAAGTTCACCAGCGTAATTCCCATTGCAAATAAAGAGAGTGATTCCCATGAATCATCGGCAGTCACTCCCACTGTGGTGTGGGCAGGAAAAGTTCACAGTGGATTTTACCCAAAGGTAGCCAAGGACCCAGACCATGGAAAAATTTTGACAGTTCCCAGAATTCCCCTGGTGACATGGTCAATGGCTGTACTTCCTGGAAGAGTTTCAGAACTATAGTCAAGAAGGTAACTTTTCCAAGTTCTTCACAGAACCTGTAAAGAAGTACAGACTGTGCTCCAATGCAGATGCAGAACCTGTAAAGAAGTACATACTGTGCTCCAATGCAGATAAGCCCTTCCACCTCTTTGCATCTAAAGAATGAAAAACTGGTTTAATAAGAAAGTTAGTTTGTACCCAGATCCTTGAAAAGCCATATTGCCAAATGTTTAAAGAGCTATAAAACATTTCCTTTTGGAAAGGAGCCATGGGCTAAATCTTTGAAGTGAAATGAACTTTCTGATAGAGTTTAACTCCCTTGGCTTCATCATGGCAGGATTTGAGCTCGTTTACTAGCCCTGGAAAGTTACCATTTAAAGTGATTTTTAAAAGAAGAAGAACAAAAGGAAAGGAAAGAAAAGAAACACTTTTGTTAAAGTGAGGGAATTCATCCAGTGTAGGTAATTTCTCTTAGCTTTAAAAAAAAAAAAAGGGAACGAAAACAAAGAATGTCAAGACAAATCTTCAGAGGAAATTAAGAATGTTATTACCACACATTTCCTAACTGATGGGTTTTGGTATCCTACTCTCATGAGAAACTGAAACAGTCATGCATAGGCACTCTGGATAACTGAGATGGCTGCAGTGGAAAAGGAATAGACAATGCTCTGTCAAGCGTCCCTGGTGCACATTGTAGCAGAAGTGCCTAAAACAGCTAAAGCAAAGCTGCTTCTACTTAGAGAGCAAGTTGTTTCATTTTATACTTAATAGGTTTACATTGAAGGGAAAAAAATGAAGAAGTGTGCCAATTGTTTCCATTTAAAAAATGAGATCAAGTTTCCAATGAAAACAGGCGCCAGTTCTCTAGCATTAAAAAGCTTGCTTGCATGTTTCAATAAAATGAAAGCTTATGTTTTGGCAGAATTGTGATTTTAAAAATAGTGACTATGAATACAGATGAAATTCAACTGCATATATATGAATAGCACCCAAATGGTAAAATCACCTTGCACTTGTCCACTAAAAGCTAGGTCTGCAAAACCAAAAACGCTTCCCTCGGTAAAATTAAGGAGCAAATCATTCTACCGTACCTTTGTATTAAAGTTATATGTCAAAGAGATGAAATAGTAATTTTTCTGCAAACTGTGTATTGCAATTTATCTATACTTAATGATGTATCACAGAGCGATATGGAAAATGTTCAAAAATGCAGTTTAGAGAGCCAGCCAGACTTGCTAAAATCCACAGTTGTTGCAGATGAGCTGAGAGTCTGCTAGGGAACAAGGTTACTGTCAAGGGCTACACTCACTTATGGGCAGATCTTGGAAAAGGAGATTGTGAATTATGACTTCTAGAATCCAGGGCTAGACAATAAAAGATTTGGATAACTGTTACTAGTAATATTAGGTTGAACTGAAAGAAGTTGTAAGAAAGAAGTTCTAAACCTAATTGCTTTAATTGGATTGAGATTTTAATGTTTGGAAGATAACAAGCTCTTGAGAAAACCCTATTTTTCAAGCTAAGCAAACACTCCAAGGCCTAAATCCAAACATTAGTCCCAACTAGAATAAAATCAGGTAGACTTGGAGGAGGTCTAGGTCTATCCTTTGTGTTAAACGGTACAGTTGTGCAGAACTGCAGAGCAGTACATGAGATCATTGTAGGGTATATTTTTCTCTTCTCATTCTTACTAGACCAGAAATATAACAAAACCAATACCTCTGACTGGTCATCAGTGTTTATACCTTTATTTCAAATGGAATCTAAAATTCCAAAAATACAAAGAATAGTGATGAAAAAATATTAGCCAAAATTTTCAGAAGTGGGATCATTTGTTTTCTAGATAGATTTCAAGATCTATCTAAAAGTTTTAGAATGGACCTGATGTTTTCCATATCAGTGCTTAAATCCATAAAATGTTCAACACATTGTATAATATCCTTGATGCCGAAAAAAAAAAAATCCTTGGCAAGGTAAATGGAAATTGAGGCTTTTAATAAAAATGACAACAGTGCCAAAAATCTCAAATGCAGCCCTATAACGTCTTTACACTTGCCTTTTAAAAATATAAAGTTGGGAACATTACAGGATGGGGATTTCCCCCTATTTTGATTGATCTGGAAGTCCAGTTAAGAAGTGTCTAGATTAGTTCCTCATATTTTTCTGAAGAACAGTATATGGAACCTCTTAAATTAAAAATAGGCTCTTGTCAAACAATTTTAACAAATGAAAATGGCATGCCCATTATGCTGGTTTTCCAGACATACATCAACGTCTGTTGAACGTATGCTCAGAAAAAGGCTTGAACTGTTTATTCTCCAGTTTACATTGTGAGATCAAAGTGCTATGAGCAGGAAGGTGTCTGGTATCTAAGATACACTTTCTTTATTATGATATTATGGTATTTAACTGTCTTTATAAGGCTTTCAGAAGAGCAGTAAGTCTTCTTGGGTTTTATTAACTGTCAGAGGATATTCTGTAAAGGCCTGGGACAGAAGCAGAAATGACAACATCCCTGGACAACTTGAGAGTGTTCTCCAGAATCTTATGCGTCATGGAGCCCTCAAGAGTCCATATGGGCTGAAGATCATTTCATCCTGGAAACAACATTACAACTTCCATCTTGAATTCTGCCAAAAAGGTGGCATTGGTAATGGCCATACTGGCTGGGAAATTCTGGGAGCTGTAGTCCCCCAAAAAGTACGGTAACTGTTCCAAGCTCTGTTTTGATGCTTTCAAAAAGCAGCAATTAGCTCTCACATTAATTTCACTGAGAAAGTATTTCACTTCCGTACTATCTGAAAAGCCACTGAAAGAAAAAGTAAAATAGTTCAGTTCCTTTCAGTGCTGTCTCCAAGCTGAGATGAAAGGTTGAGGCTATTCTATATTCCTTAAGTAAGAAATTTTTGGAGACAATGGTGGTCTGCTACTTGGATATCTTGGATATCCAGCTTTTTTATATCTAATCTATAGTTATTGAAACCTTGCTCACTAATCAAGCTCACAGGAAAATGCTATATAGGAGACTCAGGGCCAAAACATGCATAATGCTATTCACGTATTTAGCAACAGCATTAATTTTTAAGACCTTTGATAACAAAAGCAAGTTTTTACGAATATGGAAACTATTGATCGAAGCCTGGACAACTGCCAGGAGACCATCAACTTCATTCAGAATTCAAAAGTTGAAAAAAAGATCTCAAGATACAAAATTTCAGATCTTTCCCTAAATATGGACCTTTCTTCTCTTCTCTTCCCCTCCCCTTTTCCTTTTTATGAATCCTTATTCAAAAGTGAAACATTTGTTCAGTTCAGGAAGATTCTCTCTAGAGAAGGAAATAATTTTATCAGTGAGACTCCCTGGTGATCAGGTAGACTTGGAACTGCTCTTAATCAGCCTTTTTGACATGGCAGCTTGAATAGCACTTCCCATGATGCTTTGTGTGTCTAGCTTAATTCTTTCCTTTTGAACTCCCCATGACTTGTAAGTGTCTTTTTTTCTCTTTGTATGTCTGAAGTTATCCCTCTATTAACTTTAATTGGAAAGGTACCTTTTGTTCCCCCAGAGTAGTCATGCACTGAGCGCTGAACTCCCTAGGTTTAAATTTCTGGGGTAGCAAGAGTTCAGTTTTCTGGTAACTCCAAAAAAAAAAAAAAAAAAAATCCTTGCTGATAGATATGGTAACTTTAACATTTCTGATTTTTTAAAGGAATATTTTCACAAGGTAAAAGTGTCCCATCAATATAAATGTGCAAATATATAGAATTTTAGACTTTTAAGATGAAGGAGGTTCAGAAGGAAACAGAACAAACAGCAGCACACACTCACATCATGAGCTTCTCATTTACTGAGATTCTTTTTCCTCACTGCATATAGTCTGTGCATTTTCCATTTGCGATTAATTTTATTTTTAAAAAGTTCAAAAGTTTGCTTTTCATATTAGAGTGCAATTTTAGGACTCCTCCTGCTCCCCCTCCCTTTGGTAACGCTGAACAACTAACAAGACTGATTTTGAACATGTCTTGTTAACTTGTTCTGATTTTCTACATGCTATTATCCCATGTCAAAATAGTGCTGTAGCAAGTCTCTCCTGTGGATACTTCCAGATGAGACTTTTATCCTGCAATAAGCCTGGCTCAAACACAGAATTTCACAGGCAACCCAAACATTCTTATCTTCCATTTGTTATAAAGGAAAGAAAGGAACACAGAACCTGGCTCACAAAACCAGCCAAAAGCAAGCACACACACAGAGTCAGGAAATAAATAAATAAATAAATAAATAAATAAATAAATAAATAAATAAATCATAAGTGAATATTAAAATGGTACAATAGATCTACCAAACAATCAATAATCCATATATCCCAAACAATTAGTTAGCAATGTGTGCATTGGACATGAATCTTTAATTGGAAAAGACTGAGGTCCATGGCTCTAAACAAGCCTTCAATAAAATAAGGTCCAGATATATTTCAATGTTATTGTCATTTTCGTTGTCATCTTCTCCAGTGGCTGTGAGTAGTGAAGGGAAGAGACATGTTTATTCTACAGTAGTATGCTTGGCTCAGTCTGCTGGGAAGAACCAGAAAATTAAAAGAACTTGAATGCAGGACACCGAAGATTATAATGCTGAAACATGTCTGACCCTTGTTTCATTGAAGGCTTGTTTACATTCATAGTCATCAATCTTCTTCCAGTTAAACATTCAAGCCCAATTGGCCTTCACATTTATTGTTTCAAGTTCTTTTTCATAGACTCATAACATTCAAAGATACCACAAAGGGCAAAGAGTACAATCCCATGCCATGCAGGAATACACCATCCAAACATTCCCAACAGACGGCCACCCAGACTCTGTTTAAAAACCTCTGAAGAAGGAGATTCCACCACACTCCAAGACAGCACATTCCATTGCTCTTATTGTCAGGAAGTTCCTCCTAATGTTTAGATGGAATCTCTTTTCCTGAAGTTTGAAGCCACTGTTCCATGTCCTAGTCTCTGGAGCAGGAGAAAACAGGTTTACTCCATCCTCCCTTCAAATATTTAAACATAGATATCATGTCACCCCATAATCTTCTCATCTTCAAGCTAAATGTACCCAGCTCCTAAGCCTGTTCTCATAGGGTATAGTTTCCAGGTCTTCTACCATTTTGGTCACTCTCCTCTGGACACATTACAACTTGTCAATATCCTTTCTGAACTTTAAACTTCCAGAACTGGGCACAGTATTCTAGGTGGGGGTCTGACCAAAGCAGAATAGATTGGTACCATCACTTCCTTGACCTAGACACTATACTCCTATTTGTGCAGCCCAGACTCATATTGGCCTTTCTGACTGCTACATCACACGTTCACCATTTGATTTACTAAGATTCCTAACTCCCTTTCACATTGACTGTGATCAAGCCAGGTGTCACCCACCCTTTATCTGTGCATTTCATCTCTTCTGCCCAAGTGTAGTACCTTACACTTCCTACTGTTGAATTTCAGTGTGTTAGTTTTGGCCCAGCTCTCTAATCTCTTAAGATCATTTTGAATTCTGATCCTGTCCTCTGGGCTGTTAGCTACCCCACCTAATTTGATGTCATCTGCAAATTTGATAAGAATGCCCTCTATTCCCTCACCCAAATAATTGATAAAGATCTTGAATAGCACTGGGCCCAAGATAGAACCTTGTGGCACTCCACTAGTCACTTCTCTCCAGGATGAAGAGGAGCCATTGGTGAGCACCCTTTGGGTTCAGTCAGTTCACCAGATATAAATCCTCTAATAATAGCATTGTCTAGCCAACATTTTACTAGATTGTTCACAAATAATTTCATGGAGGACCTTGTTAAAAGCATTACTGAAGTCAAGATATACTATGTCTACCCTTCATCTACCAAGGTAGTAACTCTATCAAAAGAGAGAGAGAGAGAATGAGAAAGAGAGAGAAGATTAGTCTGGCATGACTTGTTTTTGAGAAACCCATGTTGACTCATAGGCCTTTTCCACACGGGGTTTTTGAAATGGTGCAGTCCGTCCTCCAAGGAGGAGATCTGCACTTCGGACTGGACTGATCGGACCTATTTAACGTAGATCCGCTCCTCAGTCCAGTCCAGAATTGACCTTTTCCTGATGCTGATTTTTGGCAGCATACTTACATACATTAGCATGTACTACACACTTTGCACTTTAACTTGCTCCAGTTTAGAGATCTCTATTGAAATACTATTCAAACAGCATTGCAATTACACATCTCAGCTAAATCATGCATTTTTAAAAAATGAAATAGAGAAAATGGAAGAATTAGTTGGGATGGTTTCCATTATCAAAAATCTATTGCAGATATTTTTTTATGGAGGTTCCACTCTAATATTAGAGATGATTCCAAGAATATGATGAAAATGGAACAAGGGAGCATTTTGAACCTTCAAACATGTTGTCAGAACTGTAGTCTTCATGTGATTCAAGCCCAAGAATCTGGGATAGGTCACTCATACATGGAAGTCACTGGCTGTGATTAGGTGACAGGATAAGACAGGGAACTGCAGGAGCCTTGGCTTATTGGTTACAAACAGTGTGTCTATTACCTTGGAGGTTTTTAAGCAGAGGCTTGATGGCCATCTGTCGGGAGTGCTTTGAGGGTGTTCCTGCATGACAGGGAGTTGGACTGGATGGCCCGTGTGGTCTCTTCCAACTCTACATTTCTATGATTCTATGATTACAGTATAGAAGACTGCATTGCAAGTAAGAATATTGTCTTTAACATTGTTACATGATGTGTGTGTGTGTGTGTGTGTACATGCACATGTATGTGTGTGTATAATATGAAAATGTAGGAAAGAAATGCACTAGCAAGATGTCACTCACAAAGTAAAGAGCTGAAAGTGACTGCTTCAAAAGTGTTGTCTAGCATCAATGTGCTACTTAAAAACAAAAACTAAGAATTCTAAGGTCTAGTGCTCTTCCACATTGTTTTTGTTGTTATTGTTGTAAAAAAAAAACTTAGATTGTTTTAGCTTTCTTTTTCAGGTTTGCTTGGAGAAGCAAACCAGAAACAAGAAAGCAAACACGTGTGGATAACTTGGTAGACAAACCATGGAAGAAAATTCTGTGTCCACACTATGGCTGAACTGCGTCGGAGGCTATGATGCATAACTTTACAATGACAGAGCTACATTGCTAACAGATATGCAATTATTCTAGTGAACTGCAAAGATGTACAATATGGACCACACAACATGGCCCACCACACAGCGGGGGCTCCCATTGCATAATGGTGCACAAGACAGTATTTTAAATAGGCTGATAATCAGGATACGTTGTGACCATGCTGCTAGGTTTGCTTATGCATTGGGACCATTGTGCAACGGCCACACTGCTGGATCAGTTTGCACAATGTTCCAATAACACAACTCTATCTCCTCTCACCCCCTGAAAATATGAACATTGTGCAACAGTGCAGTTCAGCTTGACATGATTGAAAGCCAGTTTACAATGACATAACTTCCCAATAGGATGCCAGCCTAACAATCACAGCACTACCACTGATAGCATTTCACCTGGTTCCATCCTATAGAAGTTTGGGATTTGTGAATTACTTAGAATTCACTCCAGAGAGTTCTAATGCTGCAGATCAAGGGGTCCACTACTTCTAAGTACTTTACCAAACTACAAATCCCAAGATTCCATAAGATAGATCTATGGCAGTTAGACTCCTACAAGTGTGTAGTATGGTTTATCCTGTAACTTGTCTAGCCACAGCCATGGCCAGCAGAAGCAATCCAATAGCATGCACAAACACATGATTTGTATATGACAAAGCAGAGTTTCTGCAGTTTCTGAACCTGTTGTGTCATCCAAAACTGGTATATCTGTGTATCTGTGTACTTTCACTGGGATCCCCTGAACTGAAAGTTTGAGGCACAGACCCATTACTACCAGTCAAACTAGGCAAGGAGATGCTTTAACGTTTTAACCTTTTTTTACACTTTTAATACAAGAAATTCCATCCATGATGATGCATGGACTCATCCTCATCAACATCGTATTTTACAAAATTTAATTAATGTATGCTCATGAATACTTGAAGAATATTCTGAAATATTAACTATGCCGATCCATACGTTTGCAGTTTCTCGTCAGATGCTCAAAATCAGTTTTCGGATCCATTTCATTTATTTGGTACTTTGACTCAAATCACAGTACCATCATATCTTCACTTTTAAAGTAGATGTGATTTCTGACCATGAACAGCTCAATAGTACACCTTTATAGATAAATGGCTTAAGAGTCAGTTTGAAACAGTGTGATCCCTATCACATTCGGCAAGTCACATACATAAATATATCCCTGCAGTAGTATGTGACAATACAGTATGAAGTCTAGGCAAACGTCTCAAACAGAAAAAAAAAAAAAACCTCACCTTTCCATTCCCTGTAAAATATACCCTTTCATTTGGCATTGCCCTCACTCTGACTTGTTTTAGGAGCATCATTACATTGCCAAATGTGTTTGTGTGCCCTCTCCTAGACTGCCTTAATGACCTGAAGAGGATCCATGTGGACAGCAACACTGCTGAGAGTTTTAGGACCTGTCCCCAAAAGACACATGCCTTTGACATACACATAGTGAGTGCACACACCAACAGGGAGGAAGTACACACGCATAAATGCTAAGGGGGTAGGTGAGGAAGCCTCACACAGCTATGGGGGCTCGGCCAGAAATTCTGTCCTGCTGCTCCTTTAATCATACAGATCCTCTTAGGGAGACTAATATGTGAAGATGATTTATTTAGTGCATCAGGGGAAACTTCAGAGAGAAGGAAATCCTTTCTGTCTACTCTGATTTGGCTTTCTGATCTTGTTCTCTAAGCTGCCTGATGATATGACATCATGTTGCTTCTATGATCATCCGTTCCTTTATGAAAATAGCCCTGTTCTTTTTTAATGGTACTTCATCTGCAGAGTAGCAGAAGCAGCTGGTGAAACAATGGATGTTATAAACACCTACATAAAAAAGCATTTTAATCATTATTTTTGCTTGGTTTAAAATTCTTTTTTTAGTCCTAAAAATTTTGATAGGAAAAAAGTTCTTGCTAACAGCCATCAGGTCAACTTTGATTTATGGTGACCCTATGAATGAGATACCTCTAAGTCACCTGTCATCAAGTCTTCCAGGCTCAGGCCTGTGGCTTCCTTAGAAAAAATTAGCATGGTCCTAATAATGATTGTTGCAGCTCACTCATGTTTCCTTTAAACCATTAGAACATTAGTTGATTAATTATATCAGACTACAATTTACAAGATCAATATTTACTTATGCTGGACAATTTTGACACCTATCTACTCAGTTCAACCCATTGAGTCCAGTGAAACATATTCCAAGGAATGTCGAGGCTTACAATGTGAGTGCAGAAAAGGTTTTTCTAAGTGGATGGCAGGAATAAGGTGATGTGACCTTGAGTGCAGCTGCAAAGAATGTTTTAGTTAGCCAGCCTCGGAAGATCTAGCCTCGTCACTGAGCACCAACATGAGAAGGTTGCACACTGTAAATGCAATTGGGTCACCCCATAGGGTCTCGGGTGTGGTTAAGCCCTTAAAAAGGCTTAGGTATGGTACTACTGTTCACCATTTAGGTCAATCCCTGGTGGTCATGCTGCTCTAAGGGCTAATTTAGGGAATGTATCCAGACATGCTGCCGGTCTGTTTGTCTATGCTGATTTATTGTTCCTGTCTTGCTTATTGCTTCTTGGTTATGCTGTCAGAAGCCTTAACTTCTATCTCAGTGTGCTTTGCTAAATAAATAGCACTGAGTCTTATCTCTTTGAGTCTATGGAATATTTTAGCCTGCCTGGAGATGCTTGGTTGCAGCTGGACATCGCTATACTGTCAGCACTCTGCACATGCTCTGAAGAGCTACCTTGTGCTACCCTGACAAGGAAGCAGCGCACAATTTCACTAACTTCAGTGGGAGAGCCTGAATTGTGTGTTTAATTTTCCACTGAAATCAAGGGGGCCTAAACATGCTTCATTGCATCTGGAATGTTTTAGAGCAGGGCTTTCCAAATGGTGTGTCGCGACCCATTAGTGTGTCACCTGAAGTGTGTAGGTGTGCCGCCTTCCCCGGCCGAAAAAGACCGCCCCACCTAAACCTTTCCTTCTGCTGCCACTCTTGCCAGGGTCTCAGAGTTAGGAGTGCCACTCTAACACTCTCGTGCCCATTCATGGGAGAAGAAGAAGAAGAGTTGGCTTGCAAATCCATCCCTGCAAAGACAATCAGAGGGATCCAGACAGCAACTGCAACCCCCTCCATTTCACCGCCCACTCCGGCTTGCTTGGCCCTCCTCTGCCCTCCCTCCAGCCCCAGGAAAGTTTGACTAAGTAGCTGCCAGCCCAGCTTGAGTGAGAAAGGAGCAGCAGTGCCGGAGGGGTTTTGCTGTGAAAAGGGCAAGTGAGCACCTAGAAGTGCATGAGCCAGGGAGAGCACCAGAGAGCCAAAGGCTTTGGAGATCAAAGCAGCCACCAGCTGATTGACAGTAAGGGGGTGGGACTGGAGGATTCTTCTCTCACAACACACTTCTGCCTCAGTACTCCCTCCCCGGTACCACCCACATGGCCCTGCTTTCCTGGGTGGCTACTGATTTTAGCAGAACTCGCAGAATCTGAGCCCTGCATGCAAAGTCTGCTTTGGGATGAGAATGTGGGAGGGCACATTTTTCTTTTTCCACCTGTCAGTAATGCAGCACTTAAACGTGCGGTCAAAACCACAATTGCAGAGGTCTCTGAGGTTTCATCGCTCCAGACGTTCAACCAGCACCAGGGAGCATCTCTGCAAGACTTTTCCCCTGCCTCTCAGTCCTTTGAGGATTTTGCAAAAAGACTCCCCTCCCGTAGCCTGACACTCCTCCTCCTGCATGCTCTCTCTCCATTTCTCTCCCACCCTCCCCCTCTCTTTCATACAGTCTCCAAGCCACAAATGTGCTTTCACGAATGTACACTCATATCTTAAACAGGCTCCTCCCCTTCACAAACACAAACCTCTTCTCATCTCTGACACACATTCCTCCTTTCATGCGCGCGCGCGCACACACACACCCCGCATATCTTCAACACACACAAAACTTCTCGTTTCATTTCTCACACACACTTTCCTTGGCAAGGGTGACAGCAGTGGGCCAGGATCGCATAGGAGGAGCTGCCTTTCCCCACCATAGGTACACCTCTGAGTACTGTGCATGTGTAATCGGTTAGCTTAACCTCGAGTTTTCTAGTAAAACTGAATTACTGTGTCACAAAATGAGGCATGTCTAAAAAGTGTGTCACCAACATGAAAAATTTGGAAAGCTCTGTTTGAGAGAGATCCATACCCTCCAATTGTCCTAGTTTGGCAGGGACAGTCCTGGTTAATCCACTGCTCTCCCACTTTCTCAACTTCTTTTAGAACATTTCTCACTCCTTTGTTCTATGTTTATTTCAATAGTTGAAAACTGAGTTCAAAATGCAAAAGTAGTTTGTACTTCACTCAGGAGAGGAGAGGAGAGGAGAGGAGAGGAGAGGAGAGGAGAGGAGAGAGTCTTGCCCTTCATTTGGTGTTTTTTGTTCAGACTTTCCTGAATTCAGTACATACATTCCATAGTTTCTCTGCTTAAAACATTTCATTTTCCATTTCCTTCTCTGCTTAAAACATTTTCATTTGTGTGGTCTTTTGCCCTCTTGAAAAAGGCCATGCTATTTTAACCACACACTGATGTTGCTGGGCCATTTGTGTCCCATTTTCATCTGTGAAATGTTGGTAGGTATTGTGAGATGTTGGGTGATACCATCCATTTTGCTTGCTAGCAAGACACTTATAAATCCAGGCTAATTCTTTGCCCATGGTTTTCTGGCTAAGATCAAGTTAGCTACAGAGTTTATCAGAAAGAATGGAACAGGAAATTGGAGCACCTCTTACAAACAGCAGTAGAGTAATGCTCTCTCTTCCATACATTTGGTTTCACTTGATCAGACATTAAGCCTAATACCACAGAAGTAATTATTACTGTAAACAATAAAGTCTTACAGGTTGCTCACTTCTATTAGTGTAGGCACTGTGGTACTGATTTTGCATCACAATTGCATTTTGTGTGGATCTACCTCATACTTGTTCTCTTGTGGGGAGTCCTGCCTACACAATCATTTGGTTTTAGCAACTTCATAGAATTTTACACATGGCCACATCCTAAGAGTACTCATGACTGCAAAAAGAGTTGTACTCTAACATTGGAAGGGCAGATCCTTAATTAGTCCTATAGTAGACAGAATGTCTTAGTTTCTTTTTTTTTTTTTTTGAACAAGCACCTCATCATCAGCAAGAGCACCCAGGCTCTTATTGGGATGTTTGGGCTGTATACTAAGAGCCCTGGTGGTGCAGTGGTTTACTGCTGGTACTGCAGCCACAAGGTTGTGAGTTTGATCCTGCCAGGCCCCAGGTTGACTCAGCCTTCCATAGGTTGAGTATACAGCTTCTTGGGTGCAATTAGCTAAACACATTGTAAACCTCTTACAGAGCACTTAGCTGAGAAGCAATATAAAAATATACATGCTATTGCTCGTTATACCTGCTTCTCCTCATGTCAGTCTCTGTTCCTTTGTGAAGTGCAACTCTCTCACCCTGCATCCTAATTTTCCACTCTATTTCCTGGTCTTTGTTATATTTTTAATTTTTTTAAAGCAAAACAAAACCACAATACAAGTATTTAAGAACTGCTAGCATACGACCTGCTCACAGTAAGGGCCTTTCTGCTCTACACTGTTACAGTGCTATTATTCCACTTGCAACATCCTGTGGAATTCTGGGGTTTGTAGCTTACTGAGGCCAAAGAGCTCTGTGGCTGAGAATTCTAAATGCCCCTCCCTAAACTGCAAAGTCCAGGATTCCATAGGATGTTAAAAGTGGTATAATAGAACTATAACAGTATAGTGTGGAGAGACCCTAAGACTTCCAAAATCTCTCACCCAATTTGTAGTTGACTGAATCTAGTCATTCTAGAGATACATTGTCTTCAGCCTACCCGAGGCCTTACTATCACTCTGTACTGCTTATGAAATGGTTTATATCCATGAAACTCATACTAAAATAAAAAATAATTTAGTCTTAACAGTGCTTCCACATTCTTTCTCTATTCCCCTCCCTTCCTCCTTTTTATTATCTTCAATCAGTTTCTTCACCTTAAGGGCAGGAGCAATACCGGAACAGGAACTAAGAGGGAAGTTGTGGGGCTGATAGAATATGGCTCTCAGCACAAAGGAAGCACAGCACTTTGCCCTGTCCAGAAACAGAGGAACAGAGAAACCTTTTGAACATACAAAGTCCTCGTCAAGAGGCTCTCAAGGTACAGAATATTTAACAAACTCCAGAGGTTTGGGTTTACAACAGTAAATACTTTAACAGTAGAATATTTGCATGCTATAATTCTTTTCTTGTTATAAATCAAAACCAGCCTTTGATGTAATTGGGCAAGACTCCTGCCAATGAATGTTAGAGATGCACCCATTTATATAGCAGCTCCTTTGGGCCCATGGCCTATTGAGGACTAGAATGTGCAACATTTGGCTTAGTCCATTATTGTGAATATTTTTGTATGTAAATATTAAAGAGTCTGTTTTGACAAAAGCAACTATTTTAAGATGAGGAACACAACATGAATTAATCTAAGATGCATAATGTTTCCCATATCTGGGGATTCTTTTATTCTGAATAGTTCCATAAAAGCAGGTTTCTTAATCTCTCCAGCACACTTACTCTATAGATTCTGCATCTAATGGAATGATGCATAGTTCTGCTCAATAAATGTGCCCTGTATTCATTTTTGAAAGAGCAAACCAAGTACTGGGAAGAGAAAGATGGTGTCTCTCTTAGCATTTACTTCTCTAGGGCTTGATCTGTTGTGATATAAGAGGTTTTCTTTTTAAAGAATAGGAAAAGGCATTTTTCAAAAAGGCATTTGGTTTTCATTTATTTGAAACTGATAAAAGATTGACAAGTTTTATATAAAAAAGTTAACTGGTTGTCTTTCGGCAATACGAGGCTTTTTCAATTATTGCTGAGTTTTTAAGGGCAATCTTATGATCTCTGTTAGAACAGAAACATGGCACTGATTTCATTCAGATTTTTTTTAAAACACTAAGCTGTCCTTTTAGGAAAATGTAACCCTCAGAACAAAGGAAGATGACTACATAGCTTTTTATTTATCATAGTTCCCATATGGAATACAAAAAAAAAAAAAATCATGAAGTTCTGCTCTTCTGGAATGGCCTGATACACTGTTACTGTGCTTTGAATGTCCACCATTCAAGCTGTCCATCCTGTTAGCTCTCTTTGTCCATCCAGACAAGCCTAATCTAACCCGTCAATACCAGACTCTAAGCAACAGGTTATTTGCTTGCCAACTCTCACATTTTGTCATTGCTTCAACAACAATAGTAACAAACTCTAAGAGAGCCCTTCCCTTTTGTAACACACAGCTGACTCTTTACACACAGTACATAGCTGCCAATTATTTAGCCTAATCCACAGCAGGGTTAAAGCCCTCATAGAAAGCAAGGCTTAGAAATTTGTCATATAATAATCAGCTGCAATGTCAAATCCATGTATAGATATATTCACACACCTCTTTGCCAGTAATTTATATTATTGGCATGTCCAACAGGAAACAAGCATCTAATACTGGCGTGTAAAATGCTGGAAATTCAAATTGGCCAATTATCTTTAAAGCGTATGTATGTTAAAGGGAAATATTTTGACATTTTAATTTCCCAGTACCTCAATAAAAAATTGCTGCCTATTTTTGTAACATATAATAATATCTACTATGCCAAGGAATGTTCCTCATATAGTTTATGCCTAGGAGCATAAGCCATAGACTAAAATGGCTTGTTTAAATCTTAATATACAATAATCCTTTTCACACAAAAACTGTTAACAATGTAGTGTCTAAGACATTTAAAAATTCAGTAAAAGTCTCAACTTTCAGGCAGGACAGCAGGCAGATGCTTTTTGTGGCAGCTCAGTGGCAAGAAGAGCTTTCATGGTAAAAGTGCTGGTCAGAGGGATTCCAGGCTGGTGAAACTCTTCCTGGATTGAAGGGGGAGTAGGAGATCACCTAAAAGGGTATAGAATTCCCATTATTTGCATATACTCAAAAGTAAACATATCATCTGATATTTGCAATTCTTCAGCTAGATGCAGGAATTCCTTCAGGATTTTCCTGTGATTTTTTTATTCTTAGATTGTGAGCTTCTATCAAGATGTGTGTTCACCACTCCATTAAAGTCTCCAAGGATTGATACATTTTCATATTCATGCACCCAGATCCTCATAGCATTGTCTATTCTAATTACAGGGGACATATAAACCAATCAAGAGGGGAGCATGGCCATCTAGCTTGATTTCCACCTTCGGAGTTACAAAGGTGAAGAAGTCTTCTGATTAAAACATGCCATTCTTAAAAATTCTTAAATAAAACTTTGGAGTTAACAAAACTTCTTAAATAAAATTTTGGAATTATAAACGTGAAGAAGTCTTCTGATTAAAACAGCTTCATCAGTCACCTTTTCACAAACAACAATGGAGTAAGTGTTTTACCCCATAGGACTGGGAGTCAAACAAGAAGATTTGGATTGATATGTTTTAAAAAGAACAATTAAGGATTTAGGTGCTTATATTTTCATGTATAGACTGAATTTCATGTCATTTACAAGACTGATTTGGACTTTAGTAAGAAGAAACTACAGCTTGAGAAAGTGTAGGCATTATCTTTTAGATGCTGATAAGACTGACTTGCTGGCTATAACCAGGTAAGTGAGAGAAGAGTTGAACTGTTAACTCTGTAACTGCTAGATTCGACAAAAGATGGGATCTTCCCAGGAACTTTCTCAGGGACAACAGACACTGGAGGAGTTACATTTTCTGAGAGAAGAGGGACTCCCAAACTTGAAGAGGAGAATGCAAGAAAATTTGATAGAGAATCTGAAGAATGAGATCAAGATGGAGCTGTTGAGAGATGTAAGGCAAGGCGGGGAGAAATGTGGAGCTAATATGGAAATAAGAGAGGCTGAAAAATCACATGGAGAAAAAAATTCAAGTCAAACTAATGGTGGGATTAGCCACTGAAATGGGGGAGGTGAGGGTCCAAGAAGTTTTGGTTTATGAAATGGGACTATAGCTCAAGATGGGGAGAAAGGGGAAGCAAATCTGAAACAGACGTGTAGGGAATTTACACCAATAGTAAATGAAACCAAGTTGATTTAATAAAAGGATTAACCTGCAAGACTGAAGGAGGTGAGAAAAATGCTTTAAAACAGGGAGGCTCCAAGGCAGGGCATGACACAGGGAGTAAGAAGGATTTGGAAATATTAACAACGGGTAAGGAAGGGAAGCTTAGAAGACTGGGGGGAAATTCATGAATAGGATAGATGAAAAGCAAGAGCTAAGCCAAATTGAAAATGAAATAGGAAAAAAGGAGGGTTAGTTGAAACTAGGTTACAAAATGATTACAAATACAAGACAATGAAAACTGGATTTGACAACAATTGTAAAAAGGATTCTATAATATGAAATGTTATAGAAATAATTGGACTTAGTAACATGTAAAATAGATTTTATAGATTTAATACAATGTAATTAATTCAGTAAATAGCTTTTAGTTTCAAGATAACAAAATGCAATATAATTTATCATGTGAATGTAATATGTAATAGGATATAATGTTAATATATCAGTACTAGATATGTCAACCTTTAGAAGAAGGAAGGGTTTTTTTTTTCTTTTTTGGTTGTTGGGAAAAAGGGAAATAGAAATTGGGAAGAAGAGAATTGCTGGGTATTATCTTTGAGAGGCCTGAAACAATTTGAGCATCTCACACCATTTAGAGGAAGAACGGAAGCCATCTTTGTCTTTATCCTATAGTAATAACAAGAACAAGAACAACAACCTGTCTTTCCTCATGGATTGAGATAGGAACAACAATATATTAACATGTAACATATATCAGTTAAAAACAACACATCAAGTAAAAACAATAGTGAAAATGCATAATATTGTCTTAAAAGAACAAATAATACAAATACCTAAAACCAGTCAAAACATATTAAAATTCATTGTTAAAATTCACAATCTAACATCATCTGGATAGGCCTGCAAGAAGACACTGGTTTTTAATACTGTTTTAAATTCAGAAAATGTGTTCAGCTGTCCAATCTTTTCCAGCAAGTCATTCACAGTCTAGGGATGGCTGAAGATAACTTCCTCTGGGTGACCATTGCCAGTCTAATCCTGACTGATTGAAGCAAATGTCCCCCAGAGGACCTAAATGCTCAAGGTGGGTTATATGGAAGGAGGCAATCCTGTAGGTAACCTGGACCCAAACTATGTAGGGCTTTAGAGGTAATAACAAACATTTTATACTTTGCCCAGAAACTAGACAGGGATGACAGAGATCAAGAAAACAAGTTGTCCTCCTTACTTGCCGCTGCAGCTTGTTCAAATCAGCAGTACTCATTGATTGAAACTATATAACTCCACTCACAGAGTCTCTGGGCACCTCAGTATCAACTTCCACTTCAACAATGGCATCTAAGGTTTTTTTTTCCCTGCCAGTGGCAGAGTTAAGATTGTCTACTCGCACAGCTGCAGGTAAGACATCTGCCTCATGAGACTGAGTGCCTGCCTGACTTATTCTTTTGTGGTACAAATTGTCTCTTTGGCAGAAGAGATTTGGAGGGGCTCAGTAAGACCAATTCCAGTGCTAGTTCCCAGATGTGAAACATCTAAAATTCTGGGCACCATCAGCATTGAGGAAGTGCCAATGAGCCACCATTATCTCATGTAGGTCCCAAAAGGGATTCAACTCTACCACCATTTTAAAGTGAAACAAAGGAGGCTTCAATTATTTTTGCAACACTAACAGCTTTGGAAGTTGTAGGTGAGACAAAACCTTCTCTACTTTTGACTCTACAAACTTTTAGATGCTGCATTTGATATCCCATTCAGGAATTGACTCCGTGTGGCACCAAGGAGTGGGGAGGCAAATGGAGAGCGAGAGAGACACACTGAGATTTTTCACTTGAACCAGACTCATCTTCCCTGATTAATAGCTTACTCTTTCTGGACCTCCTTCAAAAGATTTGTGTGTTTTGACACTTTTGCTTCCACTTCCCTTATTTAAATACAAAGTATCAACTCACTAATTTTTGCTTTCCTGATTATGCCTGTATGATCTGCTCACAGATTGTTTCAGCACGGACAGCTTAAAGTGAAAGTCTGAAGAGGATTTTTCCTTCTTTGTTGACTGATTGCAAATGACATTAGGAGACAGTGAACTGAACTGATTTTGGAGTTGATTTAATTTGAACTCTTATCAATAGACAAATATATGTAATGACTATCTGTAATAGTGACAAATTTATTACGATCAGCCTAATTTCCAAACTCGTTGAACTTGTGGAGTTTAATAATTTGAATTTGCCAATCCGCTTGAACTGGTTGAATTCAGCTGATCTAAATGAACTCACGTTTTTAAAGGACTCATATATTTTCTATAAATATATATGTAAATTAAAATTTATAACAAAGGACACGAGTGGGATGACACCATTAGAAATTGATTCCAGTGAGAAAGAGGACTAGACTAACTGATTGTGACTGGAGTTGCCTCATTTAGTACATTTCATGAAGAATTTGAACTAATTGGGAAACAATTAGGTACAAACCGAGACTAAATAAAATTATTATTGAAACTTCTATAACTGTTTACCTTACAAAAAGAATCAAGAAGCAAGCAATTTAACTCACTGATTTGAAAATGGAATTTTCCTTTCTTTACTGCTCAAACGGAATACAGTTATTAGAGACTCTCTGCCTTTAATTTATTTCAACATCGATTGGATGGCTAAGTACTTTTAGACTGCCACAGGGACAGAGGTTTGGTTTTCATCTCTCCAAGATCATAACTGCTGATAAGTGACACACCTGTGCTTCTCCCACCCTCCGTTGTTAACTCACAGGTACATTTTCCTTTCCTTTTCTTTCTTTTTTCTTTTTTTCTTTTTTCTTTTTGCATAAAGAGAAAGAGTGATAAAATGAAGAAGAAAAGAATAAGGAGAAACGAAAGAAAAGGAAAGAAATAAAAAAAGAGAAACTGAAACAAACAAAAGAAGGGAAACCATGACATCATGAAAGAAAACTACTATACAGTCAATTATAATTACAATCACAAACTCAGAGAAGACCCTCTGTTGAACTACAACCTGAAGCAATAGAAACAAACTTTTTTTAAAGAATTAAGGAAATTTAAGATGAAGATGATGACATAGCTTAAGAAAACACACAGATAAAAAATGAAGTTAAAAACAAACTAGACTATTTTGGACAAAAGTTGGAAAAGACGACAGAAGAATTAAAAACTATGAACAAGAAATTATCTACAAATACAAACCATCAAGTTAGAAAAACATACTTCCAAACTAGAAAAAGCAATGGAACAAAGAGACGTCAAAAGTACAGCTACAGAAATCAAATTCAGAGAGAAATGTTTAACATGAAGACTTCTATTCTCATCTGAATCCTGCCCTCACACATTTTATCAATTGGTCATCTGAGAAAATGGAAATTGATAAGATGTTTAGATTAAACTCTCTTATCTCAAAGAAAAGAAGCATTCCTAGAGATATTATGATTTATTTTGTGGGAGAACGTGTAAAAGATGTAATATTACAACAGTTACTTGAACAAATTAATAGTGGACAATAATGAAATTAAAATATTCAATTGTAAATCTTAAAGAAAAGTAAAGACTACACCTTTATAACTCAAATCTTGAAAAAGAAAAAAATAAATTACAGATGGTGCAGGTTAGAAGGTATTTCTTTTGTATTTCATCCAAAAAGATACATTGAACAGAATTTTGAAAGCCTGTGAATTTCTAAATCACTATGGTGAAGCGTTAAATAAATCAAGAGAGAAAGAAGATATCCCTTTGACAGAACCCAGAGAAGAGAAAGCTGAACAAGGAACTCAGCATGATCCTAGAGGTAAAACAGATGTAGATCTTCCAAGAGAATCTCAAATAGAAGAACAAGAGAATGATCCAGATCGAGAACAAGAGGAAGAGGAATTACCAACTTACTTAGAGTAAGAAGGCACTAGACACCTACAGAACGACTGATACTTAATCCCAAATGAGATAATAATGAATATAAAAATCCTATCTTGGAACGTTAGAGGATTGAACTCTCCAATTAAAAGAAAAAGAATCTTTCATATTCTTGAAAAACAAAAGCTGGATATTATCTGTCCTCAAGAAACACGTGTAAGAGCAAAAGACTTAAATTTTTTGAAAACTCAAAATTGGGAGAAGACTTTTCCTCAACATCGGACAAGAAGAAAAATAGGAGTGTCCTTTTATGCAAGTAAAAAATATAAAGTCAAACAAGTATTTAATGATTTGAAAGGACACTACCTAGGAATTGAATTAGATATACTTGAAACAAAACTCCTTCTGGTATATGGTATGTGTATATGGTTCCCAGAAAACAAGTCAGACTTTTACAAGAAGATTCTACATAAAATCTTAGAAGTGGAATATCAAGATATACTTCTAGTGGAGGACTGGAATGGAGTGATAAATCCAACTTTAGATAGAATAATTGACAGCAGAACAAACATGGATCAAAGAAAGTCACCCAAACTCTTCTTGAGACTTTTTCATTGATGGATGTTTAGCAATACTTAGAGGGAATGAAAAAGAATATACATACTTCTGTGATAGACACAAGAGTTGGTTGAGGATTGACATGTTTATTGCATCTAGATCATTAAGTGAAAGAATCAAAAAGATGGAGATAATACCAAGAACAGTTTCTGACCACAGTCCAATATTATTGTCATTTCAAGGAGGAAAATCAGATTATCGATGGACATTAAAGGATACATTGCTGAAAGATGAAAAAGTAATTGAAAAAGACAAACTTGAGTTAAAACAGTTCTTCAAAAACAACTGGAAAAAGGAGACCCCAATAAATGTACTATGGGATGCAGGAAAAGCCATGATGCTTGGCTTTCTTATACAAAAAGAAGCTTACTTAAAGAGAAAATAGCACAAATAGATTCTTTATGAGGCATTAGAGAAGAAAGAAATAGAATTTAAAAATGACCCAAAAATTCAAAAATTAAATCAAAATTAAAAGCTTTACAAAAACAAGTATCAATTAAAGCACAATAGAAATTGAGAAAAAACTGAAATTTACAAGGCAGAGATATTCTGAACAATCAAATAAAATTGGAAAATGGTTGGCATACAAATTGAAGGAAGACAAAGAAAAAAAGATTGATTTTGGAAATTAGAAAAGGAAAAACAATACATAGACAACAAAATAAAATAAAGGCAATATTTGAAGATTATTTTAAGAAATAATTTAAAGAAACTGACTTAATAACAGAAAAGATGAAGGAAATTAACAGATACCTTGACCAAGTAAAAATAGCACCAATCAATGAGACTACTGAAAATAAATTAAATAAACCAATTTCGAGGATGGAAATCTTAATAGGTATCAAGAATTTAAACTCTGGGAAAGCACCAGGCCCCAATGGATATACAGCTCAGTATTATAAAACCTTTTCAGATCAATTAATTAATCCTCTACAAGAAATCATGAATTGTATGAGCAACAAAGATCGACCTTCTTTTTGGGATGAAGCTAAATAACTTTAATTACAAAGGAATCCAAAGACCCCCTGGATGTGAAAAACTACAGACCGATCTCCTTACACAACATAGACTACAAATTATTTGCCATGATTTTGGCAGAGAGATTAAGGAAAATTTTGAAGCAATGGATACATGAAGATCAATCAGGCTTTCTTCCAAAATGACATCTAAAGGACAACATCCGCACAATCTTGAATATAATTGAACACTTCCCTAAACATAAAGATATCGAGATATTCATGTTTATTGCATTTTAGCATCCAGCCATTGCACAAAAATGAAAAAATAAAATAAGATGAAATGAGAAAGGATAATCCAGCCAATTTACATGTAATATATAATCAATATATAATCAACAATAGATAAATCACTTTCTGTACTCCCCCCTTATTCTTTATAGCACATAATTGTAAGGCCCTAACAAGAAATTTAGATATTCTAAAAGACACATATTTCACAGTATCAGATAACAGAAAACAAATCTTCACAAAGGAGGAATTTCCCTTAAAAGACTTCAATAAAGAAAAAATACACTTGCTCCTAAGATCATTATAAATAGGGGACTCAAGCAGAACATGAATGAAATCTTCTATTGAATCAGAGTTGCAAACACATACTCTGTCCTTCATTGGAACATTGTTGTACCTGCCCATCCGAATTGCCAGTGGGAGAACATTCAATCTAGCATGCAGAAAGGCTAACTTCATTTTAAAAGTTGGAAGATCAACCAGATAATGAGGAAGGGGTGAGTTCAGCGGAGTGTAGGAAACAAAAAATGTATTAGATTGGCAGGATTTAATCTCAGTCATCTGGGATTGCATCCCTATATTCTTGAGTCTTTGGAGTATAAGTAATTTTGCTTTATCATACCCTTGAGTCAGGAAAAAAGGAACAGAGAACCCCAAATTCATGACAACCAATTGCATTTTATGCGTCCATGAATTTGGACCAGGCTCTTCAAAAGACATCAAAAGGAGCTCAGATACCTGCTTAAAAATAATTTTTAACCAAAAAAGGAGGGCTAATCTAAGACTCTCTATTTTAATTGGCATTATACCTAACTCTGCACGGAGCAATGCTAATTTTATGGAAGTGGGAACTGCCACAAGTCTGTGAAGAAATTTATTTTGTGCTCTCTCTAATGTATCTAAATTCGCCAGAGCCCACAGTGGTGCTCCAAACAGCAGTTTTGTCAGGACTCTGAGCCTATAGAGTTCTAAAGTGGGTTGAATCATATTGCCCCCTTTTGTGCGATAGAATCTTAATAAACCATTTAATGTTCTTTCAGCTAACAGGGCACTTGATTGAACCTGTGAAGACCATTTACAGTCCAGTGGAAGACCACACCAAGATATTTAAAGGAGGTGACTTGTTCCAATTTATTCCCGTCAAGTAGCCAGTTATAAATTTTTTTGGATTTACCGAATACCATCATGTCACGATATGTAAAGAGTTAATCTGACTTGATGCTGCGCTGCTTCTTGTGACTTTGCCCTTTAAGCACAAGGTGTGGACTGAGATAAGGCTACGCAGCTGTATGTCAGATGTTTAATGTGTGATCTATGTGTTTGACTAAGGCACGTGCAAAGCACCTAATAATGTACAGCTGTATGAAATGTATATAAGGTGTCTGTATAGCACTCCCTCTCTCGCCTCGCTGTATGTTACTCTGCTGTCTTTTATTGTTAAACTTTATGATGGGTTTTTGCTAAATGCCTTAATTGTTACCCGCAATAAACTCATTTTTCTTTTTCCTTATTGCGGTGTGAAGTGGCTGTTTTTCCCTAGGCTGTATTTTATGCCAAGAGGGACTTTGGAGGTTCTTGCTTGTTTAAGCAAGTACCCCAGTTTTCAGGCTCATTAGGCAGGCAGCCGACACATCACTTTTGTTTTTTAATAGTTGATGGAAAGTTGTTCATTCTTACAGCATAAACTAAACTGATTCAACAATCTACACAGGCCTACTTGAGTATAGGAAATCAGGATAGCATCATCTGCATACAATAAGATCGAATATTTCCGATTTCCAATTTTAACTGAGAAAAATTGGTCACCTTTTCAGAACTCAACTACATCATTTATAAATAAGTTGAAAAGAAGGGGAGCAAGCAGACACCCTTGTCTTACTCCTTTAGAGACAGTTATTGAGTCTGATAGGTGTGTAACATCAACTCTGACTTTCAAGGATGTATTTGAATAAAGGAATATTATACATTTTAGAAGATTCTTATCAATACCCATAGTTTGTAATTTAACCCAAAGACATTCCCGTGAAATAGAGTCGAAAACAGCCTTCAAATCAATGAATGCCACAAAAATATGCTTTACAGTTCCTGCCAAATATTTATCAATAACATATTTCAACATAAAACAATTATCCAGGGTTGACCTGCCTGAACGGAAGCCAGCTTGTTCTGTGGCCAGCAATGCATGCTCTTCCACCCAATCCTCTAATGTATCTAGAAGAGACCTAACATAAATTTTCCTGGAAACATCCAAGAGACTAATGGGCCTATAATTTCCTGGATCATTTCTAGGACCCTTTTTATAGATTGGAACTACCATAGCAGATGACCAATTAGGTGGTGTAACTCCTGCATTATTAATTAAAGAAAATAATGAAGCAAAAATTGGAGCCCACCAGTCAGAAAATGCAATATAAAAGTGTGATGGAAGGCCATCTTCACCAGGTGCTTTACCTTTCTTTAGTCTTAGTATTAATGATTTAGCCCTATCTATAGAAATATTTTCCCAGCTATGTTCCCATCTAGGTCCAGTATAGTCCTGGGGAATAATCTTAAGATGGTCTGAATCGTTAAATACCTTTCCTAAATAGCTTTCCCAGTTGTTTTTAGAAATAGTTCCTTCTAAAATTGGAGATGACCTTTTTTTGGCCTTGCAGTTGTATCCCAGAATTTCAATGGATTCTTTTGCAGGAGTGTTAGGTTTAGTTCCTTCCACTGTTCCTTGAAATATATCCTTTTTTTCTCACTAATTAATCTTTTATATTTTTTATGAAGATCATAGAAGTGTGAGGGAATTTCAGAGGAGTTAGTGGATCGGTATAATTTGATGGTTTTTCCCGTTTGCCCTTTTAGATTCCTGCAGTCTTTGTCAAACCAAGCATTATCATTTTTGGTTTGACGATTTGCTGAGTGGGATACCTTTTTTTTAAAAAAGGGTCTGAGGAAGTTTGTGAATTGTGTATATAGCTGATTTGCAAACTCGACACTGGATACTTGAATCAGGTCTTTTCTTAATTTCACAAATTCCTCAGAGTAGAGCCTCTGTTGCAAATCTGATTGCAACAGGGGATTCCATTTGATCCTTTTATCAGAGGTTAATTGGGCTTGTTCAGAATTAAGGTGGTAAGCAGTATTTGTAGCAGTACTGTTAAACCACCGCAAGGAAAATCTAAGTGGCTGGTGATCACTACCAGCTACTGGGTCAACTGTAAAGAAAGGAACAAGGATCGATGCTCATGTGAAATTAACACATAGTCAACTGTACTTGCTCTAAAGTTATTTATAAAAGTAAACTCTCCCTTAGAATTATCAAGATGGGAACCATTTATTAAAGCTAGATTTAGTTTTGTCAGTAAAGTAAAAAAAAATGAGGCCAAAATCATTAATCTTCTTATCTTTAGACTTTCGAATTTCCAAACCTTCCCACAACTCAATTGGGCCTCCTAAAGCCCTAGCAATATTTTGGTTAGATGAACCTATGTGTGCATTGAAATCGCCGGTAATTACCAATGGAACTAAAGGGAAATCATACTCTAACTCGCATAGATATTCTTCTAACTTATACCAGTAATCTGGATCATAATATGGTGAGGTGCGGGGGAGAACATAGATGTTAACAAAAATACAAGAGTGGTGTACATTTTTAATAAAAACAGCCATGACCCATGGAACTAATCCTTTAAGAGGAATAATTGAAGCTGAAAGAGAAATAGATATCAATATAGCCAGGCCACCACTTGGTCTACCACCTTTAGAAGAAGAATGTGCGTTATTTGAGTAGACCACATATCCAGGAAGCCAAATATCATGCTTTAGCCAGGTTTCTTGGAACAGCAGGACCTGAAATTGCTTTATATAGTCTAGAAAGTCACAATCCTCTAGTTTGTTCCTCCAGCCTGCTAGATTCTAGGACAAACAGGAAAGTCCAGATGTTAAATATATTGATTGTCATTATTGTGTCAAAACCTGGATTCATTGGTTTCCTCTGAAGTTACCACTGACCCATTAATTAGTGGATAAGGGTTACAATGTACTTGATGTATATCTACAAATACAGTATCTTCGTTTTCAGTCTTCCTTTCATCTGACTCATGAGGCTCCAATTTCCTCATCTCTAAACAATTCACTGTTGTTTGACATTCTTGACTAGAGATGGTATTTCTATTACTGGGTGGGGATTCAAACATTATCAAATCATCCTGTTCCATAGAAACTGAAGCTAAATCCAATTCTGCCCTACTCGTCACAGATAGTCTTTCTCTTAAGACGCCCAATCTTTTTATGATGGCTTTTTTTCGGTCGGGGTAAACATTTATAAGAGTCTATTAGCTGCTCTTCTTCGCTGACCCTAAAGATATTAAATGGGTCTTGTGGGCAGCCTTTCTCAGAAGAGTTGGTCAATACAGGGTGTTGCTGCATACAGTGGAATTCTTTATTAGGGGAGACCAAGGGTGGGACTTTTAAACTACAATTTTCAAACTTAAAAGTTGATTTAGAACCATGTTCCCCCCAAACCTTGGAATTATTCGATACTGAATGGGGTAATAAAGATTTCTTCACTGTATCCCAAAACACTCGGGTAGGTACCACACCCTGTTGGTGGGTTCCAGGGGACAAGCTATACGCCAGCAGGCCCCACACAACATCTGGGCTTCAAAACAGGCAGATCCAAAAACCTATCACAGGTTTAAAACCAATAAAGTCCGGAACCGAGGCCAAAGTATGGTTGCAAAACTAAACTAGTGTTTATTTAAGTAACATAAGTGAGTAACATAAAAACATCAGAAAACTGAGGGCCATTTCCGCACTACAGTGTTAAGTGCTGCTATTCCACTATCAACCTCCTATTGAATTCTGGGGTTTGTAGTTTAGGGAAGGGCACTTCAAATTCTCAGCCAAAGAGCTCTTTGGTCTCAGTAAACTACAAACCCCAGAATTCCACAGGGCATTGAAAGTGGAATAGCAGCACTTTAACACTGTAGTGCGGAAATGGCCTAGGTAAAATCCATTGCGCTTCTCTCTCCTCTTACAGCATGGTGGAGAGAGCACAAAAACAGCAAGCAGGTGATAAGTGTGCTAGCACAGACACAGCACAGTGAGTGAGTTCTCACACAGCAGATAAAGCTATTGAAGGGATGTTTATCCAAACAACTCCAGATTTTCTCACAGGAACTCAGAAGGCAAGCCAGATGTCTCTTATCACACTGGCTGGGTCAGTTCAACCTGCCCATTACCATGAACACAAGACAGCAGAGGAACAAAACTCACACTTTAACCCTTTAGTCAGGAAATCGGAAGGCCTGACATTTTAACACACCCAAACTAGTAACAAAAACTTTCCTCTTCATAAAGAGGGAAGGTATTCTAGCTGACCTAAATACTAGGATAAATGTTTGCATTTGAGGAGGGGCGTATAAAAAATTAATAAACAAAAGATCAACTGCCTTAATTGGTAAATGTAGTATAGTACTGATATGCTTCCTAGCACAGCTCATTGTATTCCACCGAGGAATAGATTGTCTATAAGGGAATATAGTTAAAGCAACCTGATTCACCTGAAGGGAGAGATTCATATCCTTTAGAAAGCTCTTAGCTATAGGGAATGAAGGAAGCTAGCTTGTAGGAACTTTGATACCATCCTGCTTCTTAGTGATTGTTTTTGAAGGAATGTATGACTTTCCCTTTTTATAGTGGAGGTAAGACAATCTATTTTGTCTGAGATATTTCTTAATTCACTATAAATACTTTTTACAAGTACAGTTACCGCCACCAAATTATATTGTTTTTCAAAAATCATCCTATCATTAGAAGAAGAAATAATCTCCTGAATGCCATCATGTCTACTCCCATCTACTAGGTTGCTTTTAGTTATATTGTTTCTGCCTTATAAATACTGGGGCTCTAAGCTTTCCTCTTCTAGAGCACCTAACCTATTAGAGGTAGGAATTGTAAATTTAGAAACATCTAATGGCTGCCTATTTGGTTTAAAAAACTCATCAATCTTGGGCTGCTTAATTTTACGGGGAGAAGAGTAAGTAGGACTTCCCCAAACTTTCTTTCTAGAAGTTATATTAATTAACTTTCAACTAGAAGTTAAAAAGAACTGAATTAAGTAAATAATTATTAATTAACTAAATAATTAAATAACTAAATTAAGTTGCTAAACATATAAAATTAGAAACATATGATCGGCATATATCTGAAAGTCTAAAAGAAATTAAAAAGAAAAATGAGGTCTAAAAAAATACTGTTTTCACAAAGAAGGCAGTGCAGTTCAAATTTACGATCCTGAAGCAGGCTGAGTAGCATATAGGACCCAGGATGCACCTCTTAAACTCAGGTCTACATCCAGACTGTAGAAGGCAGCAGCTGTTCAGGCTCTTCTTTTGTCTTCGTTCACAGGCTTTATCAAAGTTTCATCAGAACACCCCAGAGATAATTTATCATACTCAAAAGCAGGGCTTATCAGCGTTTGTTACTGTCAATATTCACTGCTAGTTCAGTCTCTTATCTACCAAACACTGTAGGACCCTCAAACAAAGGGATAATAAACAGTTCGCAGTTCATAGTTCGCTGCCCCACATCATCAATCAGTATCTGACCTTCATAAGATGGTAGGAAGTTCTATATCCTCCCTTCCTTCTCCTCTTCGGCCAGCCAACAGGTCAAAGATACAACCTCAAGCCTCTGCTCACCACTTTAGCATTTCAGCTGTGAGTTCCAAATTGTAGGCAAATGAAGATGATAAAGACAATGCCAAAAATGCAAACAGCTATGGAAAAGGACTGTTGTATATGAGCTTCTTCAACTTGGGTAAATATACCATCAACAGTCCACAATCCAGACAAAAATGGCAAGGCAGCACTTCTTAAGAAATAGTAGTGAATAGAAGTGCCTTCTCTGATGTAAACAACCCAGCTGTAATTTGCCTGGGCCCCACTCTGCCAACACCCAGCTAGCCCTCAGCTGGTCTTGCAAAAGCTTCAGGTAGGTCAATTGTCAAATGATCACAGCTGCCCAGGCAAATAAAGTCTTAAAAACTTAGAATCTTAAGACTTCCGGCCACATGGCGGACGTGAGAGGGAGTCCATAGTAGTGCTGCACACCTCTGAACCCCCACCTGAAGGTACCCAGCTGGATTCAGTCCATCTAACCCCAGCTAGCTATCCCCTCGGTAAGGGGGATGCGGAAGAGGTCTTCAGGGGATCCGTAAAGTGGCACCGAGCCTTCTTCAAAAGGAGAAAGAGTGGGGGTGTGCAGGATCGCAAGACCGCGACGGAACCTCCAGGATTGCCGCAGTAGAGACACAAGCGACGACGACAACTTTTAAACCAAGCTTTCAGTAAGTGATCATTAGAAAGTCCGATTTGGATTACAAACACGCAAGATCGCAAGAGGAACATACCTGCTTCAAAGATAGTAAGCAGCTTGAAGGACCCTGAGGACTGTAAGAGGGAGAATAATGGCGGATTTCTTAAAGGGACAGTTCAATTGGTGAGTGTGCTGACTTCAATTTCCTTTCCTTTGGAGGTTAACATTACAGATTAAATTGAGATTGTGCATTGGACATTGGAGGTTGGCGCAAGACCTTGTTTTTGATAAAAGTTGAAGAGTATATCTCTCCTTTTTTCTTTTTCAAGAGACTAATGCATGGAGGTTGCAAGCTTTTAAATCTGTGTATGAAGATGCCAAATATGGAGTGACTTTGTTTTACTTGGATTGCATTTTACATTTTACTTGAATTTATCATTCTGATTTTGGGGTTTTAAGAGGAGAATCTACGCTTTGTATTTTTGCTGCAGCTGTGACTGGATATAATTGTTTAAAACTGGCACCGGGAACTGATTTAAAACTGACAGTGCTGATGAACTTAAGACTTTTAAGGACTGAGGGATTTTCTTTTTTGTCTTTTTTTATTGTGTATTGATCCTTCTCTTTTCATTTGCCTATTGGAATATTCTATTGACTGTTTTATGGATTAATGAATGGAAGAATTATATAAAAAGACTGTGGGATACGACTTGGAATATGATTGACTCTTATGGCTTGAACTGAACTGATAGAACTTTGAACTGGATATTTTACTATTGGATTTTTGCCCTACAAGATTTTTTATTTTTAAATGGATTTTAATGGATTTGGGATTTTGGACATTGATGAGTTTGAAAACAGACGGAGGGGACATTTGGTGGTAGATTCAGACCGAAGTTGATTTCCCATGCTTGTTTTGTCTCCGAAGACAGGCTAGAGAACAGCAGACTCTCCTCCTATGCAGAAAGCGGTTTGAATTTGCAGCTGGCATTTGAGGCTTTGAGTACTGTGTGATTAGAAAAGGCTTTTAAGGCCTGAAAAATACATTTGGGAGGGGGAGTCGGGATTGCTAAAGGGAAATCAATTTTTTACCATTTACTTTTTGATTTGATCATTTAATTTGAGCATTTGGTATTGTATATAAATTTAGGATTTTATTAACATTACATAAAACAACTGATTATATTTGGACATTTTGGATTTAAGATTGCTTATAACTAAAGTTTACTGTTTAACACAGCAAATACCTACAATAGAACAATGGTGGGGCACCTTGATTGAAAATAAAAACGCTGACATAGTCTCTCAAAGACTGAAAGGGAAATCAGATGATGAAATTCAGAAAGAATGGCAAATTGTAGGTGATTGCTGGGTGACCTTTGATAGAAGTCTATAATTCATGGTAATATGTGGAAAAATTTCATTGTGATGATTACAGCAGATATCATGAAGCAGGAATATGGTAATAGAAATGCTATGTACTAACGTGTAAAATGGCTAGAAAATGCAGTACAATGATATAACAATGTTAAGAGATTTTGGAAATGAAGTCTAGATCAGTTTGGAAGATTCAAGAAATAATTCATGTGAAATAGCAATAATAAATGGTTGTTTTAATTGTGAAACTTTAATAAAATGATATTAAAAAAAATAACTAAAGTTTACTGTTTGTACAAGTGTATGTTTCAGTGAAGGTGCCAGATCAACAAGTTTTGTGAAATTGCAGTTACAGGTAAAAGAGAAGGAAGATTTGCAAAAGGCGAAAAATTATTTTTTTAAAGGCCAATGGATCAAAGAACAAGGAAGGCCACAGCAGCAGCAGCGTCCGCTGTAACTACAACAACCCAATCAGTAAGAAGAACATCTCTGGACACATCACAGAAACCCCAAGACATTATGCAACAGATGATGGAGGAATTAAAGAACATTAGAGGAGACATAAAAAAGATAGAGACAGACATCAGGCAGGATTTAAAGGAAACAAGGAAAGAAATGAGAACAGATATGAAACATGAGATTGAAAAGCTTGGGAAGAAGCTGGAAACTTTGACTAAGGATGTCTCCAAGGTAAAGACAGAGACCAAAGAAATGAAGGAGCAAGTTAAACAAGTACAAACTGAAATGACGGAGGTGAAGGGGAAACAACAGGAAGAAGAACTTCAAACATTGTAACAGGAACTGAGATATCGTGAAAGATGTCTTTGCTTTCGAGGAGTTCCTGACTCAAATATGGAAGACTTATGTGGAAAAATTATCCTGGCTTTGGCACAATTTTTAGACATAGACAAAGATAAAATGGAGATGTGTGTTGATAGAATGTTTAGAGTTGCCTCCAGAACGGCGAGAGAAAGAAAACTTCCAAGAGATATAATAATAACCTTCAACCGGACTGTAACTAGAGATAAAATTTTACAACGTAGCTACAAAGGAACATTAAAGGTGGAAGATAAAGATGTAAAAAATGTTAAAGACATACCATTTCAAATCCTTAGAAGAGACAGGACTACAAACCTTTGGCCAATTTATTGATGAAATATGAGGTAAATTATAGATGGGAAAGATCGAGGGCATCTCTTTTAACTACAAACAGCAACGTTACAGAATTAACTCGGTCTTTAAGGCCAAAGAAATGATGGAAAGACTGAAGAAGGGTTTTCAGAAGACATCAGAATCAGACAAAGACACTGAACAACAAACTTCAGAAGAAGAAAAAGAGGGAAGAGAAATACAGAGGCAAGAAGAAGAAGTTGAAAACTTAACTAGACAAGCACTGGATTCAGAGCAAGAAATGGAAGAGGAAGGAGAGCTTGCAGGAGAGACATTACAGTAAAAACATGATTGGACTGCATATATTTAATTAATAAAATAGAAAAAATGGGGCTTAAAATTTATACTTGAAACATTAAAGGATTTAACTCGGAATATAAAAGAAGACAAATTTTCCATCATCTGGAAAAGCAAAAATTGGATGTAATCTGATTACAAGAAGTCCGAATAAGAACCCAAGATTTGAAATATGTACGGAATCCTAAACTAGGCAGTTGCTTTGCAGCTACAATTGATCAGAAGAAAAGAGGTGTAATGATATATGTGAATTCAAGATATGGTGCCCAAATAAAATTTCAAGACAAAAATGGACATTATCTTGCAGTAGAAGTTGATACAAAACAAGACAAGATATTAATAGTAGGAATATATGCACCTAATGGAGCCAAAGGAGAATTTTTTCCTAAAATAAATGCTGAAATACAAAGGTATGTACAGGATACAGGCAATTCAAGTGTGGTGGTTCTTGGAGACTTTAATGGAGTAGTGAATCCTACAGCGAACAGAACAACGTAAAAATTGACACCGCGAAATAATGGAAAACTACCCCAAAGTTTTTTCCAGATGATGGATGATTTAGAGTTATACGACATTTGGAGATATAAAAAATGGACAATTAGATGGATATACTTTTTTTTCAGACAGACACAAATCTATGTCTAGAATTGATATCATATTGGCAACTAAAGAGTTATTTTTGAAGACACAAGAAATAGACAGTCCCCCAAATTTGTGTTCAGATCACTTCCCGTTACAAGTGACCTTTAAGGTCATGAGCAGAGAGAGGACATGGAGGATCAATGATGAGATTTTAAACAAGGAAAAGTACATTCAGAAAGCAAAAGAGTTAATTAACTATTTCAGTGAAAACATGACAGTTGAAGTGCCAATGAAGAAAATATGGGATGCAAATAAAGCAGTGATGCATGGGAATTTTATCAGATGGTCTGCTGAAATCAATAGGGAAAGGAAGCGTACAGAAGAAAGGATCCTGGGGAACATGAAAGAATTGGAGAAACAGATGAGGAAAATCGACAGATAATACTATAAGACAAAAGATTAAGGTGTGTCAAGCAGAATTGACTCAATTAAATTTGGGAGAAATAGAACAACAGATGCGTAGACTGAAACACACGTCTTTTGAACAAGCTAACAAACCTTCAAAACTTTTGGCCAACTTATTGCGGAAAAGAAGATCAAGAAATATAATAACAGAGATTACAATGAAGAAGGGAAAGACAACAAAGCAAGAGGAGATAAAACAAACATTCTATTCTTATTACACAAAGTTATTAAGTAATATCTCCTCGGAAAAAAATCAAAGAGAATTGGAAGAATATTTGGAGAGGAAGAATAAAATTAGATTCTCAGAAGAACAGAGAGAGACACTAAACAAACCAGTATCGATAGTAGAAGCTATTAGGAACACAAAGAATGACAAGTCCCCAGGACCCGATGGCTTTACAGCAAAGTACTACAAAATCTTGGAACATGAACTCTCAACTCCATTTCAAATAACAATAAATGAGATTAAGAAGGATGGAGTACCAGAAACATGGAAAGAAGTTAATGTAGTCTTGATTCCAAAAGAAGGAAGAGACACAACGGACATAAAGAACTACAGACCCATCTCACTATTAAACACGGACTACAAGGTTTTTGCCGCTATTTTAGCAGAGAGAATTAAAAAAGTACTTCAAGAACATATTCATGAAGATCAGAATGGCTTTTTGCCTAAGAGAATGATGCGTGACAATATCAGGACAGTTTTAAATATAATTGAATACTACGAAAAACATAATGAAAGAAAGCTAGCTATGGAATTTGTCAATGCAGAAAAGGCATTTGATATGGTCAATTGGTCATTCTTGAAGACAACTATTAAGCAAGCACAAGCGGGAGAAAAATTCATTTTATGGATTGAAGCAATATACTCTCAACAAACGGCAAGAGATGGAGAACGTACCATACTGATTGAAGTATTGAGAGGAACAAGGCAGGGTTGTCCCCTATCTCCTTTGTTATTTATTTTGACATTAGAAACACTTAATGATAATATAAAAGAAGATGTGGCAATAAGAGGAGTCCAGATAAAGAAATTTCAATATAAACTTAAAGCTTTTGCAGATGATTTGGTACTCTTTTTGGATGATCCCCTCAAGAGTGCTCAAAGATTGATGGAAACTATTCAAGAGTATGGAGATTACTCCGGTTTCAAGGTTAATAAGGAAAAAACAGTGTACATAACGAAAAACATGAGGGAGAAGGAAGAGGGTGAATTCAAACAAATTACAGGATTTAATAAAGGACAGAAAGCTAAATATTTAGGAGTTTGGGTTACAAAAAGAAACAATGAATTGTACCATAACAACTATGATAAAAAAATGGAAGGAGATAACTCAAGATTTGGTAAAATGGACTCAACTAAAAATATCTTTGTTGGGACATATATCAGTGATAAAAATGAATGTTCTTCCAAAAATGAGCTATCTTTTTCAAAATGTGCCTATTATTACAAACATCAAACCCTTTGTTCAATGGAAGAGAGACATAACTAAATTTATATGGCAAGGGAAGAAACCAATAATTAAATGGAGAATTATGATGGACATAACAGCAAGAGGTGGTTTAGGCTTGCTGGACTTACAAGTATATTACAAGGCAGCAGCATTCACTTGGATAAAAGACTGGATAAATCTTCAAAATACGAGAATGCTGGCATTAGAGGGAGCAGACTTAAGAATGGGATGGCATGCCTATATGTTTTATGGAAAAGCAGCAATAGATAAAGATTTTATGCATCATTTTGTAAGGAAATCGTTACTTAAAATATGGACTGATTACAAGAAGAAGAACATAAGGCAGTTACCCAATTTGGTCTCCCCGCAAGAAGCTTTTTTTGGGAGATGGACAGATACAGACAAATGGTTACGGTATGAAGACTTATTAGAAACGACAGAAGACTGCAGTGTGAAGATGAAATCAAGAGAGAAATTGGAAATTGAAGGAATAAAATTAAGCTGGTTTCCCTATAGACAGCTAAAGGAAAAATTTCAAATGGATGTACAAACTTATGGAATACAGCAAAAGGAACAAATCCATCTACTGCGATTGTTAAGAGAAAATCCACCACATTTATTAGCATATTTGTATAAAGAAATTTTACACCAAGAATGCGAGGAAGAGACAGTTAAAGCAGTAATGATACAATGGGCACAAAATGTTGGACATCCAATACAGTTAGAATGGTGGGAACAGAGTTGGCAACGAACACAGAAATTCACTGCTGCTCAAAACCTAAAAGAAAATTATTATAAACTATAGATGGTACATGACACCAGAAAAATTAAAGCCAATTTACAAGACGGGTACAGGTCAATGTTGGAAATGTCAAGAGAACTCTGGCACACTATTTCACACGTGGTGGTCATGTCCCAAAGCACAAAATTACTGGAAAGAAATACACAAGAAAATAAGTTCAATTTTGAAGATCCAATTTGGGATGACACCTGAATTTTACTTGTTAAGCATGACACATATATTAGATGGAACATCAGTCAAGAAATATTGGAGAATAATATTATACATGGTGACGACAGCCCGCATTGAGTATGCACAACTTTGAAAAAATGAAACTATACCTACTACTGAACAGTGGTGGACAACTTTTATGGAAAATAGAAATGCAGACATACTTACACAAAGACTAAAAGGGAAATCAGATGAAGATATTAATAAAGAGTGGAAGATTGTAACAGATTTGGGTTGGGTGTAGACAGAAGGCAATACATATTTCATGATATCAATTACTATACAGGGTAATAATCAGTGAAATATCATGTAACAAACAGAGAAATATAGCAGGAACTAACAAATTATTGATTACTAACATTTTATTGCAATACGTGGTATAATAAATAGAGGAAATATTAATAATTGTAATCCAGAAAGGAAAGGAAGAAGAAATAATCTTGCATGTAAACATTGCAGAAATAATTGTTTGTTTTATTTGTTAAAACTTTAATAAAATTATTATTAAAAAAAACAACTTAGAATCTTAAATAATTAAAGCCCTAAGTAATAAAAAATTTGGAGTTATTAAAACCTGAGAGCTTTATAATTTAATGTTTAAAAGTTCCAATGTTAAGGAGGTTAAAAAAACAATAGAAAACAATAAAAAAAGCATCAGCTTGCCCACTAAAATCCGAGTTAAAAATCACCATTAAGAACTAAAAACTACCTCACACAACAAGTCATTCCCACAGGTCCTAATTAACAAAGGCAATGCTCTGGGGAAAATTTGCTCTTACATAGCATTATCAGAACCTGGAAGAGCTTCTGTGGGGAAGGGGAAAGGAATTTTGCTTTCTCAAGAGATAATGTATTACATTACATTAATGTTTTAATGTATTTATATATTTTTGTAATGCCGCCTCGATCCACTGGGAGAGGCAGGATAAAAATAAATATTATTATTATTATTATTATTATTATTATTATTATTATTATTATTATTATTATTATATAGTACTCAGTGCCAGCCAAGTTATTTTTACATAGGAGGAAGAAAATCTCACAACTAAACATAAAAAGAAAAAACTGGCAATGATATCTATTGATGCCAAGAAGGTGTTTGATAATGTAAATTGGACTTTCATGAATGAGGTTCTAAAAAGAATGGATTTGGATACTACTTTCTTAAATCTGACATCATCAATTTACATGAACCGAACACCGCACCTATTAATAAATGGAGAAAAAACAGAAAAACTGCAAATCCAAAAAGGCATGAGACAAGGTTCCTTGTTGTCTCTACTACTCTTTCTAGTTGTAATAGAAATCTTAAATAACCAAATAAGACAAGACCTGCAAACAGAAGGTGTTCAAATCAAAAATCACATATTTAAACTCAGAGTTTTTGCACATGACCAAGTGATTCTATTAGAAAACCCCATCATTTCTATCAAACGACTGATCCAAATTTTAGACAAATTTGGAAAGTTAACTGGCTTCAAAGTTAATAGTGTAAAGATAACTATGATTATTAAAAACTTAACAAAGATGGAAGAGCTTGAATTAGAAAACCAATCCCACTTTAAAATTACAGCAAAAACTAAATACTCGGGTGTTAATATAACCAAAAATAATGCAGATTTATTTAACAACTCTAAGAAGATTTGGCATGAAATCAAAGAAGATATACAAAAATGGACTAAATTTGATCTTTCCTTATTGGGTAGAATAGCAACAATAAAAATGAACATTCTTCCAAAAATGCTATTCTTATTTAAGACCCTTCCAATAATCTCAAATGACAACCCTTTTAAACAATGGAAAAAAGACTTGGCTAAATTTATCTGGAAGGGCAAAAAAGACAAGAGTTAAATGGAAAGTCCTCAAAGAAGTAAAAGAAAGAGGAGTAGGCCTTCCAGATTTGAGACTGTGCCATCAGGCATCTGGCCTGAGCTGGATTCTTGATTGGATTAAATTGGACAATACACACGTACTTGAATTAGAAGGAGCAGAACTTCCAAGCGGGTGGCATGCCTACCTTTGTTACAATAAGGACAAGGTAAATAAAGAATTCAACAACCACTTCATAAGGAAGTCTTTATTGAAAATATGGAAATATTACAAGCAAAAATTATACTTGAAAATACCACTGTGGACATCCACATATGAAGCATTCTACAGAAGAGACAAACCTAAATTTCAAAAAAGGATAACGTATAAAGATCTACTTAACATACAAAGAGAGACTATTACATTTAAGACCAAAGAGGAATTAAAACAACAAAGGTTCACCTCACATTGGCTCCTTCTAAGACAATTAAGAGAGAAATTCAGAACGGATTTAAAAAGAGAAGGTATAGAGACTAAAGAGAAAGAATTTGATAAATTTTTAAGACCGGACATTGATCACGAAAATTGGAAGAATTTACAATTTGCTACTATTCATTGATCAAGAACAGGAGTTTGGAAAAGACAACATGATAATGTGGGCAGAGAATATAGGCCACCCTATCTCCCTAGACAGCTGGGAAAAATCCTAGAAAATAACAACAAATTTTTTGAAAAGTACAAATTTGAGAGAAAATTACTACAAAAATTTTTATAGGTGGTATCTTACACCAACACAAATCTTGAAAATGACTAACAAGCCCAATAATCTTTGTTGGAAATGTGATCAAAAAGACACCCTTTTCCACCTTTGGTGGACCTATGAACAAGCAAAAAACTTCTGGAGAGTAAATCATGAAAACATTACTAAGACTGTTTAATATCCATATTCCATAAAACCTGAAATATTTTCATTAAATATCCTAGACAAAGTTCCATTCCAAGATCAGAGACAACAGAAGACTATACTATATATGATCGCAGCTGCCAGGATGACATATGCCCAATATTGCAAGCAAAAGTCTATACCACCACTAGATGACTGGTTTTAAAGCATTATGATATGGCAGAACTTGGTAAATTAATGATTTCACTTTCAGATTCAACCTCTAAACAATTTAAAGATTCTTTAAGATCTTCTATTCTGGAAGATAGTAACCCCTCCGCTTTGGGAAGCCAAATGGGGAAAGAGTGTAACAATTGGAATTATAATTTGAATAAGAACACTTAATGATTGTAATTTATAGATAATGAGCTATAAAATAGTATTGAAATGTTTATATAATGAATATCTATATATAAGCAAAATGGGTAGAATAATTGGATATAGTTTGATTATTATAATTTAACATTCCAAAGAGGAAAATATGACTTCATACACTGATAATGGGCGTTAAACAAATAGGTGCACTGATTACATGGTAAAATCTTTTTTATTACTGTTATTATCATACACTGAAAGTACAGTGGTGGGTTCTATCAATAATCAATATCATTTTTGTGGATAAATGTTGGCAAGGACAGATAAAATATCAACCTAACTTCCTTAGTATGGACATAGAGATAAGAGGAAAAAGAAATATATATACAGTTAATTACAGGAGAACAGACATAATTAATTACTTAGTTATATAAATACATCTATTTTTATTATTTTCAAAAAGAATTAATAATGCTTTATTGGTTATAACCATCAAGATTTATGTCTTTCTCACCTTTTTTGTGTATAATTTTTATTTTTATAATAAAAACATTTGGAAAAAATGGCATCTAAGTTGGCTCTTGTGAGAGATTTTACCTGTTAAATGGTCATTAAAGGCATCACAGTAAGATACTGAAGGCTCTAAGAGTGGGTTCAAAGGGGAGGGTGGGTTAGACCTCTGGATGAGACTTCTCACCACCCTGAATAGCTCAGTTGGATGTAAACTCGTGGACGCAATATATGCAGAGAAGAAAACTGTCTTCACTGCACATATTTCCACCCAATAGGAACAAAAATGTTCTCTATAGAGTATCTTGTTGCATAGAAGTTGAGTTTTCCTCCTTCTGTGCTCTAGTCATCCTCCTTCCTGCTTGAGCTCCCTGAGGGTTTCTGTGTACCAAGCAGCTTGTACACTAATAAACTGGAGAGAGTGTTTGGGGATGACCATGTCAATAGCCCTGGTTAGATTTTAATTTCACTTATTAACCAGAACTTCAACAGGATTATTGGTGTTACCAGCCCTAAAACCCTCTAAGGCCTCCTTGGGTCTCAAAGGATCCATTAGCCTTTGAGGGGCGAACATTTTAATAGGTCCTCCACCCTGCAGGGGCAGGCTGCAGCTGTGATTCTTGCCCTAACCAGAAAACAATCCGTCCATGACAGCTTGAAGGTATTAATAACCTCTCTTGCAGATCCATATGTTCCAAGCTGAAAACTGCATCAAAGGTGTGACCTGCTGAGTATATAGGTCCTGAAAGGTGTGTTGTCTACAATCTTGGAAGTGTATGTTATTATTTACAAATCATATATTTTTTAAAAATATATTAAAGTTTACATGAGATATGTTGTATCCCCATACATTTTGGTATTACAATGTGTCTGTATCTCTGATAAGGGGTTAGTTTAACCTCCAGTTTGCTAGTAAAACTGAATTACTGTGTAAGGAAATGATGCATGTCTAAAAAAGTGTGTCCCCAACATGAAAAGTTTGGAAAGCTCTGCAGTAACAATTTTTTAAAAAATGCTCTGGACCAAGATTTAAATCCCTGCTCAGCCATGAAAATCCAGCAGATGACCTTGGGCAAGTCACACTCTCTGCCCAAAGAGGAAGACAATGGCAAACCTCCTCTGAATAAATCTTAACATGGAAACTCTATGATAGGGTCATTGTAAATCAGACCTGAAGACTTATATAAACAAATATTCATTATGTTTCAGAATGGTCTGGGGTAGAATTAGATATACTCTTGTATTTCCCAGTCATCAGAATTCATGTTTGTAAATTTACATGACACAGATGCCATGCCTTTGGGCCAAACCTGAGAGTTTCCCACATTTCCATGTGAAAGGAAGGAGCCAGGAGATATTCCTGTTAATTACAGTGATCCCAATCAAGGAATGATATCTTTATGGGCTGCTTTGCAGGAATCTGGCCAGGATGCATCAGACTGACTTGATACCTGACATTCCTGAAGAACAGGCCCAAGACATGTGTGCTCAAGGGATATTGTTCTTTTCTGTGGCTTATGTGGAGCCAGAGGGCATCAGTCTATCCACCATATTTTTTAAAATCTCTGAGTGACTTCATCCAGGGATTTGACCTAGATCAAATCACTGGCTAAAGTCACTCAGAGATTTTGCTGAGGTATCATTGGCAGGCTTATAATTTTTGAAGTGGACTGTATGAATTATTGTGAATTTCTGACAAGGGCAAGTCTAGTCTTGTTTTGATACAGGGCTCCCTCTTCTGGATTTTTTTTTTTATTTAGTATCATTTCTTTAAAGAATTGTGTCACTGTATAAGGAAGATTAATCCACAAGGCACTCCCCTCACCTCTTTTTGGCTTCCAGACTCAAGTGTAGGGTTTGGTTTGGTTTTGAAATTTCATTTGGTTGTTTTTTTATGAGAGTTTAGCTGATCTTAGCACTTTAAGTCTCATTGATCTCAGTAGCAGTGAACTCAGTGCACCCTTAAGTCTTCTGTAGAAATCACTGTGATCTATGTGTTTAAATGATGGCCTCAGTAACCTGAAAGGGCAAATATGCAGTCTATGCATTCAGCAGTCCTTACTTCTGAATACATCCAAAGTGGCAGTGACCTACAAACTGGAGAAAGAACTGCATGTTTTTAGCAACAGCAAGGAAGAATTCAAATTCAGCTTCTGTTGATTTGGGGCAGTAAACTAGGGCCAAGCTACAAGTTCTAAGTGTGTTTCATGTTAATTTTCTTTATATAAATATTCTCTGAAATTTGTATGTAGCAGCTATACTGAGTGGTCTAGGTGGAGGTTGTGGCCTATAATAACAGGACATACCCTCCAGCAATTTACCAATGAAAACTGAGATACAGGTGGCTAGGCAACATCAGTGTGGTCAAGAGATTTTTAGGAGGCAATAAGAGGAGAAAAGTTACTAATAAAGAAGAACACACAAAATTAGTAATTTAAGCAGAGAAACTCTGGAATTTATGTACTGAGTTTAGGAAAGCCTTGGCAGGGTGGAAACCAAATCAATAAATACAATACTCTGAGAGTGCACAATACAATTAACACAATTAACAAAATTCGTCTCCCCTGCCCACATGATGACACATGTGGGGGCACTTTTGCTGGCCTCCCATGAGGGGAGACCACGCAATCACCATGCGATGAGGGTTGTGCAGTGGGATGGGAAGGGGAAAGAGCCTGCAGCCCCGTTTTAGCGCCGCGCCACCCCTTCCTCAGCCTCTTTGTTGGCCAGCAACCCACCCTCTCACCCTACAGTTTCAGTGTAAGATCACTGGTCACTTCGGGGCCAAGTCAGAATTCCCTCCCCTTGTGGGTGGTTTCGCCTACCCTACACTGCACCAAGGGATTGGCAATTGGCTTCACAGGGTGGCATCTAGGTATTGAATAGGTCTCCACAGCTGGTAGGGGGGATTCTGAGGGTTTTGGTGAGTACCTATGGCACCTTTTGGTGTAGGATAAATGCTGTCCTTGGGGGCGGGCCCACAGCTGGCCCCTACTGTGGAGTCACGAGATGGGGGATTTGGTTTGGGGGTCTCACCTTCCAGAAAAGGGGAGGCTGAAGTTTTAACCCAGCCTCATGGGTTGGCTTTGGGGGCTGGTACCTTGTCCAAGGGGGGCTGGGGAAGAGGTCTGGAGGTGAACCTTGCCTTAGCCTACCCATTCTGTTGACCTCCCTTCTCAGGGCACAAGTTCAAAATCAAGTTCAAGGTCAAGTTCAAATTCAAGCCCAAGTTTAAGTTCAAGTTCACTACTAGTTTTATGTTAATTAGGAATAATTAATAAATTGCCCTAGTTCAACCCAAGCCCCATGTGTGGTCTCTTCATTTCATGGGTTGGGCAATAAAATAAAATTTAATACTATATAACACACTATTGTAAAATCAAAATGCCTTCCTCAGACCTACTCAAAATTACAGTTTTCTCTGAGAGCCAATGTATGAATTTTGTCTTTGTACCTGCCCACATAAGGTCAAATCCCAGCTTCTACAACATATAACACTCATGTAGTTATCTTGAGCCAATCATAGCTTCTCAGTCTTACCTACTTCACAGGGTAGTTCTGGGAATAAAAAGGGAGTGGGGAACATAAGCATGTTCAATAAATGCATATGATTCATTAAGAAAAACGCAATTAGAGAAAAATTATAGTCATCGAAGTTACATGTATTCCAATGATCTTTTAGAATCTTTCAGGCTACAATCTGGCAGTAAATCCCAAAATTCTTTGGGATATACTTCTGAGTAGATACATTTATGATTACATTGTTGATATAAATGGAACATTTCTATGCAGGAAAAATAACCAATCTTGAAATAAGTAAAACCTTTCTCAAGGTAAGCACACAATGAAATTTCTTCCAAAATTTGACCTCTAAAAGTTTACAGTTTCTTTCCTGTGGCATTTTGCAGCCCTGACACATAGAGGATGAGTAAATCAAAGGAAGTGGGAGAGAAAAGAAAACTAGTAAAACTAAGCCTTGAAATATAAGACTTAAGTAAATCTCACAAACAAACAATAATAAAGAGAGATATTTGTTATCCTGGGTGATTATGCTCCTAAGAATGAATTATGTGTCTAAGAATAAGAACACTGATGGCACAGCCTGAACTTCATGTAATTTCCCTCTAAGCCAAATATACACACACAGACAAAGAAAACACACTCTCTCCAGAAGTAGCGTAAGTGCTCCTCACAATAGATCCCATAGACATGTCTCAAGGTGTCTGTATTAATCCATGTCTTCCCTCTCATACATACAAATACACATATTAAAGAGAAACTCAATTTATTTGGAATTTGAATTAGCTGACAGGGGCATATCCACACTGCACAATGAAATATGTTCAGTACTACCTTAACTTCCCAGGCTCCATGCTATTCAATCCTGGGACTACTAGTTTGGTGAGGCACTTATTATCCTCTCTACCAAAGAGGTAGCATCCATTCTCCTGAATCTACAACCCTAGAGCTCTAAGCATCTAATCAAACAAGCAATCCCAGGATCCCATAGTCTGGGACCATGGTGGTTGAAATGGTATCAAATTGATGAAATTGTGTTGTGTGGTTTCACCCATTGATAGAACAGTGATCTGACAAAAGTAGTGGTTAGCATGTTGGACTGAAGAGACCTGAGGTTGCATTAGAATAAGGAAGAAAAGCAGAGAACATGTCATCAAACAGCATGGGTTTGCCACCTTAAGATTCCCCCATTGTTATTATTGTTCTTGATTTTCCCCTGGCACCAAGGAGAAATCCTTTGAGTCAATAAACCAGGTCAACAAACCAATTCTAGCAGTTATCTTCACTAGGAGCAGGAGTTTTGTAAAGTGAAAGCTTCTTTTACCCAACTAAGAGGCATTGAATAAACTTCACATTACAATTATATATTATTGCTTGGAAACGTCATCTCTCCCCACTCCCAATTACAATGAGGACTAAAGCTAGATCCATAGAGAAAAGGGAAGCCTCTGTTTCCCAGATTGCAACTAAATCTATAAGTGGAGAGGGGCTGAAAATATCGTTCCTGGCACTTGAATGTTGCTGGCTCTGGTTGCATTATACTAGAGCTCCCCACTATGGGCATGGAAGCACCAGTAAGTTTTCTCATTTCAACAGAAGATTTGAGAAAGTTTCTTATAACGGATTTTCTAGCTGTGGTGCAGGCCAGATTTTCTCCCAGTCTCACAATAGACATACACCCAGTGATGGCTGTCTCAGCCATAAGCCTTGATTTGCAGCCTGTAGTTTAGATGGGCTATCTAGCAATAATTATGGTTTGAGCATTGGCCTATGACCCTGAAGACCATGGTTTGCTTCCCCACATGGCCATGGAAACCCACTGGATGACCCTGAAAACATCACATACTCTCAGCTCCAGAAAACCTTGAGATAGGTTCACCTTAGGGTCACCATAAGCCAGAAATGAAGGCAAACATCAACAACAACCCAGTGGCTGTTGGCTACCTGGCATCGTACACAGAGGGCTTCTGTCTGAAATTTGAAGAAGACACTTAGGCTCTTTTCGCATGCCAGTCATGTTGCAAAATAGCCTCAGCAGCTTCATGCGATTGCGAAGACCATTTCACATGACATTCTCACAATCATGCGATGCTCCCAAGGCCAGTAGGTGGCGATCACACATTATATCATTTTTGGCTTGTTGCCGAAAATGATGCGCAATAGCGCTCCCTCCTTAGCCCCACACGCACTTACCTTGCATGTGGAAGCTCTGGAGGCATGACCATCGTGCTTCCTCCCCCTGCACAGCCTGGGAAAGTAACCAGTTGCACTGCGGAACGAAGGGGCGGAGTTCTCATGCTTCCTTCCAGCCAGCACGGAGCTGGTGCGGAAGAGAAGTGGAGGGGACGCAAGTGCCCCTTGGAAGAGGCTTCTTGTGGATCCCCTCGCACCAACGCTGGAAAAAGGTAAGGTGTGAAAAGGGCCTTAGAAACTGATGTTTAACCTGAACACAGCAAGTAACTTCCAACATGACCTCTTTCTAAAATACATTAAGTTTAGTCCTTATATCATCTGGTGCTCAAGACACCATATATTTGGGCAACTTCCCTAGGCTTTCAGTAGAAATGGAAAAATTAGGCACATTTAGTTAATTGTTAATAGACTTTGAAAAATTCAACTCAATTATGTTTAAATTGGAAGAGAGATATTTAAACTATTTACATTAATTTTAGATTCACATTTAAATTAACATCACATTATTATGCTGGAATCCTTATCAGAATGCAAATTAAAAAGTCTGGGCTCAGCAGTATTACATGCAAAAAGGACCAGGAGGTTATTGTTGGTCATAGAACATGAACTAACAGTGTGATACTGTAGGGAAAAAAAGGTAAATGCTATTTTACGAGTATGTTGCATAAATAGAAATATAGTTTCCTAGTTGAGGGAAGTAGTAGTCTTACTATATTTTGTGTTGGCCTCATCTGGAGTATTGCATTCAGTTCTGGGGGCCTCATTTTAAGTAGAATATAGACAAGTTGGAGCAAGTTCAGAGAAGGATAGCAAGAATGATAAGAGGTACGGAGAACAAAACATATGAGAAAATGTTGAAGGAGCTGGGTATGTTCAGCTTGGTGAAAAGAAGACTGAGGAGTGACATGATTGCACTCTCAGAATACCTCCAGGGCTATCATAGAGAAGAGGGGGCAGGTCTGTCCTCTCCTGCCACAGAGGGTAGGGCCAGTTCTAACTGTTTGAAGATACAAGTACGGTAGATTTTGATTGAACATTAGAAGGAATTTCTTGACAGTAAAAGGTAGTGGGGTCTTCTTCTCTAGGTATCTTTAAAAGATGCTGGACAGCTACCTGCTGGGGATGCTGTAACTGGATTGAGCAGAGAGTTGGACCAGATGGCCTCTGAGGCCCCTACCAATTCCATGATTCTATGACTGCATGACTCTATAACAAGACCTGGGAAACATTTCACAGACAAAGATGAGTAGTCATCAAAGACCTTCTGGCTTTGGAAAATATTACTAAAATTACATCTTCCAAGTTCTTTTGCAACTCTGATTCTGATAAGAGTATAAGTAAGCAACCAATTTAGACATATATAACATGCAATGCAAATCTTTGGGGATTTGATGATGCCATATTTAAATTTAATGGGATTTTAAATACAGGGAGACTGCTCTACATTGCAGCTTTGCTTAAGACATTGCACTCAGGTCAGTGCAGCTACTTCTCTGTGTCCCAAGCGAGCTGTGGTGTTACTCTGCTCATGAGCTGCCAGATGAACTGCCCACCATGAAAAAAGATACCATTTTACTAATCACAGCAAAACATTAACAAAGGTGTAACAGAGACAGAGACATTGCCAGTAATAGGCAATTGAAAGAACACCGGTATTGCAAAGAACCCTAGAACAGAGGAAAATAGGACAGCGTCATGTAGGCTGCCATGGAGGAGTTAGGACAGGATCTAATAAGATAAATAATAATGGTGTGTCATAAAGATTTCACTTGCCTAGTGTGTCATTTCCTTATTGCCTCTCATCCAGGACTTCCTTGTCTATTTCTCTCTTGTTTAAACCAACAAGATATTTCTCGGGTTAAAAAAAAGACTCATTTATAGATTTTGTAATGGTACAGTATCACACATTCAGAAGTTGAATCAGAATGCTCTTGGTAATGTAAAACATTCAAAGAATGTTGCGTGAAAAGCAAAAAAGTAAAATATCTTCAAAGCACAGCACACATATGTGCAATTCTCACAAAAGCCGTTTAAAGTTAGAGAGAACAGAGTGACCTGTGATCTAAGCAGGATGCGGGAAACAACTGCCCTAAAAATGAGAGATGTTTGTAAAAGGAGAGGTAAATCCATGGGGAACCTGCTGCTACTGCTGGTCCATCAAAAGCTGAGCAGGTATAAAACAACACAAATCGTTTGTTTTCCATGACTAATTCCAAAGAGGATGTTGTTTTAATTCATTTGGTTTTCAACCCTGTGTGTGTGTGTGTGTGTGTTTGTGTTTGTTTAAAGCCCAAATGAAAAGTTTGTAATTGGGGGCTAAATCTAATGTGAGTCCCTACTCAGTAGAGTACACTCATGAGTGAATGTATTTGTCATTCACAATTGACTGAAGTCCCATGTACATCAGGGCATCCACTCCAGATTGAATTTATTCCTTTGATTATACACTTCAAATGCAAAAATGATCACTCCCACCCTGACTGAGTGTTTTGGAAGTTGTAGTCCCAAAATTTCCCCAGTCTGTGTACCAGACATGGCAGCCTTTCCTTTTGACCCAGGGAGAGAAAGAATCAAAACTCATGAGGCTAAATATTGTGCCAATTTAACCCCAACACAGATAGAAGGAGTCCTACCAGTCCCCTGCAATTCCCTGGATCATGCCAACAGGGAAGAGGATTGTTCATTTGTTTAGCTTTGCTGTTGTGTGCTGCTTCACCATAAGCCACTTTTTAAAGTGGGAGAAAAAGTGCCCTAACTTTTCTCATCATAGGTGCTTTTATACCATTGTTGTGTGTGCACAAATGTACCCACTCATACAAGCAGTCATTTGCATCCTCTTTTGTGGAAGCCAGATGTATATTGCTTTTGTAAAAACACAATCTGCATTAGAGCTTGCACATCTGCAGACCCATTTACATTGCTGAAAAATTTACTTAAAAGCTGGATGTTTAAGAGACCCTGGGAACTGGAAGATGCTACACCTTTTTCTAACTACACTGTTCTTAATCTGATGTTCCACAATACTACTGTAAATTGGAAGTACTTGGCCTTCCTTGGCTGTAATGCTTTCTGGTAGTTTGTGCAATATCTATAAACCCCAGCTAGCAGCTAGTTCATAATGTCCTGCTTCATCTTGAAATCTCCACATCTGAGAAGAAAATGGAGTTGTTGCTTCATACACTGAAAGAGACTTTTGATCTGCCTATATGTAAATACTAATCCCAGGAAAATCTTCTGAAGGAAATACCAAAATTGTAAAGGAACCAGAATGTTCCCCCAGGGGAAGGCTAATTAGAGGGCCTGTGTTCTCTCTGCTTTGTGGGAAATCTCCTGATACAGGAAATTGCCTAACCATGACCAAGTCTGAAACTACTAGAGGAACCAGATCCCAATAGAGTTCCTGGTTACTTCTTACTCCTCACTTGGAAATGAAACCAATATACTGGAGTGTGTTGTAAAGTGCCATGGGTCTCGTGTCAGGACAAAAATGGGGATGAGTGGAGTTAATGAATTACTGAACAAACCAAACTAATGAAATAAAATATAGGTATGTGAATGGGATTCAGTTAGTCCTTAACCAAAAAAAGGTTCAGGCAGTAAAACAGTGCTAAAGGAGGGGGATCATATTTTTTTTAAGGGCTTCTCTTTAAGCAGATAATACCACCAGACTGGCTGTATTTCCTAGTTTGCTTTGTTACAATTGTCATCTTTCCTAATCTTTCCCTGAACTCACACTTTCTCCCAACCTCCCTCATCCCAGTTAGCCAAATCCCCAATCAATACCAGCCTCCTTGCAGATGGTGAAAAATAATAGCACTATTACAGTGCAGTGTGATAGGGCCATAGGTGAAGAAGCTTTAAAGCCTGTGCAACTCCACTCATTCACAGCTGGTACCATGTGCAATGCTGGTACACTAGCCTTGGTGGGAGTTAGGAAAAGAGATTCTAGGAGCATATCAATATGCCCATTGTGCCATCTGGAACAAGGGAGGGACCAGAGTCCAGAAGTGCAACTCATAAACCTTCTTGTTGCTAGTGGCAGCAGCACTGGGCAGCACAGGATGGGAAAGAGGGACACTTACTCAAGGACTGGTAATGAGTCTTCCACTAGCACTCTAGGGCTTGGAAAAATTCTCTACATCTGATGTGTGCTGTAGGATGAGAACCTTAGAGGGAATGATGGCAGCAGCTATTAGATGCATTTTGCCACCTGTCTGTCCAATAGAAAAAAAAAGTCTCCCTCTTCCTCTTCTTGATTGCCATATTATCTGGTTCTCCCCAGATTCTTCCTCCATTTCTTACTTGAATTGGTCTCATGTCTTCTTCCATAATCAATAAGCTGATTGGAGCCTACACATATGGATCCAAATGTGCATTGGTTTCATGTGTTCAATCCTTACCTTCCATTTTTCTGGGTATGGTCCAGGGTGGTCTTGTTAAATGTGAATCAGCTTTTCTCAAAAAGATAAAATGAAAGCACTGAGTTGATCATGATGTTTCCTCATACATTCCTTTTTTAACAATTTTGGAGTGCTGGACACATTGATATTTCATTTTAAAACTGCATTGGAAATCTAATAAATTCTCCTACAAATAACTACTAGTTATAATAATACTAATTGTTACTAATTTCAAGGTAGAAGCCAAATATCAAAGAAAAAGTCATTTCCCTCCTTGTTTCAGATGATTTACTGCAAACACCACTTAACATGAGCCAAACATGCATCTAAAGCATACTGGGTAATTGTAGCTTATTCTTCTATATTCACAGAGTTTTTAATAAATGTATATGCCATAATTAAGACACAATTGAAGATATCTGTTTTTCCACGATTAGGTAAAGAATTAATTGTATGATCAACTAAGAAGAAGACTGTAGTTATTATCTATGCGAATCCTAATCTGTCACTGGAATTGGTGTTTGATGAGAAAGAAGGCAGGTATGGGGGGTGTTCAGACTAACAAATGTAGGGTTAAAGTTTTAGTGGTAGGGGTTTATGCCCCCACTGAAAACAAATATATATTTTAAAAGAAGCTAATGGATAAACTGTTAAGTTATTCAAGCGAGCAAGTGGATGCTTCTCAGAGACTTGGAACAGAGTTATAACTCCACAATTAGACGGATTTTTCTGATAAAAAATTTCAGACAAGACAAACTGCCTACTTTTTTGATAGGCTGATTACCTTGGGGGTATAGATGCTTGGAGATTTAAGTATGGTAATGTCAAAGACTTTTTTTCGCTTGAAACCTCCACCCACCCACTTTTTGCCTTCAATCCCTGCTGTCTTTCTTTATTTGCTTGCCTCTTTTCCTTCCTTTCCTCTTTTGCCTGCCTCAGGGCCTTTCTGCACAATACTGTTATAGTGCTGTTATTCCACTTTCAACATCCTGGTTGAAAGTTTAGGGACGATCAGTCTTCTCTCCTGATAAAGAAGCCATTTCTGATAGTAGACTAGACAGCAATTTACTGGAAACAAGTGGACTGAGAGAGAGGCCATTTCTGCACGCGGAGAGGGAATCGCTCCCTGCCACTACTCACTGGATCTTCTTTGGGTCTGGTCCAGTCCGGGGTGAGGAGGAGCAGTGCATGATCGCAGATCCGCACTGCTCCAGCGTCCAAAATGGTGGCTTTCGGTTGGTCGTGCATCACGACCAACCGCTGAAGCTCACTAGCCTAAAACCCGCCCTCCGCAGAACGCAGGCTTGCATTGGTGCAAGCCTGAGAATCTGCATTGGAGAGCAGGCACGCAATGGCGTGCCCTGACATTTTGAAAAAACCTGAAAAATCAGGTTTTTCAAAAACACGCTGGAGGACCACTTGGGGTCACTCCAGAGCGGACTGAGGTGCAGATCTACGCTAAGTAGTCTGGACCCAGTCTGCTCCAAGGTGCAGACGTCCTCCGTGGAGGACACAGTGCACTGTTTTTCTTAACCCGTGTGGAAATGGCCAGAGAGAGAAAGGGCAAACGCTGGCTGGCTGGCTGGCTGGCTGGCTGTCAGCTCCACTGCTACTCAGTTGCTGAGCCTGCCTCCTCTCTGCAGCAGAGCAGCCACATGACAGGCAATGTGCAGGCCCAGTCAGCTAGCCAGACTGCCTCCTTTTGCCTTGGTTTCTGTCACATGGTCACTCCATTGTGGGGGAGGAGACAGGCTGAGCAGCCTTCCAGCCTTTCACAGACCCCGTGTGAAGGAATCACAGATGCCTGGATCCCAGGTTAAGAACCACTGGTATAAGTAATTTATGTAAGTAATGCAGATATTTGATATGTACATCTGAGAGATGATTTGCTATGCCATCTCAAACATCTTCCATAATTGTCCTGGTTGACTGCATATCTCTTGGCAGTTCTTGTCCTCTCAGTAAGTTCGAGAAAATTAATATGACCCCAACCTGCAAGAGCACTCAAAGTGACACATCCGACAAAGTCATGCAGTTCAATCAGGGTGACAAGTACATTCTGTGTCCAACTGACGCTGTGGGGGCCTTTTCGTACTACACTGTTATAGCTCTAGTGTTCCACTTTCAACATCCTGTGGAATTCTGGGGTTGGAGTTTACGGAGGCCAAAGAGCTCTCTGGCTGAGAGTCTGTAAATGCCCCTCCCTAAACTGCAAACCCCAGGATTCCACAGAATGTTGAAAGTAGAATAATAGCATTATAACAGCGTAGGACAGAAAGACCCTAAGTTTCCTTATGAAATCTTGTGTGACTCTTTGTTTCACAGAAAAAATTCTTTGGTCTTGTTTGGTTTTCTAATAGAAGGTGGTTGCTCTCAGTAGCACTGCAAGTTTATAAAGCAAAGATTGTGGCTCATTTGGGAGGAAAATAACCATGCCAGTTTCAGTATTTTTTTTCCCTTCATCAGTGCCATGTTGAAGAATTGGGAGGGCTTTGGATCTAAAATATTCCCTCACCTCAGTATGCCCCACTCCTTCTCTTGTCAGAACAGGAATGTTCTAAGGCAGACATCCTTTTCCATCTGGGAACCTCCACCTGCAAATCTCTCTCCCTGCGTTCCCCTAGAGAGGGAGTCCACAGCCTGCTAAGCCCCCACTTACTTTCACAGGGATTGTAGAACTTCAGCCCTACTTGTTTTACAAGTCAAACATTTCCTTGCCCAAAATGTGTTGATTATTTTTTGTTTGCCCTTTGGCAATGGCTGGTTTACAGGATTGTAGGGAAGGAGCAGTTTAACAATGTATGTCCTCAACAATTTTGTCAAGCAGCCAAGCCTGATCAGTTAAATAGCAAAATCATTTTCATTTAATGACTCCTGATTGAATGGAATTATTTAGAGGAAAACATTTGGGGGTTGACTGCCATTATGAACTAAAGGCAGAATGCAAGTAACATTTGGAACAGAGAAAGCTGTCTTGCACTGAGTCAGATCATTGGTCTACTTAGCACAATATGGTCAGCAGCAGTCATCCTCTGTGGTTTCAGGCAGGAATGTCTCCTAGATCTGCTTGGAGGTTCCCTGTGATCCATGACCAAATAGAAACCATGCTTGACCCTGCTTAACTTTCCAGATCAGACCAGATTGAATGTGTTCAGGATGGTGCAGTGATGTATCATAAAAACAACCAACCGTCAGTCTTTTTTATGCAGTCATAGACTCAAGCATTAAAACCAAAATATTGACATTGTTGGTTATTCCTTTTGAGCAAAATTTCCATTTAGCTGGTTTAGAATTTAACAGTGGTTACATCTTAACGTACACAGCATGCACCTACAGCCCTGATTGTTAATATCTATCTATAGAACACTTGATTTTCCCACCATTACAGGCTTTGATCCAAAGGTAATGTCCAGGCATGAACTTCACTGGTCTCATTAACAGTATGTATGGAATTGAAAGTCTCACTGGAATAAGAGTCTGTGGTTCCTAGAATAGAGAGCTTACAATATCTTATGATCTTTTGTTTTTTAAAGCCAATATCACCAAAAAATTGTGATCTGAAAGTAGTTTATAAACCATGTGAGGGGAGTAACTAAACTCCCTGCAGCGAGTGTTTCAGGCAGATGACTGTCCCCATCTGATAAGAAAAGAATGAGAGGCTATCATCACCTCTCCCAGAAAGCAGGTCTGACCACCACCACCTCCTCACCTTTGTTGTGCAATCAAAAAGGAACTAACCTACGAATGACACATTGTCTAAGCAAGCGTTATCTTGGAAATCTGAGCAGACTCACTTTTTAAAAAAAAAAAGTGCGTTGTTCCCACTGTATGACAAATACGGAAAATTTCTTTTTAGTGTCATGTAGACCTCTAATTCCAGCTATGTTCTTTGTCACATAGTGCCCTTTTCTGCTTACAACTTTTATTCCTCATAAACATATTGTGAACAGGAAGCACAGATCTGCTATGTTGCCTGTGGCTACAGTCTCAAGCTCATTTACTAGGTACTAGTCTCTGCTGGAAGAGCCACTGTGGTGTAGTGGTTTGGGCACTGGACTATAACCCTGGAGACCAGGTTTTAGTTTTCCACTCAGCCATGGAAACCCACTGGGTAATCTTGGGCACATAACACACTTCCAGCCTTCAGAAAACCCCATGATAAATTCCCCTTTGGGTGTCCATAAATCAGAAATGGCTTGAAGGCAAACAACAACAACAACAACAAAATCTCTATTGAGCATAGTGCAACCTAGGTATGAGTAAACATCACTAGCACTGCACTGTAAAAGTATTTATTTATTTGGTACTTACAGGCTTTGCTAGGGGTAAACCTATAAAGGCAGTTCCCCTTTCTCATTCACACTCACACACTTACTCACATTCACATAGATAATATATTATAACCAGAAAGCTGCAAACATGAAGACATCTAAACATATCATAACCAGATCAATTAAGTAATATCAGCAGGATATTATTAAATATAAAAACAAACTGTAGCACATAAAGTATTAAAATGTTAACAATGAAAGACAGAGCACTAAAATATCAATTAAAAGTAGTTCAATAAAAAATTTAAAATCTTCCAGGTAGGTATCTTCCTAGGGAGAAATTCTTCTAAGTCTCTGACCGTCAGTGTCTCTAACAGACATTATTCCTTGATGGCAGGCCTGCAGATGGGGTCTCAAAGGCCAATCTTATGATCCAGGCAAATTGTAAGGGTGCAGATGCTCTTTTAAAATGTTGTCACAAGTCATCCAGGGCAAGGGTGGTTAACAGGTGGCCTTCCAGATACATTGAACTGGATTTCTATTGTGAAATAGTCAGCATGGCCAGCAATTAATGGATAATAATAGCTGCAATTTAACGACAGCTAGTAGGCCATAACATTCCCTAAAAGGGTATTACCAGCACTCTAAATAGGACCTTGAAGCAATTAACAGCTAGTACAGCTGAAATAAAACAGATGCTACATGTTTCAATCACTTGGGGCCTTTCAATCACTTGTTGTGGCTGCATCCTATGGAATATTGGGGGTTGTGATTTGATGAAACACCTGCAAACCCTCCAAAAGTCCAAATTATCTTCTGTTGTCCTGCTTTTTTAGCTGCTTTTAAAATATTTCAGTTTCTCACTTTCCCATTTATGTTGGTTGTTGCAAAATGAGTTCAAAGTGCAAAGAAGGGGGAGGAATCTCAGGACAAAACAAACTGCTGCCCTATCTTCTAGGCTGTATATTCTTCTGCATTTATAACTCTTGCCACCTTGGCCATACATACCAGGTTTTCACTAGTGAAATGCTGGAGGATATGCACTTGGCTGAGAATTTTAAATCTGTTGAGGGCTTTCACGTTGTTTCTGACTTATGGAAACCCTAAGATGAATCTATCATGGGGTTTTCTTGGCAAGATTTGTTCAGAAGGAGTTCAACTTTGCTTTCCTCTGAGGCTGAGAGAGTGTGACTTACCCAAGGTTACCAAGTGAGTTTCAATTATGGAGCAGAGATTCAAACCCTGGTCTCCAGAATCATAGTCCCACTCAAATGGCTACACCATGCTGGCTCTCAGATAATTTTAAATACCACTTTGAAAATGGCAAATACAAAGATTCCACAGCACAGACCCCTGGCAGTTAATGTAGAATCATCGTGCTATAACTATATAGTGTGAAAGGGCCCCTGGTCTCCAGTCCAGCATGATGCAGCAATCTGAAATTTCTGCACCATCTTCAAAGACAGACCCATGGAGATCTCATTACAGTATTGTACATTAGTCTGGATGCAACTAAGGCACACATGACTGGCAAATTTCACTTTTTGTGCACAGAGTCATTGCAGGAAAACCAATCTAAGGTAACAAAATGTACTCTAGCCACCTGCAACAGCTGTACTTTTTTGGACAGCAGCAGGTCCAGCAGAACTGCCCTGATACAAACTTGGTATTCAGGTGGAATGGAAACCTGTTAGAGCCAGCTGCACACTTCCATTCAATCCAACAGATTTCTTCTAGAAGACTCTAGTCTTCTCTACATCAAGTTCAAGCCTGTAAATTTATTAGATAATGTGGTGTTTGGTTTCCATACTTTGTCAGCCATAATTATGATGTTCCTCTGAAGTCCATGCATTTTTATGGAATGGTATCCTCTCTGTCCCAAACTGAAAGAAGCAAGACATATTGTGGCTTAAATAATTGTTATGGTCAGCTTTTAAAAAACTATTAATTTTAAAGTGTATGATATGTATTTTTATGTACTTGCTTCATCTATTTGACAATTGTATAATGATATTTTAGCCAAACTCATGCAAAGCTTTTCCCAGCAGTTTTTCAAAAATATAAACAGGATGGGAAATGAGAGAGAATCCTCAGTTATTCCAAAACCAACGGCTATGGGTGAAAATAGTTTAGCCAGGATGGCTTTGCTATGAAGCCACACCCACTTGTCAGGGCATTTGACATATGAGTAATGTAGGCTGATTCTGAGAGCCAGCATGGTGTAGTGGTTTGAGTGTTGCACTAGGACTCTAGGAGACTTGTGTTCAAATCCCCTCTAGGGCATACAGACCCACTGGGTGATCTTGGGCAAGTCATGGTCTCCCACTTTTAGAAGAAGGTAAAAGCAACCCTCTTCTGAATAAATGTTGCCAACAAAATCTCATGATCCTAAGTCAGAGTCAAATCGAAGGTACATAACAACAAGAACAGTTGTCCCTCAGCATCATCTTTTGGGTCCATTCTTCCACTGTAGCATCATGCCTGCAAGTCCCAATGCCATCAGGTGGCCCAGAAGAACACTATGATCACTAGTATCACAAGCACTCAGAAGTCCTAGATCATCAATTATATTGTACTCCTACCATCCATTTCCTGCCAGATGTTATCCAACAGAACAAAATTTTTTACAGTGCCATAAAAATGTGGGTTAGAAACCATATAAGAATGGGTCCAAGATAACCTGGAGTTGCAAAGCCACTATTTAAGTATCTATTTCAAAAAGGTAAATAAGATACCTCGTGAAATCTGCTCAAGTTTATTGGCTTCTTTTCAACAATGATCTAACTGCCATCTTATTAAAAGCCACAGAAACTGTTTGTTCTCTCAAAAAGGCATTACCCAGGTTCAGACATTCCCCTTCCCATTCTGAAAGACCACCTGAAGTAGGGGTTCACATAGTCTACCCACCACATCTCATTGTTGTTTCTGTAGGCAGCAGCCATGCCCCCTGGCATTGGCATATTTAGCCAGTTGATGTAGGCGCTCATGGCACATGCTGATGTTCACATGCACATGCTCAGTGCAATAAAACATTAATTTAAAACAATTAAACACTTTCAACGCATTTTACATATTAAAAAATACAGCACACCTATTGAACGTTCTGCTGCCCCAGCCAGTTAAGAGCTGAAGGGTGTGTCTTTCCTGCTGATGAAGCAAGAGCAGAGAGGGGAACAACAAAGCCTAGCTTGGGAGGCTTTGCTCCCGGGAAGGTGCTCTCTTGTGTCCTCACCAGTCTAGCCTGTCAGGCTGGTGTGATGGAGGATGCCCTCCTCTAAAGATCATTAGGCTCAGGCAGGCTCACATGGGTGATAGAATAATTTAAGAAAGAAGCCACAGCAGGAGGAGGCATTGAGAGTGATAATGAAAAAGTAGCAGCTGAAGAAACAATAGATGGGGCAGAAGTGACATCAAACAAGAATGCAGGGAAGCATAGCCAATGAATACCAGGTGCTGTAGGCTATATTTCAGAGGAAGGAACTTGCAAAACCACTTCTGAGCATTCCATAAGTCGACAGGTGACCTGAAGGCATGTGCGTGTGCACACACACACACACAACTCCAGCCCCCCACCCAAGAAGATGTGTCAAGTGACAAGTTAGCTCACAGCCCCTCTACTGGGCTGTGGCAGGTAAACAAGGTGATAAAGCTTGTAAGTGTTGTTATTACCTGTTGTAACAGTGTAACAGCAAGTCAGAGAATGAGATATATAACCAAACAGGAGTTGGACACTTCCTTCCTTTTCTTTCATGGAGTTCATCTTGCTCCCTAAGGAGAGGGGACATGATAGCCATGTTTAAATATTTGAAGGGATGCCATGTAGAGGAAGGAGAGGGCTTGTTTTCTGCTGCTCCAGAGACCAGGACAAGGAGCAATGGATTCAAGCTGCAGGAAAGGAGATTCCACCTGAACCTCAGGAAGAACTTCCTGACGGTCAGGGCTGTCCGGCAGTGGAATATGCTGCCTCGGAGTGTAGTGGAGTCTCCTTCCTTGGAGGTTTTTAAGCAGAGGCTTGATGGCCATCTTTTGGGATTGCTTTGAGGGTGTTCCTGCATGGCAGGGGGTTGGACTGGATGGCCTGGGTGGTCTCTTCCAACTCTAGATTTCTATGATTCTATGATTCTATGAGAGCAGCTTAAATGTTAGTGCTTCTTTAGAAGACTGTTTGCATTTCTAATAAAAAGTTAAGGGTTGCACTTCAGCTGACTGAAGCTCTTTTATTAAAGTGTAACATGCTGCATAAATTAGATACAGTTAGAATTAAGCATCACTGTGTTCAGTGGGGTGTGTGCCAAGATAACTAAGTGCAAGATGGTAGTCTTAACTGTAAGGTACCACTTGTTTGGTTTCTGATTGAGATCTTGTGTCTCTAATTCCCCAAACTGTTTTGTCCAGTACCTGTAACTTTTCCCTTACACTGTAACTTTTCCCTTACACTGCCCCAACCAGCCTATTCGTGTCTGGGATTTTATTTTCTCATAGGTAATACTTGTTAGAAAGATTTGAAATCCTGTGTCTCTAATTCCCCAAACTGTCTTGTCCAGTACTTGTAACTTTTCCCCGTATTCCCTAATCCAATCTGTATTCAGAGTTACTAACATAGAGAAGTTGGGTTTGTGAGGGGACTTGCTGCTAGGCCTCATCTCCATAGCCACCAGCCTATACAGAGTTCTCTGGCTGAGAATTCTAAAGGCCCCTCCCTGAACTGCCAACCCCAGGATTCCATAAAACCTTCATAGGCAGCCAATCATATGAGGTCTTCACCTGCCTGACACAGACAAACTGACAAACATTGACTTTTATATATTAGATAGAGTTCAATCCAAGGGTTATCTACTTTGGGTACAGATGTAAATAACAGAAAAGTTCTCTGCATGTGTGTACAACACACATATACAGAGACAAAGACATGGCTATAGATCACCTTTGGACATATCTAAACAGGTTGTCATGATATCCTATATGTCAGCATTTTCCACCACATGACATCATTCCATGGTGGGTGCATTTGAACCCACCAAAATGTTGATTCTTGATTAGGAGAATAGATGTATCTAATCTAAAGAAGGAAGCAGGAGCAGAAGGGGCGCAGTGGGAGTGATAACAGAGAAGTACCAGCTCAGGAAACAACAGCACTGAATGGAACCACAAGATTTAATATGTGCACTCCTTAAGTCATTTTTCAGGAGAAAGTTCCCCTGCTTCTAAAGAGCTACTTCTGACCAAAAGTAAAAAATGTTGAGGACAGTCCCTTTGAGCCTTGAACAAAGTATGAGAAATGAATATGAAAACAGGATCCAATGAAGACATTTAAAATGCTAAAAAGAGGGAGAGAAAGAACATAGTGAGATAGCCCCCCCATCCCTATTTTGAACATAAAGTTGCAGTTCCACCATTTCCACCACCTCCTGATTTTTACACTGCTTAATGTGATAGAATTCTGAAGAATTCGGAAAGCATGATCATTTTTGAGGCATTTGCACTGGTCTTAATCAAGTTAATGCCTAGCTGCTTTCTCCTCCTCCTCTCATGGACCAGCACAGCTACATTTTTTTTTTCCCGTTCTGGTAATTCCAACACTATGAACAATTTCTGATGATACTGTGGTAAATTGAATAACAGTTTACACTGACCCTTCACCTGCCACCAGCTGCCTGGAAGCATTTTCTCTTGGTCAATTGTCAGATCAGCAGTATCAAACACACTTATCCAGTGAACAGTTGGATCACTGGCCTTGAGAAACCAGCACTGCCGGAAGCAAATCATTATGGGCTTTGCTCTATTGTTACAGAGTTTTTCCATGACTGTGTCTCTCCCCCACACAAACAGGTATGATTTTCCTGCGTAAAGGTTATCGCACTCTGCAATAGTAAAACGGAATTTTACTAGAGGGAATGGCCATCCCAAGGGCTCCTTTCAGGTCTTAACATAAGGGGTGGAGCATTTTATCTTGCCCTCCAACCTTTGAGGGTGGAGACAAGATGTTGGAGTAGGCAGGAGCTAAGTATTTCCCCCAATAAATACAGGCAAAGCTCTCTTTCCCCAGCATATTTCAGACTGCTTCTTTGGCTGCTTAAACTTCACAAGAAATAATACTACAACCATGTTGGGGAAAAGGTCGATCTTCCTTGCTCTAGTTCTTATTCTGATTGTAAAAGGTAAGCAAAATGTGTTCTAGAAAGCATAGCTCAAGGCAATGTTTCTGTTGATATCATTATCACTATTGCTTTTATTAATTTATTTTTATGCCAACCTTTTTTAAAGAGATCTTGTGATAGAGAGTGGGATATAAATATTTAAATAAATAAATAAAGTCACTGTTAATATTTTGCAGTAGCTTGAAATCCATACTTTTCAAAGGTATGATTAAAATTGCAGGCCAATGCTATCTTACTGTATTAATTTTGTTGGTGCTGGAGCAACTTCACCACCAAAACTTTCATAATTCAAAATGTCACTGTGCTGCTGTTGTTGTTGTTATCATTATCACAACTATTATAATAAAGTGGAATGAGCAAAAGATAAGACTATGAACTGGCCAATTCCCAGTGGCCTACCTACTATCCACTGGTTGGTGAGATTCTTACCAAGAAATCTGAATGAAACATTTCTTGTGTTTCTAAACCAAGAAGTTTATTTAACAGATTAACGTACATTAATAGCTTGATGATACTCCATATGCACTCTTGCTTTGTAAATTTGAAATGTGCTGTGAACCACAGAATTTCTAGTGGAAGAACAAGGAGGACAGAAAATGCACATCATTATTTAGGTGCTTGATAGTCAATCACCGTGGGTATCTCACACACTTAATATTAACTATTTCTTATGTTCCAGAGGCATCTGTTGCCCCAGTGACCCAGGAACCAAGCAGTGAAACAAGCAAGGTGCCAACTATTGAGTCAAGCAAAGAACCCAGCAGTGGAGAAGAACCAAGTGTGGAACCAAGTGTGGAACCCAGTTTACAGCCAACTGAAGGCTTGAGTGGGGATGCAAGTGGAGAAGGGAGTGGAGAAGCAAGTGGAGAAGGGAGTGGGGAAGCAAGTGGAGAAGGGAGTGGGGAAGCAAGTGGAGAAGGGAGTGGGGAAGCAAGTGGAGAACTGAGTGGGGAAGCAAGTGGAGAAGGCAAACCAACCATTGAACCAAGCATAGAGTCAAGTGAAGAACCTACAGTAGTGGCAAGTGAAGAGCCAACTGAGGAGCCAAGCACAGAGCCAAGTGGTGAACCTGCATCAGAATTCAGCATAGAACCTGAAGACTTTTCAAATATACTGCCTACTGAAGAACCGCTTGGAGGTGTAACCAAAGAGACAAGCACAGAATCAGGCCTACAACCAGCTACAGAGGAAACAGAATTGTTCAGTAAGTTAATTATGCTATTGTTATTGCCTTGTTAGTAACAGCTTACCTCAAAACTGGTCTATATTTTGCTTGAGGATTGATATCATGGAGAATTTTCTACCTTCCACCTGCTGTACTAACTACGACTCACCAAATGAATTGAGATCATAACATGTTAAGTCAGCATCTGAGTCAATAATTTTTACTTGTAGGTTAGACAAACTCAATATAATATTCCCAGTTCATAGTGATAAATTGTAGAAGATTGTATATAAGATGATGGGAGAGACTCAACATCAGAATGCCACTCATTATGGCAACATATCAATAACATATCAGTCATCTCCTATTATACTTACAGAATGATGTGGACTGATGTGGTGAACAAAAGGATATGCACATTCTTTGCACCAGGAAGCATTTCCCATCTAGTACAGATTTCAAGTCATAATGAGACAGAAGGCAGAATTTTTCTAAATCCAGTTGTTAGTCCCATCCAAAGCAGACTCATTGAGTCAATGGGAACTTAGTAACATAACACTTAAAATAAGTTTCTGTTGATTCAGTGATTCTATTCTAACTGGGACTGGCAACAGGATTTAGGCTGGACTGGGAGTTCTGCAGCCCTTCAGCTCTCATTGTATTGTGACTCTCAAGCAGCCACTGCTAGCATTGCCAGTAATGAGGAAGGCTGGGACTGCAGTGCAATAAAATCAGAAGAGCCACAGAATTCCCACCACAGATATAACTACAGCCATACAGCACAATCCTATTTTTTCTCACCTGTGGCTCCCCACAAGTGGTGGAGTAAGGTGGCGATGATGGGGCCAAGAAGGGAACATTGTACAAAGAATCTCTCAATGGATTTCCTACTTCAAACAACAGCTCATTTCCTAAGAAGGCTCTGAGGACCATATTTTGCCATTTCTGTATAAGCGGGGGTGGGGGGAAGCCTGAGGAGGGAAAAGGGCCTGTTTAAAGAAGTCCTTCATTGGCTTAAAATGGATGAGAGAGGGTCCAAAACTGCAGACAAATGGCAAGGACAACACTCCTCCCATCTTTCTGGTTTCTGGGGCATGCATGATCACTGATTTAGTAAGGCAAAATATTTTTTTTCAGTATGTTTGGGGGTGTTGCGCTCCGAATAAGGGCAAAAACAGCTCCAGACCACAGAAATTGCCCATCCTTCCAATATTGTGAAAAATGCAGAAATTCAGGATGCTTTTCAACATATAATGGAGATTTTAAAAAATTCTTTTAACAACAATCTACAGCTATTTAATAACAAATTATTCTTTTCAGAAAACTATATTTACACTGAGAAGTTAGAGCTGCCAATTTCATTCTGGGGATGAGGAGACTACATATCCAAGAGCGCTCCCCCTTTTTTTTCTTGGAGGCATTCTTGTGCCTCTAACAAATTCAAGACAAGTAGACATTTTACAGATGCAGATTTTCCTAACTTTCATCTGCTTGCAAATACCAAAGGCCCTATTGCTCACTTCTGAATTTTGCAACTGATAAACATATGGAGGGGGATCTTGTCAGAAAAATTAACAAAAATGGCAACACAAATAATAGGTAACACCATTTGTGTTGCCATCGTTGTTACTTTTCTTAACAAGACCCCCCCCCGCATACATTTACCCTACTTACTCACCATAGCACATCAGAAGTAATAGCAATGAAAAATAATGAGATGTCATCCTGTCTAACCTAGAGGTTAAAAGTATCAATGTAATAAAAGCATGGACCCCCAAAAAACTCACTTCTGAAACTCTTAATAGCAATTTTTTCTGTACCTAACTCCAAATGTTGTCCAACACATTCACACTCAGTATAGTAAAACCTTCTTAATCATAATAAATATAAATACCACAGGGATATTTTGTGATAGATAAATCTAAATATCCCAAGGATATTTCTGGATAGATAATTAAACTCTACATAGTACTGAGTCACATTTTGGATGAGAAATTATTGAATTTGCAGAATGAATTGAGTTTGGAAACTGGGCAGTTTCTTTTCCACTGTAATGATTTAGTTTGCAATCTTGCCTCTCCTTGCTCTATAGCTTTGTTTCATATGTTTGTATTTAGAATAAAAAGAAAAGGAATCTAGAAAGAGGAGCGGCACTGAAGTTTTCCTGATGATTTTGACTTGATTGAAGCAGCTCTCCAGCAGATGGAAATACCAAGAGTCTCTGTAGTTTCAGAACTAACAAGGCTTAAAGTTAATTGGCTGGTTTCAGTGAAATTTAAATCAACACTTGTTTCCCTGTATTTCGCTTTGTTATTTATTAAACTGTAACATAACAGAAAGTGCACAGTTGGACTGTATTATTTCTATTGCATTAATTCTCTTCTCACTTCCACCTCCCAAACTTTGACAGCAGTTTACTCTCTGTAAAGGTAGATAAGACGTGTGCCCCCTGCTTTAGCCAACTGTTAAAAAATGGAATGTTATTCTCATTCATAATTCACTTTGTGTATTACAATAATCCATTTGTATTTCTCCTTTGCCTTTAGTCAGATCCTAACAATATATACTGAAGATAAAGTTCCATTTATTATAAAATTTTATTTTTAAATGAACAGGGAATTGAGAAATACAAGATACTTATATCAACATCTATATTTAGATATTGATGTATTTGGTGACTGTATAACCTGTATAAATAATAACTTGGAAGTAAGCCCCACTGTTTTTAACAAGAATCTCATGCAAGTATGGTTAGAGTTGCAACATCTATTCAAGTCTCTCATTAACTGTTTTGACAATTCCCAATAAGCCAAAGACATTGGTGGTATGTTGTTCAAAGCACTCCAGTTTTTGCAGGATACATATAGATATCTCCCTTTAAATAGAAGGTACAAATGGTGAATTACTCCTTAACCACACAGAAAGCTGACATTTGGTACATACAAAGCACACTGATTCCTCAAAAAAGCATGGGAACAGAGTATTTTTGAAAATCTAATAACCAAAATGCGGGGCACAAGAATACAGGCCAAAGCATTATGTATGCCTGCCTTGGTTGACTTCCATTGCCTCTTCAGTCTTGGATAAGAAAGAGTGGGCAAAACCAATCATATGAAAAGCATGCGGTAGAATTTGCACAATGCAAACTTCATTCACCAGGGTGTGCTTGATAAACAGCCACACACAAAAATAAAGACCTGACAAAATTCAGAGGTACTCTTATTTGCAGAGTCTGCTCTGTCTCTCTTTCGTCCATGCATATGTACTAACACATACACTTAGATAAAACTGCATTGTTACTGCTAGAGTTATAGTTATTCCATTTTATGCAGAATATTTTTCTTCCTTTAATAATCCCAAAGCAAGGCAGTTTTTTTTTGTCCCCAGCAGGTGAACTTTCCTCCTCTCAAGAGTTCGTAATGATAGAGTTCTGCCACAGATAATAATATCACATTCAGTACCATGTTTTCTATCAAATACTAAAAGCTGGCCACTTTTATTTGAAGAAATGAAAACCCGTTTCTTCTTTAACTTTAGCGCAAACAGCACCAGTTGAAGGTGCTGATTTCAGAAGCATGTGAGAAGGGGAGCCCTTGTGTTGCCTAACAAGGTTTCGGTGAAAGAATTCCTCAGATAACCTTCAGCCCTGAATTGCCCTCCGCTGCTGCAGGTAAGCCTTTGTGGAATGTCTCTGAGCCTGAAATGATCATAGTGAGAGCATTACAGACCAAGAGACAGCCACTGGCCAAGTGCTGAACAAAGAGCCTCCAGGGTCTCTTCTCCTTTGCAAACATGCCACTTAAGATTGTGCAATTCAATAGCAGAAAGTGAGCTGCAAAGTGAATGGGAAGTCAAGTTTCTACAGGAGAAACATGGAGTGGTTTTGGTAAAGAGCCCTTGACCTGAGTGGATGATGGCCAAACAAAAGAAGTGTCAAAAGCTGGCTGCATTTGCATGTCCTTTGTGTGAGGAAGAATGCCTTGAATAAATCAGATACCACATTTTAGAGTCAGCAGAGACAGGAATTAGGCTTTCTGAGTGAAGTGCAGGATAGACTGAAGGCCCTCCAGGATTTTTACCCACATTCTATTCAGCCTTTTTTTTTTTTTAACTGTGTTAGGCCCATAATCCTGCATAAATTTCACCTCTCTAAAATTCAAGTTAGTTTAGTACGAAGAAACAGGCTAACTCCATGCAGCAGTGCCACATCTGAGTGCACTTTTCAACTTTTTTTTCACAAATAGAAGAAAAGAGAATAAGTAAAATATAGTAAGTACTACAGCCAGTCCAGTCCTTACAACTGGCATAACCTTAAAACAAATTACTGTTGAATCATGGATTCTGACTGTTGAATCATAGGAAGCTGCTTTATATCATGATACACCACTGGCTCACCTATACTAATACTGTCAACTGTAACAGATCTTCCAGGATTTCAGGCAGGATTTTTTCCTAGTGTTACCGAGAGATCCCTGGTATTGCCGAAAGGCTTCTCATCTGAACACAGGGCCAATTTTGTTTACCTTTCAAATTCAGTGTCAGATGTGTTCAGGGTAGTATGTTGCATGAGGGAGAGAGACTATGTTTGACACCAATCTGAATGCATAGAGTCTCTACATTTTCTATTTAAAAATGCATGTTTATGTGTACACAGATACACCATGTTTCAAAGCCTCATGAATATCAAAAGCAGTTTGCCAGTTCATAAGCAAGAAGACTCCTAATATTGCAATCCTAAACCTGTTTGCTGGGAAGTAAGTTCCACTAGGTTGAATGGAACTTACCCCAAGATACAGTGCAGTGCAAAAGACTGCATCCTAACTCACTAGATAAGAACATCCAAAGATCAAAGATCCAAAGAAGTGGGCATTAAGCACTAAGCATGACTTGCCATCCTCCCTCCCATGTGTATCACAGGTTTCCCCCACCTATCTGACAGGTTAGGGACCAGACCACTGTCAGAAAATGGAATTAGTTGAAAAGCAGAACCCATGTACTGTATCATATGGTGCAGGAAGGACTTATAGAGGCTCCCTTGCTACCAACTGTGCACACACTGCAAAATCTCTTAGCCAGCTCAGTGCTTCCCCCTGCCCCCAGGTCACTTTACAGCAGTACACATGTGTGAGCAATTCCAAGCCAGCCTCCATTGTCAACAAGAATTGATGAAAGAGTAGAACCTCTCTTTGATTATTAGAACTTGTCCTTAATTTGGAAGTGTCAAAAGAGCGAGTCATCAGATAACAGGGCATCAAAAGGCAGCGGCTTCCTATATGTGTTGTTGTGTACCTTCAAGTCATTCCCAGCTTATGGCAACCCTAATGGCAAGATTTCTTAGAGGGTGGTTTCTTTTGCCTTCCTCTGAGACTGAGAAAATGACTTACCCAAGGACACCCAGTGGGTTTCCATGGCCGAGTGGGGTTCACACCCTGGTCTCCAGACACATAGCCCTATACCCCAGCATTATTATCTCCAGCCTCCACACGCCTTAGTTCTCCACTTCATCTGCCAAACAAATTGGGCAAAGCACTGCAGTTTCCGTAACTCTTTCCACTCTCAGAAAAAGTGCTTTATAAATATTGTCTTTTTTCATATATATTCTGTTAAGTTCTCTATTCAGGTCTTTGAAAATGCAGATAGGGAGTACTGAAAGCACGTTTACAGGAAACACTTTCTTCCTTTCCAGAATGGGAAACCAAACATGACTTGTGGAACATGCATGAAAGGGCAGAACATAAAATTAAAATAATTTAAAAGCTTTCAGAATAATTCAGTTGCCTGAGAGGAATGAAGATGCACTGGAGGACCATCTGCACTGGCAGAGGGCACAACACACACTCCTAAGTGATCCCCCCATCCCACACCCATGGAAAGTTCCACTGGTATAAGGCTACCACCAGCAGCATTGCTACTGGTGTTAAGCCCCAACAGAGGGCATTTTACACATAGGGTGGAGGCAACTTTGAAGCCAAAGTCCCTTCAATGGTCCAAGAGGTGATGGAATGTGATCCTAATTAAGCCAGGCTAGAATTAGTCCCCATTTCCAGTGGTTTCAATAGGGGGAAATTCCAATCAAGAGAAATATGCTGGGCTAAAAAAAAAAAAGCCTTGAAATTCTGCTTTTCTTTCTCTCATCCTGGCAAGGATGAATTGACCCAGCTTTAGAAAGGGAGGCAAAGCACCACTCTTTGGGAGGCAAAGCACCACTCTTGCTCCTCAACAATGCCCATTAGGATTGCTTTCTTTGGACCACTTCATACTACATCATTATAATACTATGATTCCACTTTAACTCTCCTGGCAACATTCTATGTAATCTTGGGGCTTGTAGTTTGGTGAAGCACTAGAGTTTTCTGGCTGAGGATTCACAATCTTCCTCCCTAAATTGAAAATTCCAGGATGCCATATAATGCTGCCATGGCAGTTAAAGTAGAATCACAGCACTATAATTGTGGAGTATGAAAAGATTATTTCATCTCATTTAATGGTGCTAGTATCTACCTACTTTTTAAGAGTGACTTTAACCTCATATTTGGGTAGGATCCACTCACATTCTGTCGAATGGAATGATATAATCCTCACTTCAAAAATAAGTACTATATTTAAGCCCCACACATGTCCCATGCCACATAAGGATGTCAGCAACTCAACTGGAATGTCACAGAGTTACTATCCAAGTAATAAGGCTACACAGACAGGTTATATTTGAACAGTAACACTTTAATGCTATATTGGAGGACTCTGTCAACATCATAATGATCTCCAGCAAAGTAAATTGCAAAGAAGCAACTACTTTCTAAATCAAAGACACCACAAAAAAATAAAGAATATAATCCAGCCAGAAGAAACTTTTTTTTTTTAAAAAAAAAAAGAACATCAGCTTCAATGGATGATTTAGAATGTACTTAAACCTGTCATAGTTAAATCAAAGGGATTTAACACTGTTTAATTTGGGTTGCTGAATCGTGTTCAGAGTGTATTCTGCCAAGTGTTCTGACTCGTGTACAAATCCTCTTCTTTCCATGTATTATTCATGCCAAAATAAATCACAGAAAAGATAAGACCTTATACTACAAACATAATGCTGAAAATAATTCAGCTGAACTTAAGAACTTTTAACTTCCACATGGAAGTTAAAGTATTGATTTGAAATTTAAGTTTGTTTTCGAAGGAGAAATGTATAGGACTTGTGTGCTTAACTCCTTCGCAGAACTAATCTTTACTGGGAAGACACGGTTGCCAGCAAAGCAGACACCTCATAGTGAGTCCCATCCGTACTGTCCAGGCTTGTATTTCCTATGCTGATCTCACTCTACTATGCATTTTCATGTCAACAGCATGAAAATAGCAAGTGGAAGCAGAAGCAACTGAACAGCATAATGATGCCAGCACCCAGGACAAGTCTTACTATATATGTTACGGCTGGGGAGCGCTAGAACTTGGCAGTGTTAATGATTTAGTGGTAGCCCCATGTTTCTTGCCAAATTTAGTTCTACTCACTGGCTGGATTGTGTTCACATATTTTTAAAGAGGTTTTGTTTATGAAAGTGCTTCTGCCCCAGGAAGTATATATTAACTACAGTACATTAAATAAACCATTAATTGGGATGATTGACCCATTGATTCCATTATTTTAGTGGCCTCAGAGTAGTTTGCACTATCAGGGCCCAAGTCAACATGCTGGTAAAGGTGTGGCAGAGGATTCTTTGGTTTCTGTCAAAGCCCTTGGCTGATGAACGAACACACTAAATTTAACTCCCTGGTTTGCTGCTGCCCTAACAAAGCCGCTGTTTGCAGTCATGGTGATAGCCTTTAAAGCATCTCCTGTCCCAAAAATGGTCAGAGAACGGTGACTGATTTTGGAACTAGGCACTAATTTTAAAGCACGTTCAGAGGGCTGGTCTGGCACCACGTTGATTCTTTCCATGAGCTGCTTGGCTCGACTTTTCTCCCCTGCTCCTCCCAAAGTTTCTAAGATAACCTGAAAGTCTTTAACTGCAGATTCACAAGCAAACAGCTCTTTGTCCTTCATGAATTCTTCCAACAGTGGGAGGACACTCTCTTCTCTTTCTTGTGCTGCCTGCTCAGACAGGACTTTCTCCTTAAAGACGAAGTAACAGCCTCCATAGCTAAGGGCAGAGACATAGGTAATTAGAGTAGTAATATCCAGGTTAACCCTATTGCATATATCAACTCTGATTTCTGTGGGAAAAGCTACGCTTGCTATTAAATTGTCCCGATCTACTCTTGTCACTTGAAGACATTCAGCTCCATCATCCGATTCACTAGAACTTAAGTAGAGCTCTTCCTTAGCAAGCTCCATCAATGTATTCACAGCAACTATGTCCCCCCGCACAGATATGCCCATGTCTTTCAGTTTTTCTGCCACTGGGCAAGAGACACCATTGTAGAATGCAAAGATAATATGCGGGTTACTGTATTGAACCAGTTGCTGACCACTTGCTTGCAGGAAATCTTCTGCTTGCTTAATGATGCTTTTGTCACCATACTGGCCTCTGCCCAACCAGATGTTGTGCAGTGCTTCAGCCTTTCGACCAATTGCTTTCACCCAAGTATGACCACTGTTTGCAACAACATCTACTACCAAGCTTTGCTTTTCACCACATTTATCTTCATAAGTAAAGACATGGAGGACTGCAGCAACTTCCTCCAAGTTCTCTGCAGACTCAACAATGGCTTGCAGGTGGGTGAGGTTTGTGCTCTGCAGATGAGACTCTTTGATGGCTACTCTTCCGGCCTCCACTTTATGTAGGAACTTTAACTCTGCTTTCAATCTGCTACAGAGTTTTGAACCCCCTTCTATGCCACCTTTCTGGGACCTGCAAAGAGCTTCTGCCCTCTTGATCAGCTCCTTAGCAACAGCAATTCTCTCACACAGCAAGGAATGAGCAGACATGCTGGTAACATTATTCCTGAAAATGATAAGAAAGACCTGTACTGTTAGTGTGAGTTGTAAGACGAACACAACAATGAAGTTTCTCAAATCACTCCTTTTTCAAAAGAAAACAGAACATTTCAAAGTAGCACACAAAACTATGTATTTTAAATAAACTAAACACGTTTCTTTAGTTTATCAAATGTGAATATTTTTAAATAATCCAATTACAAATCAAAGATTTAGTAGGACTAGGATTCTCTTTTTCTGAGGACAGAAAAAAGAGGAGAGATTTGAGTTCAAGCTGCTTAGAAATAGGAACAGAAAATCTGAAGAGGCTGAGTATTACACAGAATTACAGTGCACCCTCTGTATAAGTAGGGGTTCTGTTCCAGGAACTCCTGTTTAAAACAAAAAAAAGTGCCACTTGCCAGTGTAGTCAATGGATGCAATGTGTGTGCGCCCATGCCAGAGTGCGCCCACTGCAACCGTTGACTGTAATGGGAGCGATGCTTCACATGATCATGTATGAGAAGGTTGGACCAGAAGATGATGCAGTGTATTTTAGGCCGTTTCCTCACTGTACTGTTATAGTGGCGCAGTGGTTAAATGCCAGTACTGTAAGCCACAAGGTTGTGAGTTCAATCCTGCTGGGCTCCAAGGTTGACTCAGTCTTCCATCCTTCCGCAGGTCGGTAAAATGAGTACCCAGCTTGTTGGGGGCATGTATAGAAATACATGCTATTTGTAAGTTGTTTGCCGCCTCGATCCATATGGAGAGGCGGGATACAAATAAATAATAAAAAAATATTATTGCATTGCAGTTTAGGGAGGGGCCTTTAGAATTCTCAGCCAGAGAGCTCTTTGGCCTCAGTAAACTACAAACTACATGTACAAACCCCAGAATTCCACAGGATGTTGAAAGTGGAATAATAACACTATAACAGTATAGTGTGGAAATGGCCTTAGATAAGTTTATTCACTTTTAAACAAGATACTAAGACACCCCAATTTAAGATTCCTTGGCTATTTCAAAATTATTAGCCCTGGTTGATATTAATATTGATGGAGAGGATGAAGCTTTCTCAAGCAATCTATACTATAGTTATGTCAGTGAATCTAAAGGAAAGTGTTGCTGCTGTTGTTTTGTGCTTTCAAGTCATTTCTAACTTATGGAAACCCTAAGGAGAAGCTATCACAGGGTTTTCTGTGGCTGAGAACGTCTGACACACCCAAATCACCCAACACTCAAATCACTACACCACATTGGCTCTCAAAGGAAACTGTACCAAAGACCAATCTCCTACTGTCTTTCAACAGTTTTGACCTTTTGTTTCTAAAGCATATTTAAACACATGGTGAGGAAGGGGAGAGAACCATATGCTTACTGAGTTGTTGGTTTTTTTTTTAAAAAAAGAACTACTCCAAAGACATTCCAAGCAATGTTGCATGACCATTCTAAACCCTACAGATTAATAAATTCTCCATATGCTTCCTAAGTTGTTTTTCCCTAAGACAATAAAAAGATAGCGCAGGATATACCAGATGACTGACATGGTAATATTCTGCAATTGTGAATCCTTTTGCTTATACAAATGCTGCCATCTGCTGGACTGTCCACAGGACAGCAATGCAAACATCTATTTCAAACTAAAACAAGAATGAACAACTTGTGGAATCCTTTCAGATATTATTAGACTGCAGCTCTCATCAGCCCTATTCAGCAAAGAGAATAAAAAGGGATAACAGCAGCTGCACCGTAACAAACTAACCACTGCTGCTTTTGAGATAGGCAAGTAAAAGTATAATAGAAAGTGACCCTCCCACTTGCATCTCAGGATAGCCCTTTTTCCTAGGACAGTTTGCTACTTCCTCATCAGTTAAATATCTCAGCCATTTTCTTTCCCAATGGTCTAGTTGACATACCTCTACTGCAAGGTGCATAGCCCAACAGGCTTGAGAAAAATATTAACATTATTATGTACTTTACTGATTTACTTCTGTGCTGGAGATGTGAAGGCCTGAGGAAAAATGGAAAAAATCTGGAGAAAAATATATTTTTCTCATTTTTTTCTGAAGTCTTTCCCCCCTCAGAAAAATGGAAAAAAGTGAAAACGGGGGGGGGGATGGATTGTGGCAGATTTTCTTTTAGAATGGTGAATAAAATGTTTAAAACAAGGTGTCTCTGTGTTTTCTGTGCCCACATTATTCCCTGGAAAAAAATTTATGCAAGGTAATACACCTTATCTGGTCACTGCAATTCCTAGTCTTGGAATCCTTTTCTCACGTCTTTCTATGGGAATTAATAGATTATTTCTGCTTAATGCTATGGAAAATAATAGAAGACAACCATTTTCTGTTTTCCAAATGTTGATGGTTTCTTCTGTTTTTATTGGGGGTTTTTTCCCTACTCCTAATAAAATAGCAAAACCAAAGAGTATTGTTCAAGTTCAAGATCTTCTAGTTCAGGCTGTAACAAAAAAAATTAAAAAAGAGATTTCATTTGTTACTATTCTCTGTACTTTTAATATACTAAAGATGATAATTTCATGCCAAACAAAATTATATAAACATATTATGTTATATATACATAATTCATTTCATGTTCCTGAACTTAAGGTGCTAATTTCACATTTTTTATTTTGTTCAAAAATCCCAATTTTTCTTTCTGAAAAAAAAAAAATTCCCTATAGCTAAAAAATTACCAAAAATTTTACATCTCTGTTCTAAGTTAAACCTGAAGGAAACGACAGCAAACAGATGAAGGACCAAAGGGGTGCTTTTTCTCCCTCAGCTTCTCTTGCTGTTCATCCTGCTGGCAGTGATGGATATGAAAAGCCATTCACCTTCATCTTCATCTTCTATGGAAGCAAGTTAAATGGGTAGAATTCTTCAGACTTTGCTTGACTAAAAAGTTCCCTGTTAAAAATTTCTGGCTCAATCAAGTTCCTCTAATCCAGGGGTAGGCCAGTTGGTGGCCTCAGAGGTCTGAGTCTACAATTCCTGTCAATCCCAGCAACACCAGCCTTTGAAAGTTTTAAATAAAAATATTAACACTGAGTGCACTTGCACTAAACTAGAAACATCACTTCTGTTCTGAAAGACAAAGGGAATCTAAACAGCACACATGTTATACTACAGAAGAAAAGGAACACTGGTCTTACTTGTGATATGTTTGTTTCCAGCAGATATGAGATGAACCTCCTAATCCAGGGCTTTCCAAACAGTGTTCCACAACACTTTAGTGTGTCGCCTGAAGTGTGTAGGTGTATCGCCCACAATCTTGGAAATGTATATTATTATTTATAAATCATATATTTTTAAAAATATATGAAAGGTTTTCATGAGATATGTTGTGTCCCCATACATTTTGTTATTACAATTTATGTATGTGTCCGTATCTCTTATAAGGGGTTAGTTTAACCTCTGGTTTGCTAGTTAACACTGAATTACTGTGTTGCGAAATGATGTGTGTCTAAAAAAGTGTGTCACCAACATGAAAAGTTTGGAAAGCTCTGTCCTAAGCAATTAGGTTGGCTCCTCCCACTGTTCCTAGTAGGCAGGACAAAGGAAGACCTTCCAGATGTTACCATGTCTGGGGGGGAGGTAAGCCCCTTGAGGTCAGTAGTTAAAGAGCCAAAGAATAAGATGTTCCAAAGATAAAGAAAGTTTAACTATTTATTAGCACATCCATAACCAACAACAGTCATGAACACTGTCTCTAACCACAACTACTATGTAACTGAACATCAATAACAAAGACCAGCCCACAACTGTGGGGCCCCATGATCCCCATGAGGGGTAACTATATACACTCTGGTATTCTGGCATTGCTATGCAAGCATCCACCAGGTGGGGAGGAAATTAGTCCTTTATCTGCTAGAAACATACATATCACAGGTGAAATCAACATTCCTTTTTCCAGTAGAAAGAGGGCCAAACTTCCTAAACATCTGGAACTTACCTAGGCCTCCACTATTTAGGGTGGGTAGTGCTAGCATTCTGCTTTTCTAGGAATCTATCATCTGTTGCAAAAGCCCTCCTAAGTATTAACCACATGCTACAAGACCTTCCTTCCAAAGGCAGCCATGGCTGACGGAAAGCTGTCATGTCTAATGAACAAGAAGAGTGACTTCTAACACTGGAAAATATGCCAGCTCACACCTTACTAATTGGTTGTCTTAACTGTGGATTCTCCACTTTGTAAGCAATATGGATTCACCACTTCTGGGAATAGAAGGTTAATGTCTGACTTTTGGCAAATACTTTAGCCAGAATGGCAAAAAGTTCCTTGCTGGATAATTCATATATCTGCATAAAATAAGACTATTGCCATTTTTAGGTAAGGGAGAGAATAGGTTCACATATGGATACACCTTGTGTTAACAGGAACTGTTTCCAGAATTATATTTAAACTCACTGAGGGAAAATCTTGCTCAGCCACTTGAATCCCTCTGGCTCCATGCCAACAGGTTATTATCCTTCTGTTGGAAGACTGGGGACCTTCTCTATACAGAACAGCGGAGGATAAAATTCCTCCAAGAAATATCTGTCAAGTAACAACAAATCACAGTTCTAAATAGCAAACTCCATATATGGAGCTGTACAATACATCAGGTTCTGAACGTGAAGGCGGGTTAGTGGTCTGAGGGCCTGACTAGGGGTTCAGGAGACCAGGGCCCAAGTCCCCACTCCGCCCTGGAAGCCACCGGCAAGACACGCTCCCTCAGGCCCAGAAGGCGGCAATGGAGAACCCCCTCTGAACCAGCCAGGCAAAAAAAAAAACCACAACACGCAAACCACCACACCAGCTGCCTCTTGAATACAGATGTGCAATTATACATCATAAACAAACGATTTATCTCACATAGGCCATTTCCGCACTAGCCTGTTATAGCGCGATGATTCCACTTTCAACCTCCTCTGGAATCCTGGGGTTTGCAGTTTCGGGAGGGGCCGGCCGGCCCCTCCCGAAACTGCAAACCCCAGGATTCCAGAGGAGGTTGAAAGTGGAATCATCGCGCTATAACAGGCTAGTGCGGAAATGGCCATAGTTAGGATTCACAGTACTCAGAAGCAAGCGCCATTGTTTTTTCAGTGAGGCTTACGCCCAGTATGAATAGGAACATGCGGATACAGTATTCCGGCATGACCAGCTTCATTTTATGGAGAATATTATTTTTTTCCCCCAGTAAAAGAGTCGCTCCTGGGGAAATGAAATCCAACAGACCCTTAGCTTTGGAAAGAAAAAGGAAATAGAGCAACAAATGCAAGCAAGGGCAGGGCCCCCCTCCCCCGAAGCAGCCGGCGAAGCGCTTTCCCGGCCGCCTTTGAACTCCAGGCCAGGCACCGCCAGGAACGGGAGGATGCTTTTCGCTCCTGACGGCGGCCGAGGAGGACCACGGGCGCGAAGTCTGGACCGCCATGTTAACTGAGGGCACCAATGCTTCTTGCCCACTGAGGGCAAGGATCTTTTTGGCTCAGCTCAAGTGCCTCTTCATTTAAAGGTACCAGGTTACTCCAGCCCTCCCATCTCTTACGTGATGTGCTGTCCCACCTCCGGTCCTGCCTTCCAGCACTCAGTATTTTAATGTACCTAAGGCCATTTCCGCACTAGCCAGAGGCCCCTCCCTAAACTGCAAACCCCAGGATTCCATAGGATGTTGAAAGTGGGATAAGAGCACTATAACAGGCTAGTGCGGAAGCGGCCGATACTTACAGGGCTGCGAGAGTTCCTCCGTGGCGCCGTCCCCCGCCTGCAGTTCCAGCTGCTTCCCCTTTGCCCCATGGAGGAGGACTCCGCCGGCCGCCTCCCCCCGCGCGGTTCTGTGCAGTCCTAACTTCCGGCCCACCGGGAATCGCCCACGTGCGGGGCAGGACGGGTGGGAAGCGCCTTTCCGCCGCGGGACCTTGAAATCGGAAGGGCCTCGCACGGGCTCTCTCTTGCGGCGAGACGGCTGGCGCTGGAGGATCGCCGCTGGAGACCGGGAGGGAAGGCGAGCCACTGCAGCAGCCAAAAGGTGTCCTTCAGAGCCCACTGTAGGTTTTGCTTTTACTGCCTCTCCTGCCGCTGGAATCCTGCTGGGCGATCCACGTGGCAGAAATGAGAGCAGTGCTGAAAGCATGAAAAATCTCTACTAGAGAGGAATAACAACACATGTCAGGGGAGTGTGCCTGAGAATACTCAGTATTATTATTATTGTTGTTGTTGTTATTTCTACCCCGCTTTTCTCCCAGAGGGGACTCAACGCGACTACAAATGTAGTTACCAAACTACAAATCCCAGGATTCCATGGATTAGAGCCATGGCAGCTGAAAGTGGTATGAACGGGCATAAACGTGCACAGGCACCATGCACATTTGAGCAATGGGAGAGTGAGCAAGAAGAGTCACACGGGGGGGGGTGATTCCTGCCGGCAGCCAGAGAGACATTTTCCTGTATTTCCTAATGGCTGAATAGTAATTTGTAATCTGTAACCCAATGAGGTACCTTTCTAGGCTACAGTAACAAGCTGGGCACAGTATCGGATGATCGGTAACTCGTTCCTTTCCAAAGAATAACTTTCCATGCTCTGTCTCTGGCTACCTTGGATAAGGCTGATGGGAACTGCAGTTTGACAACATCCGGAAGGTCACGCCCTGTCTTAACCAATAGGAGCGCCTTCTTTCGTAAATCCTTTTTTGCTGCAGTTGTCTACAGTCGGTCCACATAAATTAAGTGTCGACTAAATTCTACTGGAAGTCAGAAAAACTCAAGTCAAACAAACGGCTAACTCAACGTTTATCTAAATGTATGGGACTTGTTACTCAAAATTAGCTTATGTCCTGTCAATCGCAACTGGTCTACTCTAGGTAGGAGAAATGTTAGAATTAGTCCTATAGGTTATATTATCCTACCCTAAGATCCACTATTTTCAAGAAGTCATGGGGACCCCTACTTTTAGTTCCTAAGACAACCATCCTTTGGGCTTCAAGTAGGAAAACCTGTGCTTCTATAGAAGGTAATGCAAGAGTGATATAGTCAACAGATGCCTCTTCCCACTGCTGTTCTCTTCTTGGTGACTGGAATTTTCTCTCTATCTAAAGTCCTCCATACTTGGTTTCTTCTTTCAGATGAGGACATGAGACGCAAGTCCTATAACATAAATATAATATAATCTTCTCTGTTATATTCTTGCACCATTAAAGGAAGCTGGGACCAAGCCCTCTGATCTGCTGGGTTTCCTCCTAAATGCCCTCAGGTAGCATCATTCCATCATACTGTGAGAACTTAACATGGCAACTTCTGCAGCCAGACATTATCAAGAGTAGGGACAGGGGCCAGGCAGCATCAGATCCTGTTGGAAATGCTGACACTCTGGCAGTTTCTCAAAGATGCCATGTGCTGATGCTAACCCAGCACAAAAATTGGAATAGTCATCCCTCCACATTCACTAGCATTTGCAGCACAGGACCCCCATGAAAGTAGAAAAAATGTGAATAACTCCAGGCCCTTCTAAGCCATATTTAACACACACAAAAAGTATGATCACCATATTCAACCGACCATGGATTCCTTTGAGGCATCAGGGTTCCTTCACAAGGCAGGAGTGGCTGGCTAGTGGGGCTTAGTGCCACCTCCACGGCTGCCCCACACCATTTTTAATAGGGACTCACAAGCCTTGTTCGCAGTTTCTCAGTCACAAGAGGCTTGCAGTTCCTATTAAAAATGGCATAGGGAGGCAGCAGAGGTGACAGCAAATAATCCGTGAATAATCAAATCTGCAAAAGTGAAACCCACAAATGTGGAGGGCCAACTGTAGCTGAAAAAAATCAGCAAACAGAACTCATAACTGCATCTGTTTAATTTCTGGCCATCATGAAAGATTTTAAAAATACAAAAGACCTGTGAGATGGGCAGCCAGGGGAGTACAGTAATATTATATTTTGGAGAACAGAAGGCATAGATTTGCAACAGAAAGCTTTTTAAGCTTGTTTGATTGTCTTGCATTGTTCATTAGTATTTCCATTGCCATTGCAATGGTTTCTACCACTTACAATTAGGATCCAGAATTTTAACTTGGAAACCATTAAGGCTTAGCCATATGCACTCTAATCCTTCACAATTGCCCAGACAGGCTTATGCTTTATTACTTTCATGTGCTGTGTTTTGCCATATATTTCAGCATACCACAGTGCCACCATCTGGACAAGTTTTCCAATGCAAAGAAAAAGGTGCTGCAGCATTAATACATTTCTATTTCCCAACATTTTTTTCCTCCTGTGATTCAATATTCCCATCATAATAGTATTAGAACCAGCCTGAAGAGCTTTTGCTGCACCAGCATGTAATTAGTCAAGCGACTATATATAACTCTTTACTCAAATTTGTGAATTAGTTCCATCTCACATCTGGTTGTCAAATTTTACTCCTGGAACATAAATTAGGAATGGATGACTGGCTCAGTATCATCCAGTCTGCTTTGTGTTGTGTGACCTAGAATAGAGATTATGTTCATCCAAGTATGTCTCTCCTCCCTATACATTACTTGAATATTTAGTTATGGATAGTTCACCACTAAATGTAGAGATTTGAGTGTGCAGTTTGTCCCAGAACTCTCACACAAATAGGTCACCACAATTCTGTATTAATGAACCAAATACAACTTATATTTCAAATGCTAATTTGTTTCCTCAGACAAGGGGGGCATCTTGTGGTCCTCAGCATGTTGATCAACTCCCATCACCCCAATGAGAGATGAGGAGAGTAGCAGTCCAGCAATATTTGGAGGACTACATGTTCCCCACCCCTGAAAAACATCATTCATACATGACCAGAATCCAGGTCTTCTAAATTCTATCCTTGTGCCATTAAAACATACATAACAGAGGTATTCTTCCATTACCATCTACTGAAGGTCAACCCTGAAGCAGTCAATCTGAGGAACAGAATACAGTCCAGAAGGGGAATGCCTCTGACTCCTAATGCAACAGATCTTGTGTGTGCATCCCAATGTTAAACCAATTTTGACATCAAATAATTGTATTGTGTTATAAAGACAGAGATCTTTATCTGTAATGTACTTACCTGACAGTACGTTTCATCAAAAAGTATAGGATCAGACTGTACATTTTCTATATGTACAGATGTTTATACTGTTTCACATAGTACTGCAGCTTTTGCAGCCTTTATGGTAAGAGCTGGCAACTGGTGGCTCTTCAAATAGTGGAGGCCAGCTCCCATCAGCCCCCAGCCAATATGGGTGACAGTGTGACAGTCAAGAATAAAGGGGGTTATAGTCCAACAGCTGGAGGGCCACAGGTTTTCCACCCTTCTGTCAAACACAGCATAGAAAAAGATCTGACATTCCTACCAAATAAGCTTTGTCTGTTGTCCTAGCTTTTGCGTATAACCTGCCCAGTTAGAGTATAGCTTGAGACCATCCCCTTCAGCCTGAACACATTTATAGACAAGATAATGTCTAGAATACAAAAAAGCTACCTCCTTCCAGCAGTTTGTTTTTATGACCTTACAGAGAATAAAGCATACCATAGAACTGCATTTCCCTTGAGCACTTATTTTATGCAGAGCCATTTTATGTATCAAAGACCCCCCCCCGCCATTATTTATGTAAAATACATCACTCCCCTATGCAAAGAAGGGCTGGATAAAGAGGTTCCTTTCAAGCAGTACTGCAGCAGCGGAGTCCTGTGCTGCTGTGAGCAGTGCAAACACCCTTGTTTTAAGTTAAAAAAACAAAAGCCCTCCCCACCATGTATATTTAAGACAGGCAGTAACATTGTTCCTGTACTCGCAATAGTGAACAATATAGCATGCAATGAAACAAGCAGCACAGCTGTCACCTTAAAAGGCCCATCTCGTAATGTTGACAATAACCAGTTGAATTTCTTGTGTTCCAACAAGTAATAGAGCAAGATTAAAAATCTACCATTCTAAGATCAGATTCCCCGTATTATGCTAGATGAACTTGGGAGCTTTTTTCTATGCTCAGTTAGACATCCTAGTTTTGATCGAATTAGATCATGATTCTGCCATATCTAGAAAAGTCATGAGGACTTTGGGAATGATGTTCACATGAAGAGGAAATATCTGGGAGACTAAAGATTTTTCCTGGGTTCAAACTTTTCCCCAGTACTTACGATTCCACTGGAAATAGAACACTTGAGAAGAACATGGCCTGCTGAGGATGCCCTGATTCATTCTCTCCCCGACCAAACTGCTGTCGCATACAACACAAAGATTCTTCCCCATGCATATATGCCCCTGGAACTGGCTGGCAAAAATCAATTTCTGCAGGGAAACAGCATTCAAACAGAGAACTATTCCCATGCACCTTGCAGCCTGATGGCAAGGCACCCACAATGCGCCAGATGTAGTTCACAAGTCAGCCCTTCAACTCACAGTTGATCTTATCTGGCCATAATTATAAGATATCAAAGACACATATTCTAATGAAATTAAAGCTTGATTTCATATTGGTTAGCAATGTGCACTCTGACCAGTATACCCATCTAATTTATATTTATGCAAATTATTTGTTTCTAGTTTTAGCTCTTCTTACCAGTTAACTGCTCCCACAGAGACCTTTATAACATTTGAAGTTGTCCCTCAGACAGATTTAGAATGCTTACTTCCAGAAACTATTCAACCATTTTAGTTGAGAAAACCACTCTCAAGGTTCTTAAATTATGCGGATTTGTCACAAAAACCTGAAAAATAAGAAGTAACTTAATACAATTAAAATTCTCTTTGTGGTTTCAGCCAGAAGTTACTATACCCTTTATATGTTTATTTTTCTTAGAGTGTGTAAACTCATATTTTACCCTTGTACAGTGTTTAATGTTTTAAGAGCAATAATTCCACATTTCAGTATCAGACAGTAGCATTTGAATCCATAATATTTCTTTAAAAATCTATCAAATAAACAGAGTAGAAAGGATAGTGCAGAAGACACATATTTAAATGGCTGATGTAAAAAAAAGTAGATCTTTGAGTGTATCCAGGCAATCTTCCTGAAGCCACACTTATGCAATTGCAGCCAGGTAATCTTTAACCTCAGTAGGAGTAAGTCTTCTAAATCCTGCTTCATTACAGATGCCAACTTCTATGTTATCTTCTGTCATCTGTCCTTCAAAACTCTCCTAGAAAAGTGGAGTGAGAGACAGAGCTGGTTTAAGTAAAATGGTTTGATATACTAAAGTTTTAACGTAAGTCTGAAATAAAGAGCGACAGGAATCCTAACATAGGAAAAACGGAATATAAAGGTGAAGATGATTTAACATATGCATTAGGAATGTTTCTCACCTTTAGTGTCAAGATAGCAGTATGAATAGCATCTTCAAGTTCCAAATCTTCATTATACCTGCATAAAGAATAATTTTTTTTAATAAATTTAAGATATTTTATAAAACACTAGAATTGCAATAGCCAGAATTCACAAACTGTAGGACTGGTTCCATACGTTTTAAGTTTTGATTTTACTTTGTATACTACATTGGTAAGCAGCTTTTGAAATATAGGCACAGTGCCCTATATGGTTCAGGACCATTATCTTCTTCTCAGATGAGCCAGCCTGGGCTTCCAAGCTCTTTGGGGAACACTCTTCACTCAGTCCTACCACTTTTACAAGCTGTGACAGCAACCTTCTTGCTATATTTTCAAAATGAGGACTTTTCTGTTCCAACTGGCTTTTAAGAACTGGTTGCAAGTACATTTAGTTTTACTGACATCTTTTGATTTTTATGGATCTATTTTAAGTGGTTTTAATAAAAAGATCATTACTTGCATTTCATCAATAATTTTGTTTATGTTTTTACTTACATCTTTGTAAGCATTTTTAACCTTTTTTTTTTAAGCTTCCTTGAGTTTTAGTTTTGGAAAAGGGAAGGATATGACTAAATTAACAATAGCAGCAGCTTGTGATACAGAATGAAGAGCTGGATTTACTGTTACAAAAATTGTGTCTATTCACTAAAGAACACAGATTTCCTTACAATTTTCAACTATAAAAGGAGTTCTATGACAGAGTTCTATAGTAAACACATACAGTCCTGTAACCTCTAGAAATGCCACCTGTGCTCAAACCAGTTAAGTATTAAAATGCACTCATTTATATATGTCTACTGAAATCTGAAATTAACAGGGATAGGAAGACACATTCCATCAAGCTGCTAAGAAATACAGCAGCAGCAAAGGGACTAGGGTGAGGGACTGCAATCTGCCGCCCACTGCATTTCATTGTACTTAACCAGCAGAATCTTAAGCAGATCTGCCGAGAATGGAATGAGCGAATGCACCGCATGCAATGCATCCCGTTCCCCAGGTGACTTGTGTAGCCCCCAAAGGGTTTCTGCATCCCCACCACTAATTCAATTGTTAAAAACTGCCCTCAAAGTCTCCTGTGGCATTATGGGCTGTTTTGCTGCATTTGGAGGCATTTTGAGTTTTCCTCACCCTTTTTAGGCTCAGTCACAGGACCTCAATCAAGTAAAGGTGGCACAAAAGACCCCCCCCCCAAACACAGCAAAACAATATAGCTCTGCAAAGGCATTTGGGAAGTGCTATTGGCAATCTGGAAGACAAAAGATTGACCTCCAAATTTTTCAGGGATTATGGTCTTCCAAGGGCCCACAGCAAATGTGGTTCCTAATCCCCAGATGCAGTCCATCCTTGGCCTTGAGAGATGGTTCTCTCACCCTAATAGCCAACCTGGAGGATATTATCAGTCCTTTCTGAGCATCCTCCCAAGTAACATCACTTGATAAGGCCCATGTGACATACAAGCAAGGTAAGCTGCTTCAGAAAGGCAGTGTAGTGTAGTTGTTTGAGTGCTGGACTAAGAATCTGGAACACTAGGGTCTGAATCCCCACTGAGCCGTGGGTAACCTTGAGGTAGTCACACTTCAACAGTTAGAGGTGGGCAATGGCAAACTCCCCTTCAAATAAACCTTACAAAGGAAACCCCATAATAGGTTTGCCTCAGGGATGCCATAGGTTAGAAATGACCTGAAGGCATACAACCAACACCACAAAGGCTGCTTCTCCCTTTTCCAGTGCCGTGTTAACTGGCGGAGCACAGCCATTTTCAAACACTGTGAATTAGTCACAGTAACTTTAAAAGAACATTGTCAGTGACACTACCTCTTCTCAAGGAATGTCTTTCCATTCACATAATTCTTCCCCATTGCTGTTGCTTTCCATGCAAAGTAAGCCCCCTGGAGAAAAGAGAGATACATGACCTTATTATGATACCACGCTCTAAAGATATTTTTAGTAATTGACCTAAATAGTAAAACAGTCTTACATACTACAATCTGCTTGGAAGTCTTATTTCAGTGTTGTCAACACTAGGCTCCAGAAAAAACTAAAAAATAAATTGAGGGCTACAGCCTTGCTCCTACATCAAAGCACTCCTCTGCTTGATCCAATTATGCCCATTTGCCAGTCAATAACTTACGCCATGGGCTCCCCAAATTGCAGTTTAAGCCCCAAATTAAGAAACAATTCAAGGATTTGGCATGAGACCTACTAAAAATAAAAAATGCCTTGAGTCCTAAGCCAGAGAAAGGCGGCATACAAATAAAATAAAATAATAAATTTATTAATAACTATATGTTAATACATCTGCTGTTTAAGTTTGTATTCTTCTGCATAGCAGCCATCTTAAAACACAAGAATCTAACACCAGTGGGGTTTTAAGTATTTCTTCACCACCACCACAACAGATCTGGAGGGCAGGATATCTATTACATTCCACTGGCAAGGATATACCTCTTCACAAGAAACCTGAGAATAAACAAGAGTCTCCAAGTACCAGGGAATAGATAGCAGTGGGCCATTTGGACCAACCAGCTGATGCTGTACACGGAACACATCCTAACTGTGTGCCATCCTGGCCTCTTAAGACTTTGATCTATTCATGTAAAGGGAAGAGGGACAAAGCAGCACACCTAATGCTAATAATAATATCAAAGGCAGGAGAGCTGAGCCAGCAAGACATAATGAGCCTTACTTATTATTGGAACACAAAGGCTGGGTATGAATTAATCTACAAGTCTAGAGGTTTTGAAGTTTTGAACAGTAGGGAGAAAGCAGACAGATGGAAGTATTACTCTTTTGTAAGGCTAAAAACCCAGGGTCACACAGTAAAACTGACTGGCAGAAGATTAAAAACAGAGAGAATAAAGTAGTCTGTTGGAAAACATGTAATTATAGTTTATGGAAATCACTGCCAGAAAGTACAATAAGCTTTAAAGGGGAATTAAGCAAAGTCACAAAGAACTGGCCTAAGAGCTTCATGGAACCTCCATCTATAAACAGTATACCTGCAAATATTTGTGGCTGAAGTGTGAGGGGGCAAACAGTGGTAGAGGACGATTACCTCATGTTCTCTTAATGGGCATCCATATTGGATATGAAACTAGATACATTCTTGGTTTAATACAAGTCTTGCTTTATATTCTCATAATTTCAAAGCTGATTAGCCAAGATATTCTAACAATCTTGAACCCTCCTTTAACCCACAATTGCTTATTGCTTCCCACAAACCTGAGTTCATTAAAAATATTTTATCAACAGAAAAAGAATATGGGGATTTTAAACAGATCTTCAAGGAGATATCTTTATTAGCCTCCTATGTAAGACTATTAAGGTGCTCAGTTTTAATACTTACAGATGGATCAGACTGGAATAAATATGGTCGTCCCTCATTCCATCCACATATTAGCAATGATACTCCAAACGGACGTACACCCCTGCCAGACAAAACATACAAAATGGCTTACTGACATCTGAAATTACCTGGGAAATCCTTAAGATCAGCATTATTGATGATTCTGACCCAACTATTTACTAAGGCACTTTTTGGTTACAGGCATGTCTCTCCTCTTAATAATATGAAAGCATTATAGTATGGGCTGGGGCGAACTGGGTTCTAGTCACCACTTCACCACAAAACTCAAACAGTAACATCTGCCCAATCCCTCTCTCTCAGCCTAACAGGCGCAATAGCTGTGAACATAAAGTAAGAGGGAAAAGAATCATGTACAGCACACTCAGATCACAGAGAGAAAGGCAAGATAGCAAAGTAACAAATAAATAAAATTACTTTCTTGGTTCTGCTTCAATGCCTTGGAACAGAAGCCTGGCAAGCAAAAATGAACAATACTCTCCAGAAGCACCTAGTAAATATCGTAAAGCTCTTACTATCAATAGCTAAGCCTTAAGACAAGCATTTCAGTATTCTATGATGAGGGAAAAACATTTAACAAATATGGAGACCAAATGATGGTGTCAAGAAGAAAGGGCAGGTCCCTTCGGAGAACTGCAGAGGAAAACCAGAGGCTCTCTAAATCTACTCTGCAGGCAAGGCTGCCTGTTTCTCTGGCATTATATTTTGAGCTTCAGTACACTGGAAGCAAAGATCTCATCATAGCTAAGTAATGGAGGATGGCTGCAGTATGATACAGTCTAGTCAGAAGCGTATAGCCCTTAGGAATAATAATAATGAAGGAATACTCTGGACCTAACGACTGGTACACTCTTTTAAAAAGGCTGGCCATGACCACCTGAGATGAAAAGAACGTGAGGAGCAAATCAACAGTAAACTCAACAATGGTAGAGCTCAGAAAATAAATAGCATACCCAGATTGTGTGTATTCTTGCATCACAGAAGCAATCCTCTGTACAAGTTGAGCTGTTGGAATAGGCTCGTGATACACCAAGTAATACTGCTGGGCAAGTTTGCGTGCTCTGTGGACAAGAACTCTGCCAAAAGAAAGTTCATTAAATTGTAAGTGCATGACAGCAGGGTGGACAAAGTACAATCGGTGGGCTACAGACAGCCCCAAGGACAGAGTGAATACCAGCAACCTACTCACATTTTTTTTTATAAAATTTACTTTTTAAAAAATTGGATGGAAAAACTCCCCTAGGGGATGTGATGGCCAGTTTTGCCACCCAGCCCCAGCCTTCACATTCTAATTAAGAAAAAGGTCTCATCTGGGCCTAAAACATGCAAGAAAGGCCCAAAGCATGGGACCATTTTTCCATGTCCCCCAGAGCTCAAGGAGGGTCCTTTCCACCCCATCTTTAATTTTTAAAAAATAAAAATGCACTTCTTTTCAGGGACAGGCAGGTCTGTGGGAAGACAGGGTCCTCTTGGATCCAGCACAGGATATATGTAGCCCCAGACTTGAGTTAGTTGCCCACCCCAACCTTCGCCTTAAGATTCTAAATGTGGAGAGTTTAAATGGAAAAATTCTTAACATAATTAATGAAAGTAACTGATGAAACATATTGCACTAGGATAAACCCACTCAAGGGCTATCCTAAACATTTTCTCAAATATATACAGTTTTGTCCTGAATACCAATAAAAGTTGATAGCACTAATTGACAAAACTATCCTTTCCACGTGCAACACAAGCAGAATATCCATACTGCTGGATAAGAGGAACAACTGAGTACAGTTAGCCCTCTACTTTCACACGTTTAACTTCTACGAATTTGATTATTTGTGGGTTCATAGCTGCTGTTTGACTAGTTATGTAGCTATAGGTGTAGGTGGTGATACTAATATATTGTAATGAAGGGGAGCAGCTCCTGGTTCTGCCATCCTTCTTACTTCCTCTCCTCCTGCCGCTGCTGTGGCTTAGCAGGATGGCCATGACTGGTCTTCCTCACCCCTGGCACCAACCAGAAGCCAGGGACCATGAACACTGACCAAAAAGGAACATGTGCTCACAGAAGTCACTAACTCTGCTTCCCATGGAGGGGAGGGATAATAACGGATTGTCCAAAAGGGGACTTGTGTATAGGGAAATCAAGCTCTGTGAGGACCTAGGGCATCTTCTAGGGGAAGGCTTGGAGACTAGCAGAGGCCAGTCCTAGGAGGCAGCCTTGGAGGCAGGCAGACACGTCCTGGTGCCAAAGCAGCAAAGGTAGCTGTGGGCAGCTGCTGCAAAAAATTTCCTTTGCTGTCATTTTCTTCCTTCTCCTAGAGGAAGATGAGGGCACTGAAGGAGATTTTTGCAGCAGCTGTCTGTAGCATGTTGTGTTTGGGCAGCCTAGAGATATTCATGGCTTTTCCACTTTTGTGGGGAAGTTGTGCTCCAACCCCTACAAAAGCTGAAGGCCCACGGTAAAGCATCTAGTTCCCAAAATGTCCAATCAGATGCCACTGGGAAACCCTGAAAGACCACACAGAATACATACTGTGCAAGTATTGTACTAAAGTAGCCTGCATCTTAAAATACCTTTCAGCCTGCCTTGCATCAGCACTTTTCATTTACATCCACTGGGTAGCCAATAATTAGTGAGGAGCTGCTATTCTGAGACCCACTGAATCCTAGAAAATGGTTGGCCATGATTCCCCAAATATTATTCAAAAGGTGAAATTAGATCATTAACTGATATCATAAGCCAAGTGACTTTATAAAGAGTCCTATTATTAAAGGGGTATGGAATAGTAAAGACTAAAAGTCTTCACTGTACTTCTATCCTGTTGCATGCTGAAGAAATCACAGATGGGCTCAGAAGCCTGATAAACAAGAACTCTATTCATACCTTGCAGCATGTAAATAGGAATTAAGCATAGAGTGGCAGACATCTGCAAAAGACTGGATACATACAGAGAGATCTATGCATGTATACTTTCTCTTGCAGAAGTTCATGCTTTCTGGGGGGCTAAGATTGGCAGTTTACACTGCATTCCAGTGGCATAAACAAAATGGCATCACATCCAAGAGCTGAACAAGAAGAAACACAAAAATGAACAGGCTAATACAATGCATTTTGTTGTGAGTTTTTTTAGATACCTGTAATCAGGGCCCATGCCACTGTACACCAAGCCTATGTGTTTGGTAATAGGCTCTACTTTGTGTACACTCCGCTCATCATACAGAATGGACTTCTGCTTTTTCTCTGTTGCCAGTACCACACCATTTGCAGCTGTATAAAGAAAGCAAACATTTTACCCAATTTAGTGAAAACACCTTTCTCCTCTTTCTCTTATGTTCATCCCAAATGTCACTGCTTCAAGTAAACAGACATAAGAATAGATTTACTTACTGATCATGCCACACAAATCTTTTGTAGTATATTATTGTCTATAAATATAGGGTCTACCTCAGGTTCTCCCAAATATATAATTATTGCATGCTACCATGCCATAACTGAAGTCATCTTAAAGAAACCTCATTCTTTGGAGATTTTTAAGCAGAGGCTGGATGGCCATCTGTTGCGAATGCTCTGATGTGTGTTCCTGCAGGGCAGGGGATTGGACTAGCCTCTGTGATCTCTTCCAACTCTGTGATTCTATGATTCTAAAAAATATACTGCAATTACATTTTTAAAATCCATTTTATCTCTTTTTAACTTTTTATTAGGCCTCAAATACAATTTAGAACTCCAGACATATAGCTATTTCTCTTTTTAATCTGATATTCTACACCTCTTAACCTGAGGTCCGCAGACCCTTCACAGGGGGTCCACAAAGTCCAGGGATGCAGCAGTGATGTGTGCAGAAACTGCTCCCTTGTTTGCAAATGAGGGAGTAGTTTGGGAACACATACATGCCTGCCACCATGTCCCTTTCATCAGTATCAGCACCTGCACACACAACTCTGCTACCACATCCCTGCCACATCCCTGACACATAATGGTAGGTTTGCGCGCACCCAAACTATGACTCCGGAGACCAGGTTTGAATCCCCACTTGGGCATGGAAACCCACTGGGTGACCTCAGGCAAGTCACATTCTCTCAGCCTCAGAGAAAGGCAAAGGCAACAAATCTTGCCAAGAAACCCCCAGTATAGGTTCACCTTAGGGTCAGTTTTCAAAGAGAAGAGACATGGTATGTAGAAAGAACCTACCCTTGTCAGTGGCATTTTGCTGTTGTGTGACTTCAAATCCCTTTTGACTTATGGCAACCCTAAGGTGAACCTGCCGTACCATTTCTTTAGCAAGATTTGTTCACAGGCCTTTGCTTTCCTCTGAGAGAATGTGACTTGCCTAAGGTTACCCAGTGTCTGAGTGGGGATTTGAATCCTAGCCTCCAGAAGTCTTTAATAAATAAATATTTAAATCTAAATTTAAACATTTAAATCTTGAGGTAAATTTTGAGGGACCCCAGCAACAAATTATATTTACAAGGGGTCCCAGGTAAAGAAAAGGTTAAGAACCACTGTTCTACTCATTGGTGCCAGCCAGAGTTTTTCCCTTTAATATAGGGGAAAGTTGTTATATGTGAAACATTTCATCTTCCTCCACAATTTCAAGCTGGCACGCAAAGGACTCCCAAGCAAACTTCCACCTCCACCCCACCTCGCCAGCAAAAACCTAACCAGGTTGAGAATTGTTTAACTTCAGACCCAGACTCATAGAACAGGATCAGGATTTGGCTTCCTGCAAATGTGACATAGCAATGGTTAAGACAATTAATAGCAATAACACAGAAAGTAGTAATACAAATTTAAAAAAACACAAAAGGAAAGCCAGGTTAAACTCATGAACAAATCTGAAAAAAATCATTATAAACTGCTACCAGCGTCCTGCTCCGTGAATTATTATTCAACATATATCACATATTAAAGAATACAGGATGTCCACTGAACATCCTTCTGCTCCAACTAGTTAAAGGCATAAGACCTGTTTAAATGAGAGGCTCCTAGCCTGCCACTAAAAAGAGAACAGAAAGTAGTTCAACCAAATCTTCCTTACAAGTTCCCTAGCCTAGGAGCAGCCAGTGAGAAAGCTCTCTCCCACATCGTCACCAGATAGGCCTGTGACGGTGGAAGGACTGACAAACAGCTCTTCCCTGAGCACTTCTTAAGACTTGAATGGGTTCATATAGGCCTTTCAGATAGTGTGGACCTGAGCCATATAGGGCTTTAGAGGTCATCACCAGCATTTTGTATTATGCCTTGAAATAAACCAGGAGGCAGTAGAGCTGTTTCAACAAGGGAGTTATATGTTCCTTGTATTTGTCCTGAGACAGCCCAATGAAGAGTACATTACAATAATCCAGATGGAATGTAATCAAGGCATGTATCACATTCTGTTTACCAGCTATCACATCATAGTAGATTTAACAGCCATATCCCTCATCTCCTTTGAGGTAAATAAGCAGAAAGAAAAGTTGGCTCTTTCCCTTGCTTTTAGGTTATGAATTGCCAAAGCAAATACATGTGGTGCAATAAGTAATATTTCTATGGGGTTATAAGTACATATTTTACCTTTAATTCCAACAGATGGTGCTCCTGCTGCTACAGCTGCCAAAGCATATTCAATCTGAACAAGCTTCCCAGAAGGGCTAAAAGAAATCACACAATTCATTCATGAGACAACTTGGTGAGAAAACATTTTCAAGTTCAAAAAAAAAGCGCCAATTACATCACCCAATTACCTGGTTTCAACAAATGAATAATAAATATACTATATGCACAATATGCACAAGGAGTGAGTGCCAAAAACTTATTCTCCTCAAAATAATTGTCTATGGATACAATCTTAAGGACATTTTCTTAGGAGGACATTCTTCAAGATGTATTTTAAATTACTTTATAAGACTCACTTTTTCTCCAAAACATACTGTTTGAAAATGGGGTGCGTTTTATACACCAGTGTGTCTTGTATGCCAGCAAATAGTATTTGGCAGTGTGTAAAGGGGGTGCCTCTTATACACAGGTGTGTCTTATACACCAGCAAATAGAGTAAACCCACTTAGCTTGCACTGTACATTTCACACTGAATGAGTTCACATCAAAGCCAGGCAACAGATTCCTGGTAATCCCAAAGTAAAAACTTCAAGAAAAACACTGAAATGCTTTCATTTTCATTTTTATTTCTGAAGGAATCAGTCATAATTCTTTAGACAACTAAGGCTATAAAAACTCTTACTAGGTAGTTAAGTCTCTCTGAACATTACAGGAATGCATCTAGTAAGGCCACTGTAAGGATGGAAACAAATAGAGATAAAACCCATTGAACTTTTAATGGGACTTGTTTTTAAGAAGACTTCAACAAGACATGAACAGTATTTTCCCCATATATGTAAGAAGTGAATGCAAACTCATCAGTCTATAATACTAGAGAACAACTGAAAAGCTCTGTTAAGTTGTGACCTTATTGTGGGGTTTTTTGGGCGGCAACATGTGTTCAGAAGGTATTTTGCCCTTGCTGTCCTCTGAGACTGAGAAAGTGTGACTTTTCCAAGGTCACACATTGGATTTCTATGGCCTAGTGCAGAGCTTTCCAAACTTTTCATGTCTGTGATGCACTTTTAGACATGCATCATTTTGCGACACAGTAACTCAGTTTTACTAGCAAACTGGAGGTTAAACTAACCCCTTATAAGAGATCTGGGCACATACATAAATCGTAGTAATGAAATGTATGGGGACACAACATATCTCATGAAAACCTTTCATTTATATTTTTAAAAATATATGATTTATTTATAATATATAACATACATTTCCAAGGCTCGGGTGGGGGGTTGTTCTCAGTCCAGGGAGGTGACACACCTGCACCCTTCAGGAGACACAGTAACTTGTTGTGACGCACCATTAGGAAAGCCCTGGCCTAGTGGGTATTCAAACAGACCTCCAGAGTCATCCACCAATGCTCAGATCACTACACTATGCTGGTTCTAGAATTAAACTCTTTAAACTAAAAGAAGCCAAATACTGCAGCTTTTTTACATATCAATTTACATCTCATTTTCAGCTTTTTAAATCAATCTTAGCAAGCTTTTAAATAATCAATGACTGTTTTCATAGTTTAATTTCCCCTAATTATTTGGCAAAACAGTTTCATTTACTTTCTAAAAGTATGAACTGAACTAATCCAATCAAGAAAATCTGAATAAAGTGAAGCAAGTTGTCGAGAGATTTTAGGCTGATGGCATAAGCAAAATTACCAAATGTCAGCCCAGGGGGAAAAAAGCCTAAACAACTTTATCTTTTCCATACTACAGTGCAGTTTTTACGGCAGACACTTATTGAAATAACCTAAAGTAACATTTATGCATAGAAACAATGCAAATAGCCACACTGCTTTAATACAGGAAATCCAAAAGCAGCATTAAAGCCAATTTAATTTTTAACAAAATACTGAAGACAACTTAATTGCTGCAATATCCATCTAAGAAGGGTGTGAACTGCAGACTGATCACTAATGTGGCACTAAAACAAGGAATATACTGAATAAACCCTTTTACTGAGATTGTCCCACGGAACACATCACTTCCCAAGAAATATGCATGGGATTAATCACACTCCAACTAAGCTTCCTTATTATTATTTTACCAGCTCTGTCCCTGGACCACAAGTCTGTAAAAGTCAGGAACAAACGGCAAGCCTTAATGCGGTTTTCGTTTCGATTTACAAAGGAGGGAAGCGAGGGCCAGCTTTGGCTTGTGACTTGACCGAGACCACGGAAAGACTTCGTGACTGAACTCGGGCTGAACCCAGTTCACGTATCTCAAGGGTCGTCGTGAGGGAGTCTGTCGACGATTTTCCCATTATTTCCGAGTCACTCGTCCTTACCGGTCTCTCGAACAAAACGGGACCGTGCAGAACGGGCGGCAACAGTGACTCCACAAAATCCCTCCCTCACGCTGCCCAGCGGGACGCAGCATCCCTGACCAATATAATGAGCCAACCTATTGACTCCGAGTCTCCCAGACCGCTTCCGCCAATTCAAGCCTTGCGCGCGTCCCTTCCAAAGAGCATCTCCTACCTGAATGTGGTGAGAGAGAAACTATACCCGCGTTCCGCCATTTTGCTCAGCGCGACCGAGCAGCCTCACTCCTTCCTCACAGCCGGCTGTCGCTTCTGCGGCTGCGCATGCTGGCAACTTGGCGCAAGCGCAAGATTCTCGACCTACAGAAAAAAAGAGTAAAATTTAGGATGATATACAATCTGCACTTCCGGTATCTTTGGACAAGCTGCCCATGAATCCCTATGGTCATCCACTGACGGCGCTCTGCCCGTTAGCGTCTCGATGGTGATTGGTTTGTAGCACGGATGGGTAACCGAAAGTTTGTGACTACAACTCCCACAATGCCTTACCAGGTATCACGCTGGTTGAAGTTAAGGGGAGGGGTAGACCAAAACTTTTGAAGAGCTGTATATATTTGATAATAACGAATGCGCTGACGGGTGGGTAAGGAACACTGTCAGTACTGAAGCGTAAAACCAGGAGCTACACGGGTAATTAACTGGGCCCACTGGGAGTTGTAGTTCGCCCTTCTGGAAAGTGGTTGGAGGGAGAAGTGAGGGAGCGCCCTGAAGTAACTCAGTTTCCCAGAATCCTCAGCGACTCTTGTCCTTTCAGGCTCCGTGGCTGGGGTGCCTGAAAGGGGTCTCGCAAAGCAAACGACTAAAGGGAACATGGCGGCCTTGCTGGTATTCAATTCCCCCTGGCCTAAGCTCCGTCGCCTTCTCCGAAGCTGCTGGGGGCAACTCGGTGGCCACACGCCTCCCTGGGGTAAGATGTCTGCCTATTTCGCGTTTATGGTTTCTGCCTTTATCAGGCGCCCCTCATTATAAGGGATGTCCCGTATTTGAAGACCAGGGCCATTTCCTCACTAGACTGTTATAGGACTATTATTCCACTTGCAACATCCTGTGGAATCCTGGGGTTTGCAGTTTCGAGAGGGGCCGGCAAACCCCAGGATTCCATAGGATGTTGCAAGTGGAATAATAGCGCTATAACAGTCTAGTGCGGAAATGGCCCAGAAAGCGTGTCTCTTACAGGGCTGGCAGCTATCCCATATTGTAAGGGCTGTCTCCTGTTTGAGGCTTGGCAGGCTCAATGAGATGCCAAAGGGGATGTGGGCCCCGCATAAATGTCTGCATCATGTAATTTATGAACTTGGGAAGTACTTTAAATTTACAGAGAAACACATGACTAAGTTAAGTGCGATCAATACTTTCATTTGGTGTTTAGGTAGAACACAAGCCTTGTGAATAACTTCCTGACTGCCTGCCCTGCATGTTATGTCAGCTGGCCCTTGAAAACGTGGCAATACTAAACAGGTTCTCAAGAGTTCAGCCCCCTTGGCTACTATTTCAGGAGAGGATTTTTTTAACATATCTAGAAGGCTGGTTTTAGAAAAAGTACTATATCTGGATTTGCTGCAGACAAGTAACTCCACTTGAGCTCCTCATATCTGTCAGGTCACATAAAATAGCCGAAGTGCTAGCCTGTATTCTTTGCTGCTCTTTGCTGGCAGAGCAGACATCTTATTATGAAGTATATCATGTACCAAAAAGTGAGGGGATAAAGCAGTGTTGACTGAGATGTAGGAGGAAGTTGAGTTTTAATTATTGAGCATTATTGAGGCTTTCCTAAAATAGGCCTTTTGTGACACGTTTCATAGACCGTATCAAACTAGATACAGTCTATAAAATATGAAATATGTAACTAAAGAGAGCGGAAACAACAGAAACAACATTCTTATTGTAGGATCAAAGAAGAGAAATCTTGTTCCTTCTTCTGGACAAAAATGACATGCTGAGCTGAGCTGCTCATTTTTATACAGATTTCAGTCCATTTGTATTAAATCTTTTTCGTTTGAAGAATGTCATTAAATGAAGCTAATCTGTTTTGTATTACATCATATTAGTTAAAAAAGAAGAAACTAATAGGATGTTTGTAATGTTATTGTTTCTTGTTTCCTTTAAGTACCTGCTCTGGCTGTACAGGCTCCACCTTCTGTACTAGAACATGTGGAAGAGGAGACTGAAAGTGAATCTCCAGGGCTTTTAGACAGCATATTCTGGATGGCAGCTCCAAAGTCAAGGCGTACCATTGAAGTGAATCGCTGTCGACGGAGGAATCCTAGGAAGCTTATAAAGTTAAAGGTAGCTCATCAAATTTCTACTGGTTTTCCTAAATTTGTGGAAAGTTTTACTCGATTGTTACATTTCCAAGATGCTTGGCATGTCATGTCTTGAAAACTAACCATTTTGAGATTACCATAATAAATAGCCAAGCATTTTTCTCTAGTTCTCCTTTTGCTGATTCAAAAGTAGGAGTAGTCAAAGTATGGCCCTCTAGATGTTGCAACTCTGGTGTTCCTCTTCATTGACTCTGCCAGCTTGGGCTCCTGAGAGTTGCATCCAACAACTCTTGGACTATATTTTGTACATCGTTTTTCTGAAGTTGCAGCTACCATTTAGTTTGAATGCACTGACATTTGTTATAGTATGAGTAAAAAATATTTAATGGAAGTTGTCTTATTGGACCACAGTCTCAGTTTGTGGGGGCATGTAGACAACATGCAGAATGATGAATTAATGCAGCCCAGCACTAAAATTGATGAAAATGGTGGATTTTTAGAGCCTAACACTAAAACTCTGTCTGGGATTAACTACTGCATTTTCTAAGCAAGTGTGTCAACATGAACTACAGTGCACACTGTGGTCCACTCTGGAACACAGTTGTAGCTGAAGTATTCTAAACTTATTCTGAAGGATGTTGTTTAGTGTCTTGCACGTGTGATGTTAAAGTAAGAGAAGAGTCTACAGATGATAACAGAATTCAGAATATGTATTCTGTGGGAAGCTAAACAGAGTAATGGTGCACTTATCTTTTTAAAAAGGTGAAATTATTTTGCCAGTAATAACTTAAGTCCAGTTGCTAATCCCAAGTAGAGTACACAAATTGAATCAATTGCTGACTGGTGAATTGGTACTTAGGTAAAACCCAGCAATTCAGTGGGGCTGCTCTAGTTAAGAGTAACATTTAGATTTAGGCCTTTGAATTTTGCGTACTGCTGGCTGGTTTTGGTGGATTAAATTCTTGTGCTTCCTGCATTCCCATATCAGTTTAAGATGAGGTGATGTTGCTCTTTGTCTTTGTTAGTTTAATGCAAAACTTTGTTAGTTTAATGCAAAACTGTGATATGCCAAATAATAATGAGATGCTCATTTCTCTGCATATCTTCTTAACATCTGTGAAACCTTTCTCTCTCAGTTATCATACCTTTTAAATCTGTGTTCCTTCTTCCCTTTAGAAAAACATAGATATCTGTCCTCAATGTGGCAACCTGAAACAGAAGCATATTCTTTGTGGCTATTGTTATGAGAAAGTTAAACAGGAAACCTCTGCTATAAGGAAGCAAATGGGGATACTGGAAGGAGGACCCCATAAGGCTCCCACTGTGGAGACCGTTGTGATATACGAAGGGGAGAAGCCCAGAGACAAAGATGAAGGCAAGCGGATTATAGAAAGAAACAGGAAACGTCCTTCTTGGTTCACGCTGGACTGATCATGGGGGAACCCACTGTTTATAAAGTACAACAAATTTTTCTGATACTACACATTCCCAAGAAGGGGAACACTTTATTTTTAATGTACATTTGCAGTGCAGTGTAATTGCTCTACTTTGGATTTTTTTTAATAAAAAAAATTCTAAAGAGGGAATAAAATGTGATCAGGAACTAATTCTGCATTTGGAATAACATGGATACAGTAGCTTCTTCAATCCAATGTGATACTAGTGGAGTAACAACAACTGCTGATGCAGTTATGTTGGATTGCACCATTACACAAGCAGTTGTACAGTCTCTTTCAAACAGTTTGCACAATAATGGATGCCATCCTTGTGCTGTCTCTGAAAAAGAGCAGCTCTTAGCACAATGGATCATGTGCTAGTGCTATGGCTTCATTCATTCAATACAAGCCTGTCAGTTTTGTTGATCATGTCTCAGTTTAAAGTTGGCTGTTTCAGGACAGATTTTTCGTGTATGGTTTCCTGTTACACTGAACATTCTAAGTTGCTTCCCCCACACATTTTTTTTAAAACTAAAGTATGGCTAAACTGAAAACTAAAATAAAGTATGTTCAGTTTTATAATGCATACCATGTCTTCCTCTCTTTGAAACTAAAGATTGTTTTGAGTGATGAAAGTATATGAGAATGAATGGTCAAACCAACTGGTAGAATGCCCGAGCAATGGACTGAGTTGATGTGAGACTGTTACTGAATTGCCCAGTGATTGAGATAGGTTGGTTATTCTTTCATTGATACTGAATGTGCCTCTGTGAAACAGTCACTCAGGATAGACTTCTGTTTTTATTTCTGTGAAATAGTTATTGCATCTGAAATGCAGCCAAGTCCAAGAACCAGTGGTGTCCTTTTGTAAGCAACAATTAAGCTGAGACTTTCATCCTCTCTCCCTAACTTCAAGTCACTGTGGCACTTGATTCAGAAAGAGTATTTAGATTTAACCAAATGTGCTGTGTTGATTCACCCTATCGTGTAGAACACTCATCTCATTGATTAGATGAGAATCAATGGTAGAAATACCATGCATTTGAGTTGTGGCTTCTTTGAAATTTGTATTATTTAGTTCATTAACTTATGTCAATATTATTTTGCAAGCTCTAAAAGTCTGGGAGGAGATCCTGCTTTGTGGTGCAAGTAATAATTACGTTGCCTTCAAGAAAGTATTTATGTCACCTATCTGTTCAAATTGCAAAAATAGGTCTGTGTGTGTTCCATGCCTGGGAAGAAAATAGGAACTTTGCCGAGTTTTAAGAAAACAGCAATTTTGTGCTCTAAAAAGTTTTTTTGCGTATTGTATTTTGAGTGCAGATGGTTTACATGTTGCATAATTTGAAGTTAAATAAGAAGAACAGATCATAAAAAAGATTCTGTGAAGGGAACAGTGGAAAGAAAGATGTCAGACATTAGAGGGAAAGACCAGCCCAGTGTGGGGATGTGTGGGGAGATCCAGGGAAGCCATTATCCCCTTGTGATATCTTTTTTCTTTGAATTCTTCCTGCAAATCATGAGGACTAGAAATTTGTGAAGTTTCTCTCCAGGTGAGACCCTTGTGCCAAAATCTTAGCAGAGAAGAGTATAAAATCTCATGGAATAGGAAGCTGTACTTAAAACATGACATGACATGACATGGCCAATTCATCAGCGTAAGAGCAACAGTGATGTCAACATCATGGCGTCACTTTCCTTTGATCTGTGGCTACAACTGCTTGAAATCCATTTATTTTCATAAAGTGACTAACTATTGATTGCACTTATGAAAAGTATAAACAGTGATTCTCAGTAGCTAGGTTGCAATTGTTAGTGCTAGATAAATATAATAATCCAATGTGTGGACTAGCATGGGATATATGAGAAGGTAAGTCTTTGGTGATCATGAAATGAAGTTGATAGTGTTTTAATTTAATTAGCTCACAGATATGTATGGGCAATATTTTATCTCTTTTGTTAGTTCAGGATACTTCCTGTTAGTTAGATTAATATTTCATGTTACCTATGAGGCAGTAAGAGATGCTGATCAAGTAAAGATATTTGATAAAAAGCCATATGCTGGCCTCTGCATTATACAATTGTCTCTTGTTAAAAACTGTCAGTAATTCTCATTTTTTTCAATGTGTGTGAAGAACAGGTTGGTTACCTGTAACTGTGGTTCTTTGAGTGGTCTTTTGTGAACTCACACAATTGGGTTTTGCGCCTGCACAGAACAGCATTCGGAACCTTCTGGAAATCCAAAAGTAGGCATTTTGACCATTGAACCTCTCCCCCATCCTCCAGGGTATAAAAGCCCCCTCCTGCTCCAACGGTCAGTTCCATCCTGCCGCCATAGCAGCATTAATGGAACCAACACATCAGCAGGACATACAGAGGGGAGGATAGGAGGGGGTTGTGTGAGTTCACAGAAGACCACTCGAAGAACCAGTTACAGGAAAGCAACCTGTTCTTCATGGTCTCTGTGACTCACACAATTGGGAGACTAGCAAGCTATTATTACAAGGATGGTGGGATGTCATGCTGAAAACCAACTCCACCTGAACTCAATTAACAACACATTAAAAATCATCCTCATACCAATGACTGCAACAAAGAGAACGTGTTTATTTTGTGAAAATTAGCTACCTGAAAGGAAGATATATTAATTAATAGCAGACACTAAAACTGCCCTTTCAAACTTGGCATCTCTTTTTTCTCTATTACCAATTCTATAATGAAATATAAAGGTTATCGCTTGTGACCAAGTAGCTGCTTTGGATATATCATCCAGCAGAACCCCCTGAAGAAAAGCACTGGAAGCAGCCAATGGTCTAGTCGAATGGCTTCTGACCCTTTCAGGTAGTTTTTTTTCTTACCAGGTCATAAGTCAATCTAATAGTAGAAACAACCCACCTTGCTAACCTTTGGGATGAAACAGGCACCCCTTGCTTAGGTACAGAATAACAAACAACTTATTCGTTTTTCTAGCACCAGCCGTGCACTGTACATAAAAAGCTAGCACTCTCCTAATATCTAAACAATGTAATCTTCTTTCCATATCAGACTCAGGATCCTGAAAATATGCAGGTAAAATGATATCCTGATATAAGTGAAAAGATGATACAACTTGGGGCAAAAATGTTTTCAAATCTTTTTATTAAAATTCAAATTACAAATTCAGATTTCACAAAGTCCACTTCAATCTTATTAAAAATATATGATTTTGAAAGTAAAGAGAGATAGATTTAACAAAAAAATAGTCATCTACATTCTGTTATGCTTCACCCATATCCTCAACTTTACATATACACCAAATCTGTTCATCCCCTTATAAATGGGCTTGTTTATCCAAATCAATTCAATCTCCAATCTTTCCTTTTTAACTAATAAAAACTCTTCCTTTATTTTATTTTCTCTATACTAGCTAGTTCTTCATTAGTTTTTCCCGTCCAACAATAACTCAAACATAATCATTCCTGTTACTCCGCTTACTTCCAAAATTGTCAATTTCGCTATATCTCTCCTATTTCCTTTCCCTAGATCTTCCCTATTTCTTTAATTCTATTCTCTTTATTTATTCTCTTTTCCTTTGAGTGAACTTTTTTTCCCTAACAAATTGTTTTCTATCAAAGCTTACTCCTATTCTTCCATCAAGTCTTTGCTTTTATTCTGTATTCTATATTCTTTATCTTTTAACTGTTCTTCCTTTCTAAACCTACGAATCCATTCTGATCCTAAAAAGAGCAAAAATCAAATATATACGTCTCCTATTCCCTTATTCCTCTAATAGCCATCTTGGGGCAAAAATGTGATATCTGGTTTAAGAACTACCTTACTCTTATGAAATTGTAAATAAGGTGAATCAATCCTCAATGCACATAACTCACTAGCCCTTCTAGCTGATGTTATTGCCAATAAGAAAGCTGTTTTCCATGTTAAGAGATGTAAATCACAGGTTGTCATAGGTTCAAAAGGTTTACCAGTCAACCCCATTAACACGGTACTCAAATCCCAAGATGGTACAGGTGGTTTAACCGGTGGGCATAAACATTTCTAGCCTTGCAAGAACCTCTTAACCATAGGATCCCCAAAAAGTGATAGTTTACCATCCTGTTGAAGGCACCAAGAAAGAGCCACCAAGTAGCATTTGATTGATGACAGTGTCAATTCCTCTGTCGCCAGTCTCGACAAAAAGTCAAGTACATTAACCACAGTATAACTGTGAACATCAGCATTCACATCATTCAAGTACTTAATAAATTTGTTCCATTTATGACTATATGATTTAGATGTGGACGGCTTATGTGCTGCCATCAAAACCTTCTTCACAGCATCTAGTAAGTTATTCAGTTTAACAGGTTCTACACTGTTAGTCTCAAGGAGCGAAAATCTGGATGGAACACTGTCACCTCGTGAATGGAAATCAAGTCCGGCTTGCACGGCAATGCTTGATACCATCGGTTGGCTAGATGCATTAGGTTTGCAAATCAAGGCTGTCTCGGGCACCAAGGTGTTATCAAGATCATGATCACCTGGTCGTGATGAATTTTGGATACCACCTTTATGATTAGAGGAAAAGGTGGGAACGCATAAAGGATCGGTCCCAACTAGCTGAACAGAAAAGCGTCTTTCAGGGACTTTACATCCTTCTCCATCCTTGAGCAATACAGTTTGCATTTCTGTTCTCGCTGGATGCAAAGAGGTCTATCTGAGGATAAGCCCAGTCCCCAAAGATATCAAGCAGAATCCCTCTGTCCATCCTCCACTCGTGGCATGACAGAGGGGTCCTGCTGATCATGTCTGCCAACACATTCTCCTCTCCCAACAGGTGCACTGCTGAGGGAATAATCTTCATTGACTGACACCATTCCCACAACTGCAAAGTCAGATCGAACAGTACCTGAGATCTTGTTCCACCCTGCTTCTTTATGTAATACATCATGGTCGTGTTGTTGGTAACAACCTGTACAGAAGGTAAAACTGGAAAGCCTTGAACACCTTTATCACAGCCTTCAATTCCAATGCATTGATGTATAACCTTTTCTCTGACTGATCCCATCATCCTCTCAAAGTCAGGTTCTGCAGGTGCACTCCCCAGCCTTCCAATGACGCATCCATTGTTACTACCACACAAGGTTGGGGAGGTACAAATGGCATTCCTATCAAGACATTGCGTGGTTCTATCCACCAAAGTAGAGACCGTAAGACCGGCCTCGGAACCGTCAGAAACATGCTTTGTCGGTCTCATAGTGGATCAAAGTTGTTTACAAACCATCTCTGCAAGGGACGCATTTTTAATTTCACTAATGGTGTTATCATCACTGTGGAAGCCATTAGTCCCAATGCCACTTGAATTGTCTTTGCTCTGACTCTTCTGTGTTGCTAAATCACATTGAATACCTTCAGCATTTTTAACCATCTGTCCTCTGGTAAAAATGCTTTTTCTGGGGAAGAGTCTAGCATGGCTTCTGTGAATTTGATCTTCTTTGATGGTATCAACGTCGATTTTGTGTAGTTTATCATCAGTCCTAAATCTTGTAGACAACACACCGTCGTGTTCAGATCTGCCAACAACTGATGTTTCATTGGTGCCACTATTAACCAGTCGTCTATATACAGGAACACTACGATACCTTTCTTCATCAAATGAGCAGCCACCACAGACATACATTTTGTAAATACCCTTGGTGCTGTAAAGATACCAAAGGGTAGGACTCGAAAACGGTACCCCTGATTGACTGTAGCAAACACTAGAAACTTCCTGTGCTCTGGTCTGATAGCAATATGGAAGTAAACATCTTTTGAGGTCTAGCATAGCAAGCCAGTCATTTTGATGTAGCAATGGCATTATGGTGGAAAGAGTCACCATCCAGAATCTTTTTGGGGTTATAAAAAAATTCACCCCTCTCAGATCCAAAATGGGATGAAGGCCATTGTCCTTTTTCGACACCAGAAAGTACCTTGGTGTAAAACTTCTCTTGAGTTGCAGATTGGAGATTTTTTCCTATGGCCCCTTTCAACAATAGGGTATCGATCTCTGCCTGCAGCTGCGGTGATGGTTTTGTGTGATGGACTCTCCCTGTGGTAGGCAGGGTTCAAAATTCTATGGAATAACCTTGATTTATTATGCCAAGAACCCACAGATCCATTGTTATAGGTCGCCACGCATGGTAATGCCTCTTCAATCTGTCCCCAAAGGGAGGTGTTACATCCATACTTAAACGTGGATCTTCGATACTGTATTGCCATCTTTGACAAGTTAGATCTTGAAAAATCTGCAGAGTAGTATCCTTCAACATGGTACTTACATCTGGGAAGACATCGGTATCGTACACTTGATTGTCAAACCCTACGGCTTGGTTTGATCAGGCTGACGTTTCTTGTATTGTGTCTGCTTGAACCTCATTGAAGGAAACTTCCTCGAAGTTTGATCTTGTGGTGTAGGCTGTCTACGATGTTGTCTCTGAGTTGGACTCATCAGTCTCCTTGTGAAAGGCTGATACCTCCTATATCAGTACCTGGATGGATAATATGAAGCTGGAAATATTTTTTAGCAGTGCTCCTCATTTTCTGAGCATGTTCCAGCTTGTCATCTGTGCCGGTATTGAACAACCCAATCAAAAGGTAAGAATCAAAAAGTAATCCTCTACCATATTGTTAGCTTGTTGACACAATCCAGACAATCTCAACCATGCATGTCTACGCAAAGCTATAGCTCCTGCACGTGCTTTACCACTACAGTCAGTTATATGTTTAGCTGTTGTAAGTTGCTGAGAGGAAAGCCAATAAGTCTCACCATACAACACTGATGCAGTTTTCCTCTCATCATTAGGTAACCTGTTAATGAAAGTCTTAACTCTGGACCACAAAAACTATTGATACGCTCCCACACATGCAGCGTAATTAGAAATTCTAAACAGCAATGCAGCATTAGAATACACTTTCCTTCTCCAGTTATCCAACTTCTTCCCTCCCTATTGGCAGAGGTAACGTGTAGCCTCTGTGACTGCCTCGACTGCGCAGCATCAACCACAATGGAATTTGGTTTGGGATGATGGGTCAACCAGTCTTCAATGACACGATAGAGAGATTCCAGTCTTTTTGATGTTGACAGTACCGAGGAAGGAGTCGTCCATGATTTTTTTTTTTACAGTATGCAACAAATATGGTAGAGGAGCTATCACTGAAGTTGCAGGTGCCCTATTTTGAAGCTCCTGAAAAATAGGGTCTTTCAAGTCCTCTTTCTCCATATTAGTTGTGAGATAAGAGAACGAGACATCCTCAAAACAAGATCTGAAAAAGATCAAACATCATCCGTCGGAGAAATCCTATCAGCATTCGACACAAGAGTAGAACAACATCCATCGGCATCAATGGAACAATTAGATGCCGACAAACTTGATACCAAGACCGATCTCTCCAACTGGGGAGCTACAGATCTCTCCCTCAATCTCTCTCGAGGCTCAACAACAACCTCCTTATGGGTAGTTTCATGTCCACTCTCTTGCTCTTGTTGAGGTGCTACTTTTTCCACCTCCACCAAAGAAACCCTTTGACGTCGAGGTGACACAGAACAAGATCTCGACCTATAGTACTCAGAACAATGGTACTGAGGCTGAGAATCAGCACGGTGTCGATAATCTCTATAATCATAGTACTCCTCAGGATAAGGTGAAATGTCTCTTGAATCAACAGAAGCCTCATCTAGGTAACATTCATGGTATCTAACAGGAGTTACATGTCCGTAACGATGATACCTCATAAGGGACCTGCTCCTCAACCTCCTATGAGAGAGAAGTGGAGGTGAAGGAGGAGTCCTCCTACAGTGTCTATAATTAATCACATCATGCTGTGGACTTCTCTGCACAGAAATCAATCGCTCAGCATCTTGAGGCCAATCTTGAACTTGCAATCGTGACCCCACATTCACCAAAGGAGAAGAATCAACAATTTCTCCTTCCGACTCCACCCAGACCTCTTGTATCCCCAAGTGCCTGCTCCAAATGTCTGGCAGGAGACGAGGACTCAAGCTGCATCTCCACGGTAGGCTCAGATGTTACCGGCCTTGTCGATGTCAGGGAAGATGAAGCCACATTTCAATCCTTCCTTTTACATTTTTCTGAGGGAACTTGATCTGAAGACTCCTTCAGTTTCCTCTTTTTATCCTTATTCTTCCTCTTTAACACAGAAAGAGAAGGTATAGTCTCAAACAACGTCAGACACTTTCTTCAGTGACTTCTCCAGTGGCAACTCTCGAGATCGAGACGTCAATCTCGACTTCTGTGTTGACTTTGGCATCGACAAAAAAGTCAGTTGACGAGACAACGGAGTCGAAGATGTTTGAGCCATCCTGGGTTTAGTGCCTGATGTCTTTGCAAAACTCACAGGATCAGATGCAGACAACACTTGTTCCCAGAGCAAAGCTTTTAACCTGCTTGCTCTATTGCGTCTAGTCTGCAGAGTGAATTCCTGGCAGAATGTACAAGAATTCACGTTATGGCCTTCTCCCAGACACAAAAGGCACTTTGAATGCCTGTCTCTGTCGAGTATCTTGCCTTTACATACTGTACAGCGCTTGAACACTTTGGTTGCCATACCCTGCAACACTGCCAAATCTGAATCCAAAAACCTTAGTCAAACACAGTCCATCGTCAGTCCAGGAAATCCACAGTTCAACAAGTCCAAAACACCAAGAAAAAAATCATTGTCAACTGTACCAAAGTCAGAAAAAAACATTTAGTCAAGACAAACACAAGCGAAAGGCTCCTTGGATGCTGCTAACGCGGCAGAAAAAGGGAATTGACAGTTGGAGCAGAAGCAGGCTTTTATACCCTGGAGGATGGGGGAGGGGTTCAACGGTTAAAACGCCTACTTTTGGATTTCCAGAAGGTTCCGAATGTTGTTCTGCGCAGGCACAAAACCCAATTGTGTGAGTCACAGAGACCACAAAGAAGAATTTAAATTTTTCAACAATAAACAAAATTTTGAAATATCAATCATTTATCAATTGACAGTATAAAAGATGACATGGGTTATATTTGTGAAAACCAGTTATTTCAATTGTGATAATTAAGATCCATCCTATTTTCTGAGGAAAAGTGTCAATGAAAGTTTCTGTGTAGCCTATTGTGATAAAGCCACCTTGGGTCCCATTCTGGGAGAAGAGGCAGCATACAAATATAACAAATTAAATAAATAAATGAAATACACTTTGTAGACTATAGGTGGCAGTAACACTCCAGTTTCCTAAAATATGGTACTTCAGCCTGGGACACCAATATAGTGCAAAATCATGAGAATGAAAAATGTCCAAGAGCAACCAAAAAAGGATATTTTTAGAGAAAGAATTATTATTTTGCCTAAGGCTTAGTTACTGCAAAACACATAGATTTATTAGAAGTCGATGTAGAGAAAGGTAAATATGTCTTTCCAGACAGCCATTTTATTTCTTTTTTCCTGTGAGATGAAGTAGTCAAGCTGTGATGAGTAGTATGGACTAAGAATGACTAGTTGGAAGCCTGTATACTAATTTAGTTCATGAAGGAATTTAATTTGGGCCCTAGTGAACCTAATATTTTTCCTTCAGAATATGATGAAAGCCTTGTAAGAAAGAGATTATTTTTCTCAAAAGACGGAAAAGAAATAGAAAATATTATCTCCCTTTCTTTGATTTTATAACATCTGCATTACAATATCATGGAAGAAGGAAATGTAAGAGGATGCTCATTGCCCCTCAGTTGTCTCCCAGGTCAAATAGCCTGGACAGTCTTGGTGACAGACTCCTGTTGAATGCCAGATCAGTGAATGGAAAAATAAATGCTGTTCAGGATTGGATTCTAGATTAGCATCCCAACCTGGCCTATATTACAGAGACCTAGCTGAGACCCAGACTCAGTTCTGCCCACCAGATTTTTCTGTGCAGCAGCAGGCAAGATCTGGGGGATGGAGAGGTTGAATTTCAGTGGTCTATCATGATTCCATCCCCCTGACCCAGGTGTCCTGTCCCACAATCAGCAGGTTTTGAATGTGTATACCTAAAGGTGGGTAGCTGGGACAGCATTGGGATTCTGTTGGCATGCCGCCCATCTTGCCTTAACATTAATCCTTTCGGAGTTAGCTGGGGTGGTCTCGGGGTTGGTTGATGGAGTTCCCACAACTAATAGTGCTGGGTGACTTCAACATACAAGCTGAGACTGCCCTGTTGGAAGTGGCTCAGGACTTCCTGGTCCCCATGACAAGTACGTACCATGTAGTATCTGGCCCTATTCATGCTGCTGGGCACACTTTGGACTTTCTTTTCTGTGCTGGTGTGGAGGAACTTTCTGGAGTTCCATTATGATGAACAGATCATTACCTAGTCAGATTTAGGCTCACTGAGACTTGGAACCTCTGTGAAGTGGGAGACCAACCAGGATGGTCTGCCTCAGGAGGCTGATGGATCCAGACAGATTCTTGATAGCTCTTGAGGATTTTTCTGTCACCTCTGCAGGTGATTCTGTTGAAGGTCTGGCTGACTTCTGGAATAGGGAAACAGCCAGGGTAGTGGACACAGTTGCTCCTGACATCCCCTCTTACTAAGCAGAGCCAAACCAATGCCCTGGTTTTCTTTTTTCCCCCAATATTTTTATTGAAAGTTTCCAAATATACTAAATTTCTACTAATACATGAAAAGAAACAAAAAAGGAAGGGGAAAAAGGGGAGTGAGGAGAAAAGGAAAAAAAGGCAGAAAAAGAAAATGACTACCATTCTTCTTTTCAACACTATATAACATTCAGCCCTGGAAAATAAAATCCAAGCATTCTCTTCTTTCCATTCCCTCTTATATTTGTTTTCCACAATCAAAGATATATTCTTTTTTATCAGGTTTGGCACACCTAAGTAGTATTCCATTTTCTCTAAATATTACCCTAAACTAGTATGTTAAGTCGCCTCACTAAAACCACTCAGTCATCTAACGCTTTTAGAACATTAGCATTTCCACTATATTAAAACCTCAATATTTCTATTAAATTTCATTGTATAAAATTCCTATCAACCTCATCCTCATGTCCATTTTTCCTTTATCATATATCTGTATAGCCAAATGTCATAATCTCATTTCAGCCACACATTAATTCTTCCATTTCATTTTTCATTTAAATTTAACTCTTGCTTTCTTCTTTATCAGCCCTGGCTGTGACCTTTCCTTCTGCCCCAGATCTGGTCAACTTCTCTTGTTTGCATGAGTTGGTCTATCCATCTATATAAGCCCCAGAGACATCCAGTTCCAGCCCTAGTCTTCCCCTGCTCCTCACCCTTAAATAACAAACAGGTCCATACTAGTTCCATATTGCAAGAACAGACCATGTAGGAGGTATTAGCATAAGAAGAGCTGTCATCATATGAAATAACCACTCAGGCAACCTGTTAAGATGAGCAGATCTGTGCCTTTCTATTTGTATGGGAATAAGTGTCAGAATGGAGTGATGTTAGCTAACACATTTTAAATTATCTTTGTGAATGTGACTTGGCACATGCAATCAACAGTGTTCGGCACTGAATGCCTATTTCCTAAGTGGATGCAGTGAAAAATGAAAATAGCAGTTCCAAATAATGACCATTCTTTTGAGATTTTCAAGAGCAAGTATAGTGCTGAGTGGTATTTTTTTTCTTTTTTTCTGGAAAAAAACAATACACAAGTAAATTTGATTCTTTGGGTAACCTATTAAAATTCCCAAGTCATAGAAATAAGCTTTTGGTTTTGAATGTCAGTGCTGCTCTTTTACCTTTTCAGTCCTGGTTTGTATGGGAAAACATTGCAAATTATAGGTTTTCCCCTTGAAGTCTGCAATGAAAATATTTCCAAAAGACAAAGTATCTTACTTCTATGTGACATGTGCATTATGGCTCTACAGGAAGTTCAATTAAATCTTATTCCCAGAGCTGTGCTGTGGTACTTCAAGTCAGGAAGATAAGAAGAATCAGACTGTTCCCATGCTTTGTGGGAGTGAAAGAAAAAGAAGCAATAATAGAGAAGTAACCATATCAGTGTATTGTTGATTATAGGAGGAAAACAAAAATTAGTACAGGTCAGCAACAGGGGAAAGTGTGGAAAAACTCTTCCTGATTTTGATCCAACATTCAGAGGGCCATGTCTTCCTTTACCAATGGAGAACCTTGCTTTCCAATATATCGCTCTTAGAAAACAATATTCTCTAGCAGGCAATCCCTACAAAAAATATATAAGAATAACAACACAAACATTTAAAACAGATAGGGCAGGTGTGTCCCTTCAAGTACTGTTGAACTGCAGCTTCCAGCAACCCTGGTCAATATAGCCAGTGGTGAGAGATGATATGATCTGCAAGTGTGAGCCATGTGTTTCCCCATCGCTGCTCTTAACGCTAAGGCAGCCTCCTTTTTAGGTGGCAGATTTTAGGCTACCAAAGAGTTTCACTAAAAGCTATCATTTTTTATTTTTACATTTTACATTTCTACATCAGCTTTCTATATGACTGACCTCAAGTAGCATAAATAGGGTTCTGAGGCAGTTGCCTATTCAAAGAAAGGGTGCTGCATTATGTGCCTTTCCTTCAGACCATGCTCTCACACCAGAGAAACCACTAGGCATGTTCAGTTAAAAACTCTGCAGAGGACATGAGCCTGGATGCCAGTAAAAGACTATACACTGGCTCTGAAGTGGGACTCTGAAAAGAAGAGGCAGCAAGATTGCAAACATGAAGCAGGGTGTACAGACTTCTCTGCTCTTGAGTTGGAAAGATAAGGAGGGCTGTTACCCAAAACTTATGGAGTAGCTGGCCTATCTGACAAAGTAGGAAACAGATATCCTGGAAAGCCTTAGATGGAGATAGACTTACAGAAGGTGAGCCCCATTGCTAAACAGTAACAGGCAACCTTCTAAGTGAAGAAAAAGCACAAAGAGGGGATGGCTGCTAAGCCCTCCTTCTCATTGACACAGTCATTTTCTCTTTGTTGGTTTAGTTGTGTCTTAGCATGCTGGCTGAGAATATAATTCATAAAGTATATCACTTTCTCAATTTCTCCCCCTATCATCACTTATGGCTCTCTAAAGGGACCATCCTTCAGCCACTTGTTATTGTGTGCCTTCAAGTCATTTCCGACGTATGGCAACCCTAACCAAATCCTGTCACAGGGCTGAGAGTGTGTCATGTGCCCAAGGTGACCCAGTGAATTTCCACTGCCAAGCAGGGAATCAAACCCTAGTCTCCAGGGTTATAGCCCAATGCTCAAACCACTACGCCACACTGGCTCAACCACTTACAGACTACTTATCAAGATGAAAGTCCCACAATTACTTAGCAGCTCAGGACAAAGGCTTCCAGCAGCTGCTGACCTGTTGTGTACTTAGGTCCTCGTCCTGAAATGACTTACCAGTTCACTCACTGAGATGCATCAGGCAGTCACTTAGGAAAGTCTCTCATCAAGCTGCCTACCAGTTACCTTCCTAAGTATCAAATAAGATCTATTCTCCCAAAGAATATGGTTTGGAATTTGATTGAAAGAGTTTGCAAGCTGGGGATTTGAGGTATGCCTCCTCCTGGAGGCTACAGCCTCTGTGACACTGGCTTATGAGATTCCAGTTATCCAGTTGGAGGACACTGGGAAAGGAGTTATTTTTTACATGGGACTTGATCTAAAATAGCAAAATAGTTCTTATGTTGTTAAGGGAGGTGCTGTAAAAGTGGGTTTATTACCTGGTTAGAAACTATGGCCAACACATCTCCATCTAGTCATACCCACTGTATGGTTTAAGCAGTTCTCATGTGGTTTCTGGCTATTATTTTGCTTTGCACACAAAACTGGAATATGAAGTTGGGATCAGAAATGCTTTTTCATCAAGATAAATTTGGTTAGAGGATACATGCTGTATAATACAGTGTGCACTTTGATTTAGTCACTGGAGTTTCCTAGAAACACCAGCTCTGCTAAGATATCCATGGAGTAATTATGCATTTTTCAGGAAGACAAGATTAAGCAGAGCATCATATTTTTCAAAATAGCTGGCTCTTTTTCCCCTGTTTCAGCTGGACCTTTTAACTCGACACCAGACCATACACCTCATTCTGCTAATCTGACGAATGCTGGAGGCTATGCACTTCTTAAATACACTGAATCATTCTCCACCAGAATCAACTGGCTAATTATTTCAGTGGGCTGGTTTTCATTGCTAGTAATTTTTAGACCACTTTATTGATGACTTAATGGCTTTGATTATAATGACATTTCTTTCCAGCAGTACACAACAGAGCTTTCTAATAATTTTCCCACAATTATTTTCACAACAAATCTAGTCCAGTAGTCATCTTACACATGTGTTAATAATGTCATGTGGGCATGACTGCACTTCCACACATGTGTCCCTAAGAAATCCTACTACAGGCAGAACAAAAAAAAGATGTCCCTTTGTGTTAGAGGCTGTTCTGTAGGCGATATAAAAGCATCCTGCAGAAAGTGATGTAGCACACCTTCAGAAATTTACTTCTGCATTCACAGTTACTTTTTAAGGATTTCTGTTCTCCATTTGAGAACTTAGCAACCACAACTAACCTTTTACCATAAAACATTCTATGTTAAAACCATATTAAAATTGCAATAAATCCAATAAGAGCAACACAGAGAAGGAGCATCCACTGAAAAGGATGATTCTAACATTCTCACCAACTTGATTATACCTAAGCAGAGCCTGATCCTACAGTACAAGCTGGCTCATACAGGTACAAACAATCCAAGTAATTAATTCCTAAAACTGTGTAGGATTTTAACATTTAAATTTTAATTGGGATTGGAAATGGATCAGTCAGTGGCATAGGGACAGGGGGGCGATGGGGGCAGTGCACCTTCTGAGGCGATTTTTGGGGGGCGCCGCCACTCCTTGCCTGCCCTCCCTTGCATGTCATAGCCCTGCCTCATGTGCCACAGCCCCACCCCTACCTGTCCATACACTCCAAGCCACACTACTGGGATAGGCAGCATGCACAGTTGATAAAATGTTGGAGTGGCAAGCTCATGCTCTAGACATCTGGGTAGCTGAGATGGTTTCTGAACTGTCTTCAGAGGCAGCCTTATATAGGCTTCCAGTTCTTGGTCTCAATCATGGATGACATGATAGTAGGTTGCTGCTGAATCTGTCTGCCAACAGTGTGCCCTTTGACAGAGGCAGCTCCTTCTGTCAGAGCAGAGGCTTCCTGATTTATGGAAGACCTGAAGGTTCTTGGATATATCACCAGATCACAACCTGCATGAGCAGCTGCTCAGGAACTGAGGGGTGGCCCACAACAATGAGGCGATTCGAGATGAAAGCCACCAATGGAAAGTCAGGGGGGAAACTTTTCCCACTCATTAATGGACATAACATACTTGCCAGGACCTCTTACTATTGAAGAAGAATGATTTAAAGAAGAAATAAACAAGAAATAAGAAGCCAGCGATATATACAGCAAGCTGACTCCTTTCTATGTACCTTCCCTGGATTTGAGATTTAAAGAGAAAGTATATAATTTCTTTCTCCACTGGAATAATGATGGAATGAAACCAACTTTATATTTTTTAAAAAATGAAACGTCAAAATGAAATTCCTCTTCAATCAACTTTGATTAATAACCTATTGTGGATTTTTATAATTTGAATTTGGACTATTAACTGAATTTTAGAAGTACCTGATTGAGATGTTAAGTGATGTGACGAACCTGAGGTGGGGGGCCTTGACAACAGAGCCTCCTTAGAGACTGAGTGTGTTAAAAAGTGATTGGTTGTTGAAATGGAACCTTGGATAGCCCAGGGGAGGGGCTGGTGGAGAGAGTGGAATAACCAAATTTAACTGACTGTCCAGTTGATTGAAGTCCAGTTTAGAGACTGGGGGATGTTTTAGGCTAGAATTGAAGAGACAGTTGATGAGAGTGTTGGTGGAGAGGGAGAGAGGGAGAAGTGATGTGTTAGTTTATGAATTCTTAATTACAAAATATGTTTTATCTTGACAGTATGTTTAATAAAGATTTGTTTATATGTTTCTATAAAAGCAGCTTCAATAGAGTGTCATTTCTGTGAACTGGATTATACACACTAACATTATTATCATTAGTACAATTATTACTATTTGTACCAATAGTACCACATTCATCGAAGAGATAAATCACTGCTTGTCCTTGTATCTGAAAAGGGGCAGATTTAAGGGAAGCAAGTAGAGGGAGATAACCCTGGAAGGAGAAGCCAAGGGGGGAAAGAGTGAGGAGGGTGCTGCATTCTCAGGATGGGGGAATGGAAGCAGACCTGTTTGTCATAGCCCTAGCTTGATCCAGAAATCTCCCTGGCTGTTCAGACCTGTACACAAGAAGTGTCAGGCTGGGCAGAAACTTATGTGCTTCACATGAAATAGCCCAAATGCTATGTACAGTAAACTCTCCACATTTGTGGGGGATATGTGCAGAGAACCCCCGCAAAAGTGAAATAATTGTGAATAACTTCTCCCCCAGAACTCCTCCTTCCCTGCACTCTGCTGCAGGCCTCTGCCCACATGCCCATGCTGGCCATTGCCAGCAGCAGGCAGGAATTGGGAGGGGGAGAAAAAAACCTCTTTCTTCCCTTTCGCCCTCCTCCTCCCAAAGTTGGGGAGATTGCACCAGAGCTGTGGGCGGAAACATGATGAGTGGGAAGGAAAGATCTTTTCCTCACTGCTTACATCTCCTCCCTGCTGCTGCTTGGGCAGTCACTTGGGGAGATGTGGGCGGGCATATGGCAAGCGAGAGGAAAAGATCTTTCCTCCCTGCTCGCCATGTCCCTGCCTGCCGCCACTCGGGCAATTGCTCGGGGAGCTGCGAGTGGGGACATGGCAAGCGAGAGGAAAGATCTTCTCCTTCCAACTCGCCATGTTCCCCCCCACCACTCAGGTGATTGTTCAGGGAATAGTGGGCGGGGACATGGCGAGCTGGGGGAAAGGATCGTTTCCTGCTGTTCACCTTTCCCCCCTACTGCCGCTCAGGCAATCACTCGGGGAACTGTGGGTGGGGAGATAGCAAGTGGGAGGAAAAGATCTTTTCTTGCTGCTCGCCATCTTCCCCTCGTCTGCCGTCACCGCTCAGGCAATTGCTTGGGGAGCTGTGGGAGGACTGATGGTGAGTGGGAGGAAAGGATTTGTCCTCCCCTTCACCCTCCCACCCATCACCTGCTGGGGCAATCACACCCACAGCAGGTGGCAAAGATTGTGTGGGGGAGGAAACAATATTTCCCGGCTTTCACTCTCCCATACCCCCTGTACCCTCCCACCAGGGAATGGGAGGGAGAATGGAGGGGGAGACAAGGCACCGCAAATAATCAAACCCACAAGAGTGAAACCTGCAAATGTGGAGGGACAACTGTACTTGAATCTGTTGCAATTGACTGGGGAAACTTTTTTTTTAATCTAATATTACACTACTTCAACATATAAGCACTCCAAGTTTTTTGAACCGACTTTTGTGCTTTGGCTTATTGAGTAAAATTAATTCTCAATTTGAGCAAGAAGAAGTACCTGCATACATTTTGGATTTTTTGAAGGAATTTAGGGATTTTAAACTTGAAGAAATGAGAAAGCTTGGAGAATTGAAAATAATTTTTACAAATTCCATTGAATTGGATTGTTGTGATCCCACTAAAAATATTCAACTTGAAAAAGAAAAAATAGAGAAAAATTCCTTAGACCTAGATGTATAAATGCCTGATTCATTTCTTGAAAAAAAATTTGAGGAAAGACGAAGAGGCATACAGAAAGCTGATAAAAGACTTATGGAAGAGGAAAAGAAGTGTATAATGAAAAGACTTGGGATCCAAGATGATGTTTTCTTCAAGTTCCTTGATCTAGAAGAAACTCAACAAGAGATATACCAAGATAGGAAGTGGACATATCCACTTTATATATGTCAGGGGCATGGGCCCGGCTGGGCCTGTCGCTGCCCCTGAGGCCGCTGCGGCTGAGGGGCCTTGTCTGGAGGCCGACGCGGCCGACGGCTCGGGCCTGGCGGCCGTGGGAGAGGCTGCCGGGCCTGGAGCCACCTACCTAGAGGCTGCAGGCCCTGGGCCTGCTCCTGGGGCTCCGCCCACTTGCGGCCCCGATCTGCGGGAGGCCTGGGAGTTTGCCTGCGGTCCCGATCCAGAGGAGGCGACAGGCAGAGAGCTTGCAGCTGTGAGGCACAGCCCAGCTGCGAGCCCTCAGCCACATGGTCACGCCTGATTGGTCGGTCCTCAGCCACATGGCCACGCCTGATTGGTCGGCCCTCAGCCACATGGCCACGCCTGATTGGCCGGTGCCTGGCTTGGAGGGCTATTTGAGGCAGGCGCCGGGCTGTGGAAGGCATGGAGCAACAACGGTTGGTCAACTGTGGTCCTGCTGTCCGTGCCTTGTTCCTGCCCTCGCCTGAAACCAGTCCTCCTGTTCGCCTTAGTGTAGTAACCTGCCCTATGTACTTTAACAGCCTGTGTTTATTTCTGTTAAGACTGCATTAAAGCCCTGCAGCTCTAACCAGCTCCCCTGCCTCTGCCTGACCACCGCCTGGCACTGACAATATACATAAAACATATATAACAAGAAATAGAATCATGACATAAAAGAGAGACAAGAAAAATAACAAAGACAATAATAACATACAGTAACTACACCCTAACAACTTATCACATCAAATAGAAAGTATATAAAAATCAAAATAGAAAAAGTAGAAAAAAACTTAAACTATACTAAAATGCATAAAATAAAATGGTTTCCAACCAATGATATTCATTGGTATTCATCATATTAGTTTAACTTCTATACTAGTAGTTACTACATAGTAATATTTATTCTAAATTAATTTAATAATTTCTTATACATATCTTATCTTTGCTCTATATCGCTTTCCCTTTAACAATAATCACTAGATATTAAAAATTCTTTTAAAAAGTAAAACGTTTCTCCTTACACATATCATCTCTAGGTATCTTATCAACTCACGTTCATAATAACCTTATATTTATCTATCCCCTTTTTCTTCATTTTCTCTTCATATTTTAATAATCTTACAATTACAATTATTTCATCACCTTCTATAACCAAAGTCTTTTCAACATAAATCTCTAGACATCATTCAAATAAACTCTTACCAATGTTGCAATTCCAAGTCAATATCTTTAAACAACAGATCTTCCCCATACCTTTAAATTTAACAAAATATTTATTACCTCACCCCCTTCTTTCCAATTTTTTTCAATGTCTCTTTTTCAGTAACAACTTTTCCATTTCTTTGCTCTAAGTTGACTTCCAGATGTTCTCCTAATACGAATATGAATTCCTGATTTTTCCCATCATACTGTCCAATAGAGTCTCTCTCATCTTGTCATTTCCAGAAAGCTCTACTCTAGTTGTTGCCCCAGCTGTTTAATTGTCCACAGCTCTCCAGAACACCAGGGAGATGGCATGATTCTGTGGCTGGGTCAAGAGAAATTGTATTGGGGAACCAGAGCTCATGGCAGAGCATTACTTGATTAGCAGGGACTATGACCTCATCTGCTACCAGCTCAAGTTCTCCTCTTCCCTCTGCTGCAAATATTGCAGTAGTCAGATGGAAAGTGGCATTTCCCTGCAACAGTATATTGTGGTGAGCTTATTGTGTTGTGATGCAAAGTATTTTGGGCTATCCTGGCTTTGAATGGGCAGCTGAGAGCCTTTAAGGTTACAGAAGACCTGCTTACAGTAGGAGTGAAAAATGCTAAATCTGGTTTGTTGCTACCGGCATTTTTAGACATGGCTACGAGCACTGCTACTGTCATTGTCAAAATCTATCACTATACCACTTGCCAAGAATATTCAGGAACTATGACAGTGGTAGCCTCAGTTATCTCCATATCTGAGGGAGGGAAAGCAGGGCTTCAGCAAGACCATCGGCTAAATCTGCAGGAAATTCCATCACAGACCTCAGAAAAGTATCTGGATTAATCAGCTTTCCAATGGTGGATCATCTACTAGGTTTTCCATACCTGCAAGGGCTGCTAGTCATCATAAGATTATAATGAACCCAATGGCATGGCAGCAATGGACAGCCCTTTTTGTTCTAGATGTTTTGGACTTTAAATCACAGCAGCCACTTGCTAAGGGGCTGTGGGCATCACAGTGTAGAACATCTGAAGGGATACAGGTTTTTCACCTCCAATATAATATGATCTTGCTCCATGCTAAACACACAGCCTAAGCTGAGATGGACAACCACAGCTAATCAGAATACACACTGTGGAGCTGTGGCCAATTATGGCTCCCTAGCTCATGTCCTCCAGTGTTTGGGGAAATGATTACTGTTGATGACTATCAGTTTTCTCAGGATTCCACTAAAGTGTGAAGTGTCTTTAAAAGATAGGGCTGTTAGATCAAACTATCCCAGGTTCTGAAGTTCCAGGGCCAAAACCTAACACATAGAGATATCACAGGAGGGAGAGCCCTTGCCGTGTTACAAGGGTGATGATACATAAAGCATCAAGCATAGTTGCTCAGATTATACCATTCAAATGTAACAAATGAGGAAAATACATGCACACACTCTTTTCAGGGTAACCCTCTTGCCCTAAGATTCCTCTTCCTCACCCTGTGATGAGGAGACAGGCCCTGAGTTGTTGCAGCCCTGTCCTTAAAATATGTTTTAACTGATCCAGCGGGTGAGTGTTCTGTGATTGTAAAAAGGAGATCAATAAGCATGCTGGTTTGCTCAAGGCATTTTCTTACTTTCATCATGAATTTCAAAGCAGAGACTTAGCACTGGAGACAGATTTTCCAGAGCAAAGCCCTTAAAGTAATTGATTGCACCCTCAAAGGAGCTACACATTTTAAATAGACAAGATGGACAAAGGCAGAGGAAAGAGGGCAAAGAGCATACACATTTATTAACCTGCAGCTCACATGACTGATTTGATGACTAACCTGTTATCTACACTTTTTTTTGCACACAATAAAATAGAGCAAAGTGCTAATGGTTTGGATGCTGCCTGTAGTTCTATGGGAAATATGGCAGAATGTTGACAGAAGTCTCCCATTTTAGTTCCCAAACAGAAGCCTCTGAAAAATACTTTGCTGTTGGGCAGCTCCACATCAGGTCTTCATTATTTGGAAGCCATTCACTGTATGGTACACCCAATCATGAAGTCTTTGTCAACTCCAACATTTCCCAGGGACAACTGAAGCAGTGTTCCTTCCTGTGATCAGGACTACTACTCAGAGATTAAGTCACTTAACACATGGAAGCCTTGAGAGCTGAAGATCTTTAAAAAGTGGCAACCTCATGAAGAAAATAAATCAATACATTAATAAAAAGAGAAAGACATTAGCAATATCTTTTATTACATTGTTTAAAAGAAAAATGGGAACATATCTGTGGAGAAGGCCAGGCCTGCTTTTCCTTCTCACAGACTGGAGTGGCAGCTTCGTTCCCAGCCTACTATAGCACCCTGCCCCTTCCCCTTATACAACCCTGCTTTTCCCTTTACAACCACCACCTTAGTGTATGAAAGGTAAAGCCTCTCAGTTTTTATTCAGGATGATTTACTGATCTGTGGTAGCCTGTTACTAATTGATTAGAACAAACGAAAAGTACTCTAGTGAGTCAGAATTTATAAAAATGTAATGTGATCTTCCTTAAAATAACACACAGGAAAAAGGTATTAGGTGTCATAAGTAATTCCAAGAAATACAGAACTTCAAAAAGTATTTAACCAGTTTCTCATAGCTCCACTCAATATACAGGCACAAAACTTTCATACAAGCACAGACCTTTGGCTTCCCTTTTGCTCAAAGGGTTAATTCTCAAGTCTAGATCACATTTTCTGACCCAACTCAAAAATGGTTTGGTTTCCTTCTGTCTCTTTCTATACCTCTGAGTAGATAACCATACTTATTCAGACAGTTCCCCTGGCTGACTGAAAAGCTATAATTTAAAACTCTCTCTCTCTCTCTTTCTTTCTGTGGAAATCTCACTGAAAGAATCTCAAAAATCCAAGTCACTGAATCTTATATATATAGACCTTCTCCTCACAAACCTCAGCCCTTCCCTCTCACCAATGGGCTGGGTTTCTCTCATACAGAGCCACTTTGGTTACATGGCAACCTGTTGCTGGAGCTGTCTTGCCACTCAGGTTAGCCACGCACCCAGGCTCCATCACCATATCAAATACAACTGGAAAGGGGAGGTAGCGTCCAGATGCAGAAGAATATGACTATTCAGCTCAAAACATCTCTTCAAGGCACTCTTAGTGACAACCAACCTTGTCATAAAAATGACCTCCAACTCTGTTGCATAAAGGAACACATTTCTGTCTATAATTTAGTTCAGAAGCATACTATAGAATAGATTATATTAAAGAATACTATAAAACAGATCTTAGTAGTATCTATTAGAAATAATAAGTTACTTGTAATTCATTCCTTTTTGCAATAACTAAGGCGAGGTGGGAATTATGTAGCCCTCAGAATGTTGTTGGACCACAAGTCTCCACAGCCCTTGCCGTGAAGCTGAATTAAGGCGGCTGGGGCCCTAGAACAGTTCCAAAAATAGGACCTTCCTTCTATGCATGTGTGAGTGTACCCTCCAACTGTCCCAATTTGTCAGGAATAGTCCCAGTTAATCCTCTGGCATCCCACTTTTTCAGCTGCTTTCAAAATGTTCCACTTTTTTTCTCCTCCTCTCAGTTTCCTGCTTTGTCTTCAACATACTTCAGTGGCTTCAAACTGAGTTCAAAGATCAAAAGTAGTGAACTCAGCAGAGGGAGAGGAGAGGAGAGAAGGGGGCAGAATCTTGTTGTCCCCAGTAGACTCAAGCAAAAGCAAACTACAGCAGCTGTTACCCTGTTTACTGGGGGTCCCGGGAGGGACACCTATATGTGCTCTCAATTAACTAAGTTTGGGGAAATTAGCTAGAGCATAAGTTAGCAATGCGAGAGGCAGGGCAATGCAGCGGAATCTTTTACCCAATGTCTACGGGGTCAGGCCAAGCCAAGGAGCACACCAGGTTATAAGAATAATGGAGATCTTTATTAAATACAGACAAACAGTGTATGCAACAACAGATAACTATAGAAAATAAAGGTTGGAGTGGTATAGAGGGATTTTTGAGACGGATTGTTGAATTGAGTGATACGACACCTGTCCTGAAGCCAGATAGATCACTGCGAAGGTCCAAAGTTGCACAATCTCAGCCAATATGACTGAGGGGAAAGCTCGCCAAGCAGAGCGGCAACAAGATGGGATGGAACTCAGGAGTGATTCGAGGAAGGTCTCGGAATCAGGGGTTTTATAGGGAGAAATGTGGCTACAGGCTATTCCGTACTTGAGGAAAACAATGAGTTTCGGGCACGAGACAAAGCTTTGGAAAGGTCAAAATTTAACATGATTGAGTTAGGTCTGAATTGACAAAGAGGTAGACAGTATGCAAATGCTCGGTGCTTGACAGTTGAGTATTCAGCTTGCCAAGTTGCCTGCTCGGGGCAGGGAGTTCTTTGTAAACAGTGTGCATACACAATGAGGGTGTTTGCAGAGAGGTCTCCTAAAGCGGCAATCTGGCTATTTCTGGCCTGCCTGTATTGTTTTGGGATATTGCAGCAATTAGTGGCCAAGCCTAGTTCTATGCTTGTCCGGGGGCCTCACAAACATATGGAGAGGGATGGTGGAAGAGAGCCAAATTATTGATATCAAAATGATATCTATGTCACCTTAGGTGCGGCCCAGCCACGGCAGTAACACAGCCCTTTTAGTCTGTAAGTCTGCACCATTTTCTGGGTTCTGTGGTGCCAACTATGTTTGAGTATTGCAAACATAATCACAATTTGAAACCCAGTACATTAAAATCTCCATTAATAACTTCTGCTATCTCAGCAGCACTCTGATGCTGCTTGGCCACATGTGTCCCAGTTTTCACGTGTGACATGTTGGAGAATAGGTGTGAGCTATTCCAGTAATTCTGGCATAGAAATTAAATCAATCAATCAATCAATAATAAAGTACAAAATATAACACATAGCAGCACAAAAATCTTCATGTATGAACCTATTCACTATGCTGAAACAGCCTAATCATATGCATTTTTAGTTATTCATGTAATATTGAAGGAGTTAAATTCAGAGAAGTATTGCATGAGTAGGAAAATAAGTGATCTGTTGAATTGAAAGATAGTAGAACTGTGTTCTAGCATCATGGCAATGCACATGCCTAACTGGCAAGATTGCCAATCACTACTGAAGAAAGGAGCCAAATTATTTAGCAGGTAGAGCGGATCATCCAGGAGAGAACTCCCCACAGGCATGGACAAGGGGGAGAGTGTCTTTGATGGACCCCTGATGGGATCTGAATACACTAGGAATTCTTCCCAGTGTCAGACTCTGCGGTTTAAAGTTGTGAGTGGAGAATTACAGGAAACCACAATCCCTGGCTGCCCTTTCCTACCTGAGAGGAGAGGGAGGGGATGCTGCCATCTAACATAGTAGGAAAAAGCTGCATGAAACCGAAGGGAGCTGAAAAAGAGAGGCTTAGCTGCCTACGGCCATACCACCCTGAACACGCCCGATCTCGTCTGATCTCGGAAGCTAAGCAGGGTCGGGCCTGGTTAGTACTTGGATGGGAGACCGCCTGGAAATACTGGGAGCTGTGGGCTGTTGTAAAAACCCAAGGCTATCTGAGTGTTTGGAGGAGGCTCCAGGAATCTGAAGGGACTCCTATTGTTAGCAACCTCTCATATGATGCAGCAGAGGAATCTCTTCAGGAAGTCTTTGAAAAGGCTTCAGGATACAGGATTCCACAGAACAATTAAGGAAGGTTTAAAGGGCCTGCGATTGTAAGGCTCTATGAAGCAAGATTTATGACTGGCTGTCAAGCGGAGAAAGAAAGAAGATTAACGAATGATGGAGCAGAGGTCAGAAGAGATAAGAGACCCCAGAAGAGGATGAGGGTCTCTGAGAGCCAATGTGCCCAGTGGGGGCAGGAGAGATATAGGCAAGAGAGCCTGAAGAGAATCAGAGAAGGATGTGGACGTGTGTGGAAGAGGAAAGCAGAAAAGATGGTCCAACTGACAGATGCAGGGACTAATGGAAGTAGAATACTGTCAGTGGCCAGCAGTTAAGAGGAAAAGTTTTGTTCCTCATCCCACAGACAGAGAAGGGCAAGGACTTGGAGTTGTGACATTCTGGAAAAGGAAAGTTGGCAGTCCAAGCAGCAAAGGAGTGCCCCCTCACCAGTCCCCGATAAGGTGGAGATTGGAATGGCTCCCTAAGCGCAGCCTCAGCTGGATGGAGGAGGTGACAGAGCACCCCTACGAGTAAGCTGGGAGGAGAGGTGATGGTGCACCTCTGAGCTGGAAGGGAGAAAATAAGGGGGCACTTCTGAGAGGTGATTGTGCGCCCCTCCAGGCTGGAAGTGGAACTGCAGCTGAAGGACGCTGACTGAAAAGGCAAGGGAGAGAGAAAAGAGAGATGCAAGCTGTGAGACAGCTAAAGGACCAACAACAGCCCTAAAGGCCCACACACCACATATGCTCAAGAGCAACAGACCTGCATCTGTCCACAGGATCACCAAAGGCAAGAACCACCGTTCTAGGAATCACCTGGAAGTCACATTGTACCTGCAGACCTCAGAACTCAGGAGAAGTGGAGGAAATGGGATAAAAATCCCAAAGAAACAGTAGTTCAACGTGTATGGCCCAAACAACAACCCTGGCTATGTCTTTGGACTGGATGCCAACACAGGGCAAGTGATATGATATCACCATCTACCTAGCCCATTTTACAGAGACTTTTCACTTTTATTCCATGTGCAGCCCACAACAGAAAAACAAGGAGTATTTTTGTTCTTCCCAGAGCCCCATCATAGGATGGCATAGGACGAGGTGCACACCTCACAGAACCATAAGGCTGTTTGTTCCCTTTCAAGCCAAAGCATGAGGCCATTTTGGGTGGATCAAGGAGACATATAAGGGAGAGTTAGTAGATTAGGGAAAGCTCTGAGTACAACAAGGGAGAAAATGTGGGAATAGAGATTCCCCTTAGAGTGCAACTGGGTCATAGGTGGAGGGGATTGTATTAGGTGTTGCTGGTTGCCCCTACAGCTGTAAAGGTCGCAGGGTTGAAGCTTTGGATACTTTATGCCAGGGCTAACAGAGCCTTTACTGATTGGGTTGTAAAATCCTCTGAAACTGAAGATCTCCAGACGAAAGGGGGAGAGAAAATTCGGACTAGACTCTGCTGTGGCCAGACCAGGAGAAATTGGTCACTCTAAGCACAGTCAGATCCGCAACTGGTGAATGAAGAAATCTAAGCTAGACCTTATTGCCTGACACACACCTGGAAGCTGTCAGGCTCTACTTACGGTCAGACTTAGCAACTGGAGAGGAAGAAGACGGGGACTAGGTCCTGTTGCAGGTGTGACCTGGGACGTACACACTGCTCTACATACGGCCAGATCCCTGAATGTTGGAGACAATATTATGGGTTGTGGCAGGCATAGGAGGGGCAGGAAGCCTGGCCTGCCTGTTTTATCACTACAGACGGATGTTCTGTGGGGTTGGAAGATATGTGTATATGGTAATTGCTGGTAATGATGGTGATGATGAGAATGCTGGGCAGGAGAGGCTGGGAAGTGAATTGGTTTCACCAACTGGTCAATCAGATCTTGAACACCCTGAAGGTCAGTAATGGCTGAGTATGTTCTCATGGGCTAAGCTTAGGAGACTATCCCAATTGTTATGTAAAGTTTGAAATCCCTGAATCTCTACAGGCATGCCCAGGAAAGCATCCCAATGTTGACTTTTCCTTTAGTTATAGCAATGGTTTTATTGAGGTTATATGGGAAAAGGGGGGCCTGGTCCTCCATAAATGAGTTCTAGAAAGAAACCAGCTTTTACAATGGTAAATGGGTATATGGTTTGTCTTCTGGGATGAATTGGTGTGGCCACTGAGGGTATCACCTTTCACCCAGGGCACCAACCAATGAAGGTATGGGATAAACAGTTAGGCTAAGCAAGAAATGGAAAGAACTTATAATGAAAGCAATAGATATGATTCTGGCAACATATATCTGAAAGGTTGGGAGTCATCATGATCCCAATGAAGGGATTTCATGTGAGGCAGATGCGTTGATGGTTGTCAGCCCAGCATGAAATTGGTTGAACTGTCTTACTATTGTGTAAATGAATTTGATTGTGAAGAGGGAAAATACATTTAGCAGTATTCAATGTTAGAAAGTCATTCTTGTACTCTGCAGGCATGTGGACATGATTATCTGGTTCCCTAAGTAAGTATGGGTAAAAGACACTGTTTGTAGAATTGCTTTGTGCATAAATAATGGCCTTACTAAATCTGCTTTTCTGTACTCTGCATGTTAAATAGTTTTCAATCTGTAATGATTAGAGTAATAGAGGGAAAGGCTGCAGTATATGCTTTGATTGAAATCTCTCTGTGTTTGAAAGGAATACAATGGTACTCTGTGAGACAGTGTTAGGGAGGATGGAATGTGCCTCGCAAAGCTCCCCTTACTTTGCAACATTAGTAAGAGTAGGCAAGAGAATGGTGGGAACCATTTGTATGTGTCAGTCTCTCTTTTTGGACATGTGATGTATTTGTATTGGAGATGTATAAAATGCTCTGAATGTAGGGAGGCGGGGCCCAGACTTTTGAGAGGTATCTCACTGGGACATTGTGCACAATAAATCTTTCCTCTAAAACCGTGAGTCTGAAAGCCCTGTTCACAGGTTTTGTATACTTGACTGCTGGAGGAATCCTACTGCTGCTATGTATCCTTTGTGTTATAAAGGAAATAGGGAAATGGTGCATGCTTCAAATTGCAAGGAATTGAATTTGGCATGAAGGGGGGAATGAAGGAGTTAAATTCAGAGAAGTATTGCATGAGTAGGAAAATAAGTGAATTGGACAGCAGATGTCCCTGCCTTATCTCAGTTTAAAAATATGATTGGCCTTGTAATGCTATGCTTAGGTGCCTGGGAAGTAAAAGGGAGTCAGGCATACTCTCTCTGCCTCTGCTTTGTATTATCTGGTGACTGGGGTCTTTGTTCCCTTGTTTTGGGGGTGGTATTAAGCTCCAAATGTAATGGCTGACGTAGACTAGAAATGTGATTGATTGCTGACGTTGTTGACCAAAGGTATAAAAACTAAGTGTTTTAATCAATCGGGGCCGGCAGTTTTGGACATTGTATTTCCGCTGCTTGCCCTGCGCAGTAAATAAATGGTTTGGAAAATAAAGCTTTCTGTGATGGAACAACCTGAAGGTCTTCATCATTTCCTTGCCACTACAATATATGATATATATCAACATACAGAATGTTGATGATTACAGAAACACTTTGAACTTCAAGAAGTGACTGCTAAAGAAGAGGAAGCAAAGTACATCCTTTTCCTGCAGCATCTGAGCTGACAAGAATGTGAAGGGCCTGGAGCAATTCAACCAATGTAGCCAGTGCTGAGGCACCTGGGGAATTGTAGTCCAACAATATCTGGAGGACAAAATGATGTTCACTCTTGAACTGGGGCACAACTTGGTTACATTATGATTGTAATGTGATGAGGGATGCTTTTGTGGAACTTTGATAGTTTTAGTTATTTTTTTACAGTTGCAAGTAGTCTGTGGCCTCACTGCTTACACATGTTTCATTTCCCAGACCAGCAGTTTGCCACATGTTGGCAAGCTTTTTAAAAACATCTAAAGATTCTGAATATTTTACATAATGAGAAAGCAAATAGCTACTTTTTAAAATTGCACCCATAACTGAAACTGCTCTGGACTTTGGGACTATAGTGGTAATTAATTGCTGTAAAAATGTAACTTTCAGAAGTCTACCAAATTTTTCAAAGAAATTTTTTGCACACATTAACATTGAGAACTGATTCAGATATTCAGCCTCACAACAACAGCCTCCAAAGGAGAGGAGACAATCCTGGGCAACTACAGTGCAGATGGGGACCTCCAGTCCATAGGCCCAAGACAAACCACAGAGTTCCTACTCCAGCCTATATTACTCTCCCAGGCTACCTCACCAACCCACCCAAAGGACAATCTTTCCAATGCTAGATGGAAGGAATTTTAAATTTCCCCAGCCAGTGCACTGTGATGGGGCTGAAAACCAGGCCTCCCTGCTTTTCAGCTGATCTAGAGAGTACATAACTGGCACTGATGAATTATTTCATAGAAGCTTAGCATTTGTTTCCATACATGGAAAAAAATCATACATCTCAGGCAAGGATGTATACATATGGGTAAGAAAAATATCAGACTCATAAATGGCATCTTTCTTATGATTCTGGTACTATGTGCATCTGAGGCTCTGGCCTGCTCTTTGATGTGCAAAGGATATTCCCACTAGGCTAAACATTGCAACTAATCTCCATTTCTAAGTGAAAACAACAACTATTTTTTCCCAGCCTATTTAGACAACAGCTTCATTGTTCATTTCAATTACAGCTGACCATTTCTCCTCTGACAAGTGTCCTGAGACAGGATCAACACAACAGATAGAAATTCCAGCTTTCCTCAATGTGGAAATGAAATGATGGCAGAAAGCTTTGCCTGTTTTGCTTGTCATGGGATTCCTAAATGTGCAGACCCCCTTTCAGGAAAAAAAAAAAGCACTCTTAGCCTGAGACACAAATACTTTAATCTTATAGCTGAAGCATCGGACAAGAGCAAGGAGACTCCCACCCCCAAAGCTCTATGCCAGATTAATCACAGTTGGCCTATGTGTCAAATCATCATCTTGCTAGCTTCCCCTGAAGCCCCGAGCCAGCTTTGTACCTTGTGATTTAATGGTGGTGGACAGCAATCCTTTGCAGTTAGCTGGACTGCAAAACACACTGTCATAGGTTTAGTTCAGAAATCCAGTGATTCTGAACTAAAGCATTCAAGAAAATAACAATGAGTAAAATTCAGTGGATTTTACTCCTGAATAAATGTGCATAAATTTATGGCTCTCATCAGTTTAAAACCACATTAAACCTAGAGCCAGGAAAAGTTCATTTTAAGGACTATAGCTTCCAGAATTTGCAAGCCAGGTTGTCCAGACAGACTGGAAGATTTAGTTTCAAAAAATATTTTTTCCAAGCTCTGATTAGACTCAAGAGGTCTATTGGTTTGGGGATGAGAATTATATTTGTACTGAAGATATTTTTAAAAACATGTTACAGTTTTCAGCAGACCTATAAGAGAGCATTGGTATATTGAAGATTAGTGGTTTTGAACCAGCTTTGGACTAAATAAAGTTGCAATGCATTACTTGTTATGCTGTGACTAATATGACTTCATTGTATTTAGCTATAGAGAAAAACATAGAGGCAGTGGCGGATTACCAGAAAAGGAGAAATGTGAGAATAGGAAGAGGAAAAGGAACAGGAATGTGTCTAGGACTATATTTCTATATGAGAAGTGTTGATCATTTTTCATGCACGTAGACTTTAAGTGCTTTTAAATGGAAACACATATGATAAATTGTCCCACAGAGCTTGCTAATTCACCCTGGAACTGTCCATAATTTCATTTCATAGGATAACAACCTGTACCAATGTATGTGTTGTTCTTTGCTTTTATGTTTAGTGTCTCTGGCTGCAGAATTTTGTATTTTTTTTAAGCAAGTCGGTATCTTTTAGGTGTGAATGTTTTTAATTTAGCTTTCTACACCTCTTGAACAGTTTCCTTTACTTCAGGAGTGAAGCTAAAGATGAGGGAAGAATAGTCCCACCCTTGCCAATTTGCAGTGTATCTATCAGTGGACAAAATGAGGACATTGCCCCTCAAAATAAGAATTCTACCTTCATAAATGGAATGTTCTTTCCGTCTCCAAATTTCTATCATTTCAAAACTTTAAAACTTCAGTTGAGCATCTAGAAATATAGTTTAGGCACCCAAAGCAAAAAGGGTAAGCAAAGTTACCAAGAGAATGCAAACACACCACATATAAGAGTTTTAGATAAAAATGATTTTCAGTGTCTCACTCTCTTCAATACTAGAAATTTGGGGACATTACCCCAAAACATGGGTGGGTAATCTAACGAGATCTTTGACACTAATGTTTATGGGATTTGTGCAGGGAAGAACCAGCCAGAGATCCAAAGTAAGCTAAATTGTGTTTTATTGGGGGAATTAATAACACACACAAGATCCAAACAATCACACAGGGTTAACTAAACAAAAAAGGAGGAAGGATTTTAGCTAGTGAGATTTCAGGGTGTTGGGGGTGATATTTACAGGTTTTGAAGAGCAGCAAAGAAACAGCGGTGTAGCTTAGACTCGCATCTAAGGACAGTACACAACTGGGAATCAGAGTAGTAGAGTGGCGACCAGCAATTGGTGTACTGTGAGTTAGCTGGCCAAAACCATTTTATACATGATTTCTGCCTGGAGGGCTAGGGAGTGAATGGTTCTCCAGCTGAGTAAACAATGGAGCTCACCAAGTGGACACTGAGATCTGGAACAGGCTTGTCTTAGCATTAGGGTAACAAAAGAGTTAATGGATGTCTGATAACTTGGTGCTTATTGGACCGGTTTGTGGATAATAGGGAAGTTTGCAGGTTGAAGGGAGAGGAATTCAGACAATCAGTGGTTTGGTGATTGTTCTGAAAAGCAAAATTGTTAAGGCTAGTTTAAGCCTATTATCTCTGGAGTTACCTGGTGATTTCCTGTGACCTGGCTACAGCTAGAGGGGGTTTCTAACCTAATTTGCAGTGCATGTGTTCAACCAGCTTTTTCTTCTTGTTCAGCATGACCATTCAGTCACATCAGAGTATATTTTATATTAAGGCCAATTGATATATTTTGCCATTTAAACCATATCAAGATGTGGGAGTGTATGGCCGGGTAACAGGGACCAAAGGAAAATTTCTTGCTGTGACAGAAACTTTATTTGGAGACACAGTGCCCATTTTTGACACACACATACAGACACACCTAGCTACATCCTTGTATTAACCTGTCCTCCACAAGTTGCTCACTTCTTTAACCTAACCCAACAAGTGCTGTAATTTAGCATAATAATGACCGATCTTGATTTGCTTTTTAAAAAATTGTACAACTATAGACTAGATGTCTTGAAAACATGCAATCTAGTTCTCCAAAGTAATGCACACCTTCTCTGAAGTCATGTTTCAAGCCATTTTGCACATTTTACAATGTTGTAGAAGATTTTTGTCACCTCCATTGACCTCTGTCCTTACAGTGTTTGCCATCCACTGATACAGTTTCTGTAAATTCATCTATAATCATTGCTTCATCTGAAGTTCAGCTCTTTCACACATACACAAGGCACAAATAGGGAAGGTGAGCCTGTGAACCTTGCTTCTGAGCTTTCTAAAAGCATCTAGCCAGGTGCTGCTGGAAACTGAATGCTGGGATAGTAATCTCACTAGTATCAATGTAAAAGTAAGCAGTCTAATGGAATAAAGAAAATGCCATCTTTTTCTGAGAATGAAATAACGTTGTTTTGTTGAACAAAATAACAGATTTGAACTCATATTCTTGATGCCTTTCCTCCATATCATATTGTACGTTGGCCCATAAGGGTTGCAGGAATTAGGAAGAATTAGGGAGCTGCTTCATGTAGCTAATTGGGAGAGTCAGAAAAAGCAGAGAAAAAGGGAGCAAATCATAATTATGCATTGTGTTATTATGCTATTTTATTTTCAAGAAATGGGAAAGGAGATTTTGGAAATTTTTGTCTCATGTACTAGAATAATGTGTCCATTTTAGGGTGCTATGCACCATGATTTGGTGAGTGGAGTCTGGGTAGAGTCTTTCAGTTGCTGCTGTACCTCAGACAGCAGAATAATTTGGGCCATCCCCAAGTTGAGAGACAGCAAAGCTCAGCTTCAAGCTCAAGGCCTCATGTGGGAAATCAATAATGTCAAGTGTTACCCCAAAACGTGGGTTATTCAGGGGTCCACCCATGATGCCAATGTCTCTGTGAAACAATTGGGAGTATTAGCTCAAAGAGGAGGCCTGCCAGAGGGGGCAACCTTTACAAGATCCTTTATACCTATATTTACTAGTACTAGTGCAAGGAAAAACAAGTCAGAGATCCAAAAGTAAGCTTTTTTCTTTTATTGTGGAAATTAATCACACACATTCAAGATCCATACAGCTTCACAACCACACAAGGCTAACTGAAGGAAAAGGGACAAAAAGTTTGGACAGCAAGAGTTCAGGTGAAGTGGCTGCTATTTACCAATCCAGAGAGGAGCGAAGAAACTATCATAGCTTAGACTAGAAGTTCAAGGACAGTACACAGATGGGAATCAAAGCAGCAGAGTGATAGCCAGCAACGTGTATTGTGAGTTGGCTACTCCAGAGTTGAGGTTTAAATACTCTTTTTCCATCCTGAGGGGGAAGATGTTAATGTCTCTCTGTCAGAGTAGACAGTGGAGTCTGGAGAGTAGACAATGGGATCAAGAATGAGCTAATGACCTTAGCATTAGGTGACAAAGGACTGATAGGAATCATGATAGCTCCTTGATTGCTGGGCAGGAAAGGGAATAAAGGAAGACTTTGCTGGGGAGTGGGAAGAGGGTTGAAGATCGTTAATTTAGTTTCAGGTTCCATTGTGTCTGGAGGTTGAGTCATTGAGGGACATTTGCAAGTCCACTGTTCCCTGATGATTTCCTATTACCTGGCCATGCCTTGAGGTCCTGCCTGACCTAGTTTTTGCATGTGTTCAGCCAGTTCTTCCTCTTAGCCAGCATGGCCATGCAGCAATAGTACTGTATACAGTCATCTGTCCACATTCACTGGGCTTAGGGGCACAGGACCCCTGTGAAAGTGGAAAAACCGTGACTATCTCTAGGCCCTCCCAAATCATATTTAATAAACAAGAAAGTATGATCACCATATTCAACTCATCATGGATTCCTCTGAGGCATCAAGATTTCTTCGTAAGGTAGAAGTGGGTGGGTGGTGGGGCTTGCTGCCACCTCTACTGCTGCCCCACACCATTTTTAATAGGGACCTACAGGCCTGGTTTGCAGTTTCTCAGTCTCACAAGACTTGCAGTCCCTATTAAAAATGGCATAGGGAGACAGCAAAGGTGACAGCAAATAATCTATGAATAATCAAATCCACAAAAGTGAAACCCGCAAATGTGGAGGGCTGACTAATTTATATTTATGCCAATTAATATTTGCCAATTAAATCATATAAAAGTATGGGGGTTACGACCTGATAACACAAGTGTTACAGTGGGAGTTGAAAGATCTGAAAATAACTGCAATTTTTATGCACATCTACCCAGACTAACCCATGAATGGTGTTACTTTTCTGTGGTGGTGGGATTGTCTATTCCTATGAGCCAAGAATTTATGCTGATGGTAGCAGTGTTGTTTGTAGGATCTCCTGTGTTGAATAGCCTTTAATGGAGAAGCCAGACTAAATGTACTAAACAGCTACTGGGCAGCAGCCATAGTAGGGGATGACACTGGTGGAGAATGTCTCAGAGATAATGGCAGTGGTACCATAACTAACACTTCTTAGCACTGTGCAGATGGAGGCATGGTAAATCTCCTTTTGAAGATCATTTACCAGGAAAAGCCTATGATGAGACAATCAAAAATGAAACAAGGGATAGTGCCAGAAGATGAGACTCCCAGGACAGATGGTACTCAATGAGCTACTGGAGAAGAGCAGAGGACAATGAATCGAAGTGCTGTAGCTACTGCAGAATAGCTACAGAACTACTGCTGCTGGACTTGAGCTGAAAGGATGTTCAGTTGTTGATAAGCTAAGAGGTGAAAAGAAAGTCTGATGCTGCTTAACACATATTATAGGAATATGGAATGTGAAAAGCATGAACCAAGGGAAGCTAGACAGAGTAAAACAAGAAATAGAATGTATAAACATTGCAATACTTGGGGTGAGAGAGCTAAAGTGGATGGGAATGGTACATTTTGAGTCAGATAATTACACAGTGTTTTACGCAGGAAATGAAAATCTAAGAAGAAATTGAGTGAGGAAAGATACCGGCAAAAGCAGCCAAAGGACACAGTGCAAGGTCTGACCATATAATATCAGTAAGACTTCAGGCAAGCCCATCAATATAACCATAATCCGGGCAGAAGAAGAACAAATTGAAACATCCTGTGCTGGAGTCCAGGAGAAAATTGATAATCAACCAAAACAGTACTTATTGTTAATCATAGGCAATTGGAATGGAAAAGCAGGAAACAGAGCAGGATCAGATTGTAATAAAATTTGACCTAAGATCAAGAAATGACACAGCAGACTGACTGACTGACTGACTGACTTTTGGAAGGCCAACAATTTGTTCATTACAAATACATTCTTCAAGCAACCCAAGAAGCAACTATACACATGGATATTACGTGATGGCCAATATGGAAATCAAATAGACTACATAATTGGAAGCAGAAGATGGAGATGCTCCATTTGCCAAAACAAGACCCAAAGCAGATTGTAGTACAGACCATGAACTACTAATAGCGAGAGGTAGAGTAAAGCTGAAGAGCACTAAACCAGCCATCATGCTGAAATACAACCTGAAGAACTTCCCCATAGAATTTAAAGATAATGTGAAAAATAGATTTGTACTATTAAACCTAATTGACTGGGAGCCAAAAAAATTCTGACCTGAAGCCAGGTACATTGTCAGGGAGGAATGCCAAAAGATAGTATCTGTGGCCAAAAAGAAAGAGATGGCTCAATAGGTGGCAGATGAAACTCTTCAAGCAGTCAAGGATATACAAGAAGCAAAAGTAAAAGGGGACAGAAATAGAGCCAGAACTCTGAATGCAACTGTTCAATGAATTGTCCACAGGAACAAGGAGAACAACTATAATAATCAATGCAGAGAAACAGAAGGTGACAACAAAAAAAGCAAGAATAAGAGGTCTCTTTCACATATTCTGAGAAATCAAAGGGAAATTTAAACCAAGAGTAGGGATGCTCTAGAACCAGCTAGGGAACACATTATATAACCACGTATAAATAAAATGGAGATGGAAACAATCCATGAAGAACTATATAAAAGAGATGAAAGGTGAGCAAATTCACTCAAGGAAGAATCATATGAAGCTGAACTGCAAAGGCAGCTTTACAGTTGAACACTAAGAAAACAAAAATAATAAGCACAGAGAATGTACATAACCTCAAAGCAGATATTAAAATAGCTGAAGATTTTCCATATCTTGGCTCAGTCATTAACAAGAATGGAGACTGCAGTCAAGAAATCAGAAGACTAGGACTTGGAAGGGCAGGTATGAAGGAACTGGACAAGATCCTGAAGGGTAAAGATACCTTCAGGATCATTGAATACTAAAGTTAGGATTGTCCATGCCATCATATTTCCCATTTCTTTGTGTGGTTGTGAAAGCTGGGCAGTGAAGACAGCTGACAGGAAGAAAATCAACTCATTTGAAATGTGATGCTGGAGAAGAGTTCAGTGAATACCCTGGACTGTTTAAAAAAAAAAAAAAAAGACAAATGGCTGCCAGAGCAAACCAAGCCTGAACAGTCCCTAGAAGCCAAGATGACTGAACTGAGGCTGTCATACCTTGGCCATATCATGAGAAGACATGACTTACTCAAAAAAGACAACAGTGCTTGGCAAGGTAGAAGGCAAAGAGGAAGACCACATTACAGATGGATAGACATATCCCTGAATCTGCAAGACATGAGCAGGGCGATTGATGATATGGTGACCTGGAGGTCTCTCATTCATAGGGTAGTCATAAGTGGAAGTTAATTTGATGGCAGCTAATAACAATAAACTCAGAGTATTTGTACATAATCCCACTGAATTCAGTGACACTTACTCACAGGCAAGTGTACATAGGATTGCAACCTAAATGTGAGCAGTAGCAGCTTTGTCACAGGTATTGTAAGTATTATCATTCATTGAATAAGAATCTGAATTTACAATATAAAAAGTCAGTTGAGGATAATGAATACAGCACAGGAAGATATAAATTCATAGCAAATATTTCTGCATCCTTGTATATGCATTTTGAATCTCAGTAGACACAACCTACATACTTTCAAACTCTTCTTGGTATCACCAGGATTTTTTTCTTGTTTAGGCCCTGGGAAAAGAAAGAAGTGAATGTCTCTAGAGACATGAATTGCACACCAAACTCTTTGCATTTATAAGTAGAATTCTTCATATGGACAGACTGAAAACAGACTCTACTGTGGAATCTATCAACCTAACTTAACAAACAGAAGGACAAGGAAAGAGGGAGATTTATCTTGGTATAAATGGTGGGAGAGAATATGTAAAGTTATTTATCAGGAAGCAATTTATACTGATCATATTAATATTACAGTCCCTAAAGCAGATCTTTTCTGAAAAGCAGAGTGTTCAATAATTAAATGGCATGGCAACATATTCCAGTACATGGTGGCTTAACAGTAATTGACAGGACTGTGCCTTCTTAAGATATCCTTAATGTTTTTGCTACTGAATAAGTAATACATGTCCTGACACAGATCTGCAGCATTTTTCAACTCAGGCATTATTTTTCACACAGTGTCTTTAATTTATTAAAATTATCTGCTATCACATCTCCCACCTCTTCTCTCACATTAATTAGTACTGTGTTATGTGTGTGAGGGAACTCTGTCTCATTAAATTTCCTGGAAAATTAGAAAGATAGATCTCATTGGTATCAGCAGAACTACTTGTGTGTAACACTGAAGCTGAATTGAATTTAGGTCACCAACATTCTCAAAGAGAAATTGTTAGGTCTAATGTTTTTTCCCCTTGTTCCTTGATTTATGGGATATATTGATTTAATCCTGTATTTTCATGAATAAGTGAAAAGCATACTGTACAATTGTGTCTGTGCCCTCTCCTCTTATCACACCCAAATCACCCCCAAGCTCATTTGACAATACGAACTACAAAGGGATTTCTGGTTCCAAAGAAAGCAAAAAACCATGCTGGAGCCAAAATGGATCTTCTAGTGAAGATTCAGAGAATTTGATGGACATGTTTTGGCCTGTTCATGGAATTTTGGGCAGTTTTGTTTAGTATGCAATAATTAAAAGATCTAAGCAACAGATCACCAAAAAAAAAATAAAAAAAAATGCGTGGATCAGGTGAAGAAAAATACATTATGCTAAGGAATGCTGCAAAGATCTATGGTAGTGATAGGGAAAAAACCAGTTCTTGTAAGCAGTAGTTTTTCTTTTTTATTATTATAATTATACTAAAATTTTATTTTATTGAACACAAACACACCATACAACCAAAAAAAGAAAAAACAATACCTGTAATAACTAATACAAAAATGAACAAAACTAACAAGACTAAAAAAACTAACAATACTTAATTCAATATAACACACCATAACCTAACTACAAATAGCTGAAAAATTGGTTCCTGCCTCATTGCAAACAGCCCATATTATTTAAAGAGTTGCACCAAAGTATGACAAAGTATGACATAATACCATAACTATTAGTTGCTACTTATCATTTATCATTATCATTGTAACATTTGCTTACTTATTTACTTACTTATCCATTTGCTTATTATCTTCTTAGTTAATTTTCAAAACGTAATCACTATTAACCTCTTCTATATTTTATATGCTATCTTGTAATAAAAATCATTCCACAAAATAGTAGTACAAATAACCAGTAATCAAGAAAAACAATAATAAATCCCAAGTATTAATAGTAAGCACTAAAATAAAGAATAAAAGATAACCTTTTAAAGCAACAATCAAAATACATCTTTAAATTCTAATTTTACATATATCGTGCAGTAATATAAATTTAAAATTTTAAATGTAAAAACCTATTGTCATCAGATTGCCTTCATTCTTCCTTAAAAAGTCAATCAACCATTTCTATTCAGACATACATTTGTTTTGTGCTCTGAATTTTAACTTGTACATTAAATTATCCATTTCAACAATTACCATTAATCTAGTCTGATAACACAAGTGTTACCACGGTTGGTAAGTCCATTTTTCCCAATATTTGGCATACATTAATTTTGCTACTAACAGCATATGTTGGACCAATTTATGTTGTTTCTTGACTCTTCTTTCCAAATTCCTAATAAATATAATTCAAGTTTCCAGGTATCTGAGACTTCAAAATCTATTGCATCATATTTTGAATCTTCATCTAGAACTGTTTAGCTTTATCACATGTCCACCACATATGATACAAGGACTCAAAATGGTTGTGGCACTTCCAACATTTGTTTTTAGTCTTAGCTAATTTCTCTGGTGTAAGGGACCAACAATACATCATCCTATGCTAGGTTTCTTTTAGGTCATAGCATGATATATGTTTGATATCCTTTGTCCAGAATTTTTCCCATTGTTCCATATATACATTCTATCCAAAATTATTTGCCCAACTGATCATATATTCCTTTACTTGTTCTTACATCTCAAATTTTAACAAAAGCTTATGCATCTTAGCAATTAAGTGATCATCATCTGAGCATAACAGTACTTCCAAGTCTGATTTGGTTATTTCAGATTGTTTAGTCTTCTTGTCTTCTTTAAATCTTACGTGTAATTGTCTAGATGGGAGCCATTGCAAATTAAGTTCTTCATCATGTAATTGTTGTAATGACTTCATATTACAGTCTTGGTCTTGTTTCTTTAGTAGGTCATAATATATTGGCCATTTTTGGTGCACTCTCATTTCTGTTCTTTACAAAGCCTCTTGTGGAGAAATCAATATTGGAGTTTTTGGACATAATCTTAATTTATATTTGTTTCAGATATTCAATCAGGCTCATCTTACAATGATTGTTAAAGGCAACATTAACTTTAACTTTATTGTACCATACATACGGGTGCCATCCAAATCTTGAATTGTGGCCTTCTGAATTTAAAAGTTTATTATCTTTCAGCATAATCCATTTTTTAAATCCATGTCATACAAGAGGCAACAAAATTTGCAAATTTGCAAAAAAAAAAAAAAAAAGGCCACCTTGATCTTTTGAGTCTTGCATAACTTTTTATCTTACTCTGGGCTTTTTACGTCCTGAAACAAATCTTGACAAGTCCTTTTGCCGTAGTTTGAATGGCATTTCTTTAGTCAGAATTGGGATCATTTGAAAAAGAAAAATCATTCTAGGAAGAACATTCATCTTTATTTGATATTCTTCCTAGTAAAGAGAAATTCACATTTATTCAAATCTTAATCTCTTTCCATGTCTTGAAGTAGTTATTTTCATATAATTGACTAGATTTACTGATTAAATAGATGCCTAAGTATTTAACTTTGTTTCCAACTTTAAAGCCTGTTTTTAATTCCAATTCATTCATTTCTTGAATACTCATATTCTTGGTCAGAATCTTGTTTGTTTAACTTCAGACCAGCTAATGGTCCAAACATCTTTAATTTCTACTGCAACTTCTATTATTGATTTCAATGGTTCTTCCAATATAATCACCAGATCATCTGCAAAAACTCTCATTTTAAATTCTGCTTTTCCGATCTTAATTCCAATTATATCAGCATCTTGTCACATTCTACAAATCAGCACTTCCATTGCTTATATGAATAACAAAGGGGACAGTGGACAACCTTGTCTTGTCCCCTTAGAAATTTCAAATGCTTTTATTGTATCTCCATTTACTATAATTTTTGCTGACTGAGTTGTATATACCACTTTAATCCAAATTAAAAAATTGAGCAACATTCATCTCTTCAATGCCTTTAAAAAGGAATTGCCAGTTCAAATTACCAAAGGACTTTTCTGTATCCAGAAAAATTAGAGCACCTTGCTCTTCACTGTGGCATTTGAAATACTCTATTACATCCAATACAAGTCTAATATTATCTTCCATTTGTCTTCCAGATAAAAATCCAAACTGATTTTCATCAATATATTTCTTTAGTAAATTTTTCATTCCTTCTGCCAAAATCAAAGCAAAAATTTTATAATAACTATTCAACAAAGAAATAAATCTAAAATTCTTTGGTAAAGTTAGATCTTGTCCACCCTTTGGGATCAATACAATATTAGTTTCCTTCCATGAATTAGGAATTAATCTTGTTCCAATCACATCATTCCTTACACTTTGTAAGGAAGATAGCAGCTCTTTCTGTAATACTTTATAGTAAGGGACTCCAAATCCATCTGGAACTGGAGTCTTTCCAGCCTTCAAGTTTTAGGTGGCCTCTGGTATCTCTGAAACTGTGATCTTCTGATTAATCTGTTCTTTCTCTTCTTATGTCCATTTTGGTAGTTGTCTTGTCAAGAAATCTTCAATCTTAGTGTCTTCTACCTGCTTATTTGAGTGTAACTTTGAGAAATAATTATGAAAAATCCTTTATAAATCTTTATCCTTAATAAATTCTTTCTCACCTTCACTTAGTTTTAAGATAATTCTATTCTACCTTTTTTTTCAGTAGTCTATATGCAAGCCATCTTCCTGGTTTATTTGCATATTCAAAGTTCCTTTAATGTATCTTCTCTAATTCTTATTTCATCCAAAATTTTCTGTATTTTCTCCATTTGCTTCTTTTTATGTTCCCTATTAAGTCAAATGAAATATCCTCTCTTATAAGCCTAACTTGCATCCAGACAGTTCTAATGTTAGTTCTTTTATTTAAATTTCTTTCAAAAAATTCCTGAATCTCGTTCTTTAAGAATTATGTCCTCCTTCAACAGTAAAGACTCATTTAATCTCCATCTAAACTCCTTACTTGACCTTTTAAGCCTCATCATCACAGGATTATGATCTGGAAAAGTCTTTAGCAGTATCTCAACTTTATGAATCTTATCAGTCCAAGTTTTAGAGATCCATATCATATCAATCCTTGAATGGGATTTGTGCCTATCAGAAAAGAAAGTAAAATCCTTATAATTTGGATGCTTCGTCTGCTAATTTCAGTTAGTTAGGTAGATAATAGACTGAAGGAAAAATAAGAAACATGTTTTATATACATGGCCAAAAATAAAAGTTTAGGAATCTATAGGGAGAATGAGCCTAATATTGACATCAAAATTCAATCTCCCTTTCTGGATAGTTTTGTGAGGGTATATATGTGCATTTGGGTTTTTTGTTTTTTGGTTTTTTTTGTTACTCTCTTCTTGATGTTTCTTATGCAAATATGCATGTATATAGAAAGGTGAAAATTAGATTGATCAACCTCATTCACACACATGGTCCACAGAATTTATCCCATTAGAAATCAATTTTGGGATCTCTTTTTCAATCTGATTTATATGTAATGGTTGCTTCTAAAAAGCTAGCAACCCGCTTTTCACTTCCAATTAAGTGTACGTGTGTGTGCACACATAGATGAACTTCCCTATCTGGCTCAAAACTCACTTTTACTGATACAAAACAAGAGCAAAGGAAGTGGAATGACACCAGACATGTTAAGTACTGCCATGCCGCACACTCTCAGAGGAGCACAGATGGGACTGTCAGCTGCAGCAGGTGCGAGAAGACAGATCACAACTCTAGGACAGAATGATTGTGAATCATTTGTATGGGCCTATTGTCTAGGGGCATCTAACTCAGTCACATGCTGCATGAGGCGGTGATAGCGCCAGCAGGAGCTAATTGAATCTCTGCTTTTCAATAGGAAATGACAATATTAGCTTTTGATTCCTGCCTCTCATGATGACGATGCAGTTGTTCATCTATAGTTTGCACTGCTAGCTCCATCTATGATCAGACTGTGCTTATGTACAGAGTCATTAGAGGAAACAGTGATAGCACTAGATTGAATGTTCGCCACTCTATTACATTTCGCCACTCTATTACATTTACTAACCTCCTTCTAACCCCCACTCATTTATACTGAAAATAAACCAGGCTGTGAGAGTAACTGCTATTGTTGTGCTGGCTCTCATCAGAACCCTGCTTTGGACTGCTTTAATTAAATGTGATTCGAGGGGGAAAAGAGCCCTCTACAACCATGTTGTGTGCCAGTAAAAACACATACAAAAATGGACACAGGATTCAGATAGAGATAATGTAAGGGAAACAATTACAAGTGAACTCAGTCACAGGAGCCCCATGTTTGATGGGTTTAATACACCTTAGTATAAATCTAAATATATGTTTAATAAGGTGGGCTTGTCAAACTGCACTGTAACTTCAGTGTAAACAGTGGTGAGAATCAGGCAGCATTCCTAATGGTGTTGGACTGCAACTCCCACTAGACTGAGCCAGCAGAGCCAATGGGGAAGAATGCTGGGAGCTTCAATCTAAAAGCATGCAGAGGGCTATTTGAGTCCTAGTGTGATGGAAAGAAGTGAATACAGAAATCAGGAAAGGAGATAGCATAGATCGAACACAGTGAAATGGTTTATTTTGGCCATAGACCTAAAGATACCCACTACGAAGAACCCCAGTGATAAAAGTGATAGAATTTACATGTAGTGTGGGGGATTGACTTATTCTTATTCTTGTACTTGTATTGTACCCGTATAATACTTAACTTGCCAACCATTCAAAAACAACAAAGGGTATAGTGCACCTTAAAGACTGTTTGGATTAAGTTTTTCATGGACTGGACCCCATTTCTTCAGCTTCCAGGGTTACTTCTACAAAAACTGCATTTACAGACCAGAAACTTTGACCAAAGGAGAGCATTTAACCCTTTTTCTGTCCCATGGCTTCTCAGCACTCTACAATACTGTCTTACCAACCAAGATCTACTCCCTGGCCTTTGTTTCCAATGAAAATACAGATGTGGAACCTAAACCATGGGGAGAACAGCTTGCGGTGGTGGAGGAGAAATAAATTCAGGAAGTATGAATAGGCTTAAAGACCCTACTTTTGTCCATAACTTCTGTGATGCAAATCATGCCCTTTTATTGCTGATTTGCACAAGATAAGCTGCAGGTCGACTTTATAAGCACAAGGTCAAGGTTTGTCCCAAGTTAAGAGTTTAAGACAGACTATAGTTTAAGTAGAGATAACAAAACTGTGTTGTTGTTGTTGTTGTTGTTGTTGTTGTCTTCTGGAATCTTTTGGGGAGTCAGTTGAACTGTGATCCAAAAATAAATCTTCCAAGGTCTGAATTCTAGGCAGATCCACCCATTCTGAGAGGGAAAATGACCAAGAAATGGATACATAGCCTTGTTACTGCTTCCCATTTTTTCCCTGTTAAGTCCTACCACTCCAGTAATTTTTTCCTCATTTAATCAGGCTTCTAAACCAGAAATAAGCCAGAAGATGTGCATGGAGGTGGAAGAGAATCTTTCTGCCCAGGGTTGCTTTGTTTTTTTTACAGGCTGCATATGTATATGCAGCCTGTAAAAAAGCTGTGTATACATATGGACCGACAGTTGCTCTGATTGCTAGCAAGTGATATGAAATATCTCTGGGTGCTAGATTTCTTCCCTTTCTTCTGTGTCTCCTACTTTAGACCATTAAATTAGCTGCACTCAGAGAGTAGATAATTTATTCTCTGCTTTGCCTCTGTTTTGTGCCTTTACATTCTAGAAACATCTCCCTGAGACCAATTATAGATTTTGTACGTGAAGAGAAACTTACTGCTTTTTACTTTTTCTAGGTAGTATTTGTCCAGTAGTTTGCCATCAGAAGACACCAGAAGGAATACCAAATGAAGAGCTGCATGAACATTAGAAGTCCTCTCTTGCAGCAGTATAGCAGGAATGCAAAACCAAACACCAATGGAAACGCTGAAACAGACCTTGAGCTTCCACAAAGATTTAGCCTTACTTGATGAAAAATTGATTTGAGTGGGGGAATGATGACACAACAATGAACTCCAAAAGCTGCTAGATATATCTGTTTTATTTATTTGCAGAAGCAGTCCAAATTCTTACTTTGCCAAATGCATTTCAAGGAAGATCCTAAAAAACAAGATACTAGGAACTCAACTAGCACAACTTTCTGACAAAGAGTAGAGTTCAAGGTATGGCAGGAATATTCTTCATACCCTTAAATATTGTTGAGGTAAAAACAAGTGTACCTCTTCTCCCAGTGACAGGAAGGGTTGGGAAGTCAGCAACATCCCATTCTTCAGGATTTCATGGACAAAACCATGGTGAGGGTATCACCTTGGCAGTAATGACCTAGGCTTGCTGAAGAGCAAGGCTTTGGAGTGCCATGGGCTTCTACCTAATGTTCTGGTCATTCACCTTGGGAGTAATGACCTTGGGTTGCTGAAGAGCAAGGCCTTGGAGCACCATGGGCCTCCACTTGATGTTTTGAGCACTCACCTTGGTGGTAGTGACCTGGGTTTGCTGAAGGGCAAAGCCATGGAGCACCAGGGGTCTCTGCTTGATGTTCTGGTCATTTACTTTGGTGGTAATAACCTAGTGTGACAGAATCAGGGAACTGGGTATCCTGGGTGTCAGAGAAGCTACCCAGCAACTAGTTGCTAGGCAACTAGAATGGCCACTCCAGAGAAAAATCCAGCCTATTAATGTGAAGGAGGGGTTGGAGGCCTCAGAGGAAAAATATATAAGTAGCAGGCACATTGAATTGGTTTTTGTCAGACTTCCAGAAGAGGAGCTAAAAGTCAGTTCTTCAGCCAGAGAGTTTCTCAGTCAACTGCCGGGGGAGGGGGGATAAATGATAGGGGTGTGTTTTCTCAGGGAAAGCCTAGAGAACGGGGCAGAAGAGAAATAAACCCACTTTTGAATCTGGTCAGACAGAGTGACCTAGATTTGGGAACAGAGCCTTTGGTAAAAGGGTAGCCAGAAAGTTATGTGTGTATGAGACCTGTGCCTTTATGCTGATGTAAAGATATAAGAAACTGTTTAAAAGCATTCTGAAGATCTGTTTGAGCTTGGACATACATACAAAACCAATACTTTTTTCTGTTTGTTATTTTAATAAAGATTATAGTATATTTTTATAAATTTTGACTCAGCTGAATAATTTTCAGTAGTTCTAACCAAACAGAAACATACTACCATAGATCAGTAAACCATTCTAAATAACAGGTGAAACCCTATATCCTTTTTACATAAAGGTGGTGTTTTAAGGAGAAGGCCAGAGCAGTATAAAGTGGCAAGGCAATTTAGCAGACAGGGTTGAGGAGGGAAGTCTGTGAGGAGAAAAAGCAGGCCTTGTCACACCTAGGCTTGCTGAAGAGCGCTGGGGGCCTCCATCTGATGTTTTGGTCATTCACTTTGATAGTAATTACCTAGGCTTGCTGAAGGGCAAGGCCTTGGTTCTGCAGATGCTGAATGATTTTTGTGTTATTAAAAGTCATTGGCCTGGGGTTTCCCTAGTGTTCTCCATGATGTTGCCGCATCAAGTGTGGCATGGGGTGGGGGATCCTAAGCACACTGATCATGCAAGAAAGATGACAAACAATGAACTTCACAATGCCATGGCTAAAGGACTGCACCAATTTTTGCAATGTTCCAATATTGTCTTCCAATGTCCAAGCTCCAACATAAATATAATATAAATAAAAATACTTCTTTATTCTTAACAGATTGAACTATGAACTGGATATGGAGTTTCTATACTAAAGAACGAGGAAGCAATTGCAACAAAATGTGGCAGTCACCCAGACTGGAAATGATCTTTTATTTCTCTTTTTCTTGCACCAGTCAGTCTGGGTGAAAGAATCTTAGAGTTACAGTCCAAGAAAAGTAACTTTTCCAGCTCTTGTTTAGTCCTGCACCAGTGAGGAATGAAAAGAATAAGTGGAAGGAAAGCAGTCAGAGATTGCTGGTTTAAATGCTGCCTTTCTCATGAACTCTGCAGGTGAACTTAGGCAAGTAGCTATCTCTTAGCTTCAGTCCATCCATTTGCAATATGGTTATTCTTGTTGTTGCTATTCTATCTTTCTACTTCACAAGGTTGTTGTAAGGATGTCTCAGATGAGGTAATGTGGAAGATGGGGCAAACTTATTTTCTGCTGCCCCAAAGACTAGGACACAAATTACAAGAAAAGAGATTCCACCTGAACATTAGGAAGAACCTTTTTACTGTAAAAACTGTTGGATGGTGGAACAGACTTCCTCAGAGGGTTGAAGACTTGCCTTCTTTGGAGGTTTTAAAACAGTGGCTGGATGGGCATCTTCCAGGAGAGCTTTAGTTGTATATTCCTGCATGGCAGGGAGTTGAACTAGATAGCCTAGGTGGCCTTCATAGTCCCTTCCAACTCTATGATTCTATGATGCATAAAATTATCATAGTGATAGCGATAGAGATATAGGGGATGGGTGGCTTCTGAATCTGCTGCCGTTAGGGTGGCAACCCTCCTCATTTGACTTTGACAGGTACAGGAGTTCTCCTAGCGAGTGACCCTCTAAAGCACATGTCTTAAACACAAGGCACATGGGCCGAATCCAGCCCGCCAGGCCATTTCATGTGACCCTTGCACTTCTCCTGCAGCTGTGGCACTCCCCCCACCTGGCAAGCTGATCCCCATTGTGGGCCCCCGGCTGCTGGTATTCTGGAGAGGGAACAGTCTGGAGAGCAGAAAGTGTCACACTCTGGTTATACTCACCAATTCTATGTCACCTTACAGAGGTATAGGGACCATGAACTATGATCATATAGCCCCAAAATGTCCAAGTTTAAAAAAGTTGATGCAGAGGGAAGGCAATTTAAAAACCAGTCAAAATCAAATGCAGAGGCAATTCTTTAATATAAAAGACTAGATACGTTTATATAGTCTTACAGATACAACTGGCCCTTCGAGAGCGACCATAATGCTGATGTGGTCCAAGATGAAATTGAGTTTGACACCCCTGCTCTAAAGGGAGAGTGACCAACATCAGGAGAGCTCCCCTACAACTTGGAGCAACTGTGGGGGGAGTGACAGTAATACTGAAAGTGGCTTTACCACAGATCCACCACCCACCTCTGAATATAAAGATATTTGTTTTAATGTTTTTTCATAATAAACCAGAGCCTTGAACACCATAGAAACCAATTCTGTTGATGATGGACTGAGCATCTGATACCTTTCTAAAAAGCATGCCAACATTTTGTGTTGTTTGGGACTAGGGCCCTTTTCGCAGCGCTGGCGCTCGCGCGATGGAGGAGGGCGGCTCGCGCAAGAAGCCTTCTCCGGGAGGCTGCCGCTTTCCCCTCCTTCCTTCCGCAGGTGAAGGAACGAGCGGGGAAGCGACAGCCTCTCGGAGGCGGAGGCAGCTCGCGCGTCCGTCCATCCCCCCGCGCATGCGAGAAAGGAGCCTGTCCCGTCCATCCCCCCGCGCGCGCGAGAAAGGAGCCTGTCCCGTCCATCCCCCCCGCGCGCGCGAGAAAGGAGCCTGTCCCGTCCATCTCCCCCACGCGCGAGAGAAAGGAGCCTGTCCCGTCCATCCCCCCCCGCGCGCGCGAGAAAGGATCTTGTCGCGTCTGCCCCCCCAAGCGCATGCGTGCGCAAAGCAGGACGTGTCGCGTCCGTTGTGCTAGCGCCCCGCCCCGTCCCTTCCTTCCGCAGGGGCGGAGGGAAGGAAGCGTGACCCGGCCGGCTTCCCGACGTTCCGCACAAGAGGTAAGTGTGCGCAGGCGCCGGGAGCGTTGCGCAAGCGCGGGTGATTTTCGCTTCGAAGCGAAAATCAAAAAACCCGCGCTCGCGCCGCTTCAGCCCCGTGAGCCCGGCGGAAGTGGGAGTGCGTCGTGCGGAGCGATGCTCCCACTCCCACGAGGCTCACGGGGCTGTCGCGTGAGAAAAGGCCCGTGTGAAAAGGGCCTAGGTCTTGTGTTATTACACATGAGAAGACAAACCAATCTTGGCCATTTGGAGCTAACAGACATCCATCAACCAAGCCATTTAATTTTTTGGCCTAAGAGTACGAGACTTAACAGTCAGCTAAGACGTTTCAGTGAAGTTTCAGTGAAGAAGTTTCAAGTCCAGTGAAAGTGAAACCAGCATCCAGACCCTGGGAAACAAGCAGGCAGGCATCTGAGCCATCCCCCCAGGGATCTGGCATTCAGCTTCCAGATATGCTATTCAGATTCCACTAAAAATAAGACCGCTTGTTAACAATTCATGTTCACAGTTCTGATTTATTTGCATGTTAGCTAAAAATAAATGTTAACAGAGAGATTCCCTGCAACATTTATTTTTTGTTGATATTCTTCACACAGAGATTTCAGTCAAATTACAGTATTAACAATGAACTGAGGAATGAAAGCTTAAGGTTGTGTGGAAATCTTTGGTATGTAGGTGGAAAAGCTGTGAGCATTAGTCAAGAAATCAGTAGTTAGTCAACTACATTTTTAATTTGCAGATCATATCTTATAGACATGGTCCAACAGTATACTTTCTCTGGATCTTGCTACTTCTGCCCAAATTGGCAATTCCTCCTACAGCCCATGGATACCCTCAGAATCTGCTCTGGAAGACTGGGAAATGCTCTGAAACAAGTTTGTGGCATCATGGAAGACTACAGCAAGGGAAAGAGAAGGAAGTCTCAGTTCTGCTGTCACTGCATATAGAATTGCACCTCTGAATCTTGGCTTTGTAGATTCCCAGCTTTGAAAGCTGAGGATTCTGTTCTTAATGGCTCTAGGAAGGGCTGGGAAAGATCCCTTTCTGACCCTCTGGCTAACTGTTGCCAGTCAGTACAGAGAATAAATGATAGACCAATCATCTGACTTGGCATAAGACTGCTTCTCTGTAGCAGTGCCTCAACTGCAGAGCTCCCTGCCAAAGGAAGTTAGGCTGGCCCCTTCTCTTTTAAGACTGCAGCGGGCAGCCAAAACAGTGCTGTTCTGCATGGCATTCAGTGTTTGAAACTGTTGTTTTAACTGTTTCAAACAGATTCTAGGATTGTTTTTAGACTACTTTTAGGAGTGTTTAAAAATATATTAATATATATTTTAAAAACATTTTATCTTTGTATTATTTTAATTGGTTCATCACCTGGGTAGCCCTTGTAGGCTAGGAGGCAGGACAGAAATACTATAAATGAATGAATGAATGAATGAATGAATGTCCATATGTTCCATTCAAGATAGTGTCCAGGAATAAACAAATGGCCTTAAGTCAAGACTCTTGTATGATTTGCCTTCATTCATTTCCTGACATATTATCTTTCTCTCCCTGTTCAAGGTATGAAATGTGGATAAGACTTTACTCTTGAATTTGTAATCAAAAGTGGCAACAATTTGTATTTGAGCATTAATTTATTTAAGGGTTGTTCTCAGACAAGAAGGCCATTGATTCTTCCAAAATCTGTCAATTTTGTGTCTGTGTTATTATACCTAAGTAGGTGCCCAAATCAACAAACACACACTCATTCAGCTACTCGGTTTCCATGTAACAGCCTCTAATTGTAAGCCTTTGCTTCTGGGCAATTGTGGCAATCAATCCATCTGACAAACATATCTGCTTTTCACATGGCAGGACTAGCATGTGTCCCTCTCACAAGCCAGTGACTCAGATCTTTTTATTCTGATTCTGCTTATGGCACAGACATAAGGTTAGTTCCAACACTCCTTGATCTGCTTGATAAAGCAAATGTAGGACTTTGTAGTGTATAACACTAACACCTAACATGTTACACCAGCTGTGATAGAGCAGATCTGCAAGCAGTTTAAATCTGTGTAACACAGACATCAATGGAAGAACACAGATGGCACTGGCTGAGAATGTGATCTTTGCATATTAAAACGCCACCATTTTTCAGCACAATATGGTTGGTTGTGGTGTTGTGGCACATGCAAGGTTTAAGCAGAGCCTCAGATCAGCTTTGGAACATGCAAAATCATAAAAGAGTCCGTGGGGAAGGCCTTTACCAATATCACTAATCACATGCAGTTCCCAAGTACCAGTGTTATACTCAGCCTGCATCACAGAACACTGAGAAGCTTACCTATGCTTAATTCTTGTCTTAAAAAGGTACAAGAAGCTCATATCATATGGAAATTTTGTAATATTTCATTTCTTTACACCATGGCTATAGGTGGAGATTGTCAAGAAGTGAATAAAATTGAATCACTTTTTCCAGCAATCTTGAAGCCTATTTAGCTCCCATGCAGAAAGAAACATGGAACTATGAACCCTCTTTTGTCCAGTCCAAATATTGCTGCAGGGTAGAACTTGGAAATATTATTTTTTTGGGTGGCAGCTCTGAGAATCCCACTGGCAACATTGCCTAAAACTGTGCAAGCTGTAGTTTCCGCTTCTAAAACAGTAACATTTCTAAGCTGTGTCTCAAGAGCAAACAACCCTGTCATTCCTATTCACAGAAGTCTTCCAGGAATCTCACAAGAAAGCATTAAACAGAAGATTTCAAGCAGACCTGATTCCTAGTATTTATCTTTTTAAAAACTCATAGCTGGACATAAGGGATGAAAATGCTCTCGAGCCTGTTTCAAACATCTGTGTACATAAGTGGATTTCACTATAGTCCAACTACTATACCAGAAATCTTTATTAACTAAATAGCATCATTCTATTCTAATAGTGTGATTGTATATACTCCCTGCCTGCATACAAGCACTGCATACACACTGCCTATGGATGTGGAAGTGAGATCACACCTAGTCCACATGTCGTCAGCTGAATGTGTGTAAATGGTCTATACAGCTGTAGGATCTTCCATGGAATGACAAAATCTACGTAGCTGGAACTCCAAGTTGCACAGAAGCTGCTCTGCCACTACCCCTGGTAGCCACCAGCAGGCTTTTCACTTCAATGTAATTTCAATAAACATCTAGAAGGAAATTACTAAAAATGGTTGATCTTTCATTCATAATTAAGATTAAGCATTACAGCAGCTTTTCACACACTGCAGGTGGTGCTCATTATTTAAATGCCTGCATTAAGCCAAATTTTCTCAGCAGCTGTTTTCCCAGTTCTGAGTGGGAGTGGGTAACATGTTAGGAAAGCCAGCACAGTGCAGTGGTTTGAGCACTGGAATATGCCCCTGGAGACTAGTATCCAGTTCCCCATTCAGCCTTGGAAATCAGGATTTGATTCCTTGGTCAGCCATGGAAATCCACTGGGTGACCCTGGGCACATTACGGTTAACCCTGTAATAGGTTCATCTTAGGGTCACAATGAGTCAGAAACAACTTGAAGGCACACAACAGGAAACCATATTAGTCTGTTGAAGCTCAGTCAGCAAAGAGTTCTGGGGCACCTTAAGAACCAACAAATTTGATTATGGCATAAGCTTTTGTGGGCATTGTCCACTTTGTCAAGTATAAAACCTTAGGTTGGCAGATTTATTTTGAGATGAGGTGGGGCTGAGGGATTATAAACAGTGAGGTCTTCAAGAGATAAAATGCAAGAAACACAAACAGTAATAATCACCCTAGAAATGGCCATTCACAAATCATTATGCACAACCATGTAATAAATGCACAATGTTGCACGATGCACAATGGTATCACATGTGTAATTCCTGTTTCACAACTTTTAATTGAATACAGTCAAAAATTGACCAAAAATATCTGCTTGCTTGTGTTGTTACTTCCGGTATGGCACCCTAGGTGAGGACCCCCAGATATCACTTTGATATCAAACAATTCAGCCTTAGCTAGCATCCAATCATGCTAAACTTGACCTTTCCAAATCCTTTGTCCAACACGAAAACTCCTTTTGTTCTCCCGGGGACTGCCATAGCCGAAAGACACAAACTTCCCTATAAAAACCTCTCACTTTTAACTGGTCTTCGGATCACTTTGGACTGCCATCCCACCTTGCTGCCGGTTGTCTAAGGGACTCCCCTCAGCTCCCCAGGCTGAGCTTTCTTCCCCGGAACCCCTCTTCTCTCCAGGACTACAAGACAGGTCATATTGCCTTTCCCAACAAAACTCCTTTTCTCTTTCCAAGTTAGACAGTTTATGTCTCATCTTTCGTGTTTTTGCCTTTAATAAAGAATTGTCTATTATTTGGAAAACCTTGTCTAGCTGCTCTCTGACCCACTGCTGTATACATAGAGTTAAAGATCTCGTTACGTTACCCTGCCTCTTGCTAACCAAATAGTGTTCAGGCTAATTTCTCCCAATTCGGTATTTTAATTGGTAACCTGGGCGCCCCTCATGGGACCCCCCAATTCTCAGGGTAACACTGTTGGTGCCATACATATGCATAAATTCCCTTACACTGTTACCCTGTGTTTTGGGAGGTCCTGGGAGGGGCGCCCTGATTGCCAAAATAAAATACCAATTGGGGAAATTAGCTGGGACCCTCTCTTGGCTGAGCGAGAGGCAGGGTAACGTAACGAGATCTTTAACCCAATGTCTACAGCGGCGGGTCAGAGAGCGGCTAGACAAGGTTTTCCAAATAACAGACAATTCTTTATTAAAGACAAAAACACGAAAGACAAGACATAAACTAACTAGCTGAGAAAATAGAAACAGAGATTTGTTCAGGGGAGGCGATACAACACCTGGTCTCGTAGTCCTGGAGAAGAGCGGGGTTCTGGGGAAGAAACCTCAGCGTGGGGAGCTGAGGGGAGTTCCCTTAGACGACCGGCAGCAAGGCAGGATGGAAGTCCAAAGTAGTCCGAAGACCGGGGTTTTTATAGGAGAATTTGTGCCTACCAGCTATGGTAAGCCAGGTGAGAACAAAAGGAGTTTTGGTGCTAGACAAAGGATTTGGAAAGGTCAAGTTTAACATGATTTGATTTGCTCTTGATGACAATAGCGTGGCCGGGACGTTGATGGCCCAACATAAAAGAGTGGCTAGGCTGAGAGCCGTGCGGCTATTGTGGAGTTTGAGGCTGGAAGTTCCCTGAAGCTACGAGCGAGGCTTGGGTGCCGGCCTCAAAGGGGTCTGGAATGCAAAACCATTAATGGCTTCACTCATGTCCGTGCTTGTCCGGAGAACCTCACAAACACGTGGAATGAGGTAACTGCGAGCCAGTACAGCTAAGGCCGAATTAAATGATATCAAAGTGATATCTGGGAGCCCTCTCCAAGGGTGCCATACCGGAAGTAACAACAGGATGCTAGTCTTCAGCAATACCAGGAGAAAATCTTTTATAAAACTAATGGGACTTCTTCCTCCTATTCAGACTCTGAGCTGGCATGCCTATTAGGACAGAGGCCTAGGTGGTATTCTATCTGCCTGTTAGCTAAGATTCCTTCCTTTCTTGCTGGCAAGAACTAAGAACAGAAACTAAGCCTAGATAAGCTCCATTCTGTTTAACTACTCACTGTTTCGCAATGCAGGCTGAGCATAACACTGGTAAATGAGAATTGAAGGTAAGTCAGGCTCCTCATTTGATGAAGAGTCCTTGACAGTGGGTATGACTCTTGTTTTTCCAGTTGTGAAGGTTACTAGCATGCAGGGAAATCTTCCTGACTGCATAGCAAGGAGCTTCAAAATGGGGGAGGTCCATCTCCAAAGTGGATTGAAAATGTCTGCAGGGCACATTAGGTGCACAGAATGAAGGTTTCCTTCCTCTGCTACACAAGAAGAAGCAGGATTGATTCTTAGAAAAGCTATGATTCTTCTTACCTGAGGCTCTATCTGCCAACCCCAGTCCTCATTTGGGAAAGAAGTACTTTCCTCTAATCTTTTTTCGAAGAATATTGGTAGAAGAGAGACAAAAGCTACAGCCCTAGACCTACCTGGAAATAACCTCACTGAACTCAACAGACTTAGTTATACCTGAATTTTAACTCTTGAAACCAACAGAACTTATGTTAGGCATGCCTAACTGAAATCCCATTGATTTCATTGGATTTGATGTAAGTATGACTGCATGGGGCGAGGCAATCGCCCTATGCCAGTACTCACGGGACCTGTGTGCTCCACCTGCGGGTCCAGGCTGGTCTGGAGCAGTCTGTGGCTGCCACTCTGCACTGCTCCAGGGACAAAAATGGCGGTGAAGCTCGCCAGCCTAAAGCCCACCCTGGCAGATCTGCAGGCTCACACTGGTGTGAGCCTGCAAATCTGCACCAGAGCGCGGGAACGTGGTGCGCTCCATGCTTTTGAAAGACCTGTTTTAAGCGGTCTTTCAAAAGCAAGCTGAATGACCACTTTGGGTCGTTCCGGAGTGGGCTGAGGTCCAGAACGACACAAAGTAGTCCATACCCAGTCCGCTCCCAAGTCCAGTCATCCTCCCTGGAGGACGCTCTGTATCGTTTTAAAAGACCCATGTAGAAAAGGCCCAAGTCTGGATGCAACTCAGTGGGCTTTATTTCCGAGCGGAACCATACAGGCTTGAGCTGTAAGTTCATGTACCATTTCTTTGAAACATTTAGAATTACCAATAATAATACTACTAATATTAATATTAATAGTAGTACTAATGTGGAACTGGCTATTTCGAAGTATAGATGGTGCATGATGACACTATTGTATCCTCCCAGAATCCAGACCCTGTTTACATGTTTTCCACAGGCTACATAAACCTTGAAGATTCAAGAAGGCACTCTGCTAGAGTGCAGAGTAATAAGCATCAAATGAAAACCAATACCTCTTTTCAGTGCAGGCAGTAGCCATTAATTGTCTTCTGCAACATGACCACAAAGCTTACAATTGCAGCTCAGATTCCAAATAAAGACTCTTCTCTCCTCTCCAGTTTGACCTTGACTGAAACAAACTCCTTGGTTGGTGGCTGCTGTGACAGCATCAGCAGGAGAAGGATTATAGATCGAAAGCCCTCAAAAGTGCTAAACATGATGAAATAACAATGAAATAAAAATAGTTATACATTTTTTTAAGTCCTAAAAGATTCTCTTCCCCCTTCCCTTTTTTTCTGATGCAATAGCAAAAGAAGTTTCCAACTTGGCTTGCCACATCCCATTTCTTATTGTCTAAGCAATGTTTGAATAGCTTTGTCAGCATGCAAGCTATGAAGATGTTAAGAGTTCACTTTTACTGGTGGGCATCTCCTATTGAGAGGAGTAAACAAGCTCCATGGAGACATTTCATCTGTGCCTTTGTAAATTAAAAAGGTATGCTAGAATTGACCATCTCTCTAGAACCAGCCTTTACTTTTTTACAGTGCAAGCCACTGAGAGCAAAATAACACACTTGAAAGTAAATCCTTTAATACAAAGAAGAGCACTGAAACCATATTTTAGTAAAGGTCAAAGTGTTAGCAAGTATCTGTTATTTTCTTTTACAAACTAAAGAAAAGGAAAGCGATATAAATGGATTTTGCTTCTACATGCCCCTACTCCCAAGGACAACTCCTTTTAGAGTACTTCATCAATGTTCTGATGCACAAAGAGAGTTGCAGGCAAAAGACAATTTATTTTATTATCTACTTAAAACATGGTCCTGCTGCCCTGCTCCAAAGACTTCAGAGCAGCATATATACGGTACCTCTCTCTGCTTCTCCCTGCTACCACATTTTATCCTCACAATATTATTGAAAGGTAGATCAGGTTGAGAAAAGGATGCCTATGCATATCATAGTGAGCCATGGTTTGTGTTAAACATAGCTTGTTGCTTAATCCTCAGATTGTACTGTAGGTGATCAAACAAACATTGCCATATACTGTAATCTCCATTTACAGTTTGTTTCTGGTTGTTCCACACCCTTATCATCTCCTATTTCAGGATGGAGAACTAAGGAAAAAAAACAGTGACAACCACAAATACAAATTTAATCATTATAAGCATCCATTGGTTTAAACAAGTCAGAGTTCATAGGCCAACAACAAACCTTTGGTTCAGATTGGGGTTTATGAATAACTAGTGTACATACTCGGCATTGCCTGGGATTTTATTTTCATATAGGTAATACTTGTTAGAAAGATTTGAGATCCTGTGGCTCTAATTCCCCAAACTTTCTTGTCCAGTACCTGTAACTTTTCCTCATATTCCCCAATCCAAGCTGTATTAGCAATAGAAATAGCATGTGTATTTCTATACTGCCTATCAGCTAACTGCTCTCTAAGCAGTTTACAACATGTTAGCTAATTGCCCCCACAAGCTGGGTACTCATTCAAAGTTATTAACATGCACAGGTTGGGTTCTTGAGGGAATACAGTGTCTTCCTCCTTGCTGCTAGGCCTCATCTCCATAGCAACTGGCCTATTCAAGACAGTCACAGTTGACTGAGGCCCAAGAGCTCTCTGGTTGAGAATTCTAAAGACCCCTGCCTAAACTGCAGAATTCCATAGAATTTTCTTAGACAGCCAATCATATGAGGTCTTCACCTGACACAGACAAACAAACTTTATCTTTTATATATTAGACTAACATATATACCCAGTATTGCCTGTGCTTTTATTTTCTCATAGGTAATACTTGTTAGAAAGATTTGAGATCCTGTGGCTCTAATTCCCCAGACTGTCTTGTCCAGTACCTATAACTTTTCCCCATATTCCCCAATCTAATCTGTATTCAGAGTTACTAACATAACAGGTTGGGTTACCGAGAGAATATACTGCCCTCCTCCTTGCTGCTAGGCCTCATTTCCATAGCAACCAGCCAGGTCCAAGAGCCCTTTGACTAAGAATTCTAAAGTCCCCTCCCTAAACTGCAAACTCCAGGATTCCATGGAATCTTTTCAGGCAGTCAATCATATGAGGTCTTCATCTGACACAGCCAATCATATGAGGTCTTCGCCTGACGCATACAAACAAACATACAAACTTTGACTTGTATATAGCAGATTAACAAACATAGTTGCTCAGTTAGAGTCATAGCTGAACAGTTATTTGAATCAGATCTCCTCAAATCTAATCCCAGTCCTCTCCATCTCCAGCAAAAATTTTGGCAGAACCTTTGATTCATTAGGCAATAAGCTTAATGGTTTGTTAACAAGAGTAATAAAATAAGGAAAATATACTATTAGATAGAAAATATATATAACAATAAGAAAACAGCAATGCTTTAAATACTATGTCAATTTCCTACACCATCATGCAATGTCAGCCACACTGCAATGTCAGCCACACTGCAGACTGGCTGCTTTTGCTATAAGATGAGGGAATAGATGAGCTAAAAGATAATCAGTATACAACTGTTCAGATCTCCCAGGTTTACTTTGTAAAATGGGAGTAATAAAGTGGCATTGAAGGTCACAATAGAAGGAAGAATACAACAAAACTTGTTCTGCAGTTTGCATTTTCTTCATATCATAAGAACATAAACATTCACAATATACTACATTATAATATGATCTCACTGATAATGTGGATGACAGCATATTCAATTTTGCTGGAACAAACACTTTCCTACATTTTGAAATTGTTAGGTTACTGAAGTAAGATGTAAAAGAAAAAAATGCCCATATTGCTAAAACCTGGGTAAACAGAAGTTACATTTACATAATTTTATTAGTGAGTATCCCACACACGCTGGGGTGCATTTGCTTTAGCTTTATGTTACCCCAAAGCAAAAATTGGAATCTAAGCATTTTCTTGTCTACAGTGTTTTCTCACCTTGAGTGAACTGTATCCATAAGGTTAGGAGTAAGGGGCGGCCCTTTGGGCATAAATAATGTTTTTAACTAAAAGTTCAATCATATGTGTAGCACAAAATTCTACAGAAAACTGGGCAGTCTGCCAGCATAAATGTACACACAACTTGAGAGGGAGAAAATTGTTGTTGTGTGCCTTCACACAACAACAATTCTTTTCTTGCCAAGATTTGTTCAAAGGAGGTTTGACTTTGTTCTCCTCTGGGTCTCAGAGAGTGTGACTTGTTGAAGGTCACCCAGTGGTTTCCACAGATGAGTTGGAATGTAAATCCTGGCTTCCAGAGTTATAGTCAAACCACTACACCACACTGAAAAGGAGTGTGCTTCTCAAAAAATTTGTTTGAATACATACTAAAGTGCTGAAATTACTAAAAAAACAAAATTGAGTTGTGCTTCATATAACATTCCTGCTCATATTGTAGCATTAAATAGCTGACCAGCTGATGGTATATGTTGACCTCCTTTGACATCTTAAAAAAAAAAAAGCAATCAATTTAACAGTCTGGTGATGCATTTCCAATGGTATAAGACATTTGGACATTCCAACAGCCCAAAGACTAAAAAATTACTCCCAAATATTTATAAGATTTGACTTCCTCAATTGGATGTCCTTTAAATTTGCCAGCAATATTTCCTCAATTTCTATGTAAAAACTAAAACTTTGGACTTAGTATTATTAATCACCAGCTTGTTGGGTGTTACAGTATATCAAGCTCATAACAATCATTTCAGCCCAATGCATGACAAAGACAGAAGCACCACATCATCTGCATAAAGCAGTGGTTCTCAACCTTCCTAATGCTGCAACCCTTTAATACAGTTCCTCATGTTGTGGTGACCCCCAACCATAAAATTATTTATTTATTATTTACAATGCCTCCCCCCTGGCAAAGGCCACCTCGCCGGCCAGGAATGGGGGGGCCGGCAGGGAGGGAAAGAGGAGCTGCACGTATCCCCCAGGAAAAAACTCCGAGAACCCCCCTCCCGGGCTCTGCTTCTGCTTTGCTCTCGTTTCTGCTGGGGGTGGCAGTGTGGGAAAAGTTTCCAGAGTGTCGACCCTGGCTGGGGGGGAGGAATCCCAGCGCCTTTGTTTTTTGTGCTGGGCACAGCTCGCCCCCCCCAGAAAAGTGCCACCTTGTGGTCCCCCAGCCCTTCCACAGCGCCCCCCTCAGTGGTGAGTGGGGCAGGGGCCGTGGCGAGGAGGGGGCCTGCCCCCGTGCTGCAGCCGTCCCCCCAAGCTGGCCTGTCAGACGGGAGGTTCTCCCGGTAGTGGAGAAGGGGAGCGATTTCAGTCCCTTCTGAACAGGGGGCAGGAGGACGCAAGCGCGTGGCTCACGCTTAGGCACCACCACTCCTGCTGTGGTGACGCTGTGGCCCCATGCGCTCCCATCAGAGGGGGCGGGAGGACGCAAATGCGTGGCTCACGCTTGCGCACCACCACCGAGGAGGGAATGGAGCCTAAGACCATCAGAAATAAGTATTTTCCGATGGTCTTAGGCAACCCCTGTGAAAGGGTCGTTCGACCCCCAAAGAGGTCGCGACCCACAGGTTGAGAACCACTGGCATAAAGGATGTGTACAGATCTACCTGCCAATGGAAGATAAAGAGAATTCATTTCAAAAAGTATTTTAACCAAAGAATTAGTATAAATGTTGAACATTTGAGGGCAAGAACACAGTCTTGTTTGACTCCAACATATATTAGTACTGATCTAGTAAAATGGTTCATATGCAAGCAGCCGATGTCTGTCAGATTTTTGCCATAATCTATCTTTTGAGGTAAGGTCAGATGCAGACTTAGAGTCTATAAAACCTGTATAATGGGGAAGAACATTTTTCTACTAAATGTGGTAAAACTAATCACTAATGAGCTGAGGAATATCTTGATCTAAAACCTGCTTGTTCTTCACCCAGAAAATTTTAATCATCCATCCAACTTAATAATTTCTTTAAGAGATGGTTTACACACAAATTGCTGATAACAAATAAAAGAATAATTGATCTATAATTTGCAGGATTTGATCTTTTACTTTTCTATAAATTCCAAGTGTCCACTCTGGCAGAATACATGCAGTCCAATCAGTACATGTCAACAAAATAGCTAAGACCAGGGCATACCACTTTAAATTTGAAAAGCAATCTGGTTGGTATGTAATTACCTCCCAGTACTTTGTCCTGCTTATGTCCAGAGAAGAGCCTACTAATTTCAAAGACTGAGACAGGAGGCTACTCTAGAAAATTATTAAGTCCTGTTAGTGTAGTGGATCTTGTCCCTTGCATACATACCATAAAAAAAATTCACAGATCTTCACAGGAATATGAAAACCATACAACTTAGTAACAAAACAAAACAAATCACAGCATGAAAAAAGACTCAGTGGAAGATATAGTGCAGATATACTCTGTAGGTTGGTTCATACATACATACATACATATCACTTGATTTACAGATGCTTAATTATTATATATCTGAGAGCTGGCGGCTTAAACTGTTAACTTGTAGACTCTGACCAAGATGGTCAATTGTTAGCAGCATGATTCACATGCTCCTCCAGCATATATTACCATCTTTAAGTTTGCACAAGGTAGAATCACAGTCTCCTAGACAGTCTCCTAACTCAGGAATGAGTTGGGGGCAGTCTAGTTGAGACACATGCCTGGAAATTACATAGCTCCCACAGGGCTGAGGAATCATAAAGATTCATCAAGGTCAATGAGACAGAAGCTTCTCCAAACAAGGGTTTCTAGTATGATTTATAGGACTTCTGATGGCCTATACTAAACAGGGAAGGAGGACCCCTCCACTCAGTTGAAAATTTCCTATGTTCAAGTCTGTACAAAGAATTTGCATCATAAATATCTAAAGTCCAATCTCCATTACTTAAGTATTTGCAAACCAAAACTACAACAGAGGCAGACAGATTGCGTAGTGCTCGACAAATTTTGAAGATTATTTTAACTGGCAATTTGGATTGAAAATAATAAATAGATTCAGCATTCTTAAGATTCAAATAATTAAAACACTTAGATGGAAATCACATTTTAGAAAATGGGAAATAGACATTGTCTCTGATGCCAGAACTCAAGCAGAAAGTGTTTTATAACACATCATAAAAGGCATCATAAAAATGGCTACTAGAAAGTCATCTAGAGCAGAGCTGGATGAAACTGAAATTCCGTTTACAAAAATTCAAACCTCAATAGTTGAGATCTCCAACCAGATTTTAAATCTGATCAAACATGTGACAGAGTAATGCAAGTTTAGAACAGAAGTTTGCACAGAAATTGCACCTGTTTAGATATTACAGGACAAATATATTGGCTTAAAGAGATCATGGCATCAGTTCAGACTCTCACAACCACTGCATGTAAACATGAACAGGAGATCTCTGATCATTTGAAAATAATTGATATTTTACAGTATAATTTGGAAAAGATCCAAGACAGAAATATCATGATTGATTTAAAATCAAGGGACACACAAATTAGACTAAGAGCTGTCCCAGGGGAACTAACTTATTCCAAACATACAATTGTAAAAGCCATGGTGGATATTAAAAGCAGCCTTCCTGAATGGCTTGACAGAGAGATTGATGCACTATATAGGCAAAACTCTGCTTACACACAAAGGAAGAAAGAGGAAGGAAATATCCAAAAGGCTGAAGGTTATTAAGAAGACATAGTAATATAATAAAATACTTTAATAAAACAATTGAAATGAATGTGAAAATAATCTCATGGAATGTTACTGGATTAAAATGGAGCCCTGGTGGTGCAGTGGTTAAATGCCAGTACTGCAAGCCACAAGGTTGTGAGTTCGATCCTGCCCGGCTCCAAGGTTGACTCAGCCTTCCATCCTTTCTTAGGTCGGTAAAATGAGTACCCAGCTTGTTGGGGGCATGTATAGAAATGTTTCGAAATACATGCTATTTGTAAGTTGTTCGCCGCCTCGATCCATATGGAGAGGCGGGATACAAATAAATAATTAAAAAGAAAAAAGAAAAATTGGCATTTTCTTTAAAAATATGAAATTATTTGTCTCCAAGAGATCTGTAATAAATAACTCAGAGAAAAAGAAAACTCACAAAGAAATTAGGCACAGGATCAAATGAACCACATTTATTATAAGTTCTCCTTCTGCAGAAGAGGGTGCCCATAAAAGAGGACCCCCCATGTTGAATACCTCACATTTTATTCCCTATCCCAACACAAGTTTTCCCTTCCCTGGGATCCCATTGGACAGAATCCCAGGGATCACAAGCCTATCAGAGTCACCTAAAAAGTTACATTTTCCCTCTCCCCCTATTTACAGTATATGTGATCACGCACTAATCATGCACCTTCCTCGTGCATCATCCCAGGTATCTTTATCAGTAGTACCCTCTTTTTTTGTGCTCTGCAATATCCTCATAAATCACTCCTTACATAGGCCTTGTCCGGTCCTCCCTATTGAGACTTTTCCTTTCCCTCCTTACCAATTATTTTCAAGGTTCTTTTTGGGAGGCCCTATCATCTCTAAAAATCTTCCTTGTTAGACTTTATTTTATTACTGGGGCTCAAATACAAAATATACTAAAATATGTGTGTAAATGTGTCTAAAATGTGTTATACTTATAAGCTAATACATATATGTGAGTAATACATGTTAATAATATTTGCAAAAACTAAAATGTATTTTATTTCTCTCAAGATCCATATTAGAAAAGAAAAAAAAGCATGTGCCTAGGAAGAATGGGTAGTCTTTTATATAAACCAAACACTAGTCTAAAATGACATACATAGATGAACAAGGCAGATGTGTAATTGTGCAGATCAACTGGAATGTGAAGGAAATGTATTTAATGGGCATTTATGGCCCAAACAATGGGAAATCAGCTTTTTAATGAAAATTTATCAAGAAAAAAAGCAGAATTGAATTTACAAAATTTGATTAGCATGGGTGTTTAGAACAGAGTTTCCAGTAAAGGTTCCAGTAAAGAAAATAAGGATGGGATCAAGGAGACTAACCAGAATCTTTTTTAAAATATTCAGAGTACTTTGGGTTAATAAATAGTTGGAGACATTTGCAGCCAAATTCTTTCTTTTTTTTTTTTATGAAACTTTTTCTAGAATAGATATGCTTTAGAATCCTAAGAATATCTCCAACTTAGTAAAGTGGATAGACATCTTGCCAAAAACTTTTTCAGATAATAATCCCACCATGATGTCTTTGGAAATGGAGCAAACACAATTTAAATGAAGATTTAACGAATATCTACTTCTGAAGATGAAAATTCTACAAAAACATTAAGAAGAATTGAAGAATTTTTTGAACTGAATGTAAACAAGGATGTAAACCCTGCAGCAGTTTGGGATGCAAGCAAAGCCTATTTGAGATGACAATTTATAAAATACTGCTCCAGACTGAAAAAAAGAAAGAGAAGCTAAAAAGAAGGAGTTAATGGACAAAATACAGTATTTGGAGGAAATTTTTAAGGAAAAAAATTATAAAAAGACTCAAGAAAGATCAAGTTACCTCAACAACAATTATCAGTGTTTACAGTCTAAGAAATGAATGACAAATTACTTTATCTTAAACAAAAGCATTTTGAATTTGCAAATAATTCTGGGAAGTGGCTCTATTATAAGCTGAGACAGGAAGGGATAAGGAAATCCGTCACAAAGATCAGGAAGGGAGATCAGTATAGAACAGACATCATGAAACTATTATATATTTGAGGGGCAATAAAAAAAATCTGATATGGAAGATTATCTGTATAGACTTCAATTAGAGAAATTACGTCAGGAAAAAAAGCAAAGTTTGAATGGAGCAGCTATGGAATTTATAAAAGCAATTAAAAAGATTAAAGCTAGGAAAGCTCCAGGCCCAGAGAGTTTATCTACAGTATAAGAAATTTGAAGATGAGTTACTTCAGCTGTTAAAGATGGGGTATCATGAGTTATTATGAAAGGAATGGATGCCAGACTTCTGGAAAAATGCCTATATTACAGTGATTCGTAAAGAAGATAAGGATGAAACATTAACAAAGAATTATGGATTATCTTTCATTACTAAATAGTGAATGTGAGATAATTTACTACTATTTTGAAAAGTAGTTTGTTGAGACTTATTTCTCAGAATGTCCATGAGGATCAGAGCAGATTTTTGCCAAAAAGACAATTAAGGAGTAAAGTAAGAATTGTTCATAACATTATTGAATATTTGGAATCGCATAATGACAAAAAGTCTGTTTTTTGTTTGTTTGTTTTTTTGATGCAGAGAAAGTGTTGGACAATATTTCTTGGAATTCATTATTTCAAGTATTGGAGAGAATGGCCTTTGGTGAAAATATTTTTTGGGCTATAAAGACAATATATTTGGTTCAAAAAGCCCAGATTTGGGTAAATGGCAAGACAACAAAATTGATTGAGATATAAAAGGAACCTAGACTAGGTTGTCCTCTCTCATCTTTGTTGTTTATATTGGTGTTGGAAACTTTATTTAGAGGTATCAGATAAGATGACAGAATTTGTGGAATGCGGGTTTTAAAAAGAATAGTATAAGTTGACAGCTTAAGTGGAAGATCTTGTGATAATGACTCGACTGGATTCAATGAAAGTTTTTGTGGGGAAAAAATTAAGGGCCCTTTTCGCACGGGCCTTTTCTCTTGAGACAGCCCCGTGAGCCTCGCGGGAGTGGGAGCGTCGCTCTGCATGACGCACTTCCACTTCCGCCGGGCTCACGGGGCTGAAGCAGTGCGAGCACGGGTTTTTTGATTTTCGCTTCGAAGGGAAAATCACCCGAGCTCGTGCAACGCTCCCAGCGCCCGCGCGCACTTACCTCTCATGCAGAGTGTCAGGTAGCCGGCCGGGTCGCGCTTCCTTCCCTCCACCCCTGCGGAAGGAAGGGACAGGGCGGGGCGCTAGTGTGACGGACGCGACAAGTCCTGCTTCGCGCGCGCGGGGGGGCGGACGCGACAAGCACCTTTCTCAAGCGCGGGGGGATGGACGGGACAAGCGCCTTTCTCGCGCGCGGGGGGATGGACGGACGCGCGAGCTGCCGCCGCCTCCGGGAGGCTGCCGCTTCCCCGCTCGTTCCTTCACCTGCGGAAGGAAGGAGGGGAAGCGGCAGCCTCCCGGAGAAGGCTTCTTGCACGAGCCGCCCTCCTCCGTCGCGCGAGCGCCGGCGCTGCGAAAAGGGCCAAGGTCTTGGCACATGCTCCAGGTTTAAAGTGAACTGTAATAAAAAATCTGTTAACTAAAGATATGACCCTAGAAGACTAAAAGGAATTAACTGCTTTTTCCAATTTCAAAGTGGAAGAAAGAGGATTATATATTTGGAAGTTATAATTACAAAGATAATAGTCTATTGTTTCAAGATAATTATGAAAAAGTATGGAAAGAAATTTAGAAACTTAGAGCAATGAGGAAAGTTAAATTTACCCCTTTTGGGGAGAATTGCAGTAATAAAAACAAATGTTTTTCCAAGGCATTTATTCTATTTTCAAAAAATTCTATTTTAAGAAATAAAATTCCCTTTATGAATGGCAGAAAGAAATTTTCAGATTTGTTTGGCAGGCAGGAAACTGTACCCAGTTTCTTTGCCCAGTAATGAGTAACAAGCAAACAACCCCTTCCCATTCCATTGAGAAGTAATTAATGAGACACATGCCACTATGGGGGGGGGGAACCAAACTCTCTATTCCAGCTCATTACTGCAAAGGCAAATAGTTAACTTTTATTTTTCACTCCAAAAAGTTAAGTATCTTTTTATTGCACAAGTAACTAGTTACTATTTACAATGTTACTTTTTGACAGTAAATTCAGTAAACTCCCTAAATTAAAGACAGTGAACTCCCTAAATTCTTCCTGATGGTGGGATTGCAGTCTCCAGAATCCCTAGTGCTGGCTGAGGAGTCTTGGAATTGTAGCCCGCAAAATAATTTCTCTACACAACCCTTGTCAAATGTCTGCCAAGCCATTTCCTGACAATGATTCACAACCTCCATAGGTAGCTACTGAACAATTCATGCAGTTTCAGCAGCACTCTTTCCTAATTTATGCCTGAGAGAATCAACCTAACCTTTCCTAACCATCCGTATTCCCCAACTGCAAGTGAAATTTGAAATAGTTGAGGCACTGAATCAACTGAATTAATTCAAGCAGAACCATTAGCTCCCAAATCTTATCCATGCTTAAGCCAGGTTGCTTTCTTGCCTGCAGCAAGGGACCTGGAAAAAAGTGACTCTTGTCAACTGAGTTTATTGAAAAAGGTTTCCCATTGCCATCTGCCATTCTGAGCTACTTCCTATGAGCTGTCTTGTTGGCAATGCCAGCCCTTTCCGTCCTCACAGAGGCAAAATAGATAAGTCACTATTAAGATTTGTTTATTATTTTATAGCATTGTTTTCATTTTAGTTCACAGATGTATTTATCGGCTTCCAGGGTAAAACAGCCACTGTCTCTTAACAGGTTGTTAGAAAGAAGATAAATCTGCACTTCCCACTCACTAGGTACCTGTGAACAACATTGGTAACTCTTCACAGACAAATAGACATACCCATACAGAAACACACACATACACACACAAACAGAACAAAGTCTATTTGACACCAAACTATCAATTGCACCTCAGCTGGACATTACTCCTTTGGTCTAACAAGAACTTTCTTCTTAGACAATTTATAACACAAAGAGATTTTGTAAATTCTACATCCTCCAACATTCCACAGATGAAAACTGGGAGACATGTGGCCAAGCAACATCAGAATGTGGTCAAGATGGCAAAAGGAACTAATGAACACAGAGGCAAGGAGAGACTGTAGCAGCCTATTTGCCAGAATCAATAGGAAAGACAAGATTCTACCCCTGCTGAGTTAATTGAATGTGAACTCTTTTTGCGCTTTGAATTCAGTTTGCAGCAAATGACATAACTGAGAAGAAAAGAGGACAGTAATAGAAGGAGATAACAAAGATTAATCAGAACTGTCCCTGCCAATTTAGGGCAGTTACACCTTCCCTTCTCTGCTGAATAACCTCAACATACACCAGGGACTAAGGCCAGCAATAACTTCTACTGGTTCCCATGAGCTACTATTTTGCATCTTAGTTCAATCCTGTTGTGTTTTCTTTAGAGAAAACATCATTTAGATAAAATATGGCTGACAGAAATTAAATGTACTTAAGTGAGTTCTTGAGCTGGGGAACCAGAATGTTAAAGAAACAAACAGGATAGTGAAATCTTCCTTCACAGTCCAAGAAACCAAATACAGCCTTTTGCTGTCCCTTTCTGTTAATGTTTTTAACAAAGTAACTGTGGCTTCTGCTTTTCTTCTACATAGTTTAAATAAAGCAATGAATCATTCATGCTGCTTTTCTGGAAGCCCACTGTTAGTCCATAAATGTCTAGATGTATTAATTTTAAGCTTTGTTGTTTCAATAACAACTACAAATTGGAACAATTATAAATAAGCCTACACTCTTCAACTTCCTAAGTAATTACTTGCTAATGAGTTAATGTTAAAATAACCTCACTTAGGAAAGTTACCAACTATTCTAAAACTTACTGCTTTCCAGCATTGCTTTAAACCATGAGATGGGTGTGATGGCATTGCCAGTTTAAGGAGATTCTGTTTAAATGAATTACTGTGTGATTCTAGACAAGCTCTCAGTAGGAGATCTTCTAGCTGAAGATGCACTTAAGGGATTTATCTCCCTTCAATAGTCACCTAATAATTGTGTAATAGTAAATACTATAACCGGACCTTAGTTAAGAATTACATGTTAAGAATCGGCTACAGTCATTCCCTGATAGTATGCCATGAAGAAGGGAGTGAAGGAAGGAAGAAGAATGGAAAGGAAAAGAAAAAGTAAGCAAGCAAGGAAAGAAGGTAGCTGTGAGCTATTAATTAATTGTTTTGTATAAGGCCAAAAACAGTCTTATAGAAAGGAAAATAGAAACTGAAACTGAAAGCCTGATTGTCTGGATTTGCTTTCAGAAGACTTCTCATCTTCCAGTGAAATTGTTCTTCTGCATTGAGTGCACTTAGATTGTTCATTCCTTCCCAAAGCCAAAGTGCTACCTAGCTATCCATCCATAGAGGAAGCTACCTGCTGTGCAACTGCACAAGTGAATATTTGTGGCTTTCCTCTTTCTAAATCTGGAGGAGGCCCAGAAGTACCATGTTATGCAGATACACGGAATGGTGTGTGTGTGTGTGGGGGGGTGAAATAGGCTTACTTTAGGGGCTGTGTTATTCTTACTTGGCAATTTCTAAAAGTAAATTTTTGAGAGCATAAGAGTGAGGCACATGTTCTTGTGGATTTTCTATACTTATTTATGGGAAGCATTAATCACACTCTTGGGCGGGGAGGGGGAAGGGCTGCTAAAGTGGCTAAAGTGCTAAAGATCAATAGTAGGATGATAATAGTTTCTGTCCTCAGGCAGGTTTTCCACAATAGGAAGCAGAAAGCTAGACAAAGAAAGGACTTTGTTCTGAACCAGCAAAACTCTCTTGATGGCCTTATACATGACATATCCCTTAGTAACAACTCCGGGAATCCAAGCTGGAGTAAATCAATTGACCAATATTCTACTGATGACATAATTATTTACACAATTGCTACCATCATATGTGTAGAGACCAATGTTGCTCTAGATGGCCCTGGCTCCATTGGCCTTGCCATTCAACATGTTTTCGGCAGGGGGCTCACAGTCACTATCTGAATTGGAATTCTTATTATAGCTAGGGATCCAAATCATAATGGGGAGCTTCACTTGTAAAGCAGATTCATGGCTTCAGACCTTCAATCCCAGTGTGTAGACAATATTTGGGGACACAGAAAGGTAGTGGGGCCAGTGAGCATAGCCTTGTTCTTTCTCTCCCAGGATGGTAATTGTGTGGGGTAACAATGTCTGATAGGGACTAGACTGATAACTGCATGGATCCTCTTAAACCACAAGAAGTTGGAAACACAGCTGGATAGCACAACTGGTGCCCAGCTGGTCCTGTTGCCTCAACATTTGTTCACTCAGTGTGGACATCTGAAAAGAGACACCTAGGCATGAATAAATGAACACACATAGGGGCCCCATGCAGAAGTAACTTCTATTCATCCAAAGGTCATAAATGCATGGAACACCAACATTTATGTTGGACATTTCTGCTCCCCCTTTGCCATGTAATACCCCTAAGCAAATAAAATGTGAATAGGAATTCTGTATCTTCTATGATGTGTACTTCTAGCAGGGGCTACTTTTCATGCTTCTGTTGGCAAAGAATGTGACAGGTAAATTAGATGGACACAAATTTAACATTGTTCCTGCCTATATTACTGTTTTGCCACTTGTTGTAAACACAGAGTGTATCTGTTTGTCAATAACGCTTATGTAAGCAGGATGTAGATGTTAACAAATGGTCTAATTGTTATCATTGCAATCCTAACATGAACAATAATAAAATAAAGGATATTAATTCCTTTGGCTTCTCCCACAAAAACAGAGGGCCAAACCAGACAGAATATTAGTTGTGTGAGTATAGTTAGGGGGTGCGTGCGTGCATGCGCATGTGTGCACACCTGCTTTCAAGTCACGTGTTGACTTGCAGTAACCTCATCAATTTTGTAGGGTTTTCCCAGGCAAAGAATATTCAGAGGTGGTTTTGCCAGTTCCTATCATGGCCTGGGACTCAAACTCTAAGGATAAGGTTGATTCTCCAGTTCAACTTGAGAATGGCAGCCTCAGGACACATTGAGCCAGGACTCATTTGAGACTGATCAAACCACCAGAACAACTGGAATAATCAGAAGAAGAGGCACAGTCCCCAGGCTGTCAGACGCAATGGGCAGAGAAGAGAGCAGAACAAAGATGTTTAATGAGGCTTCTTGCCAAGCAAAAGGAGAAGTGCTCTTGATCAAGGACAATTGGCTGCCACTAGTTTAAGAGACAGCTCTGACTCATGTTCCCTGTTGGAAACAATTATCCAATCTCTGGCTCTGGCATGGTGCTCCTGCTATTCTGCTCCAGATAACTGAAATGTTGACCTTTGGACTGGCTGAAAACCCTGTTCAGCTCTTGGAATTTTGGACTGGCTTTTGACTTCTCTCTGCATTCCAGAGGCTGCTGGCTCTACCTTATCTGTTGTTACCTACAAAAGCTTGGAGTACATTGCTGTGAGTGTTGAAACCTGAAATATACCCTACAGCACCTGGTATTCATTGGTAGTCTTCCATCTAAGTACTAACCAGACCTGACCCTGAAGAGAGGATTATAATTCTTTGCCATGCCCCTAGAAAGTTGCTATTTGCAGTTAAAGTGAAGCCACATTAATTCCAGTGGAATCTTCCCTTGAAATCCAACAAAAGCCTCACTGAAGTGATTTGGTTGACTGTGGCATGAAAAGGAAGTATTAAGCTCGGAAGCCCATGGGCCCAAAGCTGCTCAGGCTTTCCTGTGACTAATTATCATCTGCATGGCTTGCTATGCTGTCTACTATACAGTCTGTCTTGGCCTTGACTTTTCCCCCAATCCCATGCCAAGACTGACCATGTTACCTGTACTGCTATGTTATACACAGTGAGAACCCGATTCCTTTAAGACAGTTTTCAGGCATCCCGGTCTCCCAGATTTTCAGGCATTCCGGTCTGCAACCATCTATTTGGTTGGTGGATTCGAAAGATTCGGTTTGCCTATTTTGGCACTGGGATCCAGATTCATGAACCTCGAATCCTTGCCCAAGATTCGAGGATTCAAAGATTCGAGCATTCAGTTGGCACATCCCTAGTTAAAAGCTTCTCTTTTATGGAGGATTTTGAAGCAAAAATGTTTTAAGATCTTCTAATGAATTTCTGAAACATGCTGAAAGCTGTCATGATTAAATTAGGCTTAATACTTGCTTTCACAAGAGCCAGCATGGTGTAGTGGTTTAGGCATTGGCCTACATCTCTGGAGGCATGGGTTCAAATCCCCACTCAACCATGGAAACCCAGTAGATGACCTTTGGGCCCACCACACTCTCTCAGTCTCAGAGGAAGGCAAAGGAAAACCCCACTAAACAAATCTCACCAGGAAAACCTCATGATAGGTTTGCTTCAGTGTCATTGTAAGTTAGAAACAACTTAAAGACACACAACAACAACAACAACAACAATAACCTGCTCTCAACTCCATCAAATCTTAACATCCCAGACCTTGCAATAGGGACGTTCCTCTCCTTTAAAAAAAAGTGGCAAATCCCACAGAAAGAAGAATGGTTTTGGTGGGGGCTGGATAAGTAAAGAGTTATGACCCCTCCTTCTCTGATATTTCTTTGTCCCAAATCATGCTCTCTTGATATTTCTTTGTCTCAGAGAAACTGAGCTTGCATTATATTTCGATACGTAGTTAGATCCCATCTGTAATAAAACAATAGCACAAAAATTCCCATGTCACTTTAAAGACTTGCACACTAATATTTACAAAACATACTCAGAAGTCAGATGAGTTCAAAGGAACTTTCCAACAAGCATATGAGTATACAACTCTGGTGTCATCGTACCATTGACTTTACATATGTGACTTTCATGGCCATCAAAAATACCATTTAATCAAGACTTCATTGTATTTAACTATTGACACACATTGTTGTGCTTAAAATGCAATTTTCTCCAGTTCCTAATTTCCAGAAGAAGTTATGTTTTGGTTGGGTACTGAGCGATGAACTATGACTCTGGAGACCAGAGTTCAAATTCCTGCTCATCCATGGAAATCCACTGGATGACTTTGGGCAAGTCATAGGCCCTTTTCGCATTGAGGCTTCTCGCGCGAGCGGGGGAAGGCAGCTCGCGTGAGAAGGCTCCTCCGGGAGGCTGCCGTTTCCCCGCTCCTTCCTTCCGCAGGCAAAGGAACGAGGGGGGAAGCGGCAGCCTCACGCGAGCTGCCCTCCCCCCACCCGCGTGAAGCAGGAGGCTGTGCGTCCGGCCCCCCCGCCCGCGCGAAGCAGGAGGCTGTGCGTCCGTCCCCCCGCCCGCGCGAAGCAGGAAGCTGTTGCGTCCGTCGCACTAGCGCCCCGCCCCTTCCTTCCGAAGGGGTGGAGGGAAGGAAGCACGACCCGGCCGCCTCCCCGACGCTCTGCACAGGAGGTAAGTGCGTGTGGGCGCCGGGAGTGTTGCGCGAGCGAGGGTGATTTTCGCTTTGAGGCGAAAATCAAAAACCCGCAATCGCGCCGCTGCAGCCCCATGAGCGCGGCGGAAGTGGGAGTGCATCGTGCAGAGCAACGCTCCCACTCCCGCGAGGCTCACGGGGCTGTCGCACGACAGAAAGCCCATGCGAAAAGGGCCATAGTCTCTCAGTCTCAGAGGAAGGCAAAGGCAAACTTGTTCTGCACAAATCTTACCAAGAAAAAACATGATCAGTTTATCTTAGGGTCACCATAAGTTGGAAAGGGCTTAAAGACACAAAAACAAACCTCCTTTCTCTATTTTTTATAATGATTTTATTTATTTTAAGTTAGTGTATTATAATCTCTGCTTTAATTTGTGTGTGTGTGTGTGTGTGTGTTAGCAGCTTTGAGTCCTGCTGAGTAAAGGCAAGACACAGATGTTTTAAATGAGTGAACATAGCATATCAATTTGGCTTCCTTGCAGATGTTGGGCAATGCTCTGCAAAACTGTACCCATGATGTTTCAAGGCTGATGATTTAGGGAGATGAGATAACAGAAATTCTTAGTCTCTGGCATTACAAGTTGCTTTCACCCCACATATGAAGCTACAGGGAAGATGATTGACTGCATGAATCAGGCAATAATGAGAAATTTAAAAAAAGAAACTAAACCAAAAGAAGGAAGCAGCCTTTGAAGTCACTGAAATACAAGGAAGAGATGCACTTCACTTTTTAAATAGATTTTAAATCTGCTTACAGCTGAACTGCAAGTAGATTTAGATGCTATTTTTAAAGTCAGCTTCTCTCTCACACCCTCCCTCTCTCGCCACTTTTTGAGCTGCTTTAAACATAGACACATGTGCTTTTCAAGAGGTAGGGGGCAAATTGTGGAAGCAAGGCCCAACCCTGAGAATGTGTCAAAGGCACTGCCTTATTGCTGTTGAATTGAGCTTATAATATCTGTAATTCACACTACAGATTTTTCTTTTGTATCACATAAATGTTATTAAATCATCCTTACTGTTCATACTTGTGTTCTATGAAGTTTCTTTCCCTCATGCAATGAATCACGGTGGGCTTTTCCCACACCCCTCGCTGATGAGGTACTATTTTCTAGGAGGGAGCTTAGGAGGATATGATAGTTGTTGTGGTGGTCCTATCTCAACACATCCTACTTTGGCCACCCCACCTATCCATTCATAAGATCATGGCATCTGGAAGACAGACAATGGCAGCATTATATTGCCTCAGAGGGTGAACCTATCCCACACAGCCATTTTCTAGGGGAAATGTATGTTTAATGAGAAGCAAAAACCTGTCCATACTTGTACACAAATATTATTCCTCCAATTAATGTGGACATGGGAAGTTGTTGCCCTTCAGATATTATGAAGATTTTTCCTAGGTAGTATAGTGAAAAAATTAAACATAACAGAAACCAAGTCATAAAGTCAAGGGTGCATGGGATCAGATTACTTGGTTCTTAGAAAACAAAGGAAGATGATGTTGATCAAAACAAAGGACTACTTATGGCCCAAATGCTTTTATAATGACATTCACTTGCTTTGGAAGTCATCTTAAGAGCAGCAAAAATAAAATAAAATAAAAGATAAGATAAGATAAATATTGGGGACAGCTTACTTCATTTGCATTAAATGCTTACATTTGCATGCATGTGTAACAGGGACATGACATGGGAAGGCAGTTTGCAGTGGTCCAATAGCTATAAGCACAACTAGTGGCTTCTGGGAAGCAGCAATAAGAACTTGAATGAACTAGGACAACTGGATTTAAAATGTACATCCTTGGCATGCTCTTTTCTTGGTGTGCATTCATATCACATGCTGCAGTTATCTAAAATATTTAGGTGAGTCCTAAGAAGAAGAGGGTTAGGTTGCTGTTTATAGTAACCCTCCCCCTGAAATTCTCCCTCCCTGCTTACCAGGAACAATCCATACTCTTTGACTGACTGGCATATATTTAAAAATAGATGTTCCTATCCTTGATTATCTTTTGAAAATAGTCATTTATTTTAGCATGAGCTCTTTTTATTTTTTCTCTTTTTCACCAATATGTATTTTTGTTAAAATTTGTTTTGCTGTAATTGCACAATTACAGCACGCTGGCAGTGCAATTGCATGATTATGGCAAAACAAATTTGAAAAAGAAATAAGTCCTGGGGAATGGAATAAAAGCAATATTGTTCCTGTGCATCATGAAGTCCTCTTTCTCTAGACAATGGAAGTGGAGTGACTTCAGCCTGCCTGGGAAAAGGGAAGAGGGAAAGAGGAGAACCACAACGACTTATACCACATGGCTGCTGGAATTTCAGAACTGCAGTAGAGTAAAACAATTGTACCAAAAAGCAATAGTTAAACAGCAGTGATACTGGAGCCATTAATGGTTTCTTTTCCCATCAGTGAAAAGATCTAATCCAATAACAATAGAAATGCAATGCAACAACAGGAGAGTCATGATGTTATATAAGGAAAGATCAAACATGAAATTAAGCCAGTGAAATTGGACAACAAACCTATCATGTGATAATTAAAACTTATAAAACATTGTAACATTATAACATTATAACAACAGAAATTAAATAATCTCATCAGAAAAAAAGAGTGAAAATATGAGACATAGCAAAGCATAAAAAATTAAGACAACATCAGATAAGTATACAGCAGTGAAATGCAAGTTTAAAGCAATGGAACAAATGAATCACCTTCATATATTCCTGTATGGGCCATATAAACCTATGTAAGCATGGGATAGTCCGTGATAGACCCTCTCTCTAATTTCTACCCACCTAATACTTTTTACCAGACATTTTGCAAGGAAACCATCATAGGCTTATCTTAAGGCTCAGACAAGTTAATGTGAGTGTAAGTAATCCTTTGTGCACTTTGTTACAAACCATTTAAGCCATTAAAGATAACTACCACCACTTTAAGTTGGATCCAAAAGCAAACTAACAACCACTTGGTTGATACAAAATAGGCATTTTATGCTAGGTGATTACCCAGGTTCCTTTCACACAAAATTGTTATCCTGTTTACTGGGGGTCCCAGGAGGGACACCTACATGCGCTCTCAATTAACTAAGTTTGGGGAAATTAGCTAGAGCACAAGTTAGCAATGCGAGAGGCAGGGCAACGCAGCGGAATCTTTTACCCAATGTCTACGGGGTCAGGCCAAGCCAAGGAGCACACCAAAGTTTAAGAATAATTGTGATATTTATTAAATACAGACAAACAATATATGCAACACACTCACACAGATAACTATAGAAAATAAAAGTTGAAGTGGTATAGAGGAAATTTTCAGAGGGATTGTTGAATTGGGTGATACGACACTTGTCCTGAAGCCTGGATAGATCACTGCAAAGGTCTGAAGTTGCGCAGTCTCAGCCAATATGACTGAGGGGAAGGTTTGCCAAGCAGAGCGGCGGCAAGACAGGATGGAATTCAGGAGCGATCCAAGGAAGGTCTCGGGATCGGGGGTTTTTATAGGGAGAAATGTAACCGCAGGCTATTCCGTACTTGAGGAAAACAAAGAGTTTCGGACGTGAGACAAAGCTTTGGAAAGGTCAGAATTTAGCATGATTAAGTCCGAATTGACAATGGAGTAGCCAGTATGCAGATGTGCGACACTTGACAGTTGAGTACTCAGCTTGCCAAATTGCCTGCTCAGGGCAGGGAGTTCTTTGTAAGCAGCGTGCATACATAATGAGGGTGTTTGCAGAGAGGTCTCCTAAAGCGGCGATCTGGCTATTTCTGGCCTGCCTGTATTGTGTTGGGATATTGCAGCGTTTAGTGGCTGAGCCTAGTTCTGTGCTTGTCCGGGGGCCTCACAAACATGTGGAGAGGGATGGTGGAAGAGAGCCAAATTATTGATATCAAAATGATATCTATGTCACCTTAAGTGCGGCCCAGCCATGGCAGTAACAAAATGTAGCATTATGATTCCACTTCAGCTGCCATGGCTGCATCCTATGGAATCCTGAGATTTGTAGTTGGGTGAAGCATTGGAGGAGCTCTCTGGCTGAGAATTCTAAATACTCCTAAATGGCAAATCCCAGAATTCCATAGGGTGCTGCCATGGCAGTTAAAGTGGAATTGTAACATTATAATTGTAGAGTTTGAAATGGCACCTGAACATCATAAAAAACACACAGACGAATTTTGCACTAGTTAAAGCTTCCAAACTGACAGTATAATAGTCTAGTTGGGATGACTGTGACAAGATCCACTTCTGTAAACTAAAGATTTGATGGACTGCAGTACATTAGAGTTATTTGCAGCTGGTAGATGTATGTGTGCATAAGTGCAAAGGAAAAGAAAAAAAAGTGTTGTAAACCCTCGAGTCAACAGAAGGCAAAAAGTTCCATCTTGAGACTATTTCATTAAATGGCAAAGGTAGCCATGCTGACTATAAGGGGCAAAAAAATCCAAGATTGACACTAAGTCATAAATTCTTTATTTGGCCAACTCAGAGGCCACAAAATAGTGTGGAACCTTTTGCATTTTCCAGAGCTTTCTGTTAGGCTTTGCTAAATACAATGGTGAGGGGATAAAAAGTGGCCGTTGCTGAAACTATAAAGTTTGTTAGCATGTAGTCATCATCAAGGCATGTATGGTCAGAATCAAAGCCTCCCTAGCAAATGATAGACGGGAGGGCAGCCAGGCTGATTACAAAATTACATCGCTTCCTAGTACAAGTGTGGGCAGAGTTCAGGATTGTACTATTGACTTTATTTTATACTAAAACCATGCAAGCTACAAAACAGAGCATGGTGAAAAATATAGACATTTAGCCCAGAATCTGGGAGGGGCGCTATACTAGCATAAAACTTGTTGTGTATGAAGTTGTGCTTTCTCAGGGGTTATATAAGTGTGATCCTTAGCACAGTCAATTGTTCATCAAGCATACAAACTCTTCTCTCTCACACTTTTGATGGTCATGAGAAACCAATTAATGGTTGCACAATGGGTGCCCTCAAGGCTTTGGCATAGAATCATAGAATTGGAAGAGACCACAGGGGCCATCCAGTCCAAACCCCTGCTATGCAGGAACACACATCAAAGCATTCCCAACAGATGGCCATCCAGCCTCTGCTTAAAAACCTCCAAAGAAGGAGACTCCACCACACTCCCAGGCAACAAACTCCACTGCTGGACAGCTCTAACCGTCAGGAAGTTCTTCCTGAGGTTCAGGTCGAATTTCTTTTCCTTCAGCTTGAATCCATTGCTCCTTGTCCTAGACCATTTCCGCACTAGACTGTTATAGCGCTATTATTCCACTTTCAACATCCTACGGAATCCTGGGGTTTGCAGTTTAGGGAGGGGCCTCAAGGCTGTGTCTTATGTTGCTGGGAGGACATATACTGCCCCAACGTCCCTCCCTAAACTGCAAACCCCTGGATTCCATGAGTAACAGCTCTCTAACAGTCCAGTGCGGAAATGGCCTTAGTCTCTGGAGCAGCGGAAAACAAGCCTGCTCCCTTCTTGACATGACATCCTTTCAAATATTTAAACATGGCTACCATGTCCCCCCTTAACCTTCTCTTCTGCAGACTAAACATACCCAGCTCCCTAAACCATTCTTCATAGGGCATGGCTTCCAGACCCTTTGCCATTTTGGTCGCCCTCCTCTGGACACATTCCAGCTTGTCAATATCCTTCTTGAACTGAGGTGCCCAGAATTGGATACAGTATTCCAAATAAAGCCTAACCAATGCAGAATAGAGTGGTACCATTACCTCCCTTGATCTAGACACCATACTCCTGTTGATGCAACCAAGAATCACGTTGGCTTTCTTGGTTGCTGCATCACACTGCTGACTCATGTTCAGCTTGTGATCTATCAAGACTCCTAGATCCCTTTCACACGTGCTGCTATCCAGCCATGCGTCCCCCATCCAAATATGTGCATTCCATTTTTTCTGCCTAAGTCTAGGACCTTACATTTCTCTCTGTTGAAATTCATTTTGTTAGCTTTGGCTCAGCTCTCCAATCTCAAGGTCATTTTGAAATTTGATCCTGTCCTCTGGGGTATTAGCAACCCCTCCCAATTTGGTGTCATCTGCAAATTTGATTAGCATTCCTTCTATTCCTTCACCCAAGTCATTGATGAAGATGTTGAATAGCACTGGGCCCAGGACAGAACCCTGTGGCACCCCACTAAGTCATTTTTCTTCAGGATGAAAAGCAGCCATTGGTGATCACCCTTTGGGTTCGGTCAGTCAACCAAGTACAAATCCACCTAACAGTAGCCCTGCTTACCCCGCATTTTATAAGCTTCTTTGCAAGAATGTCATGGGGAACTGTGTCAAAGGCCTTATTGAAATCAAGATATGTTACATCTACAGCATTCCTTTCATCTATCAAGCTTGTAACCCTATCATAAAAAGAGATTAGTCTGGCATGACTTATTTCTGAGAAATCCATGTTGACTTTTAGCGATTACGACATTGTTTTCTAAGTAATTACAAACTGGCTGTTTAATGATCTGCTCTAGGACCTTTCAAAACTGTGCAAAAGATCCTTTGCACAGTTGTGAGATTTAGCACAGTTACAGTGAAATACATTTCTGCCATGTTAAAAGTATGCAAAACCTTGGCCTTTGAATAAACGAATATGTGCAAAGAAATGAACTGAACTGAACAGAGCTGACTGGTCTTCTAGACACAAATCTCTCCTGGTTACTCTACTCCAACTTCATTTTAACAGTATAATATAGGAAGGCACCTGGGCCTGGAGGTAATTTTGTTCTTCCTCTTGTTAAATAATAGATAGTTTGAAAACCTTGCTAGATCACTTTACATCATCCAGAGATGTACTTTTAGATGCAGATTGTCTTCTCCCCTCCATTGCCCTAGAAGCTGGTGGTGGTGCTGGTGGTGCTCTAGAAGCTGGTGGTGCATCTTCAATTATTACAATCTTCTGAACAACTCATGGCCTCTAAATAACTTCTCTACCACCACCTAACAACCCTCCTGCTGGTCAGTACACTGCTAGACCACTAATTTCACTGGCTTGGCTTGGATGGCTACTCAAAACAAAACCCCCACAGCTAGATGGATCATGCAGTTAATTCCGAATTCAAGCAACGATCTCAACTTCACAACAGATTGATACTCAGCAGATTCAGAGCCTGTTCGTGTTTCATGGCTTTGTCAAATCTCTTCTTCTCAGCCAAAGACAGTACATTCAGAACTAGCTTAACACGAAGGCTTTCAAGCTGTTTCAGAGAACCCCTTACTTGAAAGCTTACTTGGAGTTCTGCAATAGAAAGACATATTGAATATCGATGATCTACATAGCTTCAAAGTAGATGGTGAAGACATTTTAATAGTTAAAGAATTTTCATACATTGGCTCAGTCATTAATCAAAATGGAGACTATAGTCAAGAAATCTGAAGTAGACTAAGAGCTGGAAAGGCAATTCTGAAGGAATTAGATAAGATCCTCACGTGTAAAGATATATCATTAAATACCAAAATCAGAATAATCTAAGTCATAATATTTCCAGTTTCTATGTGTAGCTGTGAAACATGGAGAGTGAAGAAAGCAGTCAGGAAGAAGATCAATTCATTTGAAAGGCTTGCAGATACCATGTACTGCCAAAAAGACAAATAAATGGCTTCAAGAGTAAATCAAGCCTGAATCCTTCCTACAAGCCAAACTGAAGTTATTGTACTTTGGACACATTATAAGACAACATGATTCACTGGAAAAGATTATAATGCTAAGCAAAGTGATTGACTCAGCAAGATCTGAGCAGGGCTATGCTCTGCTGATGACTGGGGCTCATGGCGGTTTATTATTCATAGGTTCACCTCAAGTCAAAGCCAACTTAATGACAAAAAGAACAAAACACAAGGAGAGCATTTCTTAAACAGAAGCTTGTCAATTCCCTCCAATGCTACCATATAATGTAGAGTTTCAGGAGGATCTTGCATATGGCCCTTTCCGCATGATGACACTCTCCTACATTGTCACATTGCAAATCTGGGTCCAGAAGGACAACGCTCTTCTCCACACTTGCTTGCTCACTGCAGAAAGGAGCAGGACAGCCCCACCTCTTCCTTCTGCAATGCAGCTGGGCACTTGCCACTGCTGTATTGGGGAAGGAAGCATCACAATTGTGCAGTGGCCGTGCCTTCTGCATGATGGTCGGTACAGGAGCGCCACGTGATGGGAGGTATAAAACAGATTTTTTTTTTCTGTTTTTCAAATATCACGAAGTGTGACACTTCATGACGGGATGGCAGCAGGACAGTGATGACATTGTGCAAAAGCACAACCTATCAACCGCTGCCACTCCATGGCGGAAGTGGATCAGCATCGTCATGCAGAAAGGGCCTAAGTTTGATGTTACCTTCCAAACTGATCTAAATAAGCCCTTTTCCCAGATCTTAGTCAGAGGTGAAATAGTCATTTTTCTTGTAATCTCAGACTTGGTGCCAATAAACAATAAACTGAAACTATAGCCTTACCAAACTATCTCCCTTCTTCCTCCTCCCCTTCTCCTGTTGGCAGCCAGGATTAAACATCCACAGCCACAAGCTGCAAGGCTCACTGCTATACTGGATAATACAACAGAGGCAGAAGTAACTGGCAATTAGACAAACTTCTCTCATTTATAGAAGAAGAAAAAAGCAATGTACACCCTCCTCCCCACTACCTCGTAGCAGAAATAGAATTAAAATATATTCAGATTAATCTTCCTTGTTTACAAGATAAATCATATCATCCTTAAGAAGAAATTTCACATATAAACTTGTGAATATAACAAAATGGTGGGAAACATCCAGAAGACATAACCAGATTCAAAATGGCCACTTTGTGGAAAGTAAGTCTAAACACACTGAAAAAGAAAGAACATCAGGGGTGATTTCTCTGTTTCTTTTCCCATCCTTGTTCCTTTCTCTCTCTCTCTTCCTCCGTCTTTCTTCCTCAGGCCATTTCTGCACTAGAGTGTCATAGCGCTATGATTCCACTTTCCTCCTATGGAATCCTGGGGTTTAGGGATCCAGCCCCTCCCTAAACTGCAAATCTCAGGATTCCATAAGAGGTTGAAAGTGGAATCATAGCACTATAGCACTCTATTGCAGAAATGGCCTCAGCAAATAACCATTCAAAGCATATTGTTTATATTCTACAGAAGATAACTAACTAGTTTGTCTAATTGCTGAGTTGTCCTCAAACTCCTTTGGAACTGAGACTTCTAAAGCCTTACAGATTTTGATCAACTGCTGTCTGTTGGTGGCAGAAAGAATTTTTCTGTCAAGATTGATCAGTAGCTTGAATTGTAAACCCCATGTACATTTAATGCCCTCTCATGCAGCAGAGTAGTGATCAGCTTGAGCTCCCTGTCTTTGGCTAGTGTGCTTTGCTTTACATCTTGGAAGAGAAATATTTTTGATCCCTTGAAGTCCAAGATGTGCATATTGTTTAAAATTCTCAAAACTTGAGATTTTTTTTTAAAGAATAAGGCTGTTAGATCTCATCAGGGATATCACAGTGAGTATTAGGACCGTAAGCTTTAGGACTTGCTGTCCTATGCATATAGTCAAAGTCCACTGGAGCTAATTGGAAATTCAGGTTCAATCAGTTAAGCCACAGGATAATTACCTCAATCAGATCTTCCTCCTTGTTAGAATCCAAGATGCTTCTCAGTTTGAAGTTATATCGTTTTATTTTGATTTTCAAGATTTTCTATCTTATTTTGTGGCAATCTGAAATTCTTGTATTTTTATGTCCAATTCCCCCGTGGTTCCCTTTGAATTTATCTGATGATAGTATATACTTGGGATTCCAAAATAGGTTTACCACATATTCTTTCTCTCCTTGATCCTTTATATGCACCCAGTGTTGTTTCAAGGCAGGGAATCCCTGAGCTCCGTCCAATCGTTTGTTTAAAATGAAACAAGTTCTAAGTCTCTCTTTGTGTTCATATCAACAGCTTAGTTCAGTTCCTTAAAAGTATTCTGGAGGTGTTATTCTAACATTTGCTCTTTACATAGCCATAAGCTAGCAAAAAGGTGTAAATGGTATATAGAGGAAAGTCCCTAGGCTGCCATTACTCTTTGTAGCCAGCCATGTCCCCCACGGCTCCCCAAAATTAACTTTTCCATGCTCTGCTGCCAACCCAGCAGGTCCTCTGCTTCCTTGGGTGGTAGCTGTTTCTCTTACTGAAAGTAAACTGCCATTATTATGAGTGGAAACAATTGTATGAAAAGCAACAAAATGCACAAAACATAACATTGAATAAACAACCATGTTTAATACAGGACACATGCATACCAGCTCTGTTGCCCCACACATACCCACCCTCTTTCATATATGGTGTGGCTTACTCTGCATGCCAGCAACTGCTACATGCTTGAAGTTAGATGAAAAAATGTGCCCAAAAGCTGGCATGCAAGCTGATTTCCACTTTGTATTTTATATAACCCAAAACACTGGCTGCTAGCAGCAGAAGATTTTCCATCTCTAACTATGGTCTGATAATTATGCACAACACTGGCTTTCCTCAGGCCAGGATTGGGAACAGGTGTTTCTTCACAATCCATTCAGATGAGAGGAGACACACACAGACAGATGAAAAGGACAGACATTTCTTCCAGTTTTTATCACCCTTCCCATTCCTTAAGATTATTAAAACATATTGCACAAGTGAAGTTAAGGCCTAACTAAGGCATAAATAGCATGATTATGGAAAAATGTGTTGCAGGAGTTTTTTTTTCTTTTTTTTAAAATTGACTAGGAGTATAAACGAATTATAGGGCTTTTCTTTTTTACATTCAGAATTAACTGAGAAGAAACGTAACCAAATATTTAAAATTATAACCATCAACAGGGACAGTGGAAGTCAAATTAGTGTTACCCATTGTAGTGTGATTAGTTTTCGCTTGTTTAGTATCCATTTATTTATTTATTTTTAGATATGTTAATGGATTTCTTCTATGTCTATATATGTATTGTAGTATAGTCTTGTGTGGTAGCTCATTGTATGTAATTTTATATATACAAATTTCTTTGTGTTTAATAAAAATGATTTATAACAGAATATATTGCTGTGTACACAAATGCACAGGCCTATCTCGTTAAAGCAAGGAAGAACAATCACAGATTGCATATCAAATTCAGAAGGGGCCAAGAAGATTAAGTTCCCTGCTGAGTCAGTGAAGTAGTGTCATCATATCATTTAGTCCACCTTGAGCACTGATACCAGCAAAGCATTGTAGAGCAAATAACCATTCAAAGCATATTGTTTATATTCCACAGAAGATAACTAAAACCACTGCACTGGAGGTGGGGCAATGGAGTATTAAGCTGTCACGTGTACTTTTGGAGAGGAAAGTTTCACCCCAAGAGAACAAGGGAGTCAAACTATTGGCAGTGATAGCAAGCCATAAACGGTGAAAGCAGTTCAACATTTTAGACCAAAACAAAGGATGAAAGAAGTTGGTTTTAAATGTTTTATCACTGGAGCAACTAGTTTTTCATTTTATCATCATAAGGATTCAGCATCTCTGTAGCTTAAAAGCATAGATCTTTCTCTTCATGTCATTATCTATAATTATTTTCTCTGTTAATCCCGAAGAAGTGGCACACAAAAGGAGTCATGGTGGTGGAAGTCTACTCAAGCAGCTAAAAATAACATCCTTTTTCTACAAAGTGGTTGATGTAAATGACTGGGGAATGATGTCATTTTCTCTTGCTGTGGTGCTAGAGTGCAACATAGGAAGGGAAGGACAGGGAGTTTCACCTTTAATACGTCCAACATCAGCCCTTTGGAACTTTCTGCTAATGTTGCCTCCCTCCTCCTGTAGAATCCTAAAACAATGCTCCTGTAAATGCCTTCCCAATTCATAGGGCTTGTTTTTCTTTACCTTTTTCTGCCTATGGAGGAGTCTACTATATTAAGGCACAAGCATACAGAATTTTCCTTCTTAAATCTTCTCACCATACTGTAACTCAGGGCCCTATCACACTACACTGTTATAGCACTATTATTTCACTTTAACTGCCATGGTAACATTCTATGGAATTCTAGCGTTTGTAGTTTAATGAGGCCCAAGAGCTCTCTGGTTAAGAATTCTAAATCCTTCTCCCTAAACTGCAAATCCCAAGATTCCATACATGAGTTAAAGTAAAATAACAATGTTATAACAGTGTAGTGTGACATGGTCCTCAGCAATCTTTCAAAAAGTCCATGCCACTTTATATATATATGTGTGTGTGTGTGTGTGTGTGTGTGTGTGGTTTCCTTATTTGGAACTCACTGGTATTATATTTCATAGACAGTGTTGGGATTCAACTTGAGAGAAAAGGATTTACATTGTTGTTCATCTTGGAAGCTGACTAGATAGCCAGTGGCAAATTACTCTCTCTACCAAGACCATTTCCGCACTACACTGTTATAGTGCTATTATTCCACGTTCAACATCCTGTGGAATTCTGGGGTTTGTAGTTTACTGGGGCCAAAGAGCTCTCTGGCTGAGAATTCTAAATGCCTCTCCCTAAACTGCAAACCCTGGGATTCCATAGGATGCTGACAGTGGAATAATAGCATTATAGCAGTGTCGTGTGGAAATGGCCCAAGTCTGCTTCCCACTATGACTATGGGAATACAGTTTGTTGCCATCAAGTGGAAAATCAATACCCAGAGTGAATGACAAACATACCTTGATTGCTACCTCCCCTTCCCTTTCAGAAGAACCATTTCCCTCTGCACAAGAGAGTTTTTATAACTACTATCACCCCTTAAAGCTGCTCTTCATCTTAGGAAATGTCAGAATATATTATTTTCTTTCCTGCATGAAGCAACATTTGACAGAATAATTCCAGAAACCAATTGCATAAGCATGCATGTAAACCTTCTCTTTTATTATTCAGTGCTGCATATTTAAAAACAGGGTTGCTACAAGACCTGGAGCTGTAAAATAAAATGACCTCTTTCAAAACTCAGAGCACTATTAGATCTGGGAAGGCCGCAGAAGGTCACTGACTCTGTCAGAGGAAAGACATCTTTTTGGTGCTAAGCAGCAGTTCCAGAAACCTTGCTATCATGTAATCTTTATTATTTTTCAGAGGATCTAAGTGCAATAGTAAACAAGCTAATGATAATGGACAATGAGGACATCTGGTTCTATGTGTCCACAAACACATTCCCGCAACAAGTCCATGCTTGCCTGTTTGTTTCTGCAGCCCTGTAGCCTGGCACCTGTCCTTTCTGTTCCTCATGCTTTTGTGAATGCTCTTGCATTAAACTGCTTTGAAAATTAGGATTAAGAAAATATATCATGTTTGCTTTTTTCCACATTCATTGTTTAAAACTTCAATTTTTTCACATCCAAAACATGAAAAAAAAGTGAAATTCTGAAGAAATGAACCTAAATAAAATTCTCCCTCCATGACCTAATTCAACAGAGCTAACTGTTCCCACCATTGAGCGTCTCATGTTGTATCTGCCTACAAGCTGTTAACATTGAAGGCCTCTCAGAAAAATGTGCTATCATGGTTGAATACACAGGGAGCCAGTTTCACACTTTTAAAGTACAACACTCAAACACTGGGCTTAGAAGAATTAATCCCTCATTTTTTGTTTTTCCTACATTATTTTTTTAAAATCTTAAGTTCATCCCAATCCAAACATTAGGAAATTTGTAGATTTTGGTACATAGTTATCAAAAGAGAATGGGGGGGGGAATTCTCACCCATCTCTACAGCAAATATTGGATTAACTGAGATGAGAAGATGGCACCACTTGCTGGGATCAGGAGATGAACTCTTATCTTCCAGTTTTGATGGTAGCACTTCCCTAACTTAAGCCCTGCACTGCAACATAAAGTAAGGGGGCATGACTCAAGAAACCTAGATTACTTTGGAGGGAAGAAAGAGAAAATGGGTAGTCATGAAGGTTGCTCAAAAAGGAAGAAAGATATTCATACAACTCCCAGAAATCTCATGCATCAAAGTTCCGGTAGAGTTCTCGTAGAACTCTGAGGAACTAAAAGAATGGTGATTGCTGTTGCTCTATTTATTCTCATATATATATATATATATATATATATATATATATATATATTGTATGATATTCACACATAGGCCATTTCCGCATGAGAGGGGAGGAATGGTTCACTGTGTATCAAGAATGGTGTTTTTATACTCCGATTCAGAAACTGAATTCAGAAATTCAGAAACTGCTATCTGCACCTGCCCATTTACATTGTACTACTGCGGAGAACGGTGGTTGCTGCATCCACAACAGCAAGTCCCTGGCCACTCCCATTCCCCCCCCTTTAACCAGCCTCACCATTGCTGATTGGCCTGTTTTTTAAAAAAAGCACACACATTTTTAGCACAAATCTGTGTTGCTATGTTTCTGCATAAGAATGTATGTTCATTGATAGGTGGGAAAAAAACACATTTTAACAGTCCGTTACCAGATCCACTCTCTTCCCACTGTCTGTTTAACACAGGAAGACAATAATGATGGCAGTCTGTCCTTTGACAAGTGGAGAGAGATAGGGACAGAAATGACCAAAGGGACAGCCGGGGAACACCCATAGCCGGCCACTTCTTGTGATGTGAATCGATGTTACACTTCTGCATGTAGGCAAAAACTGAAGAAAAAACGGTTTGGGAGATTTACATCAGAGTTTTTACAGTTTTCACATACCGCAGTTTCGCATTGGAGTGAACCATTCTAGGAGCTGAAAATGTGCAGAACCAGGGGGAAAACCACAATGCTAAAACAGTACAACGCGCAGACCAGAGGGTAAGAATTCAATGCTGCTACAATATATCAACCTCAAGCGGAAATGGCCATAGAGTAATGGTGTGAAGAAGAATGGGGTAAGACAACACTGCTTATCTCGCCCCTTTGTTAGACGGGAGCCCTGGTGGTGCAGTGGTTAAATGCTAGTACTGCAACCACAAGGTTGTGAGTTCAATCCTGCCGGGCTCCAAGGTTGACTCAGCCTTCCATCCTTCCGCAGGTTGGTAAAATGAGTACCCAGCTTGTTGGGGGCAATTAGCAAAATTAGCTTAAATAACACTCAGTTGATAAGCGGTATAGAAATAAATGCTATTGCTATATTCTACTAGCTTTTTCTCCTCAACATTTTTGTGATCAGTGTGAGGTCTTCAAAGAATATCTATACATATTGACTGCTTCACAAGGTACTGGTCTGTTTTTGGCCACAATTGGAAGTGCTCATTATGATCTATAAAGCCCTATATGGCTTAGGTTCAGAGTCAAAGCTTTACTCTTTTGCTGGCTTTTTATTCAGATAAGGCTTTGGCAATTGAACTATATTCCTACGGAAAATCGTTGAACCAGCTGAAAGCTGACCTTTCATTTACTGATGTATTTTGATTGTTTTATTTCATTTCATCACTTTTAACCACATGGAATGTCAAGCTTTGGAAGAAAGCTGGTGAGTATTAGCCCAATAAGACAATAAATGAATAAGACAGTGAGGAACCTTGTATAACCAGGATCCCAGTATTGTGGAATACCTATCACAACTTACCTTTTGGCCCTTTCATGGTGAATGCAGTGGAGATTGGAATCAACGTGGTATGTGACATCTTGTGCTTTTTGATATTTTGTGCCAGGGTTGGCAAACTGCTTCTGTTTCTGCTTTCTCCACATAATTTAATGAGTTGCTGCTTTGCAAAAACAGATATTAACACAAGTTTGCAGTAGCCATCATTCAACAGAATGATAAGACTAGGCAGTTTGTTTTGCAAGATTGCCACATCCTACCAATGTTACAGCTCAACATATTTCCCAAATATAGTATGACTGTCCTTTCTTGTACTAATACAGAAGAATACTGAACCAGCTTGTCCACCAATGTAAATACACTGCTTTGTATGTTTATTGCTTACAACGAGTTCATCTTTTTTCTTATAGTACTGTTGGAAAGAATTACCAATTAACCTATTCCTAGTTTGTCAGACAACTTTTCCCATACCATCTGAAATATATACTGTTATCTTGTAAGATGTTGGTTGTAATTGTTTTTGGTCACAGATTTCTAAAATTAAATGGCTTGTTCATATGCACATACCTTTGGTCAAAACCAGCCAACATGCACCAGAGAATTGCTTTCATGTGACTTCTCTGTCGATTGCTTTCCTGACAGTGTGTAAACAGTACAATACCGCAAGTTACCACTATGGAAAAATGTTTGCCCAGAAGCTAACATACTTGCAAGATCTGTGAAGGAAGTTGCAAAGTAGTACAGCAAATCTTGTCAGATCTCATTACTTGTGAATGCTATCCATTCACACATATCTCTTGTGCACAGCTGAGACGTCATAATTTGTTTCGTTTGGTGTAAAGGTGAAGCACTTCCATCAGGGGTTTTTGTTCAACTGTGCATTTATGCTGCAGGCATGTGGAACAGGGATGGCCTCCAATTGTTGTCACAAGACACTGCTTTTCACCTTGAAGACCTGTATTGATTGCTCTATTACCTATCATAAATCACAGGAAGATGGTGTGAAAAAGCATGGGCTTAGGTTTTTCTAAAAGATACTGCTGTTTTTCAGTTTAAGTAGTGGTGATTTCCTTCTCAGAGTCATAAGTATACAATATTTACTGCTGGTACATTTCATTAAAAAAAAACACCACTCCATCTTTAATTAAGGACAGTCATTTGGAGTGACCAGGGTTAGCAAAAACCCTAAAAATAGGGAAATACTGTGCATGACTGATTGAAATATTGAGGTAATTAATTTAAAACTATTGTCAATTTTTGTGTCTTCTCTGACTGAGGACCATTTCCCACATTACCCAATAAAGCCATATCTATGATGAAAGCTAAGGCACTGCTGCTAAGTTTCTTGGTGCTTAAATAAAAAGATGGGAAAATGAGAGATGTCTCTCTGAGAAACTGGTGGTAAGGTTCCTAAGGTAAAACAAATAAACAAATATGAGTGATGAGAAAGCAGGAAGTCCCATGAAGCTCTTTTTGGGGTTATCAGGTATAGACCTTGGCAGCGTTGAGTACAATTCAGGTAAAAACAAGACAGAGCTCTGGGGCACTGTTTCTAAGATTACTGAAGTAGAAAAGAAAGGAGGCAGAATAAGAGAAGGGCTAAGACACTACTGCTAAGATTCCTGAAATTTGAAATCTGCAGAAAATGGTAAGAGACCTTCATTATTAATTATTATAAGATATGCTTGTATGTATGCTCTCCCCTAAACCAGTTGTCTAGATGGGCCTGCAATTCATTCAGCACTAAGCTGAGGCACCTGTTTTAAAGAGGTAAATTAACTTCAATTTCAGTCTTTGCCTTCTTCTTCTGGACTATTAATTAATCCAAGGGCTATTAAGTAATCATATTGCCTACAGCATTGTGGTGGAAATGACTGTCCTTTCAGTTGAAAAGGGGGTGGTTTATACAACATAGGGTGATTTGAAGATAGGTGGGTATATGTGCCTTCAAGTTGTTTGTTGACTTATAGCAGTCTCATGGATTTCATGGGGTTTTCTTAGGTAAGTAATACTTAGATCTGCTGCCTTTAGGATACAAATTGTTTAATATATCATAGCCATTTGGGTGGAATGAAATCTTTTTAAAAGCATGACAATTTTAGAAAGCAGAAAAAGATCATGGTAGTTTATGTTGGTTGGTTTAGTTATAGTACCACGGTTAGTACCATAGGATCTCAATAAATACTTATTTGGTTTTGTTACTGAGGTAGATAACCCTAGCCCAGGGTCTACAATTTAATATTAAAAATATCTCCACATGCTTGAGAGGTCCCCCGAACAAGCACGTAGGCAGGCACAGTCAAACAGGCAAAAACAGGAAAACCCAGTGAGGCCAGTATATTCATAGTCACGTAGCCCCAGGAGACCTCCAAACATGTAAAATATAAAATACAAAAAGGGTCCTCAGCCCTGAGGAGCTGGCTTGAAGGAATTAACGCATCTGACAAACAGCTTGTCAAGCGAGGATGATTTGCATACAGCATGCAAAGGACATTGACATTTTGGAGCTTTGTTCTAGCTCCTCCATCTATTGTTCTTCCCAGGAAAGGATTGGCCTTCCAGGTACCTTTTCCCCCATAAATAGACCCAGTTTTGAGCGGCTCTTTGGACCACTCTCAGATCGCTCCTGACCATCACTTTGCCCATTGAGCTATCCCCTCAGCCCTCCACGTGCTGAGTCTCATCTCGCTCTCCGCTGCAGTCTCAGACTTCTGGACTTCAGGACCAGGTGAAGTATTTCCCAGCTGTAACCCTCTAAAACCTCCTGTCCAATTTCCTCTCTTTTATTTCTAAGTAACTCGTGAGTGAGTGCGTAAGTGCAAACATGCACAAGTCTTTATTTTTCATAAAATCGTTTTATTAGACAATTTTGCTTGGTTTTTGGCTTGGCCTGACCCCGTAAAAATTGGGTTAAAATATCTCGTTAGGTTGTCCTGCCTCTCATATTGCTATTGCTTGTGCTCTGGCTAGTTTCCATTCCCCATTGTGTGGAGCACATTGAGGTGTCCCCTAAGCGACCCCAGAAATCACGCTAACAGTTTGAGAATGACTAAATTACATATGAAACCCCGTTACAGTTTTGAGTCTTTCCAATTAGTTGATATTTAGCATAAGGGGTTTTAAAAATAAATTTTTGTGGCAAAAAATATAGTTTTAAGGATATGCCTCTATAGATAAGTGAGACATGTTTAATTTAGAGCACTACTTAAACTGTTTACTGATTTCTTTCTTAACCTTATTTGGATCATCAACTTACAAAACATTTTCTTAAAGTCAAAATAGTATTTAGCTTCTGAGGTCCATAAAAAATTTGGTACCATATTTACACTTTTTGGCACTATATTTACACTTACTGTTCAACAAAGGGAGAGACAATCAAAAATGTTCAGGGCCCCAAAGAGTCCTCATTATCTCATATATGTGAATCAGTTAGTACAAATTTAGAAAGGGTTAATAAATTGTGACAATAGGGCGGAAGACCAGATATCACATGATTGATCACATACCTTGCATTTTAGTTTCAAGGAGTGTGAAAAATAGACTTCGACTGCAATGCAGGAAGAGGAGATGTTATCCTTTTTCCTGTGCCACTTCCATTATTTAAATTATATCATGGAGCATCTGTTAGCTGCATATGATACCAACTTTTCCTCCTTTCACTGCTAATAGCAACTTCAAGAAGTGATTTCACTTGCAGAAAAAAGATTAGCTATCTTCATGCCACATCCATGAACATGATCAAATATGGAACCCTTGATGCCTTTAACCAAAGAAAAGGATGTGGGGGGGATCTGATCGTGAAGTTCCTGTGCCCTGTCTAGTTTGGCCCTAGATCTAAGAGATATTAGGTTGCGTAAGACCACCTCTTTCAAGAGTCAGCCATAAGATGAAAAGAGGGAATTAGAACTCAGGGATTTCTGATGAAACTGATTCACAATAGATTCAGGATAGTCCTAAGAGACTGTACTTCATGCTGTGTTGTGGACATTGTCCAAGAAAGCTTTTATCATTATCAGCATCAACACCACCACAACCATCACATTTGTTAGTCTTTAAGGAACTGCAAAACTTATTCAACTAATAAAGCTACCCTTCTGATGTATTCAGCTGGCACTTCAGGAACTAGCTGGATCCAGGTGGGTTCAGGTAGCTCCTGAAGAGTCAGCTGAGAGCATCCAGCATCACTCTTCCATTACCTACCTAGCTTGCAGCAATTAACAAAGCAACTGAGTTGTATTGTCAAGGCTGTGTATCATCTTCTCTTCCCTCTCTTTAGTGAGGGAAGAGCAAACTTGGAACTACCCTTTGAGTTAGATTCTGGAAATTTCAGTGAAGTCCAAAACAGGGTAGCAGTACAATTAACTAGAACTTGATAATACAAACTACTATCCCACTGCTTTGTCAACAGCACTAACTACCAGTGCATTTCTAGACTGAATTCAAAGTGCTGGTTTCAGCTTTTAAAGCTCTTAAGTAGCTTGGGGTCAAGTTATGTGAACGATTCTCTTTTGTCATATCTATATAACCCCAAACCTATAGTTCCTATAGGCTTCCTCTGAATACTAAATAAGATGAGCTGAGTGGCTAAAGGGAGATGGATTTTTCAGTAAAGGCACCCCATTGTGCAATTACCTCCTTAGAGAGATTCACCTGGCAGCTCTGTTGTGATCTTTTAGGTTCCATGTGAAGACCTTTTGGCTCTCCAGTGCATTTTAGGTTCTCCAGTACATTTGGCTCTCCAGTGTATCTCCAGTGAATCTAATGCTTTTTAAGCCATCTGGACTGTCCTCTTCCCTCTTCACTGGTGGTTTTATTGTCTCTTGATTGTATGTTGCAATGTTTTTATCTCCTGCTTCTGATTTTACCTGTCACCATTTTATTATGCTTTTACAGCCTTTTTTTATCGTACCTTTGCACTACCAAAGAACTTTAGACTAAATAAATAAACGAAATGTTGCAATGCAAATACTCCTGAACATCAGAGATCTTGCTCTCTTTCCTGCTGCCCCTTCCCATAAACACATTTCATATGTGAAACAATAAAACAGTATTACAAATACAAAATAGGACAAGCCATGTTGAGGTACCTCCTTATTCCAGGGATACAAACTTTTTTTTCCTTTTTATCATGATTCTACCCAGTCAGTTCAGTCCTTCACTGGTTCCATGTTGAACTAGCAGAGTAATTGAGATCTCCAGGAACTGAAAGTGGTGTTGAAACCTAGTAACAGAAATCTAGGAGCAATTTAAGGGAAAATTCTGTGCAACTCACAAAGCAAATTCTCCAGAATGAACAATATGCCAAATGGTGAAGTCAGACAGTTTTAAGCACCTTTAAGCATGTTCTGTGTGAATGCATTATATCCCATCCCATCATCAACCTTGTCCTACTTATGCCTTCTAGATGTGTTTAATTAGAACTAAATCCTTTATAATGAAGAGTGGAACAACATTCTCTTTTCAAGTCTTCACACTGAATTTATACAGCTCTTCCCCTCAAAACAAGCACATTCAAATGTACAATAACTGAAAAACAGTCACTATTGTTTTGATTCCAATGTGATATATTTCTAGGTAAGCTTGCTTAGTGGCTAAATGGCTAAATTTTACAATACAGTTTGGCTATTTTCACATTATTATTTGTTTAGTTAATGCTTCTGCACCAAGTGACCAATATGCACTTGTGTTTTAGAATTTTCCATTTCACTGGGTAAGGTGGAATAATGCTTACTTTGCTGTTTTAATGTACTGGAGAGAAGAAATTAGATTAAAGCTTTCAAGAAACTTGCATCTGGGTAACTGAGTCAGAAATGAGACCAAAATGCAATAGTTTCTATCAACCACCTATGGAGCAAAAGCAGAGAAAAATACAAATCCATTAAGGCCAAGAAAACAGTTTGCACCTGTTGTTTGATGTGCTTTTTGAAGGCGATTGCTTCCCCTGCAAAAAATAAGGTCCTGCACGCTTACTTCCAATAGCACTATGTCTCAGTGTAATTCATTCCCCTTTGCAGTATTCAGGCAGCAAGCACCACAGATTTCCTTCAGTTCTTACAGTAAGATTGCCAGCTGCGTACGAGAAATGCATATGCCTCACAGATTTCAGATGCAGTTTACAGTTCTCCTCCACAGAACTGTAGCTGTGCACTCATACCTTCCTTTTATGGTTCACAAAGAAAAAAAGATGATGATGTAGTGATGACTACTATAACATTTATGGTAATAAGAAAATGAAGAGAAGAAAGAGGAGGAATAGTAGTAGCAGGAACAGTAAGCCTTGATTTCAAGTGTCTCATTTCAAGTAGGTACTAGAAGCTTATAGCCAAAGAACTGGCAAAATCAATTTAATTCTTTAAAAAAAAAATCAATTCACTCCTGGTTGTCCTTTATTTAGGACTGCCAGATCACTGTACTACAGGGGCATATGTAAAAAGATTTTGGTTGGAATTTTTACCTTAAAGGAACATGTTATAGCAGGGGCTTTTTAATAAAAGTGGGCCATAGGAGCAACTGCCCAGGACCTCACATATGGCAAGAACTTATCACATGGCAGTGGCCACACCATCTGGCATTGCTGTATTTTTGTCAACTCATTTCTTGAGCTCCAGAAACCAATAGAAAAACAAACAAACAAACAATGTCCACTGGTGACAATGTCCTTTTGTCATGACAGCACAGTCACAGTTACAGGAAGTGCTGATTATAGCAATGGAAACCAATCATAGATGTTTTGTTGTTGTTACTACATTTATATCTTTTTTTTCTTCCGGGGAGCCCAAGCTGGCTTACACAATACTCCAGTTCTCTCCATTTCATCCTCATCACATCCCTGTGTGGAAGGGTAGATTGAGAGTAGATTGAGAGTCAATGACGGGCCGAAAGTCACCTAGTAGTTTAAAGGCTGAGCAAGAACTAGAACCTGGACTTGCTGAATCACAGTCCAGCACTCTAACTATTACACCATAGTGACCATAGGCACAAGGTTTTTTTTGTATTAAAAAGGCCCTACATAGCAGATTATAGCAAAGACATGTGCCTTCAACTCTGGAGAGCCAGCGCCAGTCACAGTAGATAGTACTAGACCAGTTTGACTAGTTTGACCTGATAGAAGATAGCATCATACATTCCTATGACCATAGGAGCCAGAATGGATAGATTTCCTATTTCTAGTCCTAGCACCCCAATCCCCCTTGATTCTCTTTCTGCCATCTCTCCAGACCAACCCTGCCTGCCCATTTCCTTCCAGCCACTTTTCATGTTGCCTCAAGACCCTTTTCTCCCTTGGCATCCCCTCTTCCAGCAAACTATATGATCTTCACCACCATCGCTGTACGAAGGGTGGGCCTGCTTTGTCTCATTTCATGTAGCCAACATTTCCCCCCTTCCCCATAACTAACCCCTTATTTTAAGCACTGTAAAATTTCTTCACACCTAACTACCCTAGAGGCACCAGATCCCATTTGATCTTGGAAGCTAAACAGGGTCAGGTCTTTGTTACTTCGGCCCAGGCCTACCCAGTGATAGCACTAGATAAATCTTTTGATATCAAAACCCATTTGGCCTTCCTCTGCCACCCCGCTCCATGTGTTTGTGAGGCCTCCGGACAAGCACGTAAACAGGTGTGGCCGGTAATTGTTGGACATTCCATTCTCCACCTAGGCAGGCAGAACAGAGCCACTCCGTTGCTCAGGGACCTCCCTGCAAACACTTTCCTGCTTAAGCACGACTTTAAACAAAGGCGCCCGGCCCCAAGCCGATAGTCTTACAAAGCCAAGCTAAGCACCTCACATTTGCATACTGGCTACACTATTGTTGATACAGTGCTAAGCCAATCATGTTAAACTTGACCTTTTCCAAAGCTTTGTCCCTCTCCAAACTCGCATTGTTCTCACCGAGTAAGGCATGGTCTGCAGTCACAATTCACCCTATATAAACTTCCCGATTCCAAGACCACCTCAGATTGCTCTGGACTTCCATCCCGCCTTGCTGCCACTTTGTCTGGCGAGCTCCCCTCAGTGAACCACACTGAGTTTTCTTCCCTGCGCCCCAACAAACTCAATCTTCAACTTCTTCAGGACTACGAGAAAGGTGCTGTATCACCCATTCCCCTGAAAATCCTTATTTCCAATTCTTTTGTTAGTGGTGTGATTGTGGTGTCTTTACTGTTGTTTGTCTTGCAATAAAACATCATTGTTGCTATTTTAAACCTGTCTGACTGCTCGACTGACCTGACCCCACAGACATTGGGTTGCAAGATCCCTGCTAAGTTACCCTGCCTCTCGCTAGCTTTAGTGAGTGCTCCAGCTAATTTCCCCAACTTTGTCTTTGTGTTTTCGTTATTTGGGCGCCCTTCCCGGGACCCCCAGAGAACAGGGTAACATCTTGTTAGTACTTGGATGGGAAATCACCAGTAAACACCAGGTCCTGTAGGTTACATTTCAGAGAAGGAACTGGTAAAACCACCTCTGAGTGTTACTTGCCTAAGAAAACCCCATGAAATTCAAGAGGTTGCCATAAGTCAACAGGTGACTTGAAAGGATATACATGTGCACAGTTTCTTCAGAACCCCTCCCTCTCATTAGTACCTTCTTGCCTTTGTTTCTGGAAAAGTTACTGTTTTGGATTACAGTTCCCAACAAGATGGTCAGTGTTATGGTCCAAAATAATATCTTTCCCAAGTTCTGTGTGTCTACTCATTGCTTCTGCCCATGCTCTTTCCTCTTCTCCTTGTTATGCATTCAGTTCCTTCTTCTTCATTCAGTTACCTGCTTGATACACTTAATTGTCCTTGCTTCTGAGATCCTGAGAGAGAGAGTTAGAGAGAGAAAAAACAATGGCTCTTGATGTGATTTGAGTGAACATACCGGTACCTCAGAAGCAGATACTTTCTTCTGCTTGGTTCCTGAAGTGCTGACATACATTAAAAATAAACTGTGCAATCCAGTTCATGGCATTCAGAAGAAAATCAGTGAAAAAGACTCAAATTAGGCTGTAAAGGAAACACATCTTCCCTGCAATTAGCCCTCTGCCCACTATACACAGTGATTTTCACTCATCAGAAATACATACCTGAACAATAAAGTTGAAACTTAAGCCTGTGTTTATGTTCTAATAATCCCAAAACAAAACATGATAAATGCAAGGTAGGTTGGTGGGCAAAAACACGTGCTATGACAAACACTTGGAGGGGCCCCGATACAAAAAGCATGATAAACTTATCATCTACTTTGATTGTCAGGCACTTAGTATGGCTAGAAAAAAATATTCTGTTGAAAGCTTTTGGGAATGATTGTGGTCAAGGTAGGCAATAAATGGTTAGACTCTGATTCAGCATCATACTTTGTCTCAGCATAGGACTGCTTCATACGTCCATCAGATAAGTTGCTTTCCTTAAGCCTATGCATGCACTCCGCAAAGTCTAGTTGCTACTTGGATAAGTGGGATCACACTTTTGCCATTGACTGATTGTATTTCTAGGCCACTTTTCTCCTGGAATTGCCTTTACATAGAATTGCCTTAGGAGCTAGCTCCACATTATATGCAAACAAGATAATGGAGTCTTTATGCCATTTTTTAAAACTAGACTGTCAAAATTTCCTCTGTGGTTTGGGCAAATGAAAATTTAGAATAGAGAAATGGGCCAATTTGGAGTGAAGAAAGGGCCACTGAGGGAAAGATTAGGCGTCCCTCACTCTGTTGTTTCTCCCACTCTCAAAGCTGCTTTCCTTTTTTTAGAAAAAGAAGTGACAATTGTATGCATGTCAAGAACACATAATATTGAACCGGGTATTGAAAGATGTGGAGTATTGTGCTCAGTCAGAAACACTCTGTTTACTTTGGAGTCCATGTGGAACACTGGGATACTGTGCAGGTTATGATATTTATTCATCTGTCTTACATTCCCCCCATTCCGTTTGTAGTGATCTTTGCCTGTAAAATTCAGTTGCGCTGTTTATATTCATCTTTCAGTGGGCCTAAAATGGCATCAGAAGGAAAATCTGGTGATATGTTTACTCATGTGGGCTAATATTTTATGCAAATGGAAATGTGTATGCTGCCAAGTATGATAATTACCAACCTCTATCTCTTCTGCAGCACATAGGTAGGCAGCTTGGAAACAAAAGGAAGTTGAAGGGAAAGGGATGCAACAGAGGGAAATGTAAAACTAGTACATTTTCACATAGAAAGTAATTTTTAAAACTAGGCTATGCCAATTATTGTAGCCTTGGGGCTAGAATTAATTTGATCGACATAGGAGAAAGGCTGTCACAATACAGTCCTGTAGTAATACACTGTATCACCACAAACAAGGGTTGTTATAAGCATCCTACATTTTTTATATCTGGTTTTGGTTTCCCCAGACTGTAAAAATACATCACATTTTTATTTTCATTTTAACATGATAAATGCAGTGTTTATTCCATCCCATCCATTCCTTGTGTTCCATGAAATTTATTGAGCGTCATCCCCTTGGGTAACCACAGTTTCAGCCTTCCATCTTCATAAATGTTTGATGCAATGTGGCATCATGAGAAATGTGGGAAGCAATATTTATTGAATGTGGGAAGAAGTGCTTATTGTCACTGCGGAGAAGTCTTTCATAATTATTTGTAGATTTTTAAAACTGACTGCCAGGACATCAGAGTACTCCTTACACTCAGTGGCCAATTAATCTATAAAGGACTTGTGATGATAGCCAATGCCCCCAGTATTTCTATAACATTTCCATATTTTTACAGAGTTCAATCAGATTCCTAAAAATAATGCAATCTGAAAAAATATAATAAATAATACATTAAAAATACACCTACTTTGGAGAATTCATTTCTTGTTTCTGAATTAAAGGTAGAGGGGCTGTGAATTAAAGAGCTCACAATACTGAGTGGGATTGCAATCCTAAAATGTGATATATGTGCAAGCTCTGAAAGTGTAATCTCTAGCCTGAATCTTGCCAGTATCCTGTGCTAGTAGTATACTTCTTTCAGGCTGTGCGTAGGTGGCAATGAAAGGCAGAAAAATCTGACAGTCCCACAAAGCCTAATTGTCCACTAGATTACTTCCATCACAGCCACACCACAGCCTATGACCGCATACTTACATAAGTAAAGTCCACCAACAGAATTCCAGCCTCTGTGTGCACCTCATGCCCCAGAGGGCTGCATTTGAAGCTAGTACTTTCCCGAGTTATCCTTTACCCAGCATGGATTCTGGGAGATGTAGTAAATTGACATTTCCAAGCTCTGCTTGAAACTCTTCAAACTCTGTTCACAACTTTGATTGCATAGCTGTTGTATGGAAATATGAAACACAGAAGCTCTGTATCTCTCTTTGAAACCTTCCAGATTGTGTACATGCGGATATTCACATATGATACTGCAAGTTTTTGATTCTGCACCAGCCTTGCTGTGCATTTCATTTAACCCTCTTGTCATATAGAGGTTCACAAGTATCTCCAAAGAAACATTAAAAACATGGGAAATATTTCTATTTAACTTGAGCATTTCATACTGCAGGGCCTAAGTATCCTACAGCCACCAAACCTGGTCTGATCTTGGAAGCTAAGCAGGGTCAGCCCTGGTTAGTACTTGGAATGGAGACCACCAATAAATATCAGAGGAAGGAACTGGCAAAACCAACTGTGTATTCCTTGACTAAGGCAACCCCATGTAATTCATAGGGTTGCCATAAGCCAACAGGTGACTTGAAAGTACACACACATACACACATGCACATTTCATTTTAAAATTTACATATTAAAGATACTTTCTCCTTGTGACAGTGACCTGTGTAACCTATTAAAATGGAAATAATTTTGTGTTTTGTTCAATATCTGGAAAATGTACATTTGCAAAATATCTCTAACATACAAAGTTCAAGTTAAAGGCAGTTGAATAAATGAAAATGAAAATGAATAGATGAATTAAATAGATCAAATTGCAGGTGACAAATGGACCAAAAAAAAAGCCTTTAAAATAAGTTTAAAACAGTTAAAAATTTTAAAAGAGAATGGAAAAGGGTAATGCTCTGGCTAAACTTGTAAATGTCTGTGGATTGAGTATGTTGGTATTTGACAAGATATATATAAGGGAGAAAAAAGATTCAACTGGAAAATTATTAAAATTACATGTCTGTGTTTATATATGATTTTATGTATTTTGAAAATAATAGAAATTTCTTTTAAAAAAAACTTTAAAAATTAAGAATTGCCATATGTTGTGCTGGATAGCTCATTTAGATATGACACCTCATCTTGTTCTTCATCAGTAATTCTAGTACATGTAGACATGGAGTATGACAGTGGGACAATTTTGACAGTTTTAATCCCATAGCCAAGAAGAAAGCATGATCATTGGTAATATAGAAATATGCAATCTAAAGAATCACTGGTGGGGACATGTTTTCTGTTACTCATCACTGCCTATTTTCTATCTATCTATCTATCTATCTATCTATCTATCTATCCATCCATCCATCTATCTAATTTGTACCCCACCTTTCTCCCAAATGGGATCCAAAATGGCTTACAATAATCTAAAATGATGATGCTAAAACACTGATATACAAGAGTTAAAAAGAAATTAAGTATCACTATTATTAAAACATGCTTAAAAACAGTAAAAACACTTAAAGCATATTTAGGACATGGTCTCAATAAAAGATAAAGAGATTAAAACAGGACACCACTTCCACTTACATAAATACTGTACCTGTAAGATGTAATGCCTTCAAGTTGTTTCCAATTTATAGCGACCGTAGGGCTGTTACCCCAAAATGTGAGTGACTCAGGGGTCCACCTGCAATGCTAGTACCTCCACGTGACCTGAGGGTTTTTATACCTAAAAACTACCCTGTGGGTATGGGTGTAAATGGCTCTCCAAGCCAAGTGAACAATGGGAGCTGCAAGACAGACAATGGGTTCTGGATGGAGTTAATGATCTTAGTATTTAGGTGACCAAGACATAATGGCTGTTATAATAGCTCTGTACTGTGGAGGGGTTTGAGGGACAATGCAGGGAAATGCCCAGGTTGTGAGGGAACAGGGTTGAAATAATCATTGTTTGATGGGAACTTCCTTTTTACCATTGGATGCTCAGAGATATTCCAGCTTCATCTTAAGCCTATTATCTCTGGAGTTGCTTGGTAATCTGCCTTACAGAGACTTTGGCTACACGTAGAAAGGAGTGTTGGCTGACCTATCTTGCAATCACACATTTAAAGTCAATAATTTTCCTCTGCCTAGCTTGACCTTCCAGTCACCTCAGGTTCCATTTTATATTAATGCCTATTAATGTAGTTGCCAATGAAATAATATTTCACCATTTAAACCATATCAGTGTTGGGGGTACTGTCAGGCCCCTGCCCCAAGACCCAGACTCCCAGGACCCAGACAGGTCCTTTCCCAGCAGCCACACCCCAGAAACATGAAAAGGCAGTACTTACAGCAGCCAGTGAAGGAAGCAAAAGGACAGTCCAGGCCTCTGGCAGTGCTTATATGGGAAAGGCTTGTTAAATAGGTCACAGCTGGCCTGCGGGCTTACGCTATATAATTAGAGACCTCAACAACAAAAGGTTGCTGGAATCTACTGATGCTATTGGTGGTGAAAGCCGTGGGGGTCTTGCTTCCTTTACCTGTGTGCTTTGAACCTCGGACCTTGGCACTTTGCTTGGATTATTGGTTTGGCTTTTGGACTATTCCTTCTCTGGACTGTTGTTGTGTTTCTCAGAGAATTTACTTCAGCCCCGAGGCTGTATGCAGAGCTGCCATTATTTAGCTTGTTAGGCAGTGGAGGAGCTTTGGTGGGCCGCCAAGCCCAGGACAGGTGCACAGGGCCATAACAGGACCGCATCACTGTGTTACTCCAGCTACGGCACTGGTGGTGAGGACCCCAGTTATCATTTTGATATCAAACAATTCGGCCTTTGCCTGACCTTTCTCCAGCCACCTCACTCCACGTGTTTGCGAGGTTCTCCAGACAAGCACAGACAGGGTGCGGTCACTAATGGTTTTACATTCCAGACCCTATTGAGGCAAGCAACTCAAGCCTCGCTCGTAGCTTCAGGGAGCTTCCCACTGCAAACCTTACAATAGCTGCACGGCTCTCAGCCAAACCAGTCCTTTTAGACAGGACATTTACATACTGCCCAAACTATTGTCATCCAGCGTTAAGCTCATCATGCAAACTTGACCTTTTCCAAATCCTTTGTCCAGCTCTAAACTCCCTTTGTTCTCACCTGGCATGCCATAGCCGGTAGGCACAAACTCCCCTATAAAAACCCCTCATTTCCAAACGGTCTTCGGACTTCTTCGGACTTCCATCTCGCCTTGTTGCTGGTTGTCTAAGGAAACTCCCCTCAGCGAGCTCTGCTGAGCTCTCTTCCCCAGAACCCCGCTTCTCTCCAGGACTACGAGACCAGGTGTCGTATTGCCTCTCCCAAAAGCTCCCTGTTTCTATTTCTCAGCTAGTTAGTTTATGTCTTGTCTTGCATGTTTCTTGTCTTTAAAATATTGTTTATTACTTTGAAAACCTTGTCTAGCCGCTCTCTGACCCACTGCTGTATACATAGGGTTAAAGATCCTTGCTAACATTACCCTACCTCTCGTTTAGCCAAAAGAGTGCTCCAGCTAAATTCCCCCAATTTGTGCTTTTATTTGGTAATTTGGGTGCCCCTCCTGGGACCCCCAACATACAGGGTAACAACTGCTCCATAATTAAAATTCAACCCAGCCTAAAGAAAAAGTTCTTTGCCTATTGGCAGAAAGAGAGCAGGGAAGGAGGAAACTGGGGCCCTTTCTGCACCTCACCTTTTTTCGGCACTGGGGTGCAGGGATCGTGCAAGCAGCTTCCAGCAAGAGGCTCTCGCATCCCCGCTGATTCAGCTCCACATGAGCTGCCTGCTCCCGAGTAGGTAGCACAAGAGCCCCGCCTCTTCCTTCTGCTGAGGCAGGAAGCGTGAGTGCTGTGGCTCCAGAGGCTCCGCGCACATGGCAAGTGCGCATGGGGCCCTGGAGCAATGTGCAATTGCGCACTATTTTCGACTAAAAGCTGAAAATGAAAAAGTGCATGAGCAGCGCCTACTCTACCCTGGAGCGTCACGTGATTGTGAGTGCGTTGTGCAGATTGCTCCTCACAATCGCATGACTCTCCAGGTGCCCTTTCACATGGCAAATGCCATGCAAAAAGGGCCTGCATCTCCCATAGAAGGGAGTTCCACTGCCTGGAAGCAGCTATGGAGAATGCTTTCTCCCGAGTCCTCACTCGGTGATGGGACTGACAGAAAACTTTCTCCTGTAGATTTTAACACTTGTTTTGGTTTATATAAGGAGACACGGTCTTTCAGATGGTCTGGACCCGAGCTCTTTAGGGCTTTAAATGTCAAAACCAGCAGTTTGAATTCTGCCCAGAAACAGACTGGTAGCCAATGCAGCTGTTTCAGCAGGGGAGTCATATGATCCCTGTAGCCTGCCCTGGTCAACAGTCTGTCTACAGCATTTTGGATCCACTGAAGTTTTCAAACAGTTTCCAAAGGCAGTCCTACAGAGAGCATATTACAGTAGTCCAGACAGGATGTAATCAAGGCTGTGTCACTGTAGCCAAATCTGACTTCTCAAGGTATGGGTGCAGCTGGCACAGTAATTTTAACTGTTCAAATGAACTCCTGGCCACAGTCAAAACCTAAGCACCCAAGCTCAGATCTGAGTCCAGAAGCACACCCAAGCTGCAAATCTCAGCATAGGCTAAATCCCTATTCCCTGATCAGCATTCCAAATGACCAGGAGCACCTCTGTCTTGTCTGGATGAAATTTCAATACATTTACTCTCATCCAGTCCAGTACTGATCGCAAGCGCTAGTATAGGACCCAAACAGCTTTCTTGGAATGAGTGGAAAGGAGAAATAGAACTGTGTGGCATCAGCATATTAACGACACTGAACCCCAAAACTCTGAAGGACCTGTCTCAATAGTTTCATGTAGAAGTTAAGCAACATAGAATCATAGAAATATAGGGAAGGACAGAACTGATCCCTGAGGGACACCACAGGATTGTGCCCAGGGTGTCAGTCAAGCATCACCCAGTGCTGTCTTCTAAGTCTGCCTCTCCAAAAAAGACTGGAGCCACTGTAAAACAGTGGCTCCAATCCCCATCCCAGAGAGGCAACCCAGGGGGATGGTCAATAGTATCAAAAGCCACTGAAAAGTCCAGCAGAACCAACAGGAATACATTCTCCCTGTGTAGGTCATCTACCCCTATGTAACTCATCTACCAAGGCAACCAAAGCTGTCTCTGTTCCATAGCCAGGCCTGAAGCCAGAATAGAATAGAATAGAATAGAATAGAATAGAATAGAATAGAATAAATCTTTATTATGGTCATGGACCAGCACAGGTAAAAACGGGATACAGAAAAGGATAAAAACACAGGTTAAACACAGGTTAAAGACAGCACTGAAATTCTCTTTCAGGTTGCACAGCTCCCATATAACAAGACAAGCTTGGAACTAGTCTACTGCGGAGGTCAGTGCCTGAAGAATTTTAACCACTGCTGCACAGAATCTGGCAACATTATATGTTATATGGGGGTTGGTGTCTGAAAGTAGCAAAGACATGTAGAATTCTCCAGGGTGTCTTTGGTATTTATGCAAGAGAGGGGAAATAAGGCTGAGGTGGATGTTCCTGTAGTACAAGCACTGGAGAAGCACATACTCTGTTGTTTCAATTTGGCCAGAGCCACAGGGGCACAGTCTGTCTGAGAAGGGGATGTTCTTGTATTGGCCTTCCAGGACAGCTGAGGGGAGGGCATGACATCGTGCCAAGGTGAAGGCCCTCCAGTGTTTAGGTACTTCTAGTTTTGCTAAGTATGCCATAGGTGAAGCTTGATATCTGTTGATAGCAATAAAGGTGGAGGTGCTAGCTAGATCCAGTTGTCGCTCTGTATCTACTACTCGTTGTTTGATAGCTGCTTTGGCGTTATCATATCCCATGCTGAGCAGAAGCTCTAGGGAAAACCCCAGTGATGAGATTTTAGTCATCACTGTGTGTTTCCACATAGACTGGAAGTCATCTCTCAAGATTAGTGGAGCCAGGCCAGTGGGAAAGAAGGATAGTCTAAGCCAGTAGCTGAGTATAGTTACCCATACTCTGGCCTCCACTTTCAAAAAACTTGACTCCAGTCGCAGAGTTGTGTTGGAGATGAATTTTGGAACTTGGAAAGCTGATCTTAAAAATTTGGATTGCACAAGTTCTAATGGTGCAAGGTTCAGAAAGGGTCCCAGTTGGGATCCATAAAGGAGTTGTGCTACTGATTTGGCTTCGAAGAGTTTGAGCGCCACGGGTATATATTGGCCTCCTCTTGTCTTAAGAAATTTGAGGATAACTGATAAGCTCCTCTGTGCATTACCGGCCACATACTCCATGTGCTTTCCTGTTGCTAGTAGCATGAAAGATTACCCCCAGATATTTGAAGCAGGAGACCTGTTCAATCTTTTGTCCATCTATACTCCAGGTATGATTTTTGGGTCTTTTAGCAAATGCCATGATTTTAGTTTGTTGGTAATTGAGTACTAGCTGATCCTCTCTGCAGTACTGTGCTAGTGCTCTTAGCGTTCTTTTTAGGCCAATGGGTGTTCTTGATAGTACTGCAGCAGCATCAGCATAAAATAGAACTGAAATATGTCTTCTGTCTATTTTGGGGGGATGGAAATTTGTGTTGTCAAGAAGGCCCACCATGCTGTTGATGTAAAAGTTGAACAAGAGGGGAGCTACCTTGCTTGATACCCTTCTCAGTGTTGATGGCATTGATGAGATGACCCTGGGGGTTACATCTTATTTTGAGTGAAGTTCCTTCATGCAGCATATGTATTAAGTGGAGTAGACGCTGATTGATCGAGGAAGCTTCCAGTTTTTCCCACAGTTTGGTTCTAGATATGGAGTCAAAAGCTGCTTTAAAGTCTATAAAGGCAACATAGAGAGAGGCTGTGTTGCGGGAGGAATATTTTTCAATAAGGTGGTAGAGTACAAGGCATTGATCTATGGTGGACCGGCCTTCCCTAAAGCCAGCTTATTCCTCTGCAAGTATGTTTTCTTGCTCCAACCAGGACTGGAATTTCCACTGTAAGCATCTTGCATATAATATGCTGATTGTCTTGAGGAGACTGATTGGTCTATAGTTGGCAAGATCATCCTTCCTTCCTTTTTTATACATGGGGACAATGATCGCAAGCCCCCAATCCTTGGATGCATGACCATAGTTGTCAATGCAGGTGAAAAGTGAGGCCAGGCTAGGGACCCAGAATTCCAAATTGGTTTTGATGGCTTCTGGAGGGATTAAGTCTTCCCCTGAGGCTTTCCCCATTCTCAGTTGCGCTACAAGACTCTCAATCTCTGACGCTGTCACTGGTGCCCATTTTGGGAGATTCTCTATATTTTGGCTGGCACCTTCCCTTCCAAGATAGGTATTCTTATAGAATGCTTCAAAGTGATCCTCCCAGATCCCTGAGGGAATATGGCAGTCCACCATAGCTGGTGCGTTACTTTGGGTGCTTGATGTAATATGCCAGAATAGAGCTAAGTTATTAGATTTGACTGCCTGAATAAGTTGTGGCCACTTGTTCTTCATGGCTTCTTTTTTCTTGTACACCAGCAGTTTTTTGTAGTCTCTCTTTTGCTGGAGCAGTTTTAGCGCTACATCTGGTGTAGTATTGGATAGGTAAGCCTGGTAAGTAGAGGTGAGAGCTTTTTTTTGTATTGGCACATTCCTTGTTAAACCATGGCTTTGAGTGATGCTGTTGTTGTCTCCTATGTGCACTATTTTGGTGGCTTAGATGCTGTTGTAGCTCTTGGGTAAGACTGTTATAGGTCTTCAGAAGTTTGTCTGGAGACTCAGATGATATCAGGGCACTCTGAAGACACTGAAAGTGGTCTGAGGCCAATACTTCACTTATTGTTTGATTTAACTGAGGGGTCCATTTAGCTGGGTGATAAGTCCTTCCTGGCAGCATTAAAGAGAGTTGATAACGGTCCTTGATATGTGTCTCTTGAGTGAAGTCACTAAGGTGTAGCTGAATTGGAAAACGATTAACTTTCAAATCTCGGCAGAACTGAAGCCAGACTGAAATGGATCTAGGAAAGCTGGAAGACCACCACACACTCCCTCGCCTAAAAAAGAGGTATTGGAGACTGGTAGATAGTTCTCAAGTATGGTAAGATCCAGGGAGGATTTTTTCAGTAATGGCCTCAGCATAGCCTCTTTTAGATAAGATGGAAACTTATCTAGATGTAATGAAGTATTCATTACTCACCTTACCCAATCTGCCAGTCCCCCTCAGGCTGCTTTCAACAGCCAGCATCCAGTATGCAAGTGGTGCCTCTCACATCTCCAAATATCCTGTCCACATCCTCAGGTTGTGCAAAATAAAATGTATCCAACAACACTGGAGAAGCAGGGGCCCAGGTTATATCCACTGGACCTGTAAAATTGGGTACCCAATAACATTCTTAAATTATTCACAAAGGTTTCCAAATAAAATGTTATCAGAAAAAGGAAATTCAGCTTCCTTTGAAGGCAAAAGAATGGTCCAGGTCCAGGTCCAGGTCCAGTGGGTACTCAATAATATGAGAGGCAGTGTAATATAGTGTTTTGAGTGTTGGATTATGACCCTGGAGACTCACCACTCAGCCATGGAAATCCACTGGAAGGCCTTGAGACATCACACACTCTTGGTCTCAGGAAACCTTAGGATCACTATAAGTCAGAAATAACTTGAAGGCACACAACCACAACAATCCAATTCATCCTCAAATACTGGATTTATCAAGCAATCAAGAGTGACAACATCACTTTTTAAGACAGAAATGTGGCCAAGAGCAATAATCTTTTGGCCTCTAGCAAAAGGTGTTCTGTCTGTCTCAATTTGTCCATTCACAGACAAGCTGTCTATATATTGCCAAACTTATAACCAGTGCCATCTTCTCTATCAAACGAAGACCACTGAATATACTTCTTGGTATTAAAGCTACAAGATGTGGAGTTAGGAAGAGCTGCACAGTATGTCAGGAAGTACAGATTGCATACACGCAATTATTTCCTTATTGGTTAAAATATTTATATCACACTTAATATTTAGACATCTCAATGTCAGGAACAGAAATAAAACAGCATTAAACATAAAATAAAAGCATAAACTAAAATAATCATAAATAACTTAAACCAATTCAACAGAACAAAGCATCATATATAGTCAAACCTCAAAGTTACAAGCCAGCTTTTAATTTGGTACCAGAATGAGGCCAGCACTGATACCACTTGGACCTCTGAATTGAGAGAACTCAATGACAAAGACACCACAGAAGAGAAGACAAAGAATTAAATAAGTTCCTCAGCCTACTTATAACATGACCTCCTAGAAACTGGGTTTCTGATGTCATATACTTAAAATGCCACTTATTATAGAGTGTCAGCACATAGAGCCTGAGCCATTTTGGAGATGATTGTCATGGCTGGACTATCACCATAACCCAACCCAGCCATCATAGCCATTCCCACAATGGCAAGTCATGCATGCTGTAACTCTAATAAGCTATAACGCTAATAAACTGTGACTTTTGTAAACTAGCAGCTAGGAACCAGAAGCCATACACTAGTTGGTAATGAAAGGCAGAACCAAAGGTGGTGACAGTGTTGAATGACCCAGAGGTCAGGAAGCTCCTGTGCTCAAGCAAGGCTTAAATGAAAGAGGAACCCTCATGTCATACTTCCTATCAGGCAGTTTAAGGCAGTCAAAGGGGGTGTGGTGAAGTGGGGATTAATCCAAGCCTTGATATAGTAAAGTGTCTAGGATACGGGCAGGGAATTTTTGAGAATGTTCTGAAGGAGGAATGATGTAGCAAAACCCATCAGGGTGCTGATGGAAAAGCACTCCTCCAGCTGGTACTTTGGCAGGGTCTGGTAGCTAGTTAGAGAACTGGCTTTGCTTTACATGGACTTTTCCCAGGTAAGAAAGTCCATAATGATCAAAGCCAGCTCCCCAATAGAGGTACCAATACAGGCAAACCAACCATCAGATTCAGGTGCTTGTGGTACAATAAGAAGGTATACATTCCACCTCTCAAAGAGTGTGCTTCCATCTTCTTTTGTACCCAGTAGCTAGTTCACATATAAGCTGAGTGGCATAGAAGCTACTTCCCCTTGGTCTGTTTCTTATTTGTAATATTTGGTAGCTGAATATAATTTACTTTGTTAAGCTGTATGCAAAAAGGCAATAAGAAGTCTCCAGGCTGCCCTTTCCCTGCTTCACCTGATTCCCTCACCATACCTCTGTGTAAGCTGCTAACGTTTCCCTACCGCCATGTGAATATTTTTGATTACTCCAAATTGAAAAGAACCCCCCCCCCCGATATACCAAGATTGATCATAAGTTCCAATTTGTGACCTTGTTCAGTGTTAAGTACGGGATAAATGCTTCTGTTTCCCCACTGTATTTATACTGATACAGATAGATCTGTGCGGGGATCCTCAGAGGGCTGCTCTAGCTGGATCCTTGGATTGCCTTCAATCTTATGAGATGGATATGCACATCACATCTATGTTTTTTGCAGTGAATGGCATATGTATACTACATCCCCATCTCTTTCAGCAGCATCTATGTTTGGCTTGTTGATTTATGAGCAAGTCAGTCATCATACAAATGCAAAAAACCTAGAGAAGTGCAGCACCTTTGTGCAGATAATTATCTGCAGTTTGCAACATGCATCTGAACTCCCTCCCACTTTTAGAGAGAAATCAACACATTTATTTTTGTAAAAAGAAAAAAAAACCTCTGAATGGAGAGAAAGCAATGAGGTGCATAGAGAGAAATGACATTCACAGTTAGACAGAAGCGACTCTGGGTGATTGTGTTTTCCCAAGAGAGCAAAGTACAGCTGCTAAGGCTATAGCTGGACCTTCCTGGGCTATCATTTCAGAGTGCTCCCTTTGTGTGAGCGAAGAAAAATACTAACAAGAAGCCACTGAAATAAACAGCTGGAACTCAGAGTCAGTACTCTCTGACAATCACATCATTGTTGCAGTGCTGTGTTGAGGGACAGAAGCTGAAATCAATAGGATGTTATTAAATCCCTTTTGTATCAGTAAAACCACACTGACTTTAGAAATCTTATTCTTTGTTTATACCACAAAAATTGAAAGGAACAAAATCAATATACATAGCAAAACATGTAATGGGGGCGGGGAGTGCTGCTATTGCATTGTACACATTACAGTTCATGTGCTTGGTCTCTTGCTGTTTTGAAAGCTAAAGAAGAGGGGAATTCCATGTATGCTCCTTATGGAAAGAGAATTTCATCATATGCATGTGTGATGTTTTTTCAATAGCTGCAAGAGAGTCAAGATGTAACAGGAATAAATGGGTTATTCTTGAGGAGTGTCCATCCACTAATTGGCTTGTGAATGTGTTCAGTCTTAAAATCTAGGTTGTTATTTGCATGTGTCCCTGAGGATCTTAGATCTCAAACCTTGAACGTGTGCAGTTAGAATCTGACACCATTAATTAAGAAAACCCACCAGCTCTTTTGGTCCTACGAGTCATTTCCAGTACCTGACAAAGTATGTCATGACAAGTGGTTTGGGTACCCATAACAGCAAGAGCCGACAATAGTTTGTGGCCTAGATTTAGAGTTCTGAATATTTTCATGTTAAGTAAAATTAACACTGGCCCCAAACAGTTTGCCATCAGAGGCAAAGGAAACAGTAGTGCTCCTCCACTCAGCATACAGAAGCTAACTGTGAGATGTTAGAAAAGAGGCCCTTTTCAGTAGTGGTACCACATTGGGAGAAGGCATAAATATGCCAGCATTTTTTTATTTTATTTTTTGCCACTAAAAGAAGATCTTTTTATCAGTTTTTCCTCCAACTTTTAAAACTGTTCATAGTTTGCAAATCATTACACTGCTATTGGTCTTTACTATTGGTTCACTTTATATACTTTTTTTGGCTATGAATTGAATCATATTTCTAGTGACAATAAAGGGCGTCTGGCACATTTGTTCTTGAAATATAGTTAATAGTTATTAAAAAGTAGTTAATGGTTATCTCTGATATGGGAAGGTAGAGAAGTGCATAAGAGAATCTGAAATTAAAATTACTCCAAGAGGTGTACCAGAAAGAGGTGGACTTGTTTTAAAGATTTTTAAGAAGCCATAATGGTGGAATTGTTAGGGTAGCACGAGGTAGCTCCTCAGAGCATGTGCAGAGTGCTGACAGGGCAGCGACATCTGGCTGCAACCAAGCAGCTCCAGGCAGGCTAAAAAAGCTCCCTAACAATCCCTTACCTACTCTCAAGAGTGTCAGGGTGGCATAGTGGTTTGAGCACTGGACTATGACTCTGGAGATCAGTGTTTGAATCCCTGCTCAGCCATGGAAACCTACTGGGTGACCTTGGGTCAGCCACACTCTCTTGGCCTCAGAGGAAGACAAAGACCATGCCCTCTGAACATGTGATAACCATGTGATAGTTCTGACAAGAAGGCACACCACATAAACAGCAATCCACCCTCGGCCCCATCAAATCCTAACATCCCAGACCTAAATAGAGAATAGGAAGGCTCCTTCTCTTAAAAAAAAATGTGGGCAACACCACAGAAAGAGAATAGGTTTTTGTGGGGGCTGGGTAAATAAAGATTCATGGCCCCTCATTCTCTGATACTCCTTTGTTCCAAATTATCCCCTCTAATATTGCGTTGTCACACAGAAGTGAGCACTGAACTTGCATTACATTTGAGATATGTAGTTAGATCCCATCTGCAATTAAACAATAAAACACAAATTCTTGTGAGACTTTAAAACAGGGCTTTCCAAATGGTGTGCCGCCACACATGCGTCGCCTTAAGTAGGTGTGTTGCCTGCGATCTTGGCAATGTATGTTATTATTTATAAATCATATATTTTAAAAAATATATGAAAGGTTTTTGTGAGATATGTTGTGTCCCCACACATTTTGTTATTACAATTTATGTATGTGTCTGTACCTCTTATAAGCGGTTAGTTTAATCTCCGGTTTGCTAGTAAAACTGAATTATTGTGTCGCGAAAAAGTGCATGTCTAAAAAAGTGTGTCACCAACATGAAAAGTTTGGAAAGCTCTGCTTTAAAAACTAGCACCTTAGTGCTCACGAAGTGTACTCAGAAGTGAGCTGAATTCCACGGGCCTTTCCAAGGAGCAAGTGGGTATATTACTATGGCGACTTTGTGGCGTCGACTTTACTTATGTGACTTTTATGGCTGTGATACTACCGTTTAATCAAGACTTCGGTGCATTTTACCATTGGTGGATGTCGTTGTCCTTAAGATGCCATTTTCTGCAACGGCTGGAAAAAGGGATGCTGTGGTCGGCTACAGGGCCCCCCACTTCAGCACACGCCTGAAATGATCTAAGTCCGCAGCTCTCGATACCAGCGGCCCACTGAAATCGGTGGCATTAACTTTCGCGGTAGGTGCCTTGCTGAAAACAAAACCCGCGGCAGGAGAGAAATAGACAATCTGGGCTTCCTTTGTCCCAGCCAGGCGCAGCTCTCTTTAGAATGTGCGCGTTCGGCCCGGAAGTACGGGAACAAAGGTGTAGATGTAAAGGCCCCTGATCACCTCCAGAGCACGAGTGTCGTCGCGTTATTATTCCACTTTCAACCTCCTCTGGAATCCCGGGGTTTGCAGTTTCGGGAGGGGCCGCCCCCTCCCTAAATTGCAAACCCCAAGATTCCATAGGACATTGAAAGTGGAATAATAGCCCTACAACAGTCCAGTGCGGAAACGGCTATAGTGCTCTTATCCCACTTTCAACCTCCTCTGGAATCCTGGAGTTTGCAGTTGAGGGAGGCCTAAGCTGCAAACCCCAGGATTCCAGAGGATGTTGAAAGCGGGATAATAGCACGATAACAGTCCAGTGCGGAAACGGCCCTAGAAATGCCGCCGTAGAGAAAAAAAGGCGATAACGTTCATCAACAGTAAAATGCCAAGAAGCCTCGATGAAGCGGTAGAGTCCGCACATGTAAAGCGCACAGAAACGTATCAGGTGCTCTGCGTCCCTTTCGGGGTATTTATACCGAAGAGAGTGGCGGGAGGTTGCTGGGTTTTTTAAATGAAAAAGACCCACCGGTGTCTGAGGAGGGAAACGGCCCCCCCTCCCTGGCCGCCTCCCCCGCGAGCCCCCCGACGTGCGCAGGGCGTGTGGGGGGGCGGGGCAGAGCGGCAGAAGCGCCGCGAAGGAAGCGCCCGCTGGCGCCACCGCTCGCCAGGCGCGCCTTCTGGTTGGCTCCTCGAGCTGGGTACCCAGAGGAGGGCGGAGCCGGGGCGAGGCCAGGGAGCCGCGGCGGCATCCTCCGTATCCCTTGCGGGCGTATTAACTGCCGCCGCCGCCGCCGCCTGTGCTCGTGTCGCCGGTGCCCTTCTCCACCTTCGGACTATGGCGGTGTCCCTGTGAGGGGGCTTCCTCCTCGCGCGCCTTGCCGGCTGCCGCGGCGGTCAGGGCGGCGCGAAGGCCGGGGGCCGGGGCGGAGGGGGAACCCGGGAAAGGCCGGGGCGCTCCCTTGACTGCAGCACACAGCCCGGCCGGCGCCTGGCCATGAGCCGCACGTGTGGGATCTAAAACCTGCCCTCGCCGCCGCCGCCGCCGCCGCCGCCGCCTCTTCCTCGCCGCTGCTCCTGACGAAGAGCATGCTCTGCACCCAGCCCGGCTTTCTCCAGGTAAGGCGCCACGCGAGCTGCCCGGCTGCTGGCTCCCTCTGCTTGGCCTTTGCCCGCGGCCGCTGCCCCTGCCAGGCGCGCGCCCCTTGGTCCCGGCAGCCCCCCCCGCCTCGAGACTGCGGCTCTTCCCCCCGTCCCCGAGGGGCTTCATTGGACTCTCGGCGGAAGGCTCAGGGTGCTGTTGTGGCTTTGGGTTCCTATTCTGCGGTATTGCCCCCCCCCGCGCGCTGTCTTACCTCGCTCCTTCCCACCGCACCCGCCTTGCCCGGCGCCGCTGCCGCTGTTGGGTTTGGGATGGGGACGCAGCCCGCGTGCCATGAAATACGTCCCGGTGGAAAGCATCACTCCGTTGTGGCGGGGGGGGCAGTGAGCGGCTGCGTGCTCTTTTCCCAAGTGGGGGGGGAAAGGATCTGATTTTCTCGGAGAAGGAGAACCCACTGAAACGGGCCTTCCCGGGGACAGTCAGAGGCAAGACGCTGTCAAGTCATAAAACACCTGATAGTTCTCCTTCTTCCTGTCTTTCCCTCCACAAAAGAGGCTTGTTTTCGTTATTTCGGGGCTGAGAGCAGAGTGACAGCAAACGTGTAGTTTCTACGCACCCACACTGGCACAGGACCAATAAGATGCAGTGGCCGGGAGGGATGTGAAGGGTGCTTCTGTTTATATGTTTGACAGCAGCGTTTGTTTCTGAGCATTTTGAGGCCGTGCCCATTTTACCCCCTGATTTTACCGACCTGTTTAGGGAATTGATAGCCCATCTGCCTATGCAGGGAAAGCCTTCTGTTGCTGGTAGGATGTGGTGGGGGGGAGAGGTGGTGTGCATGTGTTTTCTTCTTGGCGTTCAGCATCTACGTTTGGTTTGGTGGTTTAGAGCAGTTGGTCTGTCAGCACTGGCAATCAAAATAAGGGAGAAAGAAAAGGAGCCCCATCCTATGGATTCTTCCTATTTGCCAGCATTGCTGCAATCCTGTACTGAATTTTTGTTGCTTAGATTTCTTTTAAACTGTATGTGACTTTGTATCAATGCAGCATATTTTTCATTTGAGTTGTTTGCTTCTCTCCTCCGTCCATCTCCCACCCCCATGTTTCAGATTAATGAACAATACATTCCACTGACATGGGTTCAACACGTCTTCTGGTTTGTTTTGATATGCAATCGAAGCATAGTATCTGTGCTGCAACTATGAATAACGCAGATTTTAAAAAAAAGATAACCTTTTTCTCACTGCGTAGCACAAATGGACACCCGGAGAACTTACAGGGTTTCAGTTTCCTGTTCTAGTCATGTGTGGTGTTTCCTTAATTGAAGCAATTATTTATTTGGCCTAGTTCTGGCTGTTTACATTCTTTTTTAGGTCTGCAGAGGCACCTCTGTTATCCTGCACTCAGTAGAAGTGCAGAGAAACACTGTAGAGCAGTCACTCAAGCTAGAAGGAGAATCCTTTCCTTGGCTCCCCTTTCCATTTGTCCATGTTTTCAATAAAATGCCATCTGATTCAGTGGGGCGCATCCCTGGACTGGAGAATAGCATTTGAGGAACAGAAAAAATGCTGCCTGAAAGATGTAACATAGCAGGTGGTCAGCTGTGCCTTTGTTGAGCAGCTGAACATACGAGGATTCTGGTTATTACAGTAATTCATTTTAGCTGGGGGATTCATTTGAAAATTTGGATTTTCCACTAAGAAGGGATTATCATTTTTCTGTTCTCTCTCTCTCTCCCTCTCTTTCTCACCCCCTCACTCTCTCTCTCTCTCTCTTTTGCTCTGTGTGTTTGTAAAGAAATGAAGTACAGTACAGTATGTGTCTTGGCTGCAGCCTATACTTGTCTTTGCTATTTCTTCTAAAATAAACACATAATTATTTTTAAATAATGTGATGCTATTTTTATGCCTATTTTGAGTAGAATTATACTCACTAAGTGGTGTGCTTTAGTTAAAATCCTGCCAGTGTTTTGAAAAGATGTTAGAAAAATTTAGTTTGAAAACATGCTGTTTGAGTTTCCAAAGAGAACATTTAGTCACCTTTTTTTTCCTTATGTTTTTAAAGATGAATAGTTGACTGGGAATGCCATTCCCTTTAAAAATGTTATTTTAGGCAGACTGCTAGTAATCAGAGTCCACAAAGTTTGCAGATGAAATCAGAACTTACTCAGATTTGATGTATATGTACCACTTTAGTCTCTATTTACAAATGTTCACATGCATTGCAAAAGGTAGTGTTTTCTTCTGTACTAAATGCTTATGGCTACAATTAATTCCCACAAGCACTGTTACAGCTTATCATTAAACATATGTAACATGTTAATATGGCAGCTGACACTGCTAGATGCCATATGCAGTTTTCTTCTTCTCACTGAATATTCTTTTGGGATTCTAAACAGCTGATAGGAATTTTCCTCAACTCTTTAAAAAATACAGTTATTTCAAGGCGGAGTTGTGGATCTGAAATGAAGCTGATACCAGTTTTAGATCTATGGTTTTTCAAACTGTTTTTCAGGGAGTTTAGGGGTACCCTGGGAACTTAACATTGATTTTCTGGTGGGAAGATAAAGATCAGCTTGCCAACCTGTTCATGACATTGCTGTGCAATCTCCAGTGGAGTGTATTGTCCAGGTCTTGCAATGACTTCGATTTGAGCATATAAATTCTGAGCCTAACAAGCAGTAACACCCTGCATCTTGATCCTCAGGGTCATGGACTCGATCCATTGATTCATCAACACTGGCAGCATGCCCACAATGGAGAGGTCATGGAAAGGTCTCAGTGTGCTAGAGTCCAACCCAGAGGTTTGAGTGTTGGCCAGCACAGTGGACCCTTTCAACTGATTGGGGGGCACACTTGTGCTGCAATTCAGTAATTACTGCCAGGATTTTGACAGTGGCTGAAGGTGTCACAAGAACTCAGTGGTAACTGCAGCATTACTGTGTGGCAGAGCTGGCTACATCTGCTTTATGATATAGGAGAGTGCAGACTGGAAGAACAGAGCATTTGCTCTTCTGGAGGAGCAAGGAAGGCCAAGAAAAGGAATTTAGAGAAGGGGAGAGTTAAGTTGTTCAGAATGCCACAAGCAGCCTGTGAACTTTTCCAAGCCTTATCCCACCGCACTACCACCACATATGGGAACTTACCTTCTAGAAGTCCCTTGCCACCAACTGTGGGGTACCCCTAAGGTAGTCCCACCACTGCTGCCAGATCTGAGGTTTCAGTCCTTTAACCCATCAAATATGAAGACTTACACAGTGCTCACTGCAGTCACTGAAAGTGAGGGATTTCCTTGATCCTCATCTCTGCCACAAATGTAAGGACTTCCTTCTGTCCACTTTGTGTGATACCAGCTGTGCAGACCATCTAATGCCCTCAGAGTTCCTATGAACATTTGTGCAATTTCTATCTCCAATGGACGTCAACCTTCCTTATTCAATGCTGCGACCACAGACACCTTGTCTGAGTCCAAACTTTCAGTTGGGTAGCATTCTCGTAGGCCAAAAGTATATCAAACCAGAATGTAACAGAATGTAAACAGAACGAAGCATAATAATTATTTATTACAAGTAAAACACAACAGGTCTCTTATATACTGTTCTCTGGCTAACTCAGACCCTTAAAATACTGCTTATTTATTTGTTAACCTGACTGACTCTGTCTCTTAACTCTAAATCTTCCACACTCTGGGAAATTGCTACCAAAGCTTTTGTTGTTGTTTAAAGTATGGTGAAGTGAGTTGAAGAGCAATTTGTGTATCTCTCACACATTCTGGGCAAAATGGATTGTAAGAGTCTTTTTGGATGAGGGTCTGCGCTGGATGCCATAGAGAAGCTTTTAGGGGAGTAGACTATGGCCATTTCCGCTTTACACTGTTATAATGCCATTATTTCACTTTGAACATCCTGTGGAATTCTGGAGTTTGTAGTTTACGAAGTCTAAAGAGCTCTCTGGCTGAGAATTCTAAATACCCCTCAAAAACTGCAAATCCTAGGATTCAATACAATGTTGAAAGTGGAATAATAGCACTATAACAGTGTAGTGTGGAAATGGCCTATGTCTATGTCAGTTTCCTACCTCTCTTCTAAACCATCCAGAAGCTGGAGTTCTAAGTATAATTTCAGTGAGTTATAAGAAGACTCACTGAAATCATTCCAAAGAAAATGTGACTGCGATTTGGGTATATTATCTATGAGCCAGAAAGCCCCTTCCAGAGCCTTGCCTTTCAGGAAACTAAGTGCATTCTTCTTTTAAAACTATAGCTGTTATACAATAGTTCTTCCCACCTTCCAACATAGAGAACTTCTCTCTAACATAAGTACGTGAGTTTCATAACATATAGTCCTGATTCCTCTTAGCAAGTTTCTTACTATAATCTGACATTATTAGTGTTCTCTTGCTACCTGTTTGTTCTTTGTTCCAATGTATGTCTTGTGCCCTTGTCATGCATCTGCATCCATTAATCACTCTTGTAGTCCCTTCTATGTTTTTCTTCAAGGTAATGATGGGACACAAAATATTGTAATAGCACTTTTTTAAGTACTAACAAAGAAAAATTCACAAAGTATACTTAAAGCTATTATCTTTTTAAATATAGTTTGTGCTTCCTTTGCCTACACAAACCGTCTGTTTGTTCCTGAGACAGTGGCAGCTGGTGGGTTCTGTTTCAGTGGGGTGTAAATTTTAGTATGAACCTATGGAGTCCACAGTCCATGAGCTGTGGGTCTTGGTAATGACTATACAGTAGCTATTTAAGGTGACTGATCCTATGCTTAAAAATAAGCTTCACATCTTGCATAGTTCCCATAAAGTCCTGGCTTAAAGCCCAGAGCAGATTTACCATTTCACTGACATGGAAGCCACTAGCTCCCATTGTCCTGAACTATTTCATTGTCATGGATAAGAGAAACATTTTCAGGGAGGAAAGAAATGCTAGTACTAGGATAAGAAGGTGTGGCTGTTTTCCTGTGGGCAGAACCATACATTTACTCCATTTTCTTTATAATAGCACTAAAGGAAGGGCTAGCACCATGCAGAAAGAAGGTTCATTGTGGCATCAGCAGCTAGCAGATCACTCCCATTGCTGTGGCAGATAACTCCCATCGCTGTGGTGACTTTCCTGTTAGGATGTCAAAAAATGCCATGTTCTGTGTGCTGAACTGAGCCTTGCTGTAGATTTTAATCATTTTTTTTACAGTATTTTTTTTTAGCGAGCACCTCACTAACATGTTTATAATGTTGCTAGGTAGACGAATCTTAAGATTCGGTGCTGGACAGAAAAAAGTGCTGACAACATCTTAAATTTGACTAACGTCTGTGGTGCATACAGCAATGTTTGTCACACCTTTTGAATCCCCCCCACTACCACACATATTTATTTTACTTTATTTAGTTCCATTACTGTCCACAGCATTTGTTCTGTCCAGGACACATTAGTACGGAAGGAAAGGCAGAGGCAAATCTACTGATTGAAGAATATGGTCAAATACAAATAAATGTATTTAGCCTTCATTTTGGGAGCAGATAAGATTTAGGCAGATAAGATTTAGATGCTTAAGCCAAAGGTTGATTTTGAAGCAAAAGAGAGTTGAACAAAGAGACAGAAGCACTAGTAGGTAGAAATTCTAGAATATTCTAGAAATTCTATATAGTGCCGGTCAGCTCTTCTTCACATGCAGTTCTGCGCAAATAAAAAGATCTTTATTCACAGAAATAGAATGGGACATCTTTGCCTACACCTTTTGTTCTAGTATTTGGTGCTGTCGTAAAACTCTTAATCTACCTACTTACTGACCTTTTTCTAAAACTGCTGATGGGGAGTTGTCATAGTGCAAGATAAAAAAGCCTTTCCTGAGTTGTTTGCAGATCAGGCTGGTACAGTAGGACACAAAAAGTGTGATCCGTTGTGGAGCAATAAAGATCTTCTGTCAGGAAGTATTCAGCTCATTTACTTTTTATCTGGTGCAGAGAGAAAGATTCTGTTTACCTCATATATTCTCACATTGTGGGATGTTGTACCTCCTCTCAGGTATCTCTTCTCTCCTGAGAAGATTTCCTACTGTTTGAGAACCTAGGCTGTTGGGCAGGAATGGGCAAAGTGCAGTCCCCAGTTCCATTTATGGTCAAAAAATTGCCCCCCCCCACCATTATCTCTAGGAGTCATGGGGTCATTTTCACGACATTTTGCTCCACCGAGCCATTTTAGCATTGTAGCAATACAGCATTGTTTTGATCTTGATAAATTTACCCCTCCTTTTGCTCAGATCTGTCATGTAGTATCACTTGGTCTTCCTCACTTAGAGATGGTTTAACTTAAGATTCTTTTGAATTAAGTATTTTTATGCAATGTTGAGAACCAGATATTGACATCTTTATGTGAATTAAACGTAATATGATGCTATCAAGAATTTGTGGACTAAAGAAAAAAGTCAAGTTCAGCAGAGGTCTACTTCTGAAGATAAAATGTACCAACAAAGAAATTATTGGGTGGTTTTGGAAAAGCAGGGTAGAGTAACCTTGCAAAAGTCTCATAAATTACATCTGTTGACAGAAAGAAAAAAAATACTGAGGGCTAAATCTGACCTAGAAAAGACCAGTTGAAATGAATGGGAGTTGTTAGTCACAACTAACTTAATTCAATTTATTTCAGTGACTCTACTCTAGTTAGGGCTAATATTAATTTAGCCCTGTGCATGCTGCTCACATGAGGAAAAAATGGAAATGGAAGGCCATGGAGTATTTTATGAATGATCATCTGTACGTTTATCTGTATTATTTGTAGGTTTATATGTAGGTTTACACTATTTTACCTGTTGGTTGCTATACCAAGTTACTGGTTTGTTTGTAGAGTAATTTTGGATGGTGTGAATGGTGAGAAGTAAAATCTAGCACAGCGTTAGTCAAATTTCTGATGCTATTGCTTTGGCTCTTAAAACCAAAGTTTTCATTTTTAGCTGAGATATGGAATATAACAACCTTCCTGATGTTGTTGTAGTGCATCTTCCATAAACCTTCAGCATTGGATTTAATGACTAGGTCCATTAAACCTAGTCCAACAACCTAGCAGATTTTTGCCTATTTTAGAGTACCTGAGCATGCTTCCTTCACTATCTTACTAAGACACTTACGCTGAGGTTTTGGCAATATGAAAACTTACTTAGATTGGTCAGTTGATTGATTAGTTGTTTAAAAGGCAGATAATTCATAAACTAAAACGCCTTTAATTAGCTAGCAATTCTAGTTATTTTGGCAATTTTGTTTCCTAGATCACTGTAAATCTCAGCATTTTGTCAAACTAAATGCATCTTTAAATGCATATCTGGAAAGCACATAACACTCTAACATGGAAGATGTTCAGGATCCTACAATGTGAGTAAAAGGCTAAGGAATGACTGGCTTCTGGAAGTTTGGGGTTGGCTGTGCTATTATAAATTGCTGCAGGTTCTTTGTTGAAAGCTTATTTCCAGTAAATTAATAAATACATACATCTGTATAAGAGGAGCGGCTATCAGGAAGGTGGCAGCAAGGCTTGGAACCGTGGAGTCTGTGGGATTTGTAAATCTGTAAATCTGTTGGATTATTCATTTGGATCAGGGATGACTCCTATCCAGATAGAGATCAACAATGGAAAGTTCTTGCTTTATCTTTGTTCTTATCCAGAAATGCTTTTTGATGCCTGCAGAATTAATAAGTAGGTGAAATTAACATTTTGCAGTCGGGTCTCTTTTATGGCGTTCAAGGCAGTTTGGTATGGAAATGCTGCTGACTGCTGAGTGAGAATATACTGAAATTTCATGCATTCCATTAAACACTGGACTGTATAATTAGACTCTATGCCTAAACAAACAGAAAGTGACTTCAGTATACATAATCCTGTGATCAAGGATGGACAACACATAGCCCAAGGACAGAATTCATTTTCCTCTCAACCTCCACCACTGTAGCCAAAGTCTGTTTTGCATCAGAGAAGGCCTCCAGGGTCTTGAGGGAGCACTGTAGTTCCCACCATCTGAAGTTCTCCACCTGTGATACAGTTTGAATTGAACATGGGTCATTTTCTTTCGTCTTTTCCTTCTCATTCATCTACCTCATGCTGAATAAATAATGTCCAAAAGGCTAAGTAATGGTTTTATGAGTCATAGAGTTTTGTAACCTTTCTGGTGGTTAGGACATCATGCACTTGGACAAAAGTATTTGTTCGTGAGAGAGGTCTCCAATTTTTGCCAATCAGTTATAAAGGCAAATAATCTACTGGCAGGAAATGCTGCAATGAAAAATGTTAATCTTCTTTCTTTTGTGTTTGTTTCATCTCCACCTTGAACAGGTTGAGTATCCTTTATCCAAAATGCTTGGAATAAGAAACATTCCATATTTCTGATTTTTCACATTTTGAAATACCTGTATTTGTGTATACATATAATACAGTACTGTACAGGAGGTTCCAGGGAGCCCATCAACAAATGAGCAGGAGTGCTGCAGCCACCACTTGAAGGTAGGAGAAGGCAGCTGGCAGTCTCCCGGGAGATATCTTGTACAGAACTTTTCTCCCGTCCCAAGTAAAGATATCAGGTCCCTTATATCCTCAGTCTCTCAGATGCTCAATCTCTCTTCAGCCTTACATCTTATGGACAACAAAATTAGCAAACAAATGAGGCAGAGAGGAAGGAAGCTGGAGAAGGATGTGAGGATCTGTGAAATGGTGGGATGTGTGCATTTGTGCCAAGCAATATACTTGGATTTCCACCATTTCACAGATCTCCATGCCTCTCTCCAGCCTCACATCTACAGTCTTATGTCTTGTTCATTTGCTGCTTGTGTTCTCTGTGAAATGCAAGGCTGGAGAGAGATTGAGCATCTGAGAGATGAACAAGCAGGATTGTCATGGCTGCTGCCTTGAAGGCAGATGCAGGCAGATGGCAGGCTCCCCAGAGATTTTGTGCACAGTACTGCATTTTTTAAATGCAGATGTCAGATCGCTTATATCCCCTGTCTCTTCACCGCTTCATCTCTCATACACAACACAAGCAGTGAACAAACAAGATGTGATGCTGTAGAGTCACATGAAGATTGTGAAATGGTGGAGGAATGGATTCACACCAAGCAATATGCTTGGCTTCCCACCATTTCATGGATCCTCAGTTCTCTATCCAGCCTTGCATCTCGTTGGTTTGCTACTTGTATTGTGTATGAGATGTGAGGCTGGAGAGACACTGAAGATCTGAGAGAAGAATGGGCAGGAAGACCTGGTGGCTGCCAGCAAAAATTCTCAGATTTTGGAAGTTTTTGGATTTTGGATTTCCGGATTAGGAATGTTGAACCTGTGTCGAGTGTGCATGATCTTTCAGGTCTTCTGTTCACTTTGAAGCTGGTCTGAAAGGTCATCTATATGTTTACCTGATTCATCTAATAAATGCGTTTTCTGTTTTCTAAAACTTTCTAGATGTTTTTATCATTTTATACAGTAGTTGATGGGGCACTATTATTTATCTTGAAAAACTTTTGTTTATACACTGATTTAATTTGTGAGATGGAAATATACAGTATACAAAGGAATGGAGCACAGAGTGTCCTACATTAATTGCATCCTTAGTTCTGAATTAAAGGAGACACTACTCTATTGAATACAGTTCTGCTTTCTGCCCATCAAATGCAGCAACCCATTTTTGGTTGTGGTATTGTGCAATGCCTTCAGGGAGTATTCATACTCTGGATGAATCTGCTTGGGAGACACTGAGACCTTGGCTCAGGTGAATTGCTTCTGAAGCTTTGAACCCACTGGATGGGAAGTAGACAGTTATAAGTGGATACATTTTCCCCACAAGCTCTCCATGAAAAGAAACACCAAGCAGTCAGTAAGGAGGAAAGAGGTATAGTTCATGACTAACTGGTGAATCTTACATCCAGAAGGTTGACTCTGTCGGTACTCTTTCCAGTCACAGAGGGGAGCAGAAGTATATTATATAATTTGCACTGTTTCCCATTGTTCTATGCTAGTTCACACTTTGAGTGGCAAGAATGCAGAAACATTTCTGTTTTCTGGCTATGGATGCTTAGGTGAATCACATTTCATCAGCACTTACAAGCATGCCTTTGGAAGTGGGAAAATTTTTATATTCTGCAGTACACTGAGATACTCATTGGAGACTGAAAATACTCAACAAAACACAATATGCAAGATTTTGAGTTAAAAAAATCTTAGTTTATGATGATTAGAAATCTAGTCCATTTTATTTTTTATTTCTTAATCTTAATTACTTAATTTGTTGAATTTATTTTTTAAAACTATATATTAATTAACTAGCAAGTGATTACAGAGCAGTTTACAACTAAAAGAAAACAAAATGATCAACAAATTGTATATGTCTATTCTGGCCCTAGTTTTTTTTTTTTTAAAGTCACTGTGACTGTAAATAATATCTTAAGGTAGCTGACTCTGTGTCCTGTATGAGTGTAATTACACTCAGTTCTGTATCATGTATAAGCACTAAATGGACACAGTTCAGCTTTTGAGTATTAGAAACTGGAGCCTGAGACAGAGCTTGATGATATAGCAGAACTCTGAGGTATAGGGAGGCATTTCTGCTATGAAAATTGGTGCAATTAGAAGTCAACATTTGTAGATCTGAACCACCAAATGTGTTTATGCAAACTTGATCCTTGCATGAGATAATACTGAAACAAGGTACGAGCGGGATATGTTAGTCAAGAACCACAGCAGTTGTCCTCCTGGAAGTTTAGGACAAAAGATAACATTTACAGCAGATCTGTTCACAGAGCTATGGTGAATTCATCTATGGCATGAAATACATTAGGAGCCTTTTCCATGTGAAGGTGGACTGCAGTCAGAAGGTTGTAACAGAAGTGCTCGGTGCCTTTTTTGGAAACATCAGTTCTCTAGTGTTGCCAAGGGAAGATTCATCAGAGACAGTAGTCTTGACACCAGTTATGATGTGTACTGTCTGCGCTTGGGAATCACAAATGGCATATGGTATGTTGCTATTTCTGAAAGTTTAATCAGGCAAATTGAGTGTCTTTCTTTCAGTGGAAAGTCAGCATGGTGAGTCAGCAATAGTACACATTTACTCAGTCATGGTGGTAACTGAATCTAAGATTGAAGCTATATTGTTGACTCTGTTCCTGATCTTAGCTAACCCCCACGAAGGTTTGAGGAGAATATCTTAGATATGATGGATGTTATTTATTTATGACATTTGTGAAGGCCTCCTGGTAGTTGCAAGTGTAGATATCAACAAAATATGGAAAAAATCAAATAACATCCAAGTTGATTTTAACAAGTACTGATATAACCAGTATAAAATCTGAAAGGAAAACAAAACAGCATAAACCATCATATGAATGAGGCCTAGTATGCTCTGTGCACATACAGTTTTTTCCCCTTGTAAATGACTGACCTCACAATGTCTTGAGGACATAATGCCTTGCTGAATCCAATAATTTTGTTCCTGTGACCAGTTTGATGCTTTAAGAAGCTTGCAGGTAGAGAAAAATATAACTGTCATATTCTAGCATCCAGCAATGTGAGCTATACAGACCTTAAGCATGCAATTTGCAGAGAGACGACAGTATTAGTTTTAGTATGAAAAGGAGACTTGTGACACCTTAAAGACTAATCAGTTTTTTCCAACATAAACTTTCATGGACTGTAGCCCATTTCCTCGGCTTCAACTGCGTCCGCAAAACTTTAGACTGAAATACACCAAATAGACTTTAAGGTCCCATGAGACTTCTTGTAAGCATGGGGGTAACATTTGACTTGCCATGGTTACTATCTACTGGCAAACCTAGCCTTCATGAATTTAACTAATCCTAATCTGGTTAATCCTTCATTTTCTTCAGTTTTACTCAGTGCATTCTGTTTTGGTCTTACTTCCAAGGTGCTGTCACTGGGGTTAGCTGTTTATACATCATAAAATCTCCAAGACTATGCATTTTCATGCCAAAATGTATACTACGCTTTAAAGTTGGGCTGGGAATCATGCTACCCTCCAGATATTGTTGAATTGCAGACCTATCTGGTATAATTGCAGACCTAACTGGTATAACTAATGAGGAGGAATGCTTGGAATGATACTTCAACAACACATGGAGGGCCACATGATCACTACCTTTTAAACAAGGGCAGTCTTGAGTCAGTGTTAAGTGTTTGGGTGAAAATGTATCACCCACATATCCATACCTGTATCATCTTGAAATGAGGGAGACATTTGGCAGAATTCTTTCAGCATCATGGTAGCATAGTTTGGATGTAATGCTCAATTGTAATTTAACAGTATATGTTTGAGCCCTAGGTTTGGGTGCTCTCCTCTTCTCCAGTATAGCTGTGAGGAAGAGGATCAGCAGCTTTTGCTTCATTGTTCAACTAACTGCAGTTCATCATTTTCTGATGAATTATGATTATTTTTAACTATTTTAAATATGATTATTCTTAACTATTATTTGGAACCAGGATGAGATTCATGCAACTCTGAATGCTGCAGTTCTCAGCATTTTTTGCCATTGGCTATGCTGGTTAGGAACTTGCAGTCCAGCAACCTCTAGAAAGCTATCTGATTCCCACCCCTGGTATAGGGAAATATGCCAAGTTGGTAAAACATGGTTTGAAAATGTCTTGTTATCAATAAAGTATAGTTAAGACTAATCACAGTATGTATATTCTTAAACACAGCAATAAATTCTGCTCAGTGAAAAATGGAAGTGAAAGCCTCACAACCACGTTGTAAGAGAGGAGGAATGGGAATGCTAATGAGCTTATGTCTTGTTCTCATAATACAAAACCATAGTCTGGTATTATGTTCATGTGGCATTGTAAAACTCAGTGAGGGTCAGAACCAAATGAAATCCTTTTTCAATCCTGAGAGGGCAAAAGTTGAATCCTTGGGCAGCAAAGAAGGACTGGAGAAATTAATAGTAGAACATAGCCAAGTCATGCAGAAATCTGGAACAGCAACTTGGATCATAGATCTAAGAAACAGAGGTATAATCAAAAGCAAGCATTAACCAGGAGCAGCAAACAACCACCCACATGTCCAAAAGCAGATCTACAGAAAAAAGGAAGGCAGTAGTAAGGGCCCAAGGAAACAGCCAGAAAGAGGAATCAAGAACAAGACAGTTCCCGCATCAAAGACAGGTTGCTTGGACTGAGAAGATAACCTTGAGGTCAAAATCCGTAGTGTCTCAAATGCCAGAATTAGCTCTTCAGTTAACTGATAAGGGACTTATGTAGTATGATTTTATAGGCTAGTTGGAATTTTTGACATGGAGTGGTGGCAGCACTCCATGTTAAAACAGAGCCTTATTGTTGTAGGCTCCAGTTAAATAATGTTTCCAGATGAAGCTTTTAGTATGCCTCATTCATAGAATTTACATGGGTCCAGAGCTCATCTTTCATTTCTTATTTTCTTGTATTCCCCTCCCTTTTTTTCTGTCCTTTTCCTTGACATATATATACAAAAACAATTAAGAAGAGAAAGACAGACAATGTACAGTGCCTTTTAATTGCAGAGCTGTCCATCTGGATTCATGAGAATTCATTAGATGCCTTGCACACCTCTACATTTGCATGCCATACTTCTTCCAGAGAAGTTAGAATAATATCCAAGAGGTTTTTTCATTTTATCACTGCAGGATCCTGTTAGTGTGAAAAAGAGGGATAACCATGGTCTCTCAGTGAGTTTTATTACCGAGCACTAGTGCTGTGTCCTTGATTGTTCTGTTGGCCTTTCTAGCTGCTACATCTGATATTAAGTGTTTCTTGCAACATGAACTGCTTAATATTTATTGTCCCATTTGAAGAGTATACAATGCAAGATGATGATTTCGTCATCGAAGCCTGATGGAGCCTTCATTTTAAAGAATGTTCCTGGCCTTCATTTTTTCACAACCTGGAAATGGAAGCAGGATGGTGTTGGAGTACAAGATGATGCACTGCTATATTTTGGTTCTTCTTAGACTTCTTGTTTCTAAAGTACTGCTGAGATTACCCCCTGAGAGTTTCCTCAGAGCTGATATATCATTCTCTATTCTGTTAATAGCTTTGATAAAGAAAAAAAAATAAGTGGGTAATTGCAAAGTGTCACAGTTATCTATCTGCAGCATGGTTCATTATAAATGCAGTAATTTCTAGGTCACAGAATTTCCTTTATGTTCCACACAATGGGAATACGGATTAATACTTTTCTTAGAAAACGAGGTAGTCTTTTCAGAGTCTACTAATATGATACAGCTGAAAAACATAATGTGTATATTTGGACAATTATACCAAGACAGTTCTAATTACTTCCTCCAAAAGATGATATTTCTCTGACTTTAACTGAATGCTAAAATTGCTCTAGGTCTGGTGTGGATGTGTGAGTGTGTAGATGTGGATGGATAAAAGATACAAGCAGATGTTGAATTGAAAATACTTGCTGAACGTATCTCAAGAAGTAAAGGGTAAGGGATTTTTATTTTTAGTAATGCTATTTTTTTGCACATTTTAAGAACAGTGAAACCCAAGGAAATTTAATTGATGCTGTAATAAGGACAAAAGTAAACAATAAGTGCTCCATTAAATACCATTATCATTAAATGCCATGTCAGAATCATCCATGGAAGAATATTTCTGATTTCTATGTATAGTTGTAAAACTGGACAATGAAGAAAGCTGACAAAATGACGAGCTCCTTTGAAGCTCTCCTTTGTGCTAGATCAGAATTCTGTGGACAGTTTGGACTGTCCCCCCACCCCCGCAAGGATCTGAGAACAAATTGAGTCTGAATTCTCACTAGAAGCCGCAACTGAGGCAGTTGTACTTTGTACATATTATGAGACCACATGATGCAGAAAATATAATAATGCCTGGTAAGTAGAAGGCAACAGAAAAAGAGTTCTGCCACATTATAGTTGGATAGATTCAGGGAAGCCACAGCTCCAAGTCTGCAAAATCTGAGTAGGCCTGTTAATAATAGGATGTTTAAGAAGCCTCACATTCACTATAAGCAATGCTGACTTGACAGCAAGTTACGACAACAAAGTGCCTCACATGTTCATCTTAAATAAAATGAAGTACAGTGGCCATGTTTCCACTTCTCCAAGTCCCAATATCCAAAGGGAATATATTATGCACATTTTATACTATGCAAATTATTCACGTGAGTTGTTGCATTGTTTTTATACCACTATGTATTATCCTTGAACCACAGGTACAGTAAGCATTGATCTGAAGATCAGCACACTTTAATGGCAAATAGTGCTAGAGTGGGAACAGAGAGACCCAAATTCAAAATCCTGTTTGATCACACAGCTTTCAGCAAGGGTGGGCTGCTTACCCAAAATCCAGGTGCTGCATTAGCCCCACACAGTACTGTGGAGGATGAGAGTATGTCATCCCCACAGTGTTTCCCACAACACCACTATTGTTTATTAGGTTTTAAAAGTCAAAACAGTCCCTGAATCCTCTAGAGGTTATGGGAGCCAATTCTGCTGTTTTTTTTAACCTACATACGTACATACATATCTATGAAAATGCCATAGGAGGCCCTGAAGGACAATGTCATGCTGTCATTACGTTTACAGAAAACATACAAAATAAAATGAAGGCGAATAGCAGGAATCAAATGGAATAGATGAGGCATGATTACCTTTAGAGATATAGATGAAATAATTTTAACTAGAAAATATTCTCTTTAAGTTGTCTTTGCCTTATTTCCTTTTTCTTCATATTCAGCTTGTTAATCAGCTCATCTCTGCTGGGATGTTTGTACGGCCACCCAACTGCTAGTTCTTAATGACTGCAGTTACAGTACTGATCAATGCTTGTACTTTTTGTGTATTAATTCCATCTCACTCCACTGGTTATAATTTCTCAACTAAACATACATAAAACAATCTGTCAGTTGGGGAGCACTTCATGCACTTGATGAAGCGACTTGCAGTCCCTGAACAGAGTTGTCCTATCATTAACCAGTGAGGCAAGGAGTAAAATGTACCACTCAATGTGACACGCTCTGAAAGGAGTAGTGGCGTTGGCTGCCACTGTTGTTTCAGCTAATCGCTTTCTCAGTTTATCCTGTGTCATGCTCTGTGGTGTTTGTTTGTAACTCTCGTGTCTCCTCCTCTTTCATATCCCAATTGTTCCTTCATGCAGCTGAACCTCTTCCTCCTTGCCCTCCTGCCTGATGCTCTTCCATAGTTTAATGATATCTCAAAATCCAGGGTAGTGCTTTATTGTAGGCCTTCCTGGTTATCTTCAAAGAATAACATTTGCTCCCAAGTAATTAACACAGGGAATTTTAGAAATGTCAGAGTTAGGTGTGTTTTTCTTTTCTTTTATGAATCCTGTTGTGCTATGAATTTATGTGCTTGCTAGTAAGTCAGTAACATTTATGTGGACTGTAAAGAAAAATATGGGCCCGTCATTAACGGTGGACATAGACTCTAAGATACCTATTTGTAAGGATACTGTATGTTAGGGATGCAGTCAGTTGCTGTACATCTCCAAAGAACAGACATAGAAAGCTGTCGTAGAGAGGGTCAGAGTACTGATCCATCTAGTTCAGTATCGTTGGTAGTGACTGACAGTGGCACTGCAGAGTTTCAGGCAGTCCTGAAAATGCCAAGATTTGGCCCAGGAACCTTTTGCACACAGAATGCTCTGCCACTGAGTTGTTGCCCTTTCCTAAATATTTGAAAGCCAGAACCAACCCACTTGACCAGTATATGTTATCTTTCCTGTCTCTTTGTAGTTGGAATTGTCCCCCCCATCTTCCTGGTGGGCATTGCAAACCTGTAGCTGGGATGACATTGAAATTGTTACGGTTTTAGCAGAAGTGATGCTTAGCTGATATCTTAGCAAAGGCTCTTGGAAAAGAGTTTGCCTTGCTCTTCTAGTATCATGGTGAGGAATGAAAGGGAGCAAAAACACTGAGTTGCTGAAATCAGCCAGGTAAATTCTGAACATACCCCAGGGAGTGGCTAAAAGGTGAAGTTTTAAAGACACCTTTGCTGTTGTTTTTCAGTCATGCAATATATGCAAGAACAAAAGAAAGAGGAGTGATTTTTAAAGAGATAGTGCTTTTCTAAAAAAAAAAGAAACCAAAACAATAACAACAAAAAGTACCACATTTCTTTATTACTCTGTGGTTGAATGTTGCCATGTTTAATTGATATTTTTGTGAGCTCAGTTTTCTTACTACTGCTGTATTAAGCTGGGCTTTGGTGCAGTATTTTGTATACACCTCTTCAGCCTGTTGTCAGTAGCTATTAATATTGATAACAGCAGAGATAATGCTGAATTTTCTGTTCCTTTGATTTTGGGCTAGGTACTTAGACGTTGGTTATGGGGAATTGTGTTCTAGACTGAGAATTTCCCAGGTTGCCTGGGGGATTCTGGAAGTAGACCTACACTGTGAAAGGTTATGCTACATACTTTTTTCTCTCGGTTATATAGCTACGGTATGTCTTTGAATGCTTTTCCAAGCTCTGGTTGGGACCTACTGATTTGGTGGTTCAGTAATTGTACAATGGGGAGCTACTTATTCCTCCAGAAAAAGTAAATGAATTATTGGAGGACAGAGTGAAGCCTAGCTGAGAAATGGGTGGGTTCTTCTTCCTGCTGAATAGTGACATTGAGTGCAACCCTCTGCTCAAATGGTTTTGCCTCCAAATACTAGTGTACTTTCTCCAATTGAAGTGAATTGTCTCCATTGACAATGATAGACTGTAAAAGGATTTAGCTGAGAGACCAAGTGCTGGGAAGGGAACTCTCTGCTTCCATACCTTGTCCTGTTTCTTTGCTATTTATGCTGCTGGCACCTCTAATGCATCTGCCTTTGCTATCGTTTCATTGCTGCTGCAGAGGGAAAGGAACAAAGGATGGAGACTGAAACCCAGTCTGAAGCTCTCATGGAAGAACTGAGTCTGATTAAAGGGAAACAGAAGACTCACAGGCTGGGATGTCCTTTAACAGTTATCAGAGAATATAGCCCTCTGCTGGTGAATTAATGAGTCAGGCTTGTTCTTAAAAGTGGATGGCCAGTTGGAATGCTGCAGGGTTTCTTGTTTCAGATCAGCCAAGCTTGGTAAAAATATTTCTCTTGACTTCTTAGCTTTGCTTTCCCCATTTCTTTCTGTAGCCTGGCTGTTGTATACATCTTTCCCAACAGAGTTCATTCACTTTGCTTTTATTATCTGAACAGACATTCCAGCTGCAGTTGACTCTCCATATTTGTGGGTTTCACTTTCATGGATTTGATTATTTATGAGTTTCTTCAACCCCTGACACCGCCTCCCCCCTGCATCTTATCTGAGAAAACTTTCACTTTTGGTGGCTCCGATCAGACCACGCAGCCCTTTAAAACTGCCTCTGGTCCTCCTCCACCAGCTACTGCCTGGCCAGCTAAGGATGCCTCGCACCCAGATTTATCAGCTCCACGAACTCTCTCCCAGTGCCCCCCCCAACCCAAGGAAGGAGATGGGTGAGAGAGAGGAAATATAGGGCCACCATGCTGACCAACCCTTTTCTCTCCTCTCCCTGAACTGGTTTGGACCCTGGGTGTCTGTTATTTTCACCATGCCTCAGCCCCCTTCCCACAGACACGCATACACACACAGAGGGAGCCCTGGTGGCGCAGTGGTTAAATGCCAGTACTGCACCCACAAGGTTGTAGTTCGATCCTGTAGGGCTCCAGGTTGACTCAGCCTTCCATCTTCCACAGATTGGTAAAATGAGTAGCCAGCTTGTTGGGGGCAATTAGCTTAAGATGCTGTAAACCACTTAGAGAGGACTTAGCTTACAATCAGTATAGAAACACACATGCTATTGCTATTGCTATATTTGTGGTTTTCCCACTCTTGTGGGAGTCCTGCACCCCTGACCTAGTGAATGTAAAGGGCCCACTGTATTTTTAAATGAGCACAAGAGCTATAGAACAGCCACTACAAACTTCCATTCTGTGATGCAAAGATATGGCTGGAAGGCTTGAGATACATGGGAGGAGCCTACATTGCACTTCCTCCCTCATGTCAGTATTGACCATTGCACCAGTTAGCATAGAGGGGAGCTGTAGTGTGTCCCAGGGCTTCTGATAGTACCTTCACTGCCAAGCAAGGATTCACTCACATATTTGGGAGTGCCTTAGAAGAACTATTATTCACATAATGTGAAATGTGAAACATTTTGTTTCATCTAAATTGGAAAGACCTTCAGGTTCACACAATGAGATTTTAAGCTAATGGTGGTGGTGGTGGTGGTGGTGGTGGTGGTGATGATGATGATGATGATGATGATAATGTTTATTTCTTGCCTGCTTCTCCCCATGGATCAAGGAACAATAATAAATTAACACATTAACATATAATGTCAGTTAAAAATGGAACAGTCCACAATCTAGGGGTGGCTGAAATAAAAGTCCTGTGGGTGACCGTTACCATTCTGGTCCTGACCAATTGAAGTAAATGTCTCACAGTGGACCTGAGTGGATTATACAGGAGGAGGCAATCCCATAGGTAACTTGGACCCAAACCATATAGCGCTTTAAAGGTAATAATAAACAATTTGTACTTTGCCCAGAAACTAATTGGCAGCCAGTGGAGCAACTTTAATATTGGTGTGATATGCTAATATCCTAAATGTACCAATAATCAATCTGGCTTTTATGTTTTGAACCAACTGAAGTTTTCGAATTTGGTAGCCAAGTGCACTGCACATTGCAGAAATCCAGCAAGATTACCAGCATGTGCACTACCATCTTTAGGTCCTCCAGCTCTAGGAAGGAGCGCAACTGGTGTAACAGCCAACGTGAATAGTGATAAAAACTGTTTTGCTGAGATTTGAAAAGATAGGATGCCAGTTAGGAACACCTGTTCTCCTACTATTTAGGTTTATTGACATGGCTTGCCTGTTGCTTGTGGCAAATTGCTATTCAAGCTCCCACAACCCTTGCATTCCTGCTTCTCGTCTTGTGAACTTCAGCATTCTTGACTTCTTGGATTGAGTTTGACTTCAGGTTTTGGCTCAGTGTTTCTACTAGATTGATAGTTCTGGACACTCCCTGCTGCCCTCTCTTCCTCGGCACGTACTGTCACTTTCCTTCCCTAGCTGGCATATAAGCACGGGGTGGGAGTAAAACTCTGACACAGACTTTCAGAGGGAGTGTAACCCTTTCTAGGACCCAAACCCAGGTTCAAACCCTTGATAGTAAGAACCTCTGTCTTGACTGGATTGAGTTTCAGTTTGTTTTTCTTCATCGAACTTGTTACCTTCTCCAGGTATTCATTCAGAGGAGACACACTACCCTTAGCTGAAGCCGTTTTTGAAAGCATAGAGAAATACCTTTGGGTGTCATCAGCATACTGAAAGCACCCTGCTCCATGCCTTCAGATGATCTCTCCCAGCAATTTCATGTAGATGCTGAATAGCACTGGGGATAGAATGGCACCTTGTTGTATGCCATACAGCAGCTCCATTTTGGAGGAGCAGCTTTCCCCAAGCACCATGGAACCACTGAAGCACAGTGTCTCAAATTCTCAGCCCTCTCAGGTGTTCCAGAAGGATATCATGGTTGATGGTATTGAATAGGGATGGGCCAACCAAATCCTCTAATCCTTGGCAGGGATTTGAGATTCGGCAATCCAAATCCCTGTGTCAAAATAGGCATACCGAATCTTTCAAATCTTCCACCCAAACATTAAAAGCATCACAGCGAACTGCTGAGGGCTGTAAAATAGGATTAAGTAGGAGAGTGAATGAGTTAAACCTCTCACCATCCTGAATGGTTCAACTGGATATGAATTCGCAGATGCAATTCACGGGTGTAGAAAAGACTGTCTTGCCACCTTAGGGGAACAAAGATGTTCTCTATACTGTGTCTTGTTGGACATCAGTAAAATATTCTGCCATCTGCACTATAGTCATTGTCCTTCCTGTTTCAGCTCCCTAAGGTCCTCTGTACACCAAGGGGCCTGATCAGTAATGAGTCAGGGAGGATATCTGGGAACAGTTGTGTCAATAGCCCTAATCAGGTCTTGATTCCATATATTGATCGGGGCTCAAAAGGAGCATTGTTGGTTCCAGCCATAAAACTCTCAAAGGCTTTCCAGAATCTTAAAGGATCCATTAGCCTTCAAGAGTGGACCATCTTAATAGGTCCACCACCATGCAGGGACAGATAGTAGCTCTGATGTGAACTCTGACCAGAAAATAATCTGTTCATGACAATTCAGAGGTATTAATCACCTCCGCCCACAGATCTGTATGTTCTGAGCTGAAAACAGCATCAAGGGTGTGACCTGGTGAATGTATGGTCCCTGAAACCAGTTGGGTTTGTCATGGATGCCATGAATTCCTAAGCTGTAGCTGACAGATTGGTCTCAAATGGAATATAGAAGTCACCCAAGACCAAAAGTCTGGGCAACTTCAACACAGTTCCAAAACCAGATGCATGAGGTTGGCCAGGGTTAAACAGCGGGTGGATGGCACACTAAGAGAATCATTAGTCTTTTCTTGGTCTTCAAGCTCATACATACACATTCAATGTGGTTGCTCTCCTTAATAGGTCATTTGGTCAAGTTAAGATGGTCTTTGTGGTCTTAAGATGCTCTACTCTGTCCCTCCTCTGCCTCCTTTCCCTCACCTGTTCACTAATAACAATACCCTGTTGGAAGAGCCTCATCCCATGTTGGGCCATTGTCATCTCCCAGCCAAATTTCTATGAAACATGTTAGGTCAGCCTCCTCATCAGTAAGGAGATCATGGATTATAAGCACTTTGTTTTTAACTGACCTGGCATCACACAGGAGCAAGGTGAGATTTTGTGGGTGGTGTGGTCTGCTCTCCAGGTTCTTGAGGATGGCAGGATGACTGGAAGGTAAGACAGCTCTTAAGTATATCTCCCTCCTTCCTCTATAATGACGCATCATCCTGCCATTGCCATATCTCCCTCTACACAGGACACTTCATATTTCCTTTACACATTACACTCATGTCAACAATGAGCAATAACACTAAATACAAGTTACAAGATTAACAATACATTGACACAACTCTAAAAATCAGTAAATGATTTTTCCCATTTTGTACAGTAGTTGGCTAGGCCAGCGTAATCTTATAGCCAACTGGATGGTACCAGGTTGTGCTCCCACCACTGCCCAGTCTTACAGCTGCCACTCTCACTGCCATCTGGCCTGTCAGTGTTATAATAAATAATAGAGTCATCCCTCCACATTCACTAGGGTTAGGGGCACAGGATCTCCGTGAAAGTGGAAAAACCGTGGATAACTGTAGGCCCTCCCAAACCATATTTAAGACACAAAAGAGTGTGATCATCATATTCAACCCACCATGGATTCCTTAGAGGCATCAGGGTTCTGTCACAAGTCAGAAGTGGGTGGCTGGTGGGGCTTACTGGCACATCTACTGCTGCCCCACACCATTTTTTAAAGAGACTTTACAAGCCTTGTTCAGAGTTTCTCAGTCTTACGAGGCTTGCAGTCTCTATTAAAAATGGGATAGGGAGGCAGCAGAGGTGACAGCAAATAATCCGTGAATAATCAAATCTGCAAAAGTGAAACCCGCAGATGTGGAGGGCTGACTGTATCTACATATAGATAGAATTCTCTGATAAATGTGCTTAATGGGGTTCCGACATGCAACAGTACTGACACAGTACAGCACATCAGCAGACACAAACTGTTTGCTTGGTTCAGACCAGTCACTTCTGCCTCCAATTGTGATCTCAGCACCTCATACTCTCTGTAATTTCATGCCCTTTGCTTCCAGCCTCCCCTCAGTCAGTATATAATGTGCAGCTAAAGGTGCGGGGGAGGGCAATACGTTCCTTCACCTCTCAACCAAAGGGACTGGCCCTTGTTGTACCCCCAGAGCAGCTCAAGGGAGGACAAGGGAGATAGTCTGCTTTGTGGCTGTTCCCAGATAGTTGAATTTCCTCCCACAGGTGCCTAGGCTGGCCTGCTCTCTGCTCTCCTTTTGCTAGCAGGCAAAAACCTTTTTATTCAAACAGGCATCTAAGCATTATTTATGTGCAGGGGGTCCTTCTTAAAGGTTTTGTGTGCCATATTTTTCACTGTTATACTTTTAAAAATGTAATAGTAATTTAATATCACATCTTGTTTAATTGTGTTTTAAATTTTTTCCTTATGAAGTTTTTAGCTTTATCTTGTTCTTCTTCCTTTCTAAGCCACCTAAGGTCCCATGCTAGGAGAAAGATGGGATATAAATAAAATTGCTATTGTTGATAATAAAGTTATAGTGCCAGTACTTTGTAATATCTACCTGTTGTTGTTGCTATTGTTGCTGTTATATTTATTTCTAGCCTGCCTTTTTACCTGTTCAGGACTCAAAGCAGCTCACATCAAATCAAAAAAATACATCATTAAAATTCCACAGGGTACAATAGTTAAGACGAGATTTAAAAAAAAACCAGATTAAACATGTGTCATTAAACACACACAGACATACTAGCACAACAATTACCAAGATCCAGTACATTATTTTGGTGGGATAGTTGGGATCAAATGCTTGTCTAGACAAAAAATTCTTTACTTGTCTGCAAAAGGAAAGTAGGGAAGTTGCCATCTAATGTCCCTGGGAAGAGAGTTCTTGAGCCTGGCAAAACTCTCTCCTGTGTTCACACCAGATGTATGTCTGAGGGTGGTAGAACAGAGAAAAGGGCCTCCCTAGCAGATTTCAAAACATAGGTTAAGAAATATAGTCCTTCAAATAACCTGGACTTGAGGTGTGTTGGGCTTTATATTTGTGTGTTCCCTGTAGCTAGCCCCACTTAGCAATCTGACTGCAGCTCGTTGGACCAGTTGAAGTTTCTGAACACTCTTCAAAGGCAGTCCCATGTAGAATGCATTGCAGTAATCCAGCTGGGATGTAACTAAAGTGTGTGTCACCATGGCCATACCTGACATCCTAAGGAACAGGCACCGCTGGCACACAAGCAAATGCAAATACACTCCGCTCTTTCTGTCTTCCTCCCCATTGAGTGAGGGGCGTGGAGCACTCCCTGAAACGCCTCCTGTGTGGTAGAGCCACTAATCAGCCGCAACTATAAGGGTGATGTGAGCATGTCAGAAATTGAATATTTCATGCCTTGACGCCACTTCTGTCCCAAGGAAAGGTTCATTTGCGTTGGATCAAGCATAGCAACCTCTACTTGGTGGCCCTCACTATGAAGAATGCCAATGCCTCACTCGTATATTCTTTTCTGTACAAAGTGGTTGAGGTCTTTTCGGAATATTTTAAAGAACTAGAGGAAGAGAGCATTCGTGACAATTTTGTCATTGTATATGAACTACTGGATGAGCTGATGGATTTTGGGTTTCCCCAGACGACAGACAGTAAAATTTTGCAGGAGTACATCACCCAGCAAGGCAACAAACTAGACACAGGTAGATCTCGTGTTCCAGCCACTGTCACCAATGCTGTGTCCTGGAGATCAGAGGGCATAAAATACAAAAAGAATGAAGTCTTCATTGATGTAATTGAATCTGTCAACTTGTTGGTTAATGCCAATGGAAGTGTCCTAGTGAGTGAGACTGTGGGCTCCATCAAACTGAAAGTGATCCTCTCAGGCATGTCAGAGTTGCGCTTGGGCCTCAATGACAGGGTGTTCTTTGAACTCACAGGACGTGGAAAAAATAAATCGGTGGAGCTGGAAGATGTGAAGTTCCATCAGTGTGTGAAACTGTCACGTTTTGACGATGACCGCACTATTTCCTTCATTCCCCCTGATGGAGATTTTGAACTAATGTCTTATCGACTGAACACCCAGGTGAAGCCTCTTATTTGGATAGAGTCTGTCATTGAAAAGTTCTCTCATAGCCGGGTCAAGATCATGGTTAAGGCCAAGGGCCAGTTCAGGAAGCAATCAGTGGCCAATGGTGTGGAGATCTGTGTTCCTGTCCCAAGTGATGCTGACTCACCCAAGTTCAAAACCAGCATTGGTAATGCAAAGTACCTGCCTGAAAAGAATGTTGTCATCTGGAGCATCAGATCCTTCCAGGGTGGCAAGGAGTACTTGATGCAAGCCCACTTTGGCCTGCCCAGTGTTGAGAATGAGGAGCTGGAGGGCCGGCCCCCCATCTCAGTCCGGTTTGAGATCCCCTACTTCACAGTTTTTGGGATTCAGGTCCGGTACATGAAGATAATTGAGAAAAGTGGGTACCGGGCTCTGCGATGGGTCCGCTATATCACCCAGAGTGGGGACTACCAGCTCCGAACACAATAGTCTTCTGACTGCAGAGGACCAGGATCCTGCCTTATCAAGATGGAAGGAATCTGGATGTTTAGGGAACCCTTTTAAAAAAATCTTGACTTTCTCTGAAACACTCTGTGTGTGTGTGTGTACATGCATCCTTCTTCTTCTAGAATGCCACCCTGTTCCTTCTCTGCCCAACAGCAACTTGATCTGGACTACTCTTCCCGATGCCTGAAGGAAGAATCATATCCTTGTACCTGTTGCCCAAAGTGGCATTTGTACTGCTCCCCATCCTGACTAGTGGTGGACCTGCCCCTGGCAAAATGCCAGTAAGCTTGCACCTTGCAAGAGCAGATTTCCAGCCTGCCCCATATCTTCTCTCTGCTTGACGGTTTCCATAGAGCAAGAGATCCATGGCTCTGTGTGGCACTGAGAAAGTGGGGAGCATACAGGGCACCACCTATTATTATATGGAAACTGGAATTAGGGACCTGGGTTCAAATCTCAGCTTGGACACAATATTTCTGAGTAGTTGTGATCGAACACCCCTTTTTTCCTCAGTTCCCTATTTTTAAGGTGAGAATAGTAGCTGACTACCTCTTGTTATAAAGATGAGTGACAAAAGTTACTACTTCCACATTCCTTTAGCCCACAATGGAGTATGGAAATACACTCCTAGCTACTGCTGAAACCTGAACTTCTAGGCTCAGAGATGAATACATGGTGTACCCAAGCTGTGGATCTGGATCTTCAGGGGAGTGCAACTCCATCCTAGACAGGCTGAATCCCTGTTCCCTGATCTACCTTTCGACTGACCAGGAGCACCCCCATCTTGTCTGAATTAAGTTTCAATTTGTTCTCCCTCGTCCAGTCCATCACTGATGACAGGCACCAGTTTAGGACCAAAACAGCTTCCTTGGCTTGTGGTGGAAAGGAGTAATAGGATTTGGTGTCATCTGCCTACTGATGGCACCAAACCCCAAAGCTGTGGATAACCTCTCCCAGCCATTTCATGTATATGCTAAATAATATACAAGATAGAACTGAACCATTGGGGACCTGACAGATAAAAAAACAAAACAAAACCCAAGGGGTTGAATAGCGTCCCTCTGCACCATCTTCTGAGTTCATCTCTCCTGGAAGGAATGAAGCTAGTGTAAAACAGTGCCCTGCATTCTCATTCCAGCAAGGCGACCCAAAAGGATACTGTGGTTGATGATATCTAAAGCCACTGAGATGTCCAGCAGAACCAATAGGGACACACTCCCCCTGTCTGGCCTCTGGCGTGGATCATCTACCAAGGCAATCAAAGCCCTCACTGTTCCATAACCAGACCTGAAACTAGATTGAAATGGATCTAGATAATGCATCTCATTCAGAAACCATGCTCCAGAACCTTGCCCAAAAATGGATTATTAGAGACTGACTGATAATTATCCAGAACACATGGGGGGGGTCCAGTGAGCGCTTTTAAAATAATGGTTTTATAACAGCCTCCTTCAGACAAACAAACTCTGCCTTGTTTTAGTGAGCTATTTACCTCTCCCCTAGGCACTCAGCGAGTTCCTCTAGCTTTTCTAAGAAGCCAGGAAGGGCAAGGATCTAGAACACATATAGTGGTTCTCACATCTCCAAAAATCCTATGTGTATATTTGTGTGTGTGTGCGTGCACACATGTATATATGTTTCTCCAAGGTCTTCACTGCTTGTTCACTAATTAGGTGGATTTTCATGTATTTTTTTCAACCATTCTGCCAATGTTTCTGCTGTATTTCTTTCTTCAATTCAAGGAATCCTGTGTTATATATCACTTTATTTCAAGTCTGATCAGCCATTGCCTTCCATTGCCTTTCCAGCAATCTTAGTGGGCTCATGTAGCCCATAGGCTCAGACACTGAACCATATCTGTTTCTTGTTTGAGTATTATATGGAATTATTTTGAGTATTATTTGTGTGCTATATACTGCAAATTCACACATGCCTGTGGCAAAAGAGATTTTTTTTTTGCTAAAAAAAATCATTTAAAAGTGTAACAGATTTCTTTACACAGGCTATGTGTAGTAGCTTTCCATTTCTAACTCCATTTTCTATTTTATTTGAAATGATTATTAAATGCTTTTGAACGTTTTAAACAAGCATTATCATTATTTACTTCACATGGTGAGTGGTGAAATACTACAGGCTCATCCTTTTATTGTAAAACTAACGCTGAAAAGGCAACAGCTGAAAGTGCTGAAACGTTCATTGTGACTTTCATTGCATTTAACTTTCCTGATTCTTAAGTCCAAACAATATGTGAAAGTGACAGTTTGATGTCTTTTAAGAAACAGTTACTATACTCCATCATAAGCAAAGGAAAGAGAGCAAATGAAGTCGGAAAAGGATTATGCAACTGTATTCTTCTCCTGCCTGATACCTTTTCTGTTGCAACCTGTTCTGTGGTCATTCCTCTCCCTTCATTCCTTCCAAGTTATTTCCCCCCAACTGGATGTCAGAAAAGGACATTAATTCAACAGTGAATAAAGCAGCAACTCTTGCTGCACATGCCTTTTGTGATTTAAATCACACACATTTCTCTTTCACACATGATTGCAATTGTGTTTGATTTACTGCCATATTTTGGCCCTTAGGACTCATGACAGTACTTACATGCATAAATTCTATGCCTTGTAAAGATTTTACAGTATCTATTTTACCATATGCCCATTTTTTTAAAAACAGCATCAGTTGACAGCAGGTTCCAGTGTGGGAACATATGGCCAAATATACTCATGCCTGATCTACACACATGATCATGGACATGGACACGTATAGTTTCTCCCGTATATCCATCTAAGTCAGAAACAGCTCCACTACAAATGCTAATGCTTCATCAAGGAGTCATTTCTTGCTGGCTTATCCTGTGGTGAAGATGCAGTACTAAATTGGACATAGTAATTTCCATGGCAACCCATGTTAGTTCCCATGGCAACATAAGATTTTCACCACTAAGAGATTTTAACTTTACGCTGTTAGACAATGGGGAAAAACCAACGTAGCATGATGGAAGATCCATCCATGGTATTATTTGGAAAAATTAAAGAATGAACTTTTTCTGTTTAGTTCTATTTTAAAAGATCATGTTAGCATTAAAGTCCCTTTTAAAATGCCATTAATCAGTACACTGGAGGCAGCTGCTTTGCCAGCAAGCCAGAGCACTCTCATATCTTGTCCCATGTGGATCTGTAAAGTGCCTTTCAGTAGTTCAGCAGATGTTTAATTAAGGAAAGATTCTTTGTTTTAATAATACAGTGGTTGGGTATGCATGGAAATAATATTAAAGGCCATTTCTGCACCTTACTGGTTCCCACCAATGTCCTGTTGTGATCCCGGCAGTGCCTTTCCTGGGATGGGAGCACAACAGGAATGCTCTCCTCCACCTCCTGCTGGCTCTTGCGGAAAGGAACGCGAGCGATATGTGCCTTCCTTCCTTCTGCAGCATAACCAGCCTATTTCCCATGCTGCACTGGGGAAGGAAGCACATGATTATATTTCTGCCCCTTCTGCATAGCTGGGGATGGATTTTTTTCCATTAAGTGACTATCCCACTATTGTGACAGGTGGGAACAGGTTGGCTGCGAGACCACTGCCATCATGCAAAAGCACAACCTGCGGACCACTGCCATCACATCTCATTCGCGGGACTGTGATGCCATGTGGAAATGGCCAAAGAAAATGAAACTTATGTTAGAATGAAATGCAGTATGAAATTTGCATTGTCGGCCCTGGCCATGAGTTAAAAAATATATAACAATTGTTATAAAGCCAGCGCGGTGCAATGGTTTGAGCCTTGGACTGCCACTCTGGAGACCAGGGTTCAAATCCCTGCTTGGCCAAGAAAACCCACTGGATGACCTCGAGCAAGTCACATTCTTTCAGCTTCAGAGGGAGACAAAGGCAACCTCCCCCTGAACAAATCTTGCCAAGAAACCCCCGGATAGGTTTGTCTGAAGGTTTCCGTAAGTTGGAAACAACTTGAAGGCACACAACAACAACAATACAAATCAAACAATTCAAATGCTTTTCCAAGAAGAGTTTAAACCTGTTATGTACACAAAACATGCAAATTGTGCAAATGTATGTTTTTCATATTGGATCATTTTATTGTCTATTTCTATGTCTCTGAATTGCCAGTATGCTTGAGGAACTATGAAGGGTACTAAAGCTACACTTCCAAATGCAGCAAAGTTTATCTAGCTATTTACCTACCTTCCTGAGATTTTAACACACACTTTCCAAGCATATTTTCTTGCTACAAGGGCTACAAGATTATGGTGACCTCATGAATTTCATAAGGTTTTCTTCTTGAGGTGGTTTTGCCAGTTCCTTCCTCTTAAATATAGCTTACAGCACCTGGTATGCATTGGTCGTCTCCCATCCAAGTACTAGGGCCAACCCTGCTTAGCTTCAAACAGGATCTGGTGCCTTTACAGTTTTTAGGCTTCAGTCATAATTTAGGGCCATTGAAATCGTTGGGATTAGAGTTAGCTATTCGTAACTATTCTTAAATAATTTCCATTGGGACTGAAGAATCAGTTATATATTTATGTCACTGAGCAGCATGACTGATAGATATACTATAAAACACTGCTAATTTCTTCTGAATGCATCCCGTTGTTGCCAATCTGTTTTTAAAACTCTTTCGGGGTTTTTTTAAGTTTTAGTTTTTTAATTTCTTTAGTTTAGTTTTAGTTTCTTAGGAACTTTGTATTATTACATTGTGCATTTTTCCTGCATGCCTGTGGAACTGCAGTATACATGCTGCCCAATGTCAAATAAATATTTATTTTGCACCAGCTGAATGCCAGTGCTTTAAAAATATAGTATGAAATTTGCATTGTCCAGTGCTTTAAAGAACAAAGAAGTGATGTCCTGCATCCATAAGGGTTTATAATGAAAATGCATAATGAAATAGTGAAGACACAGAAAGCTTAACTGATATTTGACAGCACAGTAAAAGAGAGATGGTTGTAATAATTCATAAAAATCTGTAGAATAAGCAGTGGTTTTTGAGGGAGGAATGGGAGGGGTTAGCTTTCAAGAGAAAGTGGGTTAGGCGTTTTCAAGCATACACAGCCATATGGCAGAAGGCGTGGAGAGGAGAATTGGGAATGTCTGCCAACAACAGCACATGAATTAGGAGCAGAATGGATGAGAAGGGGAATATGGGGAAATCAGAGGGGAGATGTATGTGGGGTTAGACCATTTTGAATTCTCCTCAGACCTGCTAGATAGATTTTATTTGTGTAATAATGTAATTTATGTCCTGCCTTTCTCTAGTACAGGAAAAATCCAAGACCTCTTATAACACAGATTGAAGCACAATGAAATCAACAGTAAAAAAAAAAAAGTTAAGAAAAATATTTTTTAAAAAATCGTATCAAAATGACACTAATTAAAAAGTGTTTAAAAGTCTTTTAAAACATAACAGATAACGAAAAGATAAAAACAACAGCACCCCCTGTTTTAAAAAACAATCTGCAGCAACTAGCTACTGACCAAAAGCCTGTCTAAATAGAAATGTCTTTGCTTTCCCAGATGGAGAGCAGAGAGGGGGTCCAACCTAGCTTCCCATAGGAGAGAGTTCTGTCTTGGAGCAGCCATCAAGAAGACCCTCTCTTGTGTCTTTCCCAAACATGTCTGTGATGGTGGTAAGTCTGAAAGACAGACCTGTTCCCCTCCGTAAGCATCATGGCAGTAAATGAGGGAGGAAGAGGCAGTCACAGCTCCATCATGCCTAGCTACAGAAGCAGATGAAAAGCTCTCCCTCCATCCCAGCTGCCACTGCTGTGGCCCTGAAGGAAGAAATAGGCAGCATTGGCTGTACTTAATTCCGTTCCCACACTACCATTCTCTTTTTCTTTTGTTTCATGTCTTAATTAGGTTGTAAGTTTGAGTGCAGGGAACTGTTTTGTTCTTTTACTTGTAAAACCCCATGTATAGTGATGGTGTTATTGATGCTGATATGCTGGTCGTGTCCTGACCCCGCATGTCTTCAGTGCAACATTCTGCTCCCTCACACTGCTCCAATTCTCTTGCTTATTTTTACGTGTGTATATTCAATGGTTAAAAGAACATAGATAAGGCCTGCTGGCATCAGCTGTGGAACAATCTTCTCATAGCAAAATATTCATCATTGAGGTACTTTAGAAAGAAGTAATAGTGTTCTGTCCCATCCTGTTTGTTTTCCTTGGTGTCATTGTTGCATTCAGCACTTGGATGAAACTGATTTAAAAAATACATAGTGATGAACATAGAACAGCAGAGAACCTTTTAGGTGAGGTTCTAAAAGCTGAGCAGTAGAGCATATGTTTTGCTTGCAGAAGGTTAAAGATTAACACCTCCAGTTGAAGGGATTAGAGATACAGAGCGAGGAAGAACTGTGGCTATTCCCAACCTTGGGAAGGTTGTGTTGGAGAATCACTGCCAGTTTGGTATAATGGTGAAAGACTGATGCTTAAATATGCTGGGATCTTTCTCCTAATTCCTGTTTCACTGTCCAGTTATATTTTCTGATTTCTTCATGTCCTATCCATACTGGAAGAGTTATGTACTGCACATTTTATGCACTGTATCTTTCTGTCTCCCTTGCACCCTTTTTTGTAATTTCTGCTCTTCTGTGTGTTGAAGTTCCATGTGGGCGAGTATTACAGATCAAGATGTTGTCAATAGATCTTGTTGGAATGAAAGCTGTGATTCAATGTTTCCTTCTGTTAAGACAGCAGAACCTCCAAGAGGTTAGAGTGAATTAAGGTTGCTCATCATGATTTTGTTAATATATTAATCTATTTCCAATTATTGTTAGGCTGTTGTTGTTGTTGTTCTTCTTCTTCTTTGTATGGAAGCCTAGCCAGTTTTAAACAAAAAACTCCATTAAATGGATGGTGCAGATGGGGAAACCCTCTAACCTGCTTTGTGAGTAAAGTCTTGGGATAATCTACTGAGTAAGTAGTAGTCAGTTTGAATTGCTGTACTGTAACCAGTGAATTAGTATAGTAGGATTTCAATGTGTAGGTTCTTTGATATGAAATTCATATGTATAGTTGTCGCTTATAATACAACACAGTCTATTCTGAAAATATTCGATATCCCAAACTGATATTCCTTAGCTTCAACTCCTTTCTTCCCTTATCTGCATATGCAACCTATCATTGGGTATCATCTAGACTCTATAAATAGTTCCTATCAGTGTTTTGAACAGCTGAAAAGAGATATCTTATGTTTCAAATTCTGGTGGGATTTGGAAGATCAGCAATATAAGTTTCCTATGCTGGGTCACACTGAGGGACCATCAATTTCAGTTGGTAGAAGCATACTGCCTCCATCTTGCTCTGCTTGCCTGTAATCTTCCATGTGGCATTTGGCTGGCTATTTATTTCAAGCTGAGCAAGATGGAGGCAGTATGTTCCTAACACCCGTCCTTTCCTCTCTGGGAGAAATTATTCAACAGCCTAAACTATGAAGGTTACATCTGCAGCTACATGAGCTAGAGTGAACCCTATCCAGGCGTTCCTAACCAATTTCAAATCCTGAGTTCACATTTTTTCAAGAAGAACAGCTAATTAGCATCAATATGGGTCCTAATACAAGATTTAACTGTTATATGAGGGAGGAGCAGAATGAAGAAATTGTCAGACAAGACTGCTGCATTCTTCTGAGGCTAAAAGAGTGTGACTTGCCCAAGGTCACCCAATGGATTTCATGGCCGAGCTGGGATTTGAACCTAGGCTATTTCCGCACTAGACTATTATAACGCTATTATTCCACTTGCAATATCCTATGGAATCCTGGGGTTTGCAGTTTCAGGAGGGGCCAGCTGGGGCCACTCTCAGCCCCAGGAAACTGCATGAGAGTTTCATCTTAGGGTCACGATAAGTTGGAAACAACTTGATGGAGTACACAACAACAGCAGCAGCAACAACAACAAAGGTAGTTGTAAACAGGGCCTGCCTTACTTTTAGGCAAAGTGAAGCAGTCACCTCAGATGGCAGATGCTGGGTGACAACAGAGAACTCTCTGGCTATTCCTCTCTCTTGAAGGACAAAGCTCTATATGTGGCCATTTCCACACTAAACCGTTATAGCACTATTATTCCACTTGCAAACATCCTACGGAATCCAGGGGCTTGCAGTTTTGGGAGGGACCAGCCGCCTCCTCCCAAAACTGCAAACCCCAGGATTCCATAGGATGTTGCAAGTGGAATAATAGTGCTATAACGGTCTAGTGCGGAAATAACCCTAGTCCTACATTCAAACTGGCTCTTTAAGTGGTTACTGGTATTAAATCTGTACAGATTTGATTGAATTAGAAATTCAGCAGTACTTGACCTTGCACATAGGCCTAGGAGGAAAGCTTCAGAAATGAAACAGAAATCCTCAGAATAGAGTGCCTGTGACCTTGTGCTGTGCAAGAGCTATTTGCAAATGGTATTAATTTGAGATATCACATTTAAAAAAATCTCGCAGATCACTTTTTTCATCCCAAATATGGGGATGCGCACTGGGATATTTATCCCCTCAGCCTCAAGTTAATAACATTGCTGAGAGTTATCATTAGTGTGTGTTTTGTTTTGTTTTGTAGGAATGGGGAGAGATAGCCAGTTCACAAGGTAACACTCTCTAAAGGGTAGTATGCAGTATGTCAGCCGTGAAGACACAACTAAAGCAATGATTATGACATGTTATGATATGAGGTCTTACTAAAACTAAACAGGTAGGAGGAAAGGAAAATAAAAGGGCCTGTTAAAAGGGCCTGATTAAAACAGAGCTGATGTCATACTTAAGAGGTCCCATTCCATTGATCATATATACATAGATACGTGCATCCAAGTTTTCTTTTTCTTTTCTTTGATCTTAGAGCCCCCTCATAGTTTGGAGTCCTACACAGCAGTGTATTTGGTTTCTGAATTTGGTTTACCTTTTTTTTGAATTTATGTTAAACCCAATAGTATCTTTCTACTGTAACATGAGTCTTGTATCTAAATACCTCCTCAATAAAGATATCAGGGGGAAAAGAATGAACGCAGCATAGCTTTCACTCAAAAGTTGGCACTCTGATTCCTGACCAATCAACATACTATTGAGGCAGGAATGAACTGGAATATTCTATGACATCTGAAGTTTGCGTTCATATTTTGAGGACCACAGACCATAAAGGATGGAAATGAGGTAGATGCATAAGTAGAAAATCGCTTTGAGCAGTTCCCAGAGAATTCAGTCAGGCTCTGGCCCTTTAAACAGAGCCGTAAAGAATTTGATTAATGGGACCTCAGCCTTATAACTTATTAATTAATGTGCTTGCATATTAGCAAAATGACAGTATAGGGTGCCTTTTTGAGATCCTGAAAGAATTCAGAAACCAAGTGATTATAAACGCAATCTCATCCTTTTGCCTGACAATCTGGAGTTGAGTATATAGAGTTTGGAAAAGTTAATGTTAGGGACTTAAGGTACCAGAATACCCCAGTCAGCTTAGTCTGAAAAAGCAGTTCTCCACCTCTGAGCTATATGAAGAGTTTGCACTAAATCATTATATTTTTGGTGATGTTAGCTAGTACAAGGCCCTTTTTGCATGGCATTTGCCATGTGAAAGGGCCTCCAGAGCATCATGTGATTCTGAGGAGTGTTTCAGACGACATCCTTGCAATCTCGCAATGCTGCTAGGGCTGGCAGGCGCCAATTGCGCACTGTTACATTTTTGGCTTTAACCAAAATGGTGCGCGATCGAGCATTGCTCCAGGGTCCCATGTGCACTTATCATGAGTGTGGAGCCTCCAGAGCTGCAGTGCTCGCACTTCCTCCCCCAACACAGCCTGGGAAAATGCCCGGCTGCGCTGCAGAAGGAAGAGGCAGTACCCTCTTGGTGCCTGCTGGCTGGCTGGCAGCAGCTGCAGAGGCGAAGCAGTGGGGATGCGAGAGCTTCTTGCAAGAGTCTGCTCTCATGATCCCCGCTCCCCTGTACCGAGAAAAGGTAAGTTGTGGAAAGGGCCCAAGACCTCTGACTAAGGCTTCTAAATTCTGTGATGGTTATTGTCATACATTAAAATGAATTTCTTTTTCATTCCTGAATACAATTGAAGTGAATGTCTTTTTCATTCTTCAGTACAATATACCAGAACAAAAATAGCCCAACATAAAGCAAAACCCTACCAAACCTCATTTTTTTCTTAATTTATTTTCTTCCCTGTTAAAAATTAGCCCCTGCCATGTGCAAGGTAATCAGCAAAGGCCTAATCCAATTTAATGCTGGCAGAGTAAAATTCCCTGCAGGCATAGTAAGGCCAGATTGCACTGTCACACAAGAGGTGATTTTGCTGCACAAGTGCAAATACATAAAAACCACTTGCCAACAAAGTATTGGACTGTGTCTTAGTATGAGTTCCAAATGTGTGAAATTGCTTGTGCCATAGGAGTTGGGCAGATACAATAGCACAATTATATACAGAAGCTACCAGTACAATTAAAGTTTTTAGCATCACCACATCTTGGGTATACAGAATTTATTCTAGGTGATTTATTTTATTTCATACTTCCGTCCAATATGTTTGTGTGGCTAATGTTCTTGCTGTGAAATATATGTCTATGTCTGTGTCTTTCTCTTTCTCTCTTTCTGTCTCTATCTAGATATGTATAAAATAAATCAGAGTGTGTTGGATGTTGCCCAGTCATTGTAACAATAAGAAAGATGAAACGCTGATGGCAAAGAGTGTTGCTTGTGTGCCTTCAAGTTTCTTCTCACTTTTAGCAACCTAAGAGTGAACCTATCATGGGATTTTCTTGCAAGATTTGTTCAGAGAGCGGTTGGCTTTGTCTTCCTCTGAGGCTGAGAGAGCATGAATTGTCCAAGGTCACCCACAGGGTTTCCATGGCTGAGTGAAGATCTGAACCCTGGTCCATTGAGTCGTAGTTCAGATCTCAAACCGCTACATCATGCTGCCTCCAGGGGGTGCTAGGAAATATCATAGCGTTGTGATAAGTGAAGAACGTTACTACATTGAAGCAATTTCTCCATAATATATTCACTGTTCATTCCGTGGCTGCAAGAGCAATGAGTGATTTGAGTATGTGGAATCATCATCCCACAAATTTTTGAAAAAAAAAACAAAACCATAGAGGTTTCATGTCACCTGGCATTACTTCAGATAGAGTGAAAACCATTAGCCTGTTTGGTTGCAGATTGAAGTGTTAATAGCCTATATGTGTGTGTGAAACAGATTTTAGACAAGGGCTGGTTTGTAATCTGAGCAAAGTCTTACTCAGAAAATCTGGGATGATCCCCCCACCTCAAAACCATGGTCTGCCTATCTGCCTATATAGTACGTACATCTCTCATAGAATTTAATGTCATGATTAAAATATTTGAACACCAAAGCTTTTCAACAGCTATTCTTGTCTTTATAGCTTTGATATATAATAACATGCTCTCTTGCCTAAGAGATTGCTCTGCAGAAGAAGATTTTGCTAATTTACTACATGTTTTCTTTGGAACTAAGAAATTATATAGTACCTTGCAAAGGAGCAGAAAACCCAATTTATATGTAATGCTGATACAAGATTTCAAAGCAATGGCTACCTGTGGGACTTCCTTTGTTTTTATCTATTTAAAATTGGTTTTTAACACTCTTAAGAGAGAACGAAAAGTATCCATCAGACGTTGAAATATAAGTGCAGTTTCAGTATTATCCCTTCCTTTTAATGTGTGTCCCTCCCACCTACATACCATGCTCCATTCCAGTCTGGTTTTAACCTGTCCTCCCACTGTTTTTTCTTGGTTCCCTTTCCCAGGAAGAATAATTAAAAGTTGAATTGTTGTCTTACCTGGGCAGTGGTGGTGGAGGGTGCAGAAAGACAGTGATGTGTTGTAAATTTCTTGCAGGGTCGTGGAGATTATGCCAGATTTCCTGGAATATCTTATTATTATTTCTTATAGCATAAGTTGTTCCTCTTTCTTGCTCCTCTGGTAACCTTTTCCATCCTGTCTCATAACTGCTGTATGTCAGCTATCTTATTTTAAACATACAGTAGAGTCCCGTTTATCCGACGCTCGGTTATCCGACCATCCGGATTAACCGACATCACGACGGCCTAGGGGCGTGGCTGTGGGCATTTCCGTGCCCCCAGACATGCCCAGATATGCCTTGACACGCCCCCAGACCCGCCCCGACACGCCCCTGACACGTCCCCAAAATGGCGGCCGCTGCGGGCATCCGGGTAATCCAACCCTTTCGGTTATCTGACGCTGTGGCTGCCCGTTTGGGTCGGATAACCAGGACTCTACTGTAGTACAAAACCAATCCTTTGGTAGCATGGCACATAACTCACCACAGAGTTCAAGGTGTATGTTTAATATCTTGGGAATAGAAGGACATGGTTGTTCCTGATAAAGCTTTTGCCAGAATGGTTTCCCATCCCATAATCTGTTTGGCTATCTGTATTCATCCTATTTTCTTGTTCTGTCCCCTGTGCTGCTATTTTCTGCCAGTTGCTTCTCCCAATTCTGCTGTTGCCACCAGTTACTATGCCAGATGAGATTCTGAATTTGGACAAGCAGCAGGAACAAGCCCCATGGAGGGGATCACAGAGAGAACCAAAGATCATACAGACTTGTCACATCAGTTATTTTCTCCAAGATTTGAGACAAAGTTAACAACAGAATCCTGTACATGTTTATCTCAAAATAAATCAGACTGTGTTCAGTAGAACTTTCTTTCTAGTAGGTGTGTTTATAATTTTCCGTAATGCATGCAATTTAGAAATGCACTCTTGAGAAGTAAGGCATGAGTGGAGATTATGTGGCCTGCCTAATGTTGTTGAGATACACATCTCAGCATCCCTCACCATCAACTAAATTAGGGCTGTGGGAGTAAGCATCCAATGACATGTGCAGGTTAACATAGTTGCCACCTCACTCTAAGGCTAGAAGTGAGAATGAAACAAAACTTGCAGCTCTGTAGGCTATGTGGTTAGCTCTACCATTACAATTAGGGTTCATTGTGGCAGCAACATGAACACCTGGTCATTTCAAGGCAAATATTGCTTTCAGCAGAAGACTTGATGAGTGCTACTGTCAGATCATTATTTCTTTCCAAAGGATGAACAGCCAGAACAGCTTGTAGTGTGAAATAAAGAGAAACATCAGGCTATATTACATGATGCTGATTTATTGTCTGATATGCTAAAGCATACTTCAGAGAATCCTAACTGGGTGAAAATGGTACAAAACAGAGGCTTAAAAGATTACTTTTTTGTATGGAAATTCCCAAAATTCCCTAGACTGGCCATGCTGTCTGGGATGTGTTGGGAATTATAGTCCAAAAAGTAACTTTTAAAACCTTTGATACAAAAACCACCTCAGCTTTAAAGTACAGAAACTCTGATGATATGTCAGTAGAACTTTTTTAGACTGCTCAATATTTAATCTTGATTTTTAGAAAGCTCCTAGAGCCATCTTAAATCCATGTGGTAGAATAAAAATGTAAAAATAATATGTAAAGCAAACAGAACTGCAGGTGGCTCTAAATTCATTGTGTGAATACTTCAGAAGTTGGGAGGAGGGTATGCAGTTGATGGCTTCTAATTGGCAAGCAGCCACAGAGCTGCTGCTTTAATTATCTGCAGCTCCTAGGCATATTAACATTGCTATTTTAGGTCTGTTTGGAAAAGAAGCTGCGTAGTTAGATATACGTTGAATATGAAATATTCTTTATTCAGGAACTTCTAATCCAATTTTATGCTGAATAGTTAAGTACAGTGCTGGATGTCCTTTTTTAAAACTCATTTTCCACATTTCAGTATTGTCTGTGGTAGTTCTCCGTGCATGAGGATTCACTGTCTGATAGCAATGGTTCTGTGAATCTATTTTCTATCGTGGATACAGAAAATATTTCCCTTTGCTATATTTTTTCATTAGTTACTGGTTTGGGAATATAGACTGAAGTACTGAAATTGGTGAAGCATGTTGAAACAAATGCTGAAATAGGCGTCTTGAAACACACACACTCCGCGAATAGATCTGGTCAGTGCCAAGTCCTCTTTTTCAATCTACACAGATATCCCAGGAGTCACAGGCCCTTTCCACAACTCACTTTTTCTCAGCTGGGTTGCGGGAATCATGCGAGCAGCCTCCAGTGAGAGGCTCTCTCTCTCATCCCCGTTGCTTCAGCTCCGCAGCTGGCAGCTGCTCGCGCGAGAGCCCTGCCTCTTCTTTCCGCAGTGCAGCCTGGGAGTTTCCCAGACTGCATTGGGGCAGGAAGCTCAAGCGCTGCGGTTCCAGAGCGCACAGGGCTCCAGAGTGATCTGCGATCCTGCACCATTTTTGGCTTAAAACCAAAAATGAAAAAATGCACAAGCGGTGCCTGCCAGACCCTGGAGCGTTGTGCAATTGTGAGCCTGGACCACTCCTCACATTTGCACGATGCTCGAGGGGCATCTACTTAGAAGTCCTATAGGGGCTACATTGTGAGAAGTCCTACATTGGGGCTTCATCCCAAGTAAGTGTTGTCTCCTAGGGTGTTCCTGGTTCCACATTCAACTGGAAGTGCCCCAGAGAATATGCAAGTTTTTACTAATTAGTTCACTAATGTGGCGAAAACAACCATGGCATGGTCCTGCAGTTGTCCTAATGATAAAAGTGACTAATAGTGACTGGAATTGTAGTGCATGTAGGATGTGTGGATCAGGACCTTGTTGCATATAGATAGCAGGATTTATTTATTTATTTATTTATTTCAGGCAGATTTTTCTTATTCTTCAAAAAAACTCTTAGGCACACTAGGAAAATACAGTAAAACCAGGAGGGATATGTGAAACCACCAGTTGAATTATTTCAGGTACAAATGATAATATGATTAATAGCTGTCATGAGCCAGGCAGAGCAGGAGGCTGAGCAGGCTGCCAATTCAGACGGGGACTCTGAGTTGGGCTTGAACTCCCAGCTGGGGGAGGATCCCTTGGAGGGAGAGGGGGCTCCTGCAGAGGCAAGGGAGGGGCCTGCCAGCGACTCCCCAGCTGACCCAGGGCCGATACCTACAGTAGAGGAGTCCAATGCTTCTGGCTTGACAGAAGCTGCTGCTTCTGACTCCAGCCTGGAGCTTGCAGCAGACACTCCCCCCACATTCCTCCAGAGGCGGCTGGAAAAGGTGGCGGTTCATAAATCAAAACGTCTGCTAGAGAAGCGGCTGAGATCAGAGGGCCTTATTTATTGCCTCTGCTTTGGGTGCTGTAAACCTTTAATTAATTTACGAACTACTTATTAAAAGTCATAAAACTCCAGTTGCCGCCTCTGTGTTGCTTGGCCTCTGCCTGACATTGACAATAGCTGTGTGTGTAGGGATGGAGAACATGTGGACCTTTAGCTGTTGAGCCAAAACTCCCTGCATTTCTCACCACTGACTATATGGGCTGAAGGGAGCTACAGTTCAACAACATGTGGCGATCTCATATTCTTCACAATCTAATAAGGTTTCTGGCTCTTTCCCTTCTTTTGAGATGGACTTATTATTAACTATATGTTGACAGTTATTCAGTGGTTCTTTGAATATTTCTGTTTAAAGTATATAAAAGAAATGTCTCAATTCAGGCTCTGTTAGTAATGATCAGAAAGATTGTGACATTGTGACCATGTTCCATTGTAAGGGGCAACTTTTAAAAGACAGAGTCTTGTTCTTAAAATGGTTAACAATAGGTGGAAAACTGTGTTGTGGCTGTAATAATTCCAGCAAGATTGTGCGGATCACTCTTGGTCTTGGAGTAGATGCATTCTTGTTTCTTTTAAATTATGTTTACTTGAATGGGTAAAGAAGTGGAAATGGATGAGCCATGTACTTTGCTTTCACAATATTTTCTCATTGGCTCAAGTTTAGGCAGAGTGCAGCCTGAGTGGTTTATTATATTTATTTATTTATCATATTTATTTATCATATTTATCATAAATCGTATTTATTTATATATTAAACGTGTGCCCTATCTTCAACTAGCAGAAGTTCATACATATTCACTACTCATGTTTCTTCTACAGTTGAAATAGAAAAATTCATGTAGTTTGAGTTACAGATCTCTCAACCTCAGCCCAGTTAGCTACTCAATATAGATACTGGGAGGGTTTTACATGTGAATAGCAAGCAGACCAGATTAATGAGTGATCTTTGCAATGGATTATGGGACAGAATTGAGAAGATGAGAGTGAATTGCCTGTTGTAAGTTAAAGTGCCAAGGGTAGCTCAAGGCATTGTATGGCTCCAAATGGCTATAATGCATAGTCTAGGTATGTGCCCACTTTCTTAGTTAGTGCATCACACATTGGCAGTGAGTCAGCGTATAATTTAAGTGCAAATATTAATGTTTTAAAATGACTTGATGCTGAAGCACATGATATTAGTTTGTACCTGCATAGGGCACTAGATAGTTGAAATAGCTGAACAGAGGAACTACACTCTCAGTGTGTCCTACTTTGGTCTCTCTTCCTCATCCATTGTTGAAATGGTACATTATGACAACATTGTGTGCCCTTATAGTAACTATGATACCTGTTCCTTACAGGACCACCCCTTTTCCCATATGCAGTCTGAAATCTTAGTTGTGATTTTAAGAGAAGAGCATTGAATATTATTGATTATAACATATCTGGGCTTGGATCTCAATTTCACAAGGGGACACTTGATGAGAAGGCACTTTTGTGAATATACAGTGACTGATAACCATTTATGCAGATTTTATAAATCAGGGGAAATTACTTGGCTTCTCTTAGTGCAACCAGCAGTAGATTCTTTGCAGAAAGGTCAAGCAGAAATTCCACTGTCTATTTTGTAGATTCATTTGTACCTCCTACACTCTGATAGAAGTCAGAGTAACAATATAAAAAAGAAGTAAAAATACTTCAAGCAAGGAATTGCTATAGAAGTTTATAGAAGCTTAGTTTTAATTTCTCACAATATGTCACTAACTGCCTAGGGACCAAAATCAAGTTGGAACTGCAAATACTGCCATTTACTTTCCCCAGAGTCAGATTTTAATTATCTTATTCATTTGTGTTTGTGCAATCAAAGACTCCCATTTGTGTGCCTCACAAGCCATGCTAACAAGCATATCAGCATAAGACGGCGAAAAACTACACTGTTTCTGAGTACTGCAGGTTGTAGTAAGCAATTTCTTTAACTCTTATTTCAACAACATATGGGGGCTGGAGTCTATCTAAAGAAAGTTTTCCAGGCTCTGCTTTGATTAGAAAATCCCAACATTTTTCAGCTCTATTTTCATATTGTGGAATCCCTATCATCCTCAAAATCATTGTCATCATGACTGTAATAATGTTGCTAATATTCATCAAATATTTGAGGGAGGAGGAGGAGATGTTAGCAATTAAGATAGTGACAATAGGAGTGTTGATGATAACAACAATGAATAGGACAAGAGGGAAACAGAGCCCAACAGGACAACCTACCTGTGTATGCCTATTCAGAAACACACTCCTTTCAGTTTAAAAGTCTTATGCCAGCTGCTGTTGGAGAATCTCTGAGAGAGGAAGGAGAGAAGGATGGTGGTGGTGGTGGCCGAGCAGCCCCTGGATAGTTTATAGTAGTCATTCCAAAGCAGCCTGCAGCTGCACGGCAGCCAGCACAACCATGGCCTTTATCACATGGTTGTTGTTTTTTGCGCGAGCGCCCCTTGAGCATCGTGTGAGTGTGAGCGGCGCTCTGTATGACGCACTCTCCCTCGCGTGACGCTCACGAGGCTAAAGCAGGGCACGCGCGCATGTTTTGATTTTCGGCTTTAAGCCGAAAATGCCCCGCGCTCGCGCAGTGCTCGCAGCACCCTCGCACGCTTACCTCTGTGTGGTGTGTCGGCAAGGTGGCTCGGTCGTGCTTCCTTCCCCCCACACAGCCTACAACTCCCAGACTGCGCTGCGGAAGAAAGGGACAGAGCGCTCGTGCGACGGTCGCCCTAGAAGGAAGGCATGCGGGAGGCAAAAAGGGCTGTTGCGAGCAGCTCATGCGAGTGGCTGCTCGCGTGAGCACCACTCCCCGCTGCCGCGATGAGGTAAGGTGCGAAAAGGGCCCATCTCAGGCTCTTAGGAAGAAGGGCTGCTATATGTTAAAGAAGTATATAAGGAAACAAACGTATTTTCCTTGCAGTGCTCTCACACTGACATTCTTCCCCTCACTCTGAGGCTTGGAAGAAAAGGGACAGGCCTCAAAATCTGGGAATCCTGTCCACAAAATAAACTGCCCACTACATCACTGCTATTGCCTTTCTTCCTCCCAGTCATCTTCTACTGGAAAGGGGGTCATTCTGGTAGGTTTCTGGCAGTATCACAATGGAATGATAAGAGTGTCTGATTAGGACGGGGGACAGCATGGGTCACTCAGCTGTCGTCCTTAAGGGGTGACTTTGGGTCAGACATTCTTCCTCCTTTGAGGAATGGTGGGGTATAAATCAGTGTAAATCACTGTATCAGTTGCTATTTAATCGTTTTAGATCAGAGGTGAGGAAGGAATGGGTTGTACTTCCCATTCTTCCTGACAATTGGCTATAATGACTAGATCTGATGAGAGTTGTAGCCATCAACAGCTGAAGAGCTTTTCCTATTTCTATTCTATGGGCATATCCGGCCTCAGAGGAGGCTGTTCATTTGAGTCTTGGCGTTAAATCTGTATCTGTCATTTTGTTTAATTTGCCTTTTTTTGTCTGGGAGCCCTAAAATATATATCTTAAAATGTAAAATCATAGTATAGTGCCAGGAATCAGCAGTGGTCCAGTGAACTCTGATATAAACAAATTTCAAATTTTCTGCCATGGACCTGGGTGTATTTTTAATTCTTATTGTAGTAAGTGGTTTGAATACCATCTCTTTCCATAATTTCTAAGCTGTGCAACATGATGAACTAATTAAAAGGTCAGGTACATGAATTGCTTCTATTAGTTAGGAGTCACTTCTCTGGGTGTTTCTTATTACAGTTCAGGGGGATGCTTCAAAAATTTATCAAAGATAAAAATGCAGAGGTAGTTTTTTCTATAGACAGTTACATTCACCTTTCATATTCTATAATAAAATCTTTTTGAAGCTGCTTTCATATTTAAATGTGTTACATAATGGGATACTTAAGGGAGATACAATCCCAGAATCTTGGAAGCTTGCTTGAATTGTAGACCCAAGTCTAGGGATACCTCAGTTAGTAACAGCTTACAAAGCAATTACACTATTAAACCAAGACCATAAATTTTTTGTTGTTATAATTACTAATAAACTCAGCATTTTTATAAAGTGGTTTATATATCAGTCTGTTTTTTTCCCTAGACAAAACTTGCTCGGTGCCATCAGGCAATCTTTAAACATAATACATTTTGCAATCAAAGAATAACACTCTAGTTGCATTGGTTGCCTTAAATGCACTTTTGATTGTCTGGACTGGCAATATATGTTTGAACTGCATAGACACATGAGCATGGGACAAGAGCTTGTGAATATGCTTCAGAAGCTTTACAAAGGTTCTATTCAGTGGTATCAGTGGTATTGATTCTCAAAGATTTTCACTGTTCTGTGTTTCCAGATAGACATGCCCTTTTTCAACTCTGTTACTTGCTTTAGCATTAGAGCCTTTAGGCAAACTTTTAAAAAAGGGAACACAAGATTTTTGTTTCAGTTTTGCCCAAAATATATATTTTAAAGCTTAAAACAATTTTGAAGGATTTCTTATGAACATTTTGGCCTGAAAAAGGAACTATGAAAAATAAAAATGGTTCTGTATCATCACAAAATTGTTCTGCTGAGGAAGAGAAACAATCCTGGCAATCTCAGGTTTGTCCCTCAGATACTCTTATGTTAGATCCCAAGGTATCTCTCTGACAAAGGATTTCCATCAATTGATACTTCAGAATTATAAGCACTTGTATTCATATGTAAAGTTAAAGTGATTGGCTTTAAATCTGTTAATCATTGGCAAAAGCTTGTATTTTACCTGAATTTATGTTTCTTTTTCAAACTATTCCCTTAAACCCTGGGACAATGCATCTGAAAAATTGACAAATATGGAAAAGTTAATGGGGAGTGAACTTAGATTTGTTAAAGGAGTGAAATATAATCAAGTTAAAATGGAAGGGCTTGTTCTTCCTAATTGAGTGAGTAGAAATGGAAAGGGATGATATTTTATATGTAGCTGATGCCTTTGTCTGTCTACCAATTTTCAGGAAAAAATTGAAATAAAATTAGAATCTCTTTCTGTTTGAAGTGTTTGGGATATGTTTTACTTATTTTAAAATATTTGCCCTACCTCAGTCTCTTCTGTTACCTTCTGAATACACCCCAATTTTCAACAGTGATAAATTTAATCAGTTTGTCATTAGGAAAGAAAAAGGGGTATATAGGCTTAGAGACCTGTTCATAAATGATAAACCAATATCAAAAGGATAGCTAGTAGAAAAATTGGAAATATGTACCCCTTGTTTAGTTGGCTAAACAAATTTCAAGTCTTCTCCTACAACCTTTGAGACACATTACCTTGATGCTTCTAATAGAACTAAGGGACTGGCCTCTAAGATTTATAAAACAATTATTGAGATTACAAATGAGTAGTATTGTATTGGATCTAAAGGTACATGAGAAGTTGAGCTTAGAGTATAGATTGCTGAAAATAAATGGGGTGGGATTTGGAGATCTGTCCCGTATAAATTGCTGTCTGCAACACTAAATGAAATTACTATTAAAGTGATATATTGTTAGTATCTATGTCCATTAGGACTACACAGAACAGTAACAATTTTTCAGATAGATGTTGGAGAGGCTGTAATAATGTTGGTACATTGGAAAGCATGTGCGTTAGCTGCCCTAAAATAACTATTCTGGCTGGAAGTTCTGGACTGGATTAACAATATATTTGATCAAAACACACATTTTCAATGTACTTTACTGATTTTATCAATTTATAATAAAGACAATAAAATGCCCATGTAAAGCTCTTATACCAAGGACATGGAAGAACTTCAGAGGTTTATCCATTGATTAGACAGTTTGAGCCCTCACATTGTTACAGAAACTGACACACAGATTTCACCTTTGCAGAGACCATTTCAACACAACACTATTATAGTGCTGTTCAATATTTTTATCAATGACTTGGATGAAGGAATAGAGGGCATGCTCATCAAATTTGCAGATGATAACAAAAAGGGAGGGGTTGCTAATACGCCAGAGGACAGGATCAAAATTCAAAATGACCTGGATAGATTGGAGAGCTGGGCCAAGGCTAACAAAAGGAAATTCAACAGAGAGAAGTGTAAGGTCCTAACCTTAGGTAGAAAAAATGGAATACAGAAATATAGGATGGGGGACACGTGGCTGGATAGCAGTACGTGTGAAAGGGATCTAGGATTCTTCATAGACCACAAGCTGAACATGAGTCAGCAGTGTGATGTGGCGGCCAAGAAAGCCAATGCAATTCTCGGCTGTATCAATAGGAGTATGGCGTCTAGATCGAGAGAGGTACTGGTACCACTCTACTCTGCTTTGGTTAGACCCCATCTTGAGTATTGTGTCCAGTTCTGGGCACCCCAATTCAAGAAGGATATTGACAAGCTGGAGCAAGTCCAGAGGAGGGCGACCAAAATGGTGAGAGGCCTGGAAGCCATGCCCTATGAGGATAGACTTAGAGAGCTGGGTATGTTTAGTCTGCAGAAGAGAAGGTTAAGAGGGGACATGATAGCCATGTTTAAATATTTGAAGGGATGCCACGTAGAGGAGGGAGAGGGCTTGTTTTCTGCTGCTCCAGAGACCAGGACAAGGAGCAATGGATTCAAGCTGCAGGAAAGGAGATTCCACCTGAACCTCAGGAAGAACTTCCTGACAGTCAGGGCTGTCCGGCAGTGGAATGTGCTGCCTCGGAGTGTAGTGGAGTCTCCTTCCTTGGAAGTTTTTAAGCAGAGGCTTGATGGCCATCTGTTGGGAGTGCTTTGAGGGTGTTCCTGCATGGCAGGGGGTTGGACTGGATGGCCCCTGTGGTCTCTTCCAACTCTACATTTCTATGATTCTATAGTGCTATTATTCCACTTTGCAGTTTACAAAGGCACTTTTAGAATTTTCATCCAGAGAGCTCTTTTGCCTCAATAAACTACAAACCCCAGAATTCCACAGGATGTTGAAAGTGGAATAATAGCACTATAACATTGTAGAGAAGAAATGGGCAGAGGTGAAATAGTTGAAAACACTTTCAAGACTGCATGGCATCCATTTATAACATATGTAATACATGTGAATTCTACATGTGGCCTGCCATTGAGCCCCTTGATATTCTGGAAATTATCATGATGACCACTTTTGGGAATTTTTTTTTAATAATCTCTGTTATTTTCTAAATTACTTTAAAAAGAAAGAATAATGATGCAACACAAATAAAACAAGAATGCCAAGTAACAAAACAAGACAATACAAAACAGGCAATAATGCTAGAATGCCAATATTTTTTAAAAAAAACTTCCCGACTCTCTTAAACTGCAGTTGTAACTAACTAAGTTAAGTTTCTCCTCCCTATATTATTTCTCTTTTCTTATCTAACTCTTCTTATATTAATCTAACCTATTCTTAGGCATTGTTTTTGATAGTATTGTCTGATTTAATGGGAAGTGATATTTGGAAATTATTTTTCTGCTCTCAGAAGATTTTGTGTGGAGACTAGCTTTACACTTTGAGAAACAGTAAGAAATGTTTTTGGCCCAGAGATCCTAGCAGAAACTGGCTTTTGCTCGACATTTCTCTTAAGAAAAACAGTAACTGAATTAGCAAAAGAACAAGTCATCTTTTGGAGAGCTTATAAAAACCCAAACAACTTTGTTTCTCTTGTATGCTGTAAAAACTGGTGATTTTATTGGAAGGCCATGTGTATCTCTGAAATACTGTATGTCATTAGTGTAATTTCTTTCTTTTTTATTACACGTCCTTACTATGACTGTAATTGTTCTTGGGCTGAGTATAGCTAATATCAAGTAGTCATGCGAACAAGGTTTTTATTAGGTCTATTACTCCCTCAAACTGCCTGGTTGCTAAATTTTGTTTGAGGTTTGAAAAAAACAACAACTTTGTTTAACTTATCTATTTGTTAACCTTCCTTTGCGACGAGCCATTTAATTTAGCCTGCTAAATGTACACGTTATCAGACCTTTTGCAAATTAACTGATTAGCTGACCTAGCTGGCTGGAATCCCAGGAACTATACAAGAATCCAAAACATCTTATATGGAAGCTATTAGAGCGAAAGAGAACTGTTTTTAGGACAACATTTGGTGTTGTGATCTACCTTATTAGTAGAGCTGGTGGAATAAGCTCGGTGGAAAGAGAATTGCATTCGGAGCTCCCCGGAGAAGGCAAGAGATCATGGTTGTAACCAGAGCTCAGAGAAGGCAGGGGAGAGTTACAGAATGCACTTCTTCATCCACACAAAAGACAATTCTGGATTTCTGCCAGCAAATGGGAACTAGAGAAACATTTATGGAGAAGACCAAATGTAAGGATAGTTCCACCTCTGCTTTTTTTTGCAACAGAAGCTCTGAACTCTACTCTCTCGGGGGATAACAACATCGATAAAGACTTTCTGGAACTCTCAGCAGTGCTATGCGAACAGGAACAGGTGGGCAATTGGTCCCTATATTCAGAACTCTCATGTGAAAATTCTTACTCTGTTCCCTCTGCTTATAACACTCCATGGCCTACTTCAAACTCAGTACAAGCCCAGCCTTTGGCTAAGAATACAGATAAAGTAGATCAAGAACTTCTTGCAGAAGTGTATATATGTTTACGGGACCAATGCCTTCTTACAGCACAATCTAATGAGAAAATCTTCCAATCCATAAATGACCTAAGAAAGGAAATCTCTGGTCTTAAAGCCAACATTCAGGTCCTAATGGGTCTAATTGAAGCAGGGATTTTAATAACAGCTCCTGCTACAACACAATCTAACCATGAATCTGATAAAAACTTTACTTCCACTGATCTGCAGGCAGAAATTTCTCTATGTAATAAGAGTGACTTTGGGGGTTCTTCGGGTGACCTTCTGCAGGATTGGGAAAACCAGATTATGGCTCCTTTAAATAAATCATCAACTGGAGTACAGAAGGACAACATATCTGAAATCTCTCATCTTACTCTTTCTGATCCCAACCTGATCATAAAAGATGAATGGCAAGAGGATCTAGCTACTGAACCTGAAGAGGGAAATATTGTTAAGACGTCAGATGGCTTGGAAGTTGAACTTGAGGACTCAAGGGTGGAAAAAAACCAAACAGGAAGATTTGGACCAAATTAAGACTACCATTAGTGAGATCTTTCAGTCTAATTCTGATTTTTGTGTGTCTGTTTTTAATTGGCTGCTAAAACGTGCAGATGGTTTAAGGAAAGAAAATACAGATGTGTTACATGAAATCTTAGCAATAGCTGGAACTTCTGAGGAGGATTTAGGAGGATTATCCTGTTTGTGCTTATATCCTAAGGGGCAAAAGAGAATCAGAGGTGTTACTGAATTATCCTTTTCACGTTTGGGTCACTATAAAACTTTTTGGGCTTCACTTCCAAAATTTAGAAATAATAACGTCTCTTTTAAGTGGGGTAGGTATAACTCAGGCCAACACCTTATTCATACCTACTCACAAGCTACTTTGTATAGAAAAGATACTAGGCATTCTGCTTCTGGAAAGCCTAAATGGATTTTTACTTGTAAGACCTTTTCTTATAAGGGTTCAAATGATAGTAAAGCCATACCCGCATATGTTACTTATCCAAATAATATCCCTGTCCCTCATGAGAGTCAGGGGTATTGGGCATATCAACCCTTTAGACCTGCGGCTTGTAATTCCTTGATTCTTTTTAGAACTCATGCTAGGAGTTTACAAGCCAGTGGCAAGCATGATCGATCCAGGCATAATCTTGGGATGAATCCCAAGAGGCCCCCCTACTGGAAGAGCTGGGATGGGTCTAAGGTAAGCAGGGGAAAACCTCAAGATATTTCTCCTGCTACCAAGAACCAGTCAGTACATCCCCTATGACTAGATATTACAGACTCACAGTTTTCTCTTTTGATTTTATCTTGGAATATTGCTGGGTGGCAAAATAAGAACATAAGTCAGGAATTTGTGAAATTTCTTCTACCATTCCACATTATATGTGTCCAGGAAACCTGGGTCTCAGATACATCCTTTTCATTTTTACAGGGATTTACATCATATTTGCTCCGTGCTACTAGATTACACAAAAAGGAGAGACCCAGGGGCGGTGTAGCCATTTTAGTTTCAGTGAAATTGGATGTCGAGTCTGTAGTAATTTACCAGTCTAGTTGTAACTTTATTTTGTCTCTATTGGTAAGAGGAAATCGGGTGACAGGATTTGATGATTTAATTTGTTTCAACGTATACTGCCCCCCTGATAAATCTGGGGACTCAAGGCTCTTTTGAGAGGAATTGGAAGAGGCTCTGAATCTCTGCGAGACAAAGTACCCCAAGGCAAAAATAGTGGTGTGTGGTGACTTTAATGCCCGTGTTGTGGGCTCTGGCCCAAATGTTAAAGAAGATAATTTTGGAATGGATAGAAATGAGGTATTTCTATCTGACCATTTTTCACTGGATAAAACAGTAAATAAAGCAGGTCAGAAGCTATTTGAGCTTATTTCCAGTTTGCAGCTGATCTGCCTTCATGGCAGCTCCTGGGATAATTCTCGTGGATATTTTACTTTTCTAAATAGCAGGGCTGGTAATGTTATTGATTATATTTTCTGTTCTTCTCAGCTTTTATCCGATAAGATAAGTTATAACATCTTAGATCGCCCAGAAAGTGACCATTTACCTATTCTCTTGATTATTCCCACGTTGATTCCCCAACTTCCCCCTCCAACTATTGATTTGGCTGAGGGTACAATAATGGTGGGGAAACGACTAAAATGGTCACCTTCTGTGGAACTCTCTATCCAGAACCATCTATGTAGTCCCCACTTTTTAAAAATGCAACAGAATATTGTCAGTGGTCATATAGACCCCATAGAGGGTATTACGACCATTTCCGCAGCTTTAAGGCCACTTCTAATTAGGAAAAACAATCAGCCTAAAATGGGTTTTGGTAAGATAGGTTGGTTTGATAATGAATGTCGGCAAGCTAAAAAGAGTCTGGCACAACTAACTAGGAGGGTAAGACGAACTCATTTGTAAGCCGACTTGGAGGTCTTGGCTTTCAGTCGTCAAATCTATAAGGATTTATTAAGAAAAAAAAAGGACTTTTATGACGGCTCAGTGGAAGGAGTTAATGCTGGCAGCTCTGGAAACGAATGAAAGACAATTCTGGAACGTGATCTCAATATCAGATACAGGTTATACTCCCACAATGGAAGCGTGCATTCCAGCTAATACCTGGTGTACTTACTTTAGAAACACTCTGGATGGCGATGTACACGGGAGCTATTACCAAACAAGCACTAAACAAACTCTGCAAATGGTACTACCTAAGTGGCCCCCTGTCTCTGAGGAAGAAGTGGCTAAACTTATACATGCGCTGTCAGTAGATAAAGCACCTGGTGAAGATATGATTCCAGCAGAGGTATATAAAAACAATTCTGAATGGTGGGTTCCTATTTTGGCTAAACTATTATCCCATATAAATTCTACAGCTATCTTTCCTGAGGGATGGAAGCAGAGCATAGTTTTTCCAATATATAAGAAAGCAGATAAATCAAACCCACAGAATTATCGACCTATCATTTTGCTGGATATCAGCTCTAAGATCTATACTCACTTTCTCCTTCAGCAGCTGACTAATTGGGTGGAGGAGAAAAATGTTCTTCACCAGGAACAAGCTGGTTTTAGGAAAGGTCATAGCACAGTGGATCAGATTTTTGTGTTACACCACGTAATTCATAAATACACCAGAGGCTCTGCTAAACGGCTTTATGCTGCATTCATTGATTTTTCCTCAGCCTTTGATACAATTATTAAGGAATCGCCTGTGGAGCAGACTTGTAATGAGTGACATTGATAAAAGACTACTGTTCCTAATACAGGAATTATATACAAATACATCTATGAGAGTCAGGATCAGCACAGATGGAAGGCTGACGCAGGAAATCAATACAACAAAAGGAGTTAGACAAGGGTGCTTATTAGCACCCCTTTTATTTAACCTTTATATAAATGATTTAGTAACTCAGTTAAATTGTCGTGATCACTTTCCACCCTCCGTAGAAAAACGTAAAGTAGCACTTTTAATATATGCTGATGACATTGTACTACTTTCAATCAATAAAATTGGGCTGAAGAGAAACCTCAATAAACTCCATGAGTTCTGTCATACAGAACAGTTTCGGATTAACTATACCAAATCCAAGGTGCTCATCTTTGGTAAGCGACCACCTAAAATTAAATGGCGTTTTGGTGGCAATAATCTAGAACAGGTCCCTTCTTTTAAATATTTGGGGGTATACTTTGATGAGAAACTTAACTGGAAGACACAATTATGCAATATAAAAACAACAGTACAGAGGTCAGCCCATGCTACTTTGAAGTTCTTTTATTCCAAAGGGGGGAAACTGGTGCTCCCAGCTCTGAAAGTGTATTCAAGGAAAATAGTGGCCCAAATGCTATATGGTGTAGAGAATTGGGGGGTAAATCATAGGAATCTGAATGACCTGGAAGTCTGCCAGAATATTTTTTTTAGATCTTTGCTGGCAGTACCACCAGGAACTCCAGCTGCATTCCTCAGAACAGAGTTAGGTGCACTGTCTGTAAAAGCAAGGTCTGAGTTGGCAATATTTACGTATTACAAAAGGGTCCTAGACATGACAGATGATCGTCTGCCTAAGCTGAGCTTAGCCGAGCAATGGAAGATAGGTGGCTGGGCTAAGCTAGTCCAGGACCTGTTAATAACCAAAATTCTCTCAACAGATATTTTTGTCTTTGAGGGATTTAAAACTAAAGTGAGGGACTATATTTATAAATTGGATAATGAGCAGGACCTAAGTGTAATTAAAAGATCAAAGTTTTCACACTGGTATCATATGGTGAAACCTAACCATCTGAGAGCTCAGTACCTACATACACTCACTTTTCCCTCTTTGAGAATAGCATTCACGGAACTGCGTTTTCAAATTATGCCAATATCTGTTTTAGATGGCAGATATAGAAACATTCCAAGACATTTAAGGATCTGCATTTGTGGCATGGGGGAGGTAATCATACACTACCTATTTTTCTGCCCCCTTTATCAAAATCCTCGAAAGAGATTTTTGGGACATATTCTGGCTCCCTTGCAAGGTGAGACTCCCTACATAAAACTTTGCTGGTTGCTTTCAGATTGTGATCCACTAGTTACATATAAAACAGCTTTATTTGCCAAAGCTGCTAAAAGCATTCATGCAAATTATTTGAAAGAGATTGCCATAGACTGTGCCAGGGACTCTCTGATCTAATATTTTTATGGATGTATGTATATATATTTTTATATTGGTTTTATGGTTTTAACTATATTTGTAATGGCTTTTAGTCAAATACAATAAAATTTACTGTACTGTACTGTACTGAAGTAGTCATGCAGCCCTACCTATGTTGTGGGACCTCAAGTCCCCATAGCCTTTGCCAGCATAGTCAACATTCAGGAATGCTGAGAGCTGTAGTTCAACAACATCTGGAAGGCTGCATGATTCCCACCCCAACACTTGAAGGAAAAGCATAGTATTATTGAAGAAAAAAGTCCTGGTGCCATGTTTCTCTTACATATAAAATTGTCCTGGAACTGTTGACAAAAAATGCATACACAGCTGTGTGAATTAAAGCAAACGTCTCTCTCAGTTAGTAGCCAAACACTGATTAAAAACAAAGAAAGCTATACAAAGGCAATTAAAACAGAAATGATGATTTGATATTTGCCAAAGTAAGTACTGAATTTCCTCCAGTTATTCTTCTTCTTGCTCTTTTATTTGTGTATTCATTTTCTTTCCTTCATCTTTATCTCTTATCCTACTCATCCTTTCCTGCTTGTTTTTCAGATTCACATTTTTTAAGCCTGCCTTTCTGACATTACTATTTTCATGCACTTCTTAATTTATCTCTTCTTCTAGGCTTAGGCTCCTATCTCTCTTTTTCCCTCATTCTTCACTTTTCTTTTTGTGTCTGTCTGTAGATGTATGCATTTTTGTGTGAGCCTGAGCTGACATGCTAGAATCATACATTTTCACAAAACTCAGTGATATGTGTCATCTGCTGTACAAAAATCAATAAAGCAGAATCTGCACATGCAGTGTTGTTGTTGTTGTTGTTGTTGTTACTATGTGCCTTCAAGTCATTTCTGACTTATGTGACCCTAAGGTGAACTGATCATAAGGTTTTCTGAGATTGTGTCCTGTGTCCAAAGTCACCCAGTGGGTTTCTGTGACTAAATTGGGAATCAAACCCTGGTCTGCAGGGTCATAATCCAATATCCAAACCACTACACGACACTGGCTCTCATGCAAGGTAATAGTGGCCCACAATATTATGTTCATTTTTTTTAAAAAAAACCAGTATGCAACTTAATGGAATACATACTATTAGATAATTTTGAGGTCAGGATATTAATTAACAGAATAGGAGTAGAACAACTCTTTCTTGAGCAGTGGATTGCTGAAGTGCTTTAGAATACATTTCCTATGATAGTATGGTAGCCTCTTGACCTTGTAGCTTAAGCTTCTTGAGCCGTTTTGTCTTCATGTTAAGAGTAACCACCAAGAGGTTACAAAGACTATTTAATTTTATTAGTGAATTCTTCCTCCAGTTTAGTTAGGCCCACAAACCCAAACATTAGCACAACAAGCAAATCTAAGTCCTAATTGCCAGAATGGAAATCCCATAGTGTTTTGCAGAGCAAAAACAAAAATCTATCAGTGAGTGGCCTCTCACCCCAGACATGAGATCACTAATTCTGAGGAAAATGCAAGGTGGGAAGGGTTTGCCTGCACTGCAGAATCCAAACAATCTCACTTTCTCCAGGAGTTCTTGTACCCTCATCACCCTGGCCTGAAGGGACTAAATTACTGTTACTCTTGGATTTTGACATGTCCATCCTTGGTATAAGTGGAGCCACAATCCCCCTACACATTGTCAGGCTTGGTATTTACAGAGTGGCCAAGGGCCCGTCAAATTGAACGAGTTGTCTTCCCATGATAGCAGACTGAACTGAACTGAAGCCTCTTAATAGCCATAAGTAAGATCCAAATTGATGCTGAAGCAGCATCTAAACCAAGGGTGAGCAAAGTGCCGACCGTAGACTTTATGCCGTAAAAGCCAAAAGTAAGATCCAAATTGATGCTGAAGCAACATCTAAGCTAAAGGTGACCAAACAATAGGCCACAGGCTTTATGCAGCTGTAGGGCTATTTTTGTGAGCCCCAGGTCCCCTCAGGGGTAAAATTTTTTGCTCTAAAGTGCCCAAAAATGATATCTAGGGGGATTTAGAAGGCATTTCCACTTGTTTGGAGCCCCTTGTCAAAACATAATTTCGTGTGTGTGTGTTTTTTAAAAAACCTTTTTGCCTCAAAATGTTCCCACAGGTTCAGAAAGGCCCCAGAACATGCCCCCATATCCCATAGTGAGTGTTTGGGGGAAAGTGAGTTTTATGTAGGATTGGCACAGCCCTCCAAAGTCTCCTGGAGGACTAATGTGGCCTATAGTTGCCCACCCTGGTCTAAACCCTTTCTTCATTGGGACCATTTCTGCACTACACTGTTATAGTGCTCTTATTCCACTTTCAGCATCCTGTGGAATTCTGGGGTTTGTAGTTTCTTGAGGCCAAAGAGTTCTCTGGCTGAGAAGTCTACATCCCCCTCCCTAAACTGCAAACCCCAGGATTCCCTAGGAGGTTGAAAGTGGAATAATAGCACTATAACAGTGCAGTGCGGAAATGGCCTGGGTTGCGTACAGCCTGTCTTTTTTTTCTCTGAGTTTCCTTCAAGGTAGCCATGTTGTCGATCCTTGCTTGGAGCTGGTCCTCATAATGCCTTAACTGCTGCTGACCAAGCTCTCAATGAAATCCTGCTCAAACTTGCTCCTCAAGCTGACCATGCTTGTTGTGTGGAACAGGATAATTTGACTGGTATATTCTTACGCTGTGGGGAAGCTTTGCAAATATATCTAAGAAAATTCCTCTTGCCACCCTTTGCAATGCTGCCTGTTGTCACTTCATTCCAGTTTATGGATTTTTCCACTTTCAGCCCTAAGCCAGTTGTTATTACATAACACGTATCCTCATAATTTTGCACATTTCTGTATGTGAATTTCTGTAGCTTTTTTCTTTGTCTTTAGTCTTTTAGATTAATTAAAAGATCTTTGGAAAACTTCTTTTTTAATGTTCAGAAGGAACAAGCCTATAGGAAATATTAATGTAAAAGAGTAATTTATTAATGATGACAATGATACATTATTTACTATGCTGACCTACTTCTTAGAGGATTTTTAGGGATTTTCTTTAGACTTATTGCAAAGACTGATAATCTCAAAACATAAGACCATCCTTGCTGAAACTGGGCAAAGTCCATTTTGATTAGTATCCTTCTGAGAAGCACGCTGGCTCACACTCTTCCCTCCCCCTCCCCCACGTACCATATACCGTACTTTAACATTTGCATATTTCTATGTCAGTGGAAACTGCAGAGTTGCATCCTAGACTCGCAGTTGTATCTTTAACCACTAGCCAGTGTGGTGCAGTGGTTTAAGTATTCAACTACAATCCTGGAGACCAGGATTTGATTCCTCACTCAACCATGGAAACCCTCTGTGTGACCTTGGGTGCATGACACACTCTCAGCCCCAGAAAACCCCGTGATAGGGTCGCCTTGGGATTGCTGTAACTCAGAAATGACTTGAAGGCACACAGCAACCATTTAGTGAACTGTTCCAGATGTTGTTTAAAAAAGTGGGTTACCTATGATTTCACTTCCTCAAGCTTTTCTCTGCCTCTCCTACATTGTTTCATAAAAAGAGCTCAGTTCATAGGGTAATGAGTATTCACTTAAGTTGAAAAAAGCCCAAGTTAACTTCTACTGTAGCTTTAGGCCTTTGCTGATCATCTCAGCCTGCCCATCCTCCTACCTCCTCAGTGGTTTCTGAGCTGCATTCTGTGAAATTTTCGGTCTCTGCAAAGCTTATCAGAGGTTCATCAGTTAGAAGACTGGGACTGGCAAACAGGTTTCCTTGAAGGTTATCTTACTGCTATAGTGCTCCTGCTATAGTGTGGAACAATGATGGAGTTGAATAATCTGTAGGAAGCATTGCTATCTTCAAGGTAATCTCAGCAAGGAATCTTTGGTCAATGGGACAGATGTGACACTTGAGACCAGCGAACCCACCAGTCTCTTCCCAAGTCTCAAACTTCTGCTTAGGCCCAGACCCTCAGCCCCCTTTTCTACAACTTCTCAACTGTATCTTGTGAATTAACTAAGCACCATGGACATGGGGATGGTTGGAGATGTGAGGTTTCAACTGATCTTCCCCACTTTCATATAGTTTCTGTTTAGCATTTATTTTATTTAATTAATTTAATGTAATTTATATCCTGCTCTTCTCCTGGCACAGCATTCAAAGCAACCATCAGCTGATCTGTAGGGCACAAAGGGAGAAAAGAGAGCTTTAGGAAGAGGTGAGAAAGGCTTTCCTCAATACATAAGAAGCACTTTGTTTTCTTGGCAAGATTTGTTCAGAGGAAATTTTGCCTTTGCCTTCTTCTGAGACTGAGAGAGTGGTGACTTGCCCAAGATCATCAAGTGGGTTTCCATGACTCAATGAGGATTTGAACCCTGGTCTCTAGAGTTGTAGTCTTATGCTCAAACCACTACAACCACTTGCCCTCTAATTAAGCTGATTTGTTTGAAGGGTGGTACTTTCATTTTTAACATTGCGTCTCAAACACTCTCCAGGCCCACAAGAAATTTGCATATCAAGAAGAAGGTTAAACTAAAGTATTTATCCCTGGCTTGCTTTTGACTCACAGATAGGGAGTCTATAGTTCTGCAATGACATGGTTGCATTTTGAGTGAGAGTGCATTGAATGAAAATAGTTCTTCCTCTCATTTCTGACTTTCAAGGGTATACACAGGACAAAACTTCTTGCCTTGCCAAAGCCAAGGGTAAGAAACAGACTACAGTTATTCATGCTCTTGATCAGTCTGTCTTAGCAATTTCTTCCAAGAGAAGGAGTGAGGGTTTTTGTTTTGTTTTGGTTTTTTTGGGTTCTTTTTGGCAAATAACAGCTGTGGAACAGCATGATCAGGATTGGGAAGGGGGGGCTCCAGGAGGAGGTAGCAAGTGACAGTGAATTCCTGCAGCATACAAGAGATGTGGAAGGGGATTAATCCTCCCTGTTCCCATGTTATGATACTGACAAAAATCCCTCATCTTCTGAAAGTTTTGTTTGCTTCAGGAGCTGTTGCTAGCAATTTTCTTTTGTCTGGAATGACTGCAGCCAGGCTTTATTTGGACTTATGTTTAAACTTGTTCGTATATAATTTGCAGTGAAAAGTGTACAGTCTGGTAGCTAGGTAGGTAGAAATATAGATGCCCTGGGGAATTTTTTTCTCCTTTTTTTTAAAGCTCCCCCCCCAAATATAGGGGGAAATTGATTTGGATTGTAATAGTCTGTTTTAGAATGGGGAATAAAATATTTTTAAATTATTTGTATTTTAAAAACTATGTACCAGGTAAATATTTGTGTAAGAATATGTAGAATATCTAATATCATTGCAAATTCTAGTCTTGGTTTCCTTTTCCAGTTCGTTTATGGGAATATTGTTGTTGTTTTTATTGTATATAGCCAATAGCCTTTACAATGTTTACAATAAAACCGTCTCAGTAAAAAGAGGTGTTCGACAAGGATGTATTCTTGTGCCCACATTATTTAATTTGTATCTCAATGATCTTGCTGCATTTATCTCTTTAGAGACTTTTCAACCTCCTAAACTAGTTTAAGTTAGTATCCCCTTACTTTTATATGTGGATGATGCAGTTTTTCTTTCCTTTACTAAAATTGGCTTGAGATGAGTAATAAGGGCTTTCATGGAGTATTATGAAAATAACCAGTTAACTATTAACTATAATAAATCTAAAATCATGGGTTTTTTTCCAAAAAACAACCCATTCTCAATTGGGTCATAGCTGACCATAAAATAGAACAAGTGAGGTATTTTAAATATTTGGGGGTTACTTTCCACACATCTGGTGCCTGGACATCATAGCGGGCAACTGCTATATAGACTGCAACCTGCAGTAGTAGGTCTGATTCTTTTATACCAAAGGTGGACAACTGATCCCTGCTGCACTTAAGGTATTCCAGGCTAAGCTTCTTCCTCAATTACTGTTTGGTATTCTAGTATGGATCCTGAGTTTTTTGCCAATAGTAGAATGAGTACTCTCAGTGTTTCTCAGAAAATTATTTGCTGTGCCAAATTGTGTTCCATCAGTGATCCTACGCTTGGAGGCTGGCTGTACATCGATTGAATACACTGCAAGGAAGTGGGCCTTAAGGTACTGGCTAAGAGTTCTCTTTGCAGGACCAGAGGCTGGGTATGTTTATCAAATGCAAAGAGATACTTATATTACTCAGCCGTGAAAGAAAAATTGCAGCAATTAGGCCGCTCAGATACTTTCCTCCTCACTCTTGACTGGCCCAGGGCCAAGTTGATCCTTGCACAATGGATTAAAGATATTGACACCCAGTATTCTACATCTATTGCACGCACTACTTGCTCCCCCATCAGTTTGGGTTTGAGGTTTAATCAAACTAGGGATGCAAATTATCTTGAAGATTTAACAATCCCCAAATACCAGATGGCATTCAATAAAGCCAGATTGAACGTTATTCGATGTGCTGTATTAGAGGGGCGTTTTCAGCAAATTGAGTACAAGGCTTGTGTATGCTCCTGTGGGGAGGGAGTAGTAGAATCTTTATCTCAGTACCTTTCTATTGTACTTTTTATAAGGATGATAGATTAAGGTTAGTAGTACCTCTCCTAAGCAAGTTCCCAGGAAGACCTTTGGAATGGTACCGAATATATCTCTTAGGGGATACTGAAAAAAGAGTAACAGAGGCGGTTGCAAAGTTTTTCTTCTGTGCTATTAAAACTCAAAGGGCCATGGTACACAAATGTTGACAAATTAACGATTCCCGCTGGTGTAAAACATCTGAGGTGTCTTGCAGGGACATAGCTTTAGGAAGTGTAGGGCCACCAAAAATTGTATACCAGAAATAAGGCTGTATCATTTTAATAGAAATTTGTATATATGACATGTTTAAATCTCAGTGTTTTCTATCAAATTTTAAACTTAACTTGTTAAGCTGTTTTTAAAATGCATTTTACATGTAACTAATTATATCCTGTGTTTTGTTTTAACAAAGACTGCTTATATTTTTATGTTATATTTTTACTTGTGTGTAGAATATATATAACTATGTACCTGGGTGCAGAATGTATCTGTTGACCACAATAAAGGCTTGATGATGAAAAGAATAAAATGTGAATAAATTTGAATTAAAAATAGATTAATACAATTAAAATGTATTATTAAAAGATACATGTAACTTTAAAACCATTTTATCCATTTAAAACCATTTTAATAACTACTGTGACCCAACTAAAAATAAAATTATTAAAATTTATACCAAAGTTTAATCTAATTTGACAGCCCCTATAAGCTGGCTAAAAGGTATAAAAGTATAAAGTTAGTGTATATTAAGTTACAATATGTGTTCCGTAATGAAATAGGCATGTAATTTCCTGGCTGCCAGTGCAAACTGAACTACTAAGTATGTGACAGATAGCAATGCTGTTACTATTTTCTGGGATGTGCAATCAGCATAATTTATGAGAATGAGTATTTTATATCTGTTTAACACAGGGGTGGGCAACTGTGAAATGCTATGGGCTGTATTGGCCCTGAGGAGACCTTGAAGGGGCCACTCTCCCTTCCCTGGCCAAATTAAAAAAAAAAAAATCCCAAACACCTATAGGAGTCACAGGGCATTTACACCATGTTTTGGGTTTCAGAAAAAGGCCTTTCCTAGGCCTAAATTAGCCCCAAGGTAGGGCACAAATTATGGTGGAAATGTACTCCATGCTCTAAGTGGACATTTTGGAACATTTCAGGTTAAAAAAAATGCAAAAATTGTTTTTGACTCCCAAAAGACTCAGGGGGCCTCCAGACATGATAGGAATCCCACCAGAGGCATTCTAGAGAAAGAAACATTTTGCAAATTTGCAAATTTTCTAAAAAATGGCATTTTCAAACTTTTCAGTTTCTCTTTGTGTTGGTAATGGAGGATTAAATGTAAATAATAGATAACAAGCTGGTGTTTCATCAATGGGGGAGTTCATTAAATGTTCTTTTTTAAATTGTCCATACTGCGGATATATGTTGTGTATAATATTTGTATTTTGAACGTAAGTATATGTTGTGTATATGTTTTGGCTATGTCATATTTACTCATAGTGGGTGGTTGTATTTTGTCTTGTTTCTCATTATTTGAATAAAAATATGTAATTGCAGGTTTTTTTGTCCCTGGAGGGCCCTGGGGACCACAAAAATGGCCTTGTGGGCTGCATGCAGTCTATGGGCCACACTTTGTCCACCTCTGGCTTAGCACTAAAGAAGACACAGTAACTTTCTTTGTTTTCCTAATATTGATTATTTATCCTATTTTTAAAAATATTTATTTATTTATTTACTTATTTATCTTTTGCCAGCTAGTGAAAGCAAAGAGTTTCCTTTTGGTTCAGGGTTCCTTACAGTTCAGAATCTCCATTTGTAAGAAAAAAAATAAATTTAAAAAATCTCAATTTATAATTATTTTCTGTAAAATGTACTTTTAATATGTTGAACATGACATTTTTATGCCAAGCCAAGTTATACATAATGCATTTTATGCTCTTAAAGTATCAAAATGTAAGGACTGAGACTGCATCTTTTAAAATTTTTCTGAAAATTTCTATTTAAAACAATCTCCTGGTGTCATTAACATTTCTGGAATCGAACATATCTAATGATACTGATTTATTTCACTTGATTAAAGAAAAAAAGAGTAGTGAAGAACTCCAAAACAGAGAACTCTGAACAGGGAAATTGATATTACAATGGGCAATGTCAGTCAGTACTGTATAAGGAAATGTAAATTGATGTATAATGAGGCTTTTTTTTCCACACAAATTTCACATCTATACTAATGGAGGTCTGAACTAAGGTAGATAGTTTGATTAAAATTTTGACTAAGTGTGCAGTGGATGTGGAAAGGGAACTGAAGTTTAGAGCGCTGGTTTCATAATGGTTTTATAGAAATCTGTAGTGTGAATTCACTTAGGCCCTTTCTGCAGTTTACTTGGGTCCATGTTGTCCCAGCAATGGTCCATGTTGTCCCAATGTTGTCCCAGCAGCAATGGCTTTGCCGGGATGGGTGCATGGAGACCAATGTGCCTCTCCGCCCTGGCTTGCTTGCTGCAGAAGGAGACGCGATGGCCCTGACTCTTCCTGCTTCAGCACAGCCGGGTACCGTCCCAGGCTGCATTGGTGCAGGAAGCACAGCCATTGCACTTCCAGGGCCTCTGCAGTTAAGATAAGTGTGGGTGCGCGACAGGATGGAGGAGAATACCCATCAATGATTTTTGCCTCAGTGATGCTGCCTGGGGATGGGAGAAGGACAGGACCACATCAATGTTGTGCATAAGCTTTGTTGCGGTCCCATCCTTCTCCTGTCCCCGTGGCAGATTGAGAGGGTGGTGTGGAAAGGGCCCTTGAATAATATACAAGATTTGGTATTCTCTGCCTCAGAAAGGCCATTGTAGAACTGAAAAAGATGTAGGAAAGGGTGCCCACATGATCATTATGGTTTCTGCTAGGAGTTGTGTGGGAGTAGAATTTCTAGTGGCTTCTTCTCGGGACCAGTAGTGGTTGAAGCATCCTTTAAATATACAGATTCGCAGATATTCTCAGATAGTGTTACTGTGATTATTGTCTGTGCATGAAAAATACTTCTTATATATATTTTAACCAGATTAGAGATAGTGGTAGAGAGAACACAAGTAGCATAATAACGAGGCTTAGTTTATCTTATTTTGCCACGAGGTTTCTTTTTGATGTATCTCAGATAAAACTTTTTGAGAAGCCCTTTAATTATGGGTAATCATAATGAATTTATTAGTAATTAAGACTGCAGTGGATTTTTTTTTTTAAAGTTGGAACCTTTTACCCTTTGAAACAAAGTTGATGTTTTAGTTACAAAAAGGAACTTCAGCATTGCAGAAGGAGAGTACCCTCGAGGTTAACCTGAGACCTCGGCCCTTTCCACAGCTTACCTGATTCCAGCATGGGCACGTGGGGTTCATGCGAGCAGCCTCTTGCGAGAGGCACTCATATCCCCTCTGCAGCAGCTCCCTGCTGGCTGGCAGGAAGCATGAGGTCTCCGCCTCTTCCTTCCGCAGCGCAGCCAGGTACTTTCTCAGGCTGTGCTGGGGGAGGAAGCATGAGAGACGCATCTCCGGAGGCTCTGCATGGAAAGTAAATGCGTGTGGGGCCCGAGAGCGACACGTGATCACACATCATTTTTGGCAAGAAGCCAAAAATGCCATATTGCGCAATCGCCACCTATTGGCCCTGGCAGCGACGCACGATTGCGAGGACATCATGTGGAACAGTCCTCACAATTGCATGACGCTCCAGAGGCCCTTTCGCATGAGAAATGGCATGTGAAAAGGGCCCTAGACTCTCACTTGTAGAGTTCTGTGGCTTGGATAGGAGTCCCGTGGTTTACCTTCCAATTATAGTTGGCCAGAAAGCAACCCATAGTATTGCCTTCAGGGCTGCCTTCAGGGCTGAGATTTTTTCACCCAAGAGAAGGCTGAGAAGGTTGTCAAGGGAAAGACATCTGGCTTCAGCTGGACCTTCATCAGGTTGCTCCCCCACTTGCTTCATTTCCAGGCCAACACATCTTAAATAGTAAGTGAAATAAAGTGGTGCTTATTTACCCCAGTTTTCTATATCTGGTCTTAATTATTCTATGGTTGGTTATCAGTGAGCAATTAAAACTGCAACTGTTTTTTTTTTTTAAACTTAGAACCTTTTGTCCTTTGAAACAAAGCTGATATTTTGCCCACTGCAAAAAGGAATCACATGGTAAATATAAGAGTCTTAATTTTCTACAGCAGTTCTTTAGTTTTTCATTAACAACTGGCTCATTTCAGCAATGAATACAGAGAATATTCCCATAACTTAACCAGAAGGGACTGATGAAATATAATATTGTTTAGATGCATCTCATAGTGCTGCAACTCATCTAAAAGCAGAGACCATTTCTGCACTAGGCTGTTATAGTGCCGTTATTCCACTTACAACATCCTATGGAAACCTGGGGTTTGCAGTTTAGGGAGGGGCCTCAATCCTTCACTACTAACACTAGTCCTTCAAAAGTTTGAGCAAGCCATTGAATGTATGTACATACACCACTGTGGTAAATATAGATAGCAAGTTGGTTTCATAGAGTTGGGTCTCATTTTGATTTACATTCCTTCACTTTTCCAATATGAATGTGAGAGCCAGGCCTCAATAATTAGTTGTTTAGAAACATAGCTGACTATTTATGTTTACAGTTGACTATTTATGTTGACAGTTTCTGTTAAATAAGGTTATAATCCTAAATGGGGATTGGAATCTTGCAGCCCATGGGAGAGACCAGTGTAATCCTTGGGACATGCAGTGATCCCTCCAAGTCCCCAGCATATTTTTTTCAGCCCCCAAATGTCTACTTTTCAGCTGAAAAATACTTTACATTTCAAATATGCTGTTTTGAGGACTACTTGACCCTGAAATAGTAAGATCTCCTTCCTCAACCCCTCCCCAATGACCAGGAATGATGCAATTTCACTTCCAGTTGTCAAAATGATATCTGTGGTGGCAAAATTGTGTCATTCCAGAGTCCAGAGGCAACAAAAATTGGAAAAGTGAGTACCGAGGACGTAGACGAGCTCCTTGGAAATATAAGAAAGACAGCTTGCCCTCTTGATCCCTGCCCTTCATGGCTGGTCGTCCAGGGAGGAGTTGCAATTAAGACCCATTTAAGATACATTATTAATGCATCCCTCAGGGAGGGCAAATTTCCAGCTTGTTTAAAAGAAACGATTATACAGCCACTTCTAAAAAAGCTCTCCCTAGATCCCCTGGATATGAATAATTATAGACCAGTCTCCTATCTCCCATTTCTAAGCAAGGTGATCGAGAGGGCTGTTGGTCTTCAGCTCCAAGCTGTCTTGGATGAAACAGATTATCTAGATCCATTTCAAACTGGCTTCAGGGCAGGATATGGAGTTGAGACTGCCATGGTCGACCTTAGTGTATGATCTTCACCTAGGTATCGACAGGGGAAGTGTGACCCTGCTGGTACTCTTGGACCTCTCAGGGGCTTTCGATATCATAGACCATGGTATCCTTCTGGAACGCCTGAGAGGGCTGGGGATCGGGGACACTACACTTAAGTGGTTCCGATCCTGTCTCTCAGGTGGATACCAGATGGTGATGCTTGGGGACAGCTGCTCCTCGGAAAAGGAGCTTAAATCTGGCATCCCTCAGGACGCTGTCCTGTCCCCAATGCTGTTTAACATCTACATGAAACCGCTGGGAGAGATCATCAGGAGGCATGGAGCAAGGTGCTATCAGTATGCTGATGACACCCAGATATATCTCTCCATGCCTCGGATAATAGCATCAACTAAGAGTGGCATCTCGCCTCTGAATGAATGTGTTGAAGCAGTAATGGACTGGATGAGGAAAAACAGACTGAAACTGAGTCCAGATAAGACGGAGGTACTTGCTGTTAAGGGCCCTAGCCCAACTATGGAGGTTTGTCAACCAGTTCTAGACGGGGTCACACTTCCCCTGAAAGACTGTGTCCGCAGCTTGGGGGTGCTCCTGGACTCGCCACTTCAGATGACAGCTCAAATAGATGCAGCGGCCAGGAGTGCCTGCTATCAACTTCAGCTGATACGCCAGCTGCGCCCCTTCCTGGAGCTGGAACACCTAAAAACAGTGGTGCATGCGCTGGTAACTTCACGGCTTGACTTCTGCAATGCGCTCTACATAGGGCTACCCATGTGCTTAGTCCGGAAACTTCAATTAGTTCAGAATATGGCAGCCAGGTTGGTCACCGGTAGACCTAAAACTGACCACATAACACCAATTCTGAAGTCTTTACATTGGCTGCCTGTTAGTTTCTGGACACAGTACAAGGTGTTGGTTATTACCTTTAAAGCCCTTTATGGCTTGGGGCCAGACTAGCTGTGGGATCACCTTCTCCCATATAATCCGCCCTGCACATTAAGGTCCTCTGGGAAGAACTTACTGCAGCCAGTCAGAACTAGGTTGGCTGCGGTTACCCAGAGGACCTTTTCTTCATCGCTCCCAAGCTATGGAATGGCCTGCCGGAAGAGACCCAGCATATTATCAGTCTTGACTGCTTTAAAAAAGCAGTCAAGACTGATCTCTTCCAACAGGCCTTCCAAGACTAGTACTTCCACTGCCTCCCACCAATTGTCCTGCTGTTCTTTTAATAGTTAATTGTTAATTGTTACGTGTTTTAGGGGGTTGGTTTTAGCTGGGTTGGTGGGTGGGGAGGATTGGGTATGTTTTTAATGTCTTTTAGTGTCTTTTAATGTATAATGTATTTCATGCTGTTCACCGCCTCGATCCATGTGGAGAGGCGGGATACAAATAATAATAATAATAATAATAATAATAATAATAATAATAATATTATTATTATTATTATTATTATTATTATTATTATTATTATTATTATTAAAATGTGGTCATCTAGGCCCTGGAGTGTGTCCATCTCTGTTGTCAACACAGGATCAAGGTCATTGACTCTAACTGCTAGTTTTATAACTCAGGCCCTTTCCGCGCCTTACCTTAATAGCGCGATGACCTGCTACCATCGCAGTATTACCAATATTGCAATAGGCCCAGTACAGAGCCTATTGCATTCTGCACGCACCAGGGCATTTGTGAGATAGCACCGGCTCACGCCCGGTGCCTTTTCCCACCTTGGCATCCTGGGCCACGCCCAGGTTCTGCCCTGTCCCCGCCCCACCGCCCCTGATTTGTTGGTGGTTTTTTATTATTATTTTTTTGCCAGCTATAGTACAATAGATCTTTCCAACAGGTGCTCGTGTCAGCCTCAAGGGCAGGCCAGTAGCAAGAGCCCCCTGTAACAGGCTGCACTGGAAAAGGTGGGGAATGACAGGACAGATCACAGCTGTGACCCAGCTTGGGGTGTAGCTGTCTCCACCACTCCCATGACCCACGATGGAGCCTGAGCAGATGGAGCTCTTTGGGACACAGACCATGCAGCTCTATATGAACAACTTCACTGCTGTCCAGGCCTGGGGGGCACGGCAGTGGTGGTGACCAAGGGGAGCTACCCTGGTGGCAGCCGCCACCATCTCCACCCAAGCATCCAGCTCCATCGCTGCCACTGTCTCAACCAACGGGGAAGGTTCCACCAATCCGCTGCTGTCTGGTGGGCTGGGGAGGGTGGGCTGAAATCACGGAGTCATGGGATTAAGCATCCTAGAGCTGGGAGGGTCCACAATGGCCATGGAGTCCAACCTCTGCCATGCAGGAAGACTCCTGATGGAGGGCCATCCGGCCTCTGTGTGCACACCTCTCAGGAGGGGAGGGGAGCCCACCACATTGGGAGGCAGCACATTGCACCGTCAGAAGGGTGTGCCCTCCAGGGATTCTCTTTGATCTTCGGGTGCAATCTGTTTGCCTGACATTTGGCCCTATTGTGCCATGTCCAGGTCTCTGCAGCAGCAGGAAAAGGGTTAGCTTTGTGTTCACCGTGATGTCCCTTCAAATCTGACAGTATGGCTCTCCTGTCTGCTGTCAACTTGATTTCCATCAGGCTAGACATCCCCAGCTTCCTGAGCCTTTCTTTGCAGGGCTCCATGGTTTTCCGGGACTTTCATCCGTTTGGTTTCCCAGCTCTAGACACGTTCTGGTGTGTTCACTGTTGTTATTGCTTTGTAGTGCCGGGAAAGTCACACGATATTCCAGGTAAGGTCTCCTCATGGCAAAACGAAGTGGTGACACTACATTCCTTGGTCTGTACAGTACAGTCGCATGGGTCCTGTCGAGACGCACGATGGCCTTTTCAGCTGCTGCATTGCACACAGTATGGTGTTCCTTCCAGCCTGTGGACTGCTAAGTCCCCAGGGTGCCTTTCACACGTTGTGCTCACCCATCCTGTGTGTGTGCAGTCCATTCTTCCTGCTGACATGTGGATCACTGCATTTCTCGTTGGGGACATATGTGTTGGGCATGTTGACTGGGCTCTCCAAAATGTCCAGCATGTTTAACAAGGTTGGAGGTGTTTGGCTGTTTGGGTGACGGCCATAGGGATTGGTGGTAGGGGGCGAGGTTTTCTCTCTGGGAGCTCCTCGCTGCTTCCACTGTGAGAACTAAGCTGCTCAGTGCTAATGTGCTAATGATAGCGCCAGTTTGTTTTTTTTTAAATTGTAAGTCGGCCGGACCCTGGGGGCTGCTGCCATCACAAGCGTGGGCGGCGGCGACAGCCATGGAGTGGCCTCCCTCAGCAACGTGTCCTGCAGTGTTTGCTGCTGTGATGGGGGCAGCAGCCAGCCTGCTGCTGGGCGGAGCTTCCCCTGGGAGTTGCTGCGTGAGGGACAGGCAGCAGGAACTGCCCACACCCCGCCCACTCCGGGGTCATTCCGGGAAGCACACTGGATAGCGGTTCTGCATGCCGTCTGCTCGCGTGATTGATGTGGGAAAGGGAGGTTATTTTTGCCTTTCAGCCGAAAATGAAAAAAAGCGGGATCAGCACTGCCTGCAGCCAGGATAGCACCTGTGTGGCCAGAACATCATGTGGTACGGTGGCTCCTCAAGGGGGGAGGGAGTGTGCCTAATGCTCTTTAAGAACACCATGCGAAAAGGGCCTCAGATTGGATTGTTCCAACCACATATGTCACCCTCTCACTTAAACTAAAATCCCTTTTCCTGAATCAATTTTATTATTAATAGCTAATAATTTTAATAATAGTACTTTCCTTTTTAAAAAAGAAATCCTTATTCATGAAAATTCATACAAAATTATACAAGTAGGAATTTTTTAAAAAATTGTGTTTTAGTTCTAGGCCATTGCAACAACAACAAAAGTTCAGTGGAGTATCTGTTAGGAAAATACAGACTAAAAAAAAGAAAGAAAGTACACACTCTAATTAAACAATCAACATTTAAAACTCACCTTAAATTTAATAATAATAAAATTACTCACAACTCTGGTTATTTCTAGAAATGGCATATCCAAAGGTATATAACAATATATAAAACATACATTAAGTATATAATGTGTATTCCATTTTAAAACGTTTGGGTTTAACACTTGTTGAAATTGCTTAAGAAATTAGTTCTGTCAGATCTTTGAGTCTTGCTTACAGTCTGTTGCCACTTGCTTCAAATTCTTCCTTTAATTTTCTCAGCTGCGATTGCAAACCATGGAAGAATCACCATGTATACAATTCACACAAAATTATACAAAATCAAAAGAAGACAAGATAATAAAAGTAGGCTAAAATGTTGCATAAAAGAATTCACAGCAGGCAGAAGAAGCAAATAGAAGTAAGTTGAACAATGGAAGGTAAGAGGAAGGAGCACAAAAAAAATGTTACTTTTTTTGGACAACAATTTGCAAAATCCTCCAGAGGTCATGGCTACAGTGCTAGATTTAGGATGATTTAGTTGTTCAGAAAAGCAACCTTTCCAAATTCTACCCAGAACACAATTTGAAAATCACTCATCTTATTTGTTTTTCTGACTACATCAGTGGCATTTAGAAAATTATTAAATCTAGCTGACTCTAAAATTGGGTTCCTTTCTGAGAAATAAGAGCATTGTCAATTAATCCAAATGCCCAAGCTTTTCTAAACAAAGAGATTTATAATACAGTTCAGGATAAAATGTTACATACCAGTTTGATTTTAAAACTTTAAAATGGCTTGTTGGTTTTTTGTGTCATTTGACATAATTTTTAAATGTATTTTCAGTTTTTAGACTTAGATTTTCTGTGCTGTAGTTAAAGGTGCACTTTGATATTAATTGGATGTGATGTCTTGGCCAGGAATACATGCTGATGTTTCCTTTTATCATAAAACAAAATGCTGGAAGGCATTTCATACTGTGTTCTGGATCACAGTATCTAGTATTCTGCTTCTCCTGTGAAACCACACTGGCAGATAAGTTCAAACATACTTAACCAGATCTTCTCTCAAACAGTGTATTTATATTTGCTGCTCTCTTTCTATAACATGTTTGGTTGACCTGTTTTAAGTCTTTTTCTGGAACTGTGCAGCATTCTGACTTAAAGCTTAACTATGGTATGCTGGTTTTACTGTGTGCAGCTCATACATTTTGGTGAGATCTCTAGAAACTTCTATGACATGTAGGATGTAATACACGAATTGCTTCTTTGCATGAAACACATATGGTAATGCCTGTCCCTCCTGTTCCCCCACCCAAAGCCATAAGTGATTCACCTTTACCCCAAGTAGAATCTTGTATCTTCAGCTTTAAACAAAATTTTATTTTGATGGATACATTTGTTCTAAATTCTTCTTCACCTCTTTTTATGAGAGAACTACTAGTGAAATGTCAACATTTGACATAATGGCTGAAAGTTCTTATATGTACTTTTGGCTTTCAAGTACATCATAACTGTGGCCATTTCAGCATGGTGTCATAGTCTCGTGGTGGGGACGTGATGGCAGCAGTCTGCAGGTCATGCTTTTACATGACGTTGTTGTAGTCCTGCAGCCAGTGTGTCTCCACATGTCACAGGATATTCGCTTAACGGAAAAAATTTAAGTGCCCGCAATCACGCGACGCTCTCATTACCCTGGCCATGCGAAAGGGGCGGAAGCGCAATCATACACTTCCTTCCACAGTGCAGCACAGGAAAGAGGCCAGCTGTGCTGCAGAAGGCAAGCATGTGTTGCTCATGCTCCGTAACAGGGAGCTGGCTAGGTGTAGAGGGGAGCGTTCCTGTCACACTCTCTTCTTGGCAAAGGCACTGACGGGATCGTGACAGGACATCAGCAGAACCCAATCAGGTGCAGAAATGGCCTGTATGTTAATCATAATTGTGGTGGAACCTCACTATTGACCACATGAGGGTGAGATTTTAATATCAAGTGGTGACTTGCATGAACCATCACAAACAAAATGCCACAAAATACAACATCTGCTTTGTTTCTAATGTTTGTTTCTAATTCCTAATTCTAAAGTTTCTAATTCCAGACATATTACATATATTTAGTCCTGTGTTCGCATCCTTACCATGCATGCGGATAGATACAGGTAGGGAAATAGATGGAAAATCTTACTCTTCTCTGTAGCAACCTTTGACATAGACATCATACCTTTGTTCCACCCATGGTCACTGAAAGGGGGAGCCCAGTGGAACTAGCTGGACCATCAAGCCCCTCAGGAATTATCAGTCAGAAGTGTACTAACTGATCAAGCACTAAGAAATATAGAAACATTGCTATTCTTGAGTCCCCCCCACAGAAAAATAAAGGCTCCCTGCAGTCTATCCTATGCACACTTACTGAGGGTGAGCTGTACTATGAAGGGCACTTCCATGTACCCACTGAGTTTGTAAGAGTCTTTGTATTTAAGGATGGTTTTAATGATAATGGATGGCAAAAACAATTTGCCCTCCCTCTGCAAGTAGGCAAAGTTAGTAACATCTTGCCTCCCAATGCTGAGACTCCTCCACCTTAAAAACAGTTCCAGGATCCTGGTTCCACCTCCTACTTGGGGACATTGCCACCTTTTGGGAAGATGAAACTTACTAATAGGTTGGCTTCTTCTCCCTTGACATCTCTTATCCAAACCTATCACAGGGTTTTCTCGGTCTGGAAGCAGTCCTAACAGTCAAAACACTGCACCATGCTGGCTATCTTGTTCTCTGCACTCCTTTTCATAGCCTTCTGCAGCCTTACTGAAGGACATGTATGAGCATCCTTCTACACTGGCAAATTTTTCAAAAATGAAAGATAGCAAAACAATAATTTTTCTGGATTTGTCTGTAGTAATAGGACTGATTAACCACGGTGCTAATTCTTTTGCAAAAGATCTGTAGTCTTTTGTAAAGGAGCTATGATGGTGGTTCATTTATGATCTTTTGTAAAGAAGCTAGTACAGTGGTTAATCAACCGTATTAGTAAAGGCAAACATATCTATGAAGTTCAAAAAAATCTAGAAAATCCTTTTAATGAACTCTTTCACATCTCTCCCCTTTACAAAACATAGCACAAATTGAGACTTGGCCTCTGTAGCCACAGTGATTTCACATCTTTAACTATTAATATGTACAACCAATCTGTCATCTTTGCTTACAAAAGACGACCATCAGGCATTGCATATTGCGTAAAGGGAAAAGTAATTAAGGAAATCTATTCTGAAATGCATGCCTCTCCTGTAAGTCTGCTCTTTTTCTCATTTAGCTTGCTTTAGCAACTCTGTTGCCAAGAGGAGTTGTTGCTGATTTTCATAATTTTTTTGTAATTCTATGCCATGGTTTAGCACCACCTGCATGAGGAAGACTTGGCCTCAAAATGCTTTTCCTTCCCTTTTTCTCTTGTTCCATGACTTCTTTGAGGAGTGCAGCAGTGTTTTGTTTGCTATGAATCCTAGCTTTTCATTAAGTGAAAATCAGAGATTGTGGATTAAAGCAAAGTTTACTAGACAAGCCAGCTTTACCAGCTGCTGGTTTGTAAATACCTTATTTAGGAGCTGATTGGAGTTTGATTTAAACCATTGTGTATGGTTTCTTTGTATCAAAAGGCCGGGATTTGTGACAGGTGAAACTAAACTCTTTTGAAGAAATCCTAACAGTCATGCCAATTGCAGTTTAAGGGATATGAGCCTAGACTCATTCAAGTTCAGGCAGACTGCACAAAACCATAATGCTATGCATCCACCCAGCTAACACTATATTACGTGTGAAATTAATTGAAATTAAACTAGAAGATATAAAAAAAAATAACTTCCATCTTTTGTTAGGGATGATTGTAAGGTACTTTACATATATGATACTTTTAGGGGGAGCAGATGAAGTCCTGTTTCGGTAGAACAACTTTTCCCCTCTTTCTTCTGGCTTCTAGGTACTATGGATTTTGAAGTAAGAAACTGAGAATAAAAGCTTTTTTTAAAAAAAACATAGATGTCTCCAAATTGGGATCTTACTTGAATTGGTATCTTATATACACCCATCTAGGAGTAAGTGGAATTTAATTCATTTGCTCCTAGTTTCAGTTCCTGCCATGGCTAATTAAAGGTGCTCACAAGAAGGCTTAAGAAACTTCAGCCTAAACAGCATAATCATAAGCATTTCTATTTTAAAAATGACTATTCTTTTTCGTGGTCTCTGTTCCTCAATGGGAATCTTTGCGCATACACAGTAGCTTTTTGGAAAGTTTCAGAGCTGAGCAGCTTGGTGGGAACGCCTCCCCCATCCGGTACTGGGCATGCTCAGTCCCGCCAAGCTAATGGTCTCTCCCCAGTATTTTTTCATCTGCTGACCTGTTAGCAGCTTGGAAGGCTTCCTCGCTGAGCAGTTCCTTGAGTTATTGGCCTTTTCTTCGGCTTCCTATATTGCCAGGTGCGGCCACAAACACCTCTGGAGAGAGCAGCCCAGCTCTTACCATTCATATACTGTGACCGGTACCATCCCGATGTTCGTCGTTGGTCTCCTTACCGCCCTCGACATTCACGCTCTCCCTCATGATCTCTTTCAGGGTCTTGTTACTGACGCTCCCCTCAGTATCGCTACTCCAGATCCCAGTATTGGTCCCAATCGGCTTGCTACCGCCATTCCCGGTGTCACCATCCCGGTCTCACCACCGGTCCCATCACCTCATCGTCGGGCCATTTCTCCACCTTGTCAGGTGACAGTGATGGTGTCATGGCCCCTGCCAGATACTCACCCTGCATGTACTCTGCCAACATCTCTGTCGGCCTCGTTGTCGACACAGTCTGTCGTTGCACCAATCCTGACCGTACTACCCATTTCGTCGACATCGACTTTGGTACCAGTTCACATCTCTTGATAGTGGTGCAAATTCCAGTCTCGCTACCGGCCCCGACTGTTCTACCGGCCTTTGCTCCTGCTCCACCTGCTGTTCTTCCTGTGGCGGGACCCGCCCTACATCGTCGTTCTCATTCACCCTGCTCATCATCTCCTTCTTCTGCCTCTTATAATTCTGACGGTGATTCTACAGATTCCACACGGCAATCTCATACCTCCTCGCCTTTAGCATTTGGGGGCCTTTCTCCTGATTCCGCTCCTGAGGACGTCAAACAGTTCTCGGACATCTTGGTCCAGATGGCCACTGCCTTGGGCCTCAACATCTCTGGACCTGCTCCTACTGTACAGGACCCGCTTATCCACTATGTCGACACTCGTCCCCGTTGATGGCTCCGATTCCATTTCTGCCCATCTTGCAGGAGGTCTTGAAGCACCCATGGGCCCAGCCAACATCACTTCAACCAATTCCTCATTGCCTGGAGCATCTCTACCGTACCCAGAAGAAGGACGTTGATTTCCTATTCAATCATCCGACTTCAAATGCAATTGTTGTTCAGTTGTCCCAAACAAAAGGGGGCAAAAGGGCCCACGTGACCCTACCTGATTGAGAGGGCTGCCGTTTGGACGCCTTTGGCCATCGCTTTTACTCTGCTTCCTCGTTGATCGCCAGGATCTCTAACACTCAGGCTTGTCTGGAGGCCTATCAACACAATATCTGGGATAGTTTTTTTCCCATCCTCTCCTGCCTGCCGGATGAGCACAGGGCCACTGCTGTTCAGTATTTTAATGAGTCTGTGGCCCTTTCGAATCTGCAGATTTTGTCCTCCCAACATGCTGTTGAGGGTACGGCGCATGTGATGGTGGGTGCGATCACTCTCCGCCGCTTTGCTTGGCTCCAGTCCGCCAGTTTAACCGAGGATATCAGGAAACACATGGAGGACCTACCCTTTGATGGCCAAGGGCTGTTCCATGCCACTACAGACAAGGTGATGGACCAACTTGTGAAAGCTCATTTGACAGCTAAAAAGATGGGCCTTCATCCATCAGCCCAGCCTAGAAGGCCACCTTCATCACGTTCCTCCTGGAGGCGCCCTTCCTACTCTTATAGGTTGTGTTCTCCTTGCCGCTTGTCTCTACACTCATTCTTATTGGCCTCTTCCCACTGCTCTTTTCGATGTCGTCAACCATCTTCCAAGAAATCATCCTCGACTGCCAAATCTCGTTTTTGGACTCCCCTTGCAGGTCGCCATCTCTACCCCTCTTCCATCTACCCAGCCGCCTCTCCAGAACCACAGGACTAGCCCGCCACCTCAACATCTGGTGTAACATCACTTCGAACTCATGGGTTTTGACCATAGTTTATCTTCGAGTTTCGAAGTACTCCTCCTTTTGATGTCTTCTACTCCACTCCTGCCAGTTCGGCTGTCCTCGAAGAGGTAGAGACCCCCCTTCTCAAAGGGGCCATAGAGCGATTTCTGCCTTCGGCCAAATCCACAGGCTTCTTCTGGCACTTCACAGTACCCAAATTGGATGGCATGCTCCAACCCATCCTAAATCTTGGGGGTGAACTCCTTCATTTGCCCCCGGAAGTTCAAGATGGTCACCCTGTCCTCGATCCTACCTTTTCTGATGCGCTGGGACTGGTTTGCCATCTGTTTCTGACCGCAACATTCAACAGCTTCTAGGCTACGTGGCTGCGACGATGGCGGTCACCTATTCATTCTGCTTTCATGCTCGCCCTCTCCAGCACTGGTTTCTCTGATGTTTCAACACTCTTCTCGACGATCAACGCCATGTTCTTTGGGTGCCTCATCCGATGCATTGATGGCTGTCCTCAGGCCACCCCTTGTCAGGGATGCCGTTTCTAGAGCCCCATCCAACACTCACTATCACAACCAACACATCTTTCCTGGGCTGGGGAGCTCACTGTCACGATTGCGCAGTCCAAGGCCATTGGACTGGCCTGGAGTTGCGTCTCCAAATCAACGCATTGGAGCTCTTGGCAATCTTCAAAGCACTTCGGGCTTTTCGGAACCTCGTTGTCAGACAGACTGTCCAGATCCTGTCAGACAATACGACAGCTGTCTGTTATGTGAACCGGCAGGGAGGCACCCACTCTTCCACTCTGCTCCAACTGGCTCTACACATCTGGGACTGATGCATTCCACTACGTGTACACTCCGTCACAGTCCACCTCACAGAACAGGACAATATGACAGCGGACACGCTGAGCAGGGACACAGAGTGTCATCACGAATGGTCCCTGTCCGATGCTGCCTTATAGCGGATAGTGTCCCATTGGGGCACTCCAACCGTTGGACACTCCAACCATTGATCTCTTTTGCAACCTTGCATGACAGGAAGTGTCCTTGCTATTGCTCAAGAGCTGGCCTGGGCCCCAGCTCTTTTGGCGATGCATTCCAGTTTCCTTGGAACAGAGAGTTCCTTTACATCTTCCCACCATTTCCTCTCCTGGGTTGAGCGGTGGTGAAGATCGCGACAGATAAGGCAGACGCCATCCTCGTTGTCCCCTTCTGGCTGAGGCAACATTGGTTTGGCCCCCTCCACACCATGAAGCTCCGGAATGCACTGGACTTCCTCTCATTCAGGAGGTCGGGTAATGCACCCGGACCTCCCTCTTCTCCACCTACATGCTTGGAGGATAACATTCTAGACTCCCCCACTATCCAAGCTGTCCTCACAGCCGTGAGCAAGGAATGTACTCATAGATCTTATGAGTATAAATGGAAGAAGTTTGTGCCCTTTGCTGTCTCCTGTGATGAGCCTGCTTCTCCAACCTCCCTGTCTACGATGCTTCATTTTCTCTTGACGTTACGGGATCAGGGCCTCGCCTTCTCCTCTCTGAAAGTTTATCTCTCTGCAATAGTGGCCTATCAGCCACAGGGTTCTCCCTCTTCTGCCTTTTCCGGAATGCTGCAGTGAAGCAATTCCTCAAGAAGCAAACACCTCTCCTTCCTGTCACTCCACGGCTTCCTCCATGGTCCCTGTTGCTTGTCCTTTCTCAACTTATGCACCATCCCTTTGAACCAATGGCCGCATCTGATGACCACCTCCTAACTGTGAAGACAGCATTCTTGGTTGCCATCACTTCAGCCAGGAAGGCAGGAGAAGTAATTGCATTGCATTTTGATGAGCCATTCCTGGTGTTCCATTGGGACAAAGTGGTCCTGCATCCCGACCTGTCTTTTCTTCTCAAAGTAGTCCCTGATTTCCATATAAATCAAGACTTGATTCTGCCTACTTTCTATCTGGACCCTACATCACCCCTCGAACGCTCTCTTCGCTCATTCGACATGCGCCGTTCCCTCGTCTTTTACCTTCAGTGGACCTCCACCTTCCATCAGATGCCCCACCTTTTTGTGTGCTATGTTGGGCATCAGAAAGGTCATAAAGTCTCCTCTCAACAGTTTTCCAAATGAGTTGCCCAGACAATTCACCTTGCCTATGAACTTGCCAGGCAACCTCCCCCGGCTTTGCTTCGGGCCCATTCTATCAGGGCGATGGCCTCCTTAGCAGCCTTTCTCAGAGGAGATGACCTACAGGAGCTTTGCTGTGTGGCTACATGGTTGCGGCCTGCGGCCTTCGACCTTCGTCCGCCACTACCGCCTTGACTGCAGGGCCCGGCGTGATGCTCACTTCAGCCATGCAGTGCTGCCTTCTGTCTTCTAGGACTTGACCTGCTGTCCGACGGTAAGCTACTCAGTCTCCCATTGTGTGAGGCACAGAGACCATGAAGAAGAAAAACAGGTTGCTTACCTGTAACTGTGGTTCTTTGAGTGGTCATCTGTGCCCTCACACACATCCGCCCAGCCTCCTCTCTTTCAGTTCTTGCTTTGGCGGACTTCGAAACTGAGGAGAGACTGTTAGCTTGGCGGGACTGAGCATGCTCAGTACTGGATGGGGGAAGGATTCCCGCCAAGCTACTCAGCTCTGGGACTTTCCGAAAAGCTACTGTGCATGCGCGAAGATTCCCATTGTGTGAGGGCACAGATGACCACTCGAAGAACCACAGTTACAGGTAAGCAACCTGTTCTTTCCTTGCTTTAGGTTGGATGAACTGTTTTGTATTTTTGTTACAACGCATATTAATTACCAAGTATTTCTTTGCCCTTTGCAACTCCCATAATGAAAAGTTCTGTAATAATGAATTAACTATCTATAAGAAACAAGTTAAAGCAGGATATGAGGAATAGATCGTGTTCCTAATCTTTGTTGCAGTGAGTTTGTCTCTACTGTAGAGTGTTCTTAGACTTTTTTGAATATATTCTTTCTCCTTGCCCCCAATATCTTTATGTTCTGGATGAAAATTAGGATAAACTTTAGCTAAATTCACAGTGATAATTCTACAGTGCCAAAAATGTTTTGAACTGTGAAAAAAATGTAAATAAATATATTAAACAAAAATGTAAATAAATATATTAGACAAGGCAGTTCTCAAAGGAACTTTCTAGCCTTTCCCAGTGTTTCCCTGCAGTTCTCTGATACTCTAGTGCTACAGAAATGTTAAGAACATGACAGAAGAGGAGAACTTACATTAATAGTGTATGTTGCAAATGCTGACTTATACTTAGCAATAATATGAAGCAGTAAGGAAAATGTGTATGTACAGTATCAACAACAACGTCTCTTTTATTCCACTTTCAGGAATCTTAGAGTATTAGAGGTTGCTTTCTTTTCTTTTTTCTTTTTGCTACAAAGAGCTAATAAAGCTACTCTACTGAAAAAGATAAATAGAGAAGAAATAAAAATCCTCTCTACCTACACAGTCGCTAGATGATACATCTCACGATTGATATGTACTTACTACTAATAATGAAAGTGTATGTTATGTATCAATAAATGTGCTTGGATGTCATGTACAGGATAACCCACACCCCACAGAACTCACTCTGAAGTAGACAGAAATTTATTGTTTGTGAAGATCACTTCCACAGAATTTGCTGAAACTGGAGGTAATACACAGCATACAACTTATATAGGTTATCAATATACATTTAAACACACAAAACTTTCAGTGGTCAAAGACATAAATCCTTTCATGTGTCTGTCCTCCTTTTTCTTTCTCAGGCCTGTACTTGCCACCCCCTCCTATGTCCTTGGCCAGTGTGAACCTCCCTTGACATATTTCTCTCTGGTTATCTCCAAACAGCTCTGTTCTCAGAACATTCTTACTTTCAGTTTCTCCCAGTCTTTCCTAATATGAAATACACCATAGTGACAGGCAGCCTTTGAATTACAGTAGCCCCTCCACATTCGCAAGGGTTAGGAGCACAGAACCCTTGTGAAGGTGGAAAAATCATGAATAACTTCCAACTTTGTCATTCCCCTCCCATTCCATTGCCTCTGGCCTCAGCATTGGGGGACAGGGGAGAAAAATGACACAGTAAAGGGCCTGCCGGTGCTTTCTTCTGAAAGGGAGAAGAGCACAGTTCTTCTCTTCTAGTTACTTCCAGTGGCCATCTTGAAAAGGGTGGGGTAGTAGCAAAGAGAGCACTTGACCAATCAGTGGCCATGATATGGCAGAAAGTGCAGCCACATGGGAGTGAGGATGTGCCTCCAGCAGGGGGGGGGGCTTTGTTCACCCAAGGAGAAAAACTGTCCATTTTAAACGGAAGCCTGGCAAGCCTGGAGTGAGGAATGCAAAGGAATGGGAGGAGAAAAATTGTGTAGGAGACAAGCATAATGCCTCACGAATAATCAAATTCACAAAGGTCAAACTTACAAATCTAGAGGGAGAACTGTACAATGAAGCAACAATTAGCAGTACTTAAGCCTGGAAACTGTTTTTCAGTGATAAATACAGTGGTAAACACAAAGTAGCAATTAGCAAAGAATACACATTCAAGTTAGTATTTTTATGGCAGTGAACTTAGCTTAGTTTAAGAACCTGACACTGGATTATAATAGTGCAATTTGTTTAACTCCAGTAGAGGCAATTTATTTAATGCCATCTTAAATAACTTCAAAGTACTGATTCAGAAGAATTTAGTTTTTACATGTCTGTTCTAGTCAGTTGCTGAAACACATACAAATCTAAAACAATTTATATTGTTCAAAACATACAGGATGGCCAACGGAAGATAGACACAAATATAATTGCAGTTGTGACTAGAAAAAATGCTAGTGAATAGTTGATTTTCAACTAGTTGCCTTCAGGTTGCCTGTCAACTTATGGTGACCAAGGCCCTTTCCACATGGGGTCATTACCGTGGGTTACCGCGCTGTAGCATCATATTATTCTGCACATGGGAGCAAAGTAGCCTCGTGTTATTTTCTGTTGTGCTGCATGGAATCCACTGTTAATGCACCGCCATATGGTGGGAAAGCGCGATATTTGAAAACCAGAAAAAATAGGATTCACATTCCAACATTGAGGTAAATTTGGTTTTTTGCAGTGATGCATAAACTTATGTCTGCACCAATGTGCATTGGTGGGCAGTGGAGGGCAGACTATGAGACAAGAAGTAGGTACGTAGTACGTACCTATATAGGTACGCAAAAACAGAACCACTCAAAGTGGGGAAAAACCCCTCCAGCCAATCATAGCCGCCAGGGCGGGGTGAGGGAAGCTAAGGGAGTGGCCAGTGATGAGGTAGTGCAGATGTACTAATTTGCAATCCTCTGCAGGAAAATGCTTTAAATTGGGATGTGTGCAGAAAATCACGAAAGAAAACTGCATTATTTAAATGCACCATGAAACTGCGCAAATCGCTTCTCGCACCATTGAATTTCATGGGGTTTTCTTAGACAAAGAATACTCAGCGGTAGTTTTGCCAGTTCTTTCCTCTGAAATATAGCCCATTTTTTGTAAGTCTCCCATCCAAGTACTAAGCAAGATTGATTCTTCTTTCCTGACAAGATTGTTATCTCCCACTCTCTAAGAGGAACAGCTTTGGGCTGAGGAACAGACAAAGAACTGAGTGTTTCTTGATAAGGATCCCCAGTTTATTAGCAGAATACATACATGTGCACACACGGGTGCCTCAAGGAAGGACAAACTTCCTTTGTTTAGGGGAAATAGTTATAGAGTTGCAGGAACTTTCTAATCAGTAATTAAACCAATCCCTAGGCAGATCCAGAATTTTACCTTATAAGGGGATCTGGAATGCTGAGTCAGCCAAGGGAGGGTGATGACTGGGGAGCATCCATTCTCTACGTGATCTGTCCACTTTTGTGAAATGGCTGAAATCTGCCATTTTACAACTCTTGCTCTCAAGATCAAGATGTGCCTTAGGGATATTTAGGCTGCTTGTCCTAGTAAACTCAAGATGTACCTTTTTACTTCTGTTGCCCTGTTAGACTGCTATTACCCTCCCTGTTGTTGTCATCAGTATCACTGTCATCACCCCCCTCCCCCAGCTGTTTTCTGGATATTAGTAGCATGAGGGTGGTGATATTGATTATAATTTGGGGGATGAGGAGAGATTCCATAAACAGACTGTATAAAGAAGAGGGGTATGGTTAGTGGGAGCAATCCATTAAAAGAGTTTAAAATCTTGGAAATTTTTCTTCGATTGGGTACAACTCCTGTGTGTTAAATGATGCTTGGAAGAGTGTTAAAAAGAGTTTGAGATTTACTTTCTCTTCAGAGAAGAATTTGGAAAACTTTGGTTGAACTACAATTCCCTTGTGTTTTAAAAACATTGCTTGCAAAGGTGTTACAAACAGAGCTGGAAAAAGTTAAGATATTTTCATTACTCATGCAAAGCCTGGAAAACTTAATTTTCTTCCATGGGAAATAATTGTTCATTCATTAGACTTGCTGTATACATTTGTGCAAGTGTATGTGTGTTTAAACAAACTTTATTTACTCCATTACCCCACCCTTCAGCCAAAAGGCTTATTTATTTATACCCCCCTCTTCAACCACCAAGTCTCTCAGATTTGCTTACAAATTGTTAATTTTACAGTTTCCTGCCCCCAAGATTACAATCTAAATAAGACATGACATACAAGGAGAAGAGAAGAGAAGCCTTTCATTGGCTTCTGGACTTAGGCATGATGAAACTGTGCCTGTCTTTTCTTTTCCTCTGAGGCCAGGGCAGTGGTGGTTGGGAAGAAGGTTCCCACGGTGGCTTACAAATTCTTAATCTGACATTTCCCTGTCCCTGAGGCTTACAAACCTACTCAGAATAATTATGGTTGATGTTCAATATACCATACTTAAAGACATCACCAGGGAACACTAGGGGCTGTTCCCAGGTTTCAGAGTGCATGAGGCTCCTTCTCAGGCTGAGAGTATGCATATGAAATCCCAGGCCCTTTTCGCACCTTACCTCGTTGCGGCAGTGGGGAGCGGCGCTCGCGCGAGCAGCTGCTCACATGAGCCGCTCACAACAGTCCTTCTTGCCTCCCGCATCAGCTTCCTGGTAGCGCGACCGTCACACTCGCACCCCGCCCCTTCCTTCCGCAGCGCAGTCTGGGAGCTGTAGGCTGCGCTTGGGGAAGGAAGTGCGACCACCCCGGCTCGCCAAAGCACCACACGCAGGTAAATGTGCGAGGGCGCCGTGAGCATTGCGCGAGCGCACAGTATTTTCGGCTTACAGCCGAAAATAAAAAAAATGCGTGCTCGCCCCACTTCAGCCTCGTGAGCGTCACGCGACTGGGAGTGCGTCATATGGAGCGACGCTCCCACTCACGCAACACTCAAGGGGCGCTCGCGCAAAAAAAAAGCATGCGAAAAGGGCCCCAGTTTGTTCTATGATCCCTTCTTGAATCATAAAGAAAGCAATTATGGTCAGTGTGTGAGCACTACTTTATATATGCCTGTTCTTTCTTCCATTTAGGAAAAATAGCATGCATGCTTTTTGTTGCAATCAAATATAAGGAAATCATAGGCTATCTATTTGCTGTGACTCTGCACATCTCACTTTGAGATAATTCAGACATGCTGACGAGCTTATCTGTCTTCCTCCCTCCCCTCCACTTTTTTTGGCCTTTACATATAAGCAAGCAATGAGTATTTTGAGATCATGCATATCCTGTTCCACACTTGTAGTAAGTTCAACCCACCAATTCTGGTTGGGAGTTATCCATACTTTGCTATTTCAGTAGAACCAGGAAACTATAATTTGCACTCGTGCTGCAAACAAAGAACTTTGGGGTTAGACCACAGGGCCCTTGAAATCTCTTCCAGCTCTCTGACTATATATAGATATATGTATATCTATACTGGGATCAATTCCTAATTTCTGATCTTAGTTTGTGGGAGAAACTTAAACCGTTGTTTGTCATGCAGGTAAAACAGCAAATTATAGTTTACTTCCAGCCAGAATTAGAGGAAGGGAATTAATGTGTTTAAGGGTTAGAGAGCCCAATGCTGTTACTGCTTATTCAAGTTACTGCCAAATAACAACTTGGTGTTGTTTTGAACCATCTCTGTGGCCATTCCACACCTTACCCATCTCTGTCATTGTTCCATCGCTGCTGGGATGCGAATGCAACGCTCATGCTTCCCCAGTGTAGCATGGGAAGTGGCCAGCTGCACTGCAGAAGGAAAGTGCGTGTCATTCTCATTACCCTTCTACAGGCAGCTGGCCAGTTCCTGTGCTGCACTGGGGAAGGAAGCACCTAGATCGCACTTCCTCTCTTTCTGCACAGCTGCCAGTGACAGAACCATCATGCAATTTGGAGCCATTACCAGATTTTTCTCTGGTAATGGAATATCCCGCGATCATGATGGTTTGGGACGTGTTGGCAGCAGAACTGCAACAATGTCATGTGAAAACACAACTTGTGGACTGGCAGCAACATGTCTCCATTGTGGGACAGCGACATCCTGCAGAAATGGCCTTTGATAGTACAATCACTGTCACTCCCTTACCAGCCGATATTAATTTTAATTTTTTAACCCAGGTTTTAACCAAATTCAGCTTCATGACTGCTGACAGCTCAAATATGCCTCGATAATAAAAGCAGACAGGAATGAGGCAATCACTTTGGTTTTACTTTCTGTACTCTAAGTCACAGTCACAGCACATTAGCTTTAATAAGAATCTACAAAATTGGATTAATTAGGTGAGATTGTGTATAAAGTTATCTCCTGTGGGGAAGTCCCTCTTCTCCACCCTCTGGAAAGAATTTAAAAAAGACTGTATATATTTAATGTACAGTTGCTTCAAGAAGAATAAATGTTTTCTGAGTATCTTGGTAGCTTAAAAAAAGAGTAAAGCTTATACATTTACAGTGGCAAAAAAAATCTATCCTGCTTTTTCTTAGAAAGCTGAAAGTCGTTTAGATGGCTGAGTTGGGGAATATGTGACTTTCCAGGGAAGTTTTGAACCCCAGAGCACAAAACACTTTTTTGAGCTCAGTGTTCTGTTGTACCAGATCAGCCATTTCAGAGAAAGAAAAGTTGGGGAATTCCCCCCAGATGATCTCAAAAGTTAATTCATCTAGTCTAGTTAATTTCTCAGATTGATATGAAGATTACCCCTGAATGACAATTCTTTCTTTTTCTCTTGATTATTGTAAACTTACTCTCCCTCCTTCTCCCTCTCCTCTGTGGCACGAAGCCACTTCCCAGACCTCATCTGTTCACATACATACAAGATGCCATTCATCCTCCTCCTCTTCCATCCCTCAACCCTGTTTGTATGTCCTCCCTTGCCTTTGCAATATTGTTCTCTAGCCTTCCTTGCAACCGTCCCAGTCAACCATAGCTCTGGCCATCCAACAGCCCACCCTTAACTGCTTCTGGTTTGCTTTCCAGCCAACATACCTATTTGTTGTTGTTGATAACTGCCGCCAAATTGATATCAACTTATGGTGACCCTGTTAATGAGAGACCTTCAAGTCACCCTGTTGTCAACAACCCTACTCTGGTCTTGCAGATTGAGGGTCATGGCTTCCTTGATTTGAAAGACTGAAATGCAGTCTTTTTCCCCCTACTGCATTCTACCTTGCCAAAATCATTGTATTTTCTGTGGGTCATGTCTTTTCATGATATGTCCAAAGTACCACAGTTTCCGTTTAGTCATCTTGGCTTCTAGGATGAATTCAGGTTTGATTTGCTCTAGGACCCATTTATTTGTCTTTTTGGCAATCCATGACATCTGCAGAATGCTCCTCCAGCACCATATTTCACATGAGTTGGTTCTCTTCCTATCAGCTTTCTTCATTGTCCATCTTTCACAGCCATACATAGAAACTGGAAATACATTGGCATGAACAACTCTGATTCTAGTATTCAGTGATAAATACTAAGATCTTCTCTAGTTTCTTCATAACTGTCCTTCCAAGTCCTAAGCCATTTCTACACTAGCCTGTTATAGCACTATGATTCCACTTTCAACATCCTATGGAATCCTGGGGTTTGCAGTTTAGGGAGGGGCCGGCTGGCCCCTCCCGAAACTGCAAACCTCAAGATGCCATAGGATGTTGAAAGTGGAATCACAGCGCTATAACAGGCTAGTGCGGAAATGTCTCTAGTTTTCTTCTTATTTCTTGGCTGCAGACTCCATTTTGATTAATGACTGAACCAAGGTGTAATAAATTTTTGACTATCTCAGTGTCTTCACTGTCTACTTTAAAGTTATGTAAATCATCTGTGGTCATTTTTGTTTTCTTAATATTCAACTGTTTACTTGCCTTTACACTTTCTTCTTTGACTTTCTGTGATAATTGTTCCAAATCTTTGTTATTATCTCCTATAACTATGGTGTCATCTACATATCTCAAATTGCCAATGTTCCAGTTGAAAACCACTCTGTTTCTCCATATTCATTCTAACAGTGGCCTCTTATCCTGAGTACAGGTTACCCACTAGGACAGTCAAATACTATGGTACGCCTATTTCTTTAAGAGTGATCCACAGTTTTTCATGATCTATACAATTAAGGGCTTTGCTATAATCTATAAAGCACAAACTATTTTTCTTTTAAATTCTTTGCTCTGCCCCAGTATCATGCTTCTTCCTCTTCTGCACCCATTTACCGGTTAGGAAACATACCCATTTACCAAGGTAGAACATAGGTGCCATTTTACTCACATCCTCTCTGGTATGTATCAAAACAATCTGCATGGCCCGTAACCATCTTCATTCCTTAATGAGGGAAGGAGAAGATAAAAATAGTGGGCCTCTGTAGAATATGGAGAGACAGGGAACTTTGGTAAGCAGCCAAGAAAGTTTCCTTAGACAGAGTAGTAACACAGGATAAAGGTACAAGTTTTAGAGGAACTTTTTCCTACCCCCTTTAATAGCACAGAAGATTGTAAGGAGCAGTCAAACTGGGCAAATAGATCAAATGTGGGATCATAAATCATCTTCACAACACCGAACAGCATCCTATACTTAACAGGTGAGTACATCCAGTTCCACTGGTTGTTAAAACAGATGTATGCTTCTTGTTGTTAACAGTGCTGTTTTGTACTGCCTCTCCCAGAATCACTGGGGCTAAGAGCGTACATAAGTCACTGCATAGTCTTTTGAATTCTGTATGCTCTCTACATCAGTGTTGTTCAAAGTGATGGTCCCTGGACCAGTGTCAGACCCTGAACTATTGACTGGTGGTCTCTGAAGAGTTTCCAAGGGAAAAAAAGCAGTTGTACTCAGTGGGCACAAATATACAGGGGAAAACCCTGCCACTTCCCCATATCAGAGAATTTAAGAAGCGTTGTTTTACATGATATTGATGTCCTGGGGATCTTTCTTGGTTTAATAGAGCTGCCAGCTGTTATGGAGATACAGCTGATTTTGAGGCTGAGTTCATCAGTTTTCCCAGTGCTACCTATTCTCATATTATGTCCAAATGGAGGATATTTTGCCTGACATACGATAGAGCATCAAGTTTTATAGCGGAGTGTACAGAAGCCAATTTTTACCTGAACAACAGTTCAACAATTTCCGTCAAACAGTGGTCAACAGTGTCTTCTAGAAGTGACTGGAAGTCTACTCCTGGTTTGCATTTTAGTGTTTGTTTATTGGCTGATTTCTGCTAAACATTGAACACTGGAGGGCAAGAGGAGTTGGCAAGATGTTTTGTAACATTATGCCACTCCAAGTGACATTTGGGGGCATTTAATGAATGGTTCAGGAAAACCCACTGGGTGTCTTTGTGCATGTCACATACTCTCAGCCCCAGAAAACTGTGTGATAGATTTGCCCTAGGGTTGGAAATGACTTGAATTCACACAACAGCAAATGACTGGTGATTTTGCTTAAAAAATAAAAAAAAAAAGTTAAAGTAGAAGGAAGGAGGACTTTAGGGTGCTTGAGAGGAGTCAGAGAAACCTGTGGCTTGTGGACTACAGTTTTCCCACCTCTGTTTTATAAAATGAATGAGAAAGCCCTGCCTACTTGGATTGTTTGAGTATCACAAATACTGGATTGAATAACACAGATGTTTGATAATTTAGAGATTATTTTTGCCAGAATACACAAGATAATGGAGTAACTTTAATACAATTTATGTCTGCTGTTCTGAATTTTCATTTTTATCTGTATTAGTATTATTAAAAACTTTAGTGCCATGTCCTACATTCAAAAAGACAGCACATTTGTGAAACAAATTGAAATTATTGTCCAAGTTGATAGAATACTTTCTGTCTACACTGAAATGAATGAATAGTAAGGTGAAAATGGAATATTTTGAACATCTCATATAATGCTGTATCTTGTATGGATGGCCTTGGATGGCCGGGAACCACCTGGTGATGCTTGTATGTGTCTTTGGAGTGAGTAGGTGTTAGGTAAATCATTAAGGCAGTAGATTCAGGATAGACTTAAGAAACTACTTCAGACAGTGTATAATTGTGGAATTCCTAGCTAAAGGCAGTGGTAATGGTTTATAACTTAGAGGGCATTCAGCCTAATACATTCATGGAGAATAAGTCTGTCATAGGCTATTCATTGACGCAGTTCTCTCACCACAATAAACCAGAGTTCTAGGTAATCCTGTAACTAAACTGTAAAGAAACATCTTTGCTTTTGCCAATTTATGAAGAGCAGATGAAAAACAAAACAAAAACTGTGGATTATCCAGTAGAATCCATAGAAGAAACAGGAGCCACATTTTAATATGCTCAAAAGATGGCTGTCTTGTCAGTGAAGTAATAATTAAAATGAATAAAATGACAACCTTTAGAGCATCTTGAGACATTTCACCAATTTCTTCTGAAGAAAAAAAAATTAAGAACAGATGAAACCAACAACATTATTAAAACTACAACAAAAAAATATTGTGTCTCCTCTAGTCTTTCACAGTGCCAAGGAGACATATAAGCGCTCACACTCTGAAAAGAAATGAAAAAAGGAAACCAGCAATTACAGTGATGTGAGACACTGTACGTATGTCTACTGGCTACATAGGTTTTAGTGATAACATGTAATCTAAATGTATACGCACACAATTTATTTAACTATTTTAATCTTTATTTTAAAATCAATTTGTTCAATTTTTTCAAACAAAAAGCTTCAGAAGAAAATAGAAAACTTTTCCTGCCATTTTTTCTTGGCTTTTCTCTGGGCCTGTAGATCTCTTTAGTATTGGGAACAGTAGCTAAATATACTGTAAGTAGATTTAAGCAAATGTATTCTATTAGTTGAAGTGACATTCTAGTCCCCTGTGTAAGCAGTTACCTTAATAAACATCTTACTTAATGTGTTGGCAATATTCCTGTGTAGTTGGTAACAAGCCAAATAATATTACATTTGACTGCTTTCTAGCATTAAATATTTCTTTGTGCATATATAAGAGCAGGGAGAGGTCGTCAGCCAGTGGTGACAAATTTGGATTTCTCCTTTAGAGCTTTACTTGTGCTATTTCTAACCTATAGTGACACCCAAAAATAATATTTTGAGGCATTCAGGGCTGTCCTTTTTCAGCTGAAGAGATTGCCAAGGAGAAGAGAACTGACCTTTCCTCTGAACTTTCTACAGATCTTGAAAGTTTAATAATAGAGGTACATGAGAACTCCAGATGTTGTAGTGTCACTGAAGTTTTGCAGCTATGGATTTAGATAGCATCTTGGATGGGAGACCAAGGAAGCTCAGTACAAGATTACAGTATGAGTATATTAAGTTAGTGTTTACAAGCTTTTACAAGCTCATAAAATACATAAACCATGGCATCTGAAGTGGGTGAGTTGTGTTGCCTGTCATTACTGATAGAAGAGAATATCTAATGTTTGACTTTGGTATTGAGCTGTGGATTGTCAGCCTCTGGATTGGCTAATCATTTAAATATCTTTCTTCACCAGATTTGGTTATATTTTTTACTGCATTCAGTTTCAATTAAAGTCTTGAATCGATGCTTACCTTTGTATAGATCTGGTAGTGCTTGTTTTTTCTGAGTTGTAAGATTTTTAAAATCACTTTCTTCTCCTTGATAGGTGGGGGGAAATCACTAGCAGTATAGTGTAAAATTCATTTATTTATATGAATTTTCTGAATATATATAATGTTCTCTTAACTATAGCAGTGATTTGTAGTGAGCTGTTTATATTAGCATGTAGTTATGACCATATTCTATTGTATTTGTTAATAAATTATTTTAATGAAATTAATGGCGTCCGTACGTCTCCGCTTTTGAAGGTGCAAAAAATCCTTAAAGGCTTGCCTCAGATCTTAGAGAACCTTACACAGTTGTTTAGTATACAAAATAGGAAGGAAGCAAAAGTATATTTGGTCATGTTCTCATCCATATAGGTTATGATCAGCACTTCTACATATGCGGTGGGTGGTTAAAAGCATGCATAGTAGGTAGAAGGTTTTAAAGTTTCCCAAAGCAGATGTTCCTACTTCGTTTGTTTTTTTAATCTAAAATGTATTTGATAGAACTCTTACATGGGCAGCAAAATACATATAATTACGATGAAATAATAGACAGCTACTGGTGTTAGTGTCACAGTATTTCCAAATGCATTGCATTTGTTTTCTTCCCAGGAATGAATAGCATTATAAGAGAAAGTGTAAGCCAATGAAACTGAAAAAAATACTTGAGTTTAAGGCTAAACTTCTGCTTGGTGGCATGAAGAATAAAAATCATGTTTCTCTGAATAGCTCAGCCTCTTTATCTACATTGTTCTTTCTTGCCTTCTGTGACTCATACTTATTTAGTTCTTAAACTTCTGAGGAAAGTGAGCAGTGGTTCCCCATCCTCATCTGAAACAATTTTCAGTATCATAGGTAGAAGATAGGAATGAAGAATCCATACTGGGTTACTGTATCACCTGTTCCCAAAAAAGATGAAGTCACTGTCATAGTAATTACCCTTGAACAACATAGTTTGATAATTTGATTATATGTATTTTTCTTCTTATATGCACTAAAATGGAAGATACCCAGTTATGCTCCTTTATTTCTTCCTCTTACCACTCTAATTGCAGTGATCTCTTTGGAAATCATGTATGTGTGTATGCTTGTATATGTGATTAAAAGTAAACTAGAAAACACACACATATATAATGTTATCTAGTTTACTTTTAATCATGAAGTAAAGATAGTAATATTTGCCTTCCTGATTTTCCCATTGTCTGAACTAATTTGATAGCATAGCAGTGTTAATTTTTCTCACATAGTGTTTGAAATCTGGGATGGCTATTGTCCAGAGAAGAGAAGCTAAAGAAGCATCGTTATGTAGAAAAGTGGTATAATGGATTACTCTTTCTATCTTACCTTTCCTCATGCTCAGCTTTTCCTGCACCGGCAATATTTCTCCAACCCACTGACTTCTCCTTTCCTAAATTAGAGTTCTCAGGTTTCAGGGCTTGTACCCTTTTCTATATTCTTTAGGCTAAGGGAGAGGAATCTGGTTTGGGTACTGAAATCTCAGGTCTAAGTGGGCTTGATCTGGCAACCCTTCCCCAAACACGTTAGCGCCTTCTACCTTCTGCATATTCCTCTCTGTTACTCTGCTTCATCTTTCTGTCTTCTCAATTGTCTACATTTCTCCTCACCTCTCTTTTCTTATATGCTCTTTTTTGCTGCTCTGTCTCAAGTTGTTCCACATTCCAAACTCTCACCGGATGCTCACTTTTCAATATGACAGATGGGTTTAGGAATACATATAGAACATGAGGACTCAGACACAAAAAGCCAGAATGAGCCAATGAGAAATAATTGTACTGTATGAATCTTATCTTTACAATAATAGTCTGTTTCTATAAACTCTGTTTTGAAGGCCTTTAATTCTTCTGAATTAGTTTAATGTAGAAAACACCAAATGTTCCTGGAATGCAATGACATATTTAAAGAAAGAATTCAGAAGATTTTGAAGGATCATATTAATTTTATTTTGGGCTATATATTTTTGAAGACTCCCTCCAGAATCCATTCAGTGTATTTAAGTGTAATTATTTTTAGCACAGTATTGTAGAACACTGCAACTTGCCTGTTCTTTTTTCATTATATTTAGTTTTTACTGTTGTATTGTTTATCAGTTAGTTACGTTCAGCTTCAATGTAGTAGGTAAGCTAGGTTTTGCTAGCTCATAATTGAAGTCTGTAGCACTAGGTTAACTGGAATTTGCTAAAAATAAATGGATTTCCCCCCCCAAACCCATAATGTAACAAATACTTCAGGTATAAGGTATATTTTTGGGTGCAACACAATGTTTTGATTTTTTTCTATATATACATAAATATAAATTTATGTCTCTGTATTTATATGTCACTTTGGGATACATACTGAGTTAACCTCATTGAACTTTTCCCCAGGAATTGATGCACTTACAATTGGCGAGTCATTATGCTGCTCCACCTGTGTAGTGTTAAGGTCAGTGTGTTTTTTGATTATAAAAACCATCCATGTCATTCCATTATAAATCCACAACCATTCATAATGGAATGTGCCATAGTCCAGAGCTGGTTGCAGGTGCCCTAGATTCACATTATTCAAAGTCTGATATAAATGCTCAGTTTAGACACTTTGGATCTGCTGAAGTAGGTGTGGGGAACTTTGGGTTTGGGAGGCATATTGAACCTTCTCAATGTTTGTATTTCCCCTATGTGTGGATCATCCTTGAACTTTGGTCTTCTACAGCCATACCTCATTTGTAGCTTCTGAAGACCATGAACGTGGTGTGGCTGTAGTTGGCTCCTAGGTGAGAAATATATTTGGTCAATAGAACCTAATTATAGAAGCAGAACAGAAACAGTTTGGAGGCACTGAAGTAGTAGTGGCTTGATTCTGTATGAAGACAGATATGCATCAAAGTATGATGGAAGTTATTTTGAAACACATTTTTGCAGTTATTTCCTGAGCAGATAGTGTGTACTCAAAATAATTTCAATTTCATAAGCTTTAAAATTTTACTTTTTGGACTGCAGTTTTCAGAATCCCTCAGCCAGGCTGGCCATGTTAGTTGCAGGGTTTGGAGAGCTGTAGTCTTAAAAAGGTAACTTTTCCAAGTCCTGTTTTGCTGGGATAACCCATCTTCTTCAGATCCCACATGGTTGGTCTGTCTGTTCTTCTCTTGCAAACAGTAGGTGCTCTAATTTTATTGGGGCACCACAATTGCCTCTACTGCAACTTACAGGGTAGTCACAATAGCTACATTCTGCTCCCAGGGAAAGATATACACAACATGCTACATTAAATTGGGAGGCTTCTGGCTGACATACCCTGGAAACATAAGCTAGTGGGCCTATAATGTATGTGTGCATAATATATAATACAAAACAGAATATAATTTTCCTGTGGAATTTTTATAAGAGTATTCCAATAGATATTTATTTTCAGTAATAGTCACTGCCAGTTTTAAAATTGACTCCATGGGAAGTCTTGTCTTGAAAAAGGTTCTCCATCCTTGCACTCAGCAGACTAAAAAACTGATCATTTTGAAATGATATTTTAAAATATCTGTTTATATTAATTGTGTTTTTATATGCTCAATTTTTTTTCAGTGTCTCCTCATGAATGTATTTCTACAACTAGCTATGGCACTCATTAAACATGAAGCAGGAAGCAACTTGAACATTACAGTTGCTGATAGCCATACTGAGCCACACACAGATGATGCACCTGCCACTCATATTCATGTGGCATTTGTCTACACTCACACAGTTGTTAACCTTTACTTGATTCAAAGTCATCAGAGTGCATAAATCTGCCATCACAATGTGCACATGAGCTTTGAAATATATCAACTTTGGCATGAATAGCATATATATGAGTGTCTGGGAGGTACTGAGCGTGTAATAGATGCCTGTTACCATACAAACATTTTTACCAAGCTTAGTGCTTCCAAATCACTCAACATTTGGAGAAACTCAAATATTTCTGTCTGTGAAATAAAGTATTTTGTGATTTGTTACTTACTGTGTTCCCTTTTGTTGCCGAATCTGTGAGACGGTTTCTTTAACTGGAAGAAATAGATTTCGAAGAACTGCTGTATACTTTAAACATACGAACAGCTCACAGTATTCCTCAATAATTTGTCTTCTGCAGTATGTGGACTTCTTCAGTCTCTGGCAGTGAAACAAATACAGGTTCTTGCAATCAGTGGTAGCCAATGTTATCTCCATCATTAGGACAATGAATCCATTCTCAGTTTTAGTCAGAACTTTAAAGGAACTAGCCCAGGTGTTGAATCCAAACTAGGTTCAACACCTTGGATAGTTCTTTTAAAATTTGTTTTAAAAAAGTTGTTTTAAAATTTGAATTAAAACACAGAGTTGATTTACTCATAAGGGAGCAACAGTTGTTCACACATTCTCTTTCAGGAGTATTTGTATCTTGTTTGTCTGTGGAAACAGAATGGTACTGTAATTTTTGAAAAAGAAATGTGCAGTCACATTATAATAATAATTGATTTCTGTATTTTTCCTGAATTTTATACAGGACTCATAGTTGTTAATATGGAATCATTCCTCTTGGTCTGTAGAATGTGCACAAAAATGAACTACACAAGCATAACAGTGATCCCAGTTCAGTGAGGAATACACAAGTACACTGAGTTTCACCATTCTCGCTCTTCTTACTTCTTATTTCTTATTTCTTAGCATACCCTCACTGACCGTTGCTGCTTGCTTCGTTTGCATTCAAGACATCCCTGTAAACATTTATTAATAAAACTAATAATTTATTACATTTCCCCAAACACCTCAACCAGCATACCCACTCACTTTATTATTTGGGGATTCTGGGATCTGTAGTGCTTTTCTAAGTTCTGCCACTTCCTAATGCACCATCTCTGTCTTGCTGGGCTACTGATTAGAAGCTGGCATCAGTTTGTAGAGCAAGACAAATACACGCAAACATATTGGGAATTTTAAAAAGGCCACAAGTTTTTTGTTTACAGCTGTATACTGTTGTCCTAGCTTGAGTGCTGGATCCAGGAATTGTGTTACCTGATGAATGCAAACTTTAGCCCACCTGCTAGGGTAACCCTTCAGTGACACTGAAGGAAATCCACCTCAGCCCAAAGCCACCCTGTGTCTTCCATTGCCATCTGGGAGAGGCAGGTAAAACCACCCTTAAGCTGGACATAATACTGTTTGCCTACACACTCCCAAGGTGCCTTAAGTAGATTCTCAAATGGAATCCCCCCAAATGAGATCCAGCTCACACAAATGGCAAATAATGAATTATGTAAATTGTTGAACAGAAGGGTAGGAGAAGATAATAGGGGAGATGATTGAAAGGGGATTGTTGGGGGAGCTCTGGAGAAAACACTTTTTAGCCTCCCCCCACCACCACCAAACTGTTGTAAATCCTGTGCTTCCCAAATCAGCTTGGGAGGGAGTGCCACTCTCACACACCAGTCAGCTAGCGCTGTTGCAGGCTGTAGAAAGGTCCATAGGCTTCCAGGAGGGGCCTGAAGTATGAAGGAGAGAAAATTGAAGTTCTCTGCCATGCTGGGCCATTCACTGATGGCAAATGGACTCTGAGGTGAGGTTAGAGGTCCTAACTTTCCTACCTACATATATTCAAGGTTAGTCCTGGACTAAAAGAGGACTGTGCTTTCCTGCTGGAAATGATTAGCAGACAGTATTTGCAATCCTCACATGGAAACCCCAACCAAAAGAGTTCACTTATGAGTAACATGGCTAAAATTAGGTTGTAAAAATCCATCCAACATTAACTATATCAGGTGGCAACGTAAAATTCATCACAAATATTATAAAAACATATTTATTACAGATTTGTTCTGCTTTTAAAATAATGAGGCAAAACAGCTAAAAGAAATTCATCAGAGTTTAGTGAGAGAGAGCCCCAAGTTCACGTAATGCACAGTGGCATATTTAGAGAATACAGTGTACCTAGTGAATCCTATGTAAGAAGAAACTTTGTGGGAAGATCAACTCCAATGGTAGTACCTGTTGAAAAAACAGCCATTGGAAATTAATTTTTCATGAGTTTCCATTTAATTCCCAGGCATTTTATTTACTTTCTTCATTGTTGCATCCAGCTGCAGCATAGAAAGTACAGTTGCACGCCTACTGCATTTTTGTCTGGATCAAAAAATAATTGAGGAGAAACCCACTGCTGGCCTTAATATGTGAAGGTACTAACCATTCCTCAATAACATGGCCCAGCAAGCCAGCCCCTTTGTGTAAGTGGCAGATTCAGAGGATACAATGAGTCCTGATTATATTGGATTCCACCTTCATGGTGGCTTCATATCACTCCAGAAGCAGAGCCAGCAGCACGGCCCAAGACTGGCAAGAGCCCCTCATTGGAGAAAGAAAGCAACCAATATGTGCTCTAGATTAGAACACCTTTGAAGGAATGAAACAGGATGCAGGGAAAGCTATGAAGCTGTGCATTTTGCGCCTGCTGATTGCTAGTGAAACATCTCACCAGATTCAGAATTCTATTACATGCAGTTCTGTTGCTCTCTGACTCCTGTTATTTTGTGAACCTCAAGTTTCCAAAAAATATGCTCAAGGAGGCACCTTCACCTACTAATCCCATGTATTGTATATCTAGTACAAAGAAATTCATGCCAAGGCAGCTGTGTTTATCTCCCATAGATTTGATGGGTATATTTAACTGAATTTTGTAAACACTGCTAATTCAGGCAGTTTCACTTTTCAAAGAAAGGAACCCTAGAATTTTTTTCCTTGAGATTCTTAGGCCCTTTTTGCAAGAGGGCCCCTTGAGCGTTGCGTAAATGGGAGCGACGGTCCGTACAACACACTTCCATTTACGCGACACTCATGAGCCTAAAGCGGGCCGTGCACAGATTTTTTTATTTTCAGCTCTAAGCTGAAAATGCTGTGCGGTCGCGCAATGCTCCAGGGACCCTCGCGCACTTACCTGCCCTGCGGTGCGTCGGGCGAGCCGGGCCGGTCGCGCTTCCTCCCCCAGCGCAGCCTACAGCTCCCAGGCTGCACTGCGGAAGGAAAGGGCAGGGTAGGGTTTTCGCGCAACGGCCATGCGACCAGCAACCCAGCTGTGGGAGAACAGAGGAGCGATGCGAGTACCTCGCGCAAGAGGCTGCTTGCGCGAACGGGACCCCCTACCTCCACGAGCAGGTAACGTGCAGAAAGGGCCTTAGTACTGGTAGCAGTTAATTCTCAGTATTTTTATATAATTAATGTTCAGAAGATCTGAGCCAAGGCAGTTATCGATAGCCATGATTGTTAAATTATTTCTAACTGGTTTATATGCTAAATTCAGAAACTAAGTAAAGGTACTCCCACAAATAATGCCTCACACTTTCAACAGTTTCTGTCATTGTTTGTTTATATGTGTAATGGAGGCATGTTCTGAGTTGTATTCCTGCCCAGCAAATTAATCAGAGAGCAAAGACAATAGTCAATATTGACCTTGAGCTAAACAGACAATAATAGTCTATTTAGCTTAAGGTTAGGGAAAACCCATGATTATAAATACAATTTTGTCTTGATTGATAGCACCCTGTCCATATCTTAACAGGTAAGACAATAATCCTGTTTTAGAAAGTCACTGAAACAGTGTGTAGTTCCTTAACGCATGATTTAGGAAATCCACAGCCTCAGCATTTCAAGTGATTACGTAAATGACCAGCGACATCATATAACTTATTCTGCCAGCCCTCAAGGGAAAGTATTGCTGTTTATCAAGCAGAAAAAGGAAATGTTTCCTTTATCACAACAGGACACAGCTGTTAAAGGGCCTTCTTTCTCCCTGAGACTTCTGGTGTCAATTGCATAGCCACCCGTCAAGATAATCCACATCTGCTCCAAGAGCGTTGCAGAGATCAAGTAATGACCCAGGGTTGTTATGCTGCATGAGGGCACCAGCCTTCTCTACCTGCTCTTCGGCTCTGGAGAGAGAGCTGGCTCTTCTGAAAACTTGCCCCTGCAGCCTATGAACTGCCAGACACAGGTAATGGAGGTGAGCAGCAGTGGGCCAAAGGAGGAGACTATTGAATCTTTCACCAGCCCACTGCCTTTATTTGTTTCTTAAAATAGTGTTAGTAAAAATAGTAAGTAATTCTATACTTTTTTACTTAAATATAAGCAGCACTTATGGAACTTACATATACATGTGTATAAAAATGCACTGTCAAGCTTCTCAGAAGTGGCCAGTGGGTATTTAAAATGCGCGTGGAGAGAAGAGAAGGGACTAGCCTTTGTGACATGGGTGGAAATCATACAGCCTTCCAGATATTATTGGACTGCAGCTCCCAGCATTCCTTACCATTAGCTACACTCAATAGACCTTCTAGGAGTTAACATCCAGACAGCCACATCATTCCCACTGTTCATTTATAGTGTCACAAAGTTAGTTACTAAAAGCTAAAAGTAAATGAATTAGGGTTTGCCAAGCAATGTGTTCCAGCCAAAACCCTCAAATATCATCCCAGATACTGTTTTTTGTTATTTGACTGCTGTTCTTTAGTACCATCTTCTCCCTCACAGCCTAATCCTGGCAAATCATTGTTTATGTTGTAAACGTGATAACATCTACAACTAGCCAAATTTGAATGGGTAGATGATGTCATGAAGTCAAGTCAGAATGATGATATGTCCTTGCCTTATACTGAGTTGGCTTTATGATAATGATGTAAGTAGTCAATCGGATTTGGTTATGTCAAAGAGCTAATTCAGAGTAAGAACAGAAAGCATTTCATTCTCTTTGAGGGAAGGTCAAGGATTAAAATGTTTCCTGGTTTCATTCTGAATTGTCTTTGGGACATATTAATAATATCCTATGTGATACTGATGAAGATTTTCTGCCAATCCTACATTCCAGTTAACTCATGAGTTTTGCCTTAGCTACAATGCTACAAATTCTATTTCTGCCACAACTTTAAGTGGGATGTCACATGCTGGTCACATGCTGACCTTTGTACATTCAGCAAAATATCAAAGGTGCTTGTATGCATGTGCTGTTGTTTGTACACAGGCCTCTTTCATATCTCATGGAGACTGTGTACTGGGCCAGCAGGTGGAGAGAAAAGGGTGGGATGGAACTACCAGTTTCTCCATTATTTATTCAGTGTGTCTGCGGGCTAGCATTTAAAATGAGTTCTTGCCTCTCTAGGGCCATTTCCACACTAGACTGTTATAATGCTATTATTCCAGTTTCAACATTCTATGGAATCCTGAGGTTTGCAGTTTGGGGAGAGGCCTTTAGAATTCTCAGCAAGAGAGCTCTTTGGCTTCCCTAAACTGCAAATCCCAGAATTCCACAGGATATTGAAAATGGACTAATAGCACTATAACAGTCTAGTGCAGAAATGCCGTAAGTTATCTTAAGAATTGGAAGAGGGAGAGAAAGCTAGCTGCTAAGGACGGGAAAATAGACAGTGGATAGAATGAAGTATCTTGGTGCCTCCTTAACAGTGTGTGTGATTTCTGTCCCCTTCAGCTTTCTTTTCCTGTTAAGTAAAGGAATATTAGCAATAAATAACAGTACCTTCTGTCATGTTTTTATTATGTGATGGCAGATAAGATTCTCATTTAATGTGTCTCTTCACACTTGATCTGTCTCTAGAACTCTTCTAAAGAAGAAAAAAAGAAGATTGCATTATAATCTTTTTCATTTTCGTCTTCACACATTCTTGCAAAATATGTTTGGGTGTGAAAATGCCCAGGGTTAACTGGGAAACTTCCTAGTGGACCAAAGTTGTCAGTGTCACTCTACTAGGTCCCCTGAGAATCAAGTTGAGCTGCAAGAAAAATAATGTATTGTGGGCAAGGGCTGAAACCACCCTCAGTGGAGTCAGCCTGAATACAGATCATTTGTAGAAATGTAAGTGCTTAATTTGACATTAATTAAAAGAAGTAGCTGTAAGTGACACAAGGAGCAAAATATAGCTGATTATTAAAGGAACGTAACATGATTAATGTTGTTGTAAAGAGTACCAGAAGAATTAATGAGTATGTTGTTATCCCACAGCAGTATAAAAGGGCAGAAGTGTCAACATACTTAACTGGGTCATAGGCATGCTATGCACCAGAGTCCCAAGATAGCTTATTGTCAATTAATCAGAAGTTTGCCACATTTTAATATCTCCAGAATGTGTCTGGAGACAGACCTTAGAGCAAAAAAATCTGCTTTATTTGGTGGTAGGAATTGAGATTGATATCAGGGTATTAGAAAATAAAAGAAAGAATGTATTTCTCTAGATGTTGACAGGATGCGCCACTGATCTCTAGGCTGTGCACTCAAGAAATGTACAGACTAAATCAGTGTTTCCAAACTTTCTGATAATAGAGATACTTTTTTAAAAAAATGAGGGAAAATACTCCCAAAACTTTAGTTTTAAATAGTAAGAATTACTTCTCTCTAAAGCAGTCCACCTGCTTTGCTTCTGCAAAGAATGTCTTGAGATTGGAGGAGCCAAGATTCCTGTAGTGAATCAGGGCCTTTCTGCACTGTTATAGTGCTATTTTTCCACTTTCAACATCCTATGGAATCCTGGGGTGTGCAGTTTAGGGAGGGGCCTTTCGAAGTCTCAGCCAGAGAGCTCTTTGGCCTCAGTAAACTGCAAACCCCAGAATTCCACATGATGTTGAAAGTAGAATAATAGCGCTATAACAGTGTAGCGCAGAAAGGCCTTCAGTCAGCGCCTCTATGTTAATTCTGTAGCATAGGAAGTAGTTTCACCCTGCACAAGTGCTCCACAGTGTTATCCATGTACAAGGGCAAGCTAATTAGAGGGAGGCAAAGCAAGAAAACTGAATCTGAAGGAGATGCAATGGGCATCCTTTTGTGAAGTCGGGTAGGCTTTAAATTATTTACTTCTGGGGTTTGCAGTACACTTCCTGTGGGCACCAGAGTGCCACTAACATAGTACCCCTTGGCATCTAGTGCCTCTCCTGGTGATTTTTTTTTTTAATTTTTAAATTACTGGTACTTTGATGGTTTGAAGCAGGCGCTTGCCAACTGCCAGATTGCTCTTTTCCTCTTTGCAGTAAACCTCTGGGCTCAATGGGCGCAATTCTATTCAGGAAGAAGAAGGTGAGACAGGTAGAGGCTGGTTCTCTGCTGCTTACCAGCCAACCTTAAAAATTATATGTGAAACAAGAGAGGAACAACAGGAAGATTCCACCTGTAAATCTAGGAAGGACATTGGGGAATGACCTGAAGGAATGAGTAATGGCAGGAAAGAATGTAACAGAGTGAGGAGGTAGAGAGAAGGGCAGGGTATAGTGTATACATTATCGACAGTGGTCTGTTTGTGTGTTTGGGGAGGAAATGATACAGAAAGAGTGAGAAGAATGTTGTTACCATTGTTGGTGTTGGCAATGCTAGTGGTGTGTTTGTAGGTGATCCAGACAGAAATTAGTGACTGGAGTGAGTGGAATTGCTGTGCTAGAATTACTATTGTGAAGTAATTCTGTGTGAGAGAGTGTATTTAATCAGTCCTTATGTTTTAGTAATTTGACATTTCTGTAAGTTGCCCCTTGGGACCTTTGCTTTGTTAAAGTATTATTTTTACTTTATATATCTTTCACTAGTCATACCTAGTGACTTTCATCTCTCTCTTTTTTGCTTAATCTGGACTAACACCCTTCTTGTTTGGATGGTAGCATTTGCCTACATCAAGGCCCTTTCCGCACCTTACCTTTTCGCGGAGGTGGGGAGTGGCAGTCACGCAAGCAGCCTCTTATGCAAGGCACTCGCTTTACTTCTGCTTCCTCACCACAGCTGGCTTGCCGGTCACACGAACGCCGCGCAAACGGCCCACCCCTTCCTACCGCAGTGCAAGCTGGGAATTTCAGGCTAGCGCTGAGGCAGGAAGTGCGACCGGCCCAGCTCCCAATGCACCGCACACCAGGTAAGTGCGCCTGGGCCCCAGGAGCATTGTGCGACCGCGCACCATTTTTGGCTTTAAGCCGAAAATGAAAAGGTGCGTGCGCGGTCCGCTTTAGGCTCTTGAGTGTCACGTAAATGGGAGTACGTCGTATGGACCGCTTCTCCCATTTACGCGAGGCTCAAGGGCCCCTTTCACTTTAGAAACGGCATGCGAAAAGTGCCCAAGTTTCATCTCTGTATTGCCACATGCTGTCAAGTATATTTCCTTCCCACCACATATATGAGGTCAAAGCTTTAAGCTGCATTATTCATGTAGCATGTGCTTTCTAGACCCGCCCAGTAAGCTTACGACTGGGTGAAAGGGGACAAAAGTTCTAGATATCCAGCATTATAATTACTTGCCCAACTTTCTTTGTGTTCTCATTTCCTCATGCTCATACATTTTATACCCCATTTTTTTGTAACAACCCATTATAATGAAAATGTTTCCTTTGCAGCTCTGAACTTTACACCCACGTACCTGTAAACACTTTTTTTTGTTGCCAGGTATTCATGAGTTCCTGAATAGAATAATGAGTTTTTTTTATTTTTATTATACTTGATCTGGCTTTTTTCCTTCTTGCTAGCTTTACATTTGACATGTGTGTAGGAGTGAAAGAGGGGCAAGAGTGGGTAAGCGAAATACTACACGGATGACTATGAGCCAAATAGGTCAGTTTTTGCTCTCATGTACACCCACGCAGTTTTTTTGGCTTGCAGGGATATACTTTGGTCTGTAGGGTTTTGATTAAAATTATAAACGTAGCTTTTGATATCTATGCCGACTTTTCCCTCTAGATTTAGAGCATTATAAATAATAAACTATGCCTGTGAATATCTTGCATGCTTATAACATCTCTATTCACACTGCAGGGCTTGCAGATTTGGAATGTACAACACCCATCACTTAAGCTTTGTTCTTGTTCAAGGAAGTTGTCAGGAAGAGAATTTAGAGCTTCAGAATGAACTTTGAAGTGTCAGTGGAGTTACAATTAAGATTCTGCTGCACTGATACCTTCTGTAATAAGCTTGTTTTGCCATAGTTTATAAAAACAGGTCACTTTTGGAACATAAAACCTATGATTTTGTTTCTTATTTTATCCCTCTGCCCAAAAAAACATTGTACCTTTAGGGAATCTTTTCTGAACTGACCTGTTTTCCAGGCAATATGTATGGCCACAGAACTCAAATATGTTGCAGAGGAGCTTGGGACATGTTCTAGGGCGCACATTCATTTTATGCAATACAGTGATTGGCCTATTCAGGTCACTGTTGTGAACTCAGAGTGCACCAAGAAGAACACACCCACCTTGCAGTTGCATGTTTCAGGAGAAGGTGAGGAGGGGCAGGCAGCATGCCTTCTGTTACTGATCTTGTCATTGAGGAATCCTTGGTAATTTCCAAGAAACTACCATAAACTGGCACACAGTTTGTAAACCTGTGACTGATTGAGTGCACACTACTTTAGGACTTTGACCACAGTTTGAAGTTACTGAGGACAAAGGGGAGCAAGTGGGAGGAGGAGTGAGAAACTGGGACATTTTAAAATCAGCTGAAAAGGTGGGACAACAGAGGATTAATCAGGACTGTCCCTTTACAAATTGGACAGTATGGATGTCTATAGGAAACCAATGAATGGAAGATAGATACTACTGCATCCTCCTGCTCATATTTCCAATAGAGAGATTTTCAGAGGCATATTTCCTTTTATGTTGGAGTTATTATGTAGCTATCATAATTAGTAGTAATTGATAGCTGTGTCCTCTAATAATTTTTTTCTAATTCTCTTTTAAAACTACCCATGTTCCATCACAACAGTTTCTATTAGGGAATTTCATAGTTTAACTACATGCTGTATGAAGTACTTCCTTTATCTGTCCTGAAGGGAGACTTGGGGTTCTGCTACGATGAGGGATGAAGAAAAAAGAAAGTTCTCATTAACCCCCCAACCACTTTCTACACACCATGCATAATTTTATATCCCTCTGTCACTCCCTCTTTAAAAAAATTAAATATAGTTCCCCTCCCGACTCATGAATTCTGCATCCACAGATTCAACTAACCATGGGTCCAAAATATTTAAAAGAAAATTACAAAAAAGGAAACATTTGAGCTGTTCACCATTTTATATAAGGGACACTATTTTACTACCCCATTGTATTTAATGGGACTTGAGCATCCATGGATTTTGGTGTCCATGGAAGATCCTAGAACTCCAGTGGATACCGAGGGCCAACTATAATCTTGAACACTGTAACCTTTCCTCATGAAGGAATGGCTCCCTTGATCATTTCAGTGGCTCTTCACTGTACCTGTTTGTAATCTCTAGAAGAGCTGTATAGCTTTCAAGGTGCTGTGACCATAACTGCACTGGCTGCTCCAAGAGTTGATGTACCTTAGATTTGTATAATGACAGTATAGTATAGGCAGTTTCATTTTGTATTCTTTCATTTATAAACCTTATGTTAAATTTGCCTTTTTTTGCAGCAGGTGTGCAATAAGTAGATGTTTTCATTGAGCATCTACTGACACCTTTCATGGTTTCTCAAGCTTCATCAGCATATATGCGAAATTGGCGTTTTGTGTTCCAGTGTGCATCACTTGATACAATTTTAATGCTCATGCCTCATATCTGGAGAGACTCCCTTGGAGCATTTTGCTGTCCCTTTATGTTTTTAACCAATCTAAATAATTTGATCTTATCAAAAATAATGTGATGTAATCACTAGTAACCATTTATAAAAAGTTTATAAATAGTACCTTACTGGTTATAATACTTAACTTGACAGTCATTAATTTTCTTTATGCATTTCCTTCTTGGTTCAGATCATTTGCAAGAACTGAAGTGAGAGATTATAGAAGGTCTGTGCAGCAAGAGATTCAACTGTGGGTTAAAATAAGAAGCATTCTTATTAAATGCCAATAAAAAGTAAGACTGAAAGCAGTAAAGGATTAGTTGCATTGATAATGAATTCATTCCAATGATATTTTATATAAATGCCTTACTTCATAAGCAAAATTTTTGGCTGGTATATAAAACAATATTTGGGTAGTAAAGAAAAAGTAAACAGCAAGAGAATCTCTCCATTTGAGACTGAAATTACTTTCTTCATACAAAGAGTGATGTGAGAGTTGCCTTGGATAGAGAAAGATTTCAATTTTCACAGGGTTTTTATAAAATACTAGTGTATTTACAAGGAAGAATATTGGGCGTAGAAATTTTGAAGAATGGTAAAAAAATCTTATTGGTTGTAGTCTATACCCCAAATGAAAGCAAAGCTGATTTTTACAGGAAACTCCGAGAAAGAATATTAGTATACGAGTATGATGATTGGATTCTCGCGGGAGACTGGAATGGAGTTCAGGATATTAAATTGGATAAAACAATCTCTCAGAGTAAAGAAAATCAGGCAAAGAGAGGAAAATTGCCAAAAAGTTTTTTGAGATGTGTGAAGAGCTAACTGTTATAGAGGTAGGGAGAACTATTCATCCAAATGTTAAAGATTTTACTTTTTTTTCCTGAAATACGCCAATATTGGTCTCGAATAGATATGATTTTTATTTCCAAACATTTGTTAGCGGGGGCGAGGAAGGCAGAAATATTACCTAAGACCACTTTGGATCACCATCCGGTGATGTTACAAATACGAGACAAGACTAAACAGTTACAGTGGTGATTGAATGACAATTTACTCAACGATGAAGAGATAGTAAAACAAGTGAAGGAAGTGTTAAATTGTTACTTTACAGAAAATAGAAAAGAAGATATAAGATGAAAACAGTTTGGGATGCATCGAAGGCAGTAATGAGAGGTTTTTTTATACAGCAGCGACAAATTCAAAATAAAAAAGGCGTGAGAAGGTTTACTGATCAAAATTCAAGAGAAAGGGAAAGAACTTAAGATAAACCCACTACAAAAATCATTACAACAGGAAATCAAGAAAATACAGAAAGAGATGGCGATAATTACAACTGAAGAGATAGGGAAAAAGATGAAACAGATGAAACTGACCCAATTAGAACAAGGTAATAAAATTGGGAAATGATTAGCATATAAACTTAAGAAAAGGAAGGAAAGAAACATAATCGCAGAACTGAATCATGACAAGAAGCTGATTACCCAACATGAGAAAATAAAACAAAATTTGAAGAATATTTTAGTAAACTATTTTATAACAACTTCTCACCACAGGGGGAAAATCTGTCAGATTTTTTTTTAAAAAAACAAATACTTCCAAAATATTGATGGAAGCATGGCATCAGCTCAACAAACCAATAACACTCTCTGAAATACAGCAGGCAATAAAAGATTTGAAAGTTGATAAGGCACCAGGACCAGATGGGTTCACAGCGTTATAAGAGATTTATAAAAGAACTGATGCAACCAATCTATGCTACCTTGAAGGAAATAGAAAAGTATGGCAAACCGAAATCTTGGCGAGAGTCAAATATTGTATTGATACCTAAAGAGAGGAAAGATAAAAGAGAAGTCAAGAATTATAGACCAATCTCTCTGCTAAATATAGATTGTAAAATTTTTGTGGCAGTGCTGGCAAAATGGCTAAGAGGGATACTACAGGATAAGATACAAGAAGATCAAACAGGTTTTCTCTCTGGTAGATACCTGAGAAGTAATGTATGAACAATTTTTTTTTTGATTTTTGATTTTATTGATTATACAGAAAGCAAAAAACATAACACAAACACAAAAATAAAACACCATGTGATACAACTATTAGTAAAACAAAAAGATTTCAACCAGAAGCAAACTTACATTATTATTTCTCTCTTATATAATTATAATCAAAAACTTATTCAGCTTATTCTATATTCTCATTATACTCATTATTATTATAGTAATATCATTCTTAATTCTATATTTTTCCCTTAAATTTAATCTAATGCTATTACTAAATATAATCTTTTTACCTAACATATTAAACTATCTCTAAAGCCGATTATATTTTAACTTATTTTTTATTTTTGTTTTTTATTTGTTTTTGTTTTTGTTTGTTTGTTTTTGTTTTACAAAATTAAACAACTCAATTCCAATTTAAACAAAACACCACATTATTATCACAAAAAAGGTGAATAAACCCACCCCCCAGAGCCAACTTTTTATTTAATCCATTTTCCAAAATTGCCATTCTTCTTGTGAAAGGGTAGCTTTACCATCTCTCATCAAAGCTTTTTCTAAAAATATTTTCCAAATTTCTTCAAAATCATTCCCTTTTACTAAACCTTTCATAAATCTAATTCTACATGTTAATTTATCATTGATTGCAATATGCCGCACTTCTTTATACCATTCCTCTATTTGAAGTTTTTCATTTGTTTTCCATTTTTTTGCTATTATTAACCTCGCTGCAGTTAACAAATTTGTTATTAAATCCTTCGTTACCTGGGTACACTCAACCTTATTATAAATAGACAACAACCCTATATTTGGACATACTGGTACCTCAACTCCTGTTATCTCTTTTATCTCTTTAAAAACCTTTAGCCAAAATTCCCTTATCTTATTAGAGTTCCACCACATATGCATATATGTACCGATTTCTTGACATCCTCTCCAGCATAATTTTGAATATTTCTCATCTATCTGGTTTAATTTTACTGGAGTCAAATACCATTTCCAAACTATTTTATAATAATTCTCTTTTATTCTTATAGATAATTTTTTTAAATGACGTTGTTTCCAAATTTTTCTCCATTCTTGTATATCTATATTTTGCGATGTCTCTTCCTCCCACATTTTTCTAAGATAATCCTCTTCTTGTTCTTTTACCAAAATTTTATATATTTCACTTGTAATACCCTTTAATATTTCATTTTCTTGCATATTTTCTCTTTGAATAATAATTTGTTCAAATTTAGTATATTCTTTAAAATCTTTAACATATCTTTTCATACTCTTTGTCCATTGCTCTAATTGTATATAATTCAACCAAGATATTTTAGTTTCCTGCAATCTCTCTTTCATTCTATCTTTATTAATCATTATTTTCATCCAATCTTTTAATCTATATATTTTTTGTTTTTTTATTTCTTTTTCTATTATTTCTCTTAAATTTATTGGAAATTTTTCCATCATTACTATCGGAGTTAATGTTGATATATTCGGTAACAATTTTCTTTTGTTTTTCTTCCATATTTCTATTATATTTTTTATAAAGGGATTTTCTATCTTTTCTATTTCTTTCTTTGAAATATTCCTAAAAAATATATTTTCCAATTTCATCTCAATATTCATATCTTCTATCTCTATCCATTCTAAATCACCTTTTCCTGAAACTCCATCTATAATATACCTCAGTTGATTTGCGTAGTAATACCATTTTAAATTTGGAAGTCCCAGGCCACCTTCTTTTTGACTTTTGTACCAGTATTTCTTATTAATCCTCGCTCTCTTATAGCCGTTACAAAAATTATTTAATAACTTTTGCCACTCTTTTAATTCTTCCTCTGATACTTTTATTGGTAACATTCTAAACAAAAAATTAATTATAGGCAGTATTTTCATTTTTACCACTGCTATTCTACCAAACCATGATAGTTTTATATTCTTATAATCCTCTAATTTTTGTTTAATTTCTGATTTTAATTTCTTATAATTTTTTTCCTGCAATCCTTGTAAATTTTTTGTAATATCTATTCCTAGATATTTAATTGATTCTTTTACTTTAAGTAACATTCTTTTATTACTTACAAATTTTTGTACTTCTTCTTTAGTATAATTAAACAACATTATTTCTGATTTGGCCCAATTTATTTCTAATCTTGTCTTCTCCCCAAACTCTTTTAAATGATTATCTATCCTATCTAACTTTTTAACTGGATCTTTAATTGTTAACAACGTATCATCTGCAAATAAACTTATTTTATTTTTCTCCTTAATTCCAATTCCTTCCAAATTCTCATCATTTCTTATTACATTCGCTAATGTTTCTATAACTATTGCAAATAAAATTGGAGATAATGGACATCCTTGTCTCGTTCCTCTTGATATTTGAATCTGTTCTGTAATTCCATCATTTACCATCACTACAGATGTATTATGTGAATATAGTTGATTTATTAACCCTTTAAATCTCTCTCCTAATCCTATTTTATTTAAAATTATTTTTAACGCTGGCCATTCCACACAATCAAAATGTATGAACAATTTTAGATGTAATTGAGTACTATGATAAAAATCCAGGGAAGAAAACAGCACTTATTTTTCTTGATGCAGAAAAAGCATTTGATAACATTTCCTGAGCTTTTATACATTGGGTGTTGAGAGAATATAATTTAGGAGATAACTTTTGCAAATGGATTGAAATAATCTATCAAGAACAATCTGCAAGGCTAATGATTAATAGAGACATTTCAACAAGTTTGGTTGTAAACAAAGGGGTACGACAAGGATGTCCATTATCACCACTAATTTTCATTGTAGTTCTGGAAGTTTTACTAAATAAAATAAATTAGGATCTACAGATAAGAGGTCTGGGGGGGGGAAAGGAACTGAAATTAAAGGCCTTTGCAGATGTTGTTATTATATTTTTGGAGGACCCACAAGAAACAGTGCAAGAGTTGTTCGAAATCTTGCAGAGATACAGACTTATCTTGCAGGATACAAGATAAATAAAGAAAAGACAATGATAATAACACAGAATATGACAAAGAAAGAGCAAACTGAATTAGAGAGAAGGTCAGGATGCCAACTAACAAAGAAAACAAAATATTTAGGAATTGTTATTATAATGAATAAGAATCAAGTATTATACGGCAATAATTATTTGAAGATATGGAAAGAGATCAGAAATTACATGGAAAAATAGAATAAATTAAACCTATTGTTTCTGGGAAGAATAAATGCATTTAAAATGACTTTATTACCTAGACTCATGTTTCTCTTTCACAATTTACCTATAATAGGAAGTGACAAGGTATTCAAAGAATGGGAAAAGGATCTTCAAAAATTTATTTGACAAGGGAAAAAGCAAAGAATAAGATTCAAAATACTACAAGATGCAAAAGAGAGAGGAGGACTTGATCTGCCATCACTTAAAATATATTATTATGCTTGCTGTCTAGCTTGGATTAAAGATTGGATTCAATTAGAAAAAACATCAGCAAAGGAATTGGAGGAACAGATTTGGATGGCATGGATATCTATGTTATGATAAGTTGGTGGTGAATAAAGAGTTCAACAATCGCTGCATTCGGAAGACATTGTTAAAGATTTGGCTACAAGTCAAGCAAAAGTATTATATGAAACTTCCAATTTGGACCTCACCACAAGAAGCTTTTAAAATTGCTCCAACAAAACAAGGAAACTTATTAACATATCAAGGCATATTGATATGGGAGGGAGATAAACCTAAGATGTGGTCTGTTGAAGATTTGAAGGCAGATGGACATGAATTAAACTGGTTCCCTTGGTGACAATTCAAAGAAAGATTTAGAATGGACCAAAAATTGTATGGATTCAGAAGAAAAGAAAATGAATTAGACTTATTATTGAAGGGAGATCAAAAGAAGAGAATCTTTAAACTTTATAAACTATTGCTGAAGAGAGAAATGGAACCAGACAGTATTAAAGATACAGTGGTTAGATGAACTCAGAATGTGGGGCACCCAGTTGAACTAGTAGATGGGAAAAAGCTTGGAAGATAGATATAAAATTTACACCAAATTTAAATTTAAGAGAAAACTTCTATAAGATGCTTCACAGATGGTATTTGACCCCAGAAAGATTACAAAAAATAACCAAAAATGGAAATGCAAAATGTTGGAAATGTGAAGAAAAAGATGTGTATTTTTTCATATGTGGTGAACTTGTAAGAGGGCAAGTAAATTCTGGAAGGGGATACATGATGAAATTCAAAAAATTTGTGAAGCGGATTTTGAAATGAAACCTGAATTTTATCTTTTAAATATGTTAGGCCAGCAAAAGGAGATAAGATGTCATCAGAGGATAATATTGTATTTGGTTAACAGCAGCGAGGTTGACATATGCACAATATTGTAAAGAAAAGAATGATATTGATTTAGAAGAATGGAAACTAAAGGTTCTAGATATGGTTGAGACAGAAAAATTAGCATACTCCTTGAAAAACAAGCCTGTTCAAAATTTTGAAAGAAAATGGAAAGAAGTTACAGAATGGTTAAAAATATAGATATACAAAGAATTTAAGAAAGAATTGTTAAAAACTTTTTTTCCTCTTAGTTAACAATGAATTTTAATTTCAACTGGAGAATATATATATGGAAGTGGGGGAGGGGAGTGGGATATATCCATAACGGTGTATGTTTACTCTATTTTATACGACTGTAAAATTTAATAAAATTCTTCTTAAAAGAAAAATACTAGTGTATTTACCTGGTGTTGCCTGGGGTTTTTATTTTTCTCTCAAGAGCTCACTAAACTATCTTCTCCATTTCCTGTAACCTTTTCCCATATTTCCCAATGCAATCTATATTCAGAGTTATTTACATACATAATTTGGGTTCCTGAGAGAGTACACTGTCTTCCTCCTTGCTGCTAGGCCTCATGTCCATAGCAGCCTGCCTATTTCTGTGCCTGTAAATTTTCCCCATATTCCCCAATCCAATCTGTATTCATAGTTGTTAACGTTCAGAGGTTGGGTTCCTGTAGGAGTACACTGTCCTCCTCCTTGCTGCTAGGCATCGTCTCCATAGCAACCAGCCTATTCCAGTACCTGTAACTTTTCCTCCTAGTCCCTAATCCAATCTGTGTTGTCTGGTGACGTTGATGTACTGGCTTTTTTCTTTCTGTTGAATTTGTGCAATGGCTTTACATTTTTCTAGAAGCATTTTTTGTTTTGAATTTCAACTTTAAGATTCCTCACATATGGAATCCATACAATCTACAGTGTGAGGTGAAAAGACCTTGTAACTATGGCCATTTCTGCACTACACTGTTATTGTGCTATCATTTCACTTTCAACATCCTGTGGAATTCTGAGGTTCATAGTTTACTGAGGCCAAAGAGCTCTCTGGCTGAGAATTCTTAAACTACAAACCCCAGGATTCCATAGGATGTTGAAAGTGGAATAATAGCATTATGACAGTGTAGTGTGGAAATGAGCTATGTTGTATATGTCACTTTAATTTTTCTCACATATGCTTCCCAAATGTTTAACCAGTCTGAAGCCCAAGAGGTTTCTGGCTCAGAATTCTAAAGGCCCCTCCCTAAACTACCAAACCCAGGATTCCATGGAATCTTCACAGCCAGCCAATCATATGAAGTTTTCTTGCCTCACACAGCCAATCATATGCTGACGCAGACAAACAGACAAACGTGCAGACACACATTGACTTTTATATCGTAGATATTCTCAAATGGAGAACCAAATTTTATTGCTGGACCTTTTTTGCTGCTGCTTCCGTCACCTTCTGGTCTGTGGGTAATCACTAGTGGGGATGTTGGACAGTGGATTGTAGACTTTGGCCTCGATGTCCAGCCATACTTCATAACTGTGTCTTATACTTTTGAGAGTAAAAGAAATTTCACACTTTAAAAAAACCTTCCTGTGTATAAAATGTGTATGCATTTCCAGTTAACTCCTTGTCATTTATCTCAAAATTAGCTTTGTGGTTTGCAAGACACAGGCATATCTCAATTTACAAAGCCTTTTGGGGGGCGGGGGAGAAAGCATGATTTTACAAAGACTTTTTACACCTGTCCAGCCTCCTTTTTTTCCTTGTTCTCAGTCTAGCTAGAGGGGATTTTTGTTTGTTTATTAGTTGTTGTTGCTGTTGTTTTGGCAGCAGCGGCAGTGAGAGTATGGCGAAAGAGGGTTAGAAGAATGCAGATTTTCAGTGTGGGTGGAAAAAGAGGTATGCAGGAAACAATACAGTGGTTGAGATGGAAAAGAATGGGCGTTTGCTCTACTCCATCCTACTATGTCAGTTTCTGCCTGTCCACAAGAGGCAAGGTAAACTCCAGCTGCCTTCAGAATCCCTTACTGATCATGAAGAGCAAAACAGAAATAAAAGGGGAAAGCAGATTAGCCTGCCTCATCATGTTGAAAAAGAAAGATCTATATGTCTGGCCACCCAAAATTGAAACCATAAGCAAAACAGACCAAAAAACAAAACAAAACAAAGCCTTCCCTGGATGCATTCTGGAAGAAACCTTTAAGTGGCTACTTTAAAGTTCAAAAAGTTTATGTTTACGTAAAAAAGCTTGCTTGACCTTATTGTTTCATTTTGTATCTTGTCAGCTCTGAATAAAAAGTCTGCCGAAACCATTTTTTCTTTTTTATGATTTCTGTCCCCTATTGCTTTCCGTGTTATTTCTGCCTGTGGTACTATCTTTTAGAAAGGTAATGCCCAGGATCTCATCTACTTTGTTAAATTTCATACGTGTATGAAAAATTACCAAGTGCCTAAATGTGAAAGAAGCATTTCAACATTATTTTACATTGACCATTTCCGCACTACACTGTTACAGTGCTATTATTCCACTTTTAACATTCAGTGGAATTCTGGGGTTAGTAGTTTATTGAGGCCAAAGAGCTCTCTGGGTGAGAATTGTAAAGGCTCCTCCCTAAACTACAAACCACAGGATTCTATAGGATGATGAAAGTAGAATAATAGCCCTATAACAGTATAGTGCAGAAATAACCTTAAACTCCTATAGAACTAGTACTAGAGGGGCATGAGATATGCTGCTGTTTTGAAAGTTGAACAGGGATCATATCCTAAACATACCTAACTCTCTAGGACAGGGGAAATTGTACAGCTTAGAGATCCACAGATGGTAGAAAATCTCAGCAATTTCATGTGTGGTCCACATGTGGAGGGCATACCAATGAATTCACAGTAAGGATGCATCTCAGCACCCTTTCCCACATCACTATATATAAAATGCAGTAGCAATCATCACTCCATGAGTCTTAGTGTGACAAAGCAGTCATGACACTGCTTCTCCCAATCCACACATATTCCTGTGGCAAGACTTCACATTCTTTATGCTATTCAGAAGCCCCTTTTAGGAGCATATCATACAAAGGGCAAGGGGATCCTAGGTTCAAATGTGTAACCTCACACTAGAAAAGACGGAGACTATGCCTGTACATGTAGAGACAGACATCAAGCACAGCTGAGCCAGTCAGGAGGAGCCCTGGGCCAAGAGATTGTGCCCTGCATGATCCAGTGAGTGTTCACCCCTCTCTTATCTGCTTGTTGGGCTTCCATTGTTTCCTAACCCCATCATCTGGTTATTTCTCACACCATAAGCAGCATCCATCTCACTTGTGTACCATGAGGGACCTCCTATCTCACAGAAATAAAGAGAAGGGACTGGCCATATGAGCATAGGAGGGAGGGAGCCCTGTCTGCCACTCTCTAGCACAAGGAAACATATCTGGGGGGAAAAATCAAAGCCTAATGGAACAGCATTCAGGTTGGAGAACATCCTCCAAGAAGAAATAGGTGTGTGGGTATTCTGCCCAGTCATTCCAGCAATAAACCTGTGCCATGGACAGACAGCAGGAGTAGTGGTTTTTCATAGGGCTGTGTCTCTAATCCTGTCCTGTTTAGAAAGCCAGAAAGTTCACAGTCCTTAATCAAGATCTGGAGTAGCAGCCGTGGTCAGGTTTACAAAAGCTTATCAGTCAATTACTGTTGTTTCAGCAGTCCAGATCAGCAGTAAATTCAGGGTCTCAGTTCAAGGTAGTATCCAATAACATAGTTAGCACACCAAGCAGAGTTTAAGGTCCTCCAGGAACACAAGGCAAAGATCAAAAGATGAATGCATTGCTTCTACTGGAAAGAGCAGTCATCTGCAATGGATCACTCTCTGCCAAGTCTGTGATATTTATTGGCCAGCAACCTCCCTTGGCTGATGCTTGATTAATGAGTCTTTCCTATATAAGTGCTCTGAGCCTCTCATAGGCCATCCTTTTCTTGTCCGTGCTGGGCTGCAATAAGTATTGTCCTGTTCATGTTTGTGTGTTGTGGCTGTTGGGAAGGATCCTGAATGTGTATGCACCTCAGTCCTGGGACTGAGACATGACAAATCCACTCTTTCCCAACTTCTGGTTTGCTGTGGAATTCTGGGTCTTTAGGAACAGCTTGCATTGTGACTTCCTTCTGGGTTGTGATCCTCCCTACAGGGGGCATATAAGATGGTATTAGGTCATTTGGCTGTGTGTCAAGTTAAACCATGCCCTGTGCTCTGCCATTCAAACATGGGTTAGAGTGGTTTTCTTGGCTGGGTGGGGACAGCTACTTTCCCCTTTCCCCCCTTCTGTTAAGTCAGTGGGTGGGTCATGTCTTTGAAGTCGAAGTAAAGCTGTATCACAGATAGGGGCAAGGTTATAATCTATAGAACTGTGGTGTGCGTTGCTCCTGAGCTGTCCACAACTTTATCCCTTTTCTCCTGCTCTGCTACATATGTACATATCTTCACCATCTGTCATTGCAATGGTTTGTCTTACATTCCAAAAGATTAATATATATTTTTCCCATAATCTATGGCTCCATACACTTAAAATCTCGAGTTTGTGAGCGCTTTGTCAGAGTATTCAAATACTTCACAGTTATTATTTCAGCAATCTTTAAAATATCCTGTAAGTTAGATTAGTAGTAGTATTCTCATATTGTCATCTAATGTGAGAAAATGGTGGCTTGCTAAGGGCTGTGCACTGCATTCTTGGCAGAAGCAAAATTTAAACCAGGAAATACCTCTTTCACGGGGAGAAATGGTCTGTGGGGCCTATCTGACATTTCCTAAATGTACTGCCATTGCTATGTCCTGCTCTGTTTTTCCTTTCATATTAATTAGAATTTCCCCAGATCTGTCTGAGGGAGTGCAACACCAGTTGCTCTTTCCTGTGCCCTTGGCCAGGAGCAGACCCGATCCTGAGACCACAGAGAGCATCTAGGCAGGTAACAGGGCATGATGGGATGGAGAGACCCAGGGAGGGTCGCTGACCTTAAACCCTGCCTTTTTTTCCTTGGGTTTGGGGACATCAAAGCTAATAGAAGCTTTCTAATGGGGCTTTTTCCCCCTTAAAGAAAGGATGTGGTAGCGGAGGGGGGTACAATTTGTGGAAATTGGACTGCCACGGTGTATGCAAGTGAAAAAAGCTTGGGAAGCATTGATTTAGGACTTTTCAGACTAAATACAGAGCGTTTTCCATGTAAATCCAGTATTACATTCTATACTATACAGCAACACTTCTCTGTACTTCTGATACAACTGTCTCTTGCATTTGCAGTATTTAAGCTCAATATATCTTTATATCTTTGATTTGTGAAATAAGGTCACTTAATAACTGGAGAAAGACCCCTGTGGGAAACCCACAAGCAGGACATGTGTACAGTAGCTTTGTGTTCTCCAGCAGCTGATACTGAGTCTGATATTGGGGGTAATATATAGGAGTCAAAATTAATACCCATTGATTGTCTTATTCTGAATAGATTTATCTAATCCACTTCTAAAGTGCTTATAGTAATGTTTAATTTGTTGAGATTCTTTTATATATGCAGTTATTCAGTTGATATTGCTGTATATTGAATGATGAATATAGGAGTATAAATTGAGCCTCAGATACACGTCACAAATGATACTAGGTACATGATTATGGTAGAAGGAAACATGTGCATATGAAGACAGATGTATTTGTTTTGCTTTGCTGTAGATACGTTTCATTGGGAATTTAATGTCAAATGGGACTTTCCAACTGATGAATACAGAGTAAAGACATGTGCAAACTTCACATAGAATAGTTGACACTGGTATTCACCCTTTCTTCCTAAATTGTCATATGAAGTGGCTCACAGCCAAATACCAAACACAGAGAGTTTGGGTGGGATCAAGTGTTGTCCAGTATAAGTTGGACTCCAGATTTAGCACTGAAGGACTATTATTTTGTATATCTCTAGCTTTCATCCAGTGGCACAAGGATCCCAATGCATCTGTGCCTTCCATACTGCAGGGATGGTAGAAATGGTGGTTTCAGAGTGGTTTTGACTGTTAGCAAGTGAGTACTATTCCCCTTCAGGTATAGTCCACAAAGGGACTGACATCCCCCTTCTCAAAGGCAGATAGGCACACGCAAGGCTATTAGGCCTTCCACTCTACACAGACTTAGGCCCTTTTCGCATGACGTTTTTAAAGCGTATTAGGCATGGTCCCTCCCCCCTTCACGAGCTGCCATACCGTATGACGTTCTAGCGAACCAGGTGCTATCACAGCCACGGATAGTGCTGATAGCGCGTTTTCTTATTTTCGCCTGAAAGGCAAAAATAACCTCCCTTTCACGCATCGGTCACGCAACCAGAGGGCTTGCAGAGCCATTGTCCGGTGTGCTTCTGGGAAGGACCCGGGAGTGGTGGGATGTGGACAGTCCCAGCTGCCTGTCCGTCACACAGCAACTCCCAGGGGAAGCTACGCCCAGCAGCAGGGACGCCGCTGCCCCCATGGCAGCAGGGAACACTGCATGACACATCGCTGCAAGAGGCCATCCCAGGGTTGCGTCGCCACACTCGAGATGACAGCAGCCCCCGGGATCTGGCTGACTGTTTTTTTTTTTTTTTTTAAATCCAGCGCTGTCATTAGCATATTAGCATGTTACCACTGTAGCACAAATCAGCATGCCCTGAGGGCTGAGGGCCAGCCCAGTTCCCACAGCAGAGCGAAAACCCCACCCCCGCCACTCCTATGGCCGTCGCCCAAACATCCAAACACCTCCAACCCCGCTAAAAACGGTTGACACGCCAGGGAGGCCGGATCAGATGGATGGAAGGAAAACCTGACAGCAACAAAAGTGGATTCCCATGGGCCACATACTCACAGAGCTTGGAAAGTTAATTTGTTTGGACGGTGGCTCCCAGAATCACAGCATGACATGGCAAGTGGCCATTGTTCCCTAAACGTAGCATTGCCAGAGTCTGCATACTCGCCCACCCTCTCCTGGCCACTACATGCACTATGGAAAGTGTTTCATTGTGGGTCCTTTGAAACCAGGGTCACCATTTATTGCTTTCAGTTGGTTGTGTTGTCAGCCACTCGAGGATCTTCAGATATGGGGTGGGACATGAATAGTTCAATGAATGAACGAAAGAGATCTTGTGGGGGAGTACCAGGACAGTGAGTCTCAAGTGGTGGGTCATTGCATAATGGAGGCAGTGAATTCCTCCCTCTGTAGTGAATTCCTCTCTCTGCAGCGTACACAAAAAGACATACACTTGCATCAAGCCAGCATATGTCACTAACAGGTCTCCAGCCTGCACCTGAGAACCCAAACACTGAGGGATCCAGAACCAGATCTGTAACTATTCATGATGCTCACTGTGTGACTGTCAATGGCTCAGTCCTAAAGTACCCCACAGAATCAGTGATGGTCAAGATCCCTCACAGTGGTCCTTGGAAAGATCCAATTGACCGCTCAGAAGATGCTTACCAATAATATGCTGGCTTCCATTCGACATCCCTTCAGTACAGTGTGCACATGCACACATGGAGCTATGACACAATGAGCCATACTATGACCTCCAACCAACTGTAGAAGACCAGAGACCATGCCATGCAGCCATGCCATGCTTTGCAGCACGCAGGCGGAATCGCAGAAGGATTTGCCTCACAGAGTTGGGGGAGCTGAACAGCTGAAGAGCTGCCTTTCCTGCGACTCCACTACAGGGAGCCTGAGTGCTGGCTCCCACAGGCTTTCTGTACAGGGGCAACACCTAGGAGAACCCACATGTCCCATACCGTCCCACCTCCCACCCCAAACAACCTCTCCCCCACCCCACACAAGGAACCGTACCTGTTAAGAAACAAGAAAGATTTATTATACATACAGATGACGACATGACAGACAACACATGGTAGGCATGAAGGAGGTATTCAGGACAAGGAAACATACAGGATCAAGGAACAGGCAATCACACTAACAAGCAAACAAACAATCAACAACAAAACTGTATACAACAGCCACCTCCAGCAACGGTTCAGTGGAGTCCTGTGACCTGCTCTTTCCACTGGAGCAGCTGAGCCACATTCTGCTCCAGTGTAGCCAGGCAATGCTGAGCTGCCACCTCCAAGTACCCCATCCGCTGAGCCACAGCTGTCGCCATGGCCTCAACGGACCTCAAGAGGGTGTCATCTGCAGGGAAAAGACAGGTGGAAACAAGGTGTCAGTCCAAGCATGACAAGCCTGGCGGCGGCCCCAAGGTCATGCCCCAAAGGGTGGTTCGTCAGTAGCCACCCAGGCACTCACATTCCCTCCTGTTGTACTCCTCCGACGCGGGCAGCCGCTCCTCCAGCTCCCGCACTCGCAGCAGCAAGTCCGGCACCGTGGGCAGCGCTGGCCCTTGGACAACTCCAGCTGCACCTGTTGGAACAGCAGTCTGTCAGTGAGTGACCATGGGTGTGCAGGAGTTGCCTCAGCTCCCACAGTCAGCTACCATCACTGTGGACGGGCCTAGGACAGGGGGACTCCTGTCAGAGCACTGCTCTTCCTGCACTCACCTTCCTCGCTGGCCGCCAGTGCTGGAGAGGCCGGACGCCACACAGCTGCCCCCAGGGGCTCCACGCTGGCCATCTACTGCTGGAGGAGAACAGGTCCCTCTCCTGTCAGGGATGACAGAACAGCAGAAGCTCAGGGAAGAATACTCCTCGAGCTTCCGTGTGCAGGGAAGCTGGGAGAGATGACCACACATGGCTGTGTGTGTGGCAGCAGACCAGTACCGTCCCCACTCACCATGCACATGGCTCGACCCTGCACTGGGCGAGCTCCTGGCCCCGTTGTCCGCCACATCAGTGTCCTCCTCTTATGTGGACAGTCCGTGGGGTGTGGTCCCGGATGCACCTGGGGGGCTGAAGACAACAAGATCAGCCACAGCTGCAGCTGCCCAGCCCTCCCCCCCCCGAGGGGAACAGTGAGCTCAGGCAGGATTCCCTGTCAACTGCATGAATGCAATGTGGCTGCTGAGCACAGTAGACGGGGGGATTGGCAGTGGACAGCCCTGCTGGTCCGGGGGACTGCATGGCAGGACGGGGGTACTCACCTGTACTGGCGGCTTCACCAGCCACTGGTGCAGGGGCACTGGCCTGGCGGAGCCGCGCCGATGTCCCCTCGCCCTCCGATGACTGGGAGGACTCCAGTAGAGGCCTCGTCCTGCGGCGAGCTGCAGGCAGGGGAACAAAGTGGAGCTCATCTGGGTGGCCAGGACAGAAACCACTGGACGGGCAGTGCCAGGGGCTATGGCAGCACCCCTGAAGAGGGGCGTTGTTGCTGTCTCTGCATGGGCAGACCCATGGGCAAGTTGGCCCAGGGACACCTACCTCCTCATTGCGTCCCAGGCTGCTCTGCAGCGGGTTTAGGCGCGCGGACCGAACATCTCCAGGCTCCTGCGGGAACTACAGAAGTGAGGGGACAGCAGTGAGGCGACTGGCCCCCCACGGTTGTCCCTGTGGGCAGCTCTCTTAGGTGGTCACCCAGCCCTGAGGCCAGCAATGTGGCTGAGTGGCACGTGGAAGCAAAGTGGAACCATGGCCAGGACTTCCATGGCTCGGTTGTTGCCCCACCCAGCCACCCACCCCCAGGGCCATGGTGGCATGGGTATGTGGTCTGCCACTCACCGCCCTTTTGCCACTTGGCCCACCTGGGCTTCCCCACCGCCTTCCAGATCTGAAACATGGAGGTGAAGAACTTCGGCCAGGCATGGGGGGCGAATGACCATCAAACAGCTCCATGGCATCGAAAAACTGACACTTGAGAGCCTGGGCCACCATCCTCTTGAAGCCCTTTGCTGTGAGGGTCACCGCTAGGCCCCCATACAGGGCCTTGCTGGGCAGTGGGGTGCTCTTCATGAGCACATCCATGCCTTTGCTGGCCACAACGAGGGAAAGAAGGACCTTCACCTCGTCGTCGGCCCACAGAGTCCCCTCTCTCCACACACACCACAGACACAACACACGATCACTCACACACCATGCAACAGACACACTCGCCTCACCATTCAAACTCACATTCAGCTCCGCCCCTAGCCCCAATGGTCTTGAGCTGGCCACTTCCTTCGCCCTCCAGGGGGCTTCACCAAACAGACACAGGTGTCATCAGCCAGCGACAGGCAGATGGCCTAGGCAGGCTATCCTGGACGTTTCTGAGGTCACCCATAGGGACGACTGCCAGTCCCTTGCGAGGAGTTAGCTGGTTCTATTGTTAGCACGTTAACGTGGGCAGGGGATCTCCCGCCTGCCCCCGATTACAGCCGAAGCTCCGTGGCGAAACATGTGCCCCTTCGGTGCACAACACAAGGGTGGCATGGATGCGCCCAGCTCCCCCTAGAGGGTGCAGGGTAGAGGCATAGCTTGGCAACCCACTGAGATTGAGGATCTCCTGGAGATCTGGGGGCAGCCGAGGTATCAGGAGCTCCTGTGAAGTAGCCAGAGGAACATGCAAGTGTTCGAGGAGATCATAGGAGATATGGACAGAGGGGACGTCGATGGACAGCCGTGGAATGCAGGAACAAAATGAAAACAATGTGCCAGGAGTACCGCCGGGTCCTTGCCCATAACCGCTTGATGGGGGTGGAGCCTGCTACCTGCTCCTACTATAGGCAACTCCATACCATCCTGCGTGGGGATGCTAGTGTGGCCCTGAAGTGTGTGGCCTCTAGCCTCAAACTGGTCTGTGAGAGTGGCGGTGGTCACGTGGAGACCAGGGTCACTGAGCCTGAGGAAGAGCCCATGGATGCTTCCCAGAGCGCGGACGAGGGCCCTGCAGTGTGAGCAGGTACAAACTTCTCTGGGGGGAGAGACATCCTGGGCTGTTGGCAGTGACACAGGTGGGGTTATTGGGCCAAGCCCCACTGCCCGCACAGTGAAAGTGATGGCAGCTGGAGTCCCTCCCTGTGCCCAGGCTACGATCGCCCACGCACTCCCCTCTGGGCTGTTGGCTGCCCGTGGGAATGGGCTGATCAGGGGAAATTCCTCTCGGGGTGGAGTGAGGGCTTCTTGCCAAGAGCTGGGCAGTTCCCAGACCTTGGATGCAGGTGCATGTCCAGGACAACATGGAGACATCCAAACAGGAACGTGGTCTGCTGATAAGCGGCTCCCAGTCTGGCAGCCCTTGCAGTTAAGGAATATAAACTGAGCGGGCATTGGGTAAACATGGCACAGTGGCTCATTAGCGGGCACGGGAAGGGGGGAGGCGAAGGGGAGGCTGAACTCAGGAGGCCTGGCCTGGGGCAGTAAGGCAGGTGATGTGATGACATGTGCCATGGTGAGCACCAGGCACCCGCTGATACAGCATGACCCCGGTGGAGTCCGTGTGCCACTGTGCCACACCCTGGCGCTGCTGCCAGATGCGTTTGCCACTGCACATGGCTGCGTGTGTGTACATGTCCTGCAGTAACATGGCACTCCATGGGCAATGTGTCCATGCCCACCCCACCGATTCCGAGGCCCCTTCTGTGCCCACATGCCCCCTGTACTCAACAGCAGGGCCCCTCCGTGCCACCCCAGGCATGCATTGCAGGTGTGGCCACGTTGCCATTGGGGAGGGTCATTGGTGGCCAGGGCCACGTGGCCTCATCCGTCACTGTGTGCCAGGGGGCCTGTCGCCATCCATCCACCCAATTTGACAGTGTGTGATGTCATGCTCTCAACAGGGTCTGCGGAATGAGCAGGGGACATTAAGGCAGACAAGGACAGCATGGCAAGCTGCAGCCACCTCCCACCTAGTGGTCGAGCCAGTGCAGGTAGTAGTGAGGGCGATGGCGGTGGCCAGGGCAGTGAGAGGTCGGCTGATGATGAGGATGCCTTGTTAGAAGGCACAGCCACCGGTTCGGGGCTTCAATGCCCTGGTAAGCATGACGATAAATGACCTCCACACCAATTCCAGGGGCTGCTGATCTGTCCCATAGAGACGCTGCCATACCTGGCCACTGAAGCATAGGACCTGGCAGCGTGGCACCTGTGCTGCAGGGGCCTGTGTTCCCTCTTTGTGACACTGCACATCCCGAAACATGTAGTGACCCCACAGGGCATCGGGGGGGGAATTGCTCTGCTCACTGGACTGTCAACTGCTTTGTGTTCCTTCCAGAGCTGCCCCCGAATGAGAGTAGCAGCGGAACCACTGTCAGCGCTGCAGCAATGTCCCCCCGCTCAAGGATGACAGCAGCTCAGGCGAGGGACCGGACAGGGCATCGGGATGAGGCAATCGCCACGGCCATCATGCAGCACTCACGGGAGCTGCATGATGTGTTGGCAGCCAAGCAGAGAGCGCACCAGAGAGGGATGGTGATGGTGCTGAGTGCAACCAATGCCATTCACCAGCAACTGGTCGACCCGTACAGGGAGGACATGGAGAGGAACGCAGAGGGCCCGGAGGATGTGGTGGAGGAGATGCGGAGCACTAACAGGCTCATGCCAGCCATACTACGGAACCTGCAGTCTCGCCCTTCTGGTTGTAGTGCCACTCCGATGGCCACCTCTGTGGTCTCCTCCACATCACAACAAGGAATGGCTGGGGTTCCGTCTGCTAGCCAGCTGCCTCCTGAGGGGCTGTCCCAAGAGGAGCCTGCTGTTGGGAAGGGGGGACGTGTGATAAAGAGAGTGCAGCGCTATAGCCCATGATTTGGCTTGCCTGGCCTTAGGTGAGGGGAGAGCATTGCTGGGAAGGGGACGCTAACTGCTTGTCTGCTCTGTGCCTTCTGGTGCCTGGGTGGGGACCTGCTTCCCCACTGCTGGTGAGCTTTGCCGCCGGAGGCAGGCATGGTACTGCATCCGGCACTCGTTATATGCCACGAGTTCCTTCTGATGCCCGCCTGTCTCTGACTAAGGGGACTACCTAATAAATGCACATTCCTGCCACTGTCTGTGTTCTTCCTGCCTGGCAGCTGAGGGTGGGTATGACAGGGTGGCCTCTGTCATGCACATCTCTCTTGCATTGGCTGCTCCTCCTAATGCCCTGTGAGTTCCCCGTGGCATGTCCCTCCCCCTCCCTCTGCTGACGGGGACCACAGATCACACCAGGAGCTGTGCTTATGCCAGTGAGGGTCCACACACGGGTCATGGGGCAACATGTGTTCCATTTTATTCACAGAGGCAAAGGCAGATGCATTCAGAATACATGTTGTGACTTCATGTTTGGTTACCGGATCCCCTCAGGGGGCCATGCATGCCTGCTGGCTGAGGGAGCATGGGGGGCAGAGGGCACGGTGTCTTTGCAGCTACAGCCTGGGGCAGAGATGGCGGGTCAGCCAGCGATCATCTTGGCTATGGCATCCCTGGCCCTCCCGGAGCTTCCTGTGATCGTGTGCCATGTAGACATAGGCACCTGGGGGGATGGTGACAGGTGCGGGCAGGCAGAGGTTGGGATGCAGTGTGTGGCCCTTGGTTTCGCAGATGTTGTGCAGGACCATGCAGGGAGTGACGACCGGCAGGAAGTTAGGCTCAGAGACAGTCAGTGGAGCTGGCAAGCAGCCCCATCTGACCTTCAACCTACCAAAGGCACGCTCCACGACACTGCGGCAGTACTCTGTTGTAGACCATCTTCTGGGGGTGTAGCTGATCAGCCACCGTCCCAGGGGGTAGGCTTCGTCTGCCAAGATGACGGGCCTGACCTGCATGCCATGGATGGTTATGGTCGGGTGGCCGGGGACGAATTGCCTGCCCTCCATGGCCTGCCACAGGGCTGAGTGGTGGAAGACATGGGCATCATGGGTGCGACCCGTATACCCCAATTCAATGTCCAGGAACTGTCCTGAATGATCTGTCAGGCCTTGCAGCAGGATGGAGAAAGTGTCCTTCCTGTTGAGGAACTCCTATGCCCGTCCTTTTGGAGGCTGTACAGGGTACCATCCAGGGTGCCGATACACTGTGGGAATCCCATGGCCTGAAAGCCTTCCATGATCTAAGGGTGGGAAGGGAAAGTGCCATCAACAGAGGACATCAATGTATTGGGGGCATCAGCGACACGACTGGGACATTGGATGGCTCAGGGAGGTGGAGACTGTCTGGTGGGTTGCACTGCTGCCCCCTGACTGGTGTCGCCCACCCACTGGCCCTGGCTATTCATTCCTCGCGGCAGCATGCCACCTCGGCTGTGGGGAAGGGGGGCGTGCTCCACAGCTGTGCGTGACCGGCCATGCTTCCTGTAGCACAGCCACTACTGCAGACTGGATTCACCGTGTGATGGTTGCACAGCGGACAATGGTGCCCAGCAGGACATGTTCTATAGCAAGGCAGACTTCCACTGCAATCTCTGCTACCGTCGAGATGCCGAGTCCAAAGGTGTTGGTGGTCTTCCTTTAGATTAGGGTAGTGGTGAGCCACCAGATCGCAATGGCGACCCTCTCCTCTACAGAGATGGGCACCCTCATGACGATGCTGGTGTGCTGCAGGTGCGGGCGCAGATGTTCCACGGTCTCAAAGAGGGTGGCCCAGGTAATTCTGAAGTGTTACAGCCACATTTTGTCATCCCAGTCGCCAACAATTCCCGCAGCCACCAGTCCCGTCGGACATGGGTCCTGACCCACCGTCTCCGGGGGCGCGGGAGGGTTCCCAGCCAGGCATGCACGGCGACATGGGGATTGGCTGGCTGTTCTCCATCGGTTGCTACAGCGGCAGTGGTGGCGGTGGCTGCTCGAGTGCAGATGTTGGCGGCCACCTCTAGGATGGCTCTCCTGCCCTGTTGCTGCTGTTGTGCCCTCCAGGCTCGCAGGGCAGTGGTGTTGTTCATATAGAGCTGTATGGCCAGTGTCCCGAGGAGCTCTGTCTGGTCAGGCTCTATGGCGGGTCATGGGGGTGGTGGAGAGGTCTGCAGCTCCAGCTGGGCCACAGCTGCAATTTGTCCTGCCAGTCTCCACCTTTTCCGGAGCAGCCTGTTACGGGGGGGACCCTTGCTACCGGTCTGCCCTTGGGGCTGCTGCGATCGCCTGTTGGCAGGATCTATCGTGCTAACATTAGCACAAAAGGCAGGAAAAAAATTAAAGAGAAACCACCAACCAATCAGGGGCGGTGAGGCGGGGACAGGACAGGACCTGGGCGTGGCTCAGGACGCCGACATGCGGACAAAGCACCGGGCAGGGACCAGTGCTCTCTCGCAAATGCCCTACTGTGTGCGGAGTGCAAGGGGCTCTCTACTGGGCCTCTTGCGATATTTGCAATATCGTGAGGGTTATCGAGGTAAGGTGCAGAAAGGGCCTTAGATTGCCCTTGTTTAATTCCTGATGAATCCTTAATCAGATGCAACCTCAAGGATCAGGCCAACCAGAATCATGTAACAAGCCAAGAGGAAAGGATGAAGTAAATGCATTTGCTAAACATTTTGTAGACCTCCTTAATGCAAAATACTTGCCAGGTAGAGGCCACTTTAAACTATGTCCTTGTTGAAGTTCCATTTAACTGTCTGTGTACAGTTGCTCAAACATCGTGTCATTCTAAAATTTTTCAAAATTCTATTTTAGAATTCAACTATGACAAACAAATCAATCCCTATTACCCAGTCCCCTCAAAATTAACACTTTAACAATACATCAAATACACTCATTTATATCCATTTTCAAATTGCCTATAAATAACCCATCCGTCTATCCATCTATCCATGCATCCATATATAATATCCATTATTAGTTGCTCTGTTTCCATAATGCATTAATGTCTGCTGCACCAGAAGCCCAATTGCTCGATTGAAAGTCCATTCTCAGTGCTGAACTTTTAAAATCACATTTAAAAATGGAAGGAGGTTACCACAAAGTTATCTTCCTTTATTTCTCCTCTCATCATACCAAAACAGCTGGGCAATTTTTCTATAATTTTGTTCACATGGATGCAAAACAACCAAACTGAATGCTTGCTGAAGGATCAAAGCAAACTACATGGCAGATATATGTGACACCTTGGCTGCCATGTGCAGCTTGCCATCTCAGGTGGGTGCAACATAGAAGAAATGCCAGATGTCCCCCACATGCAAAGGCAGCTACACATTTTTAAAACTTTGTTACTGCAGCAGACATCTCCCTTCCTACCATCTGTGGTGATGCTCAGAACCAGTCTCTGCATAAAAGCAGATGGTGTAGAGTTAGCTGTGGGAAGGTAGCATAACATTTAGGCCTAGAAGGGATTCAGCTAAAATGCTCAGCTCTAGCACAGTATTAAATAGTGAGCACAGAACTAAACTGTCCATAGCTGCAGTCTAGGAATACCAAGCCCAGGGAGAATGCTCAGCTGGCAAACACCAGTAAATTTTGTGAAAATGCCTCTGCATCTTCTTGCCGAAGCAGATGGTACAGTTGGGCCAAGTAATGAAAAGAAAGATTACCGCAATAGGGCATAGACTAAGATACTGGATTAGATGCCAAAGGCTGGTTATGGGCCAAAGAACAGAGTCCAAGAAGAATTATTCTTCTCTTGGAACTTCTGTGTCTCACTAAGTAGTGTTGCATTTTTAGCAGAATGAATTCCACTTATACATGTTTGTTACAAATTCATATTGTCTTTTAATAGACAATAAAGGACAATAAAAACAAGCAGTATTAGTAATATGAGCCTACCAATCTGTAATTTATTATAGACAGTTACAGATATAAGCAATATGTACTGTTTTAACCTTGAAATTTGCCCAAAAGAGATTTCTGTCATATGCTATTATATACATATATACATGGATGTAACATTGTTTCACTTCCTCATACTTCAGAAAAAAAAGGATATATCTCCATGGACTCATTCTGGATTTCAGTGACCTTCTTTTTTTCATTTTGACAGAATCTGTATCAGAACAGGTTCCTGGGCCTGGCTGCTATGGCATCTCCATCTAGGAATTCGCAGAATCGGCGCCGGTGTAAAGAACCTCTGAGGTACAGCTACAATCCAGATCAGTTCCACAACATGGATATTGGGAATGGCACCCATGAGACGGTTACTATTCCTCGTTCAACAAGTGATACAGACTTGGTCACTTCAGATAGCCGGTCTACACTCACGGTCAGCAGCTCCTATTATTCCATAGGACATTCACAAGATCTAGTGATTTATTGGGATATAAAAGAAGAAGTAGATGCAGGGGACTGGATTGGCATGTATCTCATTGGTAAGTCTACCCCTACCATTAGAATTTTTAATTAATTTTGCAAATATAAAACCCCAGAACTTCTGATCTATCAATCCACAACCAATATGCCAGAGCCTAAGCGTGTCCCCCCAACTTGCACTACAAATAGACAAATAGTAGCACCTTTGAGAATAACAGAGTTCATGGATATTTGTCCACTTCTTCAGATACACTGGTGGAGTACAGTGTTACAGTGCAGGCATTACAGTATTGGTATGTATTTTAAATACCAACACTGTAATAATACTTGCACTGTAACACTGTATAGTGTTTCTGAGGAAGTAGATTTCCTGATGGTAAGAGTTGTTTGACAGTGGAATACGTTGCCTTGGAGTGTAATGGTGTCTCCTTCTTTAGAAGTTTTTAAACAGAGGTTGGATGGCCATTTGCTGAGGGTGCTTTGAGTGTGTGTTCCTGCATGGCAGGGGGTTGGACTCGATGGCCATTGTGGTCTCTTCAAACTCTGTGATTCTATGATTCATGAAGTCTGTTATTCTCAATGGTGCTACTTGGTTCCTTCAGTGGGATGCAGTTGCATGAGAGCCAGTCCTGGAGACAAAGATTCAGTTCCTTGCTTGGCCATTGAAACCCATGGGGTGACTTTGGTGTGTGACGCACTCTCAGCCTAAGAAAACCCCATGATAGGGCCATCCTACAGCTGCCATGTCTTGAGGGCACACAACAACAACAGTTTAAATTACATAGTTGTGGGTGGGGAGTCAGAATGTGATAGGGTACAGAAAGATGCAAATTATGACTTTCCCTTTAAAGAATATTGAAGCATTATAAACATCTTTCAAGTGTGTGTGAAGGTGAGGAGCCCCTGAGGCTATCTATGGCACCCATAAATTTCTTCTGCTGTATTTCTAGTAAGTGATAGGAAGCTGATGCGTGGAAGATGTTAAGTGGATTTTTGCTGTAGTGTGCATTCTGCGTAGCATTCTCTTAAACTGTCTTGAAAAATGTTGTAAGATAATGAATAGTATAATATCTTGGCAGTTGCAAAAAACAATGAACCTTGCATGCTCAGTGGCCTTTGATAGGAGGATCAAATGGGAACTATAAAGTGAAATTACTGTTCAATAACATAACAGAATTATTTCAATAATGATGTATGATCCCTTTTTTGTGTGTGAATTTAAGGCCTGTATATTTTTCAATACAATTGGCATATAATACACATTTTTTGTAGAAGTTCATATTACTCTTGGTGTGTGCTGTTCTCAACAGGGGTAGGAACCAGTTGCCATCAAAAGTTGTTTGATTACAATTCCTGTCAGCCATGGTGACTGAGACTGATCGCAGATGGAGTCCAACAACTTCTGGAGGGTCACAGATTTTCCATTCCCGCCCTTTTAACAAAAAGATTGTGCGTATCAGACACTCAGTGCTGGCAAGTACCTAATGCAGACAGGCTAGTGGCAGTCTCTCCACATTAAATTTTCCAGACTGTCTGGGAGCTTTATAGTAGTTTGCCTGAAAGTTTTCCAACAGGCGGTGGCATAAGATATGTCTCTGGAAAAACCAGATTTCCCAGATGAGGAGATTTTAGTGATACGATTCTACTGTCCCATTCAAGCTGCTTGAAGTAGCCTAGATAGTACAGAAGACAGAATGCCAGTAGATGACTGACTGGATTATGTATTTTCTGGATCAAGCCCTGCAGTGAAAATTTTTTTAGATTTTTTATTTCTTTTAATCTAGTTTTATCTTGAACCCCTGTCTGAATTCTTCCGCATATATCCCATATATGAAACACCCTTTTCGCACCTTACCCTTTCGCAGAGCCGGGGTGTAGGGCTCGCGCAAGCAGCCTCCAGCAAGAGGCTCTTGCATCCTGGTCCCATCGGCTCCGCAGCTGTTTCGTGGTTGCGCAAGCACCCCGCTTCTTCCTTTCGCAGGCCTGGAACCTTTCCCAGCCTGCACTGGACAGGAAGCGTGACCGGCCCGGCTCCCGAGGCTCTGCATGCAGGTAAGTACACACGGGGCCCCAGAGCAATGCACGATAGTGCCTGTCACATTTGCGCGACGCTCGAGGGGCCCTTTCGCATCGGAAATGCCGTGTGAAAATGGCCAGAGTTGGGAGCTGATAGCAAGGGCTTACAACAGTCACATAGATTGCAAAGTCAACCCTTAGAGCTTTGCTGAATTCTCTAGATGTAGAAGTACTTTGCCCTCAAACACCCTCAAACAACCTTTTTTTGAAGGTGAGGAGTTGTTACTACAGGAAAGTGTGTTAGTCGAAATGGAGAATTTTCAAAAACAGCAGGTGGCACGTCTAAAACAGTTGATCTAATCATAACTGCCGTATTAAGCTTTCAAAGACCGACCACAGAATCTGGGACATAAACTATCCTTTCAAGTGCTTTAGTGCCCTTGGGGGTGATACTGTTGTTCTTGTATGCTTTCAAGTCATTTCCAGTTTACGGTGACCTTATCATAGGGTTTTCTGATGACACACCCCAGGTCATCCAGTGGGTTTGCATGGCCAAGTTGGGAATTGAACCCCGGTCTCCAGAGTCGTAATCCCATGCTCAAACCACTACACCACACTGGTTCAGGGGTAATATTACACTGTGCTTATTGATATACAGTTGGCTTTTTTCTTCAGATCCTTCTGGGAAAACCAAAACATTTTAAAAAGAGATCTGATAAAAGTTTATTATGCACAACACCTCTGGGGTCCAATTTCTAGACTGTATTTGTTCTTCTTTATTATTCAACCATTTCTTTTAAGTTTATATCAAAAATATTTTTGACCTAATTAGCTGCTGAAACTTTGCTTTAAAAACCACATCTTCTTTCTTTTCTTTTCCTTTAATTTTATTTTCCCCTGAAAGGCAAATCTCTCTAAAGTTGTATGTAATACCAAAAAGGATCTAATTAGTGAGGTTTTTCTCAATGTACTTATGAGTTTATTTCGTGCATAGAAATCGTGATTTCAATTCCATTGAAATTCACAGTGAAGGCAATCTAATGAAAGATCAAGTTTGGATTAAGGTGCATTGGTTATGAAATGGCACATAAAATTTTCTCCTATACCACTAAATTGATTGTAGTGATTTCTAAAGAACATTTCCCACCTCAGCTTTCCTGCCATATGAGCCACTGTGCATTTCAGAGGATCTAGAAGCCCAGTCAGATATATATGTTGGTTCATATGGAGTTCCAGGTGAACAGAGGATATGCTTTGGAACTCACCCAGTATTCCCTTGTGGTTCTGCATTGTAAAGGAAAATTGACTGTGGTGTTTAAACAAACCTTCTATATGAGTGAACTGCAAAATGGAGAGAGTGTGAGTTGACTCCCAGTCATGTTCCAAACTCCAGGTACACTGTTGCCCTTACAAACGTACACACACCCAGCATCTCTGTTGTTCACATACATACTTCTCCATTGTAGACTGTCTATGCTAATGTGTCTCTGAGTGGGGCCATCACTGTGTCCAGTGCAAGAGATGGTTGCAGCCCTATGCCCTGCTCCTCAATAAAACATACAGTGTTACTGAAGATCTCCTAACAAATGTCCAAGGAATTATAGCACTTCCTTGAGTATGATTTGAAAAGTCCTGATGTATAACATTACTTTGATTTCTTCTGCCAAATTTCAGCCTCATGTGAATAGCATCCATGCAGGTGCCATATTTTTAAGGTTCTGTGTGTTGCTTTCGGCTTAGGTCAATGACTGTTGGTAAGAAGAGAATCATATACCTCAGTCCTGTCAATTATTGGAATAACACACTTAGGGGCACAGATTACCACTTCTTCTTCGTAGTCTCTGTGCCCTCATACATTAGGAGCTTTCGCGCCTGCGTAGTAGTGTACGGAAAATTCTAGAGCTTAGTAGCTTGGCGGGAACCCCTCCCCCATGCCGGTACTGCGCATGCTCAGCCCGCCGAGCAACGGTCACTCCTCAGTTCTTTCTTGTCTGCCGTAGTGTACAGAAGGTTCTTTAGTGGCTTGTGCTTTTTTCGTCTTTTTCTGGCTTTTGACCTTGGCTTCTTGGTTTTCTGGACATATGGACTTGGATTTCGGACTGTGTTTGGTATTTCGACCCCTCTTCTCCCCGTCTTCACCTTTTTTCTCTTTGTATTCGCGACTCTTCTTCGCTGCCTTCAAACTGTCTTCTCTGTTCCGGACGCTCGTCTTTGTCAGCCCTCTTCAAAAAGTGCGTCTCCTGTGGTTGGAAGGTCGCTCTATCCGAAAAACATCGCCAGCATCTCTTCTGCTTAGGTGAGACCCACAACGTGCAAGCCTGTCCAGTTTGTCGGGAGTTTACCCACCAAACCCTCCACAACCGCTCGGCAAGGCTTAAGTCTCACTGTTGGGAGGAGTCCTTGTCAGCGAGGGACGAGGCACCTGTTGTGATGTCAGAGAAGGCGAAATCGGCGTCTCTTACACCGTCGGTGTTGGCGGCTGCCGCACCATCCAACTCATTGGTACCGGGCTTGGTACCGACGTTGAAGCTGCCGAAGATCCCAAAACTCTCCACAGCCCAGACTCAGGAGACACCTGCGGGCACCTGTGGGCTCGCAGGCTTCTATTTCTTCCATGCCTCTAACAGTGGCCCAACGAAAACGTCCATCTTCTAAGGACATCAAGGAGAAGGAGAAGAAGAGAAAGAAGAAGGAGAAGAGGTGCTCCCCTCTTGAGGAGACTCGCCCTATGACACCTCCACTGACCCTGCTTGTTCAGGAAACGGCAGAGCACTGGACCCACAGGAGGTTCTTGAGGTGTCGGACGAGGAGCCGGCCGTGGAGGCTGTGCACCCAGAACTAACCGAACTGGCGGTTGAGGGCACCCTGTCAAGTCACCGCAAAGTGGTAGACCGCTGGGAGGAGGCTGTGGCCAGACATCGGCCCGTGCCCAGCCAACGGCCAGCCTCTCGGAGGATCCAATCCCGTTCTCGGTCCCGCTCTCCCGAACGGAGAGTCAGGCCTCCATCTCCTCACCATCGGGAGATGTGCCTAGACAGGGCCCACTCTCGGGACTCGGTGTTTACCTCTGCCTCCTACCTTGGTAGGTATGGACGAGAACACCTCTGGCGTGAGTACCCTGGGTCTTATCACTCCTACTCCCCATCATACAGGGATAGGTACCCTGTTGACCCACGGTACTGGTCACCTCGCTGGCGATCCCTTTCACCATCGAGGGAAGCGCATTGCCGTTACGAGAGGTTGCCTGCAAGATCGCCCTCCCCGTGTTATCGGAGGTCCAGAGAGCCCTCACCTCATTACAGGGCAGTGTCACCGCCCCTGAGGGTGACATCGACTGCGACTTGTGCTGTTTCGGACACCACCACGACGCAGGCTGGGGATCCAGCCACCAAGACCACGCAGGCGGCCCACCCTTGGTCCTCAACAGTGCCCACTAAGGTGATGCCTACCACGACCACGACATCATCCGCGATACCGGCAATGATGGCAATGCCATCATCTGCCCCGACAGTGGAGAAAGCGGTGGAGAAGTCCCCGTCTCCCTCCTCTCAGTCCTACGAGACGGAGTCAGATTCGGAAGACTCTACACTGTTTTCCCATGAATCGCCTCCACTGAACTTTGGAGAACCGGCCCCGGATTCCGCACTGGAGGACGTCCGACAGTTCTCCGCGATCCTTCTCCACATGGCCACGGCATTGGGCTTAAAGGTTGCAGACCCGGCCCCAGCGGCACAGGACCCCGTCTTTCAATATCTTGAGATGCGTCCACCATCCACCGCGCCGTTGCCCTTCTTGCCTACACGTTTGGATGCTCTGAAGCATCCATGGGCCAAAACAGCCTCAGCCCAACCTATACCACACAGGTTGGAGCATCTATATAAAACTCAAAAGGAGAATGCAGAATTCCTTTAGCCACCCGGTCCCGAACTCGATTGTGGTGGAGTCAGCCCAGACCAAAGGTGGTACCAGGCCACACACGACCCGCCGGACCGCGAGGGCCGGAAACTTGACAACTTTGGGCAACAGTTTTATTCTGCGTCCTCTCTGGTGGTTAGAGTACTGAACACCATGGCCTGCCTCGCCGCTTGCCACAGGAACATCCTAGACTGGCTCGCTCCGCTTCTGGCTGATCTTCCTGACGAATCCTGAGCAAGCGCCACTCAGTCATATAACGAGGCAGTGGCGCTTGCAACTCAGCAGCTCGCCTCCTTGAGGCACACCGTGGAGGCTACCTTGAGGGTGATGGTTGGGTCGGTTGCCCTTCGACGACATGCATGGCTGCGGTCGTCAGAGGTACAGGAGGACAGTCGCAAGAGGATCGAAGACCTCCCCTTTGATGGCCAGGGGCTCTTCCACTCCTCTACTGACGAGGCCATGGACCAAATCATCAAAGCCCGACTAACGGCCAAAAAGATGGGCATCAACCAACTGCAGCCTCGCCGCAGCTTCGGCTCGCATCAGTAATGGCGTAGATCCTCCTCCTCCACGTATCAACAGTCTACGCGTTCGACTGCTTCCCGGCCTTCTACTTCATCCACCACTCGAAGACCTCTTCGGAGACGCCTATCTTCTTCCAAGAAGTCTTCGTCGGGGACGAAGTCCCGGTTTTGACCGCCTTTGCAGGTCACCACCGATACCATCGTTCAGCTTGCCAACATCCCTGGAAGATCGTCCGAGCTTGGCCAGACACTTCGCTGAGTGGCGGACAGTCACCACGGACTCTTGGGTGCTTACCATCGTCCGTCTTGGCTACACCATAGAGTTTCAAAGTATACCACCGCAAGGCATCTATTACTCCACCCCAGCCAGCTCGGTCCTGCTGGAAGAGATCCAGTCCCTTCTGCAAAAAGGGGCGATCGAGGAACTCCCGTCCTCAGCCAAAAACACTGGCTTCTTCTCCCGGTACTTCACGGTATCGAAGGCGGACGGAACCCTACGGCCCATCCTAGACCTCAGAGGAGTGAACGACTTCATCCACCCCAAGAGGTTCAAGATGCTCACGCCGCCCTCGATCATGCCCTTCCTCCATCGAGGGGACTGGTTTGCCTCCATCGATCTTCGGGATGCTTACTTCCACATCGCCATTTGCCCGCAGCACCGTCGGTACCTGCGATTCGTGGTCGACGACACCTGCTACCAGTACAGGGTGTTGCCTTTTGGACTCTCCACCGCACCCAGGGTCTTCTCCAAATGCATGGCCCCAGTGGTATCATACCTGCGGACGAAGGGCAGCTCTGTCTACCCCTACCAGGACGATTGGCTCTTGGTGGCGTCCTGCAGACAAAAACTGTACAAGGACATACATTGGACACTCACTCTTCTCACCCGTCTCGGGCTTCGGGTCAACCCGAAGAAGTCCCACCTCAAACCCTCGAGGGTCCTCGATTTCATAGGGGCAACCCTGGATTCGGTATTGGCGAGGGCGTACCTACCAATGGACCAGGCATGAACGCTCTGCCTGGCAGCATTGAGCGTTCTCCATGCTCCAATGGTGACAGCGAGGAGAATTCAGCAACTCCTCGGTTACATGTCCTCCACAACCACCGTGATTTACCTCTCCAGGCTGCGCGCACGACCACTCCAGCACTGGTTCGTATGAGTTTTAATTCCACTTCTTGACGACCAGAGATGTCTACTTCTCCTGCCTCATCACGTGCGTCAGTCCCTGCTCTGGTGGCGGTCTTACAGTCACCTCCTGACGGGTATGCCGTTCCAGGAGGAGAACCCGACAGTCACGGTAACGACAGATGCCTCCCTCTTCGGGTGGGGAGCGTACTGTGATGACCTCAGAGTCCGCGGCCAGTGGATCGACCACGAGACCTCTCTTCACATCAACGCCCTCAAGCTCCTGGCCATCTGGAAGGCTCTGAGGGCTTTTCAACACCTCATTACCGGCCGTACGGTGCTGATCCTCACAGACAACACAACGGCGGTCTGTTATGTCAACAGACAGGGAGGGACTCATTCGACTACCCTCCTCAATATAGCCCTCGACCTATGGGACTGGTGCGTCTCTCTCAGAATCCATCCAGTGGCGGTTCACCTGGCCGGGCAGGAGAACACCACAGCAGACGCACTCAGGAGGGACACCCCATCCCACCACGAATGGTCCCTTTCCAGCGAGGCATTCCAGATGGTTCGAGATCGATGGGGCGACCCGGAAATCGACCTCTTTGCTACCAGCGGGAACGCGAAGTGTTGTCGATACTGCTCGAGGGCCGGCCGGGATCGCCATTCCATCGGCGATGCCTTCCAGTTCGGGTGGAATGAGGGTCTCCTCTACGCGTTCCCTCTGTTCCCCCTCCTGGGCCGAGTGATATCGAAGATCCTCGCGGACCGAGCCGATGTCATCCTCGTCGCCCCGTACTGGCTGAGGCAGCATTGGTTTGCCCCCCTGCTCCAGGCTGCTCAGGGGCAGATCCTCCGGTTCCCGGTGACACCGGACCTTCTCTCGCACTCCAACGACCTTGTGCTTCATCCAGACTTACCACTCCTGGCCCTCCATGCTCACCATAACCAACCCTGTCATCGGGAACGTCTTGACTGCGGCTAGGAAGGAATCGACATGCCGCAACTACCACTACAAGTGGAGGCGTTTCGTCATCTTTGCGGAAACGCAGCGGGAGCCAGTGTCGCCTGCAAACCTGCCGACAGTGCTCCACTTCCTTCTACATCTTTGTGAACAGGGCTTAGCCTTCTCTTCCCTGAAGGTTTACCTCACCGCTGTTGTGGCTTACCAACCTCCACGATCGCCATCAGTGGCCTTCTTCCGCAACGGTACCATAAAGCAGTTTTTGAAGGGCCTCCAGCACCTCTATCCACCGGTATCGCTACCATTACCACCGTGGTCACTCTCTTTGGTGTTGTCACAGCTGACAAGACTGCCCTTCGAACCCAGGGTGACTGCAGATGACAGGCTACTCTCCATAAAAACGGCCTTCTTGGTAGCTATCACCTCTGCCAGACGGGCAGGAGAGTTGACAGCCCTCCGGACTGACGAACCTTACCTGGTGTTTCACAGGGACAAGGTAGTTCTTCGGCCTGACATCTCTTTCTTGCCGAAGGTGGTGTCTAACTTCCATCTCGGCCAGGATATCATCTTGCCGACCTTCTACTCTAATCCGAGAACACCACTGGAGCGATCTCTTCACTCCCTGGATGTTCGTCGGGCCCTGGCCTTCTACATGGATAGGACTGCCTCTTTTCGACAGACTCCGCGCCTCTTTGTGTGTTACGGCAGGCATCGAAGAGGCCATAAAGTGTCCACCCAACGCTTCTCAAAATGGGTGGTACAGACTATACAGCTGGCATATGAGCTCGCCAAACAGCCTCCACCAGCCTTCCTTCGGGCCCATTCCACCAGAGCCATGGCGACATCGGCAGCCCTCCTGTGAGGAGTTGATTTGCATGAACTCTGCCATGTGGCGACCTGGTCCCAGCCATCGACCTTCGTGCGCCACTACAGGCTCGACTGCCGGTCCCGTCAAGATGCTCGTTTTGGACGTGCTGTGCTGGCTTCTGTACTCTAGGACCTGACCCACCGTCCTACTGGTAAGCTACACAGTCTCCTAATGTATGAGGCACAGAGACCACAAAGAAGAAGAACAGGTTGCTTACCTGTAACTGTGGTTCTTCGAGTGGTCATCTGTGCCCTCATACATGCCCGCCCTTCCTTCCCCTCTTTTTCAGGTCCCTTTCTCGGCGGACCACAGAACTGAGGAGTGACCGTTGCTCGGCGGGCTGAGCATGCGCAGTACCGGCATGGGGGAGGGGTTCCCGCCAAGCTACTAAGCTCTAAAATTTTCCATACGCTACCGCGCAGGCGCAAAAGCTCCTAATGTATGAGGGCACAGATGACCACTCGAAGAACCACAGTTACAGGTAAGCAACCTGTTCATATTCTCTCTCTACATGCCAGCATCTACATGGGATTATTAGATGAAGAAAAAAGAAATAATAAGTATAAATCTTTATAAATAGTATTTGCATGATCATAGGAATGAATGGAAGGAAGAATTAGTTTTATTTTACCAAATCAGTGCAGTGTGTCCTTGGCTTCTAAACCTGCTATATCTAGGATCACTAAGAGTCTCAATAGATGCTTGAATATTCCAGCTAATTGTTGGCATTGCAATTCACCTCATACTCCCTTTAGCTGGGCTAAATCCAGTTGCTAGTCCCAGCTGGAGAAGACCCATTGAATCAGCTGCTGAATGGAAGCCAGTGCTTGAAGTAAGTTCTGTTGATTTCAGTGGATCCACCCTAGATGGGATTAGCAATTTGATTTAACACCTAATATGAATGTAACATATTTTTGGAAATATGAGGAAGCTGTTACCTCCCACCGCTTTTTGTAGCTCAGAAAGCAGCCTTTGTATTCGTATTTGAAAATGAAGGAGGGCTAAGTTTTCATTATATAGTCCATTATTTTGAAATGCAAGTCTAAATTAGACAGCTAAATATACAAATAAACACATCCTTAAATTAAACTAAATAAAAGGGAAAATGTTTTCACTAACTCTTCTACTCCATTAATTAATGAATAAGACATTTCTTTTACTAAATCGATTATTCTGCTCTTAATTAAGTTCTCGTTTATAGTACATTAATTTTAACATTAAAGCCATTTCCCATGACTTCCCTAACCAAGTTGTTACCATTGTAGCATTTTTTTCTGCCAAAATTGGACAATACGTATTAGCTGTTGTGCATTAGGAACAAATTATCTGTAAGTCAGTACATTCTACAGTTACGTTCAGTATATATAGTAAGATAGCTTTCAGATTTTGGGGCAAAATGTGCCCTGTTAAATCATTAGTTATTGACAACATCAGGTTCCAGACTTTTTAGATTTTCTGACATCCCCAAAAATATGAAGCTGGCTTTTGTAGTTTTACATAGGCAACAAAGCATTTTGTTATGGTAGAGCTTACTCAATTTAGGTAGAGTATGATAGCATTGGTAGATAGATGTTTTATTATGGTCATAGACCAGCGTTAGGGCAATAAAATCCAAATAAAAGTACATATAAATATACAAAATGATACAAATACAGATAGGTATTAATCTGTCAGATAACAGAACCCAACTAGTCCTAAGAGAGCCCAACTAGACAGTCATTATACTAATCCATAGTATGAGTCATCCCCTGATGAATTTTAATTGCTGCCACACAAAATTTAGACACTTTAGAAGTTAGAATAAGAATGGTATCTGAAAGCAGCAAAGAAACATATAATTGTTCTGAACATCCTAGATATTTGTGGAGTACTGGCAAAAAAAAAAAAAAAAAGCAGTACATAGGTATCTATAGTATAAATACTGAAAAAGTGTGTGTTCCACTATCTATGTTTGACTAGAATGACAGGGGCAATGTCTTTCCAAATACGAGAGCTTCTTATAATGTCCTTCAAGAGTAGCTGAAGGAAGACCATGACAGTGTGCCAAAGTCAAGGTGTTACAGTGTTTAGGTAGGCACTTCTGGATTTTTTATATATGCCATAGGAGCTGTAAGGTACCTACTGTTCTCGCTGGCAATAAAGAAAGGTGACCTAGCTAAATTCATTTTGTGCTCTGTATCAGTAATACATTGTTTAATAGCTATTTTGGCTTGTTCCCTTGCTAGGCATAAGGTCAGGGGAGAAACTGAAAAATAGTATTTTAGTTGTAACTATTTGATTCCATTTGGATTGAAACTTGTCCTTCAGAACTAACAGGGCAAGAGCAATAGGTGAAAATGATAATCTGAGACAATAATTGAGTATGGACACCCATACTCTAGCATTTATTTTCAAAAGGCCTGCCTCCAACTGTAAAGTGGCATTAGCAACACATTCAGAGTCCTGAAATACTGATCTCAGAAATTTAGATAATATAGGTTCTAATGGTGCAAAATTAGGGAAACGGCTTAGCTAGGCACCATGTAGGAGTTGTGCTATTGGCTTTGCTTCAGATAATTTGAGAGCCACCGGTATGTAATGTCCTCCTCTTGCCCTAAATATTTTTTAAATAGCTAATGAACTCCTCTGGGTAATGTTGGCAAGATAATCCCCATGAGCTTTCCTGCTTCTAGTACAATGGAAAACTATACCCAGATATTTGAAGCAAGCAACCTGTTCAGTCTTGTGGCCATTTATAGTGTAGGACTGTCCTCCAGACTGTTTGGCAAATGTCATAATTTTAGTTTTTTGATAATTGAGAACTAAATGGTTCTCTTTACAGTATTGAAATAATGTTCTCAGTGCTCCTCTAAGGTCAATAGGCATTCTTGAAAGAGTAGCCACATCATCTGCATAAAACAGCACAGTTATATTTCTTCCAGCTAATTTTGGGGAATCCAAATTGATGTTACAAAGATGGATTAGCATAAAATTAATATAAAAATTGAACAGGAGTGGTGCCAACATACAACCTTGCTTAACTCCATTCTTGGTTTTTTATGGCTCTAGTAAGAAGGCCCTGAAGATTACATCTTACATTATGAGAGATCCCTTCATGCAGCATTCACATTAGGTAATCATCTGTCAGTCAAGAATGTCTCATTTTCTCCACAATATAGTTCAAGATATGGAATCAAATGCTGCTTTGAAATCTGTATAAGTGACATATGGAGAAGTTGTATTACAAGAGCAGTAGCATTGGTAAATAGATTTGTAAAGTTTTTCTTTTAGATTTGAATTTATTAGTAATCATAGAATTGTTTCAAAAAGCCATTTCCATTCTGCTGGACATACTGAGAGATTATATCTGTTTAAATCTCTGTTCCATTTACTTTGGTAAGTAGGATGAATATGTGATAGGTCTAATTCTACAAAATACAGTTTTAATAAAGCTTATTAATTGCTTTTTTGGTGGAGCATTTGAGAAAAGTGTCTCAATTGTAGTATACAATCTAGGCAAACCATATTTACTTATTATTTGTTCTGAGTTGAAGTTGAAGAAACTGGAAGACTGCAGGCATTGTCTGATTTAGTTTAGCACCAAGCTGTTCATAGGATATATGTTCATGACTAATCCAGTTTGTAAACTACTGCATCTCTCCTCACCCGTATCAATTTAATATTGACACAATCTTTGAAATATACAAAGGTATAGATGATTTTAAATTGTTTATATGTTTCTTGGAAGTTAGCCAAGGCTCTACAGAAAAGGATTCTCCAAACTCTCTTGGTGACTAAAAAGACAGACTGGAGAAATAAATGCCCATCTGCTGTTATTCAGTGGATTCAGAACCACACAACTCTTATAGTATTTGAATGTGTGTTATACCAGCATCAATTTTATAGGGATATGTGTCTGAATGTTTTATCAAGTTTATGCATAAAGTTTTTGTCATGTTTAGATTTTTAGTTCCTCAGAGTTGTTCTTTCTGCATAGAAGGCTATATAATATATTAATTGACAGTAACGTATTATTGTGTAGCAGATAAGTGCAAACTTTGCACAAATGCACACATGAAAACACTTTTCTCCATGCAGTTGAGCTCCACATTGAGGAAGCAGTCCCAGAAAAATAAATGAGAGATACACATTCCAAAGAGAAAATAGTTTTCACATTTTAATGTCCATCTTCAAGTATTTTAGCTAAAAAAAAGCTCAGGTTCCAGGCAAAGAGATATGTTTTTTTGCCTCAGGTGCGAAAAGGTTTGAAACTGGCTTGCACATGCCAGTTCATCTTAACTTGTCAAGCTGCCACCCCAGATTTCTGTGAAGAGCTTTGCACTGACATACTTTGTTCTTATTCTATGGGAAAATCCACATCAGTGTCCATTCAACAAAAGAGGTATATGTGATGTGATTGGTTATGATCAGAGCCACACAGACAAATTTATTGTCCTGTATAAAGTAATAAATCAACCGTGCAGATCACTCATGAAAGTTGTGAAACTGGATGAAACTACATAACAAAACAAAAGGTCTTTAAAAGTTGAACAAATGGAGGAGCTCCTTGCCTGGTGCATGTTTAGTTTAGATGAGGAACTGGCTGCAGAGGGACAAAGACATCACTGGAAGAAAACAGGTAAACTTTCTTAAGAGAATGGTTGAAAGGCAGCAATATAAATTCTGCTAGACTGAACTGATCATGAACCTTTCAGTGTTTATTTCTAGAGGTAAGCAAGTTACCATTATGTATTTATAATAATGGACCATGTAAGGAATAAGTAGCTGGCAGCCTGTACCCACCCCCACTTTGGGCCTATATTGAGCCCAAAGCATATCCCCTGTCTTTGAGGTCTTGCACAGTGAATAGCAAACACCTCTTCTGAGCCTCTCTGTGTGTCTGTGGTGCATGATGAATAGTAGTCTCTCCAAAGGCTTCTGTTGTTGTTTATGTTAGAGAAAAGGGAATTAGGAAAATCCTTTGGCTATCTGTACTCAGATATCCCTCATCATGAGAAGTATATGATGTTCCTTATTTGCCCAACCAAGAGTATTTGCCTAGCACCAGGGAAGTGCAGGTTTAAGTCCCCAGTCAGCCATGAAGCTCACTGGTTTTGGGCCAGTTAGTCGCTCCCAGATTGGTGTACCAACCATGTTATCAGAATAAAACAGGAAAATCTGTGAATGTTGCCCTGAGTGCCTTGAACTATAAGAGTTTATATTTACTCTTCCATGTAGTTAAACTTCTTCTGAAAGCTATTTATTGTCTTTTGTGACAATGAAAAGATGAACATGTTTAATCATAATTAAGTATTTGTGAAGGTTAAAATTTTGATGATAAGGATGATATCTTGGTTTTTTTCTATTTTTTTTTATAATATCATTTTATTAAAGTTTCACAATTAAAACAACAATATTATTATTGCTATTTCACATGAATTATTTCTTGAATCTTCCAAACTGATCTAGACTTCATTTCCAAAATCTCTTAACATTGTTATATCATTGTACTGCATTTTTCAGCCATTTTACACGTTAGTACATAGCATTTCCATTACCATATTCCTGCTTCATGATATCTGCCGTAATCATCACAATGAAATTTTTCCACATATTACCATGAATACCATGATAGACTTCTATCAAAGGTCACCCAGCAATCACCTACAATTTGCCATTCTTTCTGAATTTCATCATCTGATTTCCCTTTCAGTCTTTGAGAGACTATGTCAGCGTTTTTATTTTCAATAAAGGTTCCCCACCATTGTTCTATTGTAGGTATTTGCTGTGTTTTCCATACCTTAGCGTATTCAATACGTGCAGTTGTTACCATATATAATAATATTCTCCAATATTTCTTTATATTCATACCATCTACTAAATCTGTCATATTTAACAAATACAATTCAGGAGTTATAGGAAATTGTAGCTTCATTATTTCGCAAATCCTGTTATGTATCTCAGTCCAATATTTCTTGACCTTTGGGCATGTCCACCACATATGATATATCGTACCCACCTCTTTTAAACATTTCCAACAAAGCCCGGTACCTGAATTGTAAATCTTTTGTAATTTATCTGGTGTCAAATACCATCTATAAAACATCTTATAATAGTTCTCTTTTAGATTCTGGGCAACTGTAAATTTGTTTGTCTTTTTCCAACTCTGCTCCCAAGAGTCCAGTTGAATTGTATGACCAATATTCTGTGCCCACGAGATCATTACTGCTTTAACCGTTTCTTCAGACTTCTCCTGGTGCAATATTTCCTGAGTGATTTGGGCTAGTAAATGAGGAGGGTTTTCAAAAAGTCGTTTTATCACTCCAACCTTCTCCTTTATTTCAATTCCATATGTCTTTAAATCCATCTGAAACCTTTCAGTTAACTGCTGTAAGGAAACCAGTTTAAAACTGTTCCTTCTTGTTCCAACTTGTCTCTTGATTTAAGCTGAAGACTATTCGATTTTGCCCTCTCAATTACGTCCTCATATCGAAGCCATTTTTCAGATTCGGTCCGTCTACCAAAGAAAGCTTCTTGAGGGGAGACCCAGGTGGGCAACTGCCTAATGTTTCTAGACTTGTAATCTTCCCAAACTTTCAGAAGCGATTTCCTGATGTAATGGTTTGTGAAATCTTTATCTATTTTTGCTTTATCATAGAACATATAGGCATGCCAGCCCATCCTCAGATCTGCTCCCTCCAATGCCAGCATTCTGGCATCTTGTAGATCCATCCAGTCTTTTATCCATATAAAAGCCGCGACCTTGTAGTAAACCTGAAAATCAGGTAAACCCATACCACCTCGATTTTTATGATCTGTTAAAATGTTCCATTTAATCCTGGGTTTTTTCCCTTGCCATATAAACTTGGATATTTCTCTCTTCCATTGTAGAAAAGGTTTCTTATTCAAAATTACGGGAAGGTTTTGGAACAGAAAGTTCATCTTTGGTAGAACATTCATTTTGATTACTGCAATTCTCCCCAACATTGATAAATGTAACTTAGGCCAGCTTTCCAAATCTTTAATTATCTCCTTCCATTTTTTTTCATAATTATTTGAATATAACTCATTATTTCTTCTGGCTATCCAAATTCCCAAATATTTAACTTTTTGTCCTCTCTTGAATCCCGTTTTTTGTACTATTTCCGTCTCTTCTCTCTCTCTCAAATTTTTGGTTAAGAAATTTGTTTTTTCCACATTTATCTTAAATCCGGAGAACTCTCCATACTCTTGAATTATTTTAATCAATTTTCCAATGCCTCTGCATGGGTCCTCCAAAAAAACCACCAAATCATCTGCGAAGGCTTTCAATTTGTATTGATGTTTCTTAATTTGAACTCCTTTAATGTCATTGTCTTCTCTAATGGCATTATTTAATATTTCCAATGTCATAATAAATAGCAGAGGGGACAATGGACACCCTTGTCTAGTCCCCCTCTTCAGTTCTATCAACTGTGTTCTTTCACCATTTATCAGAAGTCTGACTTGTTGCTGTTTATAAATTGCTTCAATCCGTGAGACAAATCTCTCTCCAGCCGACATTTGTTTACAAGTCATTATCATAAAAGGCCAGTTAATCATATCAAATGCTTTCTCAGCATCAAGAAATATCATCGCCATTTTCCATTCATTATGTCTTTCATAATACTCTATTATATTTAAAACCGTTCGAATATTATTCCTCAACGATCTTTTTGGCAGAAACCCATTTTGATCTTCATTGATAATGTCGGACAACACCTTTTTAAGTCTAACAGCAAGGATTGAAGCAAAAATCTTGTAGTCTACATTCAAAAGTGATATTGGCCTATAATTTTTCACATCAGTCAAATCTCTGCCTTCTTTGGGAATCAATACTACATTCGCTTCTTTCCAAGTGTCTGGTATTCCTTCCTTTACAATTTCATTTATTGTGCTTTGTAGAGGTATTGAAATCTCATGTTCCAATATCTTATAATATCTATCAGTAAAGCCATCTGGACCTGGAGCCTTATCAGTCTTCAAATTCCGAATGGCCTCAACCACTTCCATCATTGAAATAGGTTTATTCAATATCAATCTTTGCTCATCATTGAACCTCATTTTATTCATTTTCTCCAAATATTCTTGAGTTCCTTGTTGATTTATCAACTTTGGGGCCTTACCCATCAGCTTAAGATAATATTTATAAAAAGCTTGTTTTATGTTCTCCTGTTTTGTAATTTTTTTCTTTCCAGTCACAATCTCCGATATAATATTCCTTACCCTCCTTTTACGCAGCAAAGAGTCTAAAAACTTTGAAGGTTTGTTGGCTTGTTCAAAAAATTTGTATTTTGTTCTCCGCATCTGTTGCTCTATTTCATCTGCATTAAGTTGACTTAATTCAGCTTGATATAATTTCATCTGTAATCTAATCTGATGATTAGCTGGATTCTGTCTCATTTGTTTCTCGATCTCTTTCATCTTCTCCAAGATTAAGTCCTCTTTTTTTTCTTCTCTTTCCTGATCTCAGCAGACCATCTAATGAAGTTTCCTCGCATAACAGCTTTACTTGCATCCCAGATAGTTTTCATTGACAACTCAGGTGCCATATTTTCAGCAAAGTAATTTGTTATCTCTCTTTTAGCTTTCTCTGTATAGTTCTCCTTATTCCAAATCTCATCGTTGTTCTTTTTCTATTTTAACAATTTTTTGACTTTATGAGTATCCCCAGTCATCTTTCCAGGTACTTTCTCTCACTATTATATGTCAAAAAGCAACTTCAGTAGTTGTTATTTTTCTCTCCTGGGCAGTATTTTTTGCTTCTCTCAGAGATGTGAAATTTACGCTTCAAAAATTATTTTGTGTCGGTGAGAATGAATACCTGTCTTGCTAATACTGAGTTTGAAAATATGGCAAGTTTAACATTCCCTAGAGCATATTTGCCTTCTGTATAGCAAAATAATAGCTGTAGCTTGTTCTGAGGAACGTGTTATCTCCCTTAAGGCAGGATCTTATTCTTTATATTATTGTTGTGTGCCTTTCAGTCATTTTTGGCTTATGGCAACCCGAAGGTGAACCTATCACGAGGTCTTCTTGGGCTGAGGGTGTGTGACCTGCTTAAGGTCACCCAGTGGGTTTCCATGGCCAAGAGCAGAATTGAGTCTTGGTCTCCAGGGTTATAGTGAAATGCTCAGACCATTACACCATGTTGGCTCTCTTCCTCTTTATATAACTTTCCTGAAATTAGATGAAACAATCTGTAAAGCAAAATTATTTGAGGAGAATATTGAGTTTAAAAAAAATTAAATCAATTAACTGGAGGTGTGATAGTATCACGAGTTGAAATGCCAGATCATTTTCTCGTTCAGTGTAATGCTATAAATCAGAATAAGTTAAAAAGATCGTATTTAATATATATCTATTTTATGTATCGAGGAACGCAGTGTGGGGGATGTGGAGAGGGAAAATGTTCTCCTGTGATTTTTCTTAAATCAACTTAAGAGCCAAACTGATATCACAATATCATCCATTGTTTAAAAAAAAAAAGACAAATAATAGAAGGCAATGCTTACAGTTCTTATCTTTGCTCTCAAATAATTGTACCTCTTTGATGATTTTGTTGTTGTTGTTGTTGTTGTTAAATTTACAGATGAAGTCTTGTCTGAAAATTTCCTGGACTACAAGAATCGTGGAGTGAATGGCTCTCACCGGGGTCAGATTATCTGGAAGATTGATGCCAGCTCTTACTTTGTAGAGCGTAAGTGTTTTATAATGCTGTTATATTATAATTCAATGAACATGGGGAGAACTGAGCTCCCATGCTCTTTTGCAAATTTCCTGTGTGCAAATAACAAAATAAGAATAAAAATGTATATTTGAAATGTGCCTAGTGAAAAACAGCAGCCACTGAAGCATGAACGCAGTGGGTGGAATTGCACCCTTGATTCGTTTTATGTTGATGTAATTAAGCATGAACTCTTCGTAACATCATACAAGGAGAGGGTGTCACAATAGGTGCTAAATCCCTCTGTTTTTGGAGACAGCCTGATTGTCATTCTCACTTGTGCTTATTTGACACCAGCATAATTAAATTGACTGGGGTTTTTATTCTTGTCCCAGCATTCACTAGGTGGAATCAGTTTCTGGCTGATCAGATTTGCATTCCCATTCCTTGTGAGATTGCAGGCTCTTTGGGGGCAGTAATCTTTTCTGTTTTGCTTGTTACTCTATAATCTGTCATGCTTATTGATTGTGCTATACAAACAAATAAATTATATGAGGAGTTTAAGAGGGAAAATAATTGGACGTAAATATTTAGAAAAATATCTGTTTGAGAATATAAATTATGAGGTTAATGTACATTGAGATATAGAAGTTTAGTTTGCACCCTGAGGAAATGAAGGTCAGTCTTAAGCAGGGATGAAGGAGCATGGCTTGAAAGCCTCATGTAGCCTCTGTCTGGTTTTTTTGTGCCCCCTTTCACCCTACCCTATTCCCATCAATTTCAGTGGTACAGTATGGTAGTTGCAAAAAGGATACAATTTGTCTTTACGCCAAAGCGTGTATATAGCATGTGCTTTGCTTTCCAGCTGGTAAGACTTATTGGAAACCTCTAGGAAAGGCATGGGATTGTGTGACCACCCTGATGTGGCTGGACTGCCTTTCCAAGCAGTCCAGGACAGTATTGCCAATGGTAAAGAATGCTGGGAGTTGGAGTCACACATCTTCTGGAGGGCCAACAATATCTGCTCCTTCTCAAGTCCATGTGAACTACTGTCCATTAGGTCATAGGAAAGGATGTCTCTATAAATATGTACTTGTGATTACATGTAAAAATGAGAAAGAAGTGGCAAAAAATGCTCCTTATCCCATTTGTTTCTTTTGGGTGAAGGAGGTCGGAGAATTACAGTTCAAAGGTAGTTGTGGGATTCTGTGGGATTAATGAAAAAAAAAAGGCCAATGACTCTGATACAAAATGTGCATCCTCATTAAGATGGATGTAGGAAGATCTGAATGATCCTGCCTTTGGGCACATACAACACAGCATTCAGGGCCACCAACTTGTTATTAAAAAGAATCAGCTGCCTTCGTAAAAATCTGCATTTTAAAAGCCTGGAATTAATTAATCAATCATATTGATTTTCTGCATTAATTCAATGAAGTTTCTCATCTGGTAAACAAATCTACGGCAATGACTGTTCATTTTTGTGCTTAGCAACAGACATTTTAACTTTGTATACACAGGAAAGCATGTTCAGTTACTGCATTGTTTTGTATCTATAACATAGCTAATTCAGGTGAGGTTCTTGGAGTAAGTACACAAGCTCTGGTATCTGTGTGCAGATATCCTGCCCCTGTAGAGACTTAGGAATATTAGCGCTTTCTTGTATATAGGGCTGTCAGTTGCTTTGTTGTAATTTACTTCTGAAGAGACATATCCTTTCTGGTTCACTGAGCAAGGGGCTGTGGGATGCACTTGACTACTCCCATAAGGCTAGGTTTTAAAGCTGCTCATCTTAGGCAATTCCCACTGAAGTCTGTCTGAAGTGCTCACCTGTCTCAGTCTGAAATTGCAGAGCATCTGCTTCAGTGGGCAGGCCAGGTGTATTGTAGGCAGGTGCAGGTTTGATGTATGTGGAGAGCTTTTATTTTTTTTAAAAAGGAAAACCTGAAAAGGCAGAGCAAGGTTTCTGGTTTTGTTTTTGTTTTTGTAAGGTGACCAGGAACATTCACTTTGGATGTAGTTACAATATTAATAATTGAAGAAAACTAAAGGCTTGCATTGCAAAACATACTTCTGCAGCTTACCAGTGCAAAGGGACAGAGAAGAAAGCTTTTCAGACTTATTTCAGTCCAGCCAAGGCTGTTATTGTGCCACCATCATGACCACAGTAAAGCATCTTAGTGCTTTATGGTAGTTTTGACTGGTGCAGTGTCTAGCCAAAAGCAAGCATAGTCTTGGGCCATTTCCGCACTAGCCTGTTATAGCGCTGTGATTCCACTTGCAACATCCTATGGAATCCTGGGGTTTGCAGTTTGGGAAGGGGCCAGCTGGCCCCTTCTGAAACTGCAAACACCAGGATTCCATAGGATATTGCAAGTGGAATCATAGTGCTATAACAAGCTAGTACAGAAATGGCCCTGGTCAGCTGTGAGGGTAACGAATACCATTGTTGAGGTTCTGCTGTACTGCTGTATATGGTATGAGTTATTCTCCTCTTCATCCTTACGCTTGTTCCAGAACTACAAATACATAACTATTTATTTTGATGTCAAGAGCAACCCCAGTGCAAATATTTCTTCTTATCCTGTCATTGAATTTGTGTATATTTACTCAGCTGGATGGAAGGATCATTTCTGAAGATTCTGATTGATTGATTGATTGATTGATAATTGGTAATTACTTTTCAAATTAGTATGAGGTCACTTGAGACTATTAGCAGTTCAGCAAATAATCACATAGACAGATGTTTCCAGGATTGGGTATATAATCTGTCTTAAATTGCATTCTCCCAACCATGTTGACTGGAGATGATAGAAGTTTTTGTAGCTCAGCACATCTTGAGAATACTAAGTTGTGGAAGGCTAAACTAAGGTCATTACTGCACTAAACTGTTATAGTGCTACTTTTCCACTTTCAACATCCTATGGAATCGTGGCATTTGCAGTTTAGGGAGGCGCATTCTGAATTCCAGCCAGAGAGCTCTTTGGCCTCAGTAAACTACAAACCCCAGAATTTCACAAAATGTTGAAAGTGGAATAAGATCACTATAACAGCGTAGTGCGGAAATGATCTAAGGCATCACATAAAAGGTATAATACACCATTTGTTTGTTATATGTTTTTTCCTACACATTTTAATTTGCTTCTCAGATCTTAATACATCTTCCTCCAATAACAACACTACAGGCAAAAATTAAGATAGAGCTTTATCAACATAAAAACAACCTAGGATCTAATCTGGCAGTACTTGGAAGGTAGAAATTGCAGAGTTTTATAAACCATTTTGAGAATGTATAAAGAATGGGACAGATGTGACAGGACTTTGGCTAACAGTATTTATGTTCAAAAGTTGTCTTCTATAATTGTTTCTTAATTAAATCACTTGGGACAGGGAACAGTGGGATTCTGCAATATGTTTTTCTTTTGTTATTTTATACTGTGTGATTTTGCTATGCTGCTTTCTCAAATAGACTCCTCATAGTATGTTAGAAATCTTTAAAACTGTTTCTCCTAATGTGAGGATGGCTTTATCCTATGGTCCTATCACCATCACAGGCACATTTGGGTGAGAACATAAGAGAGAACCTTCTTGGTGGCTCCTCCCAGCATGTAGAATTCACTCCCATGGGAAGCAAGGTTGGTTCCCTCTTTCCTCTGCTTCCTCTGTCAGGAGAAGGCCTCTCTGTTTATGTAAGCCTTTGAGCGTCAGCTGTCTATTGCCTAAGACCTTATTTAATCATTTTTAACATTAGTACTATATTGTATGAACTGTATTTTCTTTTAACTCAAGTTGTGAGCTGCCTTGATCCCATATTGGGAGACAGGTGGGATAGAAATCTTTAAAACAGCTAAATAAATTATCTGTAAAAGGATAATATAATTAAATGTGCATTTCAAATAAAATAATATAAGCTGAAATTTCTACATTAATGAATTACATTGTTATTAATGAGATCCAGAGTGAAAGAGTCACCACACTGTGCATTCCCTATCTGGTTCTTTATCCAAAGCCACTGGCAAGAAGGCAATAGCAAAGGAGCCAGACTGGTCTCCTTGGGCAGGGGGTTCCAGAGAGTGGGCACAGCCACCATGGAGTCCTTGTTTGTACACAGTCTGTATTATAAATGTGACTATTGGAAAATTTTCTAATATAATTTTGTATTTAGGCAGTGTGATTCTCCTGTCTTTGCAGTCAAGGGCTTGAAAAACTAAGGGGGCACAGGCAGACTTTGTGCTCCCTTCCCCTCACTACAGTTTCCCATTGCAGTAGGGGATGTTTGAGGAATCTTTCTGAATTTCTGTGTGAAGTTAATTGAATCATACCTCTCAGATTAACAAGCGATTTGAGTTAAGCTGTCCATTGGATTTCACACTGCTGTGAATGTTGTAGTATAGTTTTTGGCAGTTTGATAATATCAGAGAAATAGCTCCAGAGGAAATACACAATTAAATAATATATTTGCAGTATCCCCTTGAGGAACCAGGTGCACAGTTTGCAGGCCATTTCTTCACTCAGCTTTACCATTGATGCTCAGGCAGGAGCTGTAGCCATGAACATCTTTTCTCAGTGTATCCATTCCTCATAGTGAGAAAGATCTTACTGGATTATTGCAATGTACTTTACATGGAGAAGTCTTTGAAGACACTTTGGAAACTGCAAAAACTGGAAACTGGTAAAAAGACAACAGTGAGAATGTTGATGAGCATTCACTTATGGCCGAGGTAGGCAACTGCAGAGGAGGATGGGACCCCCAGTGGGTTGCATGGCTGCTCTCAGAGGACACTGAAGTGAAGTGGGATAATTTCACAATTATCTTACAGAGAGAGACAGAAACAAAAGTTGTTAAAATGAATGTATTACATTACATTGGAAATTTTGTAATGTAAAGAACCAATGTAATTAAAATGCTATTTTTTAACCAAAGTGATTGACTTAGGTTGGAATTCTAGTATTGAATTCCAAATTAAGTTATTAATTAATGAAGTGCTGAAGAGCTAATAAATTTTACATTTCACAGCTGGTTCTTAACTCAGAACCTAGGTCCCTTCAGTGTTTGTAAAACTCTCTCTTGATTTTTGTTAAGTCCTCAGGTTTGAAGTCACAAAATCCAAACTTATTTTAGTACATGATTAGACTATAACAGATAATACGACATTTAATTCCAATGTTGATTATTTTAAACCAACCAAATAATAAAGACAGCTGGGAAGGGACTGATCTTTTTCTTCAGATAGTCCCCTGTTACCCCAAAAGGTGGGGGACCTACCAGCAGTGCCAGTGTCTCCTTAGAAAGTAGGGGAGTTACAGCTCAAAGGAGGTCTGTGAAGCAGGGGTAGCAGCAGGATCTTTTCACCTGTATATACCAGTACTATCTGCAGGACTCCAGTTAAAGGATTAAATAGAGTATTTTATTGGAAATTAACAGGCACACACACTGGAAATCAAGCAGTCTCATGAATCATGCAAGTCTTGTGAAGGGAAAAGCAAGAAGGGTTGGGTAAAGAGAGATTTGGGTGTAGAAGGTGATATTTACCAGTCCAGTAGATCGTTGAAGCAGGATGAATCAGACCATAGTCCAAGGATAGCACAGTGTACAGGAATCTGGGGGCCAATGTGCAGAGTAACATGCCAACGTACACTAGATATAGACTCTTAGGCCTTTTCTGCACTGTTATAGTGCATATTATTCAGCTTTCAACATCCTATGGAATCCTGGCATTTGCAGTTTAGGGAGGGGTCTTTAGAATTATCAGCCAGAGAACTCTTTGGCTTCAGTAAACTACAAACCCCAGAATTCCACAGGATGTTGAAAGTGGAATAAGAGCATTATAACAATGTAGTGCGGAAATGGCCTTAGAGAAGGACTGATTGACAGTGAGATAGACTCTAGATCTGTTGTGGCTGACCATTGTCTATGCTGGCTAAGGTAGATGGAGGTTGCAATTTAGCACAGGAATTGAAATCTGGATGGCTGCAGGATCTACATTCTTGCTGCAGAGCAAAACAACCTTCCTTCCCACCCTTTTAGTTGAGCTTGATGCTGTACAAAAGTCTTGGTGGACACAGTTGGGAGAACTGAGCATGTTCAATCTGACCACGTTCCTCTGATAGGTCAACTATTAGCTCAAAAAGTATATCACCGTTCCCACTAACTGTCCTTGCACTCATCAACACCACCTACAGGCTAGAAGGGACTGCAAACAAGCCACCAAGGCTAGTAAGTTTGAGAGATGGACAAAAAGGGTACATAGTATGTTTAGGTCTCAGATGTTTTCCTCCCAGTGAGTGTTGTCACATCCCATTGTTTTAAACTTCTGTGTGCTGCATTAATGACATGAATTAATGATGTAAATAGCTGGATAACTGACTGATATAGAGTAGTAGGATAAGGAGGTCTGAGCTAGTTTAAACTTTGGCAACCCATATCCAGTGTTTCACCATGTGTTGAAGAGAGGTTTTGCTGTGCAGTGTATTTTTCACTATATGTTGCCTTTAAAATTATTTCACTTTTCCCACTTACAGAGGTATAAGAATTTTCTCTCTTGCATTGCATATTTATATCCCTTACTTAAGTGAAGCTGAGTAAAAATTCAGAACATCTCAGAATAAGGGAGAATGTGCTTTCTGTATAATTCTTTTCAAGCTGCCTGACGCACACTTTGTCGCTGAGTTGAAAGACCATGAAAACTGTGTTATTAAAGAAATCATTGACAGATGCAAACTCATCCACAGTTATGCCCTCACCCTTAAGGCTATAATGGTGTTCAGTAAGAGTCAAATTTCTGTGATAGCTGGGACACTTCGTAAAACACTTTATTGAACAATAGCCATTGAACCTCTTGTTTTAAGTTATGCAGTGAGTGAATGTAGACTTTGGATTAACCTATTTCACTACTAATTCTATTAATGATGGCATAAGTCTAACTGGAAGTTGTACTCATGATAGGAAGTGTAATTAACAGCCTCCAGATCACAAGTTGTTACCCGGTTGATGAATGGATAAATGCAACTTCCATGGTTACAGAGAGCTTTCACATTTATGTGCCAGTATGTTACTTGATTCATTTAGTTTTCCAGTGAGGTTTCTACCAGCTGGTAATTTCTGCATGGGAGTGAAAAAAAATACTGTACAAGAGTTCTATTTTCTGCTGGTTAATTAATGCTAATAGGAGTTACAATAGCAAAACATCGTCATCATATTCTACGCTCTTAGAATGGGATATTCTGAGAACAAATTAACTACCACATTCAAGTGAACTCTGGCAGTATGATAACATAGTACTGTATAACAGTAGAGGCTGTATATATGCTTGTGTTAATTGATTACTGTAGTGAATAATGTGATTTTTTGTTAACCTATGTTGGAGGTGTATTGAATGTTTTTGAAGCAACCAGATGTCAGCATGCTTTTTTAAATAACCTCCATGGAGCAGCTAGAAACAGAGAGAAGCCAGGTATGATTCAAGAGAGTTGTGAGATAACAGGGAACAAAAGCAATTAGTGCATACAATTTGCACTTTTTATTTTACTGCTTTTGTTCACAGTTCCCTAACAACTCTTTTGTTGGAGAAAGGGCCTGAACATTTTGTCTGCATAGACCCTCGTTCTTTAAGATCTCAAGAATGTTAGATGTAGACCTGTGACTCTTAAGGACACCACTTTTCTCCCCCTCCCCTTTTTTCTTTTTCTTTTTTTGAACAAGCTTCATATCATGAAGAAGCCTGTGGGCTCAAAAGCTGGTGTAATAAATTTTACACCTTCTGACTGGCCTCATAAAGGTATTACCACAACGTGCACTTTTGCTCCCCCCTTCTGCCTGTACATATGAGACAGGTTTGATTTTTGAGCCTACAGTGTATTTCTTATTATACTGAAAATGTATGATGATTAAATCATTTCTTTAATGGCACAATTATTATGCAACTAACAAGGGATATTTTTATTAGTAGCTATTATATGTTCTATCAATAACTTACTGAAAACTAGAATGAAGAAGAAGTCTCTTCACAGAAAGTAAAGAGAAATGTGTGTTCCTCACTTTTCCTATGCTTTACTATCAACACAGGGGACACCTGTCCTTTCAGAGAGTAGTGTCTCATCCAACAAGAAGGAATTGGAGGTGAAATCAGATCTTGATTCTTTTTCCTTATTTTCCTGTCAAAAGGAAGAGGCAGGAAAAAGAACAAACAAATGCTCATGAGACTAAGGGTATAATTTCCTTTACAAACCTTAAGTTCCCAGGAGCTTGAGGAATCTTGCAGCAGGCCTGCTTTTACACTGTGTTGCAGATTGACCTTTACAAATGAATTGTCCACAGATCATGGAATCACAAAATCATAGGGCTGGAAAGGGCCTCATGAGCCATGGAGCCCAAACCCCTGCTCAATGCAGGATCTCCAGCTAGAATATCCCCAGCAAGTAGCTGTCCAACCTCTGTTTGAAGATGTCCATAGAAGGACACCTCACCATCTCTCTAGGCAATTGGCTCCACTGCTGAACAGCTCTCACAATCAAGAGGTTCCTTCTAATGCTCAGTTAAAATCTACTCTCCTATAGCAATAGCAATAGCATGTGTATTTCTATACCACTTATCAGCTAAGTGCTCTCTAAGCGGTTTACAAAGCTAATTGCCCGCAGCAAGCTGGGTACTCATTTTACAGACCTGCGGAAGGATGGAAGGCTGAGTGAACCTGGAGCCCGGCAGGATCAAACTTGTGGCTGCGATATCGGCATTTAACCACTGTGCCACCAAGGCTCCTAAACTTAAATACCTGTTTCTACCCCCTGGGATGGCAGAGAACAGGCATGTGCTGTCCTCTCTGTGACAGCCATTGAGCTAGTTAAAGCATGTAAACATGTCACCCCTCAGTTTTCTCTTCCAGCTCCTTCAGTCTTTTCTCATACATTTTGTTCTCCATACCTCTTAGTATCCTTGTTGCAGTTCTCTGAACCTTCTCCAGTTTGTCTAGATCCTTCTTACAGTGAGGTGCTGAGAACTGAAAACAGTACTCCGGATGAGGCCTGACCAGCATAGGCTATAGCAAAACTATTACTTCCCTTGACTTTTAAATTGTGCTTCTGTTAATGCTGGATACAATAGCATTCACCTTCTTTGCTGCAGCATCACACTGATGGGTCATGTTCAGCATGTGATCAACAAGAAGCCCAAGGTCCTTTTCACATGTAGTACTATTGAGCAATTTTCCTTTGCCACTTATCAGGATGGAAATCATATAATGTGGCACTGTCACAATCACATACAGTTGGCCTTCCATTATTGCAGGTTTAATTTGAATGAATTTGATTATTTTTGAGTTTCTCCAACCCCTGCCTCCCCCACCTCAAGTGTATCCTTTCCAGGGGAACTTTCCCTTTCGATGGTTCTAATTAGGCCATGCAGTCATTTCCCTCTACACCATCTGCTGCCTGACCAGCTAAGGAGAGATCATAGTTTGATTTCTCAGCACCACAAACCATCTCCTGATGCCCCCACCCCAAGGCAGCAAGATGGGCATGAGAGAGGAAGTATGGGGCCATCATGCTGACCCACCCACTTTCTCTCTCCTTTCCCTGAGCTGGTTAGGACTCTTGAGTGCCCACTCCCCCCCCATAACTCTGCCCCCTTTCCACAGACACACATCGACACAGACATACACATTTTGATATTTGCGGGAGTCCTGTGGCCCTCATCATAGCAAATGTGAAGGACCAACTGCAATTCTAAGAATTCACATCTCATTGTGCCTGAATCAAATAGAAAGGATGTAACAGTTTCATTCGTTACGGTTTTTCCAATATTGTATTTGTGTTTAAGAAGCATAGTACAAGAAATAGTTTTAAATCATCTCACAAATGCGTTCATTTTCACTCGGGGGAAAAAAAATAAGAGCCAGCAAATGGCTCTGACGAACAACTAGAAGATGCAATAAGTGCTGGAAAAGAGCTTAGACCATTCTTTTGATTTCCCAGCTATGCAGCTCTGATACATCTGTCTTCTCAATGGACTATTCCTTGCCTTGTTGCCATGGAAATATTAAGCTAAAAATATCATAAGATGTGTAGTTGAGATGAAAAAGATGCATGCATATTGATTCTGAAATTTGATGAATATGTGATGATTAATTGAGCTAGCCTCTGTGTGTGTGTGTGTGTGTGTGGAAAGGGGGCAGAGGTATAGTGGGGAGAATGGGCACTCAGGAGTCCAAACGAGCCCAGAGAAAGGAGAGGAAAACAGCCCTATGTTTACAGATGTTATCTAAAAGGTAAGTGTGTTTGATTTAGCAAACATAGTTTTGGATATGGTACAACCAAATACAAAGCCACTCCTGGCCAAAATAATCTAACCTTGACAAATCTGTCCAATATTCTTATCAATAAAAGACAATGTTCTCTAGTTATCAATAAATGAGAATGAAAAAATGTGCCTAGACTCAGATGAAGCCTAGTTGTGCACACTTTAAATTGTCTCCCGTTATTTTACTGTCTCTTTTGCAAAGTTTGAGAATGCTAATGAAAAAAGCACACATTTTAAAATAAATTAATAATACCCACACACACACACACACACACACACACACACACACATACAGAGAGAGAGAGAGAAAGCAAGCAAGCAGAACTAAAACTTATTCCACTTTTCTACATGGTTGTGTAGTGGCAAAAATGTGTCATTTTTTTATCAGATTTTAATGGTGGGGCTTACTTGCAAAAATATTCACTTACTTGAACAAATTGCTTATCCTCACTTCCCTTGAGTGTTACAACAAATCTGATTGATTGATCAGTTGTATCAGTGTCTAATGAAATCTTCATGTCAGATTCAGCATGTTAATATAGCATTCAGGTCACATTGTGGTTCCTGATAGGGTGGAATTTCACCATGCTTCAGTCATCAAGACAAAATGGTTCCAGAAAGCCATAGCTAAGAGAAACAAAGGACCTGGACAGTATTAAAATATTCATCAAACCATTCTAAGTGCTTTTCAGGGAAGGATATGTTCTGCTAAAAAAAATCTATCAGTCTGTATCTAATTATGTCATTCTGCTAATGCAAGGCATTTTGAATTATTGGTTTCACATCTTCAGAGTTAGCATATGTGAGATATCTAATACAGTTACAATTGCAGTAATAGTTATGAAAAGTAGTTACAGCAAGTGGTTGTTCAAGAGATTTTCAAGTGGCTGCAAAACCAGTTGTACAAAACACACACAAGAGGTTTTGTTAAATGCTTACACAACTTTTTCTGCATGTATTTTGAATACCGGTAATTGTTTTCTGCAAAAGTGCAATCCAGTTGCATTTCACTAGTCAGATTTTCAGTCCTCTAGTATTAAGTTACATTTAGGCCCTAGTTTCTTTCAAACTCAAAAAAACAAAATTGGCAGAAATTCTGAGTTATCCTAATTTCAGTCTGCTGTTTGATGCCAACTACTTTTGCTTTGTGATAAAATAATTTAGATTGAAGTGATCCTATGGATCTTTATATCTTCTCGTTCCAAAATATAGTGGGAAAATGATATTTGCCACAGTTTACATATTAGAATGTGAGTTTCCACCTGCATGTTCTCTGTGCTTGCAGAGATAGGAACTGAACAGTGAAGAGGATTCCAGGTGAAGGTTTACCTTCCCTGCATGGTTGTATAGTGTTCATAGTGTTTAAGTATTCTGAGAAAATAATCAACAATCAGATAGAGGGTGAATAGAAAGGAAGCAGTAATCTAAACATACAGTGATCAGTGTCAGTGTCCACTGTAATTAAGGAAAGTGAAATAGTAATCTGTTAGTCATATGGTATTACTATCTGGTTGCATATAGGGCTGATTTAATATATGAGACTTCTGTATGTAGCAGCTATCAAGCCAAAATGCAGCAATTTTCTTCCACCTTTAATTCCTTATTTGCACATATGCACAAGCCACTTCTGGATAAAAGTCCTACCTTATCTTTGTATGACAATTCAGTGTACTACGTCTGTTTATAATACAGTTTAACTCCCCCTCCACAAACTGGATTATGAAGATTGCAGGGGTGATGATATTCCATTTTAGATTAGCATCACTTTCAAGAAAATGCCTAAGAAGCAGTTGACTTGTTGCTTTATTGAAATAGTACTTTAAAGTAAGTTGTAAACAAATTGCCATTTGTCTTCTGTCCATCAAATATTCCTTGATAGATTGTTGGAAGACATTAAACAGTAAATACGTTTCCAAATAGAACAGGTTTTAGCTGTTTGATATATTAGAGGTCTGAGAAGGCTTGATAATCTAGGAGAAACTGCCTTAATCTTGGCATTGTTGCTTTTTATATCCAAGATAATAAATCTACCCTTCTAGTGAAAGTTAAGCTCCTGAGGCCAAGCTGACCTCTGAACAACTTAAGAGCAGAGAGGATTATAAAGACCAAGAGAAATTGTGAGTGAGAGAAAAATGGAGATTAATCTTGATGAACAGAGCTAAAGAAATGGGAGAATAGCAAGGATACAAGCAGTTTTGGAAAATGATTGTATCTATATGTGGGAAATTTTACCCTGTGTTGTGGACAAGAAAGCCAGAATGATCCGTTTACATGTTGTTGATACAGATCAGTTCAGACAAAGACTTCTTGCTTATATCTAGCATGGTGGGAGTATGGGGGTAGGAGCACAGACAAAAATAAGGTGATGCACAGTTATACAGACCAGAATATTTGGAATATAATGCTGCTTTTTTTGAATTCATAAAGTATTTTAAATTGGTTAGACCCCATCTTGAATACTGTGTCCAGTTCTGGGCACCCCAATTCAAGAAGGATATTGACAAGCTGGAGCAAGTCCAGAGGAGCGCGACCAAAATGGTGAGAGGCCTGGAAGCCATGCCCTATGAGGATAGACTTAGAGAGCTGGGTATGTTTAGTCTGCAGAAGAGAAGGTTAAGAGGGGACATGATAGCCATGTTTAAATATTTGAAGGGATGCCACGTAGAGGAGGGAGAAGGCTTGTTTTCTGCTGCTCCAGAGACCAGGACAAGGAGCAATGGATTCAAGCTGCAGGAAAGGAGATTCCACCTGAACCTCAGGAAGAACTTCCTGACAGTCATGGCTGTCCGGCAGTGGAATCTGTTGCCTCGGAGGTAGTGGAGTCTCCTTCCTTGGAGGTTTTTAAGCAGAGGCTTGATGGCCATCTGTCGGGGTTGATTTGAGGGTGTTCCTGCATGGCAGGGGGTTGGACTGGATGGCCTGTGTGGTCTCTTCCAACTCTGAATTTCTATGATTCTATGATTCTATCAATTATGATACTATTTTAAAGTATATTCACATTTGTCTGGTTACACTGTATGTTGCTTTGTGGAAGTATTTGCTTGGAAAACTGGAGTATAAACACCTAAACAAAAGTATGTATATATAAATATTGTTCTTTTGCTCCCATTGAAGTGATAGCAGCAGTCAGAGATCCTGATTAAGGAGCGAACATGCCAATGGCTTGGAGAAACAAACTATAGGCTTTATTGTAAGAACTCCATTGTAAAACAGGAAAGTTACTCTGGGTGCTAATCTAATCTAGCTTCATTCTAAGATAGAGCAGAGAGAGTAGGAAGATAGAGGTGGGAAAACATCCTTAAGAGTATCAGTTTATGACAGAGAGGTCAGGATAGGTAGACAAGAAGGGAGAACACTTTTGGTCATGCAGGCTATCTAACCCTATTACTACTGCTCAGTCTGAGTCATTCTTGACTCTTCAGTGCTAAGCATTGGAGCACTTCTAACACACCTTTGCAATGGCACGTGCACAAATCCACAAGATTTATCTTCTCTTGCAGAGCTTCATGACAGTCTCTGGGCAATGGCTTGGTAAGGACATCTACAATCTTCTGTCTTCTGTTAGGCAGTATTCCAGCTTGATAAACCCTTGTTTATGTGCATCCTTTATAAAATGATACTTTAATTCAACATGTTTAAACTGAGGATTGATCTTCTCTATCTGAGACATCTTTAAGCATCCTTGGTTGTCTTCATATATCTCTGTTGTGGTTGGCTCTTCTATTCCAAAGTCTAATAGTAACGTTTAGCCACTTTAGCTGTTTGCATGCTTCTGAGGCTGACACATATTCAGCTTCTTTTGAGTATAAATTTATTCAGTTGAACATATTCCAAGGAAATAATAGGAAACATTATAAAATATGATAAAATGAGGTAAAATACAGTTAAGTAAAATAAGATAAAGTAAGATATGATAAAATATAAGATTAAATAAAAATAAAAGAATAAAGTAAAAGACCATAAGAAAATATTAAAACTTATAATATATCTTCTCTTGTGGTAAGATGAAAATAATAAAATATAGAAACAGTATGCATTTAGATTAATTCATCCTCCTTGCATGCAGCCCCAGTATATTCTATAAATTGTTTTCACAGTTGAATAGGCCTATCTATAAACTTAGCAGTTCTGAGCACTACATATGTGTTTGTGCCCTGAAGGAAATAAGATAAATGTTTGTTAGGGTCCTAATATTTGGTGCTGTCAAGTCACGTCTGTAGGTACTATGCCCTTACTGGACATATAATTGACAGTTAAATAGAACATGTGCAATGTCTTCTATTTTAGATGTTCCACAAACACATATTCTCTCAAAAAATGTCACTTGGTAGAATCATCCATATTTAACTATTGACTCTAGCTGCTCATAACTTGCTCTAATAAGAGCTGTCCTATGGTATTGAGTCAAATCCATTGTCAGGTATTTTTCTATTTTGAAAAGACATTTTATTTTTAACATTTCAACAACCTGACGTTTGCAAGTGACTCAATATCTGTTTGGACATTCACATCTAAAACTCTTTGTTTGAATATCACTGTGGCCTTTTGTTCAGCTGAAAATAGATATTGTGTTGAAAGGCAAGATGGGAGATGGTTTGGAGAAGTTGGTTAATTCATAAGGTGGGTTGAGTTTTCTCATCTGTTCTTCCAGGCACATTTTTGGTAGTCCACCAATAGTTGACTGCTAGACTGTATATAAAGTGGATGTTTATTTAGGCTCTTACTGCCACTGCTTCAAGTATATTCCTGTCAGTCCCCAGGATTGTTCTGGGATGTAAACTTTGGATGCAAACACTCTCAGCTGTCCCACACTTGGGACATGCCATAGCTCATGCCATAGCTGATAAGGCATCACCCTTTTGGTTTTAGTTGGTAGTCTATTTTGCAGGTAGGTTGCTGTTGCAACTGCCTTTCCTTCAAACACTTGCTGGCAATCCAGCATCTAGAATTATGGACCTTGTCATTTCTGTCACTCCATTCTGTTATGGGTAATATGTGACAGTTGTCTCATGTTTAATGCCTTGCTTTCTTATGAGGTCCTCTATTAATCTTCTTATGAATTCTTCATTATTTGTTCTGAGAATTTGTGACTTTCTATTCAATTGGTTGCTCGCTGCTGCCACATAATCTGGTAGTCTTCAAGCACACGGCTCTTTTCCTAGATCAAATAAGTGATTGCATATCTGCTGTAATAATCAATAATGGTCAGCAAACATCTCTTCCTGCCAAGTATTCTTGTTTTCAGAGGTCTACAGCTATCACTGTGAATTAACTCTAGAGGGCATTGTGTCTCCCTCTGCTCTGCTTTGGGGAGTGTCGGTCTGGTCCCGTTTGCCTTCACATAGCAAACACATCTTGATTCACCATAACAATCTTTCATATTTAAGTCTTCAGTTAAATCTGCCTTAATATTAATAATATCTCTATGTCCCACCGTTCTGTGCCAGTGTTAGATGATTTTCATTCTTGCATTGTTCGGCAGTCTTTGCATGTTCCATTTTGCAATCAACAACATTTGGATCCCCACCTGCAGTTGCCTGCGTTATAGCTTTCCCGTAATAAGAGACAATGCATGTTTGAAAACGATTCTATAGTCCCTCTGTGTTAGGGCTTTAATGGATATTAGATTGAACTCCAAGTCTGGCACATCTAAGATATTCCTAAGAGTTATTTGTTTTGTGCTGCCTGATGGGGTTTTGCAGAACGGAATAAGAGTTTCCATTCCTTCAGATTTAAAGCCTTGTTCTTCCTATTCCACACACATGGTCCTTGATCTTTTCATCTAGTTCTGTGAAACTATATGTTCTTCTTTGTGGTCTCTATGCCTCACACTATGCCTCACACTATGCATGCACAGCAGCCAGCTTTGGAAAGTTCCAGAGCTGAGCAGCTTGGCAGGAACCCCTCCCCCTCTCGATACTGAGCATGCTCAAACTGCCAAGCTGCCTTCCCTCAGTTTTGTTTCATCTGCCGAATGGTTAGCAGCCAACAGAGGTTCCTCTAGCAGACTAGCTCCTGCTGAATACTTTCCTTTCTTTCTTTTTCTCTTGTCTTCTTCCTTAATCTTTTTCCAATCCCTTTCCCTTCCTGTTAAAAAAAAAAGAAAGAAGAAGAACCCTCTCCTAACTTCTCCCCCTCTATCTATGTCTTCTGCTCTTTTTTAAGCTCTGCATGTCTTGCGGATGCAAGGTTACGCTTCCAGATGCTCATTCTGAGTGTCTCTTCTGTCTGGGAGAGGGGCATAACGTCAGAGCCTGCTCTATCTGTAAAGAATTTACCTCCTAGACGTTGAAGAACAGGGCTTCCTGCTTAATATCTTTTTGTTGAGAGCAAGCCCTGCAGTTTCAAAGACGGCACTCCTCACTGCCTCTTCTTCCATAATTCCGTCCGGGTGTCTGTCAGTATCGAAATCCACACTGAAATCTTCGACTTCTACCAAGCTTTCATCTATGCCAAAATTGTCCACTCCTACCGATCGTCCATCCATGTCAAAACAATTGACATCAACTCGGCAGCCGTTGGTACTGGCCTCATCGAAATCCTTGACATCCACTGAACACCCGTTGATACCGAAGTCTATGTGACAGCTCTGACAACTTCACACTTGAAGGCACCACCACTAAAGAAGTTGACCATTCCTGCAACGAAACTGGCTTCTCAATCTTCACTACCAAAGTCATCTGACGTGGGGACAGCTGCCCCTCAGCCCAGCCATGAGAGCCGATAGTTCCAACCCCCTCTTAGATGGTACCAACCCGGATAAAACTCAATAGCATATATGGGATGTTGCCCCAGAGTCTAGATTGAAGATATTCCTATCTGATTCCTACATCTCTCTCACAGCAGACTGCTTGGCTTGCCTAAGCCACATTCCTGGCATTCCTTTGCCTCTGTTCCCTTTGGCTCTTGAGCCTTTGTTTTCAAAGAAATGTCCTGTTTCACAACACAAAAAGCATTTAGCACCCGAGAAGGACTTCCTACAGTGAGATTGGGCTTTGGCTGTTATAAGCCAGATCTGTTGTAGATGGAGCATCTGCGTTTTTTCAGATTTAGCATTTTCCTCTGCCAACGATTTTCATATAACAACATCCAATTGTAATGCATTTGACTGCGCTTTCAGAGCCTTCACCAATGTCTCAAAGTTTATCAATAGTCCCTTAAAAATGCATACTATTATCAATTAGTTAATCATCCAACTCCTATTTAATAGTCTTCAGCTCATCAATGATATCCTTTACATTTGACAAGTACTCTCAAACTGTTTCACCAGGTTCCATTCATATGCAAATTAATTTCCCTAGCAGTGGAAAACACCAATTGGCATCTGATGCTTGTGTGTCTTTTCAAGATATTCTAACACAAATTTACCGTAGCAGTTTTCTTGTTCTGAACATACCTATATGTCTCCCCAGTAAGAGTGCTGGCAGTGAGATACTGAGCCTCAAAGCCTCTCAAACTGAGACCCTCTCTTTCTTCATTGGCCTCTGTTGCTTGCAGACAGATAGAAGTTCAGTTCTTGGTAATTCAAGTTCCATTCTGCAAATCCAGTTTGAGAAGTTTTTCCTTGTAAGTTTGGGAATTCTCAGCTCAACACTATATCCTTGCACATGGCCTGGTTGTTTGATCTACCTTAATACTCTCACAGACCTCCCAAACGACAAAAACCTAGGTTCCATTAACCTGATAGAGAGTGCACTCAGAAGTTAGGGATACTGATTAAGGAGTAAAGACATCAATGGCTTGGGGAAACAAACCAAAGGCTTTATTATAGGAACTTCATTCTAAGATGGGAAAGTTACTGTAATGGTTCGGATCCATGACTAAGTCCTTGCAGGATTCTGCCTGCAAAGATCCTGGCCTTGACCCCATTCTTTGCAGAATCCTGCCTGGTACCTCAGATCCAGCTGGCTGCTCAGATGCAGCGCAGCTGGAGCAGCCAAGAGCCAGCTATATAAGGACTGGGGTTTTCTTTACAGCCTTTGCCACAGAAATGTGGTTTTCTGTGCTGTTTGTAGTTTCTCTGTATGCTTCAGTGGTCCCAACCCCCTGGACCCCTGGCCCTTTGCACTCTTAACACCAGGTAGACATCTGCTGCCTTGGACTTTTGTTAAGCTCTGATGCCTGGCCTCCTGAGCTAGTGCTTGTTCCTTGTCCCAGGCCCAGTGCTGGCATCTAATATCTTTGCTGCCCACTTCCTAGATCTTGACAGTTACTCAGGGTGCCAATCTAATCTATCTTTGTTCTAGGGAAGAACTGAGAATGGACTGGAGGGAAGAGAAGAAATGGAAAAATGTCTCTAAGGGTATCAGTTTATGTCACAGAGTTAGGGTAGGTAGACAAGATGGGAGGATACTTTTGGTCACTGAAACTATTAGTGATATAGATTTGAGTTGATTGACTCAGACTCAAGAAAGATTTAAGTTGCTCCAGTGACTTGACTTAGCCCCTTTCTGCACTAGAGTGTTGTAGCACTATGATTCCACTTTCAACATCCTATGGAATCCTGGGATATGCAGTTTCAGGAGGGGCCAGCTGCCCCCTCCCAAAACTGCAAACCGCAGGATTCCAGAGGATGTTGAAAGTGGAATCATAGTGCTATAACACTCTAGTGCAGAAAGGGCTTTAAACTTGACTTGGCAATAAATGATGAATTCACTTGACTTGATTTGAGACTTTTATGTTTTTAGTGAGTGACTTGCTGCCCTTGGTTCAGTAATATAATGCATTCATCCAGGAATCTTACAACTTTGAACATTGCTTCCATTTCTTTTTGCCTATTGGTCTTGTGACAATTTCTCTGAAGCCAAAAGTGTGGGTGCGTTCTCAGAGGGAAAAAGCAAATGGGTTAGGCAATGGGCTTGAGGCAGCCTTGAGGTCTACTCAGCAGCCTGTTCCCACTGCATATTAGAAGAGCCTTTTAAAACATTTCCTAAGAGCAGAAGACAAGACTCGCCTCCAGCTTACAGGGCACATTTCTTAAAGGAGAACAGCAAATGTGTTAGGCAAAGGGCTTGAAGAGAAAGGATCCTTCCTTCTAAAGCTTCAGTAATGGGGAGCAAGAAGAATCCTATTCCCCACTTCTGAAAAATCCCCAACTTCAGAAATGGGAAAAAGGCTCTTATTCCACTTCCGTTGCTACAGATTCTTTTATGCCCATTGGCACAAAAGCCTCTGGCTTCAGTAAAGGGAAGTAGGAAGGATCTTATACTCTGCTTCTGAAGCTGCAGATGGCAAAATCACAAATATGGAGGACCAGCTCTGCTTAAATTGGTAAAACTGACTTTGACTGTGTCCTAAAATTCTGGCATATAGGTTGGGGTATAAAGTTGGCTCCCGGATTTGAGACTTGGTTTAAGAGACTTGACTTGAAAGTATCTTCAAGGACTTGAGACTTGACTTGGAATTTGGAGTAAAAGACTTAAATGCATTATTGCAAACTATCTAACACTGTTACTGCTGTGGGCTCTGAGACATTCTTGACTCTTCAGTCTAAGCATTGTTGCATTTCTAACATGAAGGAAAATGCATTTTACAGAGTAAACAAAAACCCTACCCTTGTCATTTAAATGCTGAGAATAGGAAAGATGACAGCAGGAAAGAAGGAAATACAGGGGGAGACAAGTTTAATGGAATGAATGTTCGCAACATGTATGAGAGTTTTACTTCACTAGTGTGGTAGCTGAGTGCATTGTCTAATTTATCTGGCTTACTGCTGAACTATCAAGTTAAAGCAACCTAGGAAAGGCAATATTAACATTCCAAAAAAAATCTTCCTTCACATATTGAAATATATTATTTTTCTAACATGTATTTTTGCTACAATACCTAATGCTTTACAGGATGTAAAATGAGCTGATGTAGCTGCAACCTGAAACTCGTCCATGCTGACTCTGATATTTCAGAAATTTGTCAAGTTAGTATGATAACTGATATATACACAGGTACTTTATCTCATCTCCAGGGAGATGAATGGATAGGCTACAGGAGTTCTATCATGATGTTGACCTTGGTGGTTACGTGATATAGTGAAATCTTACTGAGGGAAGAAAAATGACAGATGCAGATTTATATTAAGAGAATTCAATAACTGTCAGGAAAAAAAATTCAAAAATTCTTTGTTTTGTATAGGGAACCTCGGGGGTTTAAGGTTATGAACAAATGTGGTGAGTCACTATGGAGTTTCAAACAGGAGGGGATAGAGGTGTACACCAGCATCTGTGATTGGCCAGCAGAATAAACTCTTCAGATTGGCCAGAATTGGAATCTGTATTGGGGCCTGGGCCTTGGGGAACTATGATACAGTTACAAGGCTTGGTTTGTTTGACAGGTGAGGAACTTCCTTCTGGTAGATGTACTTTAGGTTCCAATTATGAGCTCCAGCTCAGTGACCCTGAGTTAGAGAACACAATGTCAGGAGCTGTATTCAGGAATGCATATCCCTTGACCTTTTTTTTTTTTTTGCTGAGGGTGGATAAAAAGCATACTCAGATACTTGGTGGATGAAAACCATACTCAGAAACTTCTCCTCCCAGCAAGAATGTCTTCAAAATTGCAAAGGGGAGAAAATTGTTTAAATTACTTGTTTTTGCCTTGAAAGAAAAAGTAATGTAAACAAGCTTAACTCTAGGTAAGAAACTAAAATTAAATTGAGAAACTGAAGACGTAATTCATTGTTTGTATTCCAGAAGCCTATAGCTAGCAATATTTGTTTGCAACATGTATAGTTTCCCTGTGTAATTCACTGCAGACATAGAATCATAGCGCTAGAAGGGGCCTAATGGGACATGGACTCCACCCGTCTGCTCAATACTGGGATCTCCAGCTAAAGCTGTCCAGCCTCTTTTTGAAGATGTCCAAGGAAGGACACCTCATCACCTCTCTAGGCAATTGATTCCATTGCCAAACCACTCTCAGTGTCAAGAGGTTTCTTCTATGTTTAATCAAAATCTACTCTCCTATAACTTAAAACCGTTAGACCTAGTTGTACCTTCTGGGGCAGCAGAGAACATGCTGCACCATCCTCTCTGTGATAGCGCTTGTGGGTACGAAAAGAGTAAAATCACCTCTCAGGCTTCTCTTCATCAAGCTGAGCATGTCCAGTTCATTCAACCTTTCCTCATATGTTTTGTTCTTCGTGCCTCTTGTCATCCTTGTTGCCCTTCTCTGAACCCACCCCAGCTTGTCTATATCCTTGTTAAAATGAGGTGCCCAGAACTAAATGCAGTACTCCAGATGAGGTCTGATCAGCACAGAATATAGTAGGACTACTACTTCCCTCAACTTGGAAACTATGCTTCTGTTAATGCAGCTAAAATAACATTCACCTTCTTAGCTGCAGCATCATGTTGCTGGCTTATTGTCAACATATGATCAACAAGAATCCCAAGGTCCTTTTCAGCATGTAGTATAGAGCTTTCCAAACTTTTCATGTTGGTAACACACTTTTTAGACATGCATCATTTTGCAACACGGTAATTCAGTTTTACCAGCAAACCAGAGGTTAAACTACCCTTACAAGAGATTTGGGCACGTATATAAATTGTATTAATGAAATGTATGGGGACACAACATATCTCATGAAAACTTTTCACTTATATTTTTAAAAATATATGATTTATTTATAACATAACATATATTTCCAAGGCTCGGGTTGAGGGGCTCGTTCTCAGTCCAGGGAGTTGATAAACCAACACCCTTCAGACAATACACTAATGTGTCGTGACACATCATTTGGAAACCCCTGATGCAGTAAGTGCGGAACTATGTATACCCCATCTTATACCTGTGCATTTGGTATTTGTGATCTAAATGTGTAATTTTGTATTTGTTTCTACTGAATTTCATTTTATTGGTTTTCAGCCAATTTTCTTGTTTATCAAGGTCCTTTTGAATTCTGTTCCTCTCTTGCAGTGTCTTATCTACCCTTTCCAGTTTTGTTTCATCTACAGACTTGATAGTGATTCCTTTGCCACAACTTCTAAGTCAATTATAAAAATGTTGAAGAATGATGACCCCAGGGCAGAACATTCTGACACTCCACTTGAGACCTCCTTCCAGTGTGAAGCAGAGCCATTAATGGAAATTCATTCAGTATCATTTTACAACCAATTATGGATCCATCTGATGGTGGCCGTTTCCACACTACACTGTTGTAGTGCTGTTATTCCACTTTTAACATCCTATGGAATTCTGGGGTTTGTAGTTTACTGAGGCCAAGGAATTCTGTGACTGAGAAGTCTGAATGCTCCTCCCTAAACTGCAGACTCCAGAATTCCAAAGGATGTTCATAGAATCATAGAGTTGGAAAAGCCCAACACAGGCCATCTAATCCAACCCCCTGCCATGCAGGAACACCCTCAAAGCACTCCCGACAGATGACCATCAAGCTTCTGCTTAAAAAGCTCCAAGGAGGGAGACTCCACTACACTCCGAGGCAGCATATTCCACTGCCGGACAGCCATGACTGTCAGGAAGTTCTTCCTGAGGTTCAGGTGGAATCTCCTTTCCTGCAGCTTGAATCCATTGCTCCTTGTCCTGGTCTCTGGAGCAGCAGAAAACAAGCCCTCTCCTTCCTCTACGTGGCATCCCTTCAAATATTTAAACATGGCTATCATGTCCCCTCTTAACCTTCTCTTCTGCAGACTAAACATACCCAGCTCTCTAAGTCTATCCTCATAGGGCATGGCTTCCAGACCTCTCACCATTTTGGTTGCCCTCCTCTGGACTTGCTCCAGCTTGTCAATATTCTTCTTGAATTGGGGTGCCCAGAACTGGACACAGTATTCAAGATGAGGTCTAACCAAAGCAGAGTAGAGTGGTACCAGTATCTCCCTCGATCTAGACACCATACTCCTATTGATGCAGCCAAGAATTGCATTGGCTTTCTTGGCTGCCGCATCACACTGCTGACTCATGTTCAGCTTGTGGTCTATGAAGACTCCTAGATCCCTTTCACACATACTGCTATCCAGCCATGTGTCCCCCATCCCATATTTCTGTATTCCATTTTTTCTACCTAAGTGTAGGACCTTACACTTCTCTCTGTTGAATTTCATTTTGTTTGCCTTGGCCCAGCTCTTCAATCTATCCAGGTCATTTTGAATTTTGATCCTGTCCTCTGGCGTATTAGCAACCCCTCCCAATTTGGTGTCATCTGCAAATTTGATGAGCATGCCCTCTATTCCTTCATCCAAGTCGTTAATAAAAAATATTGAACAGCACTGGGCCCAGGACAGAACCCTGTGGGCACCCTGCTAGTCACTTCTCTCCAGGATGAAAAGCAGCCATTCGTGATCACCCTTTGGGTTTGGTCGGTCAACCAATTACAAATCCAACTAAGAGTAGCCCTGTCCAGCCCACATTTTACTAGCTTCTTTGCAAGAATGTCATGGGGAACTTTGTTGAAGGCCTTACTGAAATCGAGATATGCTACATCCACAGCACTCCCTTCATCTATCAAGCTAGTAACTCTGTCATAAAAAGAGATAAGGTTAGTCTGGCATGACTTATTTTTGAGAAATCCATGTTGACTTCTCATGATTATCGCATTGCTTTCTAAATGATTAGAAACTGACTGCTTAATTGATCTGCTCCAGGATCTTTCCAGGTACTGATGTCAAGCTGACTAGGCGATAATTATTTGGGTCCTCTTTTTTTCCCTTCTTGAAAATGGGGACAACATTTGCTCTTTTCCAGTCTGCTGGAACTTCTCCTGTCCTCCAAGATTTCTCAAAGATTATAGCAAGCGGTTCCGAAATGACCTCTGCCAGCTCTTTTAATATCCTAGGATGCAATTCATCTGGCCCTGGAGACTTGAATTCATCCAGTGTGGCCAGGTATTCCTGTACCACCTCTCTACCTATTATGTGCCTCATTTCCCCTGCTTCCTCACCTGCTCCCCAACTGCCACGTTGAGTGCTTCTATCCTTCTGGGGGAAAAACTAAGGCAAAGAAGGTGTTAAGTAGTTCTGCCTTTTCTCTTTCCCCTGTGAGTAATTCGCCATCTTCTTTGCGCAGTGACCCTATTGTCTCCTTGTTTTTCCTTTTGCTGTGGACATATTTTAAAAAGCCCTTTTTATTGTTTTTAATGTCTCTGGCCAGCCTAAGTTCGTTTTGTACTTTAGCCTTTCTGACCTCCTCCCTACATCTCCTGGCTACTTGCTTAAATTCTTCTTTGGTGGTTTCCCCCTTCTTCCATTTCCTATACATGTTTCTCTTAACACTTAGCTCAGCTAAGAGTTCTTTAGTCAACCATTCTGGTTTCTTCAGATGCCTACCATTTTTCCTCCTTATTGGCACAGTTTTAGACTGTACCTTCAGTATCTCCTTTTTAAGGAACTCCCATGCCTCCTGAACTCCTTTCGCTTTCACTATTCTTGACCACAGAATTCCAACCAGCAGCTCCCTGAGTTTACAGAAGTCCGCTTTTTTAAAATCTAAGATGAGTTTCTGGCTACTCTTATCTTCTCCTTCCCACTGAATGCCAAATTCCAACAGGGCATGGTCACTCCCCCCTAAAGATCCAACCACTTCTACCTCATTCACAAGGTCATCCCTGTTGGTCAGGATCAGATCTAGAATATTTGATCCCCTTGTGGCCTCTTCTACCTTCTGGAAGTTGTCTTCAAAACAAGCAAGAAACTTGCTGGACCTTGCTGTCATGGCAGAGTTTGACTGCCAGCATATACCTGGGTAATTGAAATCTCCTATTATTACTGTATCCCTCCTCTTTGAATGTGCAGTCATTTGGTTGAGGAAGGCGTCATCCAAGACCTCAGCCTGGGTTGGAGGTCTGTAGTAAACCCCCTCCAGAATATCCCTATTGTTTCTCACTGCCTTAATTCTTACCCAAATGCTCTAGACCTGGCTTTCTGGGTTTAAGTCTTGGATCTCTTCACAGGTGAACACATCCTTGACATACAAGGCTACTCCTCCTTCTTGTTTGGTCTATTATTACAAAATGGGCTATACCCCTCTATTCCTATATTCCAATCATGAGACTCGTCCCACCAGGTCTCAGTGATGCCTATCAAATCATATTTATTTTGTTGGAGTTCATCCTGCTTGTTTCCCATACTCCTTGCATTAGTGTAGAGACACTTAAGTCCCTGGGCCCTTCCTGCAAGTCCTGTACTATTGTTTCTACTCCTCCCACCATTGGCCGCTTGTACTACTAGTCCAGTATCATTTGGGCCTTCCCCCCTGCACACGATGTATTGTATTAGAGAAGCACTGTAACTTTTTTAAAAGAGCAAGATAGTATTCGTTACTGTTAAGGAAGTTGAGAGTCTTTTATCTTTTTCTTTTGGTTTTCTTCTCCTTTGTCCTCTTTCTATTCCCCCCCCCTTTTTTTCTTCTTTTCTTTGTTTCTTTCTATTGTTAGTGTTGTATTTTATATATTTGAAAATTTTAATAAAAATATTGGAAAAAAGTTTCTTCAGTACTCAATGATGCAGTTTATCTGGCCCTGCAGATTTGAACTCATTTAGGTTCACTGGGTGATTCCTGACTCTTACCAATCTTGATTCCTTGCCAAGGTTTCTGGTGATGGATGGAGGCACATAGTTCTCTTTTTCTAAGTGGAGAAAAACTAAAGCAAAATAGATGTTGGGTACTTCTGGCTTTTCATTATGATCTGTTAGTGTTTTACCAACCTTGTTAAGCAGAAGTCCCACCATTTTATTGGTCATTCTCTTGCTTCACACATATTTTAGATCCCCTTCCCCTTTGTTGCTTCCTGCTTCCCTAACCAGTGTCAACTCATTCTGAGCTTTAGTTTTTCTTACACTACTCCTGCAAGTTTGTGCTACATATTTGCAGTCTGGTGATTCATCCTTCCTCCATTCTTTATATAGGCTCTTTTTTCTTTTCATTTCATCCTCAGTTTTAATGTGCTGACTTTTCCAGATGTGCCCATTTTTCTTCTTCTTTGGAATTGATTGTGGTTGTGCTTTTAGCAATTTCTTCTTCATGAACTCCCACTTTTACTGTCTTTTTGCTTTAGCATGTCTAGCCATGGGATTCTGTCCCCCTTCACAGTATTTGCCTAGGCTTGATAAAAATCGGATCTTCCTGTAAATCAGGGTATGTGCTTGACTATACTCTTTTTTTATTTGTCCCACACTCATGTATTGTAGAATTACATGGATCCCTTTTTCCTCAAATACCAGCTGTGTTGATTCCAGTAACCAACTGCTCCCATCTGTTTAAGATCAAGTCCAGAACTGCTGATCACTTTATTTCTTTCTCTACGCTTTGCAAAAGGAAATTATCTGCAAGGCACATTGTTACAGAAATACTTACTGGGCTCTGTTGATCCAACTTGAGGCCAAAACCTTGTGGCCTTATTAGACTTTGTGGTCAGCTCATATGAAATTTAATATTGACTTGGTTTTTATTCTTCTTGCTTTCCTGTGGAACCTTTTTATTTGAGTTTTATCTGGGTTTTATCTAGCTTTTGAATTTCAATCTGTTAAAATTCTTTGAAAGCTTTTCTTACAAGTCCTCTCACATACTTTTTCATTTTTATGGATATTCACATGTATTTTATTTGTTATTTCTGTAGCATTTCATATGCAATGCCAGGATCCAAAAACTATATAATTATTGTACCGAAGGGGAAGGGAGGGCAGGTAGGTTTCTGAAGTGTAACAAGAAAGTCTGCTATCTTAAAAAAGAAACAAATAAAAATAAAAAAGCACTATCCCTTGGGCTCATCAAAGGTCACTCTTTGGATCTGGACACTTAGGTTATTGAGTTCATGGTAATGCTGTGAGATTAAAGATTTTGCAGCTATATGACCAGACTCAAAAGGGTATCTTCAGGTTCACCACACTGTGCTCCAGAAATGTGAAGGCCCAGAAAAAAATAGAGGTTTTTTTTAACCATGTTTCCAGTTTTTTTCTGACATCTTTATTCTGGAAAATTTGAAAAAAAAATGGACTATGGAATATTTTCTTTTAGAATGATGAATAAATTGTTTAGATAAGGTGTTCATATATTTTGTTGCTGTTGCCTTCAAATCATCTCAATTTATGGTGACTCTAAGGCAAACCTATCACAGGGTTTTCTTGGCACGACTTGTTCTGAGGGGGTTTCTCTTTGCCCTCCTCTGAGGCTGAGAGAGTGTGACTTGCTCAAGGTCACCCAGTGAGTTTCCATGGCTGAGTGGGGGTTCAAAACCTTTCTAGAGTTGTAATCCAATGCTCAAACCACAACACCACATTGAGTCTCATATATTTACTGTCTCCAAATTATTTCTAAATTAATGGAAAAGGAAGACTTTTATGTGAGACAGTGTACATTATCAGATCAGTACAATCCCTCATCTACCTTTCCTTTTCTCCATTCTTTTTTCTGTGTCTTACTGATATTGATTATTAATATTTTAAATCGTGTTTAAACACATAGACACACACACACACACACACATATATATATATATTCCCTAAATTGGGAAAACCAAAGAGATTCCTTATAGCTCATGTGTTCCTCACAGTCTAGGCCTTGTAGATCTATTTGTAACAAAAAATAATAATTTAATACTTAATTTAATAAATTCAATAAATACGTTCAGTTTGTATATTCTGAAAAGGTGTACTTTAATACATGACAAACATGGTATCAGGCCATGTTATATATTGTACATTTTATGTTCCTAAGTAATGAAGTGACTTACAAGGGCTAATACTGTATTATTCAAATTTTCCTTTTTTTTTTTTTGAAAAAAAACCAGGAAAAATTAAGTCTCCCCCATGGTGTCAGAGCTTCCAGAACTTTCCGTTTCCAAAGACATTTTTTGCAGGAGGCTGCTTCATGAGCAGTATGCTCAGAGTCACAAATCTAATTAAGAGAGTAGTTAGAAAGATCATGTGCACATCAAATGTACTATAATTTTGTAGTATCTATTTTCTGCTTTTTCCTTGTGGAGGCATGCAAAGTAGCTGGTAGAAGCTTAGGTGTGCAGTTTTATTTCAGATTTTATGCCCTACAGAGCAATAGTTCTTTATAGACACTGAGGAAAATCCAGCCAAAATTAACAATGGGGAATGGTGATAGCTAGTGATGGAGCATAAGCTTTGCATGCAAAATGTTGTGGATTTGATTTCCGGCATCTCTAGGTGGGACTGAGAAAGATACCTGCCTAAAACTATAAAGAGCCTCTGCCAGAGTACATAGACAAACTGTCTGGTCTTGGGTCTAGCTGCCTTGAGTTCTAGTCTCGAGGAAGAAGCAAGATATAAATCAAGTGATTGCTCCTGTGATGCCTTCCAGATGTTTCAAAGTACAAGTTCCAGCATTCCTGGTCACTGACCATACTGACTGGTGCTGCTTGGAGTTGAAATCCAAAACATCTGCATTAGGCAAGAATGCTGAGCTAGATGGGCCAATGGTCTGAGTGTAAGTTAATGTATTCTAAACTGAGTTAATGTATGCTAAACTTGTCTCATTAATCTTAGTGGGAGGACAGCCTGTGTGTGCGTATCTACTATTGATTTTCTCCTTCTGCAGAGGTGGTCATGCTGTTGCCCTCCAGATGTTGCTTGACTGCAAATCCTGACAGATCTAGCCAGCACAGCCAATTGTGAGGAGTGTTGGCAGTTGTGGTCCAATAACTGGAGGGACACCTCTCCTTAAGGGCTCCCCTGATAAAATTCTAAAGAACTCCTTGAAAGATACTGTAAAAGTCACAGAACGGGCTGCTCCTAGTGAATGACTTTTTAAGCTTTAAACGCTTAATTTCCCTACTAATACTTGGCAGTACATTAGCACCTAAGGGAACTTTCCAGGAATTAAAAAGGTGACATTTTTTGATAAACACTGTTCCAGTCTTCCTGTCAGCTCTGTATTAATGTGGAAGGAGTATAAGAAATTCCAATTCCCTTATTAGTTTGGAGAACCAGTCTCGTCTATGTTGTGTGTGATGCAGTTATTGTGATATTCTCAGCTCTTTACAGTTGCCTGGAAAGTAAGTAAAAGGCTCAGCTGCTGAGCTGTTAAAATTTCTGTAGAAAAGATTACAAAATGAAAATTCAGCCTGAGCTTGCAGTTCAACTGCTGCATGGCATGATCGCTCAACTTGATTACATGCTGGAATAGACACCACTCCTCTTGCTCATCCATTGTGGCAGGACTGCTAGTTCTACACTGCAGCTGTTCTTGTTTCATTGTTGTTTCAGTAGAGCTGAACCTAAATGATTTTATTTTATGTTCCCTTTTAACTGCATTGAAAAATTTGTCTCTCTTTGAATTATTTCCCGCATTAAGTTACAGATACATTTGTGGTGTTTTAGTGCTGTTTCTATAGTGCATTCCTAGATCTGTTTACTCAGAGGTAAATTCCATTTTTTTCAACAAGTAAGTGGAAATAGGACTGTAAAGACAGTGCTGTTTTTCTGCTTCTTTTTTTGTCTCATATGTCCAGAGAACTATTTATGTTTATTTATTATTTATTAAAATATTTATATCTTGCCCTCTAAATCCTGATCTAAGGGACTAGATAATGAAACCAACTCAAGTTAAACAATTCAAGTTAAAGATACAAATTAAAACTGGTTAAAATCATTCCTGTTGGTTTGGGCAACTTGGGTGAATTTGTCCATGGTGTCATGCCTCAAGGTCTGATGTGAAGATGTCAGGAACTCTTAGCCACAGCTAACTGGGTTCAACAAAGCTGAGGTAATTTAGGCTGATTAATGTGAGGACAAAAAAAAAAATTAAATTAGGGCTAAGAAGGAGCAGTCAACCAAAGAAAGGAACGGTGAAGAAAAGTAACACAGACAGAGCAATTTTTTTTTACAAGTTTATCTGCAGAACTTAAATGTACTGTTTTCAAAGTAGATACCAGAATTAGACATCATTAGCTGAATATTGTTTTAGTGATGATGAGTCAGTAATAATGTGAATGGTCCATTCTCTTCTGAAGACCCTTTTCTGTATCTAGCATTTCACATCAAGTCTGTAAATATCTATGGAATTGCAGTCAATGAAACATGAGGCAAAGGACCTCACATTTAGCCCAGAATCAAAAGTTGTATCATTTTTTCCATTCAACATCACTCTGCTACTGAAGTTTTGATTTGTTTTATGGCCTATCAGCCGTTACTAAACACAGAGCAAAACCTTAGTAGTGAAGGGAAGAATTAGGATGGTATTTGAACGGGGAAAAACTTGTTCATGAAGTTCTATTGATTGACATTCAATAGATAACCTTACATCTGAACATTCATGAATACAGGTGGCAACACTAGTAGAGGAAGATGCTACAATATAGATAATTCATGGTTTACTACTGTTCATGTAATTGGACAAGCTAACTCCGTAACTAAAATCACAATTTAAGTGGATTTTAATCACAATAAACTTTCTTGAAGTTGAGGCCTGGTTACTTAAATATCTCTCATGCACAGCAAGGAGAAACATAATAATTTCAGAGTTTAGAATGACATTTTCTTGTAACATGTTGTTAATGCAAAATCACTTTTTCTTTTAGCTGAAACAAAGATCTGCTTCAAATACTACCACGGAGTGAGTGGGGCACTGCGTGCAACAACCCCCAGTGTGACAGTGAAGAATAATGCAGCTCCTGTAAGTTCTATGCTTACTTCCTTACTTCACTAATCCTACAATTCTGTGCTTTCTTTCCTCATTCATTTTAGTTCTAGAGGTAAGATGGATGAAGATCCTCTGGCCCATGAGATTTTTTTGGTCTATACTTCCCATGTATCCTTACCATTGGCTCTTTTACTTGGGGTGGTGGGAGTTGTAGTCCAAAATATCTGGAGGCCCTAAGGTTCTTCATCATAGTTATATTAAGGATATTTATAGCATTCATATTTAAAACTTAGTTTTTGATTCATTACCCTCTGTTCTTTCCTTCATAGTCTGTTTCAGGGCTTTGTATATCCTCTAATTGTGTGTTAACATAGCCCTGATACAGATTTTGCTTTTGATTACAAAACTACAGTTGTCATTTGGAACTTTATGAACAAATAATATTCTAGCTCTCATAGACAAGAAAAAGTCTTGAAAGATAGCTTATAAGTGATGGAATCCCAAAACCACAGGAGGAATAAGGAGGTAATAGTGTCCTACATAGGCCCTTGATCCTTCCCATGATCAATAGAAAATGTTATGAAAAATAATTAACACACTTGATTTCTCAGCTTACAAAATCTGTCTTTCTTTGTCACAGGCTCTTCGTCTACCATTATTTTTTTCTTTTTAGCACTGGGTATACACACACAGCTCCACGTCAGGACTACTTTATTGGGAGTAGCTAGGAATAAACTTGTCAGTTAGGAGCACCAGAATTTTGGTGGTTCAGTGTGAACTAACTGAATCAGATTGGTACAGAGGGGCTATAGGACTCTTGTTGACTTTAAAAATCTCACGTCCAATTTTCAGTTGCTAAATTTTGTGAAGATTCATGACAAACTGACCTCCTAATTTAGAAAAGGGAATAAAATCAATTCACTGCTGAAATTTTGTGTGTGGAAAATGTTTGTAATGTGTATTTGATACGTGTGGATTGGCTTGTATGTATATTGTGTATGAATGAAATAAAGAAGCGGTGTTAGCTATGCTGAACTGTGGAGTTGTGCTGCAAATTGCACAGAACAGTACAGAGCTACTTTTATTCTGATCATATTACATAGATTTTATGTTCCTACTTCATGCCATTGTAGATGTAAGGTCCATGAACTTGCTTTTATGTAGAGCTTGAATCAATTATATTTTTGGAATGTTATTCCCTAAACTATCCAGCCAAAATTAGCAATGAATATTCAGGATGGCACTTTCTGGGGGTTGTTGTACACACACACACTCTCTCCCCCCTTCTCTCTCTCTCTCTCATACACACACGCACACTTTTGCAAAAATTATAGCTGCTTTAGCTAAAAGAATTAAGTACTTGGCAGAAGAAGATGAAAGAGTTACTGCTCTAAAAATGATGAATTGAGGGTATTTGTATTTTGTTATCCTGCTTGGTGAGCTAGCTGGCCGTTGTGCAAGCCAGATTTAAGCCAGGAACTGCCAGTTGCTCATCATTTACGTAAACCTTTTTCATCAGGAATCCTTGTATCCTGAGTGTCCTGTTGTCGTTCAGCCCATTTAGCACTGTGATCAGCATCTCACATCTTATTAAAAAAAGCTATTGAAAAGGAACAAATGAAGCCACTTTTTCCTTGTCCAGCATTCTTTGCCCACAATGGAAGCTGGAATGACCATGCAAGACCACTGGGACCAGGCTATAGAAAGAGATAACTCAGGGGATCCCAGAATGGATTATCAGGTAACCAAGGACGATCTGGCCAGAGTGTTGGATTATCAATTATTTTGAAAGGGATTGGAGGACTGGGAAAGGCCATACGTGGAAGTGGAGAATAACTTTTTGCCTGGGTGCCTAATGTGTTTGAGTCTTCCTCTTGCAATCAGAGAGGAGGGATACAGCCAATGCTTTAAGCTGATATACTTTCAAGTACCCCTCAGTATGCTATTTTCCTATTTTTTTTTAATTAAAGAGTTTCTACTTGTAAAAACCCTGCTTTGTTCCTAGAAGGAGAGTGGAAAGTTTTGTGAACATGTATTCATGACAAGGTCTGCCAGGAGTTTGATAAATGTTACCTTTTTCCTCCAGTAAACCTAAAGGAGAGGGAGAGGGTGCTGAGCCCTTACATCCTCAGGAACCCAGCTAATGAAAGGAAGGCTTGATCCCCAAGGAAGAGCTTGGTGGCAGCACTGCTACTTCTGCTGCATTGAGAAGAGGTGGCCAAGCCTGGGTAAAACCCAGCCACGCACTCACCTCCTTTTGCCACAAGAAGCTATTACCACTTGCTTCCACTTGAAAGTAAAATGATCTTTTGCTTAGGTCTTTCTATGCTTCTGTATTTGCATTGCAGCCTCTTGTACTGCAGTGTAGTAGATGAGCAGATGAGCACTTAAATCACTGGTTTTGTCTTTTTTTCCAGCACTCTGTCCTACCTCATACGTCATCTGTGTGAGCAGATGGGTCCTGGAGTAGCTTGTTAGATAAAAGGAGTGAAAACTCTTTCCTTTCACCACTTAGGTAGCATTCATTGTGAACTGAAATCTTTCCATGAGTTCCTTATCACAGGCCTAGTTTGTTTTATCTTCTCATACTTTAGAATTCCATGAATTAACCAAGGGCCCATTCACACTACAGAATCATAGTGCTATTATTTAATTTTAGACACCATGGTTCCATCCTGTAGAATCCTTGGACTGGTAGTTTAGGGAGCAATATTAAGAATTTTTCTTTGTGCTCTTTGTCTGACACAATGGGTCTTCACGCCTGCTTGGTAGCTGACATTGGAAGTTTCTAGAGCTGAGTAGCTTGACAGGAACCGTTCCCCCACTGCTGAGTACTGAGCATGCTCAAGCCTACAAACTGCTTCCCTCTCAGTTTTTTTCTGTCTGCCAAATAGTTAGCAGCTTCCAAGCTTCTGGCTGAGTAGCGAACCTCCTTTCATTTTCTCTTCCTCTACATTCTTTATTCTCCATTAAATATAGTTTCCTATCTTTCCTATCTTCTTTCTCCTAAAAAACAAATCTGTTTATCCCCCTCCCCATGTCCACTTCACTCTTCAACCTCTATGTGTCTTGTGGATGCAAGATTGCACTCTGATGCTTGCTCTGAGAGCCTTTATTGTTTGGGAGAGGTACACAACATCAGAGCTTGCTTTATTTGTCAGAAATTTGTTTCCCAAACATTGAAGAACAGGGCTTCGCATTTGAAGTTATGGTGGGAGCAGGCCCTTTGCATCAAAGAACAGGCTGCTTCAAACACAGCCCTCTATACCACATTGGCCTCTTTGTTGACAGCTTCCTGGCACCCCTCGGTACCGATATCAACATTGGTACTGAAGTTGACCTCTTCCTCCATACCAAAGACTCTATCTTCTATACCGAGGCCCTCTCCCTCGACATCAAAGACTTTGAAGGATCCTTTGAGCTCAATCCCACCTTTAAACAGGGAAGGTATGGCCATCAGTGGTCCATCTACAATCCTGGAGGACTCTGCCATGCCAGGCTGAGGACAGGATACGGTCTACAGTTGTGCAGAAACACCATCTCTCACAAGACCCATCAGCATCTCCAAAAAAGAAAAAGAAGGTCAAACACCAGTGTCCCCCAATCTCAATACTGACCAAAGGACCACCTTCAAGAGGTTGGAATGGTCAGCCCATACTGGTGCCAGCAGGGGTCAGTATCGACCCTGCCACCATCAGTACTGACCCCTGCTGCTCACTCAGCTTCTTCTACTCAGCTGACTTCCTAGCAGATCAAACAATCATCGGTCTCATCACCTTCCAGCTCGGGACAATTGGGATCAACAGGAGGCTCCAGAGTGCCCACCACCCCGGCACCTGCCCCTACTAGAGACCGACAACCAGTTCACGACCAACTACTGTCCGACAGGGATTGACATCAGAGCAGGAACTGTTCACCAGACCGCAGGGACCAAGACCATTTTCTGGATCACCATGACCACTTGTACCACCACCCAAGTTGCCCACCTCATGGCCTAAGAGAGGAGTCACCATTCTCTTTAGCTTCTTACATTAATCGATATGGGTGAGAACACATATGGAGAGAATCTCTCAACCCTTGTTATTCATACTCACCAGGATACCGGGATCGGTATCATCCTGACATCTGCTACTAGTCTCCTTGCTCCTTCTCTCATTGCTTGATCCTGCTTGCCCTTGAGGAGTTAGACTCACCTGTATTGATATTCCTGCTCTCAGTCCCAAGCTTGGTTGCCCTGTCATCATGACCACTCTCCTCATTACTCACATCTGCCTGAAACCTCATCAGTACTGACCTTGCTATTGGAACATCGGGATCAACCATAACACTCCAAGGCAGTCTCTCCTCCTCCCAGAGTCATGGCCATTGTCTCTAGACCACAACCGGCTTTGCCTCATACTTTGATACTGGTACCAAATGCAGGAACATTGGTACCAACCACCTTGACACCTATCTCTGCTGCGCCTGTACTGACGTTGATACCAACACCAGCACGGACTTGTTCTCTGCCGCTCCAGAGACTAGGACAAGGAGCAATGGATTCAAGCTGCAGGAAAGGAGATTCCGCTTGAACCTCAGGAAGAACTTCCTGACAGTCAAAGCTCTCCGGCAGTGGGATATGCTGCCTCGGAATGTGGTAGAGTCTCCTTCTTTGGATGTTTTTAAGCAGAGGCTGGATGGCCATCTGTTGGGAATGCTTTGATGTATGTTGGATTTGGTGGCTCCTGGGGTCTCTTCCAATTCTGTGATTCTGTGATTCTAAGGACCAGCACATTCCAGTGCTCCCTTGTGGGCTTCTTCTGAATCTTACAACTCTGAAGAGGAGTCCCCTGAGTCTCACCTGCCACCACGTGACTCACCACCAATGACTTTCGGGGAGTCAGCATCAGATTCTGCATCAGAGGATATAAAGGAATTCGTCAATATACTCCTCAAGATGGCAAAAGCAATTAGCTTGGATGCTTCAGGCCCTTCCCCAACTGTTCAAGACCCAGTGTTTCTGTATGTTGACACCAGCGCACCCTCTGCAGCACCCATTCCATTCCTCCCAACCCTCTAAAAGGTCGTGAAGCATCCTTGGGGACAACCTGCCTCCCTCCAACCCACCCTTCATTGCCGTGAGCAACTTTATTGGACTCAGCACAAGGATGTGGACTATCTCTTCAGCCACCCAACACCTAATTCCATAATCGTTGAGGCATCTCGGACGAAGGAGGTGTAAGAAAATTGCACCACCCAATAATGAGGAATATCGCCTAGACATCTTTGGTCGATGTATTTACTTGGCTGCCTCTCTCATCACAAGAGTCTCCAACACTCAGGCCTGTATGGCTGCTTGTCAGTGCTCTATCTGGAAAGAGATGCTGCTGCTTCTCTCCTTCTTACCTGGTTAACAGAAATCCATAGATCTTCAATATCACAATTAGTCTGTAGCCATGTCCATCCAACAAATTCAGTCCTCCTGCCATTCAGTTGAGTGTACGACTAGGGTTGTAACAGGTGCTGTGGCCTTCCGATGTTATCCCTGGTTACGTTCAGCTGGCCTAACAGAAGACACCTGGAAACATATATCCTGTTTAGTCTGTTGACAGCTCCCAGAGTCTTCACCAAATTTATATCGATTGTTGTCTCCTTCCTCAGGATGAAGGACGTGATGGTGTACCCATACCCGGACTGGCAACCTGAAGAAACAAGCTTTACCAAGATATTCACATGACTCTTATCTCTTCTATCTGACCTCTGCCTGAATGTCAACCTGAAGAAATCTCATCTGTAACTAAGTTGCTCCTTGGATTTCATTGGTGCAATGACTCCATTAGTCGAAGAGCATTCCTTCCACTCCATCAGGCGTGGACCCTATGATCAGCAATCACCCAAGTCCTAGACAGGACATCATGCTTGGCCCTTCAGATCTAATGTCTAGTGAGCCTCATGGCAGTGACAACCACTGTCACTTACCTCTCCTGTCTTTGATGTTGACCCCTACAACACTGGTTCCTTCACCACTTCAATGCACTCTGTGATGACCAGCACATAAGGCTGCTCATCCCAGATTCCATGAAGGACTTCCTCCTCTGGTGGATGTCCCTCTGCAACCTTTTCTCAGGAATGCCATTCATTCCTCCAGAACTATCAATTTCAGTCATAATGGATGCCTCCCTTCTGGGGTGGGGAGTGCATTGCAAAGAGTCAGTGGTTCAGGATCACTGGATGAGGTCTGAGACTTCCCTTCACATCAGTACCTTGGAACTCCTAGCAATCTGTAAAGCCCTCCGCTCCTTTCAGAGGCTCCTTTATGGGAAAGTTGTTCACATAGTGTCAGACAACACAACCACTGTCTGCTATCTCAACCACTAGGGCGGCACCCACTCATCTGTCTTCCTTCATCTAGTAATGTGGATATGGGACTGGTACATCCCCAGGAGAATTCACCCTATGGCCATTCACCTCATGGAGAATACAGCATTCTCACGGACACCCTGAGCAGAGATGTCTCCTCAATCCATGAATGGACTCTTTCAGAACTATCCTTCTGTCTGATCATATCTTGGTGGGACTTGCCGAATGTGGGTTTGGTCGCAACACACCAGAATGCAAAATGTCCTCAGTATTACTCCAGAGCAGGGAGAGGTCCAAACTCTCTGGGAGACATGTTCCATTTTCCCTAGACACAAGACCTCTGTTACCTTTTTCTCCTGTTCCTGCTCCTGAGCAGAGTGATTGCCAAGCTCACTGCCGACATCCTCATAACATCCTTCTGGATGAGACAACATTGGTTCTGCCCTGTCCTCTCCATGTCTCCATCATCTCAGGATCTCTTCTCCCACTCCAGCAGTTGCATTCTCAATCTGGATCTTCCTTGCCTTCATTTGTCTGCGTGGAGGATAACCCCCTAAACTCTCCCAGACTACATGCTGTATTGCAGGCTTCCAGGAAAGAGCCTACCTTTACAAATGGAGACACTTCTCAACTTTTGCTGCGACTCAGTCTAGACCAGCTTCCCTGGCATCCTTCTCAACAGTGCTACACTTCCTTCTTTCCCTAAAGGAACAAGGCCTTGCCTTTTCCTCTATTAAAATCTACCTTTCAGCAATCATGGCCTTTCAACTGATTAACTTGCCGTCTTACTACTTCTTTGCAACTCCACAGTTAAGCATTTCCTTAAAAGGACTCCAACACCTTTACCCTCCTGTCTCACCACCAATTGCCCCCTGGTTGCTCTAATTGGTCCTTTCTCAATTGGTGCACTATCCCTTCAAACCACTTGCTACTGTTGGTGAACATCTCCTTACCATGAAAACATTATTTCTGGTGGCCATAACTTCGGCTAGATGATCTGGTGAGCTCACAGCCTTATGTTCAGATGAATTCTTCCTCATCTTTCATAAAGAACTTCACCTCAAGTTAACTTTTCTACCTAAAATGGTTTCCCATGTCCTTGTGAATCAGAACATTATATTGCTGACATTCTACCCTGAGCCTTCTTCTGATCTTAAGCGCTCACTTCACTCATTTAACATCTGTCAGGCACTTGCCTTTTACATCCAGTGAACAGCTTCCTTTTGCCACACTCTTCATCTTTTCATGTGCTACAGTGAGAGACATAAAGGACTGAAGGTATCTACTCAGTGTTTCTCGAAGGTAATCCAGATTGCCTACAAACTTGTCAACCATCCTGTTCCACCATTCCTCTGAGCACATTCCATGAAGGTGATTGCCTTTTCTGCTGTTTTTCTTCAAGATGTCAAACTCCCAGAACTCTGTTGAACAGTGGTAGTCCCAGCACTCCACCTTTATCCAGAACTACAGGATAGACTGTAGAGCCAGAAGAGATGCCTGTTTTGGTCATGCACTCTTGTGTTCCATCTTCTAGGACCTGAGCCACCTTTCTCTCTGTAAGCTCTGTAATCACCCATTGTGTGAGGCACAGAGACCACAAAGAAGAAGGACAGTTGCTTATCTGTAACTGTGGTTCTTTGGGTGATCATCTGTACCCTCACACAAACCCACCCTACCTCCCCTCTTTCAGGTCCTTGTTTTTCAGCAGACTTTGAGAGGGAAGTAGCTCAGTGTGCTTGAGCATGCTCAGTACTCAGCAGTGGGGGCGGGGTTCCCCCCAAGCTACTCAGGTCTAGAAACTTCCGATATCAGCTACCATGCAGACATGAAAACTCTGGTGGGGGCACAGATGACCACTCAGAGAACCGTAGTTACAGATAAGCAAGCTGTCTATTGCAGCCAGAGAGCTTTAGTACTTCAGCAAACTACAAACCCCAGGATTCAATAGGATGGAGCCACTGCTGTTAAAGTGGAATAACAGAGGTATAATTCTGTAGTATGAATGGGCCCCAGGTCTCTATGAAATCAGGTATTTACATAGAGGACTCTATTTACAATGGAAGTTCCATCACTACACATTTTCAGGGCCACCCCAGCTAAATCAGTGAACTAGGGTCAGGGAAATTGTACTCCAAGCCAACATTTTCTGGAAGTGAGTGTGGGAGGGAAGACTTGTTATTAAATAAAAGTTTCTTAGAACTTATTTTCAGATATATTACATCTAAGTGTTCTGGTTAAATCAGGGCACTTGCTACTTTAAAGTAATCACTAGTGTTTAATAATTGATGATGATGTCTTGGACAGAACAGTCATTAAATTATTAATTTGATAAAAAAAAATTCTAGTAATTTCAGCTACCTTTCTAGATTCCCCAATTAACACTTAAGTTAAAAATATGCATTAGAAATTAGGTCAGTAGAGTTCATTAGGGTGGGTGCTGCTCCCTCTGTCATATTCAGTCAAACAGGAAGGCCTAATGCTTCAGGGAAAGAAATATTAGAATTAGAGGAAATGTGTGACATGGGTTTGTTGTTAGACTAATCTGTGTGATTTCTTTAGAAAACAGCAGGGAGGATGGAGGGAAAAGGAAGACTTTCAGATGTTCACAAGAACAGCTACGTCTGGGAAAGAAGTAAAAATAACAAATCAAAAAGTGAATCTTGGAAGGAATTGAGGGTGGGATGCAATGATTTGTTCGCTTAGAAGAAGATCAGAACCCTCAAGCAACCAGTACCATTTAAGAATACCTCTCCCCGCAGACCTGTATGAAAGGAGAGTATATGGAGTCCCTCTTGGGAGGTGGGAGGTACATTGTGTCTCTGTTCAATAACTTCTGTTCTTCTACTGATTATATTCTGGATGTGTTTCTATTGTGTATTGTGGTATAATATATAATTGTTATATTACATTTTGGAGCCTTTTCCGAAAGATCTTTTAGGCCTTGTATACCTTGTAGTTAAAAAGCAAGTGCCCCACCCCTCAGGTCTGAGTGAGGGAAAAGTGAGCTGCAACAAACCAGTTTGCAGTCCCTTAGTGAAAAAAAATTCTCAGAGCCATCCCCATTTATTTGTTCCTCTTTGGCTTCTCTCTCTCTTCCACCTCTCTTTCTCCCTTTCCCTTTCTGCTTTTTATTCACTCCTCTTCCTCCTCCTTATCCACATCATTTTAATTATACAATTAAAATAAGATGGGTGCAGAGAAGAATGGGCTTGTAAGATACCTATTCCTTAAAACTTCAGATGCCACAGGATCTGTTTAGGAATCCCTTCTCCTACCTGCAGAACTTATGTTCTGGTACTGATCTTTGCATACCACATTTCTTGATTGGAATTGAAGAGGTAGAAAGGCTACAGTGATTCAGTTGTGTGAAAAAGTACCCTGCATATGCTCAGGGAGTCTCAAATTTCAGATTAAGAATTCTGCACTCTTGATTCACTGGAAGTTCTTTGTAGCTATCTATCTATTGCTGTGTTTGCAGTGAATCACTGTCCTCTAACTGAAATTAATCACTCCTTATTAACCTTTAATAAACAAGGCATGTGAAGAGGAATGAAATGTATATGTCATTGGGGGGTGGAAGGAAATAGAGATGTAGATGATTGATAAGCTGAATTGAAGAAGTTTCAAGGTAACATCTCATGGTATGGGACAGCTTTTACAAACCAGATAGTTCCCAGATGTGTTGGACTTCCACCATTCTCAGGCAGCAATCCTGTTATGGGCTTTGTAGTCTCTGGGGAAAAATTCCAGACTGCAGGAAGATAACTTTGAAAGGATAAAAAAAAAAAAAAGACTTTTTGAAGTAGCCAGTAACACAATGTCCTGCTGTCAGGTCATCAGTGACAACCTCCATGCCATTTTCTGTAAATCCAATAATATGATCCAATATTAATGTATTATTTAATGAGTTAATTGACAATAACTTACAGAATTAAATTAATTTCATTACTAATGTTTTAATTCTCAAGTTTGTAACATTTATTATTTTCAAATTAATTTTAAATTCAACTGTTCAAACTCTGGACATGGATATCTTTCTTTTTCTTAAAAAGATGCCTGGCCTCTTACAGAGAACGTACCCAGAAGTTAAAACAATAAAACAACACCTATCATGAACAATATATTGCCAAGAATAATCAGTTGGCCTATTTGTGACATTTTAAAATTTGTTACCTACAGTATCCCATCGAATTCCAGAAAATAAAGAAATTGTTTGTGCCATCTTGAGAGTTAACAATTAAACTGCATATATAACTGTGCTTGAAGACCCAGTCTGTACATCCTGGTAACTTAGGGATCCACAGGAACCCTGGCTCATCATGGATAAATGGCATACTGGTGCACGCTGCCTGATCATAAACACTTGCAGCAGAGATGGCTAAACATATGGACCATCAGTTTGTGGTGATGTGCAAACCCAACAATGAGTGGTCGGTCTGTCTGCTTCCCTTTCCAGAGAATGCTGAAACAAACCTTGGATTATTTCTCTGGCTTGTGAAGGGAAAGATAGGCCAGAAAACTAGTATCTGCTGGTTCACTCATCACTATACACCAGCTATTGACTGAGGTCCATGGTTTGTTTAGCTTTTTTCTGCTAGATGTTGGAGCAGTTGGTCAGTGTGGACCAGCACACATTGGCTTATCCTCAATAATGCGTAACTCAAGAGAATTCTTCCATGTTGTGACATCAAAATCCGGTCTTTGAATATTGTGGCCTTGGAGTACAGTATATAAAGCAGATAGTTCAAGAAAAAAATTAGGGTGAATTTTCTGTTCCTTAAAAGCATAAAGAAGATTTTTACGAAGGCTATTTGTTAGTTAATGGCTTTGATGCTCACATGATATCTTCTGCTGCTACACTGCTCAGATCATGTCTCCAGTTATGAACATATAATAGAAGCACTAATAGCCCGTACATAATAGCATTGTAATCTAACAAATTATACAAAGACAAGCAGCTGCAAAATACAGTCGTAACTTTCTATGCTTCATTGGCTTCTTCTGAGCTTATTACAGGCATCAGGCAAAAAACTCACTGTTTAGATGGGGTCAGTCAATTGCAAAAGAACCACAAATATTAATATGGCTCTACTTTAAAAATTAAACCATGATTAATGTTTGACTAAACGATATGCAGATAGGAATTTGATTTGCCAGAATGCTTTTAAAGGATTTCTAGTCAGGTGAGCTTACTTTATGGACATTTAAAATGGGAGAGAGAGAGAAAAATAGTGGATGTCCCCTTGCTTTCCTGCCCTCCACCCAATCTTCATAAGTCATGTTCTCTTTCTAAACAGTGTACTTGACTTCATCACTCAGCTACCATTTTTTAGTCCAGAAAGCTAGCTACAGTTTGGTTTGCCTTCCTTGCCCATTGTTTTACCATAGCTGTTTTGTTATTTAAACTATGACCTATGTTGGAGGAAACAGCATCTTCTGCACTTGTTTTTGCTGCAAGTTTGTCAGATTATCTGCTCAAAATGCTTTTGCTGGCTGACAAAGGAAGGAAAAAACAAGCAGGAAAGCAAGACAACAGATCCTAATCCCTCTCTGTCTAAGCCGGTTCATCCCTAGTGGACAAGAGAGCAGCAAGAACAAGTGCAGAAGCAACGTGTCTCCCTCAGATCCTTTTCTAATTTAGTTTAGAAACAATCAGTCTATTGCTGTCCAAGAATGTATTTTTCTAAAATATTCTTCCTGTTGAAGATTCTAAACTTATTTTTCTGCCTCCAGTTTGGTCCTTTCATACTCACCATCCTAAAATGGGTACCTCTATTGTGAATGGAGAAAAGACTCTAGTGGGCGTTTCATCCAAAATAATCTCTCATGATGCCTCCCCTCTAACAAGGCAAAGGCCTTTTCTGCACTACACTGTTATAGTGCTATTATTCCACTTTCAACATCCTGTGGAATTCTAGGGTTTGTAGTTTACTAAGGCCCTCTAAATGCCCCTCCCTAAACTGCAAACCCCAGGATTCCACAGGATGTTGAAAGTGGAATAATAGCACTATAACAGTGTTGTGTAGAAATGGCCAAAGAGGAAGGGGCTTTATCCACAGGTGGAAGAATAGACAGGTAAACTATTTGGACTTTTAGAATGTAGTAATATCTGGATTTTTGTGAGTTTCAGATAAAACATTTTGTTTTATTTTCCATCTGCAAATCAAGTTTTTTTCACTTGTGTGTGTGTGTGCACACACCTCTTAGTTGCTTAGACCTTTCATTTTGTGAGCCATATTGATAGCTACTATTAGTATTATGAAAGCAGAAATAAATAAATAAAATCCTGCAGACATGGAATTAGACATTTTGAAGTGAACATCTGGGCTCTGTCACACCCATGATTGCAGCACAGACAAAAGTGGCTTTCTGTGATTATGAAATATGCATCTGCTGTAGATGTGAGCATTTCATTCCAGGATCCTCCAGATAAAACAAAAAATGCAAATAATCCATCACACCATAGTCAATGTGCACACCAGAGGCAGCACTCAGCCACTCAGACATAAGATGCAACTCTGCACGTGACCTTGTGTTTGTGCATGGGGGGGGGCCTCAGGAGAATGACCCACTAGAGAAGATGGAGATGATTTTTTCCTTTAATATTATAGTGTTAATGGGGGGGCGGGGTTTCACACATGCAGTTCTATAACCTAGACTCGGGTAGGCAACGTGTGGTCTATCTTTGAGTTGCATATGTGCTTTCAAGATTATCAAGGCCTGCAGCAACACTCCTGTGAGAAAAGATGATAACATTTGCAATGTTTTAGCTTATCTAAAAGGAAAGGAAAGAGTCATATCATAGAGGAATATAAAGGAATATAAAGTTACAAGCACCAGTGTGATATTTGAGAGAGTAGAACTACAACTCTGGAGATCAGGATTTGAATTCCTGCTCATCTGTGGAAACCCACTGGGTGACCTTGGGCAAATCATACTCTCTCAGCCATGGAGGAAGGCAGAGGTAAATCCCCCCTGAACAAGTTTTGCCAGTAAAACTCCATGATCGTTTCACCTTAGAGTAGCCATAAGTTAGAAGTGGCTTGAAGGCACATAACAACAACAATGTAGAGAAAGTGGATATGAAGAGGTTCCCAACCCCTGTAAAAGTAGAACCTGGGCCATCCAATAAAACTGACTAGTGGAAGGCTCAGGAAAGATACAAGAGAACGACTTTATCTAGCACATAGTTAAATATGGAATATGCTACTCAATTTGGATGAGCTTTCATAAGGGACTGGATAAGTTCATGGGGGACTACGGATAAAGCTGTCAGCAGCCATTGATCACAATCACTACATATTAAGTTCAGTACCAGAAGTAGTTCACCTGTCATTACCAGTTTCAGAGAGACTCAAGTAGGAAAGTGCTGCTGCTTCCCATTGTGCCTGAAACCTGTCTGAGATGAGGGTTCTGTGTCAATGCTTCATGCAATATGTTTCTCTGCAACTCAGTCTCATGTGAAATAGTTTTTGCAGTGATGATATGCACCTGCAAAAGCTGGTTACATGTTCTGCTCCCCTCTAGGAAGGAAAAAGAATAAAGTGAAACTATGAAATGCCATATGAAAATGAAACGAAATATTCAATAACTATATCAGATCTACAGTACAAATGAATATCTAGAAGCAAGATTCTCTTCAGCATGATGTGACCATAATACCTATTTCACTCTCCATAAAATGTTTGGGTTTTGTGTGCCATAGAGGTGCCTTGCCTATATTATTTTAGAAGTAGTTGTTAACTAACCAGCCATTCCTTAAAGTTATTTTTTATATGTTTTGAAGTGACAGTTAGTGTAGATTGTGGGTGGGGTATAATCTATCACTTGGTAATTTTCTTTAATTATAATTGGACATTTTCTTAAAACTTTGTTACTACTATGCACTCTCACCAAATGGACAAGTACATGCTGATCCCATTACTGTCCCTCTAGGAATTTGATGACATGATACAAGAGGGCTTAAGGCAAATTTGGTACCATTTGACTTGGTATTTTGGTGGAAATTTTCCTAATTTGCACTAGCACTAACTTTCAACAGCTTCCATTCCCATATCCTCAGTTACTTTTCTGCCAAGATTTCCACTTCTATAGCTTGTGGCTGGATTTCCTTATTGCTCTGAGAGACATCTCTCCAGCCACTGTTAGTTATTAAGTCAATTGTTTTACCAGACATTTGGACTTCAGAATGATTTGAAAAGGGCTGAGACCTTTGCTGCTTTCCTTCTGGATTAGCAACAAGTCATTGTTGGTTTGTTTTGAGGAAAGAGTTTGAATTAAAGCTCTTTTCCTCTTACTTTTGAAACTAGCAGCATGCAGAAATAAAATATGGTCTATAACTGAGACGTGGAATTACTGTGATGTTCAAAGCTTTGCCTTACCCATATATTTTTTCCTCTTGATTATAATGTATAGTCCACTTGATTATAACATAAAGAAAAAGGTAAATCTCTTCATTGTGTACTTGGCTTTTCCAGTGAAACTAGATGTTGTTTTATGAGCTCTTCATGTTTGAAGCTTGCAAAATCTCTTTCTTTCTCAAGAAATGAGACATGAAGAAAGGGACTATTTGGACTGCTAGTGGAGGGAGCTACATCATACCAAACCTGATGTGATTTAATTCCCCGTCCTCCTGATCTGCCATTTGTTAGCATGATGGAAATACACACTACAGAGGCATTCTGATCCAAACTATGACTGCACCTACTTTTTAAGAAGGAAAAAACTTTACAGAACTCTTACATCATTCCTAATCTGACCACAGATTCCCTGTCTTGCACAAATCAAAAATAGCTCAGGCTTCTTGACCTTGGATTGCCTCAGCTACCTATTGATAGTGCTGAAATGAATTGCTTTATAGAAGCTAAGAAGTAGCTTTAGGAAGGAATCTTGCTGGTTTTTAGCACTCTCCTGTTGATTACGGAAGAACTTTGATCCTGCCAGAGGCAGGAGCTGGGTTTTAGGGTTTTATCACACGCTGATTTGATGCACGATTGTACTGGATTAGTTCTGTGATTGAACTCTCTTTATCACATGACATGTTGGATTGCATTCTCATATCTTTTCATACATGGGAAGTACCCATGAATGGCTCCAATAGCGCTGCTTTTCCACTGTTACCTATTCATGTGATCCTTTAATTCTGCTACAGTTCTGGTTGTGGCAGTCATGTATCAGTGGATGTTGTTCTCCCCTTTCCCCATTCTTACCCTGAAGCAGGGTGAGTTGATTGCATTTCTGGTGTCTTGACAAAGGTGCAGGTAAACAATGGTGGTTTTACTTTGTTCCCCAGTACAGTTGTTGTTGTTATTGTTGTTCTTTGTTTTTTTACTGTTGGTGTAACTGATGGCTGCAATTAAATAATTACAGCAAAGCAGAAAACCAACCATGACTCCAGAAGAGAGAAATGCTGAAATGGCAGCACAACAGGAAAACACAATGCCAGAACTCTTCTGACATGCGGAAATTATGCATAGAGAGAGAAAAGAAAAAGGAAAAAAAGTAGCGCATGCACTAGGTAGTGCAGACAGGAGAAGGGAGGCAGGGTCAGGAAGGTGGTGTGGAAGAGCAAGTGCGGGAACATGCATCACCATGGCAGCATTGTTATTGCAGAGACAGTGTGATAGTGATTATTTCTGTACTGGTATGTTTTTGTTTCTGTAAACAACACAATTGTTGCAAGACAAAAAGCTGGTGTGATAAAGCCATTAGCTTGCTTATTGCCTGTGATAGGGATTGCTGCTCGGTGTATTATTTGAGGCACGTTGCACTGCCGTATTAGATCAGTTTCATAAAGGTTCACTCAATTGTTGCAAACCTGCCTTTTTAATTGATTTACATTGAAACTGACTCAAACAATGAAAATCACTTACATAAATGGTAGGGCATGCTTTATTTAATAATATGTATGTGAAATGCATGATACTGCAATTCTCAACTAATGATTCCTTGTTAAGGAAAAAAAGTATTTTGATATAAAACATTTATTTGATTCGCAATATTTTTGTTTTGTTTTGTTTTGTTTGTACTCTCTCTTCCTTCTGGAGACCAAGCTGCACGAATTACTCTTGATAGAATTGATGGTACTCCATTTATCACAGGTAACAGACAGTTCCGCACTATACTCTTAGAGTGCCATTATTCCACTTTCAACATCCTGTGGAATCCTGGGGTTTGCAGGAACCCTGGGGTTTGCAGGCCTCTCCCTAAACTGCAAACCCCAGGATTCCATACGATGTTGAGAGTGGAATAATAGCACTCTAAGTGTGTAGTGTGGAAATGGCCAGTTTAGAAAGAGTTGGGCGTTCTCAGAAAAAAAAAGTTTCAAGTCCTTAAAAAGAGTTTATATTTAAGGGTCAAAATAGTAGTTCCTAAATTCTTGAGTAACTGCAACACATCTCTTGCCTGGAATAAAATTGGAGAAACAGTTTATTCTTAACACCCAAGGAAACACACAAATATTTTCTTGGTCTGCTCCTCAAATTGATAGCAAGACAAAGCATTCTCATTGACCTATAGGACAGTCCATTTTTTTCTTTTCTCCTGGGAGCCTTCTGTTGACACTGCCAACTCAGGATGGACTGGTATTTACAGGAAAATGCTCATACTGTATTTCCCCATTATACCTGTAAGCTTCAGCACCTACAGTAGGGCTGTGCAAATGATGTGCTGCGACACATTAGTGTGTTGCCTGAAGTGTGTAGGTGTGTCACTTACAATCTTGGAAATGCATGTTATTATTTATAAATCATGTATTTTTAAAAATATATGAAAGGTTTCCCTGAGATATGTTGTGTCCCCATACATTTAATTATTACAATTTATGTATGTGTCTGTATCTCTTACAATGGGGTTAGTTTAATCTCCAGTTTGCTAGTAGAACTGAATTACTGTGTAGCGAAATGATGTGTGTCTAAAAAGTGTGTCACCAACGTGAAAAGTTTGGAAAGCTCTGACTTACAGCAGATGGAGGTTTGAGGCATACTTACCTCATTCTCGACATAATGTTAAAGCAACAGTGGCATGTGCATTTTTCAGGTCTTCATATTGCACCCTATTGAGCCTCCTTGGGTGGTTAAATTTTTCCAGAGGTGCCAATCTCACAGAAGTCAGTAACAGAATGAAGTCAATCTGTGTATCTCTCTGCATGTATTTTATTTTTATTAATATATATCTGTGGGGTGTGTGTGTGTGTGTGTGTAACACACAGTACAAAGGTGAAGAAATACAAAAGGAGAAAATAATGTAAAGTATAAAGAGGCCAAAAAACCTATGAAATAAACATTACAAATTATCAGTAAACAGGAACCCATGTAATTTGTTCATAACGTTCATAAAAATTAATTCTGAAAAGTGCTAGTTTCTATTATAACATTTTTTCAAAATATAAAACAACATAAGGAAAAAACAAATGCATATATCAACCTACAAACACAAAGAAGCTAACCTAATAAAGCTAATAGACAAACCAATTAAAAAGCTAACTAAACAATTAACGTTTAACAAGCACAAAAAAGGGAAATACACATCTGACTTCCCATTTCTCCACAGAATGGTTACTATTCCTTCCTAAGTACACTCTTATGTTCCTTATCTATATGTGTACAGATTTAGAAAAAAAATTGTTAATAAAATAAAACTGGACACAATAACATATCTATTAATTAGTAACTTAATGTCTTAGTTTTAATAAATGTTATACAACAAAGATAAAAACCGTTATCGGTTCATCAGTTAATCACTTAATCAAACCTCTTACTGCTTACTTCCCTTCAATTGTCTTTAAATGTATTATAATTCTCTCCCGCTATTTCTTAAACTCAATCAGTGAAACATCTCTTGATAAAGTTGATAACTTATCCATATCCACCGTGTCCAACAATTTAATTAGCCAGTCTTCTTGAGGTGGAATCGTAGAATCCTTCCACTTCTGAGTATATATAGTAGTCTTGCAGCTCTGATTTTATACAGTATAACTCTTACACAGTTCCTATCTATATGATCACCTATCGATGCTAGCAAGAACAGGTCCAGTTTAATTGCAGTTTGGTCTTCAAAATTTTCTCCATCAATGTGTTATCGTCCAAAATTTCTTTGCTTTCTTGCAAAGTCCACCACATATTATAAAGTGTCTCTTCCACATGCTTATATTTCCAACACTTACTCGTGAAACCTTTATACATTTTTAGAAAGTTTTTTAGAAGTAAGCTAACACCTATACATCATCTTACAAAAGCTTTCTTTCAAATCGTAACTTAAAGTAAATTTCAAACCATTTGACCACATCTTCTCCCATTGATCCAACAGGATCAAATGGCCCACATTTTGATCCCTTTTAGTCATAGAATCCTTTACTTGTTCCTCCTCCATTTTCAACAGCATTTTATACATTTTAGCTGGTAAATGCTCATTACTAAAGCTGATTCTCCAAATCAGTTTTAAAATATCAAAACAATACTTTTTATTGATTTTAATTCTTTCAGATAGCTCTCTGTATACAAACCATTTTATATCGAAACTTCTTGTATTCAACTCCTCATTTGTTTTCAACTGAATTTGTTCCCCATCAGCATTAATTAAATATCTATATATCAACCATTTTCCGTTAAGCATTATTTATTTTGAAAAGACAACTTCATGAGCTGATACCCATGAAGGCATTTCAGCACATAATCATTGTTTGTATTTGTTTTGCATTATATATATGGCACATCTTATAAAATGATTATTAACAGCTACATTAGCCTTTAATTTTCTCATAGCATAAAAAATGTCATCCAAATTTCAAATTGAAACTTTCTAATTGTGCTGTTCTCTCTCTTTTTAAGCATAACCAAACATGATTTTAATCATAAAAGATATAATTTCAAATCTGGTAGCCCCAGAGTGCCTCTTAGTTTAAGATTTTACAAATTCATCCAAATTTGGCATTTTTCTTGCTACAAAAATTTGGAAATAACTTTTTGCTATTGTTTAAATGGAATGTCATCAACTACTATTTGGATTGTCTGGAACCAGAAAAGCATTTTTGGTTAAACTTTCATTTTTAGAGTTAATATTCTTCCCTGTAACAACAACTTCAATTTAGACCAGTGGTTCTCAACCTTCCTAATGCTGTGACCCTTTAATACAGTTCCTCATGTTGTGGTGACCCCCAACCATAAAATTATTTTCGTTGCTACTTCATAAACTGTAATTTTGCTACTGTTATGAATCGTAATGTAAATATCTGATATTTAGTCCACCATAAATGATATAAAGTTTGAAGATTTGGTTTCACTGCATTCAGACTGAATTAAATCCAAAAATAAATCTGGCATGGGAATAACACTAGATTTTGTAGGCTTATTCCTTACAATTGATGCAACATTCTTGTTTTTATCAATATCTGAAGTGGCACTCTCCAGACTGTCCAGTCCCAGAGTTACCAACACCTTTTTCAGCAATTTTTTAAAAGAATCTGAGGAAAATAATCTCACTTTATTATCATCTTCTGCATCCTCCTCCTCGGAAATAGAACCATCTGATTTAGAGTCATTATCCCCATGAGTATCCACCAAATCTGGTTCCTCATCACTTTCAGATTCAGTGTTGATTTGTTCAGAGTGTGACAAAGCAGATTCTTCAACTCTAGTCACTTTGGACCTACAGATAGACTTTTTTTGGTAAACACACACCAGCATCATTTGATTCAGCTTGAATAACTTTTGTATCATCAGGAAAATCACGTGAAAATGAAGGATTCATTGAAGTAGTTTGTTGACTGCTTAATAATGACATTACATTCAAATTCAATGAATTGTCCAACTTGCAATACATTTTTTAAACTTGTTATGTATTTTGTGAAATCATTTCACTAATCTTGTTTGCCTATTAACATGCTCCTCCATTTCTTCAGCAATCCTTTGTCTTATCACCTCCCTACTACACTCAGACACATTCCCCTTGGAAGACATTGAGGACATAGGAGGTTCAAATCTTACTTCTTTACGTTCCGTAGGCATTGCAGTTTGACTCCTAGTGAATAATGACACCATACACAATGCTAAATTGCCCTGCGCCACTGTATTCGCTAATACAGAAGGGCAAGGAACTGCTGACTGAGAGGCGGCCATTTCTCCTGGCAGAGGCTGCTCGCATGCTTGAGTGTGATTGGTTGTGTTGCTGGCCAGCTTGGATTGACCAGGAGAGCTCTTTCCTCTCATAGCCCCCTCCCTTGCTTTCTGAACGCCTCTTTTCAACATGGCGACCAGAAGTTAAAGGAGTGGTTGGGAGCCCTTCCCTGCCCTTAACAGACTTAACTGCATTACCAGGTAATTTTCCTTTCACCTTCTTTTTATTTCTTGCCTTCTCAGACTTCCTTATACTAGATGTTTTTAGTTTTGTTTGAGCCTCGGAGTGGCTGGTCGGAGATTGCCCTTCCAACTCACTCTCGCTCGATACCAAGAAAATCTTCTTTAGTAAGGTACTTCAAAGGGGGCAGGAGGATGCGAGCACGTGGCTCGCACTTGCGCACCACCACCGAGGAGGGAATGGAGCCTAACACCATCGGAAATAAGTATTTTCTGATGGTCTTAGGCGACCCCTATGAAAGGGTCATTTGACCCCCAGAGGGGTCACGACCCACAGGTTGAGAACCGCTGATTTAGACTATCTCTCAAGGTTTTGCTTAATTTCATTCCAAGTTTTTGTGTAATTGTTTTGAAGTAATTTGGTATTTTTGGTGTAAAAAAATTTGAATATCTGACTTTTTTCACAAATTTAAAACCTGTTTTTCCATCAATAGTCTTTTCTCTCTCTCCCCCCTCTCTTTTTTGTCATCGTACCTATTTTTTCTTTATTCACGTAGAAGCCCATGAGAGCCCCATGATCCGTCAATATCCATAGTAAATCTTCCGCTTCCTCAGAGAGATCCTGCAGAAATATCACTACATCATCTGCAAAGTCTCTCAACTTATGTACTTGTTTTCTAGTAGTAATACCTTTGATATTCTCTTCTTGTCTAATTTATCTAGTTAAAATTTCAAAAATCAAGATGAAAAGCAGTAATGACAAGGGACAACCCTGTCTAGTCCCTTTTTGGATTTCACAAAATTCTGATTTGCCACCGTTAATCAATATTTGTGCCTTTTGAGTGAATAGCTGTAATCCATGTTAAAAAAATTACTGCCAAAGTCCATTTTCTTTAATACTTCTATCATAAATGTCTAAGAGACATTGTCAAAGGCCTTCCCTGCATCCAAGAAGATTAAAGCCTCTTATTTTTCATGTGTGCCTTGTAAGTATTCCAAGTGACTTTTAATGAAGAAACCACACTGATCCTCATGTATCATTCTTCCCAATACTCTTTTTGATCTCTCAGCTAAAATTGTTGCAAATATTTTATAACCTATTCAAAAGAGATGCTGGCCTATAATTCTTAGAATCAGTAGCATCTCTGTCTTCTTTTGGTATCCGTGTTATATCTGAGCTATCCCAGCTTTCTGGTATTCTACCTAATTCAAGTTATAGAGTTCATTAATTGTTGCATTGGCAGATATAATTGTTTTTTCAGCTCTTTGTAGTGACCAGTTAATAGGCCATCTGCATGTTTTTATCTTCTTAATAGCTTTTGTCACTTCTGCCACTGTTATTCTCTTGTCTAAGTTAGTCCATGGATCTGCAGAAATGGTTGGTAAGTTTTGTGAAGACAAGTAGGTTCTTACTGTCTCTAATGAGTGTGTATATGTGTATACATGTGTGTGTGTGTGTGTGTGTGTGTGTGCTTAGAAAAATTTATTAAAAATCATTTTAATCTTTTCATTATCCAACATCATGTATTTGCCATCTGTAATCTCAAAGATGTCCTTCTTTTCTCTTTTCTTTCTTATTTTGTAAGTCAGACATTTTCCTGATTTATTAGCATTTTCAAAATGTTGTTGTCAAATATATTTCATTTTCCTCTCAGATTCATAAACCATACTCACAGAGAGCTGTTTCTGTAGTATCTTAACTTCCTTCATCAAAATAGAATTTGTTACATTCTTTTTCAACTCTTCCTTTTTCTTAATCTCCTCCATAATATCTTGCTGTTGTTTTGCCTTTTCTTTCTCGGTTCTGTATTTTGTTGAATAAAATAGCCTCTCATTGCTGCTTTACTTGCATCCCAGACAAGTTCTATTTCAATTTCTTTCTTTAAATTATTTTCAAAATATTTAAGAGTCTCTTTTGCCTTCTGCGAGATCTTTTCCTCTTTTCATTTAACCTTTAATTAACTTGGCTCTTTGTTTTTAATTTGTTTTAATAATTAATGTGTTTTAAGGGGATAGAAGGGTTGGTGGGTGGGGAGGATGGAGTACATTTTAATGTTTTAATGTATTTATATATTTCTGTAATGCCGCCTCGATCCACTGGGAGAGGCGGGATAAAAATAAATTTTATTATTATTGTTGTTATTATTATTTATAATTAACATTACTGGGTTGTGATCTGAAAGGATTTTCTGCAAGATAGTCCTAGTTTCAAAACATTGCAAAAGGTGACTAAATACCATCAGATGTCTTAGGTATACTTGCTCCCAGATAATTAATCCTCATCTAGACAGGTGAAAAACTGTTTTTGTCTGTAAAAAAGCTCCAGGCAAGTAGTTAAAACTCAGGGACGCTATTTAGAATTCTTTAGATGACATTGCTATATAATAGCTACTGAATTCTGCAGCAAAATATGATTCTGGGGGACTAAAATATCCAGTTTGCCTAGATGAGGAATTGTCGGTCTAATAAAGCAAGTAGAAATTGTACTACTGCATTTGTAGAGCAAATTGGACAAAGGCAAGTTGCCAAACTTCATAAATTGGTCAGCATCAATAAATTCTCATAGGGAAACATCTGGCCAAGATTTTTCTAAAAAAATGTGCTTTTTTCCCCCCTTTGGCCTTGATTATGCTTTGTTGGGTGTTTTACTGGAGGGAAACTGCCCATATAAGCAGCTCTGTTAAAGCAGCAGCAGAAAGTCTGACTTCAAATGAGTCAAGCAAAGCAATTCCCAATGAAATCTGGCATGCTATCCTAAATTCACCCTGCTGTGAGGCCAGGTTGGCAGCCTGGAGGTTCTCTTTGCTGATAAACTTTCTGGTGAGTAGATTTGGCTGGAGGTAATGCTTTTCCTCCTTTACCTAAGTGGCACCTAAATGGCACCTCATACTTCAAGTGGCATAATTGGGGGTGGGGGAGGCATGTTCAGCACTATGCAAATATATGACTTTTGCATGAGCAATAGTGACCTGTACACATCTGACTGTCAGACCTGGATTTCAGTGTGCATGAAACCCAGCTTGAAGAGCTGTTAAAGTTGGGGTTAGGAGATTGGATCCAGTCATCCCCAATTCTCTTCATTGCTGAACTAGAGCTTGATAAAATTATTTTTGAATTACAGCTCTCAAAATACCCTAGCTGTTATTGGACTACTTTTGAATTACAACTCTCAGAACCTCTCAGCCAAATGCTAGTAAGTTGGTCAAAGGATTTTAGGAGCAGAAGTCTAAAAAGTAACTTTCCAAAGTTCTGTACTAAACCTGCTGGTTTCCCCCTTTTTAGAAAAGGACTCTTCACACATGGTTCTGTGGGATTGTATCCTAGAAATTCAAGTAATACATTTTTGTTTGATAGTTGAAACAGTTGTTCCCAAACCAGATAAAGTACGATAATGTAGCTATTCTACCAATGCATTAATTTTTCTGTAATAAATAAATACTGTTTGTAAATGGCAAAGGTAAGAGAATGACTTTTTTTTACTGCCACTGAGAAAATACATTGATAAGATTACAGTAATTCTTTGCTTCTTCTTCGTGATCTCTGTGCCTTCATACACTAGGAGCTTTAGCGCCTGCGCGGTAGCGTTCGGAAACTTCTAGAGCTTGTTCGCTTGGCGGGAACCCCTCCCCCACGCCGGTACTGCGCATGCTCCTCCCACCGAGCAACGGTCTCTCCTCAGTTCTTTCTCGTCCGCCGTCGCGTACGGAAGGTTCTTTAGTTTGTTCCTCTCACTTTTGTGCTTGGCTTGCTGTTTTCACGGTTTTACGGATTTTGGACTGTCTCTGACCTCTCTTTCGGACTTCCCCTTCGGCTTTGGTCTTTTCGGATTTTCGCAGTTTGGCGTTCTTCGTCTTATGTCCGCGCTCTTTAAGAAGTGCGTGTCCTGCGGGCGCAAGGTTGCCCTCAACGACAGCCACAAGGAGTGTCTCTTCTGTTTGGGTGAGTCCCACAACATCCGGACTTGCCCAATTTGCCGGGATTTTACTCCCCAAACTCTCCGCAACCGGTCCGCGAGACTTAAGTCTTATTGTTGGGAACAGTCTCTGCGGGCGATAGACGAGACCTCCACTTCCAAGATGGCCGACAAGAAGACGACCACGCCATCGACGGTATCGGCGGCTGCCGGTCCGTCAACCTCGTCGGTATCGGGCTCGGTACCGGCGAAAACGCCGATCTCGGCGTTACCGAGGATCCCGAAGCTGTCGGCGGCTGCCAAGTCAGCAAAAGGATCCTCGACGGCGAGGAAGGCTGAGGCTCCCCTGACGGAGACGCCTGCTAAAAAGCGCCCTGCTCCGGACGGAGGCAAGGGCAAGGAGAAGGAGAAGAAGAAGAAGAAGAAGGAGAAGAAGCGTTCCCCGGCTGGGGACGTTCAACCTCCTACTCCTCCTCCTACTCAGCAGCCTTCCAAAGGGCGAGGCGAGTCCGTCGATCTCTCGGATGATGAGATCGAGGACGTTCCCCAACAGCGCCCGGACTCGCCTGTGGCAGACCCTCCAACCCTGGTGGAGGAGCGCCACCGCCCTCCTAGCCGTCGCAGGTCGGCCGACCTGCAGCAGAGAGAGCCCTCTGCTTCTCCGGAGCGGCGTTCGACCTCCTTCCGGTCCCGGTCCCGCTCTTCCGAGCGTCCAGTGGCCTCGCCGCCTCCTAGGGAGACAAGAGAGGAACAACCTCGCTCGTCTGCCTCCAGATACACCTCGGCGTCCTACGTGGCCAGGTACGCGAGGGAATCTGAATGGAGAGAGCGCCCGGCCTCTTATCGGTCACATTCGCCATCGTACCGGGATCGGTACCATCGTGGCCCGAGTCGCTGGGAGACCTTCCGGAGGTCCCGGTCACCTCGTCGACAGCGTGAATCGCGCTCGCCTAGAGGGGACGAGGCTCGGTACCGTCGACGCCGAAGCCGATCTCCGTCGGACCGCCGCTCCTTCAGCCGCTCTCCCTCTCCTCGATATCATAGGGCGAGGGAGCCTTCACCTCGGTATCGGGCGATATCGCCACCTCCTAGGGTCACGGCAACGGCGACGCGCCCTACGGAGTCGGTGGTGACTGAGCGGGCTACGACGACGTCAGCCTGCCAGACTACCCCTGTCACCACTAAGAAGGTGAAGTCAGTAGTCAGCCAGCCCAAGCGGGACGCTGCTGCTACCACCGCCCCGGCTGCAGAGAAGCCTAGGAAGGCAACACCTGTGGCGACTGCGAAGGAGCCGGAAAGCAAGCGGCGAGAGGACTCACCGACCTCAGAGTCGTACGACTCGAGTGCGGAATCAGAGGTGTCTGAGGCGGCCTCCCAGGAGTCTCCTCCGCTGGGATTCGGGGACCCGATCCCAGATTCTGCTCCAGAGGACGTCCACCAGTTCTCTGCGATGCTGCTCCGCATGGCTACTACCCTCGGCCTTAAGATCGCCGATGCGGAGCCGGAGGACGACGATCCAGCCTTCTCCGTCTTCGAGGAGAAGCGACCTTCCACGGCCCCGCTGCCTCTCCTGCCCCGGGTATCCAGACTGGTGAAGGCCGCCTGGGATAGACCGGCCTCGGCTCAGTCGATACCGCAGCGGTTAGAACACCTCTACAGGGTGCAGAAGGATAACGCCGGTTATCTCTTTAATCACCCTGCACCGAACTCTGTGGTGGTCGAGTCGGCACAGACGAAAGGCTCCGGCAGGCAACACACCACCCCGCCGGACAAAGAGGGCAGGAAGTTGGACGCTTATGCAAGAAGGTTCTATTCAGCTGCCTCCTTGCAGATCAGGCTGTCCAACACTCAGGCTTGCCTCGCGGCATACCTGAAAAAGGTGCTCGATCGCCTGCAACCGGCGATGGAGGCGGTACCGGAGGACATCCGCCAAGCGTCCTCCGTGATCTTCAACGAGGCCATCTCCATCGCTCGGCAGCAGATGGCCTCCTCCAGGCACGCAGTGGAGATTGCCTCCCGGGTCATGGCGGGATCCGTCGGCCTGCGCCGCCATGCTTGGCTGCGACCGGCCGACATCCAGGAGGACACCAGAAGGAGGATTGAAGATCTCCCCTTCGACGGTGAGGGCCTATTCAATTCGTCCACAGATGAAGCTTTGGACAATCTCGTTAAGGCGAGGCTGACCGCCAAGAAGATCGGGCTACAGCCGGCCACGCAAGCCCGCAGGACCTCCACCTTCCGCCCATCCTGGCGACGATCTTCCACCTCGTCGTTCCAGCGTTCGGCCCAGTCTGGACAGTCGAGACCGTCCTCCGGCTCATCGGCCAGACGCACGGTTAGGCGACGCCCGGCTTCGTCCAAGAAGTCCTCCTCCGAGACAAAGTCTCGGTTTTGACGTGCCTGGCAGGACCTACCAATACCCACTCTTCAGCCTACCATCAGCGCTCGGAGACCGACCGACTCTTGCTCGACATCTCGCGGAGTGGCAGTGTGTCACTACGGACTCTTGGGTGCTTTCCATCGTCCGTCTTGGCTACGCCATCGAGTTTCTCGATATTCCTCCTCGAGGCGTTTACTATTCCACACCGTCGAGTCCGGCCCTCCTGGAAGAGATCCAATCCCTCCTCCAGAAAGGGGCGATCGAGCAGCTCCCGCAAGAGGCCAAGACCACCGGCTTCTTCTCCAGGTACTTCACGGTGCCGAAAGCCGACGGTACCCTCCGGCCGATCCTAGACCTCAGAGGGGTGAACTACTACATCCGCCCCAAAAGGTTCAAGATGGTCACGATACCGTCGATCCTGCCCTTCCTACATCGAGGGGACTGGTTCGCCTCCATCGATCTCCGAGACGCATACTTCCATATCGCCATTCGCCCGCAGCACAGACGGTACCTCCGCTTCGCAGTCGACGGCACCTGTTACCAGTACAAGGTGCTGCCGTTCGGACTCTCGACTGCCCCAAGGGTCTTCACCAAGTGCATGGCCCCGGTGGTATCCTTCCTGCGGACGAAGGGTGCTTCTGTCTTCCCTTACCTCGACGATTGGCTGTTGGTGGCGTCCTGCAAACAGAGACTTTACCACGACGTCCACAGGACGTTGTCACTCCTGACCCGCCTTGGTCTACGGGTGAATCCGAAGAAGTCCCACCTCGAGCCGGCGAGGATCTTGGACTTCATCGGGGCGACGCTCGACTCAACCTCCGCCAGGGCGTACCTACCAGAGTCTCGAGCCCAAACCCTGATCCGGGCCGCCGCTCACGCGCGTACGGCCCCGACGTTATCTGCGAGAAGCGTCCAGCAGCTCTTGGGCTACATGGCTGCGACGACCGCTGTGACATATCTCGCCAGGCTGAGAGCGAGACCTCTTCAACACTGGTTCGTCCGCATATTCGACCCCCTGCGAGACGAACAGACTCTCCGACTGCAGCTGCCGGGAGACTCCGCTCATCCCTCCGATGGTGGCAGTCGCGACGCAATCTCATGTCAGGGATGCCTTTCCAACAGCCGACACCGAAGGTGACGGTAACGACCGACGCCTCCCTGTATGGATGGGGTGCCCACTGCGGCGATCTCAGAGTCCGCGACAGATGGACCGACGACGAGACCGCTCTCCATATCAACGCGCTGGAGCTACTCGCCGTCTTGAAAGCGCTACGGGCGTTCCGCCACGTCGTAGCGGGGCGGACGGTCCTGGTTCTGACGGACAATACCACCGCCGTCTGTTACATCAACAGACAAGGAGGGACTCACTCCACAACCCTGCTCAACATTGCGCTCGACTTGTGGGAATGGTGCATTCGCCTGCATACGCATCCCGTGGCAGTTCACCTGGCCGGGCAGGAGAACACCACGGCAGACGCCCTCAGCAGGGACACCTCATCCCATCACGAATGGTCTCTCTCCGGAGAGGCGTTCAGACTGATTCGGGACCGCTGGGGCGAACCATCGATCGACCTCTTCGCGACCAGGGAAAACGCGAAGTGTCGCCGATTCTGTTCCAGAGCGGGCCACGATCGTGCCTCCATCGGGGACGCTTTCCAGTTTCCGTGGACCGGGGAACTCCTCTACGCGTTCCCGCCGCTCCCGCTGCTCGGCCGGACGATATCGAAGATCCTCGCCGACCGAGCCGACGCGATCCTGGTAGCCCTGTACTGGCTGAGGCAACATTGGTTCGCACCCCTGCTACAAGCCGCACGAGACGACCTGCTCCGGTTGCCACCGACACCGGACCTGCTCTCCCACTCCGGCGGCCGAGTCCTCCATCCGGACCTGCCACGCCTGGCCCTCCATGCCTGGAGGATATCGCACTAGACGATCCCGTGCTCGGTACCGTCCTCGTCGCGGCCAGGAAGGAATCCACCCGTCGCAACTATCAATACAAGTGGCGACGCTTCCTGACCTTCGCTAACGAGAGGAGTGAGCCGGTATCGCCCGCGGGGCTCTCTACCGTCCTGCATTTCCTCCTGCACCTCCGGCAACAGGGGCTGGCGTTTCCATCCCTGAAGGTGTATCTTTCCGCGATCGTGGCATACCAACCGCCACGATCGGCTGCCTCGGCCTTCTTCAGGAACGATACCGTTAAGCGGTTCCTGAAAGGACTTCATCATCTCTACCCGCCGGTATCGCCGCCGCTACCGCCGTGGTCCCTCTCGCTGGTGCTCTCGCAGCTGACAAAGCCGCCCTTCGAGCCGATGGCGACCTCGGATGATAGGCTCCTCACCATGAAAACTGCCTTCTTGGTAGCGGTGACCTCAGCGAGGCGAGCGGGTGAGATCACAGCTCTTCGATCCGATGAGCCCTTCACGGTCTTCCACAGAGACAAGGTGGTCCTGAGACCTGACATCTCGTTCCTGCCTAAGGTGGTGTCCAGTTTCCATCTCAACCAGGACATCATCCTGCCTGCCTTCTTCCCGAACCCGACGACACCGTTGGAGCGGTCTCTCCACTCCCTGGACGTGCGTCGGGCCGTGGCCTTCTACATGGACAGGACTGCTTCCTTCCGACAGACGCCGCATCTCTTCGTTTGCTATGGGCGACGTCGGAAGGGCCTCAAAGTGTCCACCCAGCGCTTCTCCAAATGGGTGGTGAGGACTATTCAACTGGCGTATGAGCTCGCGAGGAAGCCTCCGCCAGTCCTGCTTCGAGCCCACTCCACCAGAGCGGTGGCTACTTCTGCGGCCCTCCTGCGAGGAGTTGACCTGCATGAACTCTGCCGTGTGGCGACCTGGTCCCAACCATCGACCTTCGTGCGCCACTACAGGCTCGACTGCCGGTCGTGCAGAGATGCCCGGTTTGGACGTGAGGTGTTGGCTTCCGTGCTGTAGGACCTGACCCGCCGTCCGACCGGTAAGCTACACAGTCTCCTAGTGTATGAAGGCACAGAGACCACGAAGAAGAAGAACAGGTTGCTTACCTGTAACTGTGGTTCTTCGAGTGGTCATCTGTGCCATCATACACACCCGCCCTTCCTCCCCTCTCTTTCAGGTCCCTGTAGGTTCTACGGCGGACGACAGAACTGAGGAGAGACCGTTGCTCGGCGGGAGGAGCATGCGCAGTACCGGCGTGGGGGAGGGGTTCCCGCCAAGCGAACAAGCTCTAGAAGTTTCCGAACGCTACCGCGCAGGCGCTAAAGCTCCTAGTGTATGATGGCACAGATGACCACTCGAAGAACCACAGTTACAGGTAAGCAACCTGTTCTTTCCTGTCTTTCTGTGAAGAAGCTCTCCTGTGGCCTCTGTTTCCTCTTTACAGTTAAGAGTATTGAGTTGTCAGAGAAGTGTTCTGATCAGTTGCTGCCTAATGAATGCCTGCCATTGATTTCTCCATGATTGTGGGTACAGTTATTAGTCAATACTAATAAAAACAAACAAAACCACTGATGTTCTGTTGCTATTTTTTCCTCTCCAGCAGATTTTTAAAAGCATTACCAATGAAGATTCGGTCCAGGGGCAGGGAAGCAGAAGACTGATCAGTTTCTCATTGTCAGGTATGCTTTACTCTGTCATTTTAAAATACTGTTACATTTTTATCAGACAGTTTCCACAAACCTAGATCTTCTGACCTGAAATTATTTGTCTCTAGGAAGTTTATCCAGCATTTCTCAGATTAATTATTTTGTTTATGATCTTAGCAAAACCAATATTTGATTAGTAGGAGCTACAATTTTTAAAGTTTGTTTTAACACTTGAGACCCTTTTACGTTATACAGTCATATCACAACTACAAGATTGTGAATTCCAGCTGTGAATTCTAAATGCTCCTCCCTATACTATAAATGCTAAGATTTTATAGGGTGGAACCATAGTAATCAAAGTGGAATCATAGCATTATAACTGTGTAGCGTGAAAGGGCTCCATGTTCCATACGAAAGAAAAACAATTTTCCAAAAACACTCACAAAGCTAAGGTTTCCCAGTTGGTCCCTAACTTGCATGAAAAGGTTCAGGATATCAGTATAATTTTCTATCAAATTTATTCAAAACCAGCTTGCAAGTATGGGTTCTGGAGTAAAACAAAAACAAACAAACCACAAAATACAAAACAAAAACCTAGAAATCTGAAGGATTCACTGGTGAGGTTCCTGAAATAATTGACAGATCAGATCCAAACTTTTCCCATGATTTTCATTTTGATTCTAGGAGGTCTGGTGACTCTATGACAGAGAAACATTAAATTATTGTATAGATGCTTATAGCATGCCCTTCTTTCTATTAGTTCAGGAGTATATTCCATATTATAATAATATCACAAGGAAGAATATAAGGTGAGTGGTGATAACTTACACAAGGTATCCTGGGAACTTCATAGCTGTGGAGAGATTTGAATCCAGTTCACCTAGGTCCCTAGTCCAACATTATATACACTACTGTTTTCTTTTCCCCATTTTGATTTCCCCATATTGATATTTTTATTTTATTGAAGTGAATAAAAATCATGATCATTCCAACAATCAATTCAGTGTTTAAAAAGAAATCCAAAGTTTTTTGAATATTCACTTCCACATCCTAATAGCTAATAATTAGGGTTTTTTCTTTCTCACAGAGGTCTGGAAAGGTCAATATTATTTAGTTTTCCATGCTAGTTATACAGCTGTGGCTCATCCTCTTCCTGTTAACCAGCAAAATATGCTTTTCTAAGGCACAGCTAGCATATTCACTAGTAAATTTAGGAGTCATCTGAGGTGGCTGACTTGCTGTTTTCAGCTTTGGTAGCTTTTGTTACCTATTAATGCCTCATAAATTCTGTTTCTTTATCATTATGGTCACAGCTAATTCACAGCTTTGAGTGTTTGATTTGAAGATTAATTCAGTAATGTTCATGTTAGAAATAGGGAAATCAATTCATTCCCAGCAGTAATAATAAAAATACTTTAATTAATCAGGCTGTAACCAGTTAACTTGCTGGAACCTTTAGTTTTTGGGACAGACGAGAGAATGGTATATACAGAGAATGGCAAGGAGAGTGGTTCTTAACCTGTGGTCCAGAGACCCCCATGGGGCTGCAGTGTCCTCGCAAGGGATCTGTGAAGTCTTGAAGGCTGTTCAGCCCACCTTTTCTGTGCAGCAGAGTGGCTGCATAACAGGAACCAAGTCAAAAGCAGGCAGGCAAACTGGCTGGCTGGCTTTGTCTATCATGTGGTCGCTCCACTGTGGGGGAGGAGGTAGGCTGAGCAGCTGAGCAAGAGTGAAGCTGCCAGCCCACTAGCCTTTGCCTGCTCTCCCTTTTTCTCCTTCCCAGTCAGCCAGCATTTGCCCTTCCCAGCTCTCTTGTTTCCTACACATGATTGTTGAATTGTTCCCTTGAGTGCTTGTCAGGACAAGTGCACCTGTAAATGTTGATAGCTTTGGCAGACGAGAGAAGGAAGAAGGAACAAAGAGGAAGGAAAAAAGAAAAAAAAAAGAGAGGTAGGGTAGGAGCTTCTGTCACCGCTGCTAGTATTTCAGCTCAGGGGAGTGCACTCTCCATGCAGGCAGCCCTAAAGGAAGAAGCAAGCATGTTGCTTCTTCTTTTGAAGGCCGCTGGCTGTCCTTGCAGCCTATTGCTAACCCTTCACCTGCCACCTAAATGGGTCCATGCCTGCCATGTGCTTTTGCATCCCTACCCACTCCTCCAAGGGTGGGCGGGTAGGACAGACAATGGTGACAGCAGCTGAGGCAGCGGATGCTCCTGCGACCATTGCTGTCAGCAGCAGTGACAGCAGCTGCTGAAGCCTTTGCTATCAGCAGTGGCACCAGTAAGAGCAGCAGCCCTGGGAGTACCAACAGTTGTGGTGGCGGCAATAGCACATTCCACAAGCATCTGGAGCCCTGCCTGAGGAAACAACAGATTGTGCCGCCACCACCACTGCCTCTGCCATAAATAGAATGCTGGTTCAGGCGGCCAGTGCTGCAGCAGGATGAGGGGGATGGAAAAGAGAGTGGGACTGGCACTACAGTGGCCAGGGCTGCTTCTTGTACAGCAGCAGCCTGACCTAACAGCAGTGCCAGGACCTGCCACATCTTGAGTGCTTTTCAGTCACCTGCCCCAGAGCCAGCAGCAAGAACAGGGGGCTTACGACCTCCACTTCTGCAGCAGCTGTAGCACCAGGCTTATGAGCCCTTGGGAGCTCATATTATAGTATTGTATAATATTGTATTATTATATAACATATTATAATAGTGTGTGCATTTAATTATTTCTCTGTTCTGTCCAAATTTGAAGACTCCTGATGAACAACTTTAAATAGATATTTGATGCGGTTTAAAGTTTTAAATCTTAAGTCTTGGGTCTGCAATAATAAAAGATATTTAAAGGGGTCCCTGGTAAAGGAAAGATTAAGAATTACTGTCCTGAAAGTTGTCACCCTTGACCACAGGGGCCCATTTTGATCTTGGCACTTTAAGAAATGCTCTCTTGGTTATTTTAAAATTGCCTTTCCCCAAGCTGACATTTTTCCCTAGGTGGGACACATAACTAATTTCTAATATATGGACTATGAAGTTTATAATACAGTTGTTGCCTGGGAATAGTGAGACTTAGATCTATGTCTGGAAGTCAGGTTGGGAAAGGGTGTCCTAAAGTATAGGACCTCATGTCTCTCTTCTTTTTCTTAACCCTCTCTCACATTTCTCAACATGCACACTGTTCACTTGTGCTTCAAATGGTTTGTGTGTTAAAGGTTCATAAGAAAATATGTTAAATGTTAATAAGAAAAGATGTGTTAATTTCACCATGAAGACACTGATTCACTGCAAGTGCAGCAATAAGTGGCTGGCTATAGGTTCAGTTTACTGAATAAAGGTTGGAGAATTCTTACTGAGAACTGCTTTGAGTGCCTCTGAGCATAAGAATTTTTTTTCTGCCCTGTTCAAACATTGCATTTTCGCTGCCTCCTTCTTCTTTGTCAGGAACTGTGATCTGCAAAGATCAGTGCTAGAGCAAATGTTTTTGCTCATTTTGCCCAATGGAAGTATTCTTGAGTGGTTTTTTGTTGTTGCTGCTGCTGCTGCTGTCTGGCCAGACATTTTCCATCAGGTGCAAAAAATCTGACAGCCTACATGACACCTTATCTGCTTAAGCTGCATGTTGAGGTTTTTTTAAACCTCGGTGATAAAAAGGAGGTTCTTCTTCATGGTCTCTGTGACTCACACAAATAGGTTGCCTGCACCTGCGCTTTACTGCCTTCGGAACCTTCTAGGCCTAGCATTTCTGTTAATATAACATTCAAATATGAGAATGGAAGTACAAAAAGTTCTCACCATTTAAGTCATACTTGCACAGCAGATCTCAAAAGGACTTAGTCAAAGGTGTAGTTTATTTACTCGATTTGGGCAAAATGATAAATCAAAAAATGACTTGTGTTGTATTTCTGAGGTTACCCAAGGCCTACCTTTTTGTTGTATAGGAAGAGCAAAAGCTGCCTCAGCTGAAATGCAGAATGATCGCAATCAATCCTAGGTATTCCGAACACTCATCAGACGATTTCTTTACCTAAGTTACATGACTATCCTTGATTTCTTGTAATTAAAAATACAAGAGTTGTGTGGACATCTTGTAAAATATTTAGGTGATAATAAAATGAACAGAGCTTGAAAATAAAATTTATTTGAGGAACTGACATAATTTTAGCTGTGGTAATTGTGTATACAGAGGTGAGCCCTATTCCACTCAAAATAACACACCAATACACTCAGATAAATTGGAAGAAAGGGCCACAACTTTTTATTGGTTACAGCATTAGATAGAGTTGACATACACATAAATCTAGATCCACGCAGTGACCCAAACCGTCTGTTGATCAATGAGGCCAACATTCTGACCTATTACTGGAACATTTAGGATGACAGGGAATGAACCCCAGGGTAGATGCCCCCACATGCTCCCCTACCATCAAAGTGTGCAGGGAAGATATCCACCATCACCCCGAGCTGGGCACAACTACCTCTGCCCATACAAAAGACCAAACGAATCTTAATTTACATTGATACCCATTTCTGGCCAAATGCACCCCACATATAATATGGATTTCCATTTCCCTGATCTCTTAATCACTCCTAGTGAAAGACCTCTCTTTGTTGCCAACATGGAAGTCTCTGTTCCAAACAAATGCCTCCCAGATTCAACCTTAAAATTCTGGCTCAAGGTTAGTGCCTTCAGAGTAGGCTCAAGTCTACTTTTATATCTATCCCAGGATGAGTACGTAAGTAGCTGGTCTAAGCTTATTGCTAAAAAAAGGCTGCTTCAATTGGTCTCTCATTGCCTTTCCTTTCTAATCAGGGTTGTGATACTGCCCTCAAATCCATAAAACAAAGATTATGGAACATTGCCTTTTGTGAATTGCACACCCATTCATATCCTGCTCCCCAAGTGCTGTGAATATATGTTATGTTGGCCCTTTTCACATAGCTGATTACCTAAAGAATTTGATCGTCCTCAAATATCATAGACTATTTACTAAGGCCGGATATAGTGTGTTTTCCTCTTAATTGCTTTGAGATAGGTTTGCTGGTGTTCTGTATACTGCAAGACTTTGCCCAGGTAGTAACCAGGAAGTAAAATGTATGAAGCACATGAAGCACACTGCAAAGAATTTTCTTACCACACTTTTGTATGCCTGCAACATAGCTGGGGCCACTGAATTGACTACTTCTTGAATTATGCTTAGCTCCCAAGGTGCCAGAGGACTTACAGGAATGCTGTCGGCTGTTGTTCTGCCAGTGTGCTCAGCCACAGGATAGATTTGCAACTGGGAATGGGGGGTGGGGAGGATGACCATAGGTGGAAACAGTAACCGGTTGCCCAGAAGAGCAGGAGGACACTAGACTAGGAAAGCAAACTAACATGCAAACCCTTATAAGAGCTGTTGAGAAATGGCCAAGCCAACCAACGAAGACATAGGGGAGGAGCATCCCCTTCACAGACCCGGCCATGCTGTGTTGCTGACTCCAACAAGGTTACACTTCCCTCTGGTCCTCATCACTGCTGCCAACACTGCCACTCAGCCGCTTAAATGCAAGGCCTCCACTGTCCTCCTGATGCTTACGGCTGGTACCCTTTTTCACAACTTCTTCCCCTTGGCTGGTTCTGCTGGCTCTTCTTTGGCTTCTTTTCTCTCCTCCTTCTTCGACTTGCTCCCACACTGCTCAGCAAGCAACTGGCTAGCCAATGTGAGAATAGGTTGCTAAATACCTCCCCCTCACCTGACTGAAGATTGCAAGCAGCTCACTCCGGTCAAAGCCACTAGCCAATGAATTCAAACTTCAGTTTAAACTCATTAGCTTGCAGTTCCTGCTTCCCCCAGGGCCAGACAGATCTCTGGGAGGAAGAAGCTGACCTTCCACATAGTCTGTAAGCCCCACCAGTTCATTCCCACCCTAACCTGCAGCTTAGCCATGCAAGTAAGCTTGCAGCACATTTCTGCTCAGCCACATCAAGTCGAATTTTGACCACTTGACAAAGTCTTTTTTAATCTGTAACGTGATTGAAATTTCTTGGGAAATACATGTTTTTAGGAACATGTATTCCAGGACTAAAGGATTTAATATCTGTTCTCACGCCTGTGATATTATGCAAGGATTGCTTTAGAGATTTAGTCAGTCCTATACAGAGCACTTACAATTTGGTAAAATTTATTTGTAGTCCTGCCAGAGATTCAAAGACCTCCAGCTAATACATTATTTCTGATCACATTCAGTAAGAAATCATCCGTGAAGAGGCTGATTTTATGGGTTTACAAGTTCAAATCCTGTCCACCAATGGCCACATAGCCATAATGAGAAGAACTGGAGAAAGCTGATGCACTTGCTTAGTGTCCTGTTTACTGAGTTCCAGCTGTTAATTTATAATACAGCAGCAGAGTCTACATAAAGCTTCTGTATGTATACTATAAATACAGTCTTCCAGGAACCTCCGTATAAAACAAAAATGTGAGTGTTACATCCCATTGTAGTCAATGAACACAACATGTGGACCTCCGTGTGTGCTGTGTTCATTGACTATAATGAGAGAGGTGCTTCACATGACCTTGCATTTGGGTGTGTGAAGATCATGCCAGAAGAAGGTACACTGTTTAAGTTCATTTTGAACAGCACACCTTATAATAGGCTTCACCCCAACATATCCAATGTTTTATATGCATTCAAAGAGAGAACAGCAAGCAAGGAATTCCTCTTCTTACAAAGATGGGTTGTATAGAACATTATATATATAGAATACTGGATGTTATTCAATAACATACATTAGAAACCTGAATAAAATCAATAAAAAAGGAGACTTGAAGAGAGTCTGTAAGGGCCATGGCAGCCTGAGTCTAAGTGAACAAACCATTACCTCACTCCATTATTTACTTTCCTTTTTTCCATCTTCAGTCATTTCCCATATGTTACTCTGCTGGTCTCTACAGCATGGCAGCACAGTCATACGATGCATTTCTTTCAGTGTTAATTCTCCTTCTCCTAAGATTTTCCAGTTTTACTGAATCTGCCAAAGAATGAACCACCCATCCTAATGAATTCAAAGATTCTTAAAACAATTAGTTTCTTAAAAATAATATTAACTTTTGTATTAATCAGGAAATCTATCAAGTAAGGTTACATCAGTAGAAAATTCTTATGTGTTAATGACATGAGTTAATCAACTAGTTATTCACAGACTTTGTTCTAAATAATGTCTATATTGGAGATATTTCCCCATTATTGCATTCTTCTCATTGGCTGTCTTTTCTATAATCTTAATCCACTTATTTCTTCTTAGGAAGTAATTACAACAGATCATAAAGGAATTTTCATATAAGTATGTAAGGGACCATGATCTGTAGCTGATATCTTGCATGATGATAATACGATAAATTAATGGCTTGGATCCGAATGTAGTCAGAAAAGACCCATTGAAGTTAGTGGAATTTAGGTTCTTGCTTGTTTTGCTGGATCTCTTGGTGGTTTTCAAAATTATTGTTCATAGTATCTTTCCAGAATGCTATCTGGGATGCGACTTGGAGGCACTGTTTTACAGTGGCTTTACTTCTTCCAGAAAGACTCCACTTAGAAGGTAGCACTGGGGGACACCTATTTGACATTCTGGCCATTGGCCTATGCAGTCTCTCAGATCTCTTCCTGTTCCCCATCCTGTTTAACATACTTATGAAACTGATTATTGAGGCTGTCCTGAGTTTTAGGGTTTTATGGAATCAGTATCTAAAGAAGTTACAGTGAACTTCATGTCAGAATGAGGACTTGACCATGGGGATCTGCTGAAGTTCCAGCGTTCTTTCCTGAATACTATCCTGCCTTTTTTCAGAATTGTACACTAGAATCTTAATTATGTAGTGTTCTGCTCTCTTTCATCTTTTTTGAACACAATTAAAAATAGCTATCCCTGTTAGCTGTCTGTGAATAATTAATATTTTTTCCTCTCTTGCTTATGACCTAGACTGCTTTTTCATCATCATCACCATCACCAGTGTTAACTTATTGCTCTTTTCCCTGTGGTGGTAAATGTTTTCTTTACAGACTTCCTGTGGCTTTCCTTACCCCACTACTGTTAGAAAAGGCTGAGATCTTACAACTTGGGATTGTTCTGCTGCATTTTCTTATCCTTTTTCTGTGAACTAAGTCATGAGGAACTCTATAGGCCAATTGTCAGGGGCAAGAATCCTCCCACATCACCTTCTGAGTTCACCTACCCTAGAAAAACTGGGACCACTGTAAAATATTGCCCACAAGTCCAGCCCCAGAGAGGTGGACCAGAAAGATACTATAACCAGTGGTATCAAAAGCCGCTGAGAGGTCCAGCAGAACCGCCAGCCTAGTCCCCTGCAAAGGTGACCAAAGCTGTCTCTGTCCCATAGGCCTAAAGCTAACTAAAATGCATCTAGATAATCTGTCTCATCCAAGAATTCCTGGAGTCTACCATATGAGGTATAACTTTGCACAAAAATGCAGTATTGAAAAGTGGCTGGTAATTCTCCAGTGTGGTGTGATCCAGAGAGGATTTTTTTTACTAACATTCACACAACCATCTCTTTTAGGCAAGCCAAACACGTGTGTTGTGTAGTGGTGCATTCATTAATCTTGTTACCCATTCAGCTGGCCAGTATGTGCATGGGTCCAGTGTACAAGTGGTGGCTCTCACCTCTCCAAGGATCCTTTCTGCATCTTCAAGCTGCACAAATGGAAACATATCCAACGTTACAGGATGAACAGGAGCCAAGATTGTATGCACTAGACCTGTGCAAATCCACACAATTCATCTACAGAGAGTTGTGTGTGTTCTTTACAGTTCTCCAGCTGTCACATGAAATCACATCAGTAATCGGTATTCCCCATGAGTATCATTTTGCTGATGTTCTCCCTCTTTGTAGTCTTCATTCTGCTGCCATCTCAAGATATCATTGAGTTTGGAAAATTTCATTTAAGACGAATTAGTGTATTGACATACTGAAGCCATCACAGCTGCAAAGTGGTAGGATGATGCTGTGAGACCATCCTGCCATTGCGCAGTTATAGGTGGCTTTAGCATGTCAGTATGTTCCTTCATCTTAAAATTAACATTCCAGGCTCTGTATTGTGTTAGCTTCTCTCTTCTTCCTACCTTCCTTTATTCTAGAAATGTCTGTACTTTTTGACAGGGAATTTGTCCTACCATACATGTTCAGAGCACATGCCATTATATATCATCATTTTGTCCTCTGAGAGGTGGAATGTCAGAGGAATCATGATTTGCCCAAGGCTATCATCTAGCAAGCTTTTCTAAGTCATTATTGTGTACAAGTGCTCTGTCTGTTTTTATCTTACTAGTTTCTTTCTAAGGTTTGTGGTATGTCTACTGTCCCCTGTAGTTTACAGTGTCTCAGTTATTTGCTGTACACCTGGTCAGATTGTAGAACTGCTCAATTTCTCCTTATTAACTCCCAAATTGCCTCCAAATCATTTTTCTAAACTCTACCGCTGTTAATAAATTTACTTGAAGAAGTGACCTGCTCTATCATTTTGTCATAGACTTCATGCTAGTTTTTGGAAATGACTGAGAAAAGAAACAGAAAAATATGCTTGCTTTGTCTGGTTCCTTTGTGCTCCAGTGATCTGTTACTGAAAAATTGCCTGACATTTTCAAACTGATTGATATGCGGCACTTGTTTTAGAGAATGCTGTGATTTATGAGCAATCAGAGATGATGTATGGTATATTAATGCCATTCATCAATAGGTTTGGGTGTAAAAATATACAGAGAATGTTAACTACTCTCTCAATTTCCTACAGTTTGCATGCACCCAAGAAATACAAAAGTTAATTGGGTACCTTTTAATGGTTTACAGGGTGTCATTGGGGAGAATAGGTCCACTGTACCATTTAGAAATGCTCTTACCTGGCAGTGTGACAGAAAGTGAGAAGAAGGAATTCTGGCAATTCCTTGGCTTCTCTCTTGAACATCAGAATAAAGAATCAGCTAACACTAGGGATGTTCTGGTTGTTCATTGCTCAGGCTGGGAGAGTGGGGAAGATTTGCAAAGCACATGAAGACATTGAGAGCAGAGGCTCTCTCTCTGCCCAAAACCGTAGGAAAAGAAGGAGAGACGGTGTGTGGTTCCTGTCCTCCTCCTAGCAGCCTTTGCATTCAGGTCATCAGAGACTATGTGGGACTGTTCCACAGTATTTTCAGACGTATGTTAATCTTCCATCAGTCTGCAAAGTTCCTCTCTCAAATGGGGCTACACAAACTGTACATGCCTCTATCTTCTTTCTTACCCTGGTTCGTTTATGGCTTAGCCTAAACCTTGTCCCAACTTCTTGCAAGACTTTGTCTAAAGCTGGGAATTGTCAGTCATCCTTAGAGCCTCTAGCCAACCTTCTTCTCTCTCTTTGTCCTATGTTCCTGCTAAGTCATTCCTTCTCACATATTCCAGATTTTAACAGTAATCTTTCTTACTTACTTACATGCTTCTTTTCTTGCCAATACAGGTGCATATGACATGATTTAAAAAAAAACATAACCAAACCATACAGGTCATAATCAAGAGCCTGCCTAGTGAATCTGGGAGACCAGGGTTCAAATCCCCACTCAGCCATGGAAACCCATTGGGTGACCTTGTGCAAGTCACATTCAGCCTCAGAGGAGGGTAGTGGCCCTTCCTTCTGAACCCCTTCTGAACAAATTTTTTCCAAGAAAACACTGTGATAGGTTCACCTTATGGTCTCCCTAAGTCAGAAACAACTTGAAGGCACCCAACAAGGTCATAATCAGTGCTTTGAACTGTGCCTGGATAGAGAGCAGTAGTCAGTGAGGTTGTCATAATAAGGAATGTTTGTTCTTCCAAGAATCAGATCAGATCAGGAACTACAGAATCTTGAGCCCACTAAAGTTTCAAAAGCCCCATGTTCAGTGTGTAACATTAATGAGATCTAACAAAGGCACTTAGTCACCAAGGCAGACTGCACATGTTCACAACTGGACACAGTTGGCATGTAAACTTTGACTGTTCATATTCCTCTCCAGCATCCAAACCTGGGCGTCCAGATTCAGGACTGGATCTAGGAATATAACCAGACTTCAATTTTGGGCCTAAAAAGTCTCATACCACCATCCAACCCAAGTTGGATCTCTGATGACTGGGCATCTTCAGGTCCTAGATGAAACATCTGGACCCATTTCAGTCTAGTTTCAGACCAGAGTATGATACTTAAGATGGCCTTCATTGCCCTGTCTGATTACCTACTTCAAGTGAAAGACAAGCAAAATGTTATCTTGTTGAGCTTCCTCTGTCTCTCAACAACTTTTGGACCTGTTGATCATGTCAGATGGCAGTAGGAGGCAAAGTGTTACAGTGATTCCACTCTTGTCCATGAGGCCATGCAGCACCATTGGAACCTCATCTTTATCCCATTTACATTAAATGGTAGGGTGCCACAGAGATCCACCTTTCTGGCATACTGTTCAAAATTTCAATGAAGCCAGTGGATTAAGTCATTAGGCATTTGGGTATTTGGTGTCATCAGTATGTTGATGACACTCAGCACTGTTTCTTTTTGTTGTTGGGGTTGGCTGAGGCTGTGCATATGTTAGACCAATGCCTGCATACTGAAATGGGCTGAGTGAGAGCCAGTTATGTCACATCTGTGGATTGGTGGTTCTCCAGTCCAGGAGTTGGGTAAGTGATCTGCCCTGGATGAGTTGTGCATGCCTTGAGGTAGAAGAGACTTTGAAGTAGCTAAGAAGGCTAGGCACCAGCTTTGACTGGTTTGTCAGTTATAGCCTTTCCTAGACAAGGGTAACAATAGTGACAATAGTGCATGCACTAGTAACTTCCTGCTTTGACCACTGTAGTGTGTGCTGAATTGTTTACTATGCTTTTATTCTGTTTAAATTACTCTTACTGTTTTAAATTACTTTAAACTATTCAAACTGACTTGCTACCTTGAGAGCTCTTAATTTTTTTTACTTTATGATATCCTTTCTTTTGATTTGTGCAACAAAAAAGGATACTAATTTTCATCAACACTAACAGGTTAATTGAACATAATCCAGCATCATCAGATTTCATGCCATTCAAAAAGAATTTCTCCAAAACTTCATCAGGGAGGGTAGACAACCCCATGGAGAGGCCTCTTTGTTAGCATAAAAAATAAAGCTAAAGTAAATATGTAAATAAAAAAAAAATAAATAAATAAATAAAATACCACACAGTTGTCCAGACCCTGTCAAGCCAACAACATTGAATAAGTTGTTGGCTGTCTTCCAGTACTGGGGTATTTCCATGCATTCTACCAAAAGCAGAAAAAATATTAGCTCCTTATGGTGCAGGCTTGCATTTTCATCCCAAAAGATGAACAGCAGGAGTAAAGCGCTACACCACTTGTTTTTTTTTTATCGGATATATTGACAACAATCTTTATGACCTCATCCCAGAATTTGCTAATTGTTGGGCACTCAAACCAAAAATGTTTTAGGGTACCTCCATTGCCACATCTCCTCCAGCACAAAAAAGAGATCTTAATAAGCTTGCACTCAGTGCTGCTGGAGGAGATGGAGTGGTAAGAAAGCAAGGACAAAATTTTAAACCATTGTTCATCTGTGATTTCCAAACCAAGACTGTTTCCCAGGCATATTTTGCCCTGGATGGTTTTCCAAATTTGATGATCATTATAAGCTTATAAAGCAGAGAAGCTAAGCTATTACTATATTTAATATATTACTATATTTAACACAAATTTGTTTGAACTGGGTAAATGCCTGAGGACTCCATGATGCTTAATCCATGTGCAAGTGAACAAGCTTATTTGAAGTAACTGCAACCACGATAGCTGCAGATCTGTTATCTTAGTTTGAATGTTATTGAGGCACATGGGCTAGCCATTGTCAAGTCACTAATCATCCATAAATTTTCTACGACTCTTAGCTGGCTATATGTGAAATTGTAAGGGAACAGGGAATGAAAAGAAAAAGGTTGTGCAAATGATGTGATTTCTTATTCTGCTTAAAGCTGTCTTGTTTAATTTTGGAAGAATATACCTATGTTTAATTCACATTCAGAGTCTAGTTCCTTATGGATCCACTGTGGATAATCCTGATTTAATAAACTAATATTAACCAATGGACAATAAACATATTTAATAATAACAAACACATAGCCTCAGATTGGGGAGACTCTCCAAATATATGGAGTCCTGTTGCCAAACCTAATGCTCAGCTACCTTTGGAGGATAGTGAGGGGGGTTATCTGAAGCTGACAGTAAAGAGTCACATAGACATTAACAATGCCTCTAGATTACCCAGCCAAAGGTTAATTGAGTATGTTCAAACAACCTTCCTCTTCTTTTTCCTTGAGGCTGGTTCCCAATTGAAGTCATGGTCCTCAGTGGCCTTTTTCCTCTCAGGTTTTCTTTCTGTCAGTTCGTCATACTCTTTAAGACGTGGTGGAATATCCAGACTTTCACAAGTCTCTGGTATTTGAAATGTGGAGGATGCTGTTAACATGTATCCATTCTTATGTATCATAATCTTGAAGGGAAACTCCCACTGATAACAGATTTCCTCTTTACAGAGCTGCCCAGTGAACAGGGGAAATTCTTTGTGGTATCTAAGAATGTCAGTGGAAATGTCCTGGTACACCTGCACCCCCATATTGCAAGTTAGGCAGAGCATTAAGTGTTTTCAGATTTGCATTTCATGGAGGCATTTTGTAAATTGCACAATCACATCTCTCATTCTTTCTGGCACCTGCAGCTTGGGCTTTACGTTTGGGTATTTGTGGACACACTCCAAGTCTTCTTCAATCAGGCTCAAGTTAGGGCAGATTTGGGCAAGCCATACTACATTACCATTGCAACGTTATCATTGTTCTCTTTCCCTTGGGTATTCCATGAAAATGAAGAGTAAGCCTACAGTTTGTATTCTCCTGCTCCGTGAGCTTACTCTCAAGGAGAATTGAACAATCTCATTGCTAAATGGGTAAGCATTCATGCTTTAAACTAAGGTCTAGTGCTTCTGACATCATAGGCCATTTCTGCACTACACTGTTATAGTGCTGTTATTCCATTTTCAACATCCTATGGAATTCTGGGGTTCGCAGTTGCTGTTAGGATTCTCAACCAGAGAGTTCTTTGGCCTCAGTAAACTACAAATCCCAGAATTCCACAGGATGTTGAAAGTAGAATAGTAGCACTGTAACAGTGTAATGCAGAAATGGTCTCAGTTTCAATTTTAGAAATGCTGGCTATGAGTTTGTTCAATTTGAGGTCTAGGTTATTGTTCATTTTGCTCTTAAAATCTGCCCACTATTCTTTAAAGAGATATGAAGGTCATCATCCATTTTGAGATCTAGTCTTGCCACTGTGACCTTCTTTTCTTCAAGCCACCACATACTATATTGTCCTCCTCCAAGTGCAAAGGGGACTCAGTGTCAGCAGACTCTTTGGGCGTAAAATAACTAGTAAGAGCATGACTCCCAATTCCAGAAGCTGGTTGAGACATTTCCTGAAGTGGATTGTCAAGAAATTATTAAATTTAGTACTCATACTGCAAAGTAGAGTGTGGAAAAGTGCCTGGTATTCCCTGGAGCAAAAGAGCTAGGTGGCCATTTTGGCTGTTTCCAAGCCACGCTGTCCCCTACCCTAAGGTCTTTTTTTAATATATATATTTTATTTTATTAAATAAACATAAAACACAAAAACACAAACTGAGCAAATAAAAAACACATACAAATGGCAAAAGCATAAATGCAAAGACAAATTAAGAATCCACAATATAAAAAATTATTAATAATGCTAATAGCGGTACCATAAAATAATAATATCCATAAAATGACAAAACTACAAACATCAATCTAAACTACTAAACAAATAACTATACACAATTTAAAAGTTGTCCCCCACCGCTGCAGCTAACAACAAATAGTAATCCTACAGAAACACTAATCTAGTAGATCACAAACTATAACTAAATTCAATATTTGTTGCCTAGATTTAATTCTATGATGAAAGGTAATGGACTTAGTAAGTTAGTCTATAGTTACACCTTATTTTTCTTATTTTTCTTTAATTTTTTAATTTCTTTTTTCCAATCTTAAGACACTACTTAATTAATTATAAAAATTCAAAATTAATAGTTCTTAAATGTCAAAATAAAATGTTTATAACATTCATATTAAAGTCATTCTTTTTCTTATTTAATTAATTCTAATTTCCTTAATATAGCCTTGTTTATTATATACACACACACATACACACACATAAAAGAAAAGAAAATATGTTAGTGTGGCAACAAGTTAAAGTCATCTATAATTTTCTTAAAACGGTTCTCATGATAACAAAGCAGTTAACATCTAAACATATAAAAAGGAAAATACAAGTTGTAAGTTCAAAACCTCGAAATCATCAATTCGCTGTCTTTTTCTCTTAAGTAATCAATCAACAGTTTCCACTCCCTTACAAAATCATCTTCCATACAGCCCTTTAATCTAGCTGTAAGTTTGTACATTTCCACAATTGCCATCAATCTTTTAAATCATTCAGTCAGTGGTGGGATTTCCGTTTTCTTCCAAAACTTTGCATAAACTAGTGTTACTGCTAATAGCATATGTTGCAGTGGTTTCTGTTGTTGCTTGTCACAGCTTGTATCTTCTTACCAGACTCCAAGTAAAAAATAATTCAGGAAACTTACTAATTTGACATTTCAGAATTTTTTTGAATCATATTCTGTATTGTCCTCCAAAACTGTTTAGCCTTATCACAGGGCCACCACATACGATAGAAAGATTCAATATGGTTTTGGCATTTCCAACAACTGTAACTCATCTCTTTATGTATCTTGGAAAGTCTTTCTGGTGTAAGATACAACAATAACATCATTTTACAGTAATTTTCTTGTAAGTTGTAGCAAAGTATGTTTTTAATTTCTTTTGTCCATAATCATAGAATCATAGAAATGTAGAGTTGGAAGAGACCACAGGGGCCATCCAGTCCAACCCCCTGCCATGCAGGAACACCCTCAAAGCACTCCCGACAGTTGGCCATCAAGCCTCTGCTTAAAAACCTCCAAGGAAGGAGACTCCACTACACTCCGAGGCAGCAGATTCCACTGCCGGACAGCCCTGACCGTCAGGAAGTTCTTCCTGAGGTTCAGGTGGAATCTCCTTTCCTGCAGCTTGAATCCATTGCTCCTTGTCCTGGTCTCTGGAGCAGCAGAAAACAAGCCCTCTCCCTCCTCTATGTGGCATCCCTTCAAATATTTAAACATGACTATCATGTCCCCTCTTAACCTTCTCTTCTGTAGACTAAACATACCCAGCTCTCTAAGTCTATCCTCATAGGGCATGGCTTCCAGGCCTCTCACCATTTTGGTCGCCCTCCTCTTGACTTGCTCCAGCTTGTTAATATCCTTCTTGAATTGGGGTGCCCAAAACTGGACACAGTATTCAAGATGGGGTCTAACCAAAGCAGAGTAGAGTGGTACCAGTACCTCTCTCGATCTAGACACCATACTCCTATTGATGCAGCCAAGAATTGCATTGGCTTTCTTGGCCACCGCATCACACTGCTGACTCATGTTCAGCTTGTGGTCTATGAAGACTCCTAGATCCCTTTCACATGTACTGCTATCCAGCCACGTGTCCCCCATCCCATATTTCTGTATTCCATTTTTTCTACCTAAGTGTAGGACCTTACACTTCTCTCTGTTGAATTTCATTTTGTTTGCCTTGGCCCAGCTCTCCAATCTATCCAGGTCATTTTGAATTTTGATCCTGTCCTCTGGCATATTAGCAACCCCTCCCAATTCAGTATCATCTGCAAATTTGATGAGCATGCCCTCTGTTCCTTCATCCAAGTCATTGATAAAAATATTGAACAGCACTGGGCCCAAGACAGAACCCTGTGGCACCCCACTAGTCACTTCTCTCCAGGATGAAAAGCAGCCATTCGTGATCACCCTTTGGGTTCGGTCGGTCAACCAATTACAAATCCAACAGTAGCATTGTCCAGCCCACATTTTACTAGCTTCTTTGCAAGAATGTCATGGGGAGCTTTGTCAAAGGCCTTACTGAAATCGAGATATGCTACATCCACAGCATTCCCTTCATCTATCAAGCTAGTAACTCTATCATAAAAAGAGATAAGATTAGTCTGGCATGACTTATTTTTGAGAAATCCATGTTGACTTCTCGTGATTACCGCATTGCTTTCTAAATGATTAGAAACTGACTGCTTAATGATCTGCTCCAGGATCTTTCCGGGTACTGATGTGAGACTGACTGGGCGATAATTATTTGGGTCCTCTTTTTTTCCCTTCTTGAAGATGGAGACAACATTTGCTCTCTTCCAGTCTGCTGGAACTTCTCCTGTCCTCCAAGATTTCTCAAAAATTATAGCAAGCGGTTCCAAAATGACCTCTGCCAGCTCTTTTAATATCCTAGGATGCAATTCATCTGGCCCTGGAGACTTGAATTCATCCAGTGTGGCCAGGTATTCCTGTACCACCTCTCTACCTATTATGTGCCTCATTTCTCCTGCTTCCTCACCTGCTCCCCAACCACCAGGTTGAGTGCTTGTATCCTTCTGGGAAAATACGGAGGCAAAGAAGGTGTTAAGTAGCTCTGCCTTTGCTCTTCCCCCTGTGAGTAATTCGCCATCTTCTCTGCGCAGAGACCCTATCGTCTCCTTCTTTTTTCTTTTGCTGTGGACATATTTTAAAAAGCTCTTTTTATTGTTTTTAATGTTTCTGGCCAGCCTAAGTTCATTCTGTGTTTTAGCCTTTCTGACCTCCTCCCTACATCTCCTAGCTACTTGCTTAAATTCTTCTTTGGTGGTTTCCCCCTTCTTCCATTTCCTATACATGTTTCTCTTAACACTTAGCTCAGCTGAGAGTTCTTTAGTCAACCATTCTGGTTTCTTCAGATGCCTTCCATTTTTCCTCCTTATTGGCACAGTTTTAGACTGTGCCTTCAGTATCTCCTTTTTAAGGAACTCCCATGCCTCCTGAACTCCTTTCCCTTTCACTGTTCCTGACCACGGAATTCCAGCCAGCAGCTCCCTAAGTTTACAGAAGTCCGCTTTTTTAAAATCTAAGATGAGTTTCTGGCTACCCTTATCTTCTCCTTCTCACCAAATGCCAAATTCCAAGAGGGCATGATCACTCCCCCCTAAAGATCCAACCACTTCTACCTCATTAACAAGGTCATCCCTGTTGGTCAGGATCAGATCTAGAATATTTGATCCCCTTGTGGCCTCTTCCACCTTCTGGACTATGAAGTTGTCTGCAAGACAAGCGAGAAACTTGCTGGACCTTGCTGTCTTGGCAGAGTTTGACTGCCAGCATATATCCGGGTAATTGAAATCTCCTATTATTACTGTATCTCTCCTCTTTGAATGTGCAGTCATTTGGTTGAGGAAGGCGTCATCCAAGTCCTCAGCCTGGGTTGGAGGTCTGTAGTAAACCCCCACCAGGATATCCCTATTGTTTCTCGCTGCCTTAATTCTTACCCAAATGCTCTTGACCTGGCTTTCTGGGTTTAAGTCCTGGATCTCTTCACAGGTGAAAACATCCTTGACGTACAAGGCTACTCCTCCTCCTTTCTTGTTTGGTCTATTTTTACAAAATAGGCTATACCCCTCTATTCCTATATTCCAATCATGAGACTCATCCCACCAGGTCTCAGTGATGCCTATCAAATCGTATTTATTTTGTTGTACTAGGGTAATTTATAATTTATAATTTTATAATTTATAATCTTTCTCATTGGTTTATAGATATGATATATCCAAAATTATTTGCCCAGCTGATCATGTATTCTTTCACTTGTTCATCTTTCATCTCCATTTTCAAAGTTTATATTTGGCAGTCAAATGTTTATCATTGTCATACAGCAGTACTTCAAAATCAGATTTGTTCTTTTCAAAATCTTTATTCTTTTTATCTTCCAAAAATCTTAAATAAAATTGTCTATGTGAGAGCCATTGTATTTTACAACCTTCTTCTTGTAATTGCTGTGTTGATTTCATTTCATAGTCCTGACTTCTCCTCAGATCTTTTTGATATGATGAAGAATAAATAAATAGATAACTAAATATTCTGTGATTTACCTTTTGATTGGTCAAGAGTACCTCTATCTTCTCTGGGTTAACCTCCTATTTGTTTACCCTTGTTGTATCAGTAATAGAGGAAACAAGGGTAAACAACAGACATTGATTTACATTGTTGGAATTAGATGAAAAGGAACGGAATTGGGGCATTATCAGTGCGCTGATGAATCTGAAATCTCTTACTCTAACCTCTTAAACACTTTCAAAGTAAACCCTAAGGGAACTTGCAAGTCAGCAGAGAGGGTGTTGAACAGAAATCCCTAGCGCCACCTTCTGAGCTTTCATGTCCTTGAGTCCCATCTCACAGTGCTGGTCCAGAAGCACTGGTTGATGTCATCAAAAGTCACTGAGAGATATAGCAAAACCAACAGTGACACATTCCTCCGTACAGCTCCCAGCATAGGTTGTCATCCCCTGAGACAACCAAAGCTATCTCCATCAACAAAACGATCAAAGCCATGTTTAAACTGCTAATAGGCCGTTACATCCCACTACAATTGCAAGAATTTGTTTCACTGATTCAGAATATTGCTTTGGGTATTGTGGCAAAGAATGTGATTCCTGTGTTTTTTTTAAGCATGTTTTTAAGTTATAAAGAAAAGAAATGTTAAAAACCAAGGTTAAATGGTTAAAGTGATTGCTAATAGAGATGTTCAATCTCCACAGATTTCCAAGCTTTTGGTCTCAAGAAGGGCATGTTTTTCAATCCGGATCCTTACCTAAAGATTTCAATTCAACCTGGAAAGCATAGCATCTTCCCAGCTCTTCCCCATCATGGGCAGGAGAAGAGATCCAAGATCATATGTAACACCGTCAACCCCATCTGGCAAGGAGAGGTAAAAATTTTAAATAATAAATGCACAAACAGATACACAACATTTGAACAGAGGACTTCCAAGGATGATTTTCTTTGCCCATTATAAGGGGCATTTCAAAACATAATGAGTGGTATTTTGGTGGTAGTCAGAAATTCATTTCTGTCTTCCACCCAATCTGGCAGAAAGCTTAATGCATAAAAGCAATTCAAGAGGAACACTATTGAGAAAATCTAAATTTCTTAAACACTTTCATATAATCTTTAGCATGGTGTTCATAGAGCTAGTCCTTTATTTATTTATTTTTGTTTGTCTTTTGTTTTTTTGGTGAGAGGGTTGGTATGTGTTTTTATGTTTTTTCCCAAAGTGGTCCCAAAATACTTAAAGCAATTTTTTATTAGTAACAGACTGTGAATAAATGTTAAGTTTCCAGTATTCTGAAAGAAATTTTTTCCAGTTTCATCATTGTATTGGTGTCATTTAAATAACTCCTGTGTTACTTTATAATTCCTACTGTAATCAAGGGCCAGTCTACCTCAGCTTGAAGGATGGGAAGTAACACATAAAAATTCCTTAGATTTCAGCTCCTACAGTTTAATTTGCTGCTAAGACAGATGCTAAATTAGTCTTTTGGTACACATTGCACTACAAAACAGTTATTTGGAGGGCTGGTAATTATTAAATAAGGACTTGGCATTGCGAGAATTTAATTAGAGGGTGGATGGATGCCACTGTTAGATGCCAGAAGTCTTATACTGCGTATAGAAGAGAACAAACATTAGAGAGCACAAGAAATTTAGCAAGGAAATACATATTGACTTTGTTTAATTAGAACAAGATAACAGAAGGACTTCAAAAAAGCTGATCAAACATCGCAACAAGTCTCTCTGATGCTTCTGGTTAACTCTTGTGAATTGCAAAGCCCTGGTACTTGTGGTTGCCACTGGAATTTGGTTGAAGTGTGTGGTTTTGTTAATTTGTTAACAGCCTTTCCAACCTGTCATCTTTCAAATATGTTGACCAGTACGGTCATCTCCACCAGACAGCATGGACACGTCCATGTTGGGGTGGACAGTGAAAGTTGTACACCTTGTTACACCCCAAAGTAGTCCTAAGAGAGGACCCCTAAAATTGGCTTGGCTCCCCCAATCTGGATACTGTTTAGCAAAGGTCAGTTAAAACAAAATTGGTTTTGAATTGGAAATTCCTAAAAACAATACCGCTCCTCTCTACTGTATGGGAACGTAGACAACGTCCTTTAGGCTAAAAGACTGACCTATTTTTCTGAGTCACGTATCTCTAGGCAGACAGTAGATTCGCTCCTGGACACTGTCACACCCTAAGCTACGTTGATGAACTGTGTGAAGCCAGACAATCAAAGCCTGTCAATTCGGAATTTTAAACCTATCACGCACCTGGACTTCCCAGTAAGAAACAATACCGAGGAGGGATCGTGATATTTGCTTAACATTATATTCTGCACTTATCGCCCATTAACGATACTTTGCTAGCCGATACACGGCCTGAGGACAGAAATTGACTATAAAACTCCCCACTTTGGAGCCTCTTTGGAGAGCCTCCTAGACCAGACAGAAGGGCCCGTTTTGCTGCTACTGAAGCCTCCCCTACAAGCCTCAGATGCTGCTGAGAGCCAAACGCGACTCGCGTCCCCACTCCTCCGCGAGACCCTGATGCTACCGTCCGTCTAGCCCGGGATGCAGCCTCCCCTTGGTGCTTTACACTGAGCCTGTGCTAATCTTCTCCTTCTCCCAGGACGTCTAGACTAAGGTCCATATGCCCTCTCTCCCACTTCGTTGCTTATTTCCAACTTTATTTCTGTAGCCCTTGTAAGATTGCAAGAGTATTTGATAACGTGTGTATGTGACTCCCTCTGTTAGTTTTTTTTTGTAATAAAAACCATTTTAGATCGTTCCTCTGACTCTTGCGTGGTTCTGACCCCATAGACATAGGGTTGAAGATCCCTCGCCCTGACCTCTCATGAGTTTTTCTGGGTAGCTCTGCTGATTCATTAATTTTTGAAGCCTGGTTTGGGTGTTCTCAAGATACCCCCAATTTTCAGGGTAACAACCTGAAGGATATTGAATGATTGGGAATACTGCTCTGAAAATAAAACTATTGTTGTTGAAATGTGCAGTGCTTTGGCTGGATCTGGTGAACGTTCATCTACGCTGTTTTTATACCCTAAGAATGCTTCCCTTATTAAAATTTCGCTCTTTAAAAAATATTGCAGTAGAACTACATCTGATTGTACAGACTTTATCCACTGGAAGACAAAACTTGAAAACCTTTTTCTGAAACAAGCAACCATCAAAAAGTTTTGTAGCTTTGTATAGACAGGCACACAGAGGAGATGTTTTAAATGTTGCTTTTTTGACTGAAATCCATGAATAAAGCAAAAAGGAAAAGCCATTGTAATGAAACATGAGCTGTCTTGGAAGTGCCTGGAAGAAAGGAATTGTGAGCATGATATGTATTCCCCCCCCCCCGAAAAAATGCTGAATTTTGATTATAACAGATGGGTAAGTGTTGTAGAAATTTTGAGTTTTCTGGAAAAAGCAGAAGTCATTCAAGAAAAGAGGGAAAATAAGAAACTTTAAATGAGGGTTCTGACGTTAGTGGGGAAATTGATCTTAGGAAACCAAAAATCCAATTATCTACATTTTTTGGAATGATTTACTTTTAATCATCATTAAACACTGATTGTGAAAGCCATCTGGAACATCTTTGCCTTCTGCTGAGCAGAACATTGTTGACAGATTGAGGTCCTTTTGTTGCTAGCCATGCTTGTAACCTCTGTAGAACAGGTTTTCTGTGGTATGCCTTTGGTCTATGTACAGACTTTTAAACTATCAGCCTTACTATTTAGAACAAATTGTTATAAATAAGTGTACTTAAAATATAGTTAAACCTCAGCTATGCTTTTGATTTACAGAAAGTTGTGTGATTCCAGATTTTAGGTTTGTTGATTTGAGAAGCCATGGTCCCATCCATGGGCCTGCTGGCATAGTCATTGAATACAGTTTTGCATGGTAGAGCAAAGTTACATTTAAGACGAATGAGCTCCTGCTTGCTTGAATTACAATTAAGCAACTGGTAATATTGTGTGAGCCTTGGACCATTAAATCTTACTCAGAGTTTTGATGTTTTGGGAACTTGCTTGAACTTGAAAAAAAAATGGAAGAGCAGTGCTGGTTTCTAGCTTTTTAGATGCATACTTGTGGTTCTCGTTGAGGTTATTACATATGTACCTCACTGAAATGGTTAGTTCAAGCAATTGTTTATTTGTGGTCATTGATCAAATAAAAGTACATAAAGGTTACTATAAAATAATAAAAAATACTAATAGATATTTACAGTTACTGGTAAGATTCACATCATACATAGTTACATTGGATACCGGTGCATTAATTGGATTACATTACATTTATAATGAAAGTCCAAAGATAACATTTAAGATACATGAACATTTATAAATTAGGTAAATCAAATAGTAGCTAAATTATATATGCCCCTGTATTATTTGTGTACGGGTCATAATGACAGAGGCACAAAACCTAGCCATCTTCTCTGTGATTTGTGAATCTGAATCTGCAAGCAGGAGAGATAAATAAAATCTTTTTGACTTCTCTGGGAATTTTTGTAAAATTGGAGCTATTAAAATAGAATGAGCACTGTGGTAAAATTGACAGTATAGTAGGACATGGTTAAGAGATTCTATTGATTCATTTGAGCATGGGCAGGTACGTTTCTCATAAGGAATCTTTTTATACTTGCCTTCCAAAACGACTATTGGAAGCACGTTAAATTGTGCTACAATAAAAGCATCTCTAAATTTGGGATTGGTTAAATTAGTGAGATAAGTGGGGCAATCAAATGATACTTCCGTACTACCCAGAACCAGGATACTTCTAGTTTGGATACTCACAGTTTGGTAAGATGGGAGAATATAGGAGGGTGAGGAAAAGCTCAGAATTTGGAGGCAGTTCTATGACATTCAGTTATACTGTAAGTATCAGTGCGACATCTAATTATTTCCTCTTTGAAAGAATATTAGATTGGTGATTTTAGGATTTGTCTTGAAATGTGTGCATTTAAATAGGAATTGGATGTCTGAACATAATTCAGTTTCTTGTATCAAATGTTCCCTGCTGTGCTATATCCAAAAATAGTTTTGAAATCATGAATCTCATATTGAAATCAACCGTTTCTGCATATATTTTCCTACATTCAGTTGGATAACTGGAACTTGATTAGGTGGAATTGCCATCTCTGGTTAGCTGCCCATAGTGTCAGCTGTCCAAAGTAGCATGGTCCCTCATGGGGCAAGAAATGACATATGTGCTCTCGCTCAGTGTTTGGCTGCCTGAGGCAACTCTCCTGACAGAGCTGGCTCATACTGTCAGAGAGTGTCACCTTAAAGTAAACAGTGCCTTAAAGTAAAAATAAGGACCTTTTGGCTTTCCAGTTGTTTTGGACTTTAGATTCCAAAAGCATTACCCAATATGGGCAATAGTAAGGAATTTAAAAACACCTGAAGGGTCCAGAATTGTCCACTCTTAAAGTTAATGTCATGCTGTGCTGATTTATACTTGGCTTGCAGTGGAAAAAGAGATAAGGCTTATATCTGTTCTTGTAACTCAGAGAATTCCTGGGTAAGGAATCCAATTATGGTTCAGCCACAGTCCCTTCACTGACTAGCTGAATTGTGTATTTCCCAGCATTTCTCAGTAGAACTATGAATTAGCCCATGAGAATGTTCTCTGTCTATTGTTTTCATCTTGGAAATGACAGGTGCTTTGAGACTGTCTGATCTAGGGAAGGGAACATAGACCTCCTTTCAGCTCATTTCAATTTGGAATTTACCCCTGATTGAATATGAAAACAAATCAAAGGTTGAAGTGAACTCAGCTGGAATAAGTGGTAAAATGAACAACCCCAAATTTGATAGCTCTCTGATCCCAGTGAATTTAGACTTTTGTTGCTGATTTGGTGTGTGGTATATAGCAATCTATAAACTCATGAAATAAAAATAACCAGTCATGAAAAATTGCTTTTTTGGGGGGCGGGTGGGGGAATCACAATCATCCATGCTGGCTGAGGGATCCTTGGAGTTGTAGTTTAAAGATTAATTTTCTAAACTCAGACCAACTCAGACAGTTATGTGAATTCCTCACAATGTCTGCAGAGCTGCTATAGCATAAGTTCAGGATTATAGGTGGTCTTCATCAAATAAATGTTCTTCTTTGTGGTCTCTGTGACTCCCACATGTGGGTTGTCTGTGCCTGCGCAGTGCAGACTATGGAAACTTCTAGAGCTTAGGCCCAGCATTTTGGCAGGAACTCCACCCCCTTCCCCTGAGGCTATACATTAGCCTCGGTGCGGTGGCCATTAGTTCCTTTTCTTCTGCCGCATCTGCTGGCTACCGGAGCTTCTGTTGAGTGTCCTTGCCAATCTCTCATCCGATACTGACCTTCTGGCTTTGTCCGACTTCATCTTGACTCACAGTCCAGCTCTTATGTATGACATCGACAGTGTTCTTCAGACATTGTCACCTTTGTAACATGAAGATCCTGGACTGCAACGGACACTCTTAAGTGCCTCGTCTGTCTCGGTGAGATTCACAACCTGGGAGCCTGTGTTCATTGCCAGGCCTTCACTCCTCAAACCAGAGAGAACCACAAGGCTAGACTTCAGGCTCTCCTTTATGAGCAAGCCCGGAAGCCCCTGATGTCGGCGTCATCAACCTTGGCCTCAACAGACCCAATGTCTGCGTCGCGGGGCGCATCCACAATGGATCACTTGACATTGGCATCCCAATGACCATCATCGAAAACTGCATCTCAGAGTTCAAAGAAGTCTCAGGGCTCAAAAAATCCCCCTTGCAAATTGAAGCCCTTGACCTTGAGGCCATCTGAGGTGAATCTGCCGACACCAGGCCACTTCTTGGACAGGGAGCTGGCTAGATCCCAGAAAAGGAGAGAGATGAACCCATCTCCGAACCACTGATTGAACCTTTCACTCTGGGGACCTCCCAGAGACTGATGCTCCACCACCCGGGGAATCACTGCAACTGCGATCCCCCCTCAGAGCAGCCATGCTCGAGTTCCGAGCTCACTCTCACTCAGTATCAACACACTCCCAACCCTTGGAGGGAGAGATTGTTGAGCGCACTCCAACCCGAGAATTTCTCAGAGTATCAGGAGATGACACCCAAGTGGAGCTGATACCAGCCCGAGAGGACTCACTGGAGATCTGGCCGCTTCCCCCGCCTCCATGGGGAATCTTGCTTGGAATAACGACTCGAGTCCATCATCCCCATCCCTCCCATAACTCGACTCCTGCTACCCAGGCACACCATCCCTGCAGCTCTCAGAGGCAGAGGTCAGAATCCAGCTCTCGATGATCTTCAGATCAATTTTGATACTATCAGTATCGAAGACGTATTTACCGGGACAGGTTTTGATCACATCACCGTTGGGCCTACGTCTACTATTCTCCCTTTGGTTCTTCAGATGAATTCTCGGAGGAAGAGTACGTTCCTTGATATTGACACAGATACTGGGAGCACTATGAAGAGACGGGGCCCCTCGACACCAGCACAGATCCCCAACACCACCCTCGAGACATAGGTCCTAACTGCCTCCAAAGCACTCTTGCCCTCAGACAACAGATGAGGCACCTGTTCAACAACCACTCCCTACGTCCTCCCAGGATCCGACCATGGGGACACAACCCACTGTCAGAATACAAGAGGGATCTCAAGCGGGGACACCAAGTAGACCTGTCCACTGGTCATTATCCAGATCTTCCTCTACCTCCACAGACACCACAGAGCCCAGGGAAGATAAGCCTCCAGAGACTGCCATCTTGCAGGGAGAACCGATCTCGTCCTCGAGCAACATCAGGGCATTCTCTGATCTGGTCTCGAGAATGGCAAAGAACTTGAATTTTACCAGGGAAGCATCTAAAGAAATGATAAACGATCCAGTGTACCACCAACCTCAGCAGCAAGCTCCAACGGTAGCAGCCATTCCACTTCTCCTGTACCTGCTGCATGTCTTCAAGAAGCTTTGATCGGCGCCCTCCTCCACTCCAGCCACTACAAAGAGACTGGAGTTCCTTTATGAGGTGATTGATACCGACGAGTCCTGACTACAGAACCATCCCAAGGCCAACTCGATCATCGTCGATGCGGCACAGGCCCAAACCTCCCAAGCACTGCATGCTACCCCTCCTGACGAGGAAGGGGAAAAGTTGTATGCGATGGGCTGTAAAAACTATGCCAGTGTGGCCCTGATTTTCAGGATGGCTAACTATTTAGCCTGCATGTCTGCATACAATCAGTGGCTTTGGGACAAGACCAGAGTATTTGTCACCAGGCTCCCAGATGAAGAACTTCGTATGGCTGATGCATTCCTGACTGAGGCTTGATGGCTCACCAGCCAACAATGAGGCATATAGTGGACTGTGCTTCCAAGGCCTTTGCCTCTGCGGTATCGCTTCGTTGCCACTCATGGCTCTGATCCTCTGTGTCTCCCATCCCTCCCAAGCCCTGGTCGAGGATCTCCCACTTGATTCAGCTGGGCTGTTCAGCAGCAGTACCGACGAGAAATTGGAGCACACACATAAAATGCACTCCTCCATAAAAAAATATGGGATGCAACCGCATCATCAGACCCCATGACATTGTTGCCATTGGTACCGATCTTTGACTCACTGCGCCTACAGCCCATACTTACCTCAACCTGCCTCTCAGCCAACACCTCTAGGACAGTTCTTTCAATGCCCACCACCGCATTGTCTGAAGTCGACGTTCTGTAAGAAGTCTGATCCCACCAAGCGAAGGGTTTGACAGTGTAGAGGACAATCCCAAGATGTCGGATGCCGCTTCTTCAGACTCATCTGAATCCACCAACGCCACAGGCACCATAGCTACTTTGCCCTCTTCGCTACCCCCAGGCGAATCCCCCAACCCTTTCTTTGGATTCATACTCCGGGAGCACCTCAACGCCTGGATTGTGATCACGTCAGACTCTTGGATCCTCGATGTTGTGGCAAGAGGATACGTGATCAAGTTCACTTTTATATCTTGAGTCGGTTGCATCCGTATGACACCTCTGTTGACCCCTTTCTTGGAAGGAATCAGGATGCTTCGATGGAAAGGTGCCATAGTACCGATACCCTTTTCTGCCCTCAGAACGAGCTTCTCATCAAGGTATTCCTGGTCTCCAAGAAAGGGGGAGGAAAACCACCCATCCTGGATCTTCAGGGTGTGAACTAATACATCAAGCCTTGCAAATTCCGAATGGTGTCCCTAAAGACCATCTTTCCCCTTCTCTATAAGGGAGATTGGTTTGCCACTCTGGACTTAATGGACGCTTATTTTCATATCGCTATCTGTCCAGAACACAAGAGTATCCTCGCCTTCGTCATGGGCAGGGGAGCATTCAGATTTCGGGTGCTCCCTTTTGGCTTCAACACAGCCCCAAAGGTGTTCACAAAATGCATATCAGTGGTGGCGGCAGCTCTCCGGAAGCACAGTATTGTCCTGTTTTCCTACATAAATGACTGGCTAATTGTCTACCACTCCAGATCATGTGTCCTTCGGGACACAACACTCCATCTTCTCAGAATACTAGGTCTCATGGTCAACCAGGCGAAATCCCATTTTGAGCCTGCTCAATGCATACAGTTCATCGAGGCCGTCCTAGACTCAACACACAAACTCATCTTTTCATCAACAGAGCAGGTCTTCAGTCTGTCCAAATTGATATTGACGCTACAGAGGAATCAACAGGCACACGCTCGTTCAATCCAGGTGCTCCTGGGCCTTATGGCATCAATGACAGCAGTCATCCCTTTCTCCAGACTTCACATGAGACCACTTCAGAATTGGTTCCTAATTGTCTTCGATCCCTTAGTCGACGACCCGTATCGGCTTCTCTTGGGACCAAGGCGTATTCTTCGATCCCTCAACTGGTGGAAGGACAGGAGGAACGTGTTGGCAGGCATGTCTTTTCACCTTCTGGACCCCACAATCTCGATTATGACCGATGTGTCCCTGATCGGATGGGGCACCCACACTCAACATCTCATGGTTTGAGGTCAGTGGTCATGGTCGGTACGGACACTGCACATCAACATCCTCGAACTTTTGGCATCACCAAGGCACTCAGGGCCTTCAAGGATGTGGTCTTGGGACAGACAGTTCAGATCCTGATGGATGATACTATGGTCTTGTACTAAATAAGCAAGGGGGTACGTGATCAAAAGCTCTCTTGGATCTGACACTCGAACTGTGGACCTGGTGTCTCTCTCACCAAATCTACTGAGTGGCTCTCCACTTGCAAAGAATCCAAAACACGATGGCAGACCAGCTCAGCCAGATTCCGATGATCTCCTACGAATGGAGACTTAACAAGTCAATTCTCGAGGAAGTCTTTGAAGCTTGGACGACCCCAAGCATCTATCTGTTCGCCTCAGTGAGCAATACTCATCTTCCCCTCTTCTGTTCAAGAGGAGGAGAGGGAATAGGCTCCCTGGGAGACTTGTTCCTCTTCAGTTGATCCAGTCCAGTACTCTACATTTTTCCTCCAATCCCATTGATAACGAAAGTACTGGAGAAGGTCCAGAAGGACAGTGCATTGGCTATCCTCATCACCCCAGGGTGGCTGCACCAACCCTGGTTCTCCCCGCTGCTGCTACTGTCAAGGTCTCGGTATCGGAGGCTTCCACCCAGACCAGATCTCTTGACCTTGGACAATGATTCAGTGCATCACCCAGATGTGTTCCACCCGAAGTTAACAGCATGGAACCTTCTTCATTGACTTCTCCACCTCCCACTGTACATCGCTTTATCGAGGCAGCACACAAACCATCAACAGTTCGGGCCTATTCTTACAAATTCTCAAAGTTTGAAGAGTTCTTACAGTGTCAGCAGCTCAAGATTGACCGCTTCGACATGGTGCATGTCCTGGAATTTATTTGTTTGTTGGCAAAGCAAGGTCTCTCCCTTTTGTCGGTCAAATGCTATTTGTCAGCGATATCTTCACACTTGCAGCCCAGAGGCTGACCCTCTTGTTTCAGAGACCCTTTGGTGCGGGCCTTCCTCAAGGGCTACAGGCATCTTCAACCTCCAATAACTCCGCTGATCCCGGGGTGGAATCTTTCGCTGGTTCTTTCTCAACTTTCAAAACGACCCTTTGAGCCCATGGCTACCTGCGACCTTCGTTTATTATCTTGGAAAACTGTCTTCTTGGTTGCCATTTCTTCTGCACGAAGAGCCAGTGAACTTTGCGCATTGAGAGTTGAAAAGTCATATATTTGCTTTCACTTGAAACAAGGTGGTTCATCACCTTTTTGCCAAAGGTGGTTTCAGCGTTCCACCTTAACCAGGACATTGTTCTCCCTGTGTTCTTCCAGAACCTGACTTCAGACTTAGAATGCTCCCTGCATGCATTAGATGTTCGCAGGGCTTTGGCATTTTACATACAGCACACTGCTGAGTTTTGCAAGTCCCAGAGACTCTTCCTTTGCTACTCCTCCCGGAAGAAAGGATTGCCAGTCTCATCACAAAGGCTCTCCAAATGGGTGGCATTGGCCATCTGGCTGGCATATGAACTAGCGGGAACTGTGCCTCCTGCCCAGATCAGGAGCCATGCAACCAGAGCCCTTTCCACCTCTGCGGCCTTCCTTAAGAATCATAGAATCATAGAAATTCAGAGTTGGAAGAGACCACACAGGCCATCCAGTCCAACCCCCTGCCATGCAGGAACACCCTCAAATCAATCCCGACAGATGGCCATCAAGCCTCTGCTTAAAAACCTCCAAGGAAGGAGACTCCACTACACTCCGAGGCAGCAGATTCCACTGCCGGACAGCCCTGACTGTCAGGAAGTTCTTCCTGAGGTTCAGGTGGAATCTCCTTTCCTGCAGCTTGAATCCATTGCTCCTTGTCCTGGTCTCTGGAGTGTACCACTGCAGGACATTCATAAGGCAGCCATTTGGTCGCAACCCATGACCTTTGTGTCTCACTACAGAGTGGATCAGTGTTCAGCTGCTGACATTGCTTTTGGAGGGCTGTATTGTTTTCTGCTGTCTGTTGATATGGTGTATGATATGCTTTTTTATGGTTCTTATTGTTTACACGTTCTACTGCCCCTTCTATGTATTTCTTTTTATATATGTATTTCTTTTTATATATGTATGTGTGTGTGTGTGTGTGTGTATTATATATATATCTTGAATTCTGGGCCTCATCACTTGATACTGTGGGAACTGCTGCACATGGCACTCCATCCTCCTGGTTCAGCTTGCTAGTCTCCCATATGTGGGAGTCACAGAGACCACAAAGAAGGAGGACAGGTTGCCTACCTGTAACTGGAGTTCTTCAAGTGGTCATCTGTGATTCACACAATCCCACTCATCCTCCCCTCTGGTGGTGCCATGTCCCGGCTGTCAAGCACATGGCGGTGGTAAAAGAATTAACAGCAACCACGCTGAGGCCAGTATATAGCCTCAGGGGAAGGGGGTGGAGTTCCTGCCAAAATGCTAGGCCTAAGCTCTAGAAGTTTCCGTAGTTTGCACTGCACAGGTGCAGACAACCCATATGTGAGAGTCACAGATAACCACTCGAAGAACTCCAGTTATAGGTAGGCAACCTGTCCTTCTTAATTATTTCTCTGACTTTGCCTGAAACGCAAGATCATCCAGGGCAGCACCTTCTAAAAGTCGTGCTGGGAACATTGAATACCAAGGACTGTTCTCATCCGTGGTTTCCAGAATTTGTTTAAAGAAGTCCAGAAGCTCTCAAAGTTCTCAGAAGCTTCTCAGGAATTCCTCAGTAAGGCATAGTTCCTGCCTTTGCTCTGAACAAGTGGAATATTTTCACCCCACTTCCCACCACACTTTACCAGCAAGGAGGACGTTATTACTTTTTGTAGAGCTTGAGACAGTGTGCAAACCATGCTCCCATTTAGGTCCTACCCTTATTGTGTTTAACTTTTTTTTTTTAAGTCTTATAGCAGAGAAACAATTTGTAAATGACTGAAGGCATTTCCATTAGTGAGCAGCCTCATTCTGTATGTAGCTGAGAATTTTTTCTTGGAACCACAGTTCTCAGTAGCAAGCTGCTATCTGCCTTTAGGCAACAAGGAAATCAGGTCACCATTACAAGACTACATGGCCCAGTTTCTTTTTAACTGAAAAGCCAGTTAACTGACAGGCTCTTATTTCCCTGGAGCATGTTTCCCACACCAGAAATATATTATAATGTGGTAAACAAGAGCAGGGTAAGCAGGCAGATGCATGTATTTATTGTGGAATTTTTTTATCATAAATTGTGCCATAAAATGGAATGCCATCCTTATTGTAATGAATATGTTATAGGTCAGCTTTTTCATCAAATGTAACTTTGAGAGGAATCAGGCAATAGGTTTAAGATATTGGAAAGTAATTTGGGAGTGATCTTGGTTCCCATGGTGTAAGTACGCACTAGCTAGGGAGTAAAAGCAACAAAATGCTGGAGAAATCTCCTTCCTTCTAACTAATCTGGAAAATCAGTTCATCAAAGATGAAAATGGGATGAATGTTCACATCGTAAGTATTGGTTCCTACTACCTTTGACTCTACCTCTTAAATACGTTTGTCTGTTTCTGACTTCTCTTCCTCACTCCCATATGGCTGAAGACAAGGTTTCTGCATGCATACATAAATTTATAATATGAATTATAGTCCTGTATATATAATCTATTTTCTATATTAGAAATATGCTGCATTGATATGGGATTGGAAGGACAGTAGATGTGTGCTGAATGCTGCTATTCAAAAATATATGGTCTCATCCTTCTGAACGCACCTAAATTTTCAGCACTACTATGAATTCCAAGTAGTTGATGTGTACTTTTTAAAAATCTACATCAACGTAAGTGTAACACTGTGCAGTGCTCCTTTTTGTAATCTGTAGGAGCCCTTGCAGTAGGTGGTGACAGGAATAACACTGTAGCATCTGTGCACACTTATGTAGGGGTACCCCCTATTGCATTTTATGGAACTTATTTCTGAGTACACTCAGTGTCAACCAGTACAGTAACTCATAGGCCCTTTCCGCACTCTGCCTTGTAGCGAAGACATCCAGTGGGGATCCTTGCGGCAGCTCTGCCGGGAGGGAGTGCAACAGGAGCGCTTCCCTCCACAGCAGCTGGTTCCCTGCAGAAGGGCCACGCCTCTTCCAATGGCCACACCTCTTCCTTCCGTAGCACAGCCTGGTACTTTCCCAGGCTGTGCTGGGACAGGCATAGCATCCATTACACTTCTGCAGCTTCCGCAAGACAGGTAAGTCCAGGATGGTGGCACGATCACGTGTCATTGACGGGGAAAATCCGTCAATGATTTAATCTGTGATTGTGCTGCCTGGGGATGGGAGAAGGATGAGACCACTACAACATCATGCATAAGCATGCAGAAAGTGCATTTCCCCCAGCTACCTGAGATTATGTGTGCACCTCAGTTAATGAAGTAGTATTGCTGGGCATTACTTCTTTAACTGAAAATCTGGTAGCAGAAATAAAGTGGAAAAAGAAATAGAGACAGTCTACCACACTACAGGGGAAAAGAAGCTATTAGCATGTTTCAGCAAACTTTTAATTCAAAATTAAATAAGTACATGTGAAATGAAACAACCAAACCAGGTAACTATTGCATATATAAACAAAAGCTTTTTGAATCTGTTAGGGACCACTTGAAGGCTCTTTCCAAAATGTGTCTGGAGATTATTTTTTCTTTCACCATCCTCCTACTTTATTCAGGATTTACACTTTGGTGGCCAAACTTACAGACGTATACTTCTTTAACATGCTGGGAGGTAGCTGGTGAGGCAGGCTTTACTGCTCTCTCTCCTTTTTCCTCTCTGTTTTTCGCTGTTCATACATGCTCAGTATGGGATTCTGCAGGCAGCTGTTGTTTGCTTTGTCTGTTGTAGACAGGCACACATGACTAATGTAGCATTGGCTAGAGTAGAAACTCATTCTTTCCCAGATCAAGCTTTACTGCATTGTTTCATGCAGACATGCTACTGCAATCCAACAGTGAAAGTTCTGTCCCTCCAGCTGCCTTTTCCTATCCTTTCAGTGCTGATGCTGCTAGAAACCTTCCAGTTGGACAGAGAACTAGAAAAAAAGGAGGTGGACAGGTGTAAAAAGATTTTATAAAAAGGAGCTTTTTTGTTCTGCCAGATTCTAAAGTCAACCAGCAATTAAAGTGGATGCTGCTATTCTGAACTTCCTCATTCTTCCCCCCGACAAAAGTTCCAGGAGCCCATTTATTCAGTGCCTTCAGGGAGCTTCTTCAGGATGGCTCCTTCCTCTCCCTTTGGAGCTCATTTTCCTTCCTCCTCAGAAGTAATTGCTCTTTTAATTAGCTTAGATATAACTTTTAGCATGGACGAAAAACTGTCTCCCCTCTGCCACCCCTTCCAAGTGAGCCCTGCCTGGATTTCCAGCAAGTCTTGACAATAACCACATGGTTCTTGGATATGTGCATGCAATCTGCATCTCTCTCTCTCCAAGCCCCCAACCTCAAGCCAGTTTCCACATAAGACACATAGGCACATATCTCCCCCACAACGACAAAAATATATCCTGGCCTAACGTCTAATGAGCCAGCCGCCCATCTTTCCTTTTTTAAAAGTAAATCCTTTCCCACATAACACCAAACAGCTTTTTGTGAGGGATTTCAGAAAAGCCAGCTATCAGTTCCAGGACTTCTCAGTAATAACATGGGGTGTATAAAGGTAGGAGTCGGGGGAGGCAGAGAAAGAGTGTGTGTGTATGAAAAGGAGGGGGGTGAGGGTGGATGTGTGGAAAGAGAATGAGAATGAATAGATGTATAAGAAGCCAGGAGAAGAGGGGTCTGAGAGAGAGAGAGAGAGAGAGAGAGAGAGGAACTGATGAGTTTTAAGGGACAGGCACGCTAATCCAGGGACAGAGGAAGGATCTCAAAAGAAACTGACAGAAGTTTCAGAAAGGATAAGCAGTTCATATTAAGCACAAAGCTTATGGACAGTCTCTGTGTTGGGGGGGCTGCGGGGGGGATAAATCAAGCAGTGCTGATGGAGGGTGGTCTCCCCATGTGAGTGTGTGTGAGAGAAAGAGAGAAGCGGCAGGAGCATGCTCTTCCCTTGCACAGCAAGCCAGTGGATTGGGTAGTGCACTTTGCAGGAGTACCCCTCCTCTTCTCCAAGCAGGCATGAGAGACACAGTCTCCTCTCTTTGCCTTTCCTGCAGCTGGCTCTCACCTCCCCAGCTGCATGGAGCAAGTGAAGGAAGGAGAAAGAGAAAGAGAGCAACTGGGCTCGACATGAGAGGTGGTTAAGAGTGAGGCCACATAGTCCAAACTGCAACCACCCTCCAGACACCCCCCTGGGTTTGCCCACCCTGGCCCTGCTTCCCCCTCTTCTGTCACCTACTATTGTCGGACATCACCTCAGGATCACCTCATCTCAGAATTGGTATCACCCCATCTGATGGTGTAACCTGCTGCAGGCTGCTTCCCCCAACCTCTAGTAATGCCACTGCTTATCAGACCAGTATCCTTCTAAGGCTAGAGTTCATTGGAGTAGAAATTCTGTAAGCATATGGGCAGCTACAAAAAGTAAGACTCTGTTCAGTGTCACTGTCTCTTCAAAGGTGGAGGAGGCCTTTTCTACTAGATTTTAGGGTTGCCAGGTTGATGATGAGATCCTGGTACTGTGAACCAGGTGGAACACTCCCTCACTTCCCAGCCATTTTTTACCTGCTGCAGCTACAGAAGCAGAGCTGTACATTTCTCTGTGGCACCCCTATTCTCCACTGGCTAGTAAATAACTTGTTGGGGGGAGCTGTAGCAACAGTTAAAAGTCAGGTTTGGGGAGAGAGGGAAGGAGGCATGGCCATTTCCGTACAACATTGCTATAACACTGTAGCAGAGGGTTATTACCAGTCCAGGAGCTGTGCTTCTGCATAACATTGTTGCTATCCTGCTATTATCCCATCCTCAAGTATCGCCCAATCGCCATATTCTATTTCCAGAACAAAAATCCATTAAGAGCTTCCTGTAGCACTTCAATCCCACCAGCCATCGTAGTTTGATATCGTTGTAGCACTTGATAGCACTTCCTGTTATAGTGGATCCTGCAGTGGCCGGCTGTGGGTATGTCCAGCTCATCTCTCCTTCAGTGACTCCCTAGCCTGATGGCATTGCACGAATAGTGATGCTGCCATTATAATGGTATAATGCACCAATGATATCTAGCACAGAAATGGCCATAGTTTTGCCTGATGGAACTTCATGGTATTTCTTCCTGATCCATGATTAAAGCTGCAAGAGTCCTGTCCCTTATTCAGCCTGGTAACTCTAACTGATTTTAGACATGACAGCTTGATCTTGCAAGAAGGTAATTCAAACAGATTTGCTAATATATACTCATTTTTAGCATTTTCCCACTAAGATTTTGATTGCAAAGGACTGGGAACATGTCAAGGTAGGTCCTGTGCTGGGGGAAGGGCAAGGTATAACTAAAATACATAAATATATAAAATAAAGTACAAAATGAGGCAGTCAAAAGTCTGTTGAACCTGATGATTGGTGGAAAGTTTAGAGTAAGCCATTGCAGGAGAATATTAAGTGCTGAATTGTGAATTTCAACTGTTGGCCAGCAAAAAATTTATTCTGTTCTTGTTCACTTCTTGTATTTCATTTAGCCTTAGCAACTCTGGAAACAGGTGTGATGTTTGAAAGTGAGAATGATTAAATGAATGTCAAATGCCAGGTACTTTCGTTACACATCAGTCCACACTCACAAAGCATTTTCCCTATTTTTATTAATTTGCTTAAAACTGGAACTCTGGCTACTGGAAAGGAAACAGAAGTGGGGTGGCAAAAATGGCACTCAGATGACAGTCATTAACTTACTCGTATTAGATGCACCAGCATATAAGACACGCCCCATTTTCCAAGTGGTATTTTTCAGGAAGAAAATTTTTAGTACCCCAGTGAGGCAAAACGCATAGGAAAGAGAGGGAGTGAAAGGAGCACTTGAGTGAGTATTCCCCCCTCCTTTCCTTCTATTTTGCATTGGCGGGGAGAACTCCCTGGCAAAACAAAATGGATAGGAAAAGAGGGAGGGTGAAAGGAGCACTCGTGTGAGGTTTCCCCCCCATTGTCTTCTTTTTTCCCTTGGTGGGGAAGGAAAGGGAGTGAAAGGAGTGCTTGTACAAGCACTCCATTTACCTTCTCCCTTTCCTATGCATTTTGCCTCAGCAGGGAGTTCTCCCCACCGGGGCAATACAGAAGGGTGGGGGGAATCATTGGGTGAGTGCTCCTTTCATACTCCCTCTCTCCCCTATGCATTTTGCCCCACTGAGGAGTTTTCTCCACCAAAGCAAAACAGAAGGGAAGGAGGTAGGGGAAGCTTTGCACAAGTGCCCCTTTCACTCTCCTACTTTCCTATGCTTTTTGCCTCGGTGGGGAGTTCTCCCTACCATGGCAAAATGGAAGGGAAGAGAGAGTGGGGGAGGCCCCATGGGAGCCCTCTTTTCACCCCTCCCTTTCCTATGCATTTTGCCTTGGCGTGGAGAGGAAGGGAATGAAAGGAGGGCTCACAATGATGCACCCGGTGTATAAGACGCACCCCATTTTCAAAGTCTATTTTGAGGGGAGAAAGATGTATCTTATATACTGGCAAATACGGTGCTTCCCTTAGTAACCAAGGGATTATCCAAAAAGGAAACAAGTATCTGAAAGTATTGAGACTTTCCAACTCTTTTTGTTTTGATTTTATCTGCCTTTTCATGCTTTTGCATCCAGATTCTTTCTTGAATATCCTAGGTTTCCCTCACTCCCCTGCTTGTGTTCTCACCCACATCATGTGTCATATCTAGACTCAGACAACATTTCAGAAATTGAATTTCACTGATTTCCACTGAGCACTTTTTAATTATTATTCAGGAGTTATAGATAAAATTTTTAAAGTGCTTTAGAAGTATTACACTAGTTAAACATTAGGATCATTTTCTTTTATTGCTAGCATTCCTCTTTCTCTCACTAGATCTCTGTTGAACCTTGGGTCCTGGGAACAATAGCTGTGTTTCTTTGTGGTGGCCATCTTGGCTAGATGCAGTGTAACACAGACAGCCATGCAGAAGTACAGTTCATTTCAGGAAATACTAGGTTAACTTAAACTGATGTGGGAAGTGAGAGTGAAAAGATCATGGTAAGTTTGTACAGGAACAAAACCAGGGACTTTTCTTGTCTGGAATTGTTATAAAGTAGATTTTCTCAGTGTGCTTCTTGTCATTCATTTTATTTCCTTATCAACCAGTTTGACATCCTCATGTAATAGTTTCCATGGGAGCATTAAACTTTATCTGTTGCTTTCAGTGGTTTTACAATAGAATTTAAATCCTGTCTATGATCTGCACAAGATGGTATCAGATACACTAGGCTGTTTCTGAAAAAGCCATAGAGAGCTGCACATACTCTTAATTACAGTATCTCTACTGTACTCTGGTCTACAATTTATTGTACTTGACTACTCTTGATTTCATTCTTTTTTAGCAACCATTGCATTATTCTTCTAATGGAGAAGAGTATTATTATTATTTATATATTGCCCTCAGTGTACATAGTGCTTTACAGGTAAAACAACCAAAAACAGTGGATCCAATCTAAAATATATATGTATACATGCTCACACACAAACATAAAACACACACACACACACAGGGAAGGAAGGAATGATATAAAACTGTACAATACAATTGTAAAAACAAATTATCTAGATAAGATACAAAAAAATACAATATACTATAAAGCAAACGGACAAATACATGTAATCAGAATATACAAGGTTATAAAACAAAATGAAACTAAAATTCCAAAAGCTGTGGAAAACAAAAAAGTTATAAATTGAGATTTAAAAATAATGAGAGAAGTAGCAGAGTGCAAATGTTCAGGGAGGCAGTTCCAAGAGTATGAAGCAGCAAGTGAAAAAGAACAAAGCCAAGGCAAAGAAGAGGAAATCCTTGGTTGGGTGAGAAGCCTAGAGTTCCTAGAATGCAGAGCTTGAGCAGACTGCGAAAGAGAAACAAGGGCTAAAAGGGGAGGGAGGGGAGCGTGCTCTATAGGGATTTGAATGTCGTACAAAGAAACTTATACTGAATCCTAGAACGAATGACAGCCAATGAAGAGATACCAAAAGTGGGGTAATATGATCAAAACAACCAGCCAAAAAAGATAATCTTAGCAGCAGAATGTTGAATGGAAACCAGAGGACTAAGGTGAGCTAATGGAAAACCAGTCAAAAGAAGATTACAATAATCAAGATGAGAACCAAGACATGAACTAAGGACTTAGCAGAAGAAGCAGAAAGAAAAGGTCTGTTATAAAGAAAAAATTGACATAACTTTACAAAAGACAAAGAAGAGTCAAAAATAAAGCAAAGGCTTTGTGCTTCCTTTACAGAATAAATGGGAATATTGTTAACAGTAATAGAGAATGTATGTTATAAAGATGGTTTAGGAGGAAAAATAAGTAATTCTGTTGAGTTTTAGGTGACAATGAAACATCCGTGCTGAGATAGCTGAAAGACATGCCGTAATCAAATGTGAGGTGGAGAAATACAGCTGAATATCATCCGTATAAAGATAATATTGAAAACTGTACAAACTGATAAGATTACCTAAAGATAGTGTATAAAGAGAAAACAACAAAGGACCCAGAACAGTACCCTTTGAAATCCCAACTGAGAGAGGAAAAGAAGAAGATACATGAACTCTAGCTACCACATGAAATGATCAACCTGAGAGATAAGATGTGAACCACCTGAGGACTGAATCAATAAAATGTAGGTCATAAAGAGAATCCAACAAAAGTGCATGATCAACTATGTCAAAGGCTGCAGAGAGATCAAGGAGAATAAGGACTGCATGTAGGCCTTTTGACTTGACTTGAAGGAGATTCTCTATGATTTTTTAAAGAGGTGTCTCTGTAGAGTTCAACAGGCAAAATCCAGATTGAAATGAATCCATTACAGATATACAAGAAAGAAATTCGGAGTAATGTACATAAGCAGCACATTCCAAAACCTTTGAGAGGAAAGGCAGTTGTGAAACAAGGCAATAATTAAACAAAGAAGATGGATCTGAACTTCTTAAGAACTGGAGAAATAGTAGCACGTTTGAATGCAAGGAAATAAACCAGTAGGAAGGAACAGATTGATGATATGGAGAAGAGAAGGAAGAATAGCAGACGCAACGGTAATTAAGAAATGATAAGGAACAGGAACATGAAAAGCAGGCAGAAGGATTCAAAGATGTAACACTTTGGCTAGTTGATCTAATGAGATGGGAGGAAAATAGAAAATTTAGAAGAAACAGACATTTGATATGTTGGTAATGAGGAAAGTTCAAGAGGGGCAAGATCTGAATGGGTATTTTCAATTTTAGTTATAAAGAAAGTTGCAAAATCATCAGCAGAGAATGAGTGGGGAGAGGGAAAGAGAGAGGGAAGGGTTTTAAAAGAGAATTAAAAGTACAAAAAGAGTCATAGTGGGTGTTGTGTATTAGCATGAATCAATGAAGTATAGTGTTTCTGTTTGGCTGAAGAGAAAGAAGAAAGAATAATTTTATAATGAACTAGCGCATATACCTGGCGTTGCTCGGGATTTTATTTTCTCATAGGTAATACTTGGTAGAAAGATTTGAGATCCTGGGTCTCTAATTCCCCAAACTGTCTTGTCCAGTACTTGTAACTTTTCACCATATTCCCCAATCCATTCAGAGTTGTTAACATACAGAGGTTGAGTTCCTGAGGGAATACACTGCCCTCCTCCTTCTTGCTGCTAGGCCTCGTCTCCATAGCAACCAGCCTATTCAAGACAGACCCAAGAGCTCTCTGGCTGAGAATTCTAAACACCCCTCCCTAACTTGCGAACCCCAGGATTCCATGGAATCTTGACAGGAAGCCAATCATATGAAGTCTTTGCCTCACACAGCCAATCATATGAGGTCTTCTTGCCTGACACAGACAAACAAACAAACTTTGACTTTTCTATATTAGTAGATTTAGTCTGCCCGCTCTCTTTTCTTCCTCCCCAAATTTTCAGTTGTGTGAGTGGAGAAATGAAGATATCAAATGAAAGAAGTAAGCCAAGGCTGAGGTTTGGTAGAAGAGACCAAAATGAGAAGAATTAAAAATGTCAAGAGTTGAAGCTAGAAAGTTGAGTAAAAAAAAACCAGTTGAATCCAAGGAACCAACAGAATTAAAGGAAAATAGAGAAGAGACCAATGCTTGTGAAAAGGCCTCCAAATGAGCAGAATGAAGATCTCAAAAGCAGCAGAATACTGAGGAGGTAGATTATGAACGAGTGCAAAAGAAACAAGATGATGATCAGACAAAGCTTTTCAGTAACTGAAAAGCAAGTGGTAAACAATTCTTAATAAGAACATGATAAGACAATGGCCAAGGAAATGTGAAGGTGAATCAGAACAAGGCTTGAACCCAAAAGAAGACAATAAAGAAGGAAAACTTAGCAAGATCTTTGCTAAGATCTTTGCTAAGATCTTGCTAATATTTCACTTGAATATTAAAATTACCCATAATAAGAGTGGGGCTCTCATCTGAGAGTAAGTAAGCCAACTAAGAATCAAAATCAGAAATAACAGTTGAAAATGGGTGAGGTGGGTGGTAAATGACTGCAGTCCACAGGTGCAGGGGTTAAAAGAGTCTCATAGCATGGGCTTCAAAAGAAGAGAAACAGTATGTTGGTGGAAAGCAAAAGGGCTGAAACTGGCATGAGCTAAATAACAGAAGATGCACCCCACTCCACCTCCACCCTCATGACAATTTGTATAGAAAAAAGGAAAACATAGATAGTAGCAGCTTTAGAAGCAATTGAGTGACTGTTTCATAAGGAGCAAGAAAAGGGAATCTGGATCGCTTCTTGGCCTTTTGGCTAAGACCAACTGTAGAAAAGGGAAGCTGGAAAGAAGGAAGACAGCAGATAGGTATCTAATTAGAAGAAACGGAAGAAACAGAAGCCATAACAAAGAAAGAGGAAAATTTTAAAAAAAAGAATGACCAGTGAAAGGATAAATGTAATAGAAAATGTAATAGGTTACAAAGAAAAGTATGAAACATTGACATCATTAGTAATGAAGCCAGGATTCTGAGTTGGTTGACAAATAACATTTCCTGGATTTTCACTGCAGAAGATGAACAGAACTGGAACAGTTCTAGCCTGATTTTATACCCTCAGCTCCCAGAGATGACACAATTCACTGTGGGAAGACAGTAGCTGGGCCTAAGTCTATGAAAAGGCAATTAGAAGCCAATGAGTAGGCCACAGGAGAGGAAAATATCTACAGAGGCAGCAGTAGCAGCAGCTGGGTGACACAATTTGCCTTGTACACACTGGAGAGCTTCTTTCTCCCTTGCAGAAGGTGCTGAAACAGTTCTGGTCTGATTTTATGCCCTTGAGACCCAGAGATGACACAACTTGTTGTGGGAAGGCAGTACCTGGGCTGAGTGTGTCAAGAGGTAGTCGGAAGCAGGACATTATTTTTCTATTTTTGAAAACTGAATGAACATGTCAGTTTAGCTGCTGAGTATGTGAAAAAGAAATGTGTATTAAGGGAAGAAGATGATCACTCAACATGAGAGAATAAAACAGACATTTGAAAATATTTCAAAAATTTATTTCAGGAAAATAAATCTCCTCAACAACAAGAAAGAGATATAGCAGGTTATTTAAAGAAAACAAAGCTATGGAAAATATCAGAGGAAGCTCAGAAACAGTTGAATGAACCCATTATGATTAAAGAGTTGGAAGAAGGTATCAAAGATTTGAAAGTGGATAAAGCTCCAGGACCTGACAGATCTACATCATTATATTATATTATAAGAGATTCTTAAAAGAACTAAAACTATTACAAACAACAATAACAGAGATAAAGAAGCTGGGGAAGCCGGAAATATGAGGAGCATCCAACATTGTTGTAATACCCAAAGAAGGAAAGGGTAAAGAGAGAGATGAAAAATTATAGACCAATTTTTTTTATTAAATGTAGAGTATAAAATTTTTGTGACAATGTTGACAAGACAATTGAAAAGAGTCTTGCGGACTTCCGGGTTGCATGGCGCCGCGGAGACAGCTCGGCGAAAGAGCTCTGCTGTGAGCTCCTAGCCAAGCTACCACCTTGTGTGAGCAAGCTGAGGTTTTTCTTTTTTTTAATCTCAGATCGGCTGACACCCTCCAGTAAAGGGGGTACAGTAGGGACTCACGGGGTCTGATCCTGGCTCCAGGCTTCACCCTGATTATCCTGGGAGAGGAAGTCTGGAATGAGAGAGACCGAAGAGCTGCCACACCCACAAGAGGTAGCCAGCTCAGGCAATAGCGTCACTGTCAACAGTTTTTAAATGAAAAGACATTCCTGCAAGGGTTTTGGAAAGCTTCTCCAGCTTAACTCCAGAGTGAGGAGCGCTGTTAAGACTTTTCTGTTTTTTTGGAACCCTCCAGTCATACTTAGCAATTTGGCTTGGAGCAGTTAGCTGCTTCAATTTTTGTTGCTTAAAACACTAAAGCTAGCATTGGATTTAACATTGCTTACAAATCCAGGACTATAAAGGACTGTGGCTCACTGTAAGCTCAGGAATTTGTTTGGGAAGTTCATGGACTTGCAGACTGGGGAAAAACAAACAAACAAAGCAAGACAACTATAACTTTACAGTAAAGAGAACTGGAACCCCTGCAGAAGCACAACATGAACACTGTCAGTGTATTCATTCTGACAGAGAGAGAGGGAGTAACTGTGGCATCACTGGTGTGGTCAAGACTAAGTCTGTGTGATAGAGACTTTTTAGAATGCCAATGACCTCTTCACAAACTGTAAAGTGGGGTGGTGGAGAATCTTGAAAAGAAAAGCTGCCTGTGATGACGCTTGGTTTGAAGCCAGGCTTGAAGCTTATCTAACTCGACACACCACCTCCAAAAGGAAGGTTAGGACTCCTCTTACTGTAGGCATCAACATTACCAGACCATAGACACTGTTTGATCATAGTCTGAGTTACTGATATTGATGGATACCTACAGTTGATGAAATTTAATAGGGAAGTTAATATTATTTGCTAGTTAATATTAGTAAAAAATACTTGGAAAGAAGAACTAGAAGATGGACAAATAATATGAGTCTTTGGAATTTTAGAAGCAAACAAGGAGGTATAGTTGAACTGGAAACATAGATGCAATAGGTTTACTAGGAATAGGAATAATATTGATATTTGGGAAATAACTTGGGGTATCTTAAATGATGTAATGGTAACTGAAGTAACTGAATAGTAACAGAAGTATATAAATGAATTATTCCTGTTCAGATTTATACTGAATGAATTGAATGAATTTCTCTTGAGTTACTCTTGATGGTCTGACTTACTTGGATGGTCTGACTTACTTGGCTTCCCTTATATTGATCATTAATAATCTCTTATATTGATTGTCATTAAGCTTTGAATTAATTAACTGTCTAAAGTGAGTTAATCTGATTGTGGATTTAAGTCAGTAATTAACTTGATGATATTAATGAATTTATGATATCGCCTATAACGCTTATAACATTAATCTATGGGATATATATTTGCTAGTGTGTGTATGTATATGTGTGTGTGTGTTGTGATGTGTGTATGATATAGATATATATTTGCTAGTTGGGATTTCTCAGGATAACTGCAGTTCAGTTAATTGGAATAATTTGATTATATGTACCTACACTAATAAATTATTTAATTGATTAATTATGCAAATTAATTAATTAATTATTACTGATTAGGCATTGGTTGTAGATCTTACAACTAAGAGAATTTTGATGAAATCTGTAAAGATTTAAAAAATTTAGAGGAAATTGGGATCAACATTGCTACTCTGGAAGTTTGGGAATTACGAACCTATTCTCAGAATTTAAATACTTGGTTAGATGAAAGAGCAGGCAATAATCCCAAACAGATAGGAGATTGGAAAGGAGATTACTTATTAGACCCTTTGGCTTAGAGTACTGTGAAATAGTGCAAAGAAGGGTGGGGAGAAAACTACAGCAGCTACACTAATAATTAGAATACTAGTGATTGAAGATTCCAGGTTGAAAACTAAAACAAACACAGCAGTAAGAAGATCCTCAGTTGACTTACCCACTAAAATGACTTGTGACGTTGATACAAAGAAGATATGGCTCAACAAATTTAGCAGATTATATTGGGACTTCAGAAGAGAAATTCAAATTTAGTGTTGATAAAATCTTTAGACTCAACTCTCATGTAGTGCAAGAACGAGGTCTCCCCAGAGATACAGTTATCAGTTTAAATAGATCCGTAATGAAAGAATGGATCTTGCAAACCAGTTACAATAAGCAACTTCTGATTAATGAAAAAGAGATAAAAATCTTTAAAGACATTCCATTCCAAATTCTTAAAAGAAGACAGGATTACAAACTTCTTGCCCAACTTCTCTTGAAAAACATATAAGTTATAGGTGGGGAAAAGTGGAAGGATTATCCTTTTCATACAATCAAAGAAGATACAAAATCAACTAATTGCCAAAGTTTAAAGAGTTTATGATCAGACTCAACAAGGAATTTGAGAAAGCTAAACTTAATGAGAAAACAAACGAGAATAGAAATGATACTCAAGATTTGACTGATGCGTAAACGTTAATGAGTGTGACCAAAAGTAAGCTTAAAAAAGTAGAGAAACTAGAAAATGCTGCTATGGCAACAGAGACAGTTGCATGTGATGGAGAGAAGGGAGGAGCTGATGTGTTAGAAGAATGCGGCACTGATGAGGAAATAGGACTTTCTGTAGGATATGATGTATCAGAATCTGATTCCGAGGGAGAAAGGCAAGAAGGAGCCAATGAGGAATTTGAGGAAGATGAAAGGGATCATGAATATCAAAATAAAGTCATGGAATGTGAAAGATATTAACTCAGAGTATAAACGGAGACAGTTTTTTCACATTTTAGAAAAGCTCACCTGGAAAAAATAAGCCTTCAAGAAGTTCATTTAAGAGCACAAAATTTATAATTTATGAGGAATCCAAAGCTAGGTTACTGTTTTGCTTCAACTAATGAAAAAAGAAAGGAGTGATTGTCTACGTTAACTCAAAATATAATGCCCAGGAAGTTTTCAGAAATAATCTAGGTCATTGTATTGGTGTAGAAGTTTGCATACAGAGTACAACCATACTAATCGTGGCAATCTACACCCCAATAGGAAGCAAGGGTGACTTCTTCAAAAAAAACCCATGATGAAATATCAAATTATGCGGAGAAAAAAACATCAGGAAAATGTAATAATGATGGGGGACATGAATGGAATCATGAACCCCACATTTGAGAGATCATCCCATAACAAGAACAAAAATAAACACAATCAAGGTAAACTGCCTAAGAGCTTTTTCTCAATGACAGAACATTTAACACTTGTTGACATTTGGAGGTTCAAAGAAGGCAACTCACAAGGATATACTTACTACTAAGCCCATCACCATTCGATGTCCAGAATTGACTACATTTTTACTTCCAAATCTCTTCTTCTCCAAATAGATAAGATTGACATAATTCCAAAACAGATCTCTGATCACAATCCACTACGTATGGAAGTAATTGTGAGAGGACCAGTGAGAAATTGGAAACTGAATGAAGCTTTTCTTCATGGCCAGCATTCTGTTCTGAAAATTAGAGAAATAGTGTCATTCTACTTTAAAGAAAACATTAATGGTGAGGTCCCAATGAGAACAGCTTGGGATACCTTTAAAGCTGTCTTAAGAGGCTACTTTATAAAGTGGGGTGCAGAGGAGGCGAAGAAGAAGGTAGAAAAATCTCATAAAATTCTGAAAGAGATTATTAAAGTCGAAAAAGAAATAAGACATAATCTTTCAGATAGAAATTTAAATATGAAACTTAGATCTTTACAGAATCAGCTAAATGAAGAGAACCTCATGGAGATTGAGAAAAAGATAAGAATGATGAAACAACGATACTTTGAATTTGCAAACAAGCCAGGAAAATGGCTAGTACTAAGACTACGTAAAGAAAAAGAAATGAGACTAATCTGGAAATTAAAGTCAGTGGGAAACACTGCACCAAACAAGAAGACATTAAGTATGCTTTCTCAGATTACTACAAACAGTTGTATGGTATGAAACCTTCCTCCGAGAAGGAACTTATTAACTTGCAAAAGTATTTAGACAGTCAAGATATCCCGAAATGTTCAGACAATGAGAAACTACTATTAAACTGTTCTGTGGCTTATGTAGAAATAACAGAAGCGATTGAGAAAATGAAAATGGGCAAAGCCCCAGGCCCAGACGGTTTCTCTCCTAATTTTTATAAAATTTTCGGGGATGACATAGCACTTCCTTATCAAAAAACTTGTGAGGAGATTCTTGTGAAAGGTATTCCAGAGACATGGAGGAATGCTAATATAACTTTGATTTTGAAAGAAGGCAAAGACCCGATGGATGTTAAAAACTGCTTGTTGTTGAACGTTGATTGTAAGGTTCTTGCAACTATTTTGGCAGGTAGATTGAAAAAAGTACTCTTCTTTCAAATTTGTGAAGATCAGAATGTTTTTTTACGAAGAAGATATCTAAGTAATAATATTAGGCCAGTACTAAATATAATAGAGTACTATGAACGCCACAGTGAAAAACAGATGGCTATCGTGTTTATAGATGCAGAAAAAGCGTTTGATTCAGTTAGCTGGCTTTTTCTGATGGAAACATTTCGAAGAATGGATGTGGGAAAGAATTTCTTATCTTGGTTAGGAGCTATATACAACAAACAACAAGCCCAAATATTGGTGAATGGAGAAAAATCAGATACATTCAATCTGAGAAAAAGGACACGTCAGGGTTGTCCACTATCTCCACTTCTTTTTACACCAGTTCTTGAACTCTTGAACAAAACAGTGAGAAATGGCCCTGATATAAAAGGAATTCGTTTAAAGGGTTACAACTTCAAATTAAAGACTTACGTGGACGAATTAGTTTTCTTTTTAGAGGCTTTTAAGCTGATTCACTCCCTAAATGCCTTTGGGGAACACTCGGGTATTAAAATCAATAAAGATAAAAACCTCCATTTTGACTAAAAACCTTAGTAAGAAGGAAGAAGAAGAACTAGTTAAGAGCTCAGGGTTCAAGACGAAAAGAAAATTAAATGCCCAGATATCTGGCTATCCACGCAAAACAGCCAACTGTTCAACAATAACTATGTCAAGACATGGAACAGTATCAAAAAAGACCTAGAAAACTGGAACAGATTAAATCTCTCTCTGTTTGGGAGAATCACGACCATCCAAATGAATGTGTTACCTAGGATGAACTTTCTTTTTCATAGCATACCTATAATAAATAACAATAAGCCATTTGCCATATGGAAAAAAGACTTGACAAAGTTTACTTGGGCTGGACATAAGCAAGAATAAAATGGAGCATATTAACTGATTTTAAAACAAGAGGCAGATGTGGAATACCTGATTTAAAAACATATTATTATGCAAGTGCTCTAACCTGGGTGACTGAGTGGATAACTTTACAAAATGTAAGATTACTTGTCTTAGAGGGTGCTGATTAGAGAGTGGGGTGGCATGCTTACCTTTGGTATGGCAAAGCCACAATTGATAAAGAATTCTCTAAGCACTATCTTAGAAAGGCACTACTAAATGTGTGGACAAAATTTAAGAAATCTTATTACATCAAATTGCTGCTCTGGATCTCACCTCTGGAAGCCTCTTTTGGACGTTGGAAAACTTCTGCTGATACCTGGCTCCAATACAAAGATATGATTTATTTCACTGCTCAGAGTCCCATCAGATTAAAAATTTGGGAAGAACTGATGAAAGAAAACATAATTTGCAGTTGGTTTCCTTATTGACAACTATTGGAACGGTTCAAAATGGATACAAAATTAGAAATTTTTGCTAAGGAAGATGACAATAATGAGTTTGAAAAAATAATTTTCAATAATGAGACTAAGCTTATGCCTAAGCTATATAAAATTTTACTTTTGCGGACGAAGAAAAAACAATAAAAGACTCCATGCTTAAATGGGCAAGGAACATAGGGGAACCAATCCAATTACAGCATTGGGAGCAGAGCTGGAAACAGACACATAAATTTACCAGTGCCCAAAATTTGAAAGAACACTACATGAAAATGTTACGCAGATGGTACTTAACAACAGTCAAACTAAATAAAATATACAAATCCACCTCTTGAAACTGTTGGAAATGTAAGAACGAGCTGGGCACTTTTTACCATGTATAGTGGACATGTAAGAAAACAAATTCTGGATCACTATACATAACAGAATCTCAGATATCTTCAACTGCAAATTCCTTATGTCTCCCAAACTTTACTTGCTGAATATGACTCAAGATCTTCCTCTAAATCTTTCTAAATTCTGGAGGATTCTGTTATATCTGATTACAGCAGCTAGGATAATCTTTGCAAGAAATTGGAAAAAATCTGATACCCCTACACTTGACGAATGGTCCTATGAGGTTCTTGAAATGAAAATAATGGATATACTTACACATATAATTAAGGGAAAAGATGAAGAAGAAATTAAAAAAGAATGGTCATCGGTAATTAAAAATTTACCAGTACTTGACTAAGAGGTCAGTTAATTTCTGACCAACTGATTATTATGGGAAAATTTCTGATTAACTGACTATTATGGCTTTTTAGTATAGTTCTGTACTACTATATGTCGTCCATAGACCTTTTTTGCTTATGGAATTTATAGAGCCACAGGGCAATTAGCAATAAACTGACATCACTCTGTAGTTGTTTTTTTTCAGTAGATGATTAAGCTTCTTTTCTTATTTCTTTCCCATTTCTTATTTCTTGGATGGGTTTCCACAATTACAGTTGAATGTTAATCTAATTATAGTTCAGTTGAAAGACTCAGGAGTTTCTAGGCTTATTGCTACAGAGTTGATATAGAAGCTTCTTAATATAAATATGGTCAATATGACAGTTTAGTTGACCCATAAAAGACTAGGCAGAAGATCGATAAGATACCATTTACTCTGCTGTTGTTGTTGTTCTGTCGACAATCAAATTTAAATTTAAAGTTATTTTTAGTTTAGTCTATTTGATAATAGCAAAAATTCTCAGCCCAAGAATACAACATGGTATTGCATAGGAAATTCTAGGTTAAACCTTCAGTACACAATAGCCGAGAAGGGAATCATGGTGGTATCTGGTTCTATTAGATTCTAACATAAGGATTTTGATATAATGATAATAATAACTTTTTATGATGACAATGGCCCTTTCCACATGTGAAGGAAAAAACGTCCTGAGACGTCCTGAAACGGAGCTTACCTGAGTCTGTTGCCACGTGGAGCAGCGCGTTTTCACTGCTCCACACTCCTCGGTGTCCCGCAGCATCCTGCGGCGCCCCAAATGGCGGCTTACAACTGGTGGAGGCTCTCCATTAACCGGAGAAGCTCGCCAGCCGGAAAGCCCGCCCCCGGCAGATCTGCAGGCACGCCCTTGCGCACGCCTGCAAATCCACACCGGGTGCTGCGACAGGGCTGCACAATCGTGCTTTTTAAAAACCTCTTCGAAAGTGGTTTTTAAAAAGCATACGGCGCCGCCACTTCCGGTCACCCTAGTGTGGATTGGGGTGTGGAACTACGCAAAAGTAGTCCACTCCAATTCACTTTACGGTGTAGATGACTTCCATCAGAGGTCGCTCGACACCATTTTTTAACCCTCGTGTGGAAAGCACCAATGATATATCTTTACGTAATCCTTAAGTTACTTTGTTTATTTGCTTACTTACGTAACATTACTCATGTAACTTTGTTTATTTCTTATTGTGTATATGACATTGCTGATTGGGAGATATGTGTTCTACAGGCTTTGACAATGCAGTACAAGTATGTATATATATTCAATAAAGATTATAAAAAAAGAAAGAAAGGGAAAAAAAGTCTTGCAACATAAAATACAAGAGGAACAGATGGGGTTTTTACCTGGAAGAAGTATGAAAGATAACATAAGAACAGTTCTTGATGCGATATAATATTATGATAAGAATCCAGGGAAGAAGTCTGTACTGATGTTTCTTGATGCAGAAAAGGCATTCGACAATATATCATGGAAATTTATGCATTGGCTATTAAAAGAAAGCAATTTTGGAGAAAACTTTTATGAATGGATTGAAAGAATTTATCAAGATCAATTGGCAAAATTGATAATTAGCAGAGATACAACAGAAGAAAAATTTATAGCAAAAGGAGTAAGACAAGGATGCCCGTTGTCACCATTGTTATTCTTGTGGCTTTAGATGTGCTGATAATGAAGATAAAAGAGGATCAAGAGATAAAAGGCTTGAAAATAAAGAAAAAAGAAATAAAATTGAGAGCTTTTGCAGATGATGTGGTTATTTTCTTGGGAGAGCCACAAGATTCAATTCAAAAATTGCAAGAGAGTCTTAAAGAGTTTGGAACAGTGGCTGGATGTAGAATAAACAAAGAGAAGACAATTACGTTGACTATGAATATATTGAAAAAAAGAACAAGCTGAGTTGGAGAAAATGACAGATTTCCAATCCCCCAATAAAATAAAATATTTAGGGATTTATGTAACAAAGAAGAATCAGGAACTGTTTGGTAATAATTATGAAAAGGTCTGGAAAGAACTGAAAAAAGAAATGTTGAAATGGAGTCAGTTAAATCTATCCTTCCTGGGGAAGGTTAATGCTTTTTAAATGACTTTATTGCCAAAAATGATGTTTCTTTTCCAAAATCTGCCAATAATAGGTAATGGGAAAATATTTAAAGAATGGGAAAAAGAAATTTCAAAATTTATTTGGCTAGGTAAAAGGCCAGGAATAAGATTTAAAATGGTACAATATTCTAAAGAAAGAAGGAGGTTAGACTTGCCATCAGTAAGAATATATTACCAAGCATGTTGCCTGGAATGGATTCAGAATTGAAAATCATTACAGAAATCATTGATGAAGAGTTAGAAGAATATGAGAATAGATTTGGATGGCATGGTTAAATGTGCTATAATAAGATAGCAGTGAACAAAGAATTTAATAATCATTGTATTGGGAAAACATTATTAAAAGTGTGGTAACCTTCTGACAAGGACATCATCCCCCAAGAAGCATTCAAAATTGCTCCAAAAAAAGAAGGCAAATTGCTTACATATCAAGATATACTTATTTGGGAAGGAAACAAACTGAAAATGAGAACATTAGAAGAAATGAAAGAAGTGGGACATGAAATAAATAGGCTTCTGTGGCAATAATTGAAAGAGAGATTTAAAATGGATCAAAAACTATTTGGATTTGAGAGAAAGGAAAATGAACTGGATGTATTGATGAAAAAAAAACCAAAAGAAAAGAATATCTAAGCTTTATAAATTGTTATTACAGAGAGAAATGGAGCAGGAAGAAATTAAAGAGACAATGATTAGATGGTCTCAAAATGTAGGACACACAATTGACCTTGAGAGCTGGAGAATGGTATGGAAAACAGACCTAAGATTTACACCAAATTTAAATCTTAGAGAAAATTATTACAAAATGTTGCATAGATGGTATATGACGCCAGAGAGATTGCAAAAGATTACCAAGAATGGCAACTTGAAATGTTGTAAGTGTGGGGAAAAGGAGGGAACATTTTATCATATGTGGTGGACTTGTGAAAAAGCAAAAAAATTTTGGAAAGACATTCATGATGAAATCCAAAAAATTTTTGAACTGAATTTTGAAATGACGCCTGAATTATACTTATTGAATATGATAAAACCTAAATAAGAGATTAGAAGGTATAAAAAATAATGCTATATTTAATAACAGCAGCTCGATTAACTTACGCTCAATATTGGAAACAAGATATTAAAATAAATTTGGATGAATGGAAAAGAAGAGTTATGGACATGATGGAGATGAAGAAATTGGCAAATTTATTGAAGAATAAATCTGTTCAACAATTTGAAAGAGAATGGAGAGAAATAAGAGAATGGCTTCAAATGTAAAGATATGGATTGAAATGGTGTGGTACAAATGTTTTGTTTGACTGTTTGATAATTGTATTATTTGATTCAACTGGAGAAAATAATTTGACACAAGGAAGTGGCGGGGGGAAGGGTAACATTTGTGAAGAATCTACCCAATTTAATTTTTTTCTGGAAATTCCAATAAAAATATTTTTTAAAAATGAAATGTGTATTAAAGTAAAAGTACAATGGACTTATAAGGTCTGCAGATAATGCCTTAACAAAATGAGAAAAAAACCCACTGTCTAATGATGATTGTGATATTGGTTCTGATTCAGTGAAATTGGTGGTGGTGGTAGCGATGGCACTGCAGGCAGCAGAAATTATGATGATCCCAGGGAACATGCAGTCTTCTGAAGAAAACTAGTTGCACTCTAAGGGGTTTTATGAGATAGGATTGCAATTTTAATATCCTGCCAAGAAGTTTAGGTCTAACTTTCCAAATAGGAATTCGTATACAGGGACCTTATGCAAGGCCGGTTTGTAAACAGCTATATAAAATGCAAAAGTCCATTATAGTCTATTATAGTCTATTCAGCTGTACACAAAGAATTAGAATCTGCAGTGCTGTAGCTTCTGAATATTTGATGAAATGTTATCCTTAGTTTCAGTATCCTTCAGGTTCTCGTTAAGTCGGAAAATACTATCATCAGATTATAGCGCTGCTTTATGTCAGCTGTTACTGAGGTGATGTGTGGTTGTTGTTAGTCTTAAATATCTCAACTGTCAGCAGCTTCCAGAGTGTAGAATTTAATCTGTGAAGAAGAAAAAAACTGTCAAGGAAATGCTTTTAAAAAATGGGAGAAACATTATTTAACAGATGAAGCGTGGCCATCATGTCAAAAATTGCTATTAATAAAGCAAACAAACAGCTGTGAGCTGAGTGCATAAAAGAATGAGTTAATCAGGATTCTCCGAAGTAGTAAAACAGATCTATTGGAAGAAAGTCAAAAGTATATGAATTATAGATATTTTCAGGGACTATAACTACAAAGGTGATTGTCATGGTGCTCAGTAAGTTTCCTTCCTCCTCCACTCATACACACATGGGCACATGTGGGGAAAGGTGAACTGTTACAAGTGGAGGCCAAAATATATGTGCTTGTAAAGATCTAGTTTTACTCTGGGGCCTACATCCTGAAGTTACTCCTATTCAAGGTATATCATTGGCAATTCTGGTGACACTGAACCCCCAGATTGCTGGACAGACAGCTTCTTTCGGAGTTTTCATTTATATTAACTAGCATAGGGGACAAATGCCATTATATTTCTGATTTCTGTGTATGGCTGTAAAAGCTGGAGAGTGAAGAAAGCTGATAGGAAGAGAATCAACCTGTTTGAAGTGTGATTCTATAGATACCATGGACTACCTTCAGCAATGAGGTATTGACCATTCTACCCATTCAGTCTTCCTATGGGTGCTTTAATGAGCCAGAAGGGGCAAGGGCCAGCATGCATGTGGTGGTTCACATCTCTCCAATGAATCAGTTTATCCTGCAGCATGGGTAGCACCAGGTGTTACTTGGGAGACACTCGTCATGGATAACATGAAGGCCTGAGACTCACCCAACAGTAGCCTCAGCATGAATGTTAAAGTCCCCCAGCAAAACAAGCCAGAGAGTCTACCACCACCACCAGCAAGACCAACTGAGAAGGAAAACGTTTGAGCAGAAAGTTAGGCAGTACACTAACAGAATCCCTGTCCTGTCCCAGTCACTCACCTTCACAAGCACATACATATCGCAGCAGACTGCTAGACAGGATACCTGGTCAGGGGAATGGAATCCTGACAGAGCATTCCAGCTCTACTCTCTGTTCCTCAGGCCTTAGCTGCGGCAGTACAGAGAAGCAAGGCAGACAAAACAGAGAGAGATTAATATCTCTCTCACTCTCTCTCCCTCACACACACACACACACACACACACTTCATGCAGCCAGATCTCTGTAATGTATTATTAACGTTTCGTAATCAAATGTTAACAATTACTGAAGTTCTGGTATCAGGGCTCTTCAAGCATTAGAGTTGTTCTTGCAACAAAATTGCCGCACAAACCATGAATAGATCTGTGCAGATGACTCATGCTTGTCCTATCTATATTGGGAAAATAATAGTAAGATGCATTTATGGATGATTATCAAAGTGGTTTCCCTCCTAACTTTTAGCATGTGTTTAATTAGCTATTAAAGCCAAAATCCATTGAATCAGCTCCTGAATGTTGTCAATACCTGTGTAAATCCTACTGATTGAATGGGTCTGCGCTAGTTAAGACCAGCAACTGAACTTAGGTCCAATTCTGCAACGCTGGGAACATACACCCTGAATGGAACCCCATCTTCTCTAGTGAGAATTCTCTGCACTAGTGTCATTTTGGATCACAACCTAAATACTGATCGTGTATCTGAAACTCTTGTATCTGCACGTTGGAGAAAGGAAAGGAAAGCGCTTAAGACAAAACACTTCATTTTCCACAGAACTGGAAGATGAAGTAGTTTATTGTACCAAACTGATACTTCAGCAAGGTCCTAGAGTTTGGTGGCAAACATAATGAATTGTTGCCTTGGGTTGCATTTTGTGAGTAGTCAGCAGAGAGAAAAATGGATTCCTGCAGCCCTTAATTGCCTTGAACTTCTGTGTTTACTTCTCCGTATTCTGTACAGCATTTACAGGTCATTTTCCATCAGTCACAACAAGATGAAACAGGAGATAAAGAGTCAGCTTTTTCTTTTATTAGCAAGCACTATAGCTATGAATAGACTACTCAGGATGGATTTAGTATCTGCCACAAGCATTTTGGACAGGCGCCCAGGGTTCCCCCCGCTTATAGTTTCCCTTTCTGCACACACCTGTGTGCGAAAGCCTTTGACATCTCATCTGAGATGATCAAACGTGACATGAGTTTTGTATTTCTGTACAGACCAGATCAAGCAGGACTACAGAAAGGATTTTCAAGCTCACAAGGTTTTTTTTTTTTTTAAGAGCTAAAAGCAGTGGAAAAGTTACTTTTCTGCACTGTGACTCTCAGACTCCCCTAGCTAGCTTGTCTCTTGGCCATGCTTACTGGAGGATTCTAAGAGTTGTCCAATAAAGTAATTTTTCATAGATCTGGCATTAATTGAGTTCCTGTTTTATGCTTCTTGTGTGAGATAGAATAAAGATTTCCTGATACTTCCTAAAAATCGAAACAGGCTGATTGCTTTTCAGGCAAAGGTATCATTTGGAATGAACAGTTGATGCAATACTTTGGATTTTGGATTTTTCAGAATTTGGGACTATTTTCAGTAAGCCCAGATTGCTCAAAGACAGCCATGCATCACTTAACAACTCTTGAATGCCCTTTTAAAGCAGGAGTGCAGAAAATACTACTCGTGTAGCATGTAGTACAAAGGCTGTTTTGAATTCCTGCCAAAGTCTTCATGCCCTCTGCAATCGCTTGCAAAATTAGGAAGAGGGTAAATACATTTGCTCCCCAAGTGGACAAGTTGTGCCACTACCATCACCCCACAGGTATAATTAGCTATTTCACTGCATTTGGAGGCTTTAGGGACCTTGTTATCTTTTAAGGACTGTAGAGGGATTTTTTTTTTCCAAACAGGATCACTTCCAACATGGAATAGGTAAGACTTACCCCTCCCCACCAAAAAAAGTACCAAATGGCTGAAGAGTACCCGTATGCTAGGGGAACTATTGATCATTTTATGTGAAATAATTGAATCTTCAATTTGGGGGATCTGGGGTGAAAATTAGAGGAATCAGCCTTCCGAGATCATGAGGCAACTGATCCCAGTCCCTGGCAACTGCCTACCCCTGTTTCAGAATGTTAAAAATTCAGTGAACAATGCAAATTTGCAATGGGATTGTTTTAACTAGAGGCTTAGCACTGTTTAAAAGACATAAATATTACAGCTTTGGGTGGGGATTGAAGAAGAGCTGTATTTGTCCACTGTCTGATATGAAAGTAGCTAGGATTGTAGCTACCATATATACGTGTGTATAAGTCAAAAAATTTATGCCAAGAAAATCAACTCAAAAAACCTGGGTTGATTTATTCCAGGTCAGTGCCATAACCCAGCAGGGAAACTCCAAAGAGCTGCCAAATGTGAAGAATAGAAGAGCTAGGGCTTCTTTCACAGTTTTCACACCCCTTCTAATCTCCCCACCCCAACAGGGAAACTCCAAAGATCCACTGCCATGGTGGAGAGAATGGGAGGGGCTTAGGGCTTCCCACAGTTGATGCTTCATTTAGGCTCTCCTTGGACAGACCAAGCTCTCACCTGAGTCCATCCCAAGAGAATCTGAAAGAAGCCTAAATCCTCCATTCTCTCCATTGTAATGATGGCTCTTTGGAGCTTCCCTGCCAGGGTGGGTAGATTAGAAGAAAGTCTGGAGAAAGTCCTGATTGCTTCCATTCTTCCCACCATGGTGGCAGGTTTTTAGAACTTCTCTATTGGGTTGGGGAGTTTAGAAAATGTAGTGAGAATCTGAAAGAAGCCCCATCTCTTCCATTCTCCCCACTGCGGCAGCAGCTCTTTGGAGGTTCCCTGGCAGTAGGGGAGACTGGAGGAGGTTAGGAGAAAATCCCAATCCCCTTTGGTCTCTGCCATGGTGGCAGCTCTTTCACAGTTCTCTGCCAGGGTGGGGAGAGTAAAGGAGGTTGGTAGAAGCTGGGGGAGGAAAAAGCCCTGATCCTTCTCTCTGCAGTTTCTGCCTCAGCAGCAGCTCTTTACAGCTTCTCCACTGGGGCAGGGAGAGTAAAGGGGGACAGTGCTTCTTTTAGGTGCCCCATGGACAGACTAAGCTCTTGCTTTGAAGGCTTTGACTGTCTGTGGAGAACCTAAAAGAAGCACCAACCCTCTCTACTCTCTCCAGTAGCCTTTTGCAGTGCCTGGACTGGAAAATGGCGGTGGTGGCAGCAGTGACCAGGGGCAGCTGGCCCCTGAAGTGGCGCTGGTGCTTTGACCTCTCTGCAGTATAGATTTGAGTAGCCCCATGCTGAGCTCCAAAGTTTTGCCCTTGAGTTGTCCAAGAGTCATATAAAATATATAATTTTGGCCCTCAGATCTGCTCTCAGCTTATACATGGGGTCAACTTATACATAAGTATATATGGAAGGTTTTGCAAAATCCTTTTCTCAAAACAAAAATGGTTATTACATTGACATTGGTTTCATGCTGCTAATTTTAGTATTAAGAGTCCTGCAGCTGAAGTGCTCATTCACACAAAATATCAGAATAAATATATACTACCCAGTCTGTTCACAATGTTTACAGAAACAAATTAGCTGAGATGAACTGCCTTGCAGACCTAGTTTGAGTGAAGAGCTGTGTTCAAATTGGTCTGGTCTCAGATGCCCAACTGGTGGTCTACAAAACACCAAAACATTCATGTATTGACAGTCGTATCAAAATTGAATCAGACTATGGTTAAAAAAAATACTCCCAACTTTATTTACAAGAAGGAGAAAATGGTTTGAGAAGTAACAAAAAATAAAAAATCTGATGGCTTATAATTTGGTGCATTTGTCTGATTCGGCAGAGCTCTTATTTCTTTCGTATTGAATATTCTACACCATTTAATATTTGGTCGGTCTCTCTTATGGATTTGAATCCAGTGCCCTGGTTATGAATGCATGTTTTCAAAAACAATGATACCTTTAACAATACTAGCAGATGTCAGCAGCTCCTGTGAAATGCAGGTGACAGATACTCTGTGAAGCATCCTCTGGACTTCTTTCTGCTAACCTAAGCTCACTTCCTGGTCCAGTGGAATCTTGCTCAAGTTGCAAAGTCTTTCTGAGTTCTGGCTTTATCTTCAGTCTAGAATTCTGTCTTGTTCCTTCCTTGTATCTCCAGTTTTACCTTACAATGACAATATTCTCTTCAGTTTTTTCCTATAAACTTCACCTGCTAACCTTGGTTAACTCCAGTCAACTTTCCATGACCCAGTCTTGAGACAGGATGGTATCTTTATTGGAGAAATTGGTCATACATGAAGGGGTGTTTTTGTGTGTCCCCAGTATATGCCAAAGTAGAGGATAGTCCCTTGAACAATTATCCAGAGAACAGAGTGGCCCTATTATTGAACTGAGACCCAGTGTGGTATAGTGATTTGAGCACTGGGCTATGACCCAGGAGATCAAAGTTTGATTCCCCTCTCAACCATGGAAACCCACTGGGTGACCTTGGGCACATAACACTCCCTCAGCCCTGGAAAACCACATGATAAGATTGCCATACATTGCGAATGACCTGAAGGCACACAACAACAATAACCATGTAACAATGTTTGAGCCAGGGCGTAAAACGGTATGAGTTCATGTTCTGTAAATTGTGCATTTAAATTGACTAATTTAAAAAATAATGCTAAAATATCTGATTTTTATACAATATTGCATCATTGTTACTTTATATACAAAATGGGCACATTATTCCATTTTCTGATTATGGAGAAGAGTTCAAACATAAACTGCTTTTATGAAATATGAGAAATTTACAGACTTCCTAGAGATTTCATTTATGTTGTTACCTGCAAATAAGAAGAGAAAAATGTTTTAGAAATACTGGCTTTTCTCAGTAATCAAACTTAACCATAATGCAAGTGTGTTCTCTTTCTTTTTTCCTTATTTTTCCTCCTTTTTTTCTTTTTTTTAGTGTGTCAGTACTTTTAAATACTATAGCGTTTAGGTTACTTTAATAAAATATTTTTCAATAGTCATGCATAGCGGGTTTAAAAACAAACAAAAACCCATCCTGTTAAAATCTCCACTGCTTAATTTGTTGTATTCAAGAACCTGAAAACCAAATTAAAAGGATGTCGCAACTCACAGAAGCAAAGACTCAGAAAGCTTGCTTCAAGAAGCCAGATTTTTTAAAATAAAAGTGTCATAATCAAGCATGCGAAAGCATAGCACACACACAGAGCTCTTGATATAAATTATTCATTGCAACATAACTTAGTGTGCTCTTGAGGGTACCTTATAATTCCTAATTGGTTTTTTTATTTATTTATTTAAAGAAATCACAGCCTCTACATTTATGGTTTCTACAGCAGAGATAAATGGACCGGATATCTGAACTGAATTGGCAAATAATAAGCAAGCAAAGAAGTAATATGGTGTATTGCAGCACAGAGCATTAACTGATAGCAGCTAAAGGCAATATGAGAATCTCAGAATTCAAGAGATGGAGCAGCTGGTTTGGTTAGAATTAAAGGGCTGAATTCTAAGTCATACAGAATTAGAACACAGTTGTACAACGTACACAGAGGTCCCTGCTGATATCTGGTGTAGTGCTTAGAGTTCTGGAGATGTTGATTCAAATCTGCCCTGAACTGTGAACCCAACTGTGTGCCCTTCAGCCAAACACTCTCTCTCAGTCTTCCAGGGGCTCTTGTAAGATTAAAAGGAAGAAAAAAGCATTGAGCTCATAGGAGGGAAGGGGGGATTATGTATATCCCCACTTTTTAGACCAGTGTTGAATAGAAAAGTAGTTCCTTATTACATCAAAGGCTTGCATAATCGTGTGTTTTTAGTGAGTACTGGACATTAATCAGTACCTGCTTACAATAAGCCTGCATGTAATCATCATTGATGCTTTGTTTACTGTTTGGCTGCAAAGGAACAGTTGGCATATATTTGTTCAAAACAAGAACAATAGTTTGTCCATTGGATTTTATACTGACTCCAGGATTGCCTGGAGTTAAACATTTTTGCATGCTTCATTCTGATTACCTTTGAATTTATACTGCAGTATTGGCCTTGTAGGGTGTGAAATGAGGTATGATTTTTTCCTTTATTGATACATAGCACCTAACATATATAAACTGTTTCAGATATGAGATCTCACTAATTCTCACAGTTCCTCTACAAAGTAGATTGCTGTCCTAATCCCTGTGACTGACAAGGAGTGGTTTGTCTAAGACCTTCAGACAAGATACCAACTAGTATCTTTCTGGTCTATGGCTTCACCCTATGCGTGTTAATGTTTTCCCTTAGACTTCCATTTTTTGTGAACAGAAAGTGCCAGTCTATATTCTGTGGATATACTGTACCAAATATCAAAGTGAGGCATTTAATTGGATGTCATTTATTTATTAGTATGATTCTGATTCTGCATGGCACAGTTCTTATTTTATCTTCCCTTTCCCTTTCCCTTTCCCTTTCCCTTTCCCTTTCCCTTTCCCTTTCCCTCCCCACTTTGACTGTCTTACATTTTCTTATGTCCTATGGTTATTATTGGTGATGGTTGTCATATCTTGAACACATAAAGGACAGCAACATGATATTAAATCATGTCTTGGCAGCCATCTGTCTTATTTATAAAAAAATTTACATAGGTACCATCATTACCCCCATGGCTTATGTAATTATTGCCACATGGAAGAGCAGATTGTCACACATGATAGAAATTTGCCTATCATGTGTTGCTTCTAGTTCGTTGCACTGACTGGCAGTGGCTATTTAGGTTTCAGAGAAAAGGCTTTCCTAGTCCATTTGGGCATAGCAAGGACTAAACTTGGGATCTTTCCCCATCATCAGAGTTGAAGAAGGATTCACCTGCCAGCATGATTAGAATTTGTACAAAGAATAGGCAGGGGGCACCATCTCATGGGTCCTATGTGGGGAGAAAAGTGGTATATAAATAAGTTAAACAAACAAACAAATGGTTCAGTGTCTCAGCAGCAAAATGCCTTTGGCTAGCTGTACATAACTATTACTTACTTGCAAACCATTCCACATCCTGGGGCACTTCCATGTGATCTGGTCTTAGTTATCACTTTGTGAACAAGAAGTTGGTTCCATTTCAAAAATCCAAAAGTAAACGTTTTTGGGACCCCTACCCCCACTCTTTCTGGAAATCTTCAGTTGACACTCTTTGGGTCTGTTTTTGTTATTTCTTGAGAAAGTCATTTAGGAGGTTGGGGGTAATTGGGAATATACCCCAGGAATCGAACCAGTTCAACATAACTCTTACTTCCCCATCCCTTTTGTGTGTTCTTTCTTTTGCAGCTGTTCAGTTTTGTTTCCCTGCCCACTGATGTCCTGGAAATAGAGGTGAAGGACAAATTTGCAAAGAGCAGGCCAATCATTAAGCGTTTCTTGGGGAAGCTTTCCATGCCAGTGCAACGGCTGCTGGAGAGACACGCCATAGGGTAAATCTTTGTGGCATGGCTTTCTGTTCTTTAAATGTCATACTCACAATGTGAAAAAGAGTGACAGTGATGACCGAAGTGACATAGTATTCTAAAAATAGTGGGGGAGATTGGAAAGAAGTTGATTTCTTTCTAGAGTTGAATAGTTTGTTAAACATAGAATCAGTGAATTGTAAAGTACCTTGGAGGTCAACTGGTCCCTCTCTGCTTTGTGCAGAATGCAAGTACAGCATCTATGATGGATGAATATATATCTCTCCAGGGAGGAACTACTACTACTCTGAAACAAACTGCTTCACCGTCAAATAGTACTTTACCATTAAAAAGTGGTTCTTACTGTTTAGCCAGATAGGAAATCTGTATGCAGTTGTCTGTCTGTCTTCGTTTATGTTTAATTTGTGTTCAGTATAACACATAGCTACATGATATTTAATATCTGGTAGCAAAAGACTGGATAGGAGCAGAGTTGGATGCATATGAGTCTACCTGGATCTAGTATGATACACACATATCATTGATAAAAAAGGTACTATTTCATCAGAGTCCTATCTTTATGAGTAGTGAGCTCATATGAAAAGAGCATCTGTATGTAGTGCTTGGCCTATAATTGTTGTTTTACAAAGCCATAACATAATACTATATCCAGCCTCTTTACTCAACACATAAACACTTCTCCCAGCGTGGACAGTAGGAGCTGTAGCCAGGGCAGTAGCCAGAGTCAGCAAGGATATATATGTAAGTATTGGCTTATATGATGCCTGATAGACTAATAATGTGACAAAATAGCAATTAGAAATTGGCAATATTTATTATTTCTTAAATAATACGGAAGAGTAGTTTGGCATCTCACTATCTCCCCATATAGATAGGAGTGCTGAGAGGCTCTTGTCAGGGCTGCAGCATAGCTCTCCCCTGCCATGCTGCCCTGTTTCAGGGATGTCGCTGCATTAGGTACACTGTGATGCCTTAGCTTCTCTCCAGACTGCTGATGACACAGGCTGATGGTCATGGGAGCAGGATCCTCAAGGAAAGTAGGTTGTTGGATACTGCCTGGTAAGTCATGGAAAGGAGAGTAGAAAGTTATGCGGGAGCCCTATGAAAGCGAACAGGATTGCAAATCTTTGATGAGGATTACAGAGTGAAAGGAGCTCTGGGCAAAAAGAGCTAAGGACACACTCCCTATACTTTCCAGGCAATCTTGCACTCAGACAGCTTAAGGGCCAAGCAGCCTGCCTATGGCTTCATCAGTAGAGTTACACTGAATACTGTTGAGTCTCTCTGATGAATTCTCCTAATAATTAACATCAGCTATTTGTAACAGATTAATTTGTGAATATGAAATCAAATTATTATTAATCTCTCCTCTCATTTTTTTTTATTTTTTAGGGACAGGGTTGTCAGCTACACTCTGGGACGTAGGTTGCCAACAGACCATGTCAGTGGCCAGCTACAGTTTCGGTTTGAGATAACTTCTTCAATCCATCAAGGTATTCCCCAACAGTTCTGTTTGCTGTATCCAGAAGTGCTTGACTTCACTTAAGCTTGATTCAAACAATTGTCTAAGCTAGAGGTGGAAATCACGTAGTCCTCTAGATGTTGTTGGACCACAAATCCTAGAATTCCTGTAGTTATGCTGGCTAAGCCTGCTCACAGTTGCAGTCCAACAGCACCAGCCACATGATTTCCTCCTTCACTGAACTCATGGTTCAGCTACATTCTCTAGATGGTTTAGATGCAAGCCATGAAGAAGTAGGGGACTCTTCCTCCCTTCCTCCTTTTGCCCACAACATGAGGAGAGAGAAATTTTATTTTCACTTTTAAAATAAGCCACAGTACCTTGTTGATTAACTCAACAGTTGTAATTTGTCCTTGGTTAGATACTGGGTTTTAAATCAAACCATAGTTCACCCATTTTATATCTATTTTAAATTGTTTTAACCTGTTTTAAATTGTCTGGTTTTTAATTGATAAATGATTTAACATATTTTAGTCTTTTAAAAAGTAAATTATTCTTTATCCTTTTAAATTGATCTTATTGTAAGCTGTCCTGAGAGCTTCGGATGTAGCATAGGATATTTGTTTGTTTAATAAAATGTCTCCAGTCACTTAAGCTGTGGTGTAGGTCTGACTTGGACAGGACGTGGCTTTTGTCAGCTCTGTGTATGGCTCACAGAGCTGACTGTATTATGTCCACTTGTCCACTGTGTTATGGCCCGTGTCTGCTCTGTGTGCAACCCACTCAGTTTTTTCACTTGCTCTGTTAGGAAACACCTATCAGTCACCTGTTTGGAAAGAGACTGTTGGGGCAGAGGAGGCTTTAACCTCAGCAGTCCCTTCAGGCAAGATTGTTATTCATTTACTAATTGCAATATGGAAACAGTGATATTGATCCAGAATCTCTGGAGGCAAAAACTTTAATCTCCTCCTTACAACAATCCCTTTGGGTAAAATAATAAAAGCAGTGAGAAATCTTGCCATCTGGAATTACTGGGAACATGAGATTAAAACGGCTAACATCAGCTCTTCTGGATTCTGCTGATGTCCATGGTAAGTGGCAGCCAAGAGCCATGCCATGTAGCCATGGTCCTGGCATCTTCCCCAGGATACAAGATTCTAATACCAGACCTAGTTTCAATGCATGTAGCCCTGAGCTCCCTGGAGAAAGGGTGGGATGCCAACAGACAGTCCATAAAGAGCTTATAATTGATGGACTGAGATCATAGAATGTATATGTACATTGGAAAGTAATAAGAGAGAAAGCCAAAAAGGTTTTTAAAAATTGCTTCCCTGTGGAAATACATATTGTGGTGGTGGTAAGGGAAGTGGTTGAGTTTATGGAAAGAATTGGGAGAGAGAAGATCAGGGTCTTCCATCCATTTACAGAATGAAAGTGAGGTGGTTGTGTAAAGTCTTGTTATAGTACATATTCTAAATTTATTAAATAGTATACTAAGATGTAACATCCATGAGCTGAAACCAGTATTACATAACATGCTTCATTTATAATTTCTTAAAGTAAGTAGCAGTAGTGATGACGATGATGATGATGATGGTGGTGGTGGTGGTGGTGATTTTACTACTGTTGCTAATACAGTTTATTCAGCATAGTTTGATTTTAAGGTGGTATATAATACAATCCTATGCATGTAGACCCAGAAGTAAATGCCATTGAGTCCAATGAAATGTATATCCAGGTAAGTATTACAGTGTTGCAACTTCAGTCATATTCAGAGTAAATTATTTAAATCTTCAAGAAAAGAAAATTGATCATAATTTTAAACTACCTCAGCCCACTCGTGCTCTTTGGATGTCTAGCTAGTTTTCAACAACTACACAGGTGATCAACCATCAGCTGTTGGGGGAATACCATAGTTCCAGTACTGCTGTGGTAGAAGACTTCACCCTTGCCAGTAATCCTGATTGTTGGTTGCACTCCGGCTTTAGCTTTCATCTGACAATTTTATCCTCTAAACTCAGCAGGCAAGAACGGGAGGGTTACACCTCCCATTTCTTATGTGGTGAAATGTGGTAAGGTGAAGAGAAGAGTGTATCCTGTGGGTTTGAGCTCTGACCCGCTCGCTCAGGGCTACAGACAGCCTTTGGAGCCAAAAACATAACCTACCCTGATAATTTTCTGTTAGCATTTTAGTTATTTCCTACAGACAAGTGCATAGTTTACTTGATCTACTTAAAATACTGATTTGCAACTACAAAGCAATTGTGCCACCTAGAAGATTAATTTTAATGCTATATTATTTCATATAACATTTTTTTAGAAAATTGTGTATGACACATTGCATATAATCAGTACCTTACACCTTGTTTATATCTTGTATTAAGCTGCTTTAGAACAGTAATTAGAAGATAACTCTGCTGTGCTTCAGTGCACCCAAAATTTTACTATCTTAGTTATGAAAAATATGAAGAATCAAAACAATCTTATTTAAATCCAACTAAAGTATGTCTGTTTTTAAAGAAAAGCAGTATTGTGTTTTTACTACTCTTTTCTTATGGGCACATGTGAGGTGGTCCTGAGCTCTAGGCATGGCTAAAGGAGGAAACTGACAGTACCTCTTGTGCATTTTTGTAAGTGTTGATGCAAGCACAGTCTCGTATTATCTGTATCCATGACTCAGTAGATAGCATCCTTTCATTCAGTCACTCCTTTTCTTATTTCCAGCAGATGATGAAGAGGTCTCCCTTACTGCAGATCCTGAATCAGCTGAATTCCAGGAAAGCCCCCTGAATATCTCAGCAGAGGAAATCCTCGGTGAGCCTCCGTGCACCAGCACAGTGAGCTCAGAGAATGCAGCTCCAGAGAAGCTAAATGGATGCCCAGTGATCTGCATCAATGTTGATAGCTCTGGTGCCGGGGAGCTCACCCTGAACAGCTTCTCAAAAGAAGAGCTAGCAGGAAATGGGGAGGTGGATGCAGTGCCAGCAGACACGGTTGATCCCTTGGAATCCATCCCAGGGGAAATGATGCCTTCCCTGAGTGCTATGGACCTCACTGAGCAACTGGCTCTGTTGGCATGCACGCCCCCTGAATCTGAAGTTAGGGAAAATAATAAAGTCAATTCTGTTACTCAGGGAGGCAATGACAACATCTTTACCAGCATAGAAGCTCTATCTATTGATGAGGTGAGTGGAGATACAGAAGCAGTCAAGGATCTAGAGAAGAGTCAGGATGATGAAGGGGCTTCAGCCCAGGAGGAAGAGCAGGAGCAGGAGGTGGTGGAGGAAGACAGTCATGAGGAGAACAAGCTCCAGTTAAGAACCATGGTGAAAAGGAAGAACAGGCCTTGCTCCTTGCCCGTGTCAGAACTTGAGACCGTAATAGCCTCTGCCTGCGGGGAGCCTGAAACTCCTCGGACACACTACATAAGAATACACAATCTCCTCCACAGTTTGCCTTCAGCTCAGATGAGCAGTGATGATGGAGAAGGAGAGGAGGAGCAAGGCAGCATGATAGAGAATGATGAAGAACTAACAGTCAGGGAAGGTTCAGAGAAGGATATGGTCAGTGAAGCTGAAACAGTGTTGGCAGAACTTCCCCAGGAAGACAGAGCAGAAGAAAACTTTGTTCGTGGAACAGTGCCTCGCAGCACCTCTGTTGAACACCTTGCTGACTTAAGTGAACAACTCTTGGATGGTGAAGGCCCCAGAACTGAAAGTGAGAGTGAATTAAGTCCCAGGCCTAATGGGGACACTGAGTGTGAAATATGTGACACATCCTGCTACAGCCCTTCCTGTTACAGCACATCCTGTTATAGCACTTCCTGCTACAGCACGTCATGTTACAGCACTTCTGGTCAGGACAGTACCAACCGGTTTTCAAGCCATACCCGGTTCTCCTCTGTTGACAGTGCAAAAATTTCTGAGAGCACAGTTTTTTCTTCACAGGATGATGAGGAAGAAGAAAACAGCGCTTTTGAGTCAGTGCCAGACTCGGTGCAAAGCCCCGAGCTGGACAGGGAGCAGGTGGATGATTCCACCCCCTGGCCTGAGGAAGTGATAGCTCATGGAGTGAATCCACAAAGAACAGCAGAAAATGTAGAGTCTCCAGTAGCAGGTCCCAGCAACAGAAGAGAAGGTTAGACATGGAGAAGCAATACCTTGATTATCTACCTTAGACATTATAAGAGATAAAGTTTGATCATTCAGTTTCATTTGGAAAGTGAAATTTAAAACCCTGCTACAGGGGGGAAAGAGTAATAATAGTTAGAATCAGCTGTTTATTTTGATATGGTGGTGGGCATCACAAAAGATGCCAAAGTTGAATGTCTTTTTATTAGGCTTTCAGTGTAAAATATAATGGAGAAAATGAGCCCCACATACATACCTGGAATGCTATACAGTACACTGTGGGGGAGATGCAGCAGTTTATGTTTGCTCTTTTTACAAGATAGGCACTAATCACATCAATGTTAATCCACCTGATGCTGGGAAGGCAACACTTAGCTGAGCAGTTAAGCCTCTTCCCCAGAACTTAAAAATGTTACTTTTTTGGACCACAGCTTCTAGAAACCCTGACCTGAATAACTTGTAACCAAGCTGACTGAGGGTTTCTGGAAGTTGTAACCCAAAAAACCCAAGTTTTCCTAGCTCTGGTCTTTCCTTTGTGAACCTAGTGTCCAACACTTCTTTCACCTACAATGTCATGTGCCTGCTGACTGCTGTAGATGAGCAAACTTGGAGGGTGGGATTAGGAAGAGAAGTATCAAGAGGATACTTGACATCTCCCTTTTAAAAGTATGTGCCTGGTGGAGGTCATAATTAGAATCCTTAGGCCTTCAAAGCTACCTCTTTTATTTCACTGAATCTTTTCTTGTTTGTTTGTTTTTGTATAATATATTTCACTTCATTTCAAGTGTATGTGTATTTGTGAGTGTGAGTGTGTGTGTGTGTGAGTGTGTAGAGGTTGGGAAGAGAGAAACTATGTGTGTGTCCATGTTAAAGGGCTACATCCTCATCTAGTGTATTAAGCTGCTACTGTTTACAACATGTGAGTATCTTGTTCAGTGGGATATTGTGTGGGAGTACCTTAACCCATCTTTGTATCTGGAGATTTCATTTGCCAGCTTCTATAAAGTCATGGGAGTCTGGTTTCACAACAATAGTTATAAATTTCCTTTGCAGAGCAGCAAGAGTGCTTAATGTTGTGAATTAAGCCCATCTCGTATCATTGTGTCAAAACAATAATAACTCGTATCTCAATGATTTTGGCTTTCAAATGTGTTGTATAAAACTTATTTGTTCTGTGTTTGATCTCTATGGTATTTGAGCATTGACCTTTCTGCCCAGTATTTTATAGGTTTTTTTAGTTTCCCTCTTTTTTCTCTTATGGATAGGAAGTCAAGACACATATGTTAGACATTATAAAAAGAGACTAGACTTCAAACTTAGCTTATGATTAGTTGAACATCCTTCACGTTTCATCCATTAAAGGTACAAAGGTGATTCATACAAGCCATTTTCCATCATCATACAAACAGTCCTAGTGGTCCTGGGGTGTCTGTTCTATGGACAGTTATGACATGTGAGCCAGGTAAGTGTGGAGATGAACAGCTTGAACTCTTAGTTTAATAGCCGAATAGGAAGCTGGAAAGCAGCTGGCTGGCCCAGTGGCATGTGGTCAGACGTTATTTAAAGCAGTACATTGGAGTAGACAGTCCTTTGTCAGATCTAGCAAGGTGTTTTCTCTGTTCATGCTTGCCATCATGATCACAGGAACTAGTGCTGACAGTGCCCATGATGGTGTGGCTGATTCATTACATTTGTCTACATTAGCTTCTATTTGAGAAAGTCTAGGGATGTTAGTATGGAATAAAATGCGTTTATGGATTTGCTTTGCATCTTTTCTGCAGGCAGTCATTCACCCAATTTGCTACACACACACAATTTGCTACACACAATTTGCACACACAGTCATTCACCCAATTTGCTACAGATTGGAAGGAGCTGCAGCCCCAGCACCTCTGGCAAGGGTGAAGGACTCTCAAGTTATCCTGGTGGCGCAGGAAGGAACATTACTGTTCTACCTCCCACACCACTCAGTGCCAGTGCCAGTTTGGGAGAGGCCCCTGAGTAATTACAGTGATAATAAGGCTGCTAGGAGACTCCAGGTTTTAGTGGACCCCCTAGTCCACTGGGGGGCTGTGGACCATGAGACTGGGAGTCTGAGGGTGGTGATCCATACCACTTTCCCTTGCTGAGCTTACATTAAAAACTGTGTGCTGTCATTTTATTGAGGTAAGTAACTAAGTAAATGCGAAGCAGGAAGTAAGCCTTGTGATCTATAACACTAAAGTTGAGATGGATTTTAAGAGAAGTTTTAACATATGCTGTTTTTTTCTTCAGCATGTAACAAGGTGTGACTCATAATTTCATCAATTGCTTTTGCTTGGAACATTCCTTTTTGGGGCTGCAATATCATCGAAGATCAGAGAACTACACATCTCTTTGGGGAAAGTAGATGTATACTTCTAGATGAGTACTTGTAGCCTTTAAAAAAATATTTTGATTATCACCAGGTTTAAATGTGATTTTATGTACTATTTGGGATTTTTAAAAGTGTACTACTTATTTAAGGGTATAAAAAACAACCACAATTGTTTGAATTTTCCATTTGACTTTGGCCACATTCCAAAAGCTGCATTTGAGTAATGCAGCTAACATAAGTGAGATGAGTAATGAGTACTTTCAAGGACTGCAGTCTTGTTTATTCTAAATAATCACAGAACTGTGGTTTCAAAGATCCTGACACAAAGGCTATCTAAACCAGACATTACTGGTCTGAATTTTTGTTACTAGTCCTAACTGGCAGACCCACTGAATCAGTGGCAACTTGTTAAATCAATACTGTTCAATTCAGTTGATTCAGTGGCTGAACCGTTGAGTTTTACTTTACCTTAAAATAATAATGTCAATGTCTATGATGATATTTCAGCTGCTTAATCTCTTCCATCCCATCCCATTTCCTATATAACATGCTTAGTTAAATAGGGGGAAATGACAAGCAGTGGGATCGAACTGGTGAAACTTTAGCTCAAAAAATGTTAGCTGAATCTTTGAATCCAAGATGCACTCAGTTACAGGTTTCAGGTTTTCATAGTCCCAGCGTGAAGAGTAATGTAATGTGTTACCCAAGATAGTGAAAGTAGCCTGAGAAATTCTAACAGTATCAGAACTTTTACATGCCAGTTTATTCAGGTGATGAAAGTCAGAAAGCCAGAAAAAGCTACACCTTACAATTCCACTTCTTTGCCAGCTCTAAATCTTATCTCGTCTGTATTTCAGACAGCCTCTTTCTTATCTCAGGTCTTTCTCTGTTCCTCTTCTATCTTTTTACTGTCTTTCTGCCAGCTCACTTCCCTTTGATTTTTGATCCTTCTCTCACTTTCCTGTCTCTCTTCCATGGCATCTATATATACCTGGTAAGACTGGAGACTGAATCAAACGTGCCATTCCTTACTTGGCATTAGATTGAAGCTGTGTCGTTCTTTACTGTGCATTGAATCACAATGTTGTACTTTTGACATCATATTTCATTAACTCTTTGCCATGTGTAGATTATTTTTAAACTATGCTTAAAGCAGCTAATACACCAGATTTCTGTTAGCCCTTATCTAGAATCCGTACAGTCATTTGTGTTTATAGCAGTGCATTTATAACCACTGTGTGGCATCCACAAATGTATATGAACCTCTTGACTGTCTTATCCATAGGTGATTGCCCTTTACTCCATAATTCTCAGCCAATCAACCAGCTTCCTTCCCTGAGGCCTGACCACCATCAGTACCCAACCATTGATGAACCTCTTCCACCAAGTAAGCTTTAGTTTCTTTAAAATATATTGCTTTTTTCCAACTTAGATTTCCCTGTTTGTCAGAATGGCAGTGATCCGAAGTGAGGAACATAGGAGCCCCTGCAGAAATTTCAATTTTTTTTAACCTTCTGATTTTCTCGAAGGTAAGGTCAGATGGAAATTAAATGCTACAAAAAGGTTGTGGTTGCATGGGCTTTTTTCTTGTTTTTCCTGGAGGAGATTACCAGAGCTATTCCCTTACTTTCCACATTTTAATTTCCCTCTGACCTCACTATCTGTAGACTGATCGCAACTATGTTTACTTTGTACGCAGCTGAAATTCTGGATAACACTTCATGCATCTGATGAAGTAGGCTCTAGATTCCACAAAATCTCATGCTGTACATTTGCTAGTCTTTAAGGTGTTACATGGTTCTCTTTTGTTTCTGCTGCAGCAGATTAAATTCTGCAGAACTTTTAGAAATGATTATACCTGCTGGGATGTTCTCCTAAATATACTTTACAGAATGGAAGTGGAGTTCCTGTTAATTTCAGCTCAGCTTCCACAAGAGAGTATCCTGATAGGAATTAGACATATCTTCAGCTACTTCTTAAACCTGAAGAGGACAGATATCTGAAGATAGTTAATTCCACACTGGGAATTCTACAAAATCCACATTTCCTGCTAATTTAAGATTTGTAACTATATTCTTAAGACTGCAGATAGCACAAGTGCAGATTGCTATAATGATGAAGTTACTGGACATGATTTGAGTATTCATGTTTTATATGTTTGAGTCTTGTAGGAAAGTGCATATCTCTATTTTTGACCACTTTTAGAATGCTTATAATTAAAGTACTTTACATTAATATAAAGTGTCCAGTAGAGGGCACACTGTGACTTGTAACACTGTTGCCACCGTTCATAGTTAAGGTACTCTGGCTTTCTTGTGAGATTTAACAGTCTTATTCTTTACCATGACCACTCAGAAGTAAATCCCATTGAGTTCATTGAGGCTTATTCTCAGGGTTTACATTTTCCTTCAAGTAAGGCTTGAAAATAAAGCTTTATATTTTTGCTTTCCTCCAATAGAGTGCAGTTGCTTGATTTTTTGTGACCTTTGTAAATAATTCATCTGCCTACTGAGCTCTTAGTATTCCCTAATCTCATCACTGGATATGATTCTGACATGGTTGACTTAGTAGCGGCAAAAGAATGCCTTCAGTTGCCTGGAATCTTGTTGTCTTGTTTGAAGTTTTCAGTAGATCAAGACCGAACAAAGGAATGAGAAAAGTTCATGTTACCAGACAAATATTTCTCTCCTGTATTATCTTTTCTAACACTTTGCACAAGTAAAGACAAATTAGATTCTAGGTTATTGCCTGCTGTTAAGTTATTTAAGAAGAATATGAAATATAGTCCATGTGGACTTTGTACTTAAATCTCTGAATATTTCTATGAATTCTACAGTTATGTTCAGTCTTGAGAGCACTCTAATTTCATCCACACTTTCATTCAAATACTTTATTAGTTGGATTATTGCATGTGTTTATCATAGAGTTTGACTGATACAAAACCCACAGAAGTATTAGTTGTCAACATAATCTTCATACTGTTATCTAGTCACCTCACGGTACCTCCAGCAACAATATAATCTATGTCCCTGAACAGGTTTGTTTTTAGTGTATCATGCCTGTTGAAAATTTGCTGCAAAACCTGAATAACTTGATTTTCCATTACATCTGAAAGGTACAAGGAATTATACTCAAAAGCACAGTATTTTAAAGCAGATTTAAAAAAAAAACAAATAAACTACAAGCTGCAGTCTAAAGAGTTAACATTTTTCTGCTTCTGTAATAAGATATCTCTGATATTGTCTGTGTTTTGTAACACAAAGCAAATCATTCAAGTGAAACAGCTTTTAAATATAAAGGTGCGGACATTGATTATGATATATCTGAACAGATACAGAAAGAGCTTGCCAGTCTCATTTTCCAAGTAGAAGCCTAGAAATAATGGATAGAATAAGATAGAATCTTCCTGAAAGGTCTAAGAAAAGAATGGAAAACTTGTGGACCTCAAGATGCTGTTGAACTACAAATTTAATCATCTCTAGCCAGTGTAGCCAGTGCTAAAAGTTGATAGACAGCCACAGGCCATCTGTTTCTGACTTAAAGTATGAGCATTTGTGAGAATATACATGACCACTAGTTATTCACACCAGTGTTTTGTGGCAGGTGACTGAAAGCAGATTCCTATCTATGTCTTATACACAAAGTTGCTTTCTGCATCCACTGAGCCATTGAAGCAGTCACATTGCTGTTAGTGGCATTTTAATATGATCCACTGAACTTACTGAGATTTGCTCCTGAATAAATAAACATAAGATGTGGCGTAATGGCAGCAATGCTAAGCATGTTGATTTGTGAGCCATGCCCATTTAACTCATCAGGACTTACATTTGAGAAACTACATATTAGATCTAGCTGGAAATGCTACATAATTTAGCTGGATTGACATCTCTTTGTCACTGTATTAGCACTGTCTTGATGTGATGTTCTTAATATATGGGTACACATTTGGCTGCTTATATGTATGTTATCACTGTTGATGTTTCAGTGACCATTGTACTTCAGATTTTTTTATACATATAGACTGCCTCTACATCCTACATGAAATGGCCCTAATCCAGAAGGATTTTTGTTATAATTGTCTGTTATCCATTTTCCACATGCAGTGCAGTACAAGTCTCAAGATTTTACTAATTGCGTTTTATATAAGGGATTACATGACACATAATGACTGGAGTGTATTTACAATACTTCCCCACTGCTTGTCATGCCAATATGGTGTTTTCCAATTATATCAAGCAATTTCTAGCCCTAGGCGTTCCAGTTAGCATTAACCATTGTGATATGTCAAAGCTTTCTACATGATTCATTGGACAGTTACACCACATTGAAGGCTGGCTAGCCATAATGATTTCAGATTGCTTACACTGTAGCCTGAGTAGGGAATCGTGGGTATCTGTGTCGAAAACATTGCATGTCTGCTTGTTTTTAAAGTAACTTCATCTTGTGTATCTTTTTGCTTTTTGTATCCAGCAAAACATGCAACTTCTTATCAGCCATTGCTCTGCGTGCTTTTCAGCCATCTGCAAAATGTATGTTCAGTTATTAGGGAATATTCTACATATGCCAAAGGCACCAGATCCCATCTGATCTCGGAACCTGTGCAGGCTCAGCCTTGGTTAGTACTTGAATGGGAGAATGTCAGTGAATACCAGGTGTGGTAGGTAATATCTCAAAGGAAGGAACTGGCAAAACCACTTCCGAATATCCTTTGCCTAAGAAAACTGTATGAAACTCACAGAGTCACCATAAGCTGACACATGACTCGAACACACACACACACTGAAACATAGAAATTTCTGAATGAGGAGAAGTACAGAGTGAAGCACAAATACTGACACATTCAGAAGCCATTCATTTTATTAGATATTCATTCCATTTGCCCCTTCCCCTGCTCAAGGCTAAGGCACCACAGGGTTTTGGAATCTGATTTTGTGCTGCACCTTAATTTATCTGCAATAGAGATAGCAGCATTGGTAGAACTAGTGCTGGTGAGACAGTTCACAAATCCAAATGGGATACTAGCAATGTAGTGCCCCTCTTTGCGGGGTGGTGGAACATTTGTTTATTTAATCATGTGTACTTTGCCTTTTAGGATCAAATCTTTGCAAGTTTGTTCACATAATGAATTTTTAAAATTTATAAATTATATTTAAAATACTTACGTTTCTCCTGTTTTTGGATTAATGTCCATACACAAAACGGTGAACCTAAGCTGCTCTTATTCAGATATACCCAAGCAGTGTGTTTCATGAAGCTTTCTGTTGCTTTTCCAATCTGTCTTTCATTTAAGGATGCTCTTTAATAGAAACTCTGTGCTGTTAATGGAATGTCTTTCTTCATTTGTTAACATGTTTGCATAACCAGTGTACATTCATGCTATTTTTATATGGTTTTCCCTCAAAGTATGGAGCCACAGATATCCCCAGACAAATGATCTCCTTTCTGTCTTTTATTTATTTATTTATTTTAATGTTTGTTGCAAGACTGGGAAGCTCGGATAGACAGCCACGGAAGGGTGTTCTATGTTGATCATGTGAATCGAACTACAACTTGGCAACGTCCAACTGCAGCAGCTACTCCTGATGGAATACGTAGATCAGGCTCAGTCCAACAAATGGAGCAGCTCAATCGTCGGTGAGTTATGCTAGACCAAATTTTGTTAATAGCTCTAGCAAGAAACCTTACTCTCTGCCTTCATAACCCATGTATATAGAATCCAGAAAGCTTGGCATACAGCAGCATAAAAGGACTATGGATAAGGAATTTGCAATACCATCTTATCCATGCCTCCTCAGGTTTATGTCCCATTGATTTCAGTAGATCTTGGATAAAGGTAAGTGGATGTATGATTGCAACAGTCATAAAAGATGCTTGTCTCTGAGACTATAAGAAGGCAGCAGTGTATTTTTTTAAAAAAAAAATGGTATAAATAAATTGTCCTTTGAGATATACACATGCTTCAAATCAGTTCTTCTACTTCTTCCTTTCATATATTCTTAGTCAAGATCTTTGTTTTCTCCTTGTTTATCTTGAAACCTGCCGCTTCTCCAAAATCATTGCATATTTCTATCATTTTCTTTATACAGTAGAGTCCCGGTTATCCGACCTGCGGTTATCCGACGCTCCGGATTAACCCGACGTCGTGGCTGCCTGGGGGCGTGACTGCAGGCATTTCCGCGCCCCCAGACACACCGCGACACACCCCCAGGCTCACCCCGACATGCCCCCGACAAGCCCCCAAAATGGCAGCCGCCGCGGGGCTCCGCGTCATCCGACATTTCAGTTATCTGACCCTGCGCCCGCCGGTTTAGGTCGGATAACCAGGACTCTACTGTACTTGTTTTAGGTTCTTCAAGGAACACCACCAAATCATTCGCATAGGCTTTCACCTTGTATTCCTGTCCTTTTATTTTAGTTCCTTTTATTGTATCTTCTGTTCTTATCTTTCTTAGGAGCACTTCTAGCGTTGTTATGAAAAGTAGGGGTGATATGGGCATCCTTGACGAGTTCCTTTTTTAATTTCAATTGGTGCTGTTTTCTATCCGTTTATTACGAGTTGAGCCTTGTTATCTTTGTATATTTGTTTTATCCAGCTTACAAATTTATTTCCACAACCCATTCTGTCCAATAATTCCATCATGAATTCTTGATTCAAATTGTCAAACGCCTTCTCGGCATCAAAAAAAACCAATACTCCTTCCTTCTCATTGTGTCTCTCGTAATATTCAAACATGTTGATTACTGTACGAACATTATCTCTAATATATATTCTTGGAAGGAAGCCACTTTGATCTTCGTGAATTGTTTCTTGTAAAATCCTCTTCATTCTTTCTGCTATTATACTTGTAAATATTTTATAGTCTATGTTTAATGATGAAATAGGTCTGTAATTTTTTGGTTCCACTGGATCTTTGCCTTCTTTTAATATCAAAGTTATGTTCGCTTCTCTCCATAATTCTGGTTTGCCATTTATCGTAATTTCATTAAACATTTTCTGCATCGGCAGGGAGAGTGCTTCCTGTAACTCTTTGTAATATAGCTCCGAGAAGCCATCTGGTCCTGGTGATTTGCCTATCTTCATTTTTTTATTGCTTTTGTGACTTCCATTATTGTTATGTTAGCATTCACGTTCTTTTTTTGATCTTCTGTCAGCACTGGGATATCTTGTTTTTGTAAGTATTTATCTATTTTTTCTTTCAATTTCTCTGTCTTTACTATATATAGGTTCTTGTAATATTATATTATATATAATTATATATATTAATTGTAATATTATATTGTAAAAGGATTTAAAGAGGAAAAGAAGATCAGTTATTTGGGAATAACCATAACTAAACAGAACAGCGGATTATATGAAAATAATTATGGTATAAAGTGGAAGGAGATCAAAAGAAATGGACAAAGCAGAACCTATCTTTATTGGGATGAATGGCTACAATTAAAATGATGATATTACCAAAGATAAACTACCTATTCCAGAATCTACCAATAATCATTAACGCCAGATGCTTTCAGGAGTGGAAAAAAGAGCTAACAGATTTTATTTGGAGTGGGAAAAAACCTAGGATAAAGTGGAGAACATTGACCGATAGAAAAGGAGGAGGAGGCTGCGGTGTACCAGACTTGAAACTTTACTATTATGCGAATGGAATGACGTGGATAAAAGACTGGATTACACTAAGATGTGACAGAATGTTAAACTTAGAAGGTGCAAATCTTTGGTTCAGCTGGCATGGATATTTGTGGTATAATAAGACAAAAATAGATAAAGAATTCGCGAATCATTATATTAGAAGACCCCTATTAGGATTTGGAAAATATGGAAAACAAAACTATATTCTAGAATACCATTGTGGGTCTCGCCTCATGAAGCCCTATATGGTAAATGGAAAGGACCAACAGACAGATGGATAACCTACAGAGATTTAGTGATAAATGTTGGAAAAGAAACTCAGTGCATAAAGACAAGAGAAGAACTAATAAGCGAGGAATGGAACTGTCAGTGGTTTTTGTATATCCAGCTCAAAGAAAGATTAAAAATGGACCAAAAACTAGAAGGACTGGAAACAAACATTCAATTAGATGAGTTTGAAAAAATAATTTTTGAGAAAAAAGATCATATAGCATCACAATTATGCAAGTTTATGTTAGATCAGGAGCTTGAAACGGAGGTCATAAAGGGCACAATTATAGTTTGGGCTTGAAATATTGGTCATGAGATTAAGTTAGAACACTGGAAGAAAAGCTGGGAGAACACTCAGAAATTCACCCTGGCACAGAATTTAAAGGAAAACCATCTTAAAATGTTGTATAGGTGGTATTTGGATCCTGAGAAACTAAACCAGATGTACAAAACCAAGCAGAAGAAATGCTGGAAATGCGACAGTGAAAATGGTACCTTTTACCAGATGTGGTGGCAGTGTGAAAAAGCAAAGAGATATTGGAAAAAGATTCATAAAACAATTATGGAGATCTTGTATATAAAAATACCATTAACACCAGAAATCTTTCTCTTGAATATGCTGCACCAAGTGGATAAAGCATATCATAAACATAAAAATAAGATACTATACATGGTCACAGCAGCCAGAATAACATATGAGAAATACTGGAAAAGAAATGAAATACCGGACTTGGAAGAATGGTTAAAGAAATTACAAGAGTATGTCTCCCTAGAAAGTCTATCTTGTGCAAAGAAGGGAGGATGAAGGGGAGGAAAAGAAAATGAAATGATGGAAGTGAAGAAATACATAGAGAATAATTGGTTAAAGTTATGCCAAGAAGACAATTAAATATGAAATAGTAATGTGTGAAGAATAAGAGCGTTTGGTAGCTGAAAATGACAAATAAGGTTAAGACATTCTTTTGTTGGCTAGTCAACAATAACGTAACTGTACAGAGGTAACAGGTAGAAGAGGGGTAGAATAACCAAGTAAAAGAAAGTAGGAAGTGAAAGATAAGGGAATACAGAGAAGGATCTGAAGTAGGATCGTTTGGGTTTCTCTCCCAATTGGTTTACAGGAATTGATGGGAGAAACTGAATGTAAGAAGATTACATGAAAACAAATGGAAGATCCTTGATAGAATATAGTACGTGTTATAGGAAAAATGGATGATTGTATTATAAGCTTTATTTATCTATTACAGGCTATATAAGTATCATAAGTATTATATTATAAGTATAAATATACAGTATGATAAGTATAATGAGCTATATGTTTTTATACAATCTGAAAAAAAGAATATGGCAAGTAGAAATATGTGTGTAAATAGCTGGAATTTTAATAAAAAAAATAAAAACATAAGAAAATGGAATAATAGCAACAACAAAAATGCTTATTTCCTTTGTCCCACTGTTACATCTGAATTAACATTGTGTGCATGTTTTTTATCCCTGTAAAAACTATTTAGCAAATGATGATAGTAGAATGAGTCTTCATTCTACAAGCAGTAATGTCTTTACCCTAACAGTCATTTCTCTCTTTATAAAAAAAACCCTCTGTTTTTTTGTAAGCCTACATTTTGTTTTACTCGGTGCATTTTAAAAGGCTGCTTCACATACTATGTTTTACCTAAACAGTAATGATCTTCTTGCAGGTGAAACCATGTATACCCAATGTTCTGGAATCATTATACTGTGCATTTCTGTGGTGCTGTTCCTCAGCAGTGGCTAGTGGTGTTGAGAACAGAGAAGCATACAACATAATGACAGTGTAATCAGTGGTATCCACATTGATTACAGATGTGACTCTGGTAGTGATAGAGATTTCACTTCTCCTGTTATTTTAGATACTTTTCCATTTGTTCAACCTGAAGATGTTGATGATAACTTTTGAACAGTGAGATTCATTAGCTGCTAATTAGATCTGTCAGGACGGGGACAGACCAACTGCATCGTAGAGATAATACCACAAGGGAGGGCAGAAATGACCTCTTAGATCTTGAGAAAGGCAATAGCAAGATCTCATAAAGCTTTCATTTGATCTGTTAGCAACTTTTGGCCCATAGAACATTAATCAAAATTCCAAAACATGTTATAGTGATGCAGCTTTAGAGTTTTTTGATGGATCCATTCAGTTTGGCTTTAAATCATTCAACTTTTGGTGCCATTGACCATGGTATCTTTTTATATTGCCCAGCTAAGTCCTACTCTGAGTGGTGGTCTGGAGACCAGTGCTGCAAGTATTCCAGGAAAGAAAAAATGATTGTAGTCAGTGGGTCCCTGGCACACTGAGGGGGGGAAACATGCCGATCTCTCACATCAGATAGTTTAAGAAGTACTAACCTAGCTGACATGTAATCCAAAGTACTGGAGGAGAGAACAATATTGCTTTGATTCTGCTGCTTCCTGGAACAGGAAAGGTGATATTGGGAAAGTACTACTCAGCCTCATGGCCTTTACCTTGCATGCTGCTTTAAGCTTCTGTTTTCAACCCTGTGCTGTTAATATCTGAATCAGATAACAGCCCCACTGCATTATTTTTAATTTTAAAATGAAGATCCCCACCCCTGGAGAAGCCTCCAGGAAGTATGATTTACCTAAAATCACATCATGTATCTGCTTGCATTTTTTTTTCCTGAGGGGTTCTTTGGAACTGCCTATGTGATTGTGTATACCTAAAGCTGAGCATTTGGGTTTCTGCTGGTGCCGTCCACCTTGCTGCTCAACAGTCTCCTTTCCTCAACTAGCTATGGTGGTGTCATAATTCATGTTGGAGTCTCCTTGCCTTGTAGTGTTGAGGGGTTTCAGTATTTATGCTGAGTTCGCCTTGTTGGGAACAACTGAGGATTTTGTAGTCCCCATGATACCCATGGGTCTGTTTCAAGTAATAACTGGCCCTACTCATGCTGTTGGCCACACCCTGGACCTTGTTTTCTGTGCTAGATGTGATGATGGTGATTTTGATGTGGAGGAACTTTCTATAGTTCCATTGTTTGTGCAGATCACTGGCTATTTGAGTTTACATTCGCTGGGACTGCAGGGGTGAGGGACCAGTTAGGATGATCTGGTCCAGTAGGCTGATAGATCCAGATTGATTTCTGATGACTCTTGAGGATTTTTCCTGTCGCCTCAGCAGGCAGTTCTATCAGATCCCTGGTTAATCTCTGCAGTGGGAAAAGGGACGGGGCAATGGACACAATCATTCCTGAACATCTCCTCTCACAGAGTGGAGCCATTGGTTTTTTGGCCATTGGTCTGTGTGATCCCTTAGAGTTCTGTTCTGTCCCCCATGGTATTCAACATCTACATGAGGCCAGTGGGAAAGGTTGTCTGGAAGTCTGGATTTCAGTGCCAGCACTATGCTGATAGCTCTGTTTTTCCTTTCCACCAAACTCGAAGGAACCTCCTTCTGTTCTAAATTAGTTTCTGGAAGCAGTAGTGGATTTAATGAGGACGAACAAATTGAACCTCAACCCAAACTCAAAAAGTCCAGTCAAAAGTCAAAAAGTTGATAGGGATACATTCCCTGTGAAGACTCAGGTTTGTAGTTCAGGTATACTCTTAGACTCAGCCTTGAACCTGGTGGCCCAGGTTTCTGTAGTAGCCTGAAGTGCTTTTACATGCTTAAAAGCTTATTGTTGACTGCTTCCTTTCCAAGAGATGCCTGATCTAGTTGTGGTGACACAATCCTATCTGGATTACTATAATGTACTCTACATAAGGCTGCCTATGGAGAGTAATCAGAGACTCCAGTTAATACAGAGAGCTGCAGCTATAGTGTTAATTGGGGCTGGTTACAGAGATCTTACACCTCCTCTGGTCCAGGACTGTTGCTGAATGATCAGGTAATCAAAGTGGCCAAGAGTGCCTTTTACAAGTTTTAATTGCTGCGTGCAGAGTACCCTTTCCCAGATGGACTTGTTCTAGCTATACTGATCCATGTATACATTCATACAGGGTTACTGTAACATACTCTATATACATAGGAGGCATCCTCAGGAGACTTTCAGAAACCAGAATTGCTTTGCAGCATGAGAGTAACACTAAGTTTATGATGGCTTGTGGTTAGTCTCTGAGCCTCTTCAAAGTATTAGTTTGAAAATAGTTTGGAGGCTATGCTCATTGTTTTTTCATTTGCTTTGATTTTTTTTTCTTAGGGTTCTTTGTATTCTAATTGATAGTAAGGCTGGTAGGTATGTTTGTGGAGAAAAAAATAAAATCTTGCAGTGAATGTATACAGACAAGGGTTATGTTTTATTAGACATTATAGGAGCATTACAAACACAGCAGAGTTTTTGGAGCCATCCACATTTCTTGTAGCATTTAGTTTCTTGTTCAGATTTGCAGCTGGAGCTACATGAATATAAATCATGGTAATGTTGTTGATATTTTTAATCTTCATTGTTTATATAGCAAGACATATTTAACATCTGTCCCAAATGTAGGCATTGTCTTTCAACAAGGCAGAGGAATTGCAGGGTGTTGTTGAGTCAAATATGGCTTTTAACGATGTTTATGCCCAGATTTTACTCAGCATTTCTTTAAATGTAGATATTTCTGGATATATGAAGAAAGGCAATTCATAAATATATTCAGCGTTATACCACAACAAAAGGATTTTTCACCATGACCCCAGGAAGTTTTTATTTTTCTCTTTCCTTGCCTTACCTTACTATAATGATACCATTTTCAATTGGGAAAAAAAAGGAGTGAATGTTTGTGCTCTAATTATATACCATTAGGATCATTGCTAGCTGAGGATTTTCTTGTTTTTCACTGCTTTCGGCCCACTAGGCACGTCAAAGATAACCAGTAATCTTTGGTGTGCCAAGTGGGCAGAAAACAGTGAATTCAAGATTTCTTCCTTCTAAGACAGCAAAACAGGGTGGGGGTTCCACTGATTTGTTGGGAAAGAGAAGAATGAAGAAATCAATCCACAGTCCAGGAATTTTACTAATTTTACTTGTTCCCTAAGGCACAAGTAGAAAAGATGTGGCCTTCCTCATGTTTTTGGATTGCAGCTCTCAGAAACTCTAGCCAACAAAGCCAGTGGTAACTGGAAGTTACAATCTAATAACACCTAGTAGATTACACTTTCCTCAGCCCTGCCGTAAAGGCTGGAATTGCTCTAAAAATGTCTGTTGTGTGGAATCGCAACATCAAAAAGGCTGATCAGGCTTTGTGCAAAACTAACCAGCCAGTGTGACTTACTGGTTAAAGTGTCAAACTATGATGAAAGAATTTGAATCCCAACTCAAAGTTAAAATCCTAACTTGGCCATGAAGCTCATAAAGTACTAACTAAGTACCAGAGCCAGTATATCTACCTCATGGACTTATTCTGAGCATAAGTGTGTGTGTGTGTGAGTGAGTGAGAGAGAGAGAGAGAGAGAGAGACTGCTTATATGAGCATAAGATGTTTACATATATATGGCCAATGTTGTAAGTTGCAGGTGAGATGATAAACCCATATGGGCAACACCTATTGGTGATAAGCACCAAAATACATTTACATGCAGAAGATTAGTTTTTCATAGAGAAGGCTAAGCTAGAGTTATTTATTCTATTGTGTTAGTTTTCTATGAGAGAGCCAGTATGATGTAGTGGTTTGAGTGTTGGACTGTGGCCCTAGAGACCAGCGTTCAATTCCCTCCTTGGCCATGGAAATCCACTGGATGATCTTGGGTGCATTACATACTTTCAGCACTAGAAAACTTTGTGATAGGTTCATCTTAGCATCTCCATAAGTCAGAAACAACTTGAAGTCACCCAACAACAACAACAGGTTTTCAGTGAAAAAAATGTTTATTTTTGTCTTGATATTTGTCTTGATTTTTTTTTTCATGATATTCTTGCAAACAAACTAGTAAAATGTGGGCTAGACAATGCTGCTGTTAGGTAAATTTGTAAGTAGCTGACTGACCAAACCCGAAGAGTGCTCACTAATGCCTCCTCTACATCCTGGAGAGAAGTGACTAATGGGGTACCACAGGATTCTGTCCTGGGCCCAATGCTATTTGACATCTTTATTAATGACTTGGATGAGGGAGTAGAGGGCATACTTATATGTGCAGATGACACCAAATTAGGAGGGATAGCTAATACCCCAGAAAATGGGATCAGAATTTGAAGTGACCTTGACAGATTCGGAAGCTGGGCCAAAACTAAGAAAATGAATTTCAAGCAGGAAGAAATGTAAATTTAGGTAGAAAAAAATGAAATGAACAGATATAAGGTGAGTGACATCTGTTTTGACTACAGTACATGTGAAAGGGATATAGGAGTCTTAGTAGACCACAAAGTGAACATGAGCCAGTTGTGATGGGCAACTAAAAAAGATAATGTAACTCCACGCTGCATCAATAGGAATATATTGTCTAGGTCAAAGAAAGTAATAATACCACTCTATTCTGTTTTGGTCAAATTCCACCTGGAATACTGCATCCAGTTCTGGACAGCACAGTTCAGGAAGGGTATTGACGAGCTGAATTGTATCCAGAGGAGGGTGACCAAAATGGTAAAAGACCTGGAAACCATGGCCTATCAGGAGTGGCTTTGGGTATGTTTAGCCTGGAGAAGAGAAGGTTAAGAGGTGATATGATAGCTATGTTTAAATATTTGAAGGGATGTCATATGGAAGATGGAGCAAGCCTGTTTTCTGGTGCTCCAGAGACTAGGATGCAGTGCAGTGGCTTCAAACTTCAGGAAAAGAGATTCCATCTAAACATTAGGAAGAACAGTGAATATGCTGCCTCAGAGTGTGGTGGAATCTCCTTCTTTGGAAGTTTTTAAACAGAGGCTGAATGGCCATCTGTCAGGACTGCTTAGATTGTGTATTCCTGCATGGCAGGAGGTTGGACTTGATAGCGCTTGTGGTTTCTTCCAGTTCTGTGATTCTATGATTATTCAAGCATGTAAGTTTATGAGCTCACCCCATGTTTGTGAGAACTAGGCCACAAAGAAAGCAATTTTTTTTGGCAGAAACAACCTGTTACTCTCACCATATCAAGAATGACTCGTCTTCTGAAAGTATCACATGGCGCATCTACCTGACCTTAATCTTCATGGTTATGTTGGGAGTGGGGAACACTCAGTATAAATGATACTGGGTGTGTGATGGAATTCAGCAAGGAATGGCAGGCTTGTGTTTCTTATTGCATGTTTTTGTTCTGCACTGAGACCATTGCTTATTTTTAATAGACCTTTACTTTCTACAGACATATGTAAATCTTGCCTACTTCATCTTTTGCCATTTCTTTTTAATTATGCTCTTTCTAGAACAACTGTTTTGGTTTCTTTAGTTAGAATGCTTTTTTTTTTTTTAATGTGCTGGCTTTCATTTTAATCCAACTTTGCAAGTACACTTACTCGTGCATGTATCCCTCACACCTCACTAACCCTCTGCCCCAATATGATTTCCTCAGCCTTCTCTCCTAGATCTGCACATTGTTATGGTACAGGGCATACTAATAAAAGCTAGTAGATCCACACAACTCTAGTAAATGTCTGAACACAGAGTCCATGGACAGAGTACATTAGGCAGGTTCCCCCGATTAACCATCAGCTGTTCAAGAACGTAGGCAATTTTCTTGTTAACAGCGTCCATATTGTTGGCTCTGTCTACATAATTTCTGGTTATGGCCATTCAAAGAAGGATGGTTGAGAACCAAAAACTATGGACAGAGTCAATATATATGGAGTGAAATTTGGAGTGTTCAAACTAAAATAAAGGCAACACTATGGGTTGGTTGATATAGACACGTACAATGTATTACTTGATTTTTCATAGACTTCATTGAGCAACATTGTGTTTGAAATGATGCAAAAAGTTGTCCTGTGTGATAGATTTTTGATTCACTGATTCACACATGCTAGTAATCATGCTTGTGATGATTGTTGCATTGCTCAGATACATGGTCCATTTTGCACATGTTATTCTGTTTTCAGAGCTGTGAAGGTGAAAAACCATGTACACCTGCATTTGCTATCATACATAATTTTCTATGTCTAATTCCACATGTATTATTGTTGGGAAGTCCCTAGATAGTGGCAGTAGATAGGATGCAGTCTGTACATGGATACATGTTGGTATGTGTATGGATTTAGGGAAGTTATCATTTGCAAAGCAGTCTAACTTGAAATGAAAAACTTAGCCGTGTGAAAATGATTAGAATCATAGACCTGGAGAGGCCAGGAAGCCAATGTCCTGCTCTATTCAGAAGATGGAAAACTATCATGAATGACTGCCCAACCTTTCCTTAGTTCTTCAAAGGAGAACCCACCATGCCTTTAGACCATTGGTTTCATTATCAAACTGTTCTTTATTAAGATGTATCTCCTAACATTGAATTAAATCTGCCTTCTCATAGTTCTGCCACCATCTTGGGCAGCAGGAAATGTGTACTGGCTTTCACTTCTGTGGAAGTTCTGTACATATCTGAAGGATGCTATCTCCTACTCATTCTCTGTGTGTGTATATATCTTCAAGTCACCTGTTGACTTGTGGTGATTCCATTAATTCTATAGGTGGTTTTGTCAGTTTTCCTCTGTAATATAGCTTACAGGATTTGATTTTCATCGGTGGTCTCCCATCCAAGTCCTAAGCAAGGCTGATCTTGCTTAGCTTCCAAGATCAGACAGGATGTGGTGCCTTTAGGGTATTTAGGCTACTGAGAAGAAGATTGGGCCTGGTTAGTACCTGAATTGGAGTCTCCTCTACTCCCTGTTAAATATATCAATTCCTTCAACCTTTCCTCTGAGGACTGATTTACTATGCAACTAACATAGTCATTACTATCTTCTAAACCCTTTACAATTATTGTACATCCTTCTTAAACCAAGAACGAAACAACAACTTCTTATCATCAAGTCTAATTGATGTAGAATTAAATTGATCTGTTATTTCTTGTGACTAGAAAACTATGTAAATTATTAATTTCAGAGTAAAATTCCTTTTACTCTTAAACATTTTTTCACAGCATGACTTTATTTTGTCTTTTTCATTTCAATTTGATTTAAAAATAAACCGTGTTGTTGCTTTGGTTAAGACGTTTAAGGGGTATCCTTTTTCTTATGGTTTTCTTTTGGCACATTTTTCTCATGGCACTGAGTAAGGGATTTTCATTAACAATTATTTCTCCAGATTGGATTCCCTGTTGGAATCTAATCATATTATAACTGAGTAATTGTTACAACCCATGGCTTCTGTGCACAAAGAGCTCTGTGCAAATTCTTTAATCTGTAATGTTAATAGCTAAAAATACCAAATATATCATCAAATCTTAAGAATACTTTGTTCGAAATTATGCAGAATTCCTTGAGATTTAAGTCTTGGTGTCTCATATTTGGCCGCTGCCTGAAACTCTACCAAAACAAATATTTTCACAAGTACACTGTTATTCATTTATTAGAATAATTTATATGCTGCTTTTATACTTGTTAGAATAGTGATAAGGGTGGTTCAACAACCTTAGGATAGCATGGGAGTTCATAAAAAATTGGGATTAGATTTCCTACTTTTTTAAAAAAAAAATGTAATGACATCATTCATCCAGTAGACTCTGTAATAGCAAACAAATGTATTACAATACTAATAAAACATTAACAGTAATGATGAAATGAGGCAACATCCTCAAAAATATAGCAAACTAAGGTGTTTCATATATCTTAGGAAAATAAAAAAATTATAAACCTGGTAATATATATTTCTTCTTTGTGGTCTCCATGACTCACATAAGTGGTTAGTCCAACTGAGTTCCAACTGAGGAACTGAGTGCGAGTGTGGCAGGTGGCCTTATATGACCTGAGGGGAAGGGGGTGGGGTTCCCACCAAAATGCTAGGTCAGAAGCTCTAGAAGTTTCCATAGCCAGTGCTGTGCACAGTACTGGCTATGGAAACTTCTAGAGCTTCTGGCCTAGCATTTTGGTGGGAACCCCACCCCCTTCCCCTCAGGTCATATAAGACCACCTGCCACACTTGCACTCAGTTCCTCAGTTGGCTTCGGAGCTTCTTCATCTTCTTCTTCTCCTCCTTACTCTCCTTTGACTTCGACCTCAAATCTGCTCTTGGCTCTGTTGTGTATGGCCTCGACAGCATTCTTCGAACATTGTAACACCAAGATTCCAGACTGCGACGGACACTCCGAGCGCCTTGTCTGCCTTGACAAAACACACAACACGGCTACCTGCGTTCACTGCCAGGCTTTCACCACATAAATCAGGAGGAACAGGGAGGCTAGACTTTGCGCCATTCTTTACGAACAGGCTCTAAAACCTGCAAACTTCCCCTCCACCTCTGCACCCTCTGCCACATCAGTTGCCGCAGAGGCCATAGCCCCTTCTCGGAGGCTATTGAGGATGGATACATCACAGAAAGCCCATCGACCTTCCTCGAAGGAATAGGCTCCTTGGACTTTGTCCAGAGAGCCCCAACAGTATCGATCGGTGTCAGTCCCAACTTCGAGCCATTCTAAGTGATCTTCAGTATCGACAGCCAAGAGCTCGAGACCCTCAACAGCACTTCACCTCTGGCCCCAGCTACTCCAGGCCACTCCCTCAATAAAGAATTGACCAAATATCGTAGATGTCAAGATAAAGACAAATTGGCCCAAACCTCTCACATCAAGCCTCTTACAGTTATAACCATCTCTAAGTCCACTCAGGACCTGCCGCTCAAATCACCTAGCCATTAGGCTCCACTCTTTCATGTATCATCTCTTGAGGATTGGCCTCATTCCAGTCCCCCCCGCTCACTCTCAAGTCTCCGACGGCAAGATATTCGAGCACACCCCCACACAGGACCTTCAGCAGGACTCCAAACATGATGTTGAGATCAAGTTGGTAATGGTGGGGGACAAATCACAACAACCTCGTCACCCACCCCCTCCCCCGCGAACACACCTCTCTAACTCACCAGTCCCCGCTCCCTGTCATTGGTCTACCAGGACTCATTTTCATTCTTCCTTGAGATCGACCTTTCAACACCATCATTGTCGTACTAGATGTCATTCTCAATCATGCTCTTCCTCACGTCGCTCCCATCGCTCTTGTCATTGATGATCCACATGTTGATTGTTCTTGATCTTGTTGACACCGTACCTATGTGTACTACTCACCTTCAAGGTCCTCCAATGACTACTCCTTGGAGGACATCTGCGTTCCCCAACACCATCACAAGGGGTGCAGATATTACGAAGAAGTTGTGACTCGTCACCATCGACATCGGTCTTTTACCCCGACCCCCTCACCTCCACCTAAGCAGCCGTGGGCCCAACCAGCCCCCGATGCTCCCAAGGGACAGCCGCTCCCATCGACAACTGCCGCCCCATCCTCCACAGCCGCTACCATCCCTCAGTCCCGTGCCTCCACCAGGGATCACTCCCCATCCATCCCAGGACATCGATACCCCTCTAGATCTGTGTCTGTTTCCTCAGACTCGGTAGACCACACTGATGACAGGTCTCCAGAGACAGCTGTCTCCCATGGAGAACTCATTTCTCCTTCCAATGATGTTAGAGCATTTTCAGACCTCATATCCCTCATGGCAAGGAACCTCAACTTTACGATGAGAACAGCTAAGAAGGCCATAGATGATCCAATCTACCACCAGCCACAGGAACAGGAACAGGACCCTTCCATAGCTGCTATTCCGTTGCTGCCATACTTGCTCCATGTCTTCAAAAAGGCCTGGTCCTCTCCAGCTTCCACACCAGCCACATCTAAAAAGCTCGACTCTTTTTACAAGGTGATTGATGCCAATGACCAGTGGCTCCAAAACCACCCCAAACCTAATTTCATCATAGTCGACACTGCCCAAGCAAAGACCTCCCAGTCTCTAGACTCCACTCCCCCTGACAAGGAGGGAGAGAAGCTTGACTCCATCGGTCACAAAAACTACTCTAATGCAGTCCTACTCTTCAAAATTTCAAATTACTCTGCTTAGATGGCAGCCTATGGCCAGTGGTTGTGGGACAAGATGAAAGTCTTCATTAACAGACTTCCCGACAAGGAGAGAAGGGTAGCAGACGTCTTCCTTGCTGAGGCCCCCTGTCTCACAAACCAACAGATCACCATGGCGTGACTGTGCCTCAAAAGCCTTTGCTTCCTCAGTAATCCTATGCCGACAGTCATGGCTTCACTCTTTGGGCTTGTCACCTTCATCGCAGACCCTAGTAGAGGACCTCCCATTTAACTCAGCCAGACTTTTCAGTAGCTCAACAGATGAGAAACTGGAGCACACGCACAAAATGCACCCATCAGTAAAGAAATACCGCAACAGTACCTCCCTTGATACCACTACCATCGATACCGACAGTCCTCCTGTCATACTTACAGCTCATACTTACCCCAGTGTTCGCCATAGCCCGCTTCAACCCAGCCTACTCACCAACCACGACCTTGTCCACAGAAGGGCACCTACAAGAAGAAACCCAACCGGGTTTGACAGTCCTGAAGACGACTTCAGTGCTTCCTCCTCCACTGCTACACATTCGTCCTACACCACTATGCCTACCACCACAAGCGCCACCACAAACGAATCATCATGCCTACACCATCTGCCAGACCCGACCTTTGGGTTGAAACTCTCACAACACCTGAGTACCTGATCCTTGATAATGACCGATACCTGGGTACTCGACATCGTATCCAGATGGTATGCAGTTGAGTTTTTCTCGCTACCTCCAGTCGAATGCATCCGAGTCACCCGTCCCTCTCAACGAAGAGATCTGAGTGCTCCAAAGGAAGGGTGCGATAGAACCAATCCCCTTTCATACCCTTTGGTCCAGCTTCTATTCCAGATATTTCCTGGTCTTGAAGAAGGACAGAGGTGTATGATCCATCCTGGACCTCCTCAGGATAAACCACTACATCAAACCTCACAAGTTCAGGACAGTATCCCAGAAGTGCATCCTTTCTCTTCTCCAAAGGGGAGACTGGGTTGCTATCCTCAGCCTCAGAGATGGCATACTTCTGCATAGGAATCCGATGAGACCATAGGAGGTTCCTTGCTTTCTCGATCGGCAGACGGACATTCCGATTCCAAATACTTCTGTTCGGCCTGAACACGGCACCCAGAGTGTTCACCAAATGCATGGCAGTCATGAAACCGCTCTGTCAGCGAGGAGTCGTCCTCTTCCCCTACATCAACAACTGGCTGATCATCGCACCTTCTCAGGACAAACTGCACTTCGACATCGACATGACCCTCCATCTCTTGACAGATCTAGGTCTTGCCATCAATTTTGACAAGTCTCACCTCCGCCCGACTCGTTGAATACAATTCATTAGAGCTGTCATCGACTCGAAACGGCAGCTATCTTTCCCATCTCAGGAAAGGCTCACCCCCCTCTCCAAGTCGATCTCAACACTATAGCGCAACCAATGTACTACCGCCCACTCAATACAGGTCCTTCTAGGTCTTATGGCTTCAATGACAGCAGTCATCTCCTTCACCAGGTTACAAATGCAACCCCTACAAAGCTGGTTCCTGAAGGTCTTCAACCCAATAGTCGACAGCCCCTATCATCGCCTCTCAATACCAAGGACCATTCTATGGTCCCTCTCTTGGTGGAACAAGCCCCAAAATCTCATGGTGGGCATGCCTTTTCACCTCCTGAATCTAACAGTCTCTCTCACCACCAATGCTTCCCTGGAAGGCTGGGATGCCCACACTGACCACCTGACAGTCAGAGGCCAATGGCCCAACTCCTACAAATCTTACCATATCAACACCCTCAAGATGCTCACTGTCATCAAAGCCCTCAGAGCCTTCAAGGACATCATCAAGGGCCAAACAGTACAGATTTTGTTGGACAACACCACCATTGCTTATTATGTCAACAGGCAAGGGGGCATGCAGTTCAGAACCCTCCTTGACCTAGCAATCCACCTTTGGAACTGGTGCCTTCCCTTCTGGATCTTTTCCTTGGCTCTTCACCTGCCAGGCGTCCAGAATACCTGGGCAGACAGACTCAGCCAGTCGACATCTAGCTCCTACAAATGAAGGATTGACCCTCAGGCCCTCACAAAAGTATTCCATGCCTGGATGAAACCCACAGTTGATCTCTTCGCCTCCCTGGCGAACAGAGGCTGGATGGCCATCTGCTGGGAGTGCTTTGATATGTGTTCCTGCATAGCAGGGTGTTGGACTGGATGGCCCCAGGAGTCAACTCTGTGATTCTGTAATGCCAATCTACACAAATCATATCATTCACCTGGTTTTGGTTTGGTTTGGTAACAGCTGTTGATGGCCTTCTACTACATGGTTTTTCTTTGCTGGTTTCATCTTCTTTGAAATTTTTCACCCATCTTTGCACATTACTCTCATCAATTGTCATCTCACCATATAAATTGCTGAACCTTCTGTGGATGTTAGCAGTACATCCTTTTTTGGTCAAGAACTTAATGGCTGCTCTTTGTTCCTGCTTCATATTCATGGTTATGCACTACCTAGAAATACAGAAATTATGTCAGCCATGCAATAAGAATTACTCAGCTGATGGTGTAATAGCATCACATTTGGGTTAATAGTTTCAGAGAAAATGGCACACGAGCATTACTTTCAGTACGACCCTCATATAACCTCCTTCACATTAATCCTTTAAAAACCGGTTGGATTTCGCAAATATATCTATATAAAGAATATTTTTTCAATTATGCTGGCATTTTGACGAATTTATTGAAGATTATTCTACATAATTGAGACTAAACAGTAGCAGTCTCTTGGCTCATTGCTTCAGTTCCTAGGCATCACTTGCCAGCAGGGGATTTTCTGTCATCTAATTAAATTGAAAGCTTATGTATATCACCTCTGAATAGATGAACTACCAGTACTTCTTTTCTGTTCTGCAGTTGCATCAGCAGGTCATAAAACCCAGGGTATATTGGAATGGAAAGTTTTTCACTTAGCCTGCTGTGAAGTGAATAAAAATGTTTATAGATTCCTATAAAAGAGAGTGAGAAAAAGTAGAGCTGTGCTAATATAGCTGTGAAGTCTAATATAATAGCTTGTTTGTAAATGGCATATGTAAAAGCAAAATAACAAATCTCGAGCTCCCTTTGGTTTTTAAAGTTAATTTTATTACGTATACCCACTTGCTTTACTCTCTGTCACACACATGCACCATCTCCCTTTAAACATTTTATTATTGCAGAAATGAGTAACGCTGGACAAAAATGTTCAACTCTTTCTATCAAGCATAATTTTCACACCTTTTCTCTTAATCCTACTTAATACTATTTCACTTCTACTCTTTTTTTTAACTTTTGCCTATCCTTTAAAAAGCCACTTCCAATTCATTCAAACTGACCAAGAACATAAAAATACATTGGCTTACTTCATTTATATAATTGGTATTCTACCTGTTTATCTAGAACCAGGGCCACAGAAAGCCTTAGAGCATAAAAGTATAACAGTGTAACAGTCTAAAAGCCATGAAACTGGGGCATTTAAGAAGCAGTTGAAAACATAGGACATTAGAGGATTAATTAGGACTGTTCTTGCCAAATTTGAACAGGTTATAGGTATGTAAATGAGCCCAGCTGGGAGCAAAGTGCCAATGGAGATGTCATGTCTTAAATTCTATAAGACAGTGAACTTTAGGAAGTTAGGATGGCTTCCCCCCTGCTCTTTTTAGATACCAGCAAATACTGATATCTGCAACGTGGGTCCTGTCCTGGTGTGTGACCAGCCAATAAGTCACACACAAGAGGGAGATCTAGAAGTTACTTTATTTGCTGCAGCAAAGAGGTGCCCAGAGGCAGAAATTCCACAAAGCAGGCATGCCAAACAAAGAAAATATCATAGAATCATAGAAATTCAGAGTTGGAAGAGACCACACAGGCCATCCAGTCCAACCCCCTGCCATGCAGGAACACCGTCAAATCAATCCCGACAGATGGCTATCAAGCCTCTGCTTAAAAACCTCCAAGGAAGGAGACTCCACTACACTCCGAGGCAGCAGATTCCACTGCCGGACAACCCTGACTGTCAGGAAGTTCTTCCTGAGGTTCAGGTGGAATCTCCTTTTCTGCAGCTTGAATCCATTGCTCCTTGTTCTGGTCTCTGGAGCAGCAGAAAACAAGTCCCCTCCTTCCTCTACGTGGCATCCCTTCAAATATTTAAACATGGCTATCATGTCCCCTCTTAACCTCCTCTTCTGCAGACTAAACATACCCAGCTCTCTAAGTCTATCCTCATAGGGCTTGGCTTCCAGGCCTCTCACCATTTTGGTCGCCCTCCTCTGGACTTGCTCCAGCTTGTCAATATCCTTCTTGAATTGGGGTGCCCAGAACTGGACACAGTATTCAAGATGGGGTCTAACCAAAGCAGAGTAGAGTGGTACCAGTACCTCCCTCGATCTAGACACCATACTCCTATTGATGCAGCCAAGAATTGCATTGGCTTTCTTGGCTGCCACATCACACTGCTGACTCATGTTCAGCTTGTGGTCTATGAAGACTCCTAGATCCCTTTCACACGTACTGCTATCCAGCCACGTGTCCCCCATCCTATATTTGTGGATTCCATTATTTCTGCCTAAGTGTAGGACCTTACATTTCTCTCTGTTGAATTTCATTTTGTTCGCCCTGGCCCAGCTCTCCAATCTATCCAGGTCATTTTGAATTTTGGTCCTGTCCTCTGGCGTATTAGCAACCCCTCCCAATTTGGTGTCATCTGCAAATTTGATGAGCATGCCCTCTATTCCTTCATCCAAGTCATTGATAAAAATATTGAACAGCACTGGGCCCAGGACAGAACCCTGTGGCTCCCCGCTAGTCACTTCTCTCCAGGACGAAAAGCAGCCATTCATGATCACCCTTTGGGTTTGGTTGGTCAACCAATTACAAATCCAACTAACGGTAGCCCTGTCCAGCCCACATTTTACTAGCTTCGTTGCAAGAATGTCATGGGGAACTTTGTCAAAGGCCTTACTGAAATCGAGATATGCTACATCCACAGCACTCCCTTCATCTATCAAGCTAGTAACTCTGTCATAAAAAGAGATAAGATTAGTCTGTCATGACTTATTTTTGAGAAATCCATGTTGACTTCTCGTGATTACCGCGTTGCTTTCTAAATGATTAGAAACTGACTGCTTAATGATCTGCTCCAGGATCTTTCCGGGTACTGATGTCAGGCTGACTGGGCGATAATTATTTGGGTCCTCTTTTTTTCCCTTCTTGAAGATGGGGATAACATTTGCTCTCCTCCAATCTGCTGGAACTTCTCCTGTCCTCCAAGATTTCTCAAAAATTATAGCAAGCGGTTCCGAAATGACCTCTGCCAGCTCTTTTAATATCCTAGGATGCAATTCATCTGGCCCTGGAGACTTGAATTCATCCAATGCGGCCAGGTATTCCTGTACCACCTCTCTACTTATTATGTGCCTCATTTCCTCTGCTTCCTCCCCTGCTCCCCAACCACCAGGTTGAGTGCTTGTATCCTTCTGGGAAAATACAGAGGCAAAGAAGGTGTTAAGTAGCTCTGCCTTTTCTCTTCCCTCTGTGAGTAATTCGCCATCTTCTCTGCGTAGCGACCCTACTGTCTCCTTCTTTTTCCTTTTGCTGCGGACATATTTAAAAAAACCCTTTTTATTGTTTTTAATGTCTCTGGCCAGCCTAAGCTCGTTCTGTGCTTTAGCCTTTCTGACTTCCTCCCTACATCTCCTAGCTACTTGCTTAAATTCTTCTTTGGTGATTTCCCCCTTCTTCCATTTCCTATACACATTTCTCTTAACTCTTAGCTCAGCTGAGAGTTCTTTAGTCAACCATTCTGGTTTCTTCAGATGCCTTCCATTTTTCCTCCTTAATGGCACTGTTTTAGACTGTGCCTTCGGTATCTCCTTTTTAAGGAACTCCCATGCCTCCTGAACTCCTTTCCCTTTCACTGTTCCTGACCACGGAATTCCAGCCAGCAGCTCCCTAAGTTTACAGAAGTCCGCTTTTTTAAAATCTAAGATGAGTGTCTGGCTACCCTTATCTTCTCCTTCCCACTGAATGCTAAATTCCAGCAGGGCATGGTCACTCCCCCCTAAAGATCCAACCACTTCTACCTCATTCACAAGGTCATCCCTGTTGGTCAAGACCAGATCTAGAATATTTGATCCCCTTGTGACCTCTTCCACCTTCTGGACCATGAAGTTGTCTGCAAGACAAGGAAGAAACTTGCTGAACCTTGCTGTCTTGGCAGAGTTTGACTGCCAGCATATATCCGGGTAATTGAAATCTCCTATTATTACTGTATCCCTCCTCTTTGAATGTGCAGTCATTTGGTTGAGGAAGGCGTCATCCAAGTCCTCAGCCTGGGTTGGAGGTCTGTAGTAAACCCCCACCAGAATATCCCTATTGTTTCTCGCTGCCTTAATTCTTACCCAAATGCTCTCTACCTGGCTTTCTGGGTTTAAGTCCTGGATCTCTTCACAGGTGAAAACATCCTTGACATACAAGGCTACTCCTCCTCCTTTCTTGTTTGGTCTATTTTTACAAAACAGGCTATACCCCTCTATTCCTGTATTCCAATCATGAGACTCATCCCACCAGGTCTCAGTGATGCCTATCAAATCGTATTTATTTTCTTGTACTAGGAGTACAAGCTCATCCTGCTTGTTTCCCATACTCCTTGCATTAGTGTAGAGACACTTAAGTCCCTGGGCCCTTCCTGCAAGTCCTGTACTATTGATTCTACTCCTCCCGCCATTGGCCACTTGTACTACTTGTCCAGTATCATTTGGGCCTTTTCCCCCTGTGTTCTCTGAGTCCTTGCCCTGAATAATATTGTCCCCCTCCGCAGTGGAACTTAGTTTAAAGACCTCTTAATCTTCCTTGCAAGACTGTTAGCAAAAACATTCCTGCCAAGTTTTGTGAGGTGCAGCCCATCCCTCGCCAGAAGCCCATGTTCATGGAAATTCAGGCCATGTTCTAAAAACCCAAACCGTTGTTGGCGGCACCATGTGCGGAGCCAGTTGTTGACCTCTACTATTGCCCTTTCCCTACGTGCGCCGTATCCTTGAACAGGGAGGAAAGGCGAAATGACCACCTGCACACCAAGGTCCTTAAGCTTTGTCCACATACGTTCGTAGTCCTTTGCAATGTAGTTTAAGCTGCTCCTCGCAGTGTCATTGGTTCCGACATGAACCAAAATGAGGGGCTTATAATCAGTGGGTTTGACTAGCCTGGTTAGCCTCTCCGTTACGTGGTTGATCCTGGCCCCAGGAAGACAACAGACCTCTCGATTGAGCTTGTCCGTTTTGCAGATTGCTGTTTCAGTTCCTCTTAGCAAAGAGTCCCCAACAACCAGAACTCGCCTCTTCTGAGGCTTCCCCTGGGCTCCTCGATAAGCGTGTTTTACCAGGACTGCCTGAGCATTCTGTTGAGGCTGGGAACGTTGATCTAGTTCCTGTTGCCGATGTTGGATTCTTTCTTGTTGACATTCTGTTCCCTCTGCGTAGTGCTCCTCTTTGTCTGTAAGTCCAAGTACATCAAAGCGATTGTGTAGGTTAAGAGTCTCTGTTACCTTTTTGGTCCTTTTACTCCTCCATGTAACATTTGCCCAAGCCTCCGTTTCCTGGCGCTGTGTACTGGCTTCCTGATCTGGCAGCTCCTCCGTGTATTTGGAGTTCCGGTAGGTCTTCTCTTCCCTATCCAAAAACTCCTCCCCTTCCCTGATAAGGTGGAGATCAGAAACTCGTGCCTCCAGCTGGCGAACCTTCTCCTCCAAGAAGGTGACCAGCTTGCACTTGGTGCAGGTGTATCCAAGAACCTCTTGTGGCAAGAAAAGGAACATGCCACAAGTGTTACAGGTGACTACAGCAGCTCCCTCTCCTTCCATCCTTGAAACTACAGAGAGTAGTACAGGAGAAGCTCGAGAAAGTAAAGGAGTTCAAGTGCGCGCGCCAAAGGCGCGCGCCATTGGTAGCTCCTAATAAAGCTCCTCCCCGCTAGCTGCCTCCTCCCCCTTGTTAGTCAGACCGTGTGATCAGGCAGAGCCCACGGCCAGGACAATAGCCAGCAATCAATTGCAAGCAAATAACAAGCAAGGCCCCTCAAGCACAGCAAAAAAAAGCAAGGCCCCTCAAGCACAGCATTTTAATATTCATTTTAATATTATCATTTATACATTTCTGCATATTAATAAGGAAGCATCTACAGTTGCATCATCTCTGCATAAAATCTGGTGAGCATCAGGTGTCAAGGGGTATGTGTACAAGGCCTGTCAGGGACCTAGCAACCCCTAAGAATTGGGACAATTGGCATCTTTCCACTATTCCTTTTCAAATTGGGATGTTTAATGTTTTTATTCTAAGCCTGTCATTTGTCCTTCTCTGTTATCTATACCTTGAATTCTTTCTCATAGTCTCTCTCTCATAGTGTAGTCTCTCTTAGGCCAGGAAGTTGCAAATCAAAGCCATTAAACCTGATGGCTCAAACACTCGGTACCAAAATACACAGTATATTTTGTCAAACAATTGTTACTCAGGCAGGCCTGCAGGCCTAGAGCTTCTAGAGGCAGGGAAAAATCTGGTTATTTTATTTTCTAGACATGATGCTTAACTCATTCCCAGACCTCACCTATCAAGACCTTTCTGTTTACCTAGGCCTTCCTATTAACTATCTGTGAGAGAAAGTCTTTAACTGAGGTGCACTCCAATTTTTATCATTATTACTACATTTTAATTTCATTTTAAAACTGTTTTAATATTTTGACATGATTTTTTAAAATTTCTGTATTATCCATTGTTTGAAATATATGTTGTTTTCACTTATATTGTGGGATACCTTGGGCCCCATACTGGGAGAAAGGTGGAAAGTAAAACAAACAAACAAGCTGAGAAGCTAGATGAAGCAATATAAAGCTAAGACAATGTGGGGCATCTGTGCTGCTCCCAACTCATCCTTCTCATCTCCATTTGATGGTTTTCATTATCCTTTTGCTCATTTTGTAATTAATGTTATATCTTGTTTATGCGTTTGAGACAGAAAAACATTTAATTCTGTTTACAAAATAAGTAAAGAAAAAGGAGTATCAATTTGAATTTTGAAACTGACATTTTCAGTGCTTAGGAGAACTCTACTCATCTTATAGATGTATCTGTCAAATGTATTTTTCTCCCTCTCCTTCTACAAGGTACCAAAATATTCAGCGGACTATTGCAACAGAAAGGACAGAAGAGGACACTGTTGTCACCAACAGGATGGAGAGGATTCCTCCTGGAGGAGGCAGTGATTCAGAGGCAGACCCTTCACCATCAAATTCAGGTAGAAAAAACATTTTAGGTGGCTCAATACTATGCCAAATAGCATTTAGTTCTTAGCTCAAGTGTTGTGTGTTTTATAGCAGAGAAAGATAAGGCCCTTACTGCACTATGACCCAATAGCGTTTCATCCTGGGGAGATCCCAGGAGTGCCATTGCTGGGATGGAATCGGGACCTGAATGCTCCCCACTGCACCAGGTCGGCTGCTAACGGATGGGTAGCATTAGGGACTCTCTTCTTCCTTCCACAGTATTATGTGACTGGCGGGTCTTTTTCCTTTCCTCTTCCCGCACTGTACTGTGGAAGGAAGCACTATCAAGCACTTCTGCCCTTACCACATGCCTGCAATTGACAAGATCATCACAGGAAAAGGGGTCATTACTGGTAATGGATAGGGATGTGACAGCACCTGCTCAGCAACAACATTGTACAATAGCACACGTCCCAGACTGGGAGCAACATGTTGCCATGCTGGGATGGCGACATCATGTAGTAAGGGCCTAAATGGACAAGGGATAACTTGGTGGGGAAAAAACCTGCACCATTACCAAATTATCCAGAAATATGACCTTATTTTCACTGAGACAATGTAGCTGTGTTAGGGAGGTAACTCTTTAGACTTGTGCAATCTGTGGTGAAGGGATGTTCTAGGCATTAGTATTCCTGCATACAAAGACAATCCCTGCAGTTTGAAAATTATGTGTCCGAGGAAAGGGATGTGTAGTTTCCTCTCTACAGGGAATTCTGGAATTCTGTGACATAGGCCCTATCTCCAGTCAAAAGCATTGCAGCCCATTGTCTCCATGAAAATTGCTAGTTGACACACATGGCTGTGTTGTAATTTTCTACATATAAAGAACAGTAAATATTTGTGTATTCAGTTACATGAAAGTGTACAAGCCTTGTTCAGGCACAGGCTTGCCCCACTCTGCTCCATTTCTGCTTTCTTCACATTGAAAGTGATATGTCTGAAGAGGAGAGGTTCTCCAAACAAGCAAGAACTCAGAAAAATTAAAAATCTTACTCACATAGAAAGCCTCCATGTGAACAGGAATTTCTCCTCCTCAGATGCCTTGGATCTCCCATAAAGAAAGCGATGATGGAGGCCAGGCAGAGCTATGTGCCCTCCTGTTCCTGTGTTACCTCAAAACATGGGTGACTCAGGGGTCCACCCATGATGCCAGTACCTCCATGCTAAGGCTCAAATTAGGAGGCCTGCGAGTGGGAGTAACCTAGTAAGATCTTTCCACCTGTGTTTACTAGCACTTCTGCAGGAAGGAACAATCCAGAGGTCCAAAATATGCTAAATTGTGTTTTATTGGGAGAATTAATCACACATACAGAATCCATTCAGTCACACACTCACACAAGGCTAACTGAAGCAAAACAGAGGGAAGTTTTTAGATAGTGAGATTTCAAGGTATAGTGGGTGATATTTACCAGTCTCAAAGAGCAGTGAAGAAGCACTGACATGGCTTAGACTCATGTTTAAGGACAATACACAATTGGGAATCAGTGTGGCCAATCGGCAACCAGCATTCTATGTACTGCAAGTTGACAGGCCAAAACTAGGGGTTTATATACCCAATTTCTGCCTGAAGGGCAAGGCTCTCCAGCTGAGTAAATGGTGGAGTTCGCAGAGTGGACAGTTCAGTCCAGAGCAGGCATACGGTGTTATCATTAGATGACAAAGAGGCTAATAGTTGCCTGATAGCTTGGTGCTAGCCAGACAGGTTTTGGGACAAAGGAGAGCTTTGTGTTGTCAATGGAAGCGACAATTAAGACAATCAGCAGTTTGGTGGGAATCTCCCAGTCACTACTGTCCAAAAGGCAGAGTTGTTAAGGCTAGTTGCAAGCCTATTATCTCTGGAGTTTTGGGTGATTTCCTGACTATGACCTAGATATGCCTAGAGGTGTTTTCTGACCTAAGTCGCAGCGCACATATTCAGCCAATCTTTTCCTCTTGTTCAGCTTAGCCATTCAGCAAGGCATGTTTTATATGCCAGTTAATATATTTTAATTAATATATTTGCCAATTAAATCACATTTTGCCAATTAAACCATATCAGGGTATGGAGCTGTACAGCCTGGTAAGACCTGCATGGAAGAAACTGTAATAAGTGCTACCTGAACAGGGGAATAGTTGTGATCCCTCCATCACAGTTGTGATCCATCCAGTCACAGTAGCCATTCATTTCTAACTATATGTAGTTGCATTGCATAGACAGATTTCTTTCACGTGAATGTGAACGAGAAATCAAAAAGTTCAGCATTACATGTACACAAACATATTTATGCATTATGCCATGTATATCTTTTTTTTTTTTGCTGTCATTTGCCTCTTGTTTCAACTTTTGTTGTAAAAATTATCCTGTATTCTGTATACTTGTATTGCAAAATTATGTACCGGAGAAAATACTATATCAGATAGTGTGTTCATTGCATCTGTGATTGCTGTATGAAAGGAGTCTGCTAGTCATATCATAAACAACATCAAGTAGGCACCTGTGATATCTGTGAGCATTTGCTCAATATTATTTGGGCTGTGACTAGTGGTCATATGAGACTAGTGGTCACATGAGGGCACATGAATTCAGGAGATTCCACCTGAACCTCAGGAAGAACTTCCTGACAGTCAGAGCTGTCCAGCAGTGGAATATGCTGCCTCAGAGTGTGGTAGAGTCTCCATCTTTAGAGGTTTTTAAGCAGAGTCTGGATAGCCATCTGTTGGGAATGCTTTGATGTGTGTTCCTGCATGGCAGGGGGTTGGACTGGATGGCCCCATGGTCTCTTCTATGATTCTATGATCTCACCCCTCGCCTCTTACTTAATTCATTTTCCTCTCCACCTTTCCAATGCTATTTCTGTAATAGGAGTTGAAGCCAGATATCCACATACTTGTACCCCTGTCCCCAGGGAGCATGGAGAACCACAGAAGATCTGGGGGTTACTCTAGATACTGCATTTTACTGCCACACCTTGGGACGCATGCCAGACCTCCTTACCATACTGAAAGTGACATGAAGCCACTTTCAGTTTCCAAAAGCTTCAGAGGATATATCTCTCCATTTTAAGGTGATTATTTTTCACAGTGGAGAGTTTGCAAGGGAGCCCCAAGGGCCACACCATATGCCTTGGTTTGCAATCAGCAGGCCACTCAGTTCAGACCCCTATGCTGTACATTTCCATGAAAGCAGAAAAGTGTGTTTATGCACTATGTGCACATGTATGATGGACAGCAGCAAGCCTGTGCCCCAACAGCATTTTGACACAATAATTTTACTTTTATTTTGTTAATGGTACATTTTCAGAAATAACTAGCAATTCTAATCTCTTGGTATGTTTTTCCCAACATGTGAAGAGGATGGTACATTATTCATATTTAAAAAAGACTTGTAGATGTTTTGAATGAACTATGGGCTGAGAACATGCAGCAACTTGGTGTACTGAAAATTAGCACCTCAGGGAGACTGGTCCACAACCTCACTCTCTGATGTGGTAAATTTCATCATGTAAAAAGTTGCTTTTTAAAATATAAAATATCTAAAAGATATGAAAAAAGACATGAATTGCCTTTCAGTATACCCTTAATATATAGATGGATTGTGTTGTTACTCTTATTGCATGGAAACATGATAATGATTTGTAAATATACTTAAATTAACAATCAAACCTTTTTTTTTTTTCAACCTTCTGTATCTCCTTCATTGACATGTAGCTTGCATATCAGAACTGGCTTTCCCCTGCAAACTGGAACATTTTATGTGTTCTCGTGCAAATGTTTATTCATGCAAGACACTTGTGAGGCCTTCTTTGAATTATGGGCAAAACTCTCCAAATGAACCAGCCATAGTTTACTGAACCTTGAAGTCTCAAGTTGGAATCCCGTAGTCATGAGATGAGATGCGATCTCAACTTGTACTTCCCTTGTGCCTGATCTCGTAGTGAGACAGTATTAATGTTCAATTTTCAAAGTTTTTGTATACTTTGAAGGCATGAAGCTATCTCAGACTGTTGACCTTCAGGTCCAATATTATCAATTCCAAGTTATCTGGGAGTGATCTTTGTCCTACTGTGCTTACTCAAATTCTCTTTCATTGATGATGCCAGGAAGTTTAATCTGTTATCTTCTTCCTGAAAAATGCAGAATTGTATCTCTTCTTGTGTATTTGTTTACAGAAACTGTGAAGAAGAGATGGAAGACTGAGGTTAACAATATGAGAATGGTGCACACATGAAGTAAAACTACATGACACAGTTCTTAAATATTGTACAGAACTATTTCAAACATAAATGGGAGGTCTTATTTGTGAATGTTGTCCTGCCTAAAGGAACACTGTGCATACTGTTTAAAAAAACATATGAGGGAGGAAACTAAGCAAGAACCTTAGTCATTGATTTGCTAAATTGCATCTAGCAGAGATTTTCAGAGAGATAGTTATGTTAATCTGATTCAGTATAAAAAGAAGGAAGGTGTTTAGTATAATCTCTGTGAGTAATTATTTCAGCTTCCATGGATTAAAGCCTACTTCTTTAGATGCTACTGAAGCGTCTGAAGAAGTAGATTAAATTCCACAACAGTTTATGGTGTGATAGAAATTAATTAGCCCTAAAGTATCATAATACTCCCTTCTTCCTTGCTTTTTATCTTGCAGAGTATTTTTCTTTATTTGGAACAACATACACAAGTGCCTCCTCCCACTTAAGAGCCTGAAATGATAAAGCACAAAAATGACTCTGCCACATAATTTTGCTTGATTTTCAAATCATAGACAATAATTGTTTTAAATTATTTTATTTTAATTTAATCATTAAAGGTTTTTAAATATTTTTTTCATATAACAAACAGTGCTTTTCAGAGATGGAAACCTGGTTTTATCTTAGAAATTTACAAAGCCAACATTAGTATGAAAGAAAAGACTACGCCAAAGATTAAGCAGTCTTTCCAATAACCATGGAGAGATAGGGGAAAATTCATGTAGCTGGCTAAGAGTACAAGGACAGTAGAGGAACAATAGAGGTTGTAGTGCAGGTGTCCTCTTACTTTATTTTACATAAACATTTTATTTTCAGAAATTAGAAGAGAAGTACCTGTTTCACCTGTGAATTCTCAGAAAATCACTTTGTTGCTGCAGTCTCCAGCTGTAAAATTCATCACCAATCCAGAGTTCTTCACAGTATTGCATGCAAACTATGTAAGTACTTGAGCCTCAGCTGTCCTACTGATTGATTACCTACTTTGGCAGCAGCATATAGGTAGCAGTTCAGCTCTCCCTTTGTGAGTCAAGCATAATTAAAACGTTTAACAATGTGACCACTTACTATATGTTTGTTTGCTTGTCTTATTTGGTCATCTGATCCTTTGCCCCTGACCTATTCTGCATGTCTACAGATGTGAAGGCATGGAGAAGAAAGTGCCTTCCTCAATTTTTGTCAGGCATTCATATCTCTATTTATACCTTTTTAACTTTGGCCTATGTGGAAATTCCAGCAAACACAACTGGACTGTGTAGGTAATAAATTCATCTTGACATGAACTTATTCAAGTGAATTATCACCCAGAAAAAACTTGGCGTCATACCTTACAAATCCCATTGCATGGTATCTTCTTCGTGACCAAGGAATATTGAGTGGCTAAAACTCTGTGGTCAGATACAACCAGACTGAGTTGCGTAGTCAGTCACTGATTCACAGTGGAATCATATTTGTGTTAACAGCTCTTAGAAATAGCTGTTCTCACTTCCAAACCATTTCAGAAGATGTGCTGTAATTACCTGTCTTGATCAATTTCTTCTATCTGCCCTAGTACACTTGGATCTATTCTGCACACGTTCTGTAAAATTTTGGATAGAAAGGGTAGTAACATTTCATATTTATATCCTGTACACTTCCCGTTTCTCTGAACTGGGACATTTTTACTGTAGTCCTATGTAAAACCATCACTGAGATAATATTCCCCCAAACTCAAGCCAAATATCACAGAACAGTGGCTTTCAAACTCTGGAGTATTTTTAGATGATTTTCGTGAATTCTTCAATGAAAAACTGTAACTTTACTAAGAAGGAACATGCATGGCACAGCTGATTTTGTCCTACAAAGGGAAACATTTTGTGTGTTCTAGAGCAGTGGTTCCTGACTTTTTTTGTTTTTTTAGCAGGGACCTCCTGTAAATATAATTTGTTGCTGGGACTCCCAAGCCCTAACTCAAGATTTAAATATTTAAATTTGGATTTAAATATTCAAATATTTATTTAAATATTCAGATATTATTTATTTATTAAAGGCTTCTGCAGTCTAGCATTCAAATCCATGCTCAGACACTGGGTGACTTTGGGCAAATCACATTCGCTCAGCCTCAGAGGAAGGCAAATGCAAACCTGCTCTGAATAAATCTTGCAAAAAAAACCCCAAGCCTGTGACAGGTTCACCTTAGGGTTGCCATAAGAGAGAAGTGACTTGAAGGCACAAAACAACAAAGTGTCGCTGACAGGGGGAGATGCTTTCTAGTCATCGTGTCTCTCCCCTTTGAACCTATCATGGGGATTTTCTTGGCAAGATTTGTTGCCTTTGCTTTTCTGCGAGGCTGAGAAAATGTGACTTGCCTCATGTCATCCGGTGGGTTTTCTTGGTTGCGTGGGGATTCAAACCCTGGTCTCCAATATATCCTGCCAATGTGTCCTTTTTGTCAGGGATGCGGCAGTGGGGGGGGTGCAGGTGCCAAAATTGCTCCTTTGTTTGCAAACAAGAGAACAGTTTGGGTATTAGGCTTGAAATTTGGTTTTTGTAACTTGCTATAGAATTGATGTATCAATTGGCATTTTAAACAATTGTAGCCCATCTAATGACCTTTGCCTTTCCCTTGTTTGTTCTGCTTGCGTCCTGTTTATAGTTAACATGTACCCAAAAACAATGCTATATTACGTCACTGATGTCTTTGGAAACGATCATTGGGAATTTCAGTGTACAAGCTGTACAATTTCACATTTCACTGTACAAGCAGTGACTCTGCTGATGCATGATCTTTTCTGTCAGGCAAGCATTAAAAATGGTATAAAAAGGGAAGCATGGATGAATAAATTATCCTTCTGGGGTCATCACTGCTGGTGATTGCTAGAGAGATCCTTTGGCCAAAGGGGCATTTTCTTGTGTCTTTCTTGTCAATTTGTCATTTTTACTCCATCTTTTTCTTTTATACCTTCCAACTTGTTGTTTGGGGGTTCATATCAACTCTGTGTTCCACTGGGGATATGGGGAGATGTGATTAATTTATCCATCCTAACATGGGCACACACACACGCTTGGTGCCATGTTCCTTACCTCAGGGATGTGGCAGCAGGGGTGTGTGCAGGTGCCAAAATTGCTCCCTCATTTGCAAGTGAGGTAGCAGTTTGAGTGCATGCACACGCCTGCCACCATGTCCCTTTCATCAGGAATGTGGCAGCAGGAGGTTGATAAGTGTAGCCACTGAAACTGCTCCTTTGTTTGTAAACAAGGGGGCAGTTTGGGCACTCGCATACAGCTGTCGCCATGTCCCTCAGTGCTCACACCCCCTGCTGCCACATCCCTGACAAAAGGGACATGGCAGTAGACATGTGCACGTTCCCAAACTGCTTCCTCAATTGCAAACAAAGGAGCAGTGTCAACATCCTCACACACACCCTACTGCTGCATCCCTTTTGCTGCCCCTACTGTTGGTGTCCAGCAGCAGGGCTTCAAGGAACCCCTATGAGGGCTCTGCAGTCCCTTGGGGTCCATGAACCCCAAGTTAAGAACCACTGTTTTAGAGCAAGACGATAATGGATTTAACGTCTGGCTAGTGCCCCGGATGAACTGGGTGTATGACCTAGAATGTGCTCCAGAACAGTGTGCTAGGAGTCAATGGCCTATGCTCAGAGTTTCTGTAGTAGACAGGATGATATCAGGATCTTTCTCAGAAAATCAAAAGCTTGAAAATCAGACTGTCAGAGAATCAAGAAGGGATATGTAAATTTTTGGAGAACCAGCAATGATTTGAGCATTGGACTGTGACTCTAGAGACCAGGGTTCAGTTCCTTGCTCAGCCACGGAAACCCACTGGGTGACCTTGGACATGTCACACACTCTTAGCCCCAGCAAACCCTGTGATAGGTTCACCTTAGGGTCACCATAAGTCGAAAATGACTCAAAGACACACAACAACAATATAAATCTTCTTTCCCACAGTTCTGACAGATGTGTAGTTTAATAATTAGCTAAGCTGAAAGACAATTCTGAAAACTCATTTCAAGCTTTCTTAGAGCAGAATGTTGAAATCTCTCATAGGGGCATACTTTTTTTCTCCTTGAGTCCAGTGCTTGAATAGTTAGTGGATTTGGATAAATTTCAGAAAAATATCTGAGTTTTGTCTGAATATAACTTTCTGAGGCCTTTGTGGTATTTAAACTTACATCAAAGGGGGTGTCAAATTAATCTGAACAGAGCAACACCTTTTCTTTTACAATAACAAATCTGCATTCTGCCAAAGGAGCCAGAATGACTTGCTGAAACATCTGTTAAGACAGTCATACAAATTCCACTTGTGTAAAAATAATATGCCACATAAATTTTGGCTTAATGTGGTTATACTATTTTAACCTCAAACTCCAATTAAAATTTAGAACTATCAATTATGGCCATGAAATTTGAATTGGAAAATATTATCCAGCAGCTGGAGCAGAAATGGAAAACATATCTTATTTCCTTGAAAGCTTTATTAAAAACCTGTGAAATTTTTGGTCTCGTTAAAGCTCACAGAGGAGTACTAAAATGGCCAGCTAAAACAGAACTTCTACTTAATAACATACACATTTCCACAACCCCACATTTCTACAAGCCCAAACTAAAGAGCAAGTAGCCATATGCAGAACACCTTTTCTATGTATTTCCACAAAGTAGTATGTGTTTTGTGTGATTGTAATTGCTCAGTTAGTTGCAGGTGCATTTTGTACACATCTGGGATTTTGGAGTAATGCAGGACCCTCTGTCATATATCTGAATCTTCTGCTACTCCAATAATACCGATACAAAGAAACTAAAAGTATTAGACAGATGATGTGATTCCATTTTCACCCCAGTACTGCAGAATGGCAGGTAATTCCAGCTTGAAAGAAAATGTTTTATTCAGTAAAGCCACATAGTTCTTCCTTAGAGAAGTTGTCACATTGGCATGGGACCTGCTAGGATGAGGAAGCAACGTTGTGCAAAATGGTAACTGGTGGTGGCCAGATAGGTTTACTTTGATCTGGAATTAACTGAGTATTTATCAGTTCTCTCAGTAAAATCTTGGAAATTGTTTGGGTTTCTGAAGTTCTGTTTTAGTTCAGAAAATTTACGGATGAATTCTGATGAGGCCACTCACATGGTATTGTTATACTAACTCTTGTAATTGAAGTTGTACTTGTGGTGTGTCCATGCCTTCAAGAACAGCTGTAGTTAAAAACTGTTGGAAATGCAGCTCTTTTCCTTCCACACCCATCAAGCAAACAAACCAAGAAAAGTCATGCCATAATTATCTGTATTAAGAGAGGGTGTTTGTAACAGACAACAACCACATGAAACATTTGTTTGTCTGGAAGGGGTGAAGGGCCACATGAAATGTACATGGCCCAATTAGAAGACAGACATTCACCAAACAATAGAAGGTTTGGTTGAGTGCTTTTGTTGTGCAGTCCACACTGATACTGAGAATTTTCCTGGAGTCACAGGTCAATATTCTGTTCTTGCGCTTACAAGGCAGTTTGCTCTGACATAGCATTTAAGAATTTCTGCACGTGCATAAATGCAGCTTGTTTGAGCACCTGGCCTGTAGAAATCTGTCTGTGCTTGTGGAAAATCTCAGGTGACATTCTAAGCCAGTCAGAGACTGAAGGAAGCAACACTTAATTCAGACACCCAGAGATTACAATCTGAACACATTTGTATATTGAACCAAATAGTTATTTTTTTTATAATCTTTATTTAAACTTTCATTTCACATTAAAATCACTCTCCAAACAAATCATCTACAATTCCATTAATACATTTTCTTCTTGCAATAATTTATACATACTCACATACATTCTTTCATTCCACTCATTAAACACCATTCTTGTTCACTACTAAACCCCACTACTTTCTACTAGATGCTTCAGTTCCTTCAATCCTGACCTTTCTTCCCATTTTTCCTTTCATTCTATTCACTCTTCCTTATATTTTCTTCCTGACGTCACCTAGTCCCATTTATTCTCATATCTTTCTAAGTTTCTCTTCTTTATTTTCCCCTCAGGGGAATACCCTTTAATTATATTTTATTCTCTCTCTTTTTCTTTTCTTTTCAAACATTGTCTTGTTTCTGTTAACATCTTATCGGCCTGTTCTATGTTCTTCATAACTCACTCTCATTCGTCATTTGCTCTGAGAGTCTCTTGTATATTGAACCAAATAGTTATGAACTTCAGGAACATCATTGGTGGTAGGGATTAATTAGTCCTTTTACTGTGACAGGAACGTGTTTAGTCTTCCACATTTCCTAAAGCATGTGGCTAAAATTAAACAGTTTTGACCTCTGGTGTACTGGTGGCTATTTTAGCTTTGAAATAACTAGATTTGCATATATCTAGGAGCACTAACATAAACTTCAAAGAGCTGACTTCCATGAACAGCAGTAATCTTTGAAAACTGAAAAAGAACACAATGATCATGACCCCCAAGGAAGCCGAATCATTGTAGAAAATGTCAAATCAAGGAGATAACGCCTTATTTTCTATAGCTAAGGCTTTTAACGTCTTTACAAATTCAGTGTGGCTCATATGTGACATTGAATACACTATATGAGGCACATATGACACACAGGATATTTTAAGACAACTTCTCTCATTGCCCTTTTGCTTAATATGCAGTTATAACAGTGAACCCTACTGCAACGTAATGGTTGTTTACTAAGATGTGTAGAATCAAGTGAGTATTCTGGGAACTGCAGATACTATAACTTCAGCAGTGGCCACCTTTTAGGTTGCTGTAGTTTCATCCTACATTGGAGATCACACATTAAGCAGTTGGTTGGACTAGATGACCCCAAGATCACAGCCAACTCTGTGATGCTATGATTGCCAAGGCCAAACAGGTGAAGATCTGATAAACAGACTGGATGGGCGGCCCCATGTAATGGCAGGACATATCTATTTTTAAGATATATTTAATCACATTTCTGAAATTGATTGTATCATTATTATTTTTATTTTATTCCCATTTTACTTTGCCCTCAAAGCAGAAAGCATCATGGATTAGTGCCCAAAACTTCCCCCCTTGGGATAAAAGCAGTTTATGGGTAATTTACCTTCCCTGTATGCTGTATCTCTGATTCTGACCTCCCTCCCCCACGTAAAGACTGTTATCAATGCCAGAGCTGGAGTTACAGATTAAATGCAAGCTTACGTCTAACATCACACCTGTTTATGCTCTCAGCTAGATAGGAAGTATACCTTTGCATATATTGCTGGGTAAAGTCTTGCAGTTCACTGCTCTATTGAACTATTTGGTTTACTGTTATAAACTGTTTCATTCAGTTTGGAATACCTGAGTAGAGCAGTTGATGACTGATGCTCTTGGAGACATCCCATTCTTGAGGTGAGATCAGCTTGACAGCAAATGACCACAAATGTTAATCGGGCAATTTTAAAAATAAGTATATATAGTTCAGATTTGTTCCACAAAAACAATAGAATTGACTTGCATTTGCAATTGTTTACAACTTGGTTTTTCCTGCTATATGTTTGTATCCAGAGTGCCTATCGAGTTTTCACAAACAGCACCTGCTTGAAGCATATGATCCTAAAGATCCGCAGAGATGCTCGAAATTTTGAACGGTATCAGCACAACAGGGACCTGGTAAATTTTATCAACATGTTTGCTGACACACGGCTGGAACTTCCACGGGGCTGGGAGATCAAATCTGACCAACAAGGCAAGGTACAAGAAGTAAATCAAAATAATAAATTTATCTGACTTATTTTGTGACATTGGCCAGTGATTCTGGTGTGGGGATGAATTAAAGTCCCTTAACTTTAAGAGCTGATCCTCAGATGCATTCTTCTAGTATAAAATTTTGTTCAAATTGAAGAGCCAGGCTAGTCTGCCGTCTTATAGGATCAGCTCTTGGTCGTATTCTTTACTCTTGTAATTTCTTCCTCATTATTATTACTTTCACTATCATTTTATTACAGTCCTTCTTTGTTGACCACAACAGTCGTGCTACCACTTTCATTGATCCCAGGATCCCGCTTCAGAATGGTCGCCTACCCAATCATCTGACTCACAGACAACACCTTCAGCGTCTCCGTAGTTACAGTGCTGGGGAGGTATGTTTTCCTGCTCTACCCAGTTGATTAGGGTAACTGAATAAATTGTTTTATTCATGGCACTTGTTCATATTTTTCTTTGTTTTATAAGTGGGACGAAAGAAATGGGCTGGTTTGGGGGGAGCTGGAATAACAAAACATAATACTCTTCTTTCTATATGGAGCAGGGTGGTGAGGCCAGCAGGCAGTCTGCCTGGTGATATGGGCAGCAGGAGAAATTTTTGTTTCCCTTGTGAAATAAGAGAAAAGACTGAGGTTTTGTTTGGAGATCTGAGCTTTAGTTCCCATTATCATTTTTACTTTCAAGAGCTAGCTGCTTTATGTTTGTTCTGCAATCGTACCGTAAAGATTTTCACATCGGTCTGTTGCTCATGCGTGAGTCTTGGTTGTTTCTATAAATCTATCCAGAAACAAAAGGAATAATTCCTATGGGACTGATATAACTGTATCTAAACCTTAAAGAAACAAAGGAGCCAAAAGCAGGTTGTTATATGAATTTATTGAAACAATTAGAAAGATTAAACCTGGAAAAGCACTAGGCCCAGATGGATTATCTCTGCAGCACATTATAAGAAATTTGAAGATGAGTTATTTCAACCATTAAAAAGTACAGACAATGGAAGAATAGATTGTTAAGGTTGCTGAATTGGCCCAAATTGCCAAATTAACATGGATTTTGAAAGGTAATCCAATTGAAGATTTTTTTTTTTTTCTGTTTTGAAAGACTGGAAGGTGTTTGTGGATTTTTGGAGCAATAAGAAATCTAACCATGTAATAGCTTGTGGTTATGGTTAGTAGTAATTTTAGTAGGATTATTTAGCTGGATCTGTAATGTCAGAATAATATTTTGCCTGTTTTTTATTTTTATTTTCGTTACAGTTAGGAGTGAGAGGTTGTCAGAGCCCTATTGTGTTTTAGTTATATGTCTGTGTTCCCTTTACTTTCTCTCTTTCTCTCTTTTTCTTTCGTTTCTTTTATTGTATGTTGATTGTAACTTTGCTTGTATGTTAGATTGTTAGTGTTAAAAATCAAGCAAGTAGGCCATTTTATTTTATTTTGTTAGCACAAAGTACACAGCAGGTTTGTGTTTTCAATTACTAGGCAACACTAAATTAACGCCTTTCATTAGTCATGCTATTTCTTGTTTAACACATGTATTTGTATATTGGCAGGTTCCTCATTACCTGTGCATAACTTATAGGTACTTCTTTTCAGAGGTGACTTCTGGGTCATATTTAGCTGCTGTATTTTTTTTCTAATTTATAGCCAATTAAGAAGAGTTGGCACTTGGCCATAGTATTTAAATTAAATTGGCATTTGCCTGAAACCTGTTCAAGACTAGTTCCTAGAATAAGTGCATTTTTTCACTGAAGTAGTACTCAAGTACTCTACACAATGGCTTGTTTTTAATCAACACCTTCCCACTTCATTACACACAAAAAGAATGGTACTGATCCCATTGGTGCATTGCACAGCTATTGAGACCACAGATTTTTCAGAAAGTATTACTTGTTGATCAGATAGACAGCAAGAAGAATGGTTTGTGGTCATGGAAGATTGACACTAAATCCAGTCCACCCCAGTTTTGTCCCAAAAAGGCACTAGATGAGATTAACGCTCTTTGAGGAGTCTTCCATGCCATTGTCCCATCCGCTGGAGAGAAACTGTATGGCTAGCCCTGTTCCTAATCAAACTAGGAACCTACACATATTCCCTCTACTTGTATTAGTGTAAGTACTTGTTAAAATGTTCAAATCCTGTTTAAAACTGTGGTCAATAATCACTGTACATTTTCCTACTCTGCCAACTAGTCATTAAATCTATATTTTAAAAATTTTCAAGCAACTGTTATTATCAATAATAATTGTTCTTTTTTCATTATAGGCATCAGAAGTCTCTCGCAACAGAGGAGTTTCTCTGTTGACCAGACCAGGGAACAGCCTGGTAACAGCAATTAGAAATCAGCACCATCATGAATCTTTGCCTCTGGGTATGTATTTCAATGAGCCTCTTGATGAATTTATGTGATAACCTCTGTAAACATTTCTTCTCATAAGATAAAAGCATTTTTCTAATTTCCCATGTTTACTTGTTTCACTCACTAATATATTTTTTCCACCACATCATGGTCACATTTGTGAGAGGTCTCTCAGTCCCATGAGGGGGTGGCATCTGAAGAGAAAAGGAGAAAGGAGTAGGCAGGGAAGGGTTAAGCACACACTCCCCCTGCTACTATTCTGTTGCAAATCACACTGTTTTCCATTTTGTTGCTACTCTTATGCAATAGTGCAAGTTCACAGGTCTGAGTGTGTGTCTTAATGTTTCATTCAGCTCTTTGTAAGTCACTTCAACTATATTTCAGTGTCTGTTTAATTCTTTATGGGGCTTTCAGGTTTATGCTTTCCATGGTAGCTCATAACACACTGAAATAAACTGTAGTTAAAACATAAAAATCACATAATAGGCATATAAAATATATTATAAAAATATGAAATAGTTGGATAAAAAATTAAATAAATGAGCTGCTGCTTTATCTAGGCTGAGCTGGGCTGCTCTACCCAGTGGGATTTTTTTAAATTCCTCTTTGAACAGTAAAGTAGAAAGGGGATAAGTATATTTGAATGTTAAAAAGGCACAGTTTTCTTCCTTCAGTGGGTTTGTACTTTACCACTGCTCCATCTATTAAGGACCTCTTGCCAAGGGTGGGAAAAAAGACTCACTTTAAAAACTGGTAAGTCACCATGTTGACAAACTTATATGAATAGCATGCTGGTTTGTACCATCCAGTCTCTCCTGCTTGACTCCTGGTAGTGTGGGCAGCTATGCAAGCCAGAAATAGTTTCTTTAGCATGTCATCTGTATCTGGGATTCTGACTTGTCTAAATAAATCCAAACAAGCTATGATATTTACGTTAAGAAAAATGATCCTGGGTTAAAGGGAACAACATGCCAGGATCCCTAGTTCAAATGGCACACTAAATAAATACTTCCTGCTTTGTTTAGCTGCTCAAGAGCCAAATGGGAGTGAGTAGGCTACATGCAGTGGCACGAATCTTGTTTAAAATCAGCTAGGATTCTCCAGAATCCTCATTTGATCCCTACAAACACAGCCAGTGTCCATTCTGTTACAGTGTACAATGTATTACTGTGTACAATATCATGTTGTGAGGAATTTTGATTGGTACAATTTCTGTTACAGTATTTCTCCTTGCTTGTTAAACTAAATTTATCTACTTACTTATGTACTTACATAGTTCTGCCAAGACTTTCAAGGTCTCTCAGAGTTTAAAAATATTACAATTCTATAAAACAAAAACAAACAAACAGTAAAACTGAAAAATTATCTCAGACTGAGACTGATTTGTTTCTCTCATTCACCTTTGTGTTCCAGCATATAATGATAAAATCGTTGCATTTCTACGCCAGCCCAATATTTTTGAAATGCTGCAGGAGCGTCAGCCAAGTCTAGCAAGAAACCATGCACTCAGGTACTGCATTCTGTAGCTTCATACTTCATCAAGTATTACTCCATATTTCTGGTGCAAGGGGAATGAGGGAGCCTATAGGCTAGTGGTAGCCTTGCATGCTGAGGGCCACAGATTAATTGTTTTTTGTATCTATATAGAGGAGATTACTGATTGCCGATGGAAAAGTTTTAGTTCAGACAGCAGCAACACTTTATGGGCAAAACAGCAGAGTGTAATATGTGTTTATAACAGCAGAACAACCTTCAGTCATTAATACTTTAATGACAATCTTGACTTTGCTGGGTGAATATGACTTGCCTGTTATTGAACAACACTCACAACTCACCTATCCAAATGCAGTCTACCAACCAAATATTATTGTGCTGAGACTAGATGCTTGGCACATGAAGATATACACCAGTCCTCAACTCCTTCGGTTTTGGGAAGGCAGCAAAAACTTGATTAATTAGGCCTGGAGTTGCCACAGTAAGCATTGAGGGAAATGATAATTAATAAAAGTCATTTATTTGTACCAATTCTCCTGTCATCAAGGCTGTCGAACATTCTGCTTCATCATTTAAAGATCACATGACAAAGAATATCCAATATAGCCTAATGCCCCATAGAATTATGAAATCATAGAACTGGAAAGGGACTCATGTGCCATTCAGTGCAACCCCCTGCTCAATGCAGGAGGTTGCATCTAGCTAAAACATCCCTAGCAGGTGGTTGTTCAGCCTCTTTTTGAAGATGTCTAGAGAAGGCGACCTCACCACATCGGTTCCATTGCCAAATCACTTTTACTCGCAAGAAGTTCTTTCTAATATTCAGTTAAAATCTACTGTTTTGTAACATCAGACCATTAGACCTGGTCCTACCTTCTGGAGCAACAGAGAATAAACCTGATCCCTCCTCTCTGTGACAGGCCTTGAGGTATTTAAAGAGTGCAACCCTCAGTATTTTCTTCATCAAGCTGAACATGTCAGCTCCTTCAAGCTTTCCTCATATGTTTTGTTCTTCATACCTCTTATTGCCCTTCTCTGAACCCACTCCAACTTGTCTATATCCTTCTTAAAATGATGCGTCTAGAACTGGATGCAGCACTCCAGATGAGGCCTGATCAGTGCAGAATCTGATGGGACTACTATTTCCCTTAAAAAATAAGCGTCAGGGAAATATAAATTTACTAAGAGAAATGTAGAAGCTTCAAAATGAAGTGGTAGAGGGAGTATCTACTGTATTTGTGTGGTTTTTTCACAGCCTCACTTTATCTAAGTTCTCTATTTCATCTGAGCTTTTCAAACCTTTTTCCTTCACCTACTTCTTCCTTAACTTCATTTTTTGCTACCCATTGTCTACTTTGTACTATTTCTTTAGTTTCTGAAGCCCTTATTCCTTATTTTTTCCATTTCTCAGGATCTTTCCCCAGTCTACATTCTGTTTCACAGTGTTATCCTGCACATCCCAAGAACATGCAAGGGATCTTGAACAACCTGACACCTTTCCCTTCTCTCACATAATCTCAGCTGCAGACATCCTGACAGCTTTATTCCCTGAACACTTACAGTAAGCCACTTCTACCAATTCTTGGAAGCAAATTTACTGCAAGAAGTTGGATGCAATATAAATTGATCTGGTTCAAGACTTTGGTGTAACTTATAGGTGGCAACTTACATTTCAGCACTAGCAATTTTGTATTGGCACGCTAAAGAGAAATTGAAATAACACAGAGGAAGGGAAATACATATACGATTTTACATAATGACATTGTAATTTTTTTCTGTACTGTTCATCTTCTAGGGAGAAAATCCACTACATCCGGACAGAGGGTACACATGGTCTTGAAAAGTTGTCTTGTGATGCAGATTTAGTAATATTACTGAGGTAATAAAATCAATGATTACCTTCAGCCTTTTCTTTCCAAAGTTGCTGCTCAAACAAGCCATGCCCTTTAATCAGCATTTATCAAGTACAGTTGACAGGATATAAAATTATGAGTTCCTCATAAAGAAAGACATGAGAATTTCTGAAATTTGAGCAAAATGCAAATATGCTTTTTAAAATCCTGGTCTTCTTCATATGAAATGAATACATTTATCAAAAACATCTTTGTACTGTGTTTTCAGTGAAAGTTATAATTGTATCTTGTACTAGACCTTTCCTGACATACAGTGATCCCTTTTGTCTAGTATTCCCACAGCCTAGAACCCATTCATTTGTCCACCTCTCAGGAAATCACAGGGAAACTAGGGCCAGGGGAACTCTGTCCAGGGGTGGTGGTGAAGCAGACTAGAGATGACAAAATAACTTCTGTTCTTTCTCACTGAGTCCATTCTTCCTATTTTCCTTGGAGGTGTCATAAGGGCTCAGGCTGGAGGGATATAAATATTCTCCAGAATAGTTCTAAGTGTGTGCATATATTTTACTCAAGGCATATGTGGTGTGCAGTTCATTATTGTACTTCAGGTTACATTGAACAGTGTCTTCTATTTCTCTTTCTGTCAGCCTTTTTGAAGAAGATATTATGTCTTACATACCCCTTCAAGCAGCTTTCCATCCTGGCTACAGCTTTTCCCCTCGCTGTTCACCTTGTTCATCACCTCAGAATTCTCCAGGTAAAATACTGGTAATGAATAATCTATAACCAGATTGTTGTTTCTTGCTTTTAAAATATTTTATTTGGTTGAAGTGGGGAAGAAATGAGGGAAAAACTACATCTTATTTCTCAAATGGCATCATTTTCTTTTGAATAACAATTCAGCATTATCAACTGAGCAGTCATAAATTAATTTCCTGTAGTGTAAGCTACTACTCAGGAATAAAAGGAAAAAGAAATTTTGATAGAAAGGAGGAAGGAAGGGGGAAGAAAAAAGATAAAGAAGAAAGAAACGTAGCAGCACCTTTAAGACTAACTGGGTTTTATTTTCACATGAACTTTTTTTTATTACCTCAGTAAAATACCTACATTTGTCATTTCCTTGTTCAAGGATTGCAACCTTTAAATTACTTTGTTTGTGTCCAGGAAGATTGAATATTCGGAAACTGGTTTTGGGATATTGCCAGTTCTAATGTCAAATTTGTGTCCATTAATCTTCTTGTGTAGAGACTGTCCTATTTGTGCAATGCAGAGTGTAGAGGGCATTGCTGAACAAGGAAAGTTACAAAGGAAGACTAGAAACAGAAACTGCTGAATTGAATTATATTCACAAATTCCAGTCCATTAACAGACGTATGAACAAAGACAATGGCTTCATAGCACATACATATATAAATACAAAAGTCCTGACTTCATATATAGCAAAAAGAATCTTCTCAGAGAGAGTTTTGAAACTTGGGAAGCTGGCTTTTGGTAAGCAGATTTACTGCTTTCAGACATCAACACTTACTGATCACTGTAAAGATCTGAAAGTCTTGTATCACCTCACCCAGCCCTTTGAAAATTAAGGGCAAGGGACATGACTTGCATCTTTCTGGATCCTGTTACATTCTGCCTATTTCCACAACTGTGTAAATATGCTCCACACTTGACCATTTGTTATCACTCTTTATTACATCTGAAGAAGTGAGTTTATATTCACAAAAGCTCATGTGAAAATAAAAATTAATTATTCTTACAAGTGCCGCTATATTTTTTCCCCTCATGCTTCCTTCCTTCTTTTTATGCTGCCAGACACTAGCAGGCTACTTCTGTAAGATTCTTATGCTGTTTTAATTGTGAAATGGACAGTTTGGCAATTCTGCCTAGTGTTCTGAAAGAACGTTGCAGATGAGAAGAGGTAGACTGTCTGCTGTCTTATTTTTCAGCATTCTGTGAAGTCTTGTTGCAATATCAGGGAGCTAATGGGCCTTTCCGCACTACACTGTTATAGTGCTATTATTCCACTTTCAGCATCCTGTAGAATTCTGGGGTTTCTAGTTTAATGAGGCCAAAGAGCTCTCTGGCTGAGAATTATAAATGCCACTCTCTAAACCGTGAGCCCCAGGATTCCATAGGATGTTGAAAGTGGAATAACAGCACTATAACAGTGTAGTGCAGAAAGGTCCAACGAGTGAGTGAGCTCAGCACTCTTACCTGTAAGTCTCTTTGTATATATGGAAATGACACCTCAACTCCATTTTCTGCTACCAGGGCAAATACATTATCAATAAATACAGCTATCCCCATCATATCCATTCCATCTTAAAAATCTTTTTTATTAATCTCTGAGCAGAAGGAGAGAATTCTTTAGATCATTTAGGTTGCTGACTGGTTGCTGAAATTTCACAGTAGAGGCTATTGTGAGTGATTCTCAAAATTCTTCAATGCCTTAGTTCTAAGTTTGGAAATTTTGTGGAAAATGGGACACACTCACACACCAATTTTCCACATTGCTTTGCAATCAGTGTTGGGCTCAAAATGCCTCCTTTTGTGAGGCACAGAAAAATCTTAAGAAAACAAAAGAAGCTTTGCAAGGTTCTGCTAGCACAGAGCTTAATTGTTTCTTCTTATTTTCCAAAACAGATTATCTACAGCTTGCCATTCCATATCTGAAAATGAACCTTCTCCAATACTTTGTTTTTCCACCCACTATCAAGGCATATTTGATATTTTGCCTTCCTGTGGACAGTGTTCTTGCCAAATACAACTTTTTTTCAACATTTCCTTTAAGTGAGATGAGGAAATGGGATGCTATCACTCCCTGTCTTTTCCCTCGCTTTAAAGTATTTGCAAAAAAGAACAAATTGGGCAATATTCAGGGTATTGTTTTCATAGCAAATTTAATTTGTAATGCTGAATATGTTCCATTAATAGGACTCACATTAAAAAAGTGTTTATCACACATGATACAAAATCCTATTCTGAGTATTTATTATAGACCCTTATATATTGTTTATCAACCTTTATTTATGCCTAAACTGAGGGCAAATAATTGCTGTGTGTGTGTATTTCTGACACTCTTGGATAAATTTTTTAAAATGTAATGAGAAACTCCTATCCCAGCATACATGGAGAGTTTTCTAAAACACAGAAGTTGCATGTGTGGCCACTGAAAAGAATCCTCCTGGCCTCATGTGGATTCCTTTGCCCATGTAATATGCGTTACCGGTACATATACTGTGTATACTAACAGAGCCCAGAGCTATCCATTGAAGCTGAATAATGAGAGATTCCAGATAGACAAAAGAAATTGCTTCTTTTTCCACAGGACATAATTTGAAAACGGAATCTAGTAATGAGATCTAGTAATAGCCACCAGTTTTGATGGCTTTAAAAGAAACAATCTCATAAGAGGATAAGGCTTTCAGTAGCTACTAGTCATAATGGTTCTATATTACCTTTGGAATCAGAGAGTATGCCTGAATACATTGTCATTGGGAAATGGGCTAGTGCCCTCACATCTAGCCTGTGGCCTTCTCAGAGGCAACTGGTTTTTGGACTAGATAGTAGCACTCTTCCTGTGGCCTTGCTCATGAAATCATGCCAGCACAATGTGCATTTTTCTGCCCCTTCCAGCAACCAGTGCTGCATTCTGGCCACATTGCATTGGAAAAGTAGAGCACCAGGCACAATGATGGCATGGAAGTTGAAAGTTATTCTTGTGCTCCATAAGATCTATTTTCTGCTTTTGTCTTTGGCTATGATTTTTTGCAAGTTTTATTATAACTGCACAAAATACAGCAACCATTTCCTAGAGTTAATGTATACAGATGTTGGTTCCTAAACGTTAGCTTCACAAGATCAGCCAGTAATTCTACCTAGTTCCTCGCATAATTGATTGGGGTTCAAATCATTTGAAACAAACTCATCTTCACTATAATTTAAAAGATTTATCTGTCTGTCTGTTCTACTATACAAAATCACATTCTTGAATCCAGAATTATACTTCTTCCTCCACATTTGTGAGGTTTTAGGGCAGTGGTTCTCAACCTTCCTAATGCCGCGACCCTTTAATACAGTTCCTCATGTTGTGGTGACCCCCAACCATAAAATTATTTATTTATTATTTACAATGCCTCTCCGTCTCGGCAAAGGCCACCTCGCTGGCCAGGAACGGGGGGGGGCGGGCAGGGAGGGAAGAGGAGCTGCGCGTCTCCCCTGGGAAAAAACTCCTGAGGAACCCCCCTCAGGCTCTGATTCTGCTTCGCTCTCGTTTCCGCTGGGGGGGCAGTGTGGGAAAAGTTTCCAGAGTGTCGACCCTGGCCTGGGGGGAGGAATCCCAGCGCCTTTGTCTTTTGCGCCGGGTGCAGCTCACCCCCCCGGAAAAGCACCACCTTGTGGCCCCCCGGCCCTTCCGCAGTGCCCCCCTCCGTGGCAAGTGGGGCAGGGGCTGTGGCGAAGAGGGGGCCTGCCTCCCGTGCTGCCGCCACCTCCCTAAACTGGCCTGTCAGACGGGAGGTTCTCCCAGTAGCGGAGAAGGGGAACAATTTCAGTCCCTTCTGAACAGGGGGCAGGAGGACGCGAATGCGTAGCTTGCACTTGCGCACCACCACTCCTGCTGTGGCGATGCTGTGGCCGCACGCGCTCCCGCCAAAGGGAGTAGGGGGATGCGAGTGCGTGGCTTGCGCTTGCGCACCACCACTCCTGGGCCTTTTCCGCACATTACCTTATCGCGGAGGTGGGGGGTGCCGTTCGCACAAGCAGGTTCTTGTGCGAGGTGCTCTCTTCGCTGCTCCTTCATCTTGCAGCTGGCTTGCTGGTCGCACGACTGCCCCGCCCCTTCCTCCCCCAGCGCAGCCTACAGCTCCCAGGCTGCACTGCGGAAGGAAAGGGCGGGGCACTCGCGCGACCACGAAGCCAGCTGCGGGATGAAGGGGACAGGAGGACACGAGCGTGTGGCTCTCGCTTGCGCACCACCACCAAGGAGGGAATGGAGCCTAAGACCATCGGAAATACGCATTTTCCGATGGTTTTAGGCACTCCCGTGAAAGCGTTGTTTGACCCCCAAAGGAGTCGCGACCCACAGGTTGAGAACCACTGTTTTAGGGCATAGAACCCTCGCAAAAGTGGGAAAATCGCAAATAAATCCCCCTTCTTCTTCATGGTTTCTATGACACACAAATGGGTCATCTGCGCCTGCACACTGGTGTCCTTGGAACTTTCTAGAGCAGTTAGGTCTAGCGTTTTGGCAGAAACCTCGCTCCCTTCCCCTGAGGCTATACAAGGCCACCTGCCGCCATTGTCACTAGTTCCTTTCTTTCCACTGTGTCAGCCATGCCTTGGAACCTTCGATCGGAATGTTGAATACTTCACTTCTCTCTTTCGATCGAACGTCAATGTCAACATTCTCGGTCTTCCCAGTCTGTCTAGATGTTTCTTCTTCATGGTCTCTGTGAATCACGTGATGAGGTATTTCATGCCTGCACGATACAGCATTTGGAGCCTTCTGGAAGCCTAAAATCAGGCATTTTGGCAGTTGGCCCATCCCTAGCACCCCCACTGTATATAAGGCCCCTCTTGGAGTAATAGTCAGTTCCTTTTCTTCCGCCACGGTAGCAGTGAGTAAGGAGCCTTTCTCAGCCTGACTGATAAATTTAACGGTTTTTTGATCTTGGGCTGGTTTTGGTTTTTGATTATCTCTTGGCGGTTTTTTGGTGGTTGGTCAAACACGGTGCATGTTTTTGGACTACGAGAGTGTTTTTCTGAGAAATGGACTTTACCTTGTATGGCAGCTTTCAAACGTTGAATATCCTGTAGAGGGAAAATCCCGACAAAGACGGTCATTCCAAGTGTCTCCTTTGTCTGAGTGAGGGTTATAATGTGGCAAATTGTGAAGATTGCCAGTTATTTACTTCTCAGACGAGAAGAACAGAGTGGCCCATTTGAAGGCAATTTTGTGGGAACAGGTTTTCACAGTCTCTGAGCCCACAACTTCAAGAAAATCTGTTCAGCCTTCTAAAATGGCTCAGACTTCGCCTACACTCTCCACAGATCGACACCACTCTGAGTCTCAGGATCGAGAGCAATCTGTCCAGCCCTCTCTGTCGACTAAGAAAAAGGTGATCTGAAAAAACATGTCTCCACCTCACTGTCGAAGAAAACGGTTCAACATGAGAAAGACAAAGTGAAGGGAAAAAAATGAAGGACTCGTCATGAGAAGAGCCTTCAAAAAAGTTTAAAAGCCCAATCTACCTGCTCCAATCCAATCTCCGTCTTGACGGTTCCAGGCACTTCCATTGATAAAATGACGAGAGATGTTCATTATGCGATTGCTCACAATGTGTGCAAAGATACTGTGCCATCTAGTGAGACTGAGGAAGTTTGTGTTCCCTCTGAAGGGGAGATCATGGAGTCATCTTTGATACTTTCGGTGGGGTCAGAATCACAGTGCCAAGAGTCAAAATCTCCTGCTGGGGGACACTCGAGATTGAGACAACGTGATCTTGTTGAACTATCCTCTCCACCGAGGTGTTGGCGTAGAACTCTGCCATCACCTCCGAGATCCCCTTCTAGACATTCACACACAAAATCGCCATGTCAGTACTATTATGTGAGGGAGTCATCTCCGTACCGCTATCAACGACATCCTGAGGAGGAGTTTTCCATTGACTCCAGGGATGTCTTGCCTTGTACTGATGATGGTCATTGGGCATGCAGGCATTCTTGATACCGAAAGGAAGACTCTTCAACTTGTCATCAGTATAGGAGGAGACTAGTCAACATACTCATGTTCCGAGGTCGTCCACTAAGTCTCCAACTCCGTCCTGCCACAGGGTATTGCCTGCAGTGTCTGGATCTAGACATGGGAAAGAAACGGAGAGAATCCAGCGGCATTCTTCTCGTAGTCAGGTCTCTCCTCAACGATGATCCAAGTCTCAGTACCATTCTCCTCAGTACCGTACAGTGAGATCTCCCTCTGTGTTGGAATCTGTGAGGTCTCATGTGTCATATGTGCTTGAGCAGTCTAAATCGAATTTTGTTTCAACAGCAGAACATATATCGCCTACTGATGATGTCTGTTCTTTCTCTGATCTTGTTCTGCAGATGTCTAGATCATTGGATCTCCAAGTGGAGACTGATAAAGAGGATCTCCAAGATCATGTTTTCCAGGAATTGCATGATAGAGTGCCTGTACCGTCTGTCATTGCACCATTGCCTTACTTGTTAAAGACCATGAAGAAGTCATGGGATTCTCCGTCTTCTATTCCTTCCACATCCAAGAAAGTAGAAGCACTGTATCATCTGATTGAGAGCGATGAAGAGTGGCTGATGCAACATCCAAAGGCAAACTCAATAATTGTTGATGCAGTTCAATCTTGACAGTCCCAGAAGCTTCATGTGTCACCTACTGATAAAGTGGGAAGGAAGTTAGACAATTTGGGAAAGAAGGCATATTCAAATGCTGCCTTGCTGTTTAAAATCTTGAATTATGCGGCGTACATGGGTGCCTATCAGCAATTCTTGTGGACTAGGATGAAAAGGTTCATAGACATGCTGCTTGAGAATGAGAGAAAGACTGCTACCTCTCTGTATGGTGAGGCCTATCGTTTGTCTTCCCAACAAGTCACGACTTCGAAACATGTTACCGATTGCGGTGGAAAGGCAATTGCAGGAGCAGTAGCTCTGAGGAGACATGCTTGATTGAGATTTTCGGGCCCATCTCAACAAGCAAAGAGTGCCCTTTGACTCTGTAGGCCTTTTCAATGAAGGTACAGATACCAAACTCGAACACATGCAAAAAATGCGCACCACTGCTAAAAAGTTCCCGGTACCATTGTCATCATACTCCACGTATCAATATCGCCGTTACCAACCTTACGTGGCTAGAACAAGAAGTCCGATGCCCACACAGCAACAAGGTCAAACATCAGAGCAGCAACAACTTTCAAGGAAATTTCCGATGTCCAAATTCAGACAGCCTCAATATAAAAAGAAACAGCAAGACCAACAAAAACGGCGAGTTTGACAACCAACTGAACAATACCCCACCTGTGCACTGTCAACATCTTTCTGTCACTGCTGCCTTCGAAGATCCAGATCTCTCTGTTCAAGCTTCAAATGTTGGTACCGCCGTTGATGCCATCTGTTCTGCTGGTATCAACGGCATGGAGATGTTAGATACAGTCATCTTTACCGTCATTGCTGCCAACATCGGTACCAACAGAGCTGTTGTAGATTGTGGGTCAGAGAAAAAGCCCTTTGGAAATAGACTGTCAAGTTTCATCCATGCATGGGCCTTAATAACAACAGACGCGCTGGTGTTGGATGTGGTGAGACAGGGCTATCTGATAGAATTCCATCGACTACCACCAATGGGTCGAATTCATATCACACCTTCATCCCCAGAACTGGAAGAGGAGATTGCAACTCTGTTGGAGAAAGGGGCTCATATGCCCAACTAAGGAGGAGTTTCTCTTCCAAATACTTCCTGGTACTGAAAAAAGATGGGGGACTTCGACCCATTCTAGACCTAAGAGATGTCAACTATTACATCTCAACAAAACGGTTTCAAATGGTATCCTTGGCATCGATAATGCCATTGCTGAAGAAGAGAGACTAGTTTGTGAAAGATGTCTACTTCCACATATTGATAAGGAAAGAACACAGATGGTACCTAGCCTTTTTGTTGGGGAAACGAGCTTATCAATTCAGAGTTCTTCCATTCAGTATAAGCACAGCGTTGAGAGTGTTCATGAAGTGTATGTCCATGGTGGCGGCATATCTGTGACAGAGGTATCATTCTATTCCCATACATAGACGACTGGCTTATAGCTGCTCTGACAAAAGAGGAAGCTCCACAACATCTGAAAACTACAGCAAACCTATTGAATGCACTAGGACTGATGATAAATTTCAAGAAGTCTCACCTTGTACCACAAACAATAGTGAAGTTCATTGGAGCCATACTGGACTTGACCAAAGAGCTGGCTTTTCTGCCAGACAGCAGGTAGCAGAAAATGCGATGCACCCTAAGGCAGTTATTGATAACACGACACGTAAGAGCCATACAAGTGACCCTAGGGCTGATGGCGTCGACCACTGTGGTGACTCCAAATGCAAGATCGAGAATGAGACCTCTGCAACACTGGTTCATAAGGAACTTCAATCCACTTCTGCATCATCAAAACAAGTACATGATGATTCTAAAGGGGGTACGCTTGTCTCTCCTCTGGTGGTTGAGGGCAGAAAATGTCCTAAGGGGCATGTTGTTTCAGATCCAAATCCACCTGTGGTCTCTGTCACCACAGATGCTTCCATGGACGGTTGGGGAGCACGTATGCAGAATGTATCTGTAAAAGGACACTGGACATTGTTGGAAAAATGTCAACATATAAGTGTCCTGGAATTTCTTGCTGTCATCAAGACATTCAGAACTTTTCAAGTGCACCTGTGCAGTCTCACAGTGCAAGTGAGAACAGATAATATAACTGTGATGTTTTATATCAACAGACAAGGAGGGACTCACTCTACAGTACTTCTGAAACTAACAATCAAGTTCTGGAACTGGTGCCTTTCCAGAGGGATAACACCATCAGCAATACATGTGCCAGGAACAGACAATCATGGGCAGATGCCCTAAGTCGAGCCCCAGTGTCATCATCACAGGTGGGAGCTGGATGACACCATAACCAACAGCTTATTCAGTCTATGGGCAGTACCGTTGATAGACTTGTTTGCATCCAAGGATAACAAGAAATGCAAGATGTACTGTTCTTGCCAAAAGACAGACCAAATGAGTCTGGGGGATGCTTTCATGTACAAATGGATGGGACCGCTCCTCTACACATTTCCACCATTCCCTCTCATACCAAAGGTGATCTCGAAGATAAGACAGGACCACGCAAAGGTCATATTGATAACACCATGATGGCTGAGACAGCCCTGATTCTCGCCTCTTCTTACTTTGTCAAAGCATCAGTACTAGAGGTTACCATCGATACTGAACTTGTAGATGACGTACAACGGAACTGTGTTTCACCCGGATGTGCAGAAACTTCGATTGACTGCATGGAAGATATTACACATTCTGGTTTCCTGGAGGAAGTTAGCCGCGTATTGAGAGCGGCTCACAGACCATTGACTGTTAAGTCATATGGATACAAATGGGACAGATTTTGCCGGTACCTGAGAGATCACGGTACCCAACCTCAGAATTGCGGTATCACAGACATACTTTCCTTTCTGACACACCTCAGTACCAAGGGTCTGTCATTATCTTCAGTTAAATGTTATCTTGCAGCCATTTCTTGGTACCTACAAGCTAAAGGAAGACCTTCCTGTTTCTCTAGTCCAACAAAAGATTTTTATGGGAGTATAAGCATGTATAAGTACCCTCCAACCTAGTCTCCAGTACCGGGTTGGGATTTACATTTTTTATTGTTGCAACTTATCTGTAAGCCATTTGAACCAATGGCAACCTATAATGTGAGGCTGTTGTCTTGGAAAACACTGTTCCTGGTAGCTATAACTTCTGCAAGAAGGGCAAGTGAGTTGGCAGCCCTAAGAGTAGATGCTCCCTTTTTGAGATTTCATAGAGGGAAGGTAGTACTGAGACCAGATATCACCTTTTTACTGAAAGTGGTATTGTTTTTTCATCTGAACCAGGACATTGTTTTGCCAGCTTACATGCAGAATCCAGAAACTGATTTGGAGAAGTTGCATTGCCTTGATGTCAGAAGGGCGCTAGCCTTCTATGTTCAACACACTGCATCTATAAGAAAAACTAAGCAATTATTTGTCTGTTATTTGAGTCAGAAAATAGGGGAGCCTGTTTCTTCCCAAAGGATATCTAAATGGGTTGTTTTTGCAATAAAGTTGTGTTATGAGATTCCTAAAAGAAAGCTGCTGGTAAATGTAAGGGCGCACTCCACAAGGTCAGTGTCAGCTTTGGCTAGTTTCATGCATGGTGTACAATTGGAGGAAGTATGCAAGGCCGCTACGTGGTCGCAGCAGTTGACCTTTATTTCCCACTATAGGGTAGATCAAAGGGAAAGAAATGATGCGTCCTTTGGTAGGGCAGTTTTGTTTTCTGCAGTTGCATAAGAAAAAAAAATTCTGAATGAATTCAAGAAACACAACATGATTGGTTGTAATCTAAATATTTATTTATTTACTTATATTTATTTATTATGCTAATGATATGTGTGATATTTATAATATTTATTGTACTGCAATATTTGTTACATGTAAAAAAAAAAGGAAAATCTGATGTAACTTTGTTACCACTGGTGTATATTGACAATTCAACATCACCCACCTCCATCTTTGACGGCTTGTTAATCTCCCTATTGTGTGATTCACAGAGACCACAAAAAAGAAGAACAGGTTGCTTACCTGTAACTGTGGTTCTTCAACTGGTCTTCTGTGAAGTCACACAAACCCACCCAGCCTCCCCACTTGATGTCTTTTTCATTGGTTCCTATAGCTGCTACCATGGCGGCGAAGGAACTGACCATTACTCGGGGAGGGGTCTTATATACCTGGGGACATGGGGGATGGGCCAACTGCCAAAACGCCTGATTTTAGGCTTCCAGAAGGTTCTGAATGCTGTATCACCCAGGCTCAAAATACCCCATTGTGTGACTTCACAGAAGACTACTCAAAGAGCCACAGTTGCAGGTAAGCAACCTGTTCTTATGGCATCAACAGCTATATTCAAATGGTGTCGAATGAGTCTCATAATGTCTCCACTTGCAAACGCTGTCAGGCCTTCACACCCCAAACCAGGTGGAATTGTGAAAATAGACTTTGTTCTATTCTCTGGGAAAGCTCTCCAACCCTTTGGCCCATCAATCATCTCTGAGGCTGCCTCTACATCTCAGCTGCATTCCTTTGCCAGTGCCAATCTTTCTACAAAGGCCACACATAAGATGTTTAGTATGGACACCACTCAAAAGAAGAGGCTCATCGCCCACCTTCTAAAGAGGCTGGTTGGGATTCCTCATCCTCAACGCCAGACCACTTCTTGGGCACACACTCTATCTTTGACACCTGCTTCAACATCAACTCAACATTCACCAGTTCCTAGTACCCCTGGTTGTTCCTTGGAGAAGAAACTTACAAAATCCAAGGGGAAGAAAAGACCAAAGCAGGTCATTTCATTTACAGAAGTGCTGACCTGACTTCAACTGCTGACAATAGTGACAGTTTCACAGGGACCATCACCATCGCCACCTGCTTTTCATTCACAACAGAAGTTGCCTCTTCAGGCATCTTCTCTGTCTCAACCACCCCATTTGCGATCTCCTTCAACTTCTCCAGAGGCTTCTGATGGTCAAATTATGGAGCATACTCTGCCTTGGGCACATTCTCCTCAAGAATCCCTGGAGCCTGCTAACCTCAACTGCACCCGGTTGAGCTTGTTACTGTGGGTGATACTGATCCAGAAGACTGCCATAAGACAAACTTCCACTTCACCGCAGACTTGATGCAAGCATAGGTCGTGTTCCAGAGACCAGCAACAGCATCAGTCCCATGCAACAGACCATGGGCACCAAACCTCTCACATGCCAGAAGGTCACCGCAGGACCAAATCCCAATCTGAATTACCTAGAAGGTCTCAATGCTGACATCAAACACCTTTTTTGCAGGAGCGATCTCAATCCTCACATGGTCATTCATGTTCTCAGTGTGATCATTCTCCACTGTGTGACAAGTCTTGTTCTTGATGTAGGCCCTCTCCTTCTAGACATGACCATTCTCGTTCTTGACGTGGGCAATCTCACTTTTGACGTTGTAGAATGTATGTTTATTATTCTTTTATCAGATTCCAAAAATTCCTATGAGGAATATGTCCTTGATGAAGATATCAGGGTCATGTCTATGAAGAAGTATATAAGTATATACTTCTCAACATCAACATCGTTCCTTCTCACATAGGAGATCCCATTCCAGTTTCTGCTTCACCTCCTTTGAAGAAGCAGTGCTCTGAGGTGGCTTCTCCTGGTCACAGAATGTGATCTCCTTCCTCCACTAGAGACCATGCTACAGTTGAGAGTCCTCCACCTTCTGTGGAGCACTCATCTCATCATTCTGTTACGAGTGGCACTCCAGACCTGCCTGACTGGCACTTCCCATTCGACCATCCTTCGTCTTCTGCTAGGTTGGATGAGTTGACACATGGGCTAACCACCAGACCCTGTGGTCTGTCAGGCAGAATCGATTTCGCCTACCGATGACATCTGTGCCTTCTCAGACCTCACCTTCTGAGCAGCTAATTCCTTAAATTTAGTTGCTGAGCATTGAAAAGTCTATTGATGATCCAGTTTATCATCATCTACAAGAACAGATGCCCTCTTTGACAGCAATCTCATACTTGCTCTACCTGCTTCATGTCTTTAAAAAGTCATGGGCCACACCAGCATCTGTATCTGCCAAAGCAAAGAAAGTAGACTCCCTTTACAAGGTCATTGAGACCTCTGAAGAATGGCTCCAGCAGCATCTGAAGCCTAATTTGATCATCATCGATGCAGCTCAGTCAAAGTCTTCACAGGCACTACATTCTGCCCTACCTGACAAGGAAGGTGAATGACTTCTGGGCCGAAAGGTCTATTCTAATGTCGCTATGCTCCTTAAAATCGCAAACTGTTTGGCTTGCATGGCTGCTTATAACCAACTGCTTTGGGACAAGACCAAGGTCTTTATTGACAGGCTTTCAGATAATGAAAAGAAGGTTGCATCCATCTTCCTTGTTGAGACCCACCACCTCATCTCCCAGCAGATTACTATGGCAAGACATATTGTGGACTGTGCATCTAAGGCCTTTGCATCTGAGGTCACCGTCACCCTTTGCCGTCATTCTTGGCTTGTTCATTGGGTTTGGCTCAGGCTGCTTGGTCAATGGTTGAAGACCTCCTATTCAACAGTGCCGGACTCTTAAATACCAGCACTGATGAGAAATTGGAGTATACTCACAAAATGAGATCTACAGTAAAGAAATATGGTATGCAGACCAAACAACCACAGTCATATAAGCCGTGATTCCGCAAGTACCATCCCCTCACCAGAAGAACCTATAGCCCAGCTACTTCATATGGGTCTTCACAACCTTCCTCCTCTCAGGTCTCGGGTCCTATCCTATCCCAAGCTCAGAAGTTTCAATACAAGAGGAAACAGGACTCCCAGCATTGAGTTTGACTTGTATGAAGGCAATTCTATACCTGTCGATACCACCTCTGCCACATTTTCCAACTCATATCCCTCCGCCGATCTCACTGCCACTTCAGACTCTGTACCATCCATTCTGTCCACTCCTCTGTCTCCAACCCTCTCCCCAAGCCTGTTTTTCAGGCACAAGCTCATGAAATATCTTCGGGCCTGGACATCCATCACCATGGACTTGTGGGTTTTTGACATCGTCTCCAGGGGCGATGCAATAGAATTCCACAGATTGCCTCCAGTCCACCAGATCTGAACCACTCAACCATCCACCCTCACACTCTCCTAGAGACAAGAACAATACAGCTGGTACCAGCCTATGCTCTGCAACACAGTTTCTACTCCCAGTACTTTCTGATCAATACTCAACCTTCAAGGTCTTGACTATTACATCAAGCCTTGTTGGTTCCACGTGGACACCCTGGACTCCATTCTCCCTCTGCTTCAGAGAGGCGACCAGCCTCAATCTCAAGGATGCCTATTTCCACATTGAGATCCAGCCAGATCACAAGCGGCTCTTCACCTTTGTCATTGGCAGGTGAGTGCACAGGTTCTGAGTGCTTCCATTCAGACTCAGCAGGGCACCGAGGGTCTTCACAAAATGCATGGCTGTAGTAGCAGCAGCTCTTCGGCAGTTCATAATCGTCCTCTTTCCCTACATAGGCAACTGATTGATTGTGGCTCCAATTCAAGATCAACTTTGTTACAACCTCAACAGAACCATTGACTTATTCACCAACTTAAGTCTCACCATCAACTACAAGAAGTCTCACTTGCCACCAACTCAGAGAATACAATTCATCAGAGCCATTCTTGCCTCCAGTCAACAATCAGCATCACTTCCATCCAGCTGCATTCCTCACCTCCTCAATGTGCTATTGACGATACATGTGATAGATGATGATGCTGTGATTGAGGAACAACTGATTGTGCAGAGGGCCGAGCCAGTGACTGAGCAAGTCAATCTGCAAACATCCCCTGCACTGGAAGGTCAAACAGAGACTGAGTTGCCCCAGCCAGCTCATGACAGAGAGGGAACCAGCAGTGATGCAGAGGAGTTGCAGCCAGCTGTGCCCATCAGCCCTCAATCATGCAGAAGGCTGAAACAGGTTGCGGAGAGGGAGGCTGCTTGGACTAGGCTGAGGAAACATTAACGAGCAGCACCTGCTCACAGGGGCTATTCAAGTCTGCCGGCATGGCTGCTCCTTGCTTGCAGCAAATTATTAGCAAGCCCTCACAGCCTTTGTGTTTCCTACTCCCTGAAACCCTCCAGACAGATCTCTGCCTCCTGAACCTTTGGACTGGACCTTGACCTGGCTCGGCTTGTGTTTTCCTGGTGTTTGGTATATTCAGACTCCCCAAGTGTTCCTGACCTCTCTCCTCCCTTGCTGGCTGTGACCCAGCAGGGAGAAATTCCTGACAATACAGTGGAATCTTAGAGCAAGGGTGAAGTCTCTGCAGATGCTCTCAGGCCTCATGGCATGGACACCAGCTGTAACCCCATTAGCCAGATTTCACATGTGCCCTCTTCAGAATTGGTTCCTGGATGTTTTCAATCCCATATTGAACAGTCCAGGTCTTTGCCTCAGTACCTCAACCAATCCTTTTATCCTTGTAATGGTGAAGGAACAAGATGAGCATGCCCTTTCAGTCACCAAATCTGACAATCTCAGTCACAACGGACACATCTCTCAAAGGCTGGGGAGCCCACATGGGAATGCTAACCATGAAAGGAAAGTGGTCAACTCAGGAGAAGCTTTTCCATATCAACGCCCCGGAACCCCTAGTCATCATAAAAGCCTTCAGAGCTTTTGAAGATGTTCTCAAGTGCTATGTTGTTCAAATTCTAACCAACAACATGACCATCACATACTACATAAACAAGCAAGGAGGCATGAGGTCATCGACTCTTCTTCACCTCACTCTCCCTTTATGGACCTGGTGTCTCCAACAGAACATCCTTCCAGTGATACTCTACCTCCAGGGACTCAGAACGTTTTAGCGGACTCTCTTAAGTTGAGCCCCCATGACTTGTCATGAGTTAAAGCTCGATGAAGGAATCCTGTTGGACCTGTTCTTGAGGTGGACAACACCAGCCATCAATCTCTTTGCATCACCGTGGAACGCCCAGTGCCCAACTTACTGTTCCAGGTACACAGGCCACTGGAGATCACTGGGCAACGTGTTTTGTTTTTTTTCAGCTGGAGCGTTCTGGCAGTTTACATCTTTCCACCCTTCCCTCTGATAATGAAAGTTGTGAAGATTCGTTGGGACAGAGCACCTGCCATCCTCATCACTCCGTGGAGGCCTTGACAGCTGTGGTTTGCTCCCCTTCTTCTCATGCTCAGCCATCAGTATCAGAGGCTTCCACCCAAACCAGACCACCCACCATCTGTCCACCATCCAGACATCACCAAACTGAATCTGACAGTGTGGAACCTACTCTGATTCTGTTTGACGAATCATAGAAGCCATACACAAAGCATCCGCTGTGTTTTTCTATCCTTACAAGTGGTTGAAGTTTATCCAGTTTCTTTGACAGTGACACCTCGATACCAACATGTTCAATACCATCAGTCTCCTAGAATTCCTCTCTTATCCACTTAAAGACTGTCTCTTACCTCAGCCTACTGTGACCTGTCAGCGATCTCACAACTACAACGTTGGGGCAAACCCTTCTGCTTTTTTCATCCCCCTGCCAAGAATTACCTAAAGGGTACACCCTCCAGTCAACCCACCAACTCCAGGGTGGAATTTACCTCTTGTTTTTACACAACTTTGCAATTGGCCCTTTGAATCAATGGCTGCAAGCGATCTTCAGCTCTTGTCTTGGGAACTTCATGCTGGCTGCCCATATCTTTAATTCCATCAGGAGAAGGTTGTCCTCCAGCCTGACATCACCTTTCTACCGAAGGTGGTTTCCGCTTTCCACCTCAACCAGGACAATATACTGCCTGTCTTAATGCCTAACCCTTCTACAGACTTGGAGTGTAGTCTTCACTCTTTGGACGTTAGATGTGCGCTTGCATTCTATGTGCATCACACGGCTGAGTACATAAAATCTCAAAGATTTTTCCTGTGCTATTTCTTGACCAAAAAAGGACTCCTGGTATTGTCCCAAAGACTTTCTAAGTGGGTGGCTTCTACCATTAGACTTGCATATGAACTGTCTGAAAGGGAACCTTCAACTCGGTTAAGAAGTCATTCCACCAGGGCTTTTTCAGCATCTGCTGCCTTCTTCTGGGGCATCCCTTTACATGAGATCGGTAGGGCTGCTACGTGGTTTCAGCGTACAATCTTTATTTCACACTATAGGGCTACAAATGATGCTATGTTCAGGAGTGCTTTATTGTTTTCTTCTGTTCAGTGATTTGTGCTTGCATATTTGTAGTTGATGTGTTCAGTGATTTGCACAAGTATTTGCACTTGAATATTTGACATTCCAATAAAGTTCCTTTATTTTTATTTTTTATTTTTATTTATTTATTTTTTTGCATTCTGTTGCAATACAGTTTATCTTGTTTCAGACCATGATTGCCTCCTGACTTACCTTCATAGTTAATATAATGTCTTTCTTCGTGGTCTCTGTGCCTCACACAATGGGATATTTGCACATGCACAGTAGCAGTTTGGAAAGTTCCAGAGCTGAGCAGCCTGGTGGGAACTCCTCCCCCTCGATGGTACCAAGCATGCTCAATTGTGCTAAGCCAGTGAGTCCTATTCAGTTTCTTTTTGTCCGCCAACCGGTTATCAGCACGGAAGGCTTCCTCTGCCAAGTAGCTTTCTTCGCCTTTTTGTTCCTTTTTTCCTCCATCCTGCGGGAATTGTTTTTGGTGAATTTCCCCCTCCTTGCTTCTGTCTTCCGCACTTTTCAACTGTGTAAGTCTTGTGGCGCAAGATTTGGCTTTCTGACAGGCACTCCGAGTGCCTCTTTTGTCTCAGAACACAACATAACGCCTGGGCCTGATCCATTTGCAAAGAGTTCAGACTTTGAAGAATCAGGCTTCCCATTCCAAGTCTCGTTGCTGGGAATAGAGCCCCCAACTGAAAGACCAAGTGGCGCCCAGCATGCCCCAAATTGCTGTGGGTATTGAAACCGTTGCCTCTCCCACCGGCCTCCCCGGTACCGACACCTCCTTCAATATCGACACCCTCAAGCCGTGTCTTTGGGAGCATTTGCCAGTTCCCCATCAACTCAACCTCAGCCTCATACGGCATCCCCTGAGGCGACTCTGACCCCTGAGCTGTCGCTGGAGCCAACAACTCAGCTGCGGCCATTCTCATCGCCACGTCCCCCTTTTGAGCGGGAACGTTGGCCTTTCTCCGATGCTTTAGCTGTTACCATTCTCATCACCACTTCCCTCTTTTAAGCGGGAATGTCAACCTTCTTTAGTACCTCAACCGCAGCCATTCTCATCGCCACTTCCCCCTTTCGAGCGGGAACGTCAACTTTCTGTAGTGCCTCAGCCGCAGTCACTTTCGTTGCCACTTCCTCTTCAGGCAGGAACATCAACCTTCTTCGGTACCTCAGCCATGGCCACTTTCATCGCCACTTCCCCCTCTCAAGCGGGAATGTTGGCTCTTTCCAGTGCCTCCACCTCTTTCACGAGGGAATCCACTAGGCCAAGAGACTGTTCACCTTCTGCTACCGGCACCGCACATCATCCTGATCTGGAGCAGCTCTCACCTGGCGCCGACTAAGCTACCTATTGGGGCCAGCCCCTCTCCTAGCACAGCCCACTCCCATAGCCACAGGGACCGTGGTTGATCGCCTCATCACAACAAGCTCTACCACTGGCCTGTTCACCATTGCGCAACCACAAGGGAGAACTTATCATCCTCCTCAGCTCCAATATTGCTTGGTATGGACATGAGCACTCTTGGAGGAAGCTGGCGACTATCACTGCTCCCGTCGCAGTAGATGCAGTTCTAGATCTCTGTCCTGCTCCTGTTCTCGGCCATGTGACCGGCGTCCTCAGTACTGACGCTCTCAGTCCCACTGTTTTTCTCAATCTGAGTATCACCGATCTGGGTCGTTCTCACCGATCCTGGGTTATTCCCCCGCCACCACCAGTGTCAGCCACAATATCCCAGCCTCCTTTAGAGCAACCTTCCTGTTCCCTACCACCAACTCACTGTCAGTATTGACACAATCTGTCGTGGCCTCGATACCCATCACCATGCTGATCCTATCTGTACCGATCTTATCAGTAACATTGATACTGGCCCCTGCCGTAAACAGCCTGCTGCTCCGCAAGGTTCTCACCCTACCCTGCCACTTCTGTTTAATGAACTGCACAAGGATTCTCTTGACCCTTCTCCTCTGTCCCACAAGTCAGCTCTTCTTGCCTTTGGAGGGCCCACTCCTGATCAACTCTGGAGGATGTAAACCAGTTCTTGTACATCCTTCTAAGACTGGCTAATGCCTTCGGCCTTGCCATCTCTGGGCCCCTTCCTTCTCTCTGGGACCCAGTCTTCCATTACGTTGATGCTCAGCCAGCCACGACAATGCTGATCCCCTTCTTGCCAGCCCTACAAGGGATCATAAAACACCCTTGGTTTCAACCGGCACCCTTCAGTTCTACAACGAGTCAGTTACTTTCGGTAATCAGCAGATCGAATCCTCCAACCTTACTGTTGAGAGCTCCACTTCGGGTAATGGTCAGGGCCAGCACCCTCCCCTACTTTACATGGTTGCACTCTGCTAGCCTGCTGGAGGACAGCCAGAAGGAGATTGGGACCTGCCATTCATTGGGCAAGGCCCTTTCCATTCCACCTCTCATGAGGCAATGGATCGTCTGTTAAAGCCCACATCATGGCTAAGACGATGGGCCCTCACCCAGCTTCCCAGCCACACAGGTCCCAGGCATGTTGTTTGACTTAGCGACGTGCCTCCTCACCCCACCCCTCTTCGCATCAATCTTCATCTCCAGCATCCTCATCTCGCCATTGTCTGGTAGGCACTCTTTTTTATACACCTCCCAGTTCCATTCTATTGGTTGTGGTAACTTCTCTCCTCCGGAAAGGAGCTGTAGAAAGGCTGCCACTAACTGCCAGACACACCGTCTTCTTCTTCCACTACCTCACGGTTCCTAAGTGAGACGGAGGCCTTTGCCCCATTTTGGTCTTCAAAGTTGTCAACTCCTTCATTCCACTGTGAAGGTTCAAGATCGTCCCATTTCTCTACTGCAACGGTTGCTTCACATTCATTTGTCTACAGGATGCTTATTTTCATATTGCTATTCTCTCTCAGCACAGACGACAGCTCCACCTTGCCATCGGAGACATTTACTACCAGTACAAGTGTTTCCCTTCGGCCTATCCACGGTCTCCGGGGTCTTTACCAAATGTCTCGCTACTGTGTTTCCTCTCTTCATATGAAGCACAGAATGGCCTATCCCTATCTGGTTGCTTGGCTTCTGATGGTGTACTGCGGAGATAAACCCTACAAAGACATCCACTTCACCCCTTATATTCAACCTGGGCTTGGGGGTGAACCCTGAGAAATCTCACTTGAAATCCACTCATGTCCTTCATTTCATCACGGCCATTGCTGACTCTTCACGCTCAATAGCGTTCCTCCCCATCAATCGAATGAGAGTCCTCCACTGTTCCCTGTCCACAATTCTGCGGAACCCATTGGCCTCGGCTCACCAAATCCAGTACTTCCTCGACTACGTGGTGGCCACGATGTCAGTCACTTATCCCTCTCACCTTTGGGCCACGCCCTGCAACACTGCTTCGTCAGACACTTTGGCCTGCTGTTCAACAAAGAGCGGCAGAGGTTCTGGAGTCCTCACCTGCTCACAAACTCCCTCCATTGGGGGCTGTCCCCACACCACTTTCTCACCGGCATGCCCCTCTATCATTCCCGTCCATCCGTTACATTGACAATGGATGCATCTCTCCTTGCCTGAGATGCCCACTGCAGTTGCCTCACAGCCCAGGACCACTGGACCAGTCTGGAGAGACACCTACATATTGCATTCTTCAAGGCCTTGAGGGCTTCCCGAAGACTCCTTCAAGGTCGTACAGTTCAAATTCTTTCCAACTACATCACCGTCGTCCCCTACATCAACCACTAAAGCGATGCCCACTCATTGCTTCCCCTTCACCTCGCCCTTCAGATCTGGGACTGGGTGTGCTTCTCTCCACATCCATCTAATTACGGTACACCTGGCAGGGTGAGGCAGTTTCACTGCAGACACTCCGAGCAGGGACCTCACCCACTCTCACAAGTGGTCACTCTCTCTTGCAAGGCTTTCTACCAGATCATGTCTCGTTGAGGCATGCCATCTGTCAATCTGTTCACTGCTCACACAAACAAGGAAAACCTCCATTACGGCTCAAGGCCCGGCAGCAGTCCCTGGTCTCTCAGAGACACGCTACAGTTCCCCTGGAACAAAGGCCTCCTCTGCATCTTTCCTCTGTTTTCTCTCCTAGGCTGACTCGTGGCCAAGTTTCCTACAGGTCATGCAAATCTGATCCTACTAGCTCCTTCTGACCGAGCCACTACTGGTTTGGCAAACTTCTAGCTGTCTCTTGGGGCCGTCAGATGTTCCTTTAGAGCTCTCTGGATCTCCTGTTCGACTCTGACAGCCGAGTGCTTCACCTGGACAGTCATTCTCTCCGTGTGGAGGGCCTTTCCTAGCCTTACCCTCCATCTTAGAGGTCCTACGGACATACAGAAAGGACTCTACCCACAGGTTCTATTGATACAACTGGCACAGGTTCTCTACTTTGCAGAGTCCTGCCTAGAGGCTTCCTGGCCAACTTCTCTCTCTACTGTTCTCCATTTCTTCTCTCTTTCCAAGGACAAAGTCTGGCCTTTCTTTCTCTTAAGGTCTACCTCTCGGTGATTGTTGCTTATCTATCTCTCAGTTTTCCATACTCAGCTTTTACTCAGCTTTCTCCAGGAACTCTACAGTCAAGCAGTTTCTCAAAGGCCTACATCTTCTCTATCCTCTGATCTCCTTGCCATTACCTCCCTGGCCACTGTCACTGTTCTTTTCAGCTTATGCGCCAACCCCTTCAGCCCTTCTACTTATCCTGAAGTAGAAGATGTTCCCTGGTATTCTCTGTGGCTATTCCCTGTGCCAGAGGAGCAGAAGAACTTGATGCAGTTCTGTTCAGATTAACCCTTCTTAACCTTCCACTGAGACAAAGTAGTCCTCTGGCTGGATACGTCTTCTTCCAAAGGTGGTTTCCAAATCCCACTTTAATCAAGATGTTATCCTCCCTACTCTGTACCTTTCACTGTCTATGCCTCTGGAACGCTTTCTGCATTAGCCAGGTGTTTACAGAGTCCTCGCACTTTACACCCAACAAACGTCACCTTTTTAATTAGTCCCTCACTTCTTCGTCTGTTAGAGAGGACAACGAGATGCTCTCAGGGCTCCCACTCGAAGACTTTTGAGATGGGCAGTGGAGACCATTTCTTCTCTGTTACCTGTTAGCACCACAACTTCCTACTGCTTCTCTTCATGCCCACTCGATCTGAGCTGTGGCATCTTCGGCAGCCCTCATCAATGGAGTGAACCTCAGAGAACTATGTTGGCCAGCTACCTGTTCTCAACCTCAGACATTCATTAGCACTACAGCTTGGCCTATATGGTCTGACGTGATGCTCACTTTGGCTGTGCAGTGCTGTCTTCCATCTTCTAGGACCTGACCCATTATCCTATGATAAGCTAAACAATCTCCCATTGTGTGAGGCATAGACACCATGAAGAAGAAGAACAGATTTCTTACCTGTAACTGTGTTTCTTCGAGTGGTCATCTGTGCCCTCACACATACCCACCCAGGCTCCCCTCTTTGAGGTCCCCTGTCTACAGCGGACTTCAAAACTGAAAAGGAGTTGCTGGCTTGGTGGGACTGAGCATGTTCAATACTGTCGAAGGGGACGGGTTCCCGTGAAGCTGCTCACCTCTGGAACTTTCTGAACTGCTACTGCGCATGTGCGAATATCCCATTGTGTGAGGGCACAGATGACAACTCAAAGAAACACAGTTACAGGTAAGCAACCTGTTCTTTTGTTGCCACTGTATGGTCTTGTTTATTGTTTGACGCTCCCGCCTCCTACATTGGTAGCTTGGTAGTTTCCCATTTGTGTGAGTCACAGAGACCATGAAAAAGAAGGACAGGTGCTTACCTATAACCTGAGTTCTTTGAGTGGTCATCTGTGAACTCACACAACCCCGCCCTCCCTCCCCTCTTCATATCCTGCTATGTCCCTTGTGCCAAAACTGCTGTGGCAGTCAAGGAATTAGCGACAATGGCAGTAGGTGGCCTTATATAGCCTCAGGGAAAGGAGGAGGGATTCCTGCCAGACAGCTAGGCCTAACTACTCTAGAAGGTTTCCAGGGCAGCATTGTGCAGGCGCAGATGACCCATTTATGTAAGTTCACAGCTGACCACTCGAAGAACTCAGGTTACAAGCAAGCAACCTGTCCATCTGCTCCCCACTGTTCCCTGCTGGGCTCTTCTCCTTCCCCTTCCCGTGCAAAACAGAAGGGAATGGGGTAGGAGTGAGGTTCCCAAGAGCCTTCCTTTCCTTTTCCAGAGTTTCCCTCTCCCCTTCCTAGGCATTTTGCCTCAGCGTGAGGAAAATAGGAATGGGAGGGGGAAACTCCAGAGGGGGAAAGGAAGGCTTTTTGGAGCCCCGCCAATCCCATTCCCTTCCATTTTGCCTCAGCATGAGTTCTCCGTGCTGGGGCAAAATGCATGGAAATAGGAGGAGGAGAATTGAGGGGAGAAGCTTGCACGCTTGTGAATAAACAAATTCACGAATGTCAAACCTGCAGATGTGGATGGAAGACTGTATTGAACTTGATAATTTATCTACCAGTGTAAAGATGGTGGTAAATTTATCCCTCAACTACTTCAAGTACCTCCAGGATCTTTGCACTGAATGTTTGCAATAGAATGAATTAATATGAAATAGCAATAAAAACAGTATTCTTAAATATTAATTCAGTAGTCAAAAAGAGTTTGGGAAGGGCTCAGGTGCTGGGAAAGACTAAGTAGGAGAATTAACCCACATTGAGAATCTTTGCAGTTTGGGACTTTTCCACATGACAAACCCCATGTGTCGTTGTTTTTTTACACAGAAATCTTGTCTTCTGCACAGAAGATATTTCTTTCTGTTACATCCCTATTATGAAACAGTTTTTATTAAAATTAATATGTACACTTAGGCTGTCATCTTGAACATTTTATGCGAGTTCAGGACCTATCAGAAAAATCTGGATTTTTTGTTGGTTTGGTTCAATCAGTGCATGGAATTGAGGTAAAAGAAACGTTATGCATTACAGGTTCTAAGAATCACTCTTTTGTTTCATTCAAATCATAAGCAAAATAATCAACACCAAGGTAACACCACGTAAATTTCCCTGCACACTGTAAATGCAATGAAGGGTGAATTGTCTTTTAAATGCAACAGTTAAGTCAAAGACTCTTTGGTGAAGCTGAGACAATGATAGTAGAGGTATGATACATTAGTAAATCTTGGTCGAAACACTGTGAAATTAGCAAAATCCATTTGAATTCAGTCATCTGTTTTTCTCCCTCACCAGGCCTCCAGCGTGCCAGTGCAAGAGCACCTTCTCCCTACAGAAGAGATTTTGAAGCCAAGCTCCGCAATTTTTATAGAAAACTAGAAGCCAAAGGGTTTGGCCAGGGTCCAGGTAAAATTAAGTGAGTATTTATTGTTGCTCCCAATCTTGTATTTGCTATGTTTCCATTATTCCTATCCCGAGGGTAAATAATTATCTTAGAAACATAAATGATGAAAAAAGAAGTTGTTTGGGGAGTGCCCTACACTATAAAGAGAAGAACAAGAGGGGACAGCTTCCAAAGCATTGGAGGCTGCATGTGCCTCCCCCAGGATCCAAGAAGAAGTTAAATAGGCTGTTCTTTAAGCACACTTCAGGCAATTCAGCATCTCTGGCCATTTCTGGCTTTTTTTAAAAAATGTCCACTAATCTAAAGATGTTAATTGGCCAATGAAAATGTAGCAATATTGCCTCTTCATCCCTTAGAGTGAGGTTTCCTAGCTAGGGTTCCCTAACACCCTGGTATTCCATGACAATTTACTAGAGGTTCTGTGAGAGATTGTAAAAACAATGAATCTTTTTTTTTCTTAAGCTCTAGATATTATAATTTTTATGCAGGGATTCCCTGAGAGCTGAAAATTATTTTGAGTATTCCTCCAGGGTAGAAAAGTTGAGAACAACTGCCTTAAAGAGTGCAAAAGATCTTTTCTATACAGTATACCCTTCACATTTGCAGGGGATACATGCAGGGAACCCCTGCAAAAGTAAAATAACTGCGAATAACTCCCCCCCCCAGCACCCTTCCTTCCGTGCACACATGCCCATGACAGTCATTGCCAGCAGCAATGGTGCCAGTTCTTGGATACAGAAGATCCCAGAGACTTTAGTTAAGTGGAGAAAGAAAGTGGGAAGAGCAAATTCTATTCTAGTATTCTGTTACTTTATTTATACCTATTTCTTCCCCCAAAGCTGGCATTCAAGGTAGTTTATAAAATAAAATGAATTATAGATGACACACATAGCTAGAAACATTGAATAAGTTAGGATTAAAATAATATTAAACTGTCTATAGGTTACTGATTCATTTCTTTCCTAACATACCAATTTGGATTCTTCCTCACCCATGCCTATTTCTGCCATGTGCACAGTACCGTAAGTTCTGGGGATTCGAAATAGTATTTAGGCCATATCGATATAGCATTACATTACTAAAAACCTAATACAACACAATAAAACACAAACTTCAGAAAGCCATAATAAAAAACAGCAAAGGAAGCCTGAGGTATTATTCAAAGCAAAAACCTAAGTTAAAAAAAAAATAGAAATTTCTTAACCTGATGCCTGAATAATTACAAATAGATGCCAGGCATACCTCTTTACAAAGGACATTCCAAAGCTAGCGTGCCACTGCTTAGAAAGCCCTCTCCTTTGTGATTACATAGTGCACTTCTATGAAGGAACACACTTGGAGAACAACCTTCCCATAGAAGTTTTTAAGATATAGATGGGCTGGTACAGGAAGAAGTGCTCCTTCAAATATTTGAAGGTAAAACTTTAAAGGAAAATACCAGCACCTCGAATTGGACCCAGAAAAAAATATGTGACCACTACAGTTCTTTCAGCATTAAAGTGCTGAACAAACCTGTCAATACCAGTTAAAATTCTTATATCCCAATTATGTACTAATTGAAGCTTCTGGTTTGTTTTCAAGGACATCCACAGAGGTACAGTAATATAGATTACTGTATAATGCAATGCAGTAATCTAACCAAGAGGTTTCTAGAACATGATTCGCTCTCCTTCCACCATCACAAGGTGCTAGGCCGTATTTTCAATATTAAAGAAACGTCTAGAACAATGTGGTTATGTTGGCAAACCATTGAACCAACATTCTTTCTATGCTTTATGAACATTTTGAGATCTGACCTTGGTGATTTTCTTATCAGATTTACAGTATACATTCCAGGTGGCTTGAAGTTAACTTGCCTCTCCTCTCTCTTTTGCAAGGCATGATCGGAAGTATACAGTACCATTAGCCTATTCTTTTATGATGTTTTCTGAGCAAACAGCTGACTTCAAAGTTCAGGTTGGCTTTAGTCCAAAACCACTTTTGTTGTGGAAATGGATCAGAAAACCCAGCAGTTTAATCCAGACCAGTGCCATCAACAGAACAGGAAGGCGACCAGAATGGTGAAGGGTCTGGAAGCCGTGCCCTATGAGGCATGGCTTAGGGAGCTGGGTATGTTTAGTCTGCAGAAGAGAAAGTTAAGAGGGGACATGATAGCCATGTTTAAATATTTGAAGGGATGTCAAGGAGGGATCAGGCTTGTTTTCTGCTGCTCCAGAGACTAGGATAAGGAGCAATGGATTCAAGCTGCAGGAAAGGAGATTCCACTTGAACCTCAGGAAGAACTTCCTGACAGCCAAAGCTGTCCAGTAGTGGAATATGCTGCCTCAGAGTGTGGTGGAGTCTCCTTCTTTGGAGGTTTTTAAGCAGAGGCTGGATGGCCATCTGTTGGGAATGCTTTGACGGGTGTTGCTGCATAGCAGGGGGTTGGACTCAGTGGCCCCTGGGGTCTCTTCCAACTCTATGATTCTGTGATTCTGTGTTTACAATACGCTACAAAAATTCCTGGTGTGAGACAGGAAAAGTCACGTCAAGATGAGAAAGTAAAGAGGTTCAAAATAAATATTAAGACAATATGTATCCAACAAAGGGAAGGAAAGAAAATAATTTTGAATATACACTAATTGTATTGTACAGTCATATACTTTTTCTTATGTGTATATCTATATGAAGATATAGTTTGAATATTGTTTCTTTTTTCTTATTTTTTATTACTGTAACTGATATTTGATAAAAAATAAATATTAAAAAATAAGCCAGGAGAATTTCTGTTAATAATTAATGAACAATTCCTCCATGCTAATATCCACTGCAAATTTTTATTTAAAAATAAAAGCTTCTCTAACATAAAATGTTCTTAATTTTTTTTTCTTCAGACAGGTTACTATATTAGTCTGTTTTCAGCAAAAACAACAGTCTTGTGGAACCTTAAAATATTAGCACTTTTTAGCCTAAATCCATTGTTAGTCCTGATTAGAATAGAATCATTAAATTAATGAGATTTACCTGTATCTTGAGTCAGCATTGAGCAGCTGTTTCATTGAATCTACTCTAGTTGGGAAAACTAACAAAATTCCAGCCTTTCTTTTGACATAAGCTTTCATGGACTGCAGGCGACTTCATCAGATACTTTCTTGATATATTTCTGCAGTCCACAAAATCTTTGTCCATTTTTAATACATATTTCAATAGTATTTAAGCAAACAGGCATAGTGTAGGATACACATGGGGTTTACAGTCTGAGAAGAGCATCAATCTAGTATGAATATTTGCCATCTCAAATATCTTTCATCACAAATGGGTTGTTCTTCACGAACCAGGCTTTCAATGTCACACCTCCCTAAGCAAATGGCTTGTGCTCAAAAAGAATGGGAGTTTTAGATCATATGGCCAGCAAAATAGCATGTTCAAGCATTAGACCATTTCTCGCTTCAGTATGATGGACATGTGAGAGAATGCAAGGCTAAGCACTCATGAAGAGTTCACTATTTGCTTGTCATTCATATTTATTCTATGAAAACTAAAACTTCCCTTAGTGAAAGTACCAGCAACAGCTTAAACTACGGTACCTTTCAGAAAAGTAAATAATCCTTATCCTAAGCACAGTAGAGCAATGAGATTGGTTGCTGGTGTTCATTTTGGCTGGGTAATTTTTTTAAAAAAAAAAAAAACATATATAAAAACATACTAAAAACCATTGCCGTTGCCTTATTTGTAATAGGTAGAGAAATTCAGTTACTTGTAATGTGTGATCACATTCAAAAATGTGATACATTAATTGAGAGATTATTATCAGCTTCCACTATATATTATGTAATAATCCAGTCCATAAAGTCCCAGTGTTACTGGTATCAATCTTCAGTTACAAACATATTTTTAAAGCATGGGTCATACTCAAATTTTCTCGAAAACATGCCAAAAGGTTTTAATTGCTGATGTGATAATTTGTATTTTTCAGTTCAATAGGTATTTGAGTCTATTTAAAGTGTTTAATTGTGTTTTGTACAATTCACAATAAACTATATGATGCTGTATGAAGTTACTTTGAGAGGGTTATGCTGTTGGGTTGTATGAGAGTTCTGAAGAGAGAGAGGAAGTGGCTCCTGGGGAAGTACAGCTACCACTGTGGTATTGATCGCAGTGAAAATGGAAACTATTACATTTACATTCTCCCAGAATTCAGGCCAAGAGTTCTCCCTGGAACTTTGACCCAGCTTTAATGCAAGCTGTGATTTGACCTGGTCTCTGATTTGAGCCAGTGTTTGCCATGTGTGTGTGCTCTTGTTTTGTTTTATTAATTTAATGGAACTTTGCTATATTACATACGTGAAAAAACCAAATGGTTTAAAATCTATTTCCATCATCGCCTCAGCAGTACTACAGAACCATGTTTTCAGTTGGAACATGGGTAGGGAACATGTTGCCTTGCAACTCCCAACCCTTACAGCACAGCCAATGTTGAAGGATGTTGAAAATTCAGGAATGTATACGTTCTGCACCCCTAAATGAAAATGTTACTAGTTCCTATTTATTCTTCATAAAAGTGAATAATGGTCTGCTGTCAGCACTTACAGTCAGTTTTCATGCTTGATTTTCATTCCTCTGACCAACTGCAGGTTAATAATAAGGCGTGACCACTTGCTGGAAGGCACTTTCAATCAGGTGATGGCTTACTCACGAAAGGAGCTCCAAAGAAATAAACTCTACGTCACATTTGTTGGAGAAGAAGGGTAGGTAGTCATAATCATCTTATGCTGTGAATTCTGAACCCTTCACTTGCTAAACACCATGGTTGAAGTTATTTGTTCTCAGTAATTCCTTATGAATAGGATAGCCACCCTGAATGGGACAGTCACCATGAATGTTATTTTTGACAGAAAGCTGAGGAATACATTTAGCAAAGAACATGGATACAGACTTTACATTTTCAAAATTGCCTGCTAATGTAGAAACAGAGAAGTATAATAGAGGGATTCTAAAAATAATAAAGAACATACATACACCAGAGAAAATAATAAATACATTCCAAAATTGTAGTAATTTAAATGGTAAAGCCAGAAATTGCCACAAATGGCAGGTTCACAGGTTAACAATGCCAAGTTCACTGACAGAAATAAAAAATTTATTTCTCTAAACAGAATTAATATTAAAAATACCTGCTAGGGTTGTTTTGCAGCTGGACATGTGTGGGTTTCCAGATGTTGGTGGTCTGTAACTTACAACTGTTCTAGATAGCATAGCCAATGATAAGGGCTGAAGGGAGCTGCAGTCCAACAACATCTGGAAAATCACATGTTCCCGCATACTTGTTTGGAGATGGCAGTTGCCTGTGACACGAAGTATGTATGACTAATAAAAAGCATTCATTCCATGTGTTTACAGCTTGGATTACAGTGGTCCATCCAGAGAGTTCTTCTTCCTTCTATCTCAGGAGCTCTTCAATCCATATTATGGCCTATTTGAGTATTCTGCCAATGACACTTACACTGTACAGATTAGCCCCATGTCAGCATTTGTAGAAAACCACCTGGAATGGTAAGTTCCTTAATTAGGCACTTTGTGTGATAATTCTAATTTTTGAAAATCCAAGTGAATGCATGTAAAGATACCACTTTTATTGATGAAACTCAGATTTTATACATTTCATCACTATTCAAACTGAAAGTGTGTGAGATTCTCTTGTGATAATTCATGTTATGATTGGCAGTTGACAGATCCAAAAAGTTGGAGAGCAAAGAGGGTGACGCACTGTGGAAGTGGGTGTGGCAAACCACCTAAGGTTGTGGCAGTACATCTCATTGGTGGCTTATATCTTGTAACAAATGAATTGCCATTAGGACCTGCAGAGTACAGACTAGGAGCACTCTACAGTTCATATTCTGATGATTCCTAAGAGAAGAAAACACAAGAGAATGAGAACCTTGAAAAGTACAGCTAAGTTTGTCTTATTCTTTGCATTTTATTTTAATCATTTCAGCTATGTACAATAGGATCATGATAATCAAGGCAGATAATAATAGAAGTAGTGGTTCTTGGAATCATTACAATTTCAATTATTATTTGTAATTATTCTAGTGCTCAGATGTACAAAGCTGAAGCAAAAGGAAGTTAGAAACATCCCTTTATACTGTAGTTTTCCTTTTCAAATATCAAGATGGCTGAACTTTTCGCTGATTGGAACCCCCTGTCTCCCACAATGCACATTCAATAATTTATTCACGGTAAATTACACACTATTAACTTTTGTTCCATTATATACCATTATATTTTCGTATCACAAATCATTCCAAGGCATCCAGAATGTATGTTCAATTCACCTTATGGGGCAGAGAAGTGTGGTCTGTGGTAAAATGAGTATGATCTATACTGTGTTGAGCAAAGAGTTAAGAGGTAGGACAATCTTCTTCACATGGGAAGAAGACTCTGCTGTTATTAGATGTTTGATAGAGGCTATAGGTTTCAATGGTGATTTATACTAAAATTAAGTGTTTGCATATCTTCCTAAGGAACAGTGTCTGTTCTTAATGGAAGCCAGAGAACACCAGTGAATCCCTATTATAACAAGGTTGTTGTAGGACTTCAGAATATGGTTCAACTTATTATCTTAACGTTTTGTCATCTTTAGTTACCAGTGTGCAAATACATTCCCAGCATGCATTGCCAAAGCACTTCTCCAACATTATGTACTGGAAATCTGCATAGTTAACCAGTCCAATATTTCATAAACTATCTGATGTAGGTGACCAGCATCATTTTTTCCAATGTGCCCAGGACCAGCATCACGTTCATGTCCATTTATTATCCTGTGTTTCTTGAAAGCTTGCCAGAGATTGACAGCAGAATTGCTTGGGGACCAGCACCAATCTGCAAACCACCACTTTGAGTAGCACTGAACTAGACTAGTAATTCTATATACCAAAAATAATGCTTCAGCTTTTGAGAGAAGATGCCAAGGGATCATAAAGTTCCCAATTTAACATTATAATGAACCTGCAGATAGATTTGTTGCTGTATACTTTTAGTTTTCTGTCTTTGTTTTTTGCAGCATCTTGGGACCAGTTCTGCTTTTGTTAATTGTTACACATGTTGTTGTTGTTGTTGTTTATCTTCAGGTTGTTTCCAACTCACAGTGACCCTAAGGCAAATCTATCATGGGGTTTTCTTGGCAAGATTTGTTCAGAAAGGGGTTGCCTTTGCTCTTCTCTGGGGCTGAGATAATGTGACTTGCCCAAGGTCACCTAGTGGGTTTCGATGGCTGAATGGAAATTCAAATCCTGATCTCCAGAGTCATAGTCACAACACCCAAACAACTAAACCATGCTGTCCAAAATTTTTATTTGATTTGATAAGAACTACTCATTGGGATTTTTACTTGGATTTTGAAGTATAAATAAAAGAATAACCTATGGTTTATTTTGCTATCATTCCTCCTATCTCTGACAAATTTTAGACATTTTAATCCAAGGTCTGTGAATACTGTAAAGTGTGCCTCATGAACAGACTGGATGCCGAGTTGTTACTTGGAGCCACGTGTGGTGCATCATACATGTTTTATAGAAGTGCATAAATTTATCAATTTATCTCAGCATTATTGACAACTGTGTGATGGGAGGGAAAAAAAACATAATAATATGCCTGTCCCATTCCAGAGCCAGTGTGATGTAGTAGTTTGAGCATTGGAGTAGGACACTGGGTGACCTTGGGCAAATCAAACTCTCAGTCTCAAAGAAAGGCAAAGGCAAACCCCTTCTCGAACAAATCTTGACAAGAAAACCCCAAAATAGGTCCACCCTTAGGGTCGCCATAGGTCAGAAATGGCTCAGAGGCACACAACAACAACAAAATTGCTGTAGGTTATGCATAATATTACAACCGCTTTTCTGATGTTTCCAAAGATTCTGGGCTCCCGTTCTAGCAGATCCAGAACTTGGTAAGAGAACAGAAAGCCCTGGTTTAGACCCTAACATCTCTGGGTATGATAGGATCAGGCCGCAGTGATAAAAGAGCCCTTAAGCCTTAAGAACCACTGCCAGTGATGGATCTTTAGGCCTGGTGAGTTAAAAAAAAGTTTCAACCCCCTTCCTGAGAACTGTTTTAAGTATTGCTGTTGGAGGGACCCAAGAGAGAAAGAGAGCGCCTGAGAAAAAGCACCACAGAAAAGACCCTGTGCTTATGCATACGCACAAAGGTGGTCCTGGAACATAGAAGAGAGTACTTCTGTATCAGATAAGGTTAAGATGAAATGTTAGTTATATCTATGATTGGAGCACTGGGAAATGCACGTTATTTTTAACTTGGCCCCTGTAATAGTTTATGTAACAGCTTAGTAAAAAATTTGGTAATAGCTTATTTTTTTGCCTTGTTCTTTGTTTTAAAAAGAAAAGCACTCCAGTTCCAGAGTGAACAGATTCAAGTGCTGAAAAGTCTGTGCAAACTGAGTGAAAACAGAGACATAATGACTGGAAAATATTTGGGTTTTATAGAAAGGTTGATATTTAACACCTTTTCTGCAATAGTCCAGTGCATGAACAACTTAACTTTCCATTTTTATACCATTTCATTTGGCATTAAGATTAAATATACATAACGCTTGTGCTGAAAAAAACTGAAAAGCAAAGACAGCTCAAAATAACAGGAGAAATCTTCTCTGTAGATGAATCAGATGTGTTGCAACATTATTCTTGATAAAAGATTAGAACTGTTCTATATCCACATCCAAACAGTCCTATCCTGAATCATCTGTTAAGTGAAATAAACTGAATAAATGTGACAGGAACTTTTTCTATAGCTTGCAAAGTAATTTAATGAATTGAAACAAGCAGCAAACTTCCACCAGCAGTAATTGTTCTGTTTAAATTATATATGTTTTCAATGGAATGTAGTATATTCTAGCTAGATTCATTATGTTGTTGAAATGATTACAGATTTTCAAATTTCTCTCTGTGCATAGATTTTTTTATTGCCTACACACAAGAAGTGTTTACTGATGGGCTTTGACTTTGTTTCTGTTTCATCAGAAACAGATAATTAGGGCTAAAACAAATGTTATCTGGGGAATTCATAATTGGATTTTCATAGTATAGGGAGACAGATGCCAGGCATGGGGAATGATCTAGATACTGTTATTGTAGGAGGAGGATTTAAACCTTATCCATCTAAGTCGTTCTCCCCAAAGGTTCCTATTAGTCCTCCAGGAAAGGGAAGAGGGGGAGACCTGCATTTTGCTATCTTTTATTCTTATTTTCTTCCCTAGGAAAGGTGGAGGGTTCATTGTATAAAATAATTTTGGAGTTCATCTTCTCCAGTATTGCTGCCTCAGTCTAATTCAGCAGCCCTCATAGTTGTTTTCTAAATGGTGTGAGTGTGTGAAATCAGAGCCATCCAGTCAGAGGTCTTTGGAAAGGATCCTATAGCACCTTTGAGACTACTGAGAGAAAGAAGTTGGCAGTTGGTAGCATAAACTTTTGTAAGCTTAGGTCTACTTGATCAGATGCATGGAGTGAAGTGCCTAGAAACACAACATATATTATAACACTAGTTAACACCCCAGCCTGTCACATCTTCTTTCTGGTTCCCAGCCAGCATCATGCTATATTCTTCTTCTTGGTCTTTGTTGACTCACACAAATAAGGTTTATTGCACCTTCACAGTTATTTAAGTGTTTTGGCAATAGCTCCTCTTCCCTGGTCCTTGTGACCAGCCTGATTCCTGCTGAAGCCCTCGGTTCCTTTTTGTCTGCTTGCAGCATCAGCGTCAAAGGAACTGTTGGTGACATGTATCACTTTATTCTTACTTTTTTCCTGGATTTTGAACTGCCTTTTTGACTTCTCCTCTTTGGCATTCAGACTTTAATTTTTGGACTGCCCCCCCTTTTTTTCTTTTTTCTTTTTTCTTTTTTGCTTTGTTTTGTTTTGCTTTGCTTTGCTTTTTCTCTTTCAGATTTGGATTTGGATTTGGCTTTCAAACTTTGTCTTACATTTGACTCAGACTCTTCGGTGGTTTTTGTGGGGGGTTTTTTGTCTGTTTCTGCCTTGCAAACTTCAGTAATGGTTTCCCTCCGTGATTTAAGATGCCTTCTACTTTGTTCAAAAAGTATACTTCCTGCAGGGCTAAAATCCCTGGTACAGATGGGTATTCACACTGTTTATTGTACCTACTATGCCTAGGAGAAGGCCACATGTTGGGTCATGTGCACATTGTAAAGACAGTGACCCCTCAAGCATGTAAGCTCTTATATAAGCAAATCTTGGAAGCTACAGATAGGCTCTCTGACTCAGGACATGATTCACTTCCATGGCCCTCATCTGCACCAGCTCCCTCCAGCTTCTCGGTTCATCTCACCATTAAATGGTATTTGCAAGACTCAGGCAGTAAGGACAATTCCAAGAAGCTTGCTTCTGATTCAGCTGTTAGAGCTGAGGAGTCATTGGTACCAATTTATGATGTTGAAATGGAGGTTCGGTCTTAACACCAGGATGATCCATCAAAGTGGAGGCTTTGTCTTCTTCTGAACATCAGTCAGAAAAGTGAGGGCATAAGAAGAAAAAAAGGCAAAGGATGTTTCAAGATGTAGCTTGTCATTTTCCCCACAACGTATGTCTGACAATTCGGTCCAGCCTCCTCATGCAGAACAGTGCAAGAAAGACAAACATTGGTACTAGTGTCAGTAGAGTCCCACCATTCTTCTCCAGTTCAAGAAGCACATGCAGGTCCTTCTATGGAGAAATCTCTTCAGCTAGTTCATGTTGTCACAACCTCTGAGGGAGTTAGTTAATTTGTCTCCTGATACTGCCTCACAACTGGTTCTATTGAGAATTGATCCTTCTCCACCCCCTCTGCCTCATTATTCAGCTTGATATTGGTGCTGAATCTCCTCTCCATATTTGCAGATGTCTCATAGGATGGATTCATCCAGATCTAGGTCCGGGAGTTTTTACTCTTGTTCTCCATGCTAACAGTACTGTCATAGCTCTAGTTGTTGATGGGATGGACTCAGTTGGGATGGAAGTTACAGCCATTGGCGATACAAGCATTAATACTGTCATTGCAGATACTTGCCATACTACTGGCATGGTCTCTCCCTTTTTTTGGAGTTAGAATATAAGGAATATTGTTATGATTGGTACTCACAATGCAGTATGAGACCACTTTACCACCGTTGGGAACCACGTTACCATCAACATAGTTCAGGAGACCCACTTCGCCACTGATGCCGACCACAGAACCAGCAACATAATTAGTATCAACATTCACATTTGGCTTCACAACCTTCACATTCTGCTTTGCAGCTGTTGCTTTCAGTATCAAGTGGACTGTGATCTCCTCAACAGTAACAGAAGGATATGAGGTTCTCCCACACTCAATCTTCTGCCCAGCCTTTGGGTTCAACTTAGCCCTCTGAAACCTCTTTAACAAGGAGACAGAGAAAAATGAGCACACATATAAAATGCATATAACTGCAAAGAAGTTTGGATTCTAGCCTCAATCCCACTTGTCTCAGTCCTGTGGATGGTCTAGACAGTGGTCAGGTCCAAAGCATTCTTTCAGCCCTTCAGTGTCCTGGGAGGTGGATCACAGAGGTGGAGATACCTCTGTCAATGCACCAATCCCACGGACAGAGCTGGAGATAGAATCATAGAATCATAGAAATGTAGAGTTGGAAGAGACCACAGGGGCCATCCAGTCCAACCCCCTGCCATGCAGGAACACCCTCAAAGCACTCCCGACAGATGACCATCAAGCTTCTGCTTAAAAAGCTCCAAGGAAGGAGACTCCACTACACTCCGAGGCAGCATATTCCACTGCCGGACAGCCCTGACTGTCAGGAACTTCTTCCTGAGGTTCAGGTGGAATCTTCTTTCCTGCAGCTTGTATCCATTGCTCCTTGTCCTGGTCTCTGGAGCAGCAGAAAACAAGCCCTCTCCTTCTTCTACATGGCATCCCTTCAAATATTTAAACATGGCTATCATGTCCCCTCTTAACCTTCTCTTCTGCAAACTAAACATCCCCAGCTCTCTAAGTCTATCCCCATAGGGCATGGTTTCCAGGCCTCTCACCATTTTGGTCGCCCTCCTCTGGACTTGCTCCAGCTTGTCAATATCCCTCTTGAATTGAGGTGCCCAGAACTGTACACAGTATTCAAGATGGGGTCTAACCAAAGCAGAGTAGAGTGGTACCAGTACCTCCCTCGATCTAGACACCATACTCCTGTTGATGCAGCCAAGAATTGCATTGACTTTCTTGGCTGCCGCATCACACTGCTGACTCTTGTTCAGCTTGTGGTCTATGAAGACTCCTAGATCCCTTTCACACCTACTGCTATCCAGCCACGTGTCCCCATCCTATATTTCTGTATTCCATTTTTTCTACCTAAGTGTAGGACCTTACACTTCTCTCTGCTGAATTTCATTTTGTTCGCCTTGACCCAGCTCTCCAATCTATCCAGGTCATTTTGAATTTTGATCCTGTCCTCTGGCATATTAGCAACCCCTCCCAATTTGGTATCATCTGCAAATTTGATGAGCATGCCCTCTATTCCTTCATCCAAGTCATTGATAAAAATATTGAACAGCACTGGGCCCAGGACAGAACCCTGTGGCTCCCCGCTAGTCACTTCTCTCCAGGATAAAAAACAGCCATTGGTGATCACCCTTTGGGTTTGGTCGGTCAACCAATTACAAATCCAAATAACAGTAGCCCTGTCCAGCCCACATGTTACTAGCTTCATTGCAAGAATGTCATGGGGAACTTTGTCGAAGGCCTTACTGAAATCGAGATATGCTACATCCACAGCATTCCCTTCATCTATCAAGCTAGTAACTCTATCATAAAAAGAGATAAGATTAGTCTGGCATGACTTATTTTTGAGAAATCCATGTTGACTTCTCGTGATTACCGCGTTGCTTTCTAAGTGATTAGAAACTGACTGCTTAATGATGTGCTCCAGGATCTTTCCGGGTACTGATGTCAGGCTGACTGGGCGATAATTATTTGGGTCCTCTTTTTTCCCTTCTTGAAGATGGGGATAACATTTGCTCTCTTCCAGTCTGCTGGAACTTCTCCTGTCCTCCAAGATTTCTCAAAGATTATAGCAAGCGGTTCCAAAATGACCTCTGCCAGCTCTTTTAATATCTTTGGATGCAATTCATCTGGCCCTGGAGACTTGAATTCATCCAATGCGGCCAGGTATTCCTGTACCACCTTCTCTACTTATTATGTGCCTCATTTCCTCTGCTTCCTCCCCTGCTCCCCAACCGCCAGGTTGAGTGCTTGTATCTTTCTGGGAAAAAACTGAGGCAAAGAATGTGTTAAGTAGTTCTGCCTTTTCTCTTCCCTCTGTGAGTAATTCGCCATCTTCCCTGCGCAGCGACCCTATCATCTCCTTCTTTTTCCTTTTGCTGCGGACATATTTTAAAAAGCCCTTTTTATTGTTTTTAATGTCTCTGGCCAGCCTAAGTTCATTCTGTGCTTTAGCCTTTCTGACCTCCTCCCTACATCTCTTGGCAACTTGCTTAAATTCTTCTTCCATTTCCTATACATGTTTCTCTTAACACTCAGCTCAGCTGAGAGTTCTTTAGTCAACCATTCTGGTTTCTTCAGATGCCTTCCATTTTTCCTCCTTATTGGCACAGTTTTAGACTGTGCCTTCAGTATCTCCTTTTTAAGGAACTCCCATGCCTCCTGAACTCCTTTCCCTTTCACTATTCCTGACCACGAAATTCCAGCCAGCAGCTCCCTAAGTTTACAGAAGTCCGCTTTTTTAAAATCTAAGATGAGTGTCTGGCTACCCTTATCTTCTCCTTCCCACTGAATGCCAAATTCCAAGAGGGCATGGTCACTCCCCCCTAAATATCCAACCACTTCTACCTCATTCACAAGGTCATCCCTGTTGGTCAGGATCAGATCTAGAATATTTGATCCCCTTGTGGCCTCTTCCACCTTCTGGACCATGAAGTTGTCTTCAAGACAAGCAAGAAACTTGCTGGAGCTTGCTGTCTTGGCAGAGTTTGTCTGCCAGCATATATCCGGGTAATTGAAGTCTTCTATTATTACTGTATGTCTCCTCTTTGAATGTGCAAGTCCTCAGCCTGGATTGGAGGTCTGTAGTAAACCCCCACCAGAATATCCCTATTGTTTCTCACTGCCTTAATTCTTACCCAAATGCTCTCGACCTGGGTTTCTGGGTTTAAGTCCTGGATCTCTTCACAGGTGAAAACATCCTTGACATACAAGGCTACTCCTCCTCCTTTCTTGTTTGGTCTATTTTTATAAAATAGGCTATACCCCTCTATTCCTATATTCCAATCATGAGACTCATCCCACCATGTCTCAGTGATGCCTATCAAATCATATTTATTTTGTTGTACTAGGAGTTCAAGTTCATCCTGCTTGTTTCCCATACTCCGTGCATTAGTGTAGAGACACTTAAGTCCCCGGGCTCTTCCTGCAAGTCCTGTACTATTGTTTCTACTCCTCCAGCCATTGGCCGCTTGTGCTACTTGTCCAGTATCATTTGGGCCTTTTCCCCCTGTGCTTTCCGAGTCCTTGCTCTGAATAATATTGTCTCTCTTCCCAGATGAAGCAGGGTCCATGATCTCCTCTCTTTGGCATCAGACTACAGGATTATGATCATGCATGGGCTGCCATAACATCTGAGACCTGGACAATGTGAGGAGGGCATATGCCATAGAATTTTGAGATTATCCTGCCTTGGGGATACTCCACATTATTCCTCCCTTCTTGAGGAAGTCAACACTGTTCTCTTCAAGGGTGCCATCAAACCCATCCCCACTGTCTCCATCCTGCTGCATTTTTTCTCACACTACTTCATGGTATCAAACAAAGATGGAGGCCATCATCCCATCCCTAATCTGAGGGATGTCAGTTTTTATATCCAGTCAAGGCATTTCCAGATGGTCACTCTTGGTATTGTCATGCCTCTGTTGCGAGAAGGAGACTGGTTTATCACATTGGATTTGAAGGACATATTGCAATCCAACAGTCGCCCCAGCACTTTCTCTACTTTGCCATAGAAAGAAAGGCCTATCACTTCTGTATACTCCCTTTTGGACTTTCTACCACACCTTATGTTTTCATGAAGCGCATGGCAATAGTGGCTGCCTGGCTCAGGCAATAACGTGACATCATATTTTCTTATATTGATGATTGGCTCCTTGTTGCCCATTCCAAGACTCACCCCCTTGCCGACATTGACAACATACTCCACCTCCTCATCACGTTGGGAATGATCATGAATCATGAGAAGTTTCATCTGCAGCTGTGCCGGATGGTCAGTTTCATTGGTGCCACTCTTGATTCTCGTACCTCAGCTACCTACCTACCAGATGAGGTTCAAGAACCTGATGAAAGCTGTCTTGAGGTGCAGACACCCTCACAGAGTATGAACCAAAGACATTCTAGTGCTGCTTGGGTTTGGCCTCTACAATATCAGTGGCACTTCATGCAAGGCTTCAAATGTGTCTGCTGCTGGCTTGGTTCCTGTCCTGCTTCAACTCACTCTTGGACTCTCCCCAGTTGTTTTTCATCATACCAAGGGCCATCCATCTGTCCCTGGAATAGTAGCTCAGTCCCAAGAACATCCAGGCCGGCATGTCTTTCCATCCTCATGAGCCCACAGTTAGTGACAACAGACACTTCCATGGAAGAATGGGGAGCTCACATGGAAGGGTCCTCAGTCAAAGGTTGTTGGATGGAGAAAGAGAGTCATCTCCACATCAATGCTCTCAATATGTTGGCTATCAAGAAAGCTTTCTGGGCCTTCAAGGTTCTGCTACATGGCAAGGTTATTCAGGTAATCTCTGACAACACAACAGTGGCATACTACCAAAACAAACAGGGAGGAACAAGAGAGGAGTGGTGGTGAGAAGAGAGCCAACAGAAGAGTCAAAGGCAGGGTTTGCCTTGATTACGAGATTTCTTATGGTATGACTGCAGGCAGTATTTGGCAGATATGAAAGATTTCCACAATGAAGACAAAGTGAGTGTAGATGTTCTCAAACAATGCTCTCAACAGGATGTAAGTTTCTTGCCAAGAATAGAGACTTCATCCTGACATACTTCACACCATCTTCAGGAATTGAGGCACTCCAGAAGTGGATCTCTTCAACTTGGCACAGAACAGGACCTGCTCCAGGGCACATTAGGGGATGGACTCTCTTGGTGATACCTTCCTGTTTCATTGGGGAGGCCTGGTCATGTACGCTTTTCCTCTGTTTCCACTTGTCATCAGGATGATTGCCAAAATTTGAAGACACAGAGTGAAATGTCTCCCAGTTGCTTTGTGGTGATCCAGATGGTGCTGGTTTGCCCCTTTTCTCCACCTGGCTGAAGACACCTACCTCTGGTTGCTGAACAGGCCAAGGTTCTGCTACATGAACCTTGAATCTCCTGACACAACACAATAAGCAAGTGAGACATTCAGACCTGGACACTCTTAAGCTAATAGCTTGGAGGATGTTTCTTTAGACTCTTTCTGCGATGATATGTCGGATCATTGCAGCTGTACTTAGGCCTGCTACCCAACAGTCCTATATAAATAAAAGGACCAAATTCTTGTCCTTTTGGTCACCCAGAGGGATCTCTCCAGACCAAGCACAAGCCCATAATGTAGTGGAGTTTCTCCTGTCACTATCCAACAGAAGTCCCTGGCCATTTCCACACTAGCCTGTTATAGTGCTATTATTCCACTTTCAACATCCTATGGAATCCTGGAGTTTGCAGTTTAGAGAGGGGCCTTTGAGGCCCCTCCCTAAACTGCAAACCTCAAGATTCCACAGGATTTTGAAAGTGGAATAATAGCACTATAATAGGCTAGTGAAGAAATGCCCCCCCGTCTTTTCCATCAAATGTTACCTGGCATCAGTTTCTACCAACTTCAAATCATAATCAAGCCTTTCTGCTCCTAGAACCCATTGATCAAGAGTTTCTAAAGGGCTACAAGAATCTGCATCCACCAGTGTGAGGCTTACACCTCAATGGAGCCTAGAGCTGGTCCTTTCACTGCTCTCTCTCCCATTTTTGCCAGCAATTGCCCAGAGCTCAAGGGGTAGTGAAGTGGAGGAGCTGTCAGGTCACTATTCTGTCTTGTGTCTCATCACAACAAAGGAGTAGCAAGAGGACTGTCATCAGCTAGTCTGAATCATAACAGCAAGGAACGAATTCAAGGTAACAAGGTAACAAGCCAGAAGAGAGTCCAAAAGCACTATTTGTCAAATGAAGCAAGGCCCAAGGTGATTAAGGAAAACTGAAGCCAGAATGGTTGCTAACTAATGAAATAGGCCAGTTGTGAGCAACAATGTATCAAGTAGATACTGGGAGATTTATAGATGACTACCTTCACACGTCTGGTGCTTGATTAATTATTGTCTTTCATTTAAGAGATGTTGGGACCTACAGAAACTCTCTTTGTTTAGGTACCATATTCTTGGCGCCTTCCTCCTCCTGCTGGGAGGTAGAATCCCCATTTTTCTCCAGGGGTTTGGGGTCTCCTCCTGCCTTACACCCGGATACAGATGCTGAAAATTATGAGTCTGGGTCTGACTCAGAATCACTCAGTGGGTGAGGCATGATACTCTCTAAGGAACCATTTGAGACAATGGCAGTCTGTGGCATTCTCCTGTTTACCTGGAAGACAACCTTCTCAGTAGTGAGCAGGAGAGCTGGTGCCCTTTGGACCTTCCCTGTTCCACAAGGACAAACGTGTCCTTCGGGTGGGCATTCCCTTTCTCATGAAAGTGATACCTGTCTTTCATTTCAATAAGGATGCTGTCTTACTATGTCTAGCTTCTGCTGATTAGTGCTTTTCACGCTTCATATTCCTATAATACGTGTTGTGCAGCTTCAAACTTTCCTTTCACCTCTGAGTACATCAATAGCTGAATGTCTCTTCAGCTTGAGTCCAGTTATCATTAATTACCATGCTACTTGTAATTGTCCACTCCTCTTACCCAGTAGCTTGCTGAGTGCCATCCAACCTAGGAGTCTCATCTTCTCAAAGTAGCTATTGGTTCAATTTTGATTGTCTCATCATAGGGTTTTCCTGGTAAAAGATCTTCAAAAGGTGTTTTACCATGCCTCCCTCTGCACAATACTTAGAAGCATTCGCTGTAGTACCGCTGCCATTGTCTCTGAGAGATCCTCCGCCAGTATCACCCCCCATTACTGCTGCTCCTCAGTAGCTGGTTGGCAGATTTAATCTAGCTTCTCAGCAAAAGCTTGTCCGACATGGGAGTCCCTACCAGCAGCACTGCTGCCATTAACGTGGCCACTTGCCTCACAGAAGCATATAATCCCATCAGCATGGAAAGGTAGTGCCATTGGTGACTCCCATGCAATTTAACATATACATGAAACCACTGCAAGAGGTTGTCCAGAATTTAGGGGTCTAGTGCCACTAGTGTGTTGATAGTACCCAACTGTATTTCTCATTTTCACCAAACTTCAAGAAAGTTGTTTCTCTTCCAAACCACTGTCCGGCATCAGTAATGGATTGGATGAAAAGAAATAAATTGAAGTTCATTACAGGCAAGACAAAGGTGTTACCGCTCAGTCAAAAGGCAGATCAGGGAATAGGGATACAGCCTGTCCTAGATATGGATACACTCTCCCTGAAGACCCAGGTTCATAGTTTGAGTAGTCTCCTGGAATTAGCCTTAAGTTTGGAAGTCCAGATTTCTTCAGTAGCCAGGAGTACTTTTGCACATTTAAAGCTTTGCCAAAGAAAACCCTGTGAAATTCACGGGGTTGCCATAAGTCAGTAGGCTACTTGAAGGCGTATGTACACACACAATGCAATGTGGGGCTGCCTTTGAAGAGCATTCAAAAATGTCAGTTGGTACAAAGAGCTATAGCCAGAGTATTAACTGAGGCTGATTACAGATATCATACGGCTCCATTCCAACAACTTCACTGGCTGCTGGTTTGTTTCCAGGCACAATTTAAAGTGTTGGTTGTGATTTGTAAATCCCTATACACTTAGGTCCAGGCTATCTGACAGACCATATCTCTCTGTTTGAGCCTATCCAGACCCTGAGATCCTGAGGTCGGGAGAGGCTTTTCTTTCAGTACTGCCACCTTTTCAGGTATAGATAGACAAGATAGGACCTTCTCAGAGGCTATCCCTAGACTCTTGAATGGCTTTCATAGGGAGATTGAGAAGGCTTCTCTTTGTTGTCTTTTTAGACTTTTAGACAGTTTTTGAGGGAAGGGCTTTTAAGAAACTGATGTATTTGTTTTACATGGTACTGTTTTTATTCATTTTGAATAAATGTTCAAGACTATTTCATTCATTTCAAAATGATTTTGCAACTCTATTTTGTTTAACTGCTTGGACACTTTGTCCTCTGTTTGTCCCAAACATAGGGATCTGCATTCCTGGGAAAGCTGTATTTCTTGAATAACTGTATCTCTTGCAGCAGCTAAAGACACTAACTCCTGTGCCAGCTTGTAATAAAGTGAAAATGTAAGATAAGGAGCATAACAAAATACCTTACATAGGTAGGGGTACCTATGGACTATGGATCATAAGTTGTGCACCTCTGCATTACATGGAATGAATGCAGTAATTCTGTTTCCTATGGATAAATCTGTCTGGAAAGCAGTAATTTTGATGGAAAATTGGCCACATACATGTGCTTATTTGTCCACTGTATTTTTTGCACAATGAACAAAAAAATTGCGTGATATGGAAGTGAGGCTATGTCCCAATTTGAGGAACCATACAGTAGCAATCCTATATGTATCTAAACCAACCCTCTTCAAGGCAACAAGCTTTGGATATGCTGAACTCATTTTTTCATCATTTCCAGTCACCATGGCTTGATCATGCCTAGTGATGTTGGGACTTGTAATTCAACTCACCTAGAAGGCTTTGGTTTGAGAAAGGTTATTTGACTGTTGTAGAGTTGCAGAAGGAGAGATGAAGAGTAAAGCCATGAAGCCAAGTAACAAACTTTCTTTTTCTTTCTTTCCTTATTTTAAAGGAAAGAAATTCATTTTTAAAAATTACAGAGATAAAACATCCAGTGAGTCAAAAAGTAAGATAGTAGAAAATATACACTAGGAAAAAAAATACATTTGTTATCATTCCAGAATAGTTTAACAGGATGCTATTACCTTGGCTATTAATCCCTTTAGCACACTGCAGTTGGGAATGTGGAACTCATTTTAGACTCAGGTTTTATCTCTGATTTGATTACACTTCCTCTTTACAAGCTGTACTGAGACGTGACCCAGAGAATTTTATCAGCTGTGGATATTAACTAAATGTCTAGTAATTTCTCAGTACACCTGGAGATGATAGAAATAGCATGAGGGGAACAATGGTTTTGTCTCTAAGTTTGCTGTCTGATGACTACTCCTTTGAATTTAAGCCTCCTGTTGAATTTATTTCTGAGTAAAAATGTGTACAATCAGGCTGTATGAAAGGAACTGTCAGAAAGACCTGTATATAAATGAACCAATATAGAAGTTTGTTGACAGTTCATGCAAAGTGCTGAATGAACAGATCATGGAAGAAAGGAAGCAGGTGTTCATGGAGAACGTTTTGACTGGATTAAAGAGATTAACGGTCAATCCCAAGTACCATTTCTGTTTATTAACTATTCATTCTCTTCCTTTCTCTTTTTCCCTCTTGATTCTGATAGGCCAGATCACAGAGGCTTTTACTAGTCTTTTTTAAAAATTGTCTCTGCTCTTAACTTTTTAACACAAATCATATTACACTTAAACTTCTAGGAGACAATGCTATTTCTGGCCTAATGATAAAGCAATAAATTTAAAAAAACAACAACATTTGCCTGCTCAATTTATACATGCAAGCTTGCCTGTTGCTAGAAGCACCACAGGAGAACTAGGGAGGATAATTTGTGGGTAAACATCCATGCATACTTTCAGAATAGTAGACCCGTAGATCAGTGTCCATAGTAGACCAGTGTCCAGATAACACTACACCCAAGTTCGATTTCCCGCTGTACTGTGGAAGCCCACTGGTTTGGAATGGAACACACCACACTTTTAGCCCCAGAAAACCCTGTAATAGGTTTGCCTTAGAGTTTCCATAACTCAGAAATGACTTGAAGGTACATAACAAGCTCTGTAATGATTAAATAATATTTTCTCTAAATTTATTCTCTATATTTTCTTTTTTATTATTATTACAGCTTCGTTGGGAGGTCAGAGCCCTTTTGTATTTTTTTTATAAATTTTATTCAATTGTAATTGAAAAAATCTGAAAACATACAGTGAATGAATGAATGAATGAATGGATCTAAAAACATTAAAAAAATAACATACATTATACATACATAAATAACAAAGGTCTTATATTCCATACAGAATATGGAATTTTTGTATTTTATAAGTGTTTTAGCAAATTAGTGTTTAGTGTTTTTAGTTTACCATTTTAATATTGTGCTTTGATTTTAGGTCCTGTTTATGTTAAAATGTTAGTTTTATGTTATTTTGTGTTAAATTTTTTTTTTAAATTAGTTCTTTTTAAAAAGTTAATTTTTAAAATATTTCCTAGAGCCAAAGAAGAAGTCCAGGTAGAAGGAAAGGGTGGCATGAGGAGAAAGGTCCTAATTTTGAATTAGTGGTTACTCAATAATAGGGTTGCGACCTTGTTTTTGGTAGAATATCCTGGTCTATAACTGCCTGGCAAGAAAATGAAATAACAACAGGGGAAGCTTTTCCCAGCATGCAGATGCAGTGATAGTCAAATGCTTTGTCTGTAAATTTATGTGTTGTTGTTTTTTAACAGTTGTATTTGAAGGACTGTACACCAAAGGGAACTTTAAGAGAGTTCATATGGCAAAATCATGAGAAAAACAAATACAAAGCCAATTTAACAACTGGTTGTCACAAATTCCATAAACAACTGTCTGTCTTGTATCTGTTTAGCTCATAAGGCATATTTCCCAGTGGCCAGCCTTCCAACAGTCCACATTTGAGCAACAGACAGCTCTTTCTGTCTTTTTCACTCACTTACACACACACATACACACATGTGCACACTGTTGCACATAATGGCTGGCATCCTGTTTATTAGTCCCAAGTATAGTAAGCCCACCCAATTAATTGCTGAATGGTGAGTCAATGCTTAATTAAATTCCACTGATGCATTGTGTCTACTCCAGTCTAGGACCATGTGTGTTTTACACAAATGAAGATTCCACCCCAAAAGGTTTTTAAAAACCTAATTGTGTGTTGGGATTTGGCATTGTTAAACTTTCCTCCCCCAGCTGTGACCCCCCCCATCTAGTTTAGAAATTTGAACAGTGGACCCCCACCACCACCACATATAAAATGTTTGTAGGGACCTGAAGGGACCCACTGTTGTTATTCTCCATGCCTGGGAACGGCAGTGCTGTCATGGAAAGTAATCACCTCTTTGCTGTCATTCATACATTACTAGCAGTGGTGAGAGAGTAACCATGTCAAAGCAGCTCCAATGTATCTAACAGTATCAAAACAAAAAGAATCATTATGGGCAGAATTACCTGTAGATTCTAAGTCACACATAATGTGTTCTACTTATACATACTGGAATCTACAATTGTGCAGTGTGGATGCACCCCTGGTTATTTCTGAATAATTCTGACTTTCAAAATATTCATCAAAACAAATTACAGTAACCCAATTCTTGGTTTTTGCCAGCTTCTTTTCCTGCATTTCCAATATAACTTGACTGGACAATCTAAGCACAAGGGCAATATTTATTGTCTGGTGTATTTGTCTTCTTGCAGAAACAGCATACCAAATTGATTGCTTTATGTTTGACATGAGAGGAGTTAACAATCTATCACACATTGTCAATTTCTACCATATTTTCTTAGCTGTACTTGCAAATGTGCCTATGTGAAAAGTTAATATAATTTAAAGTTAATAGAAACTATTCTTTTTCTTCATGGTCTCCATGCCTCACACAATGGGATCTTTGTGCATGCGCAGGTTCACTTTAGAAAGTTCCAGAGCTGAGTAGCTTGGCGAGAACCCCTCCTTCTATTCGGTACTGAGCATAGGTTTCCTCTGCTGAGTAGCATTCTTTCATCTTCGATTACTTTTTTCTTATTTCCTCATGGAAACTGTAAGAACCTCTTCTTCTTATGTTTTCTTCACTTTTCAAACTTTGCATATCTTGCAGTGCAAGGTTTCACCTTCCGACACTCATTCAGAGTGTTTGTTCTGCCTTGGAGAGGCCCATAACATCTGGGCCTGTCCTATCTGCAAGGAGTTTACCTCGCAGACTTTGAAGAACAGAGCCTCCTGCTTGAAATCCTATTGCTGGGAGCAAGCTCTTCGCCTAAAGGATCAAGCAGCCTCCAACACGGCTTTCTTTATCGCTTCGGCTTCGATCTGTCTACCTTGAGGTCCATCAGTATCAAAATCTTCCTCCTTACCGACTACCTTGGTACCGACTTCGGCCTCCATACCAACACCCCTGGTATCGACATCAGCTTCTTCCTTGACTCTACCTCCCATCGCTTCTCTCCCATGGATTCCGAAGCTCCCTAAGATGCCGGTGGTGCCTCAGTCTTCCAGTTCTGGAGATGCCACATCCACTTCTCAGGTGACCTTGACCCAACAACCTCAGACCATCCCTACTCTGGCCAAGCAAAACGGCTTTCTTCACAACATTCCTCAGTGGCTCTGAAGAAAAAGAAGGAAAAATATTGTTCCCCTTCACCCGTGGCCCATCTGCCGACCAATCGAGCTGTGTCTCTCGGGCCCTTACCCACTCTGCCACCAACGGGAGCCTGTACCAGTCACACTGAAGGAGAGACAGGCCCCTATCCTCTCTCCAGTACCGGAGTCTCTCCAATGCCCAGTACTGCCCTCGCCAGTACCGATTGACCTTACTTTGAATCAGGAGTGCCAACCTTCTCTGGCTGCCTCTCCTTTGCCACAGGATCCTTTGTCACAGGATCAGGCTAGTCAGAGGCCTACACATGACCTGTCTACTCCGACTGTGGCCTCTCGTCCACCTACCATGGACTATCCACCAATTCCGGATGCTCCTCGGCCTACCTCTCGCAACTGGTCCTGCCTTAGCGTGGTCTGCTCTCTGAGTCATCGGGACCACGGTAGGTCCCCCCACCGCCGCAATCATGGGCACCATGGTCTCCATGATTTTCCTCTGGCCAGGGAGGATTTGCCTTTTTCCTCAGCCTCCTACATAGCTCACTGTGGTCAAGAGCATTTATGGAGGGAACAACCCGGCTCTTACTACTCTTACTGGCTGGTGTACCATGACTGCTACCATCCTGACGTCTGTTGTTGGTCTCCTTACAGACCTCGCTGTTCTCGATCATCATTGTGCTCTCTGTCTTGACTATGCTACCACTACTCGCCCCAGTACCATTGTTCTCGGGCCCATTCTCAGGCCCGTTCTGGTTACTACCAGCATTCTCCACCGCTCTGTTGTCATCCCAGCTCCTAGGATCGCATCTCTCAATATCGCACCGTTTCTCCACCACCGCCTGTGACAGCTACGGTCCCTCGGCCCCCGCCAGAGGAACGTTCAGTTCCTGCACATCCACCTACTTCAACAGTGCTGCTCCCGACACAGTCTCTTGCCACTCCGATCCCGGCCATCCTCCCGATCTCATCGGCCTCAGCCTCGGTACCAACAGCAGTACTGACTTTGATTGCTTTGCCTCTGGCCCCTCTGGAGCCTCGCCCGCCTCCAGTTTCTCCATCCTCTGCATATTATGACTCCAACAACAATTCTTCTGACTCCACTTCTCTGTTTCACAGTTCTCCTCCACTTACCTTTGGGAAACCAACTCCTGATACAGCACCTGAGGATGTCAAGCAGTTTTCTGACGTCCTCGTTCATATGGCCAATGCCCTGGGCCTTGATATTTCCAGACCTGCTCCTGCAGTGCAAGACCCAGGTGTTTCACTATGTTGACTCCCGTCCTACTACAACAGCACTTATTCCGTTTTTACCACAGGAAGTCATAAAACACCCATGGTCTCAGCTGGCTTCCTTTCAGCCAATTCCTCGTCGTCTGGAACATCTTTATAACACCCAGCACAAGGATGTGGAATTCCTCTTCAACCATCCCGTTCCCAACTACATCATTGTTGAGTCCTCTCAAACCAAGAGAGGTAAGAAAGCCCATACGTTTCCTCCTTATCGTGAGGGACGCCATCTGGACATCTTCAGGAGCCACTTCTACTCTGCTTCCTCCCTAATCGTCAGGGTCTCTAACACTCAAGCTTGTCTAGCCGCCTATCAGCATAACATCTGGGACAGGCTTCTCCCCTTGTTTTCTCATCTCCCTGTTGATCACCAGGCCACAGCCCTCCAATACTACAATGAGTTGGTGGCTCTTACTAATCAACAGATCCAGTCTTGCCAACACTCCATGGAGAGTTCAGCGCGGGTCATGGTTGGCATGATTGCTCTTCGTTCCTCCGCCTGTCTCCACTCCACCGGCCTGACTGAGGACAATCGGAAGAGGATTGAGGACCTTCCCTTTGACGGTCAAGGCCTCTTCCACGCCACCACGGATGATTCCATGGGCCATCTCATGAAAGCCCGCCTCATGGCGAAAAAGATGGGACTTCACCCATCGACTCAGACTAGAAGGCCTCATTCATTCCTTTCTTAATGGAGATGCACTTCTTACTCTTACCATTCTCGGTCTCCACGGCAATCTTCAGACCAGTCCTCTTCTCCAGCCTCTTCATCACGTTGCTCTTTCAGGCACCAACAGGCCTCTTCTAAGTCTTCCTCTGCTGCAAAGTTTAGATTTTGACTTCTCCCAGAGGTTGCCACCTCTGCCAACCTTTCGTCTCAGGGGCCATCTGTGTTCCAAGGCCCCTGACCTTTCTCGCCACTACAACTGGCATGCCATCACGTTGGACTCTTGGGTGCTGACCATTATCCGTTTTGGTTATGCCATCGAGTTTCTAAATATTCCACTGGTTGGCATCTTCTGCTCCACACCTTCCAGTCTCACTCTTCTCAAGGAGATAGATACACTTCTGCACAAAGGGGCCATAGAAGAAGTGCCCTCCTCTGTCAAGCGCACTGGTTTCTTCTCCCAATACTTCACCGTTCCAAAGAGAGACAGCACCCTTCAACCCATTTTGGACCTCCAAGTGGTCAACTCCTTCATCCCACCTTGGAAATTCAAGATGGTAATGCTGTCATCCATCCTTCCTCTCTTCAAGCGATGGGACTGGTTTGTGTCTATAGATCTACAAGACGCCTACTTCCATATCGCCATCCGGCCTCAGCACAGGTGGTATCTTCGATTTGCCATCGAAGACAGATGTTACCAGTACAAGGTACTTCCCTTCAGCTAATCCACAGCTCCCAGAGTTTTCAAGTGCCTCGACTTCATTGGGGCTACTCTGGACTCCATTTCCATGATGGCCTTCCTCCCAGAAAAATGTGTGAAGGTCCTCCGCCAATCCATCTCCGTGATTCTTCACAGTCGTTCCACCTCCGCTCACCAAATCCAACAGCTCCTCGGTTACATGGCAGCCACAACCTCCGTCACTTACCTGTCCCGTCTCTGCACCCACCCTCTTCAGCACTGGTTCCTCAGACATTTCAATCCTCTTCTCGACAACCAGTGTTGGAGGTTTCATATTCCATGCCCAATCAAGAACTCTCTCATCTGGTGGCTCTCACCCCACCATCTACTCTCTGGAATGCCATTTGTCGAACCCTATCCATCCATCACTATCACCACCGATGCATCCCTCCTTGGCTGGGGAGCTCCCTGTGGTCACCTCTCCATCCAGGACTACTGGATCGGACTGGGGAAGCATCTACATATCAATGCCTTGGAACTTCTAGCAATCTTCAAAGCTTTCCGGGCCTTCCGGAAATTCCTTCTCAGATGGACGATGCAGGTCCTGTCCAACAACACGACAGCTGTATGCTACATAAACCGCCAAGGAGGCACTCATTTGTCTCTACTTCTCCACCTTGCCTTACAAATATGGGACTGGTGTGTCCCACTATGGATCCACCCAATCAGTGTACACCTAGTGGGATGGGACAGTGCTACAGTGGACACTTTGAGCAGGGACACGACCTGCCACCAGGAGTGGTCCCTGTCTGACCTGGCCTTTTGTCGGATAGTGTCCCACTGGGGCACCCTATCTGTCGATCTGTTTGCCACCTACCACAACAGGAAATGTCGTCGCTACTGCTGCAGAGCCAGTGTAGTCCTCCATTCTCTCAGACACACCTTTCAGCTCCCGTGGAACAAGGGATTCCTCTACATTTCCCCCCTTTCCACTCCTGGGCCAAGTGGTGGCCAAGATTGCTGCAGACAAAGTGGACACTGTTCTCATAGCCCCTTATTGGCTTAGACAGCATTGGTTCAGATGCCTCGTCACCATCTCCCAGGGTTGTTGAATGCCCCTTCTGCATGCCCTGGACCTTCTCTCTCACTCGGCTGGGTGCTTCTCCCGGACCTCCCTCGTCTCAACCTGCAGGTGTGGAGGATAACGTTCTAGACTCTCCTAGGATTCTGGCAGTTCTCATAGCCTCTAGGAAGGACTCTACTCATAGGTCCTATGACTACAAGTGGCATAAGTTCACTGCCTTTGCAGACACCCGATCTGAGGCTTCTTCCCCCACCTCTCTGTCAACGGTCCTTCATTTCCTTTTGTCTCTCAGGGAGCAAGGACTTGCCTTCTCTTCTCTCAAAGTATACCTGTCCACGATCGTTGCCTACCAGCTATGTAACTCTCCTTCTGCGGCTCTTTTCAGGAACCCTACACTCAAACAGTTCCTTAAAGGCCTCCACCATCTACATCCTCTGACTTCTCCGCCTCTTCCTCCATGGTCATTATCTTTGGTTCTTTCCCAACTCATGTGCTACCCTTTTGAACCCATGGCCACATCAGATGATTGCCTCCTTACTCTGAAGACAGTGTTCCTTGTAGCGGTTACTTCAGCCAGGAGAGCAGGAGAGCTGACTGTGCTTCACGCAGATGAACCCTTCCTGGTATTCCATAAGAACAAGGTGGTTCTTTGCCCAGATTTGTCCTTTCTCTCTAAGGTGTCTCCGAATTCCACTTGAACTAGGATATCATCCTTACCCCCCTCTATCCTGACCCATCTACACCTCTTGAACGCTCCCTCCAGTCATTGGATGTCCGCCGGGCACTTGCTTTTTACCTGCAATGAATTTCACCTTTTCGCCTAACTCCTCACCTTTTTGTCTGCTATGGTGGGAGACGGAAAGGCCACAAAGTCTCCACTCAGCAATTCACCAAGTAGGTTGTGGAAGCAATTCGCCTCTCCTATGAACTCGCTAAGTAGCTGCCTCCTTCTGCTCTCCACATTCACTCTACTCAGCTATGGCCTCCGCAGCAGTGCCCCTCAAAGGAGTCCACCTGAAGGAACTTTGTCGAGTGGCTACTTGGACACAGCCTTTGACGTTCGTCTGGCGCTACCGCTTAGACTGTAGAGCCTGGTGTGATGCTCACTTTGGTCATGCAGTGCTGTCCTCTATCATCTAGGACCTGACCCACTGTCCAATGGTAAGCTGCTTAATCTCCCATTGTGTGAGGCATAGAGACGATGAAGAAGAACAGGTTGCTTACCTGTAACTGTGTTTCTTTGAGTGGTCATCTGTGCCCTCACACACACACACACCCAGCCTCCCCTCTTTCAGTTCCCCTCATCAGCGGACTTTGAAGCTGAGAAGGGACCATTCATTTGGCGAGACTGAGCATGCTCAGCACCGAATAGGAGGAGGGGTTCCCACCAAGCTACTCAGCTCTGGAACTTTCTGAAATTGTGCATGCATGAAGATCCCATCGTGCTAAGGCACAGATGACCACTCGAAGAAACACAGTTACAGGTAAGCAACCTGTTCATCTACTTTAACCAGGACCATACTTGCTGCAGGCAGCTGAAGTTATAGAATTATTATTATTGTTGTTATTAGGGTAATAATATGATAAAGAATTTCATAGGCAAGAGGTTCAACTATGGAAGAACCTCTTCCACAGAAGGATTACTAATAAAGGGAAATAACTCTCAAGTAGTCAAATACAGCAGATTAGATGATTGCCCACTTGACAATTTTTTAAATAAACATGAGTCCACTTTACTAGGAAATTCTTATGCATAAACCTTGTAGAAATAAATGTGCTCTTGCACTGCACTGCAGGAGCTTCCCTGTTTTCTGTTTCCTCACAGAATAGGGAAAATGTTTATCTGGCTTCGTGGAACTCTTCCTTCAGTGCCAATGTCAGGTCGGCTGCACTCTTCCTGCCATATTTACAATCATATGTTGGTGCTTGAGTGCTTTGCTGTGTAAGGAGGAAAGGATGGGATGAGATGTTGGACTGGGAAGCTGGGAACCTAGGTCTGTTTGGTTAACTATCAGTGATAAGAGTGAATAGATATGACTGGAGGGTCACACTGTTGGCAGATTTAAGAGAACATAAGAGGAGGGAACAGTAAGCCCAGGAAACGTGTTGCTTTCTATAGTGTTCCTGAATAAAGCTTTTAAAACCTCTAAGCCTGATTACTTGAGCATGAAGCTGTCTTGTACATCACAGCCTATTTTTAAAGCTTAGAGAGAATTTTTATCCAAGATGACATACATGCATAATTTAAGTGCCTGGGTTTAGTCACCATCCTCTTGTATTTTTTTCTTCCCACAATACAGTGCACTTCAACATAAATGAAATACTTTATTTAAAATGTACCAACCAATTGACTTTTGTCTCAGGTATGTAAACACCTGAAAGAGTATATGCACACATCTATGTGTTAATATTTATTGTAATGTCATAAGCACCTTTTCTGGAATTGAAAGAATTTAACATTAAGCTCCTGAATATTAAGTGCCCAAATGGGCAGAGTTATTCTCATATGGGTAAGATGTTGACAGGGTGGAATTTGGTTTTAATCTTCAGGTCACGTTAAAAAGATTAACTATTTTCCAAGGAATTGCCAGCTTGGCATTATAAATTGTTCTGTATTTCAGATCTTTGGGATGGCTCATGCATGTTCACAACTCAGCATTGTGACATCTTGTGTGCTATCACAGATCAAATTCAATTAAGCAAAAACTTTTCAGTTTTACATGCTACATTAAGAGCTTTCTAAATTCACTGGTTGGAATGGCTGGATATGATTAATCTGATTCATCCTCCATACAGAGTTGTGACTGCAGCTGTAATTCTCACACATACAGTTTTCATGTTACTGCACATCAACTTAAAAAATACTATTTTTCAGTGTCTGGTTCATTTGTTCAGTTGACAGCCATCACACCTACACTGTTCTAATGATATCATATATATGTATCTTAATGTAGGGAAGCAGTTGTACAGTATAGGCTTAGACTGAAGGTGCTCCAGCAGATTCCTTCAGATATTTTGAAACTGGATCAAAGTCATTTTGGATTTACAAGTAGGAGATTAATATGGGCTGATTTTATATTTTCTAAGCGAAAAGTGTCTTTTTTGGGAGCTGGGTCAGTCTGTGAAGATGATGGAAAATAGCCTTTAGAAATGAGATATTATTTATTCCTTGTATTTATTCAAGCCATAATAATTCTCCATAACAATATATTGAGAAAATTCCTTGGCAGCTCACTATTAGACTTTTATGGAATGAGTTCTCAGACGAGAAAAGAACAAAGAAAACCCTCAAGCCTTCTTGAGAAATAAAGGGGAATATGCTCCACATTAGAAAGCTGAAATAGCCTGAAGGCTCTAGATCCTGTTTGTTCTTGGAAGCTAGGCAGAGTCAGGCCTGCTTGGATAGGGGACCACTAAGGAATATCAAGTCCTGTACACCATATTTCAAATGAAGACAAGGGCAAACCACCTGTGAGTATTCCTTGCCTAGGTAAGCCTACAAAATTCATGCACTCACAGGTTGATAGGTGACCTGAAGACAGATATACACACACACAAACACATGTCTCAAATTTTAGTCTCCTGAATTAAACACCATTTATTATTTTTCTTTCTGTGGCAGGTTTCGGTTCAGTGGCCGTATCCTTGGCCTTGCTCTTATTCACCAGTACCTTCTTGATGCTTTCTTCACAAGACCATTCTACAAAGCATTGTTAAGACTGTGAGTATTTGTAATGGAGGGGTCGGGTGATTATACACACATCTGTTGAAATAAGCCCCATTGAATTCAGTGGTGCATGTTTCTAGTGTCATGCATGGGCTGCAGTCAGCCTTCAAGTTACGGCATGTGGCTCCTACCACCAATACAACAAGCTTCCATACTTAGCCTTATGCTAAGACCCATGTGTTGGAGCAGCCATGGGGGTTGGGCAAGACTATCAGTCAAGTATCAGTGAACAACATGAGGCCAGATTTTAGGGATTCAATTGCTTGTTTTGGTTGTGGGTCGCTACAACCATATATACATTTGTACAAGGCCTATCTTTCCTAAATGTTATAGAGCACAAGTGGAATTGAAAACCATTTTTGGAAGAATGAAAGCAGTAATGTGGGTCATGTATAGCAGAGCATTTTTCCCCAACAGAAAAGGATTGTTTCTCTAAGCCACGCTGCTTTAATTGCCCAAACTATGCTGACATAACATTAGAATCATATAATCATAGATTTGGAAGAGACCACAAGAGCCATTGATCCAGCTCCCTTCCATGCAGGAATATACAATCAAAGCACTGCTGACAGATGGCCATTCAGCCTCTCTTCAAAAACTTCCAAAGAAGGAGCCTCCACCACACTCCAAGGCAATGTATTCCACTGTTGAACTGCTCATACCATCAGGAAGTCCTTCCTAATGTTCAGGTGGAATCTCTTCCTGTAGTCTGGAGTCATTTTTCTGTGTCCTGTTCATTGGAGCACCAGAAAACAAGCTTGCCCCGTCTTCCATATGACACCCTTTCAAATATTTAAACATGGCTATTATATCACCTCTTAACTTTCTCTTCTCCAGGCTAAACATTCCCAGGTTCCTAAGCCACTCCTCATAGGTCATGGTTTCCAGGCCTTTTACCATTTTTGTCACCCTCCTCTGGACACATTCCAGCTTGTCAATATCCTTCCTGAATTGTGGTACCCAGAATTAGATACTGTACTCCACGTGAGATATGACCAAAGCCAAATTGAGTGGTACTGTTTACGTCCCTTGACCTAGACACTATATTCCTACTAATTCAGCCTAGAATCACATTGGGTTTTTTAGCTGCCGCGTCACACTGCTAACTCGTGTTCAGCTTGTGATCTACTAAGATTCCTAGATCCCTTTAACATGTACTGTGGTCAAGCCAGTTGTCACCCATCCTATATCTATGCATTTCTTTTCTTTTTCCCTGCCCATTTTTTCTAGATTTCCCCCTATTGAAATTCATTTTCTTAGTATTGGTTCAGCTCTTTAATCTGTTAAGGTCATTTCAATTTCTGATCCTGTCCTCTGGGATATTAGCTACCCTTCCTGATTTGGTGTCATCTGCAAATTTGATAAGCATGCCCTCTATTCCATCATCCAAGTCATATATAAAGTTGTTGAATAGCACTGGGCCCAGGGCAGAACCCTGTGGTACTCCATTAGTCACTTCTCTCCAGGATAAAGAGGAGCCATTGTTGAGCACCCTTTGGGTTCAATCAATCAATGAGTCAATCAGTTTCAAATGCAGCTAACAGTAACACTGTCTAACTCAAATTTTACTGACTTGTTTGCAAGAATATAATGACCCTACTGAAATCAATATATGCTACATCAGCAGCATTCCCTTCATCTACCATGCTTGTAACTCTATAAAAAAATTAATTAAAAAGAGAGAGAGAAATTGAAGATTAGTCTGGCATGATGTGTTTTTGAGAAACCCATGTTGACATGGAGTGATCACAGTATTCCTTTCTAAGTGTTTACATTCTGTACATTTAATTGTCTGCTGTAGAATCTTTCCTAGTATTGATGTTAAGCTGACTGGGCAGTAATTGTTTGGGTCCTCTTTTTTCCCCTGTTTGAGGATGGGGACAACATTTGACTTTCTCCAGTCTGCTGGAGCTTCTGTTCTCAACAAATTCTCCCAGATGAACTGTCTTTGGATGTAGTTTATCTGGCACTGGAGACTTGAATTAATTTAAAGCAGCCAGGTATTCCTATATTACCTCCTTACTATTCTGTGCTGCCTTTTCCTCAGGTTGAACACTGTTTTCCTTTTGGGAGAAGAATGAGGCAAAGAAAGTGTTGAGTAGTTTTTCCTTTTCTCTGTCCCCTATCACCATCTTCTCCACATAGTGGCCCTATCATTTCCTTGTTCTTCCTTTTGTTATGGACATAAGGCCCCAAAGCCCTCTTTATTGTTTTTAACCTCTCCAGGAAGCCTAAACTCGTTCTGGACTTTAAATTTTCTGACTTTCTCCCTACACATACCCGTTGTTCATTTGAATTCCTCTTTGGTGATTTCCTCATTTTTACATTTTTTGTATGTTCCTTTTATAAATCTAAGGTCACTTAAAAGTTCTTTAGATATCCATCCCAGTTTCTTTAGACACTTTCAATTTTTCCTCCTCACTGGAACATTTGAAATTGTGCCTTCAATATCTCACTTTTAAGAAACTCCCATCCATCATAAACTCCCTTCTCTTTTCCCAACCACAGGATCACACCCAGTATTTTCCTAAGTTTACTGAAATCAGCTTTCTGAACATCTAGAACGTGTGCCTGACTATACTTGGCTTCCCCTTTCCACTGTATAACTAACTCTAGCAGAACATGGTCACTTCTACCTAAAAGTCTCACCACTTCCACCCAGTTTACCAGGTCATCATTGTTAAAATCATATCTAAAATCTGATCCCCTTGTTGCCTCTTCCACCTTTTGGACAATGAAATTTTCTGCAAAGCAAGTGAGGAATTTGTTGGACCTGATACTCTTTGCAGAATTTGACTTCCAACAAATATCAAAAAAGTTGAAATCTCCCATTACTGCTACATCTTCCCTTGAATGTTTGGTCAGTTGTTCCAGGAAAGAATCACTCAAGTCCTCACTCTGTCTTGGGACTATAGTAGACCCCCACAATGTCATTGCTGTTGTTTCTCTCCCCCTTAATTTTTACCTAGATGCTTTCAACTTGGCTTCCAGGATTTAAGTCATTGATCTCTTCACAGGTATGAAGATCCTTGACATATAATGCTATTCTTCTTCCTTTCCTTTTTGGTCTATTTCTCTGAAATAGATTATACCCTTCTATTACCACATTCCAATTATGAGACTGATCCCACCAGGTTTCAGTGATGCCTATTGTATCATATTTGCTTTGCTTAGTTAAGAGTTCAAGTTCACATTGCTTATTTCCCATGTTCTGTGCATTAATGTAGAGACTTCTAAGGCCATGGGTCATTCCCCCTAGCTGAAGGGTTTTTTTTTCCTTTCCCTGTTGGGTTCTTGTACTGTTCACTCCATTCTCCCTGTAACATTCAGGGTGTTCTCTCCAAAGCTTTATGATCTCCTGTCTTCAAGAATAATGTCTCCCTCCTGCATATAACTCAGTTTAAAGACCTCCTGATCCAGTTTGTGAGACTGTTAGTAAAAATGTTCTGCCTATTGCTGTGAGGTGCAATCCATCACTTCATCTTCATGAAATGACACACAATGGTTCAAGAAACCAAATTGTTCCCAGCAGCACCATCTGCAGAGCCAGTTGTTCACTTCCACTATTTTTCAATTCCTTCTTGGACCCTGTCCTTCAACTAGGAGGAGAGACAAAATGACAGTCTGTGAATCAAGATCTTTCAGCTTCCTACCCAAGTCTATGCCTTGAAGTGTCATTGCTTCCCACATGGGCCAAAAGGAAGAGGTAACAGTCAGGGAGTTTGACAAGTCTTATCAGCCTTTCTGTTACTTCATGGATTCTTGTCCCAGAGAGACAACACATCTCTCAAGGCATCATATCATGCCTGCAAACCACTACTTTTGGTCCTCTCAGCAGAGAATCTCCTGCCACTATCATCTCCTTGCATCTCCTTTGGGGACTGGCAGGGGTCATTCCATGTACTGAATCTTCCACACTCACCTGCACATTCTCTGGGGATTGAAACTGTTGCTCTTGTTTTTGTTCCTTATCACTGATAAGCAAGAGAGCTTCAAATCAATTCTGTAGCTCCAAACTCATAGAACAACCCCATGTTCTTCTACCTCCATGTGTCACATTCGTCCAAATGTCTACGTCCTTTGTTTTGGGACTGACCTCCTCCTCTGAGAAATACTCTGTGTGATCCTTATCCAGAAAAGTCTGCTCCACTCTGTCCAGGGAAACCTCATGATCCCTAATATGCTGAAGATAAGATACATAAGTCTTAAGTTACTAGACCTTCTCTTTCAACGAGGCAACCAACTTGCATTTGCTGTAGGTGTAGCTACCCACATCCTCAAGCAAGCACATAAACATACATCGCTATTACCATCCATATTCAGTAGTATTAAGTAAACATTAAGACAGAACTCTGGGTCTCCCCTGGAAAACTCGCCTGCTAAATGCCCACATGAAACACATGTTGGCCTTGCCTTTTAGCAGAGCTACTTACCTCAATTAAGTGTAACGGATGACATTTTTGTTTCATGGGTAGGAAGCAAGTATCTCTATGGCATTTTCTGTTCATCAGAATGAATTTGAATTTGCTTCTCTAGCATTAATTTCCAAAAGTGCACCTCTTCCATTCACTTGCAGCGTTCTGTCCACAGCTCCTTTATTTTACATATCGTGTTGGAATCAGGTTCAGTTTGCTTCTTTATAGGGAATGGAGAATTTGATAGAAGAAGAAAAAACAAGAACAATAGCCACCTTGCAGCATGTTTAAACCAAGTATATAGACAGACTTTCCCTTTTGTCAGCATATTACTTGAAGCATGCCATATGCATCTGTGACCCCTCTGACATAGCCAGAAAAGTATAAAAGCTCTGTGGAATCAGGCAACAGATCTGTCTAGCTCCACATCTAGTTTCCAAGAGTGGCCAGACAGATGTTTCTAAGAAACCCACAATGAGACATGAAGGCAACACATTGTCCCCAGCACTGTGCAATCTTTCTAGTTCCATTTAGTAATAATTGGCTATAAGTCACTTGTGCAATCCTTCTCATGCCAGATAAGCAAATTTTCATAGCTGCTCCACTTTGAAATGGGGTCACTTCGTTCCGTATGCAATAAATGAGAAGCCAGAGGTTTGCAGCATTGTTTGTGTTCTGTTATAATCAGGCCATGTGACCTCAGTGACTTGGAGTATCTGGATGAGGAGTTCCATCAAAGTTTACAGTGGATGAAAGACAACAATATCACAGATATCCTGGACCTCACTTTCACAGTTAATGAGGAAGTGTTTGGACAGGTAAGTACTACTTGCATGGGGTAAACTTCAAAAATGTGCAAATAGTGAGGTGAAGCAGATAAGATTCAAACTGAAAGAATTTTATTTTCTGGACTCTGCCTGTTTGTTCTGTATAATGAAAGTTTTAAGAGTCAGTCCATCTGCCCAAGGAAGAACGAGTTCAAGATTGCATCTCTTGGGGTTATTGTGGTTTTAACTCCACAAAAGTCCAGCGAACATTTTAACTAGGGAGTGTGAATGGCCCAGAGTCTTCATGGATTAGTAGGGATTCAAACTCAGTGCTTCATCTAGACAAACAGAGATACATATGTTCTAGATGAAACACAGACACATAAATCCACTACATCTAGGTGGTCTCTAACCAATATGTGGTTTATAATTACTAGATACTTTAAAACAAATTTAGAAAAATGAACACAAATATGGAAATGATAACGAGTTTTTTAAATTAATATTTGAAGCTCAGTTCAGTGTGTAAATTTAAACATTGTAACATTTCCCTGTTTTGTGACATGAAAGCTGTAATTGTACATAAACCATTTACAGTCCTGGCTCCACATTCGTGGGTTTGACCTCTGCAAATTTGATTATTTGTGGGGCGTGTGTGTGCCTTCCCTTCATTCTTTTCCTCCCATTCCCTTGCATTTTGCTAGTCCTGAAGGGAGTCAAGCATGCTCAGGCAAAAGGAAGGGAATTGAGGGGGAGGCATGCATGTACCTTCCTTCACCATGCACAGTGCTCCCGCCTCCCATTTCCTTGCCTTTTGCCTGGGTGTGGAGAAGAAAGGCTCATGTACCAGGGCAAAGGGTAAGGGAATGGGAGAGTGGAGGGGTTATTTGCAGTTTTTCCACTTTCACAAAGGTTCTGTGGCTGAACCCTCACAAAAGTGAAGGGATCACTGTATATGAATATCAGACTACAATACTTTAAATATATCATTATGCAACCATGATTTGTATACCTACCTTCCTCCAAAGAGTTCAGGGTGGCATGAATGGGAATTATCTAATTTTATCTTCACAACAACCTTGTGAAAGGCATGCTGAACGGAATGCTTCCCAACTAACCTAGTGAGCTTCAAGCACTTGAATCCAAGCCTTCCCAGTCCACGTATGACATATCTCTCTTCTGTTAGAGCACAGTGTTGCACAACAATGACATCTGAAAACATTGATAACAAATTACCAGAATCTAATACAAAGGAGCATAATGCACAGTTGTTAAAAAGCTATTGGGAAAATATACAGTACTTTGAAAACTGATTTTAAAAAATAAATTGAAACATTTTTAAGTAAATTTGCATTGCTATCTAATATTTATTTTTTGATGACTGATTTATTTCCTAGGTAACAGAACGGGAGTTGAAATCTGGGGGTGCAAATACACAGGTGACTGAAAAGAACAAGAAGGAATATATTGAAAGAATGGTGAAGTGGAGAGTAGAAAGAGGAGTTGTTCAGCAAACAGAGGCTCTAGTCCGTGGCTTCTATGAAGTAAGTGATAACATTTAGTGAGTCGAGTTACCAGAATCATGGTCATAAAGGCAACCCAGTGACAACAAAGTGCTCATTCTGGCCAGAACTAAGTAAATCTGTCTCCCTATCTTAATAAGAATGTCTGTATAGGTTACGTCTATGATACTAGATAACCAGTATTTGCTCTTGCGGATGATGAAACTTGTTTGGCCAAACTGCTATTGACTATAAAGTTAAAAAACCCAATGTTTGTTTACATAAACTATGGGTGTAGCTTACAAGGTTTTATTAAAATATTGGTACAAGAATTGTAAAAGACTCCCAAAGGTACATCTGTATCCCTATATTCTTCATTCTGTAGTATTACTAATATATTTGAGGATTTTTGATCACAAAGCAGATAGTGCAGAAGTTATATCTGAAGTATATGAAGCTGATACATTTCTATGTATAATATGTACCTTTGAACTTTATTAGTGGGGTGGGTGGTGGGAGAGAAAAATAATTTAAACTGCAAATATTGTGTGAAGAAAGTAGCAAATAAATATGTGTAATCAAGAAATTTGCATTATCTGCATATAGTAAGCACTTGCTTCACCTCTCTGATGCTTAGAATGCAGTTGTCAAGTATGTGCCAACATATCTAGCCTAGACAGTATAGCAGATTGGCAGATATATTTGTTTGTTTGTCAAAGCTGTTTTTATACTTTATTGCAAAGATATTTAGAACTCTGTGTTTTATCTTTTAGGTTGTAGACTCAAGGCTTGTCTCTGTGTTCGATGCTAGAGAACTAGAATTGGTTATAGCTGGAACAGCTGAAATAGACCTTAATGACTGGCGCAATAACACAGAATATCGGGGTGGTAAACTATGCAGTTGCTTTTCCTTACCATCTTCATTTCATATATGTTTGCTCTTATCTTTCAGCTAGGAATTATTCTCATAAATCTCTTCAAGAGAAACTATTTAGAAGATTATTTAACATATAGAAGACTTCCCTTACTTGGTGATTTCCAGATATTTTTGGATTGCCAGTCACATGAGTCCCAGATAACATGACTACTGATGAGGAATCATGGGGCTTGGAATCTATTTTTTTTTTATTTAAAATTTTATTAAACTATAACACAAAAACAAACGAAAAATAAAACACCACGTGTTATACATAATGGTGAGTTAAAAAACAAACAAACAAACAAAACAAAACAAAAAATTTTTTTTCCTTCTTTTAAACAATGCAAACTTATATTATTGTTTTTCCCTTCCCCTAAAATCATAAACTTGTTCAGCTTGTTCCGTTCATACAACTTATACATTTTTGTTACGTATCTTCAATTCTTATTTTCATTATATTCATTTTTATTATTATTCTTTCACTCTTAATTCAATATTTTTCACTCCCATTTAATCTCTTACTATTATTAATTATAAACTTATTACTTAATATCTCTAAAAATAACCTCTCTCTAAAACCAATTACCTTTTAACTTTTTTTTCCCCCCTTTTAAACATTGAACATCACATATCAAATTACATCTATAAATCACAAGTTTAACACACACAGATAATAAACAATATAAAAATACAAAATAAAAAATAAAAGGGGCTTGGAATCTAAAAACACCTGGAAGTTACCATATAATGGAAGGCTGGCCAGCAGTCTTCAATAAGAGCACTGCTGATTCTTTTCCCCCTTGTGACCATACTATCCTTGCTTGTCCTCAAGCTCCCACATAACCACAATTTTTAGAAGTACTATGCAGGAGCTTCACATTTATTAGGAGACTATAGAACTGCAGTCACAGATGTTCCTCCTTTGTCAACTGACAGCAATCATAAGAGTTATTACCATTCCTTGTACCAGTATATGTGTCTAGTGATTGTTATAACAATATGGGATTGAAATTTTATTCATGCTAAAAGATGATCATGGATAAGTATGATGTGAGCATATGGGGGAATTCAACAGTGCTCAGGGACCACTTCATCATACACAGTTACAGTGCTATTATTTTAATTTAATGGTCATGGCTCCATCATATGGAATCCTGAGATTTGTCCTTTACAGAGGGACGTTTGGAATTCTCAGCCAAAGTGCTCCAATGCCTCACCAAATTAGAAACCCCAGAGTTCCACAGAAGTTAAAGTGGAATAATAACATAACAATGTAGTATGAATGGGCCTCTGGAATGTTTGAAGCAGAATACAGAATGATCAAAGATTTTTTTAAAAATCTAGCTTTGTGCAGTGTTTTCCTGTGGTAGAAATACAATACCTGTTATTTCAGTTGTTGGTATAAAAGTGCAATTCTCATATGCCTAGTAATGTCATGTGAAAATCCTGGAATATGCTGTAATCTTGAGAACTTGCAGTGAAATACATAAAAGTGATAGATATAATTATTTTTTAAAATAACCCTCTGGCTTTTTGAGACTGATACATACATGTTCAGCATTGGGAGCTAGTTATACTTAAATGCAGTTTGTCACACCACCTTGTGTGACTATGTTGTTTATTGCATTAATTTAGATCTGTGATGTTCAAACTGTGTTTCAGGGAACACTCTCATACTTGGGAGGGCAAGCGTCCCTTAAAGACCGTTGTTCTCTATTCCTCGTCTTCCCTTAAAATGTGCTCCAGTGAAAAGATTGGGATGCACTCATTTCGTGCCAGAGTGGGAAAGCACTCTGCACAAAATGACCCATCTCACAATCCTCTACAAAATGTGGAAGGATTCTACATCAGGCACACAGGGTCCCTGGCAGACCAGTTGATGCCTAAAATATTCCCTGAAGATTAAAAAGCACTCATCTCTACTGCTAGCTAGGACTAGAAGAAAAACAAATGGACAGCAAGAGAAGGCAGAAAATCGTGATACAATATTTCATCTTCATAACCATTTATGGTTTCTCTTTGAATGTTTCTAATCCATTTGTTTTTTATACACTTTCTGTTTTAGGTTACCATGATGGGCATATTGTAATACGGTGGTTCTGGGCAGCAGTAGAGCGATTCAACAATGAGCAAAGACTACGGTTACTGCAGTTTGTCACTGGGACATCTAGTGTACCATATGAGGGTTTTGCAGCCCTTCGAGGGAGCAATGGGTTACGGCGCTTCTGTATAGAGAAATGGGGCAAAATAACATCACTTCCAAGGTATGCTTGCATTTTGAATAAATTTCTAAATCTTATTTTGAGATTAACTCCAAACTTTTGGTTGGAATTACTTAATTTCCATTGCAGTGTGCATTTTCTTTCCATTCCAGTGTGCAAAGCTTGGGTAAAGTTGCTCTTTTGAAGTGCAGGTCCTAGTTTCCCCCCAGACAACATGGCCACTGGCCACACTGGCAGGGGATACTGGGAGCTGTGGTCCAAAAAAGTGATTTTCCCAAGCTCTTATACATCATATTGAAATAAATCAAACTCATGTTTCAATTTTTTTAATAAAATGCATCAAGTGCAAAACCAAACTGAGATGGCCCATAAATCTTAGCTATGATTAAAAAGCCACTTAGGTTCTCCTTTTTTGTGGAAGTTGGGCCCCTCATATATTTCCTACAGAAACATTAATCACAAAGAGCACCTGCAAACAACAGAAGACTTAGATTGAAAGTGATGCAGAAAATCAGACTGAAAGTGAGCCAGGGAAGAAAGGATCAAAGGTATTTCAGGCACAGATTCTGCTTTATCCATAGCAGTATGTGTCTAGGTCAAAATGACTGTAAGTGATGTTATTTATAGCTAGGTAGCTAAGTATCATATTTGTCTCCCATCTGTCTTACAAGGAATTTGGGAACATTGCTACATAGGTAGATGGAAGGAAGTCTGGTTTTGCACCTTGAGCTCTGTAGAAGACAGGGGGATACAGATTGGATAAACTTCAGCCACAATCAGCTCTTTTCTTTTCCTTTTTGGTCTTTCATTTTTTTGTATTTCTTTCAGCATTTGTCTCTTTCCATTTCCACTTAAGAAAATTAAAAAAAAGTACCTGCACTTTGCAGCAGTAACAGTTATTCAGCTTCATTATATCCTGCTGTGTACATGTTGGAAAGGATGTAGAAGGGCTAGGAGAACAAAGATAGCCTAAGATATATTGGTGCTTGTGGCCAAACAAACAAAAAATCTAAATAACACCTCCTAAGTTTGTGAAAAGTATTATACAAAAAGAAATATTCAACAGTTTGCTGCCTTTTCACAATACCCCAAAACCTGACATGTGAGACAGATGGCCTCGCCCTGCTTAATGATAAGAAGAATGATATTGCCCAGCATACTTGCCTGTAACAGCTTAAGGGCAAATACATAATGTAGCTTTTTCACAGCTACATCACATCATGCTTCACAACCTTTGTTTTGGTCTTGTGGATTAAGAGGAAAGACCAGCTGTGTTATTTGTCAGCAACATTCTCCATTTGAAGTATAGTGAGGTAACACTCACTGCAATTACTTAAGGAAATGTTTGTAGAAGACAGGGACTCATTGCTCCCAAAGCTTTTCCATTCTCACTCTATTTTCACAGACCACTTAAGGTCAGAATAAGCATGAACGAATTCTCAGTTTCATCTAGGACTGAGAGTCCATCAGATCTTGAAGTGGTTTTTGTGGAATCTCCAGATTCGACTGGCAACTAATGCTTGGGGACAACTTGGTACTTTTCAGTGCCTTCATATGAGAGGAGGAGTGCCTTGATATATCTGGAATCAGTCCAAATCCATTAGTGAGAACGGTTCCAGCCTCTAAGAAGAAAAGCCCCTAAATCTGCCACCACCCAAATACAGTTCTTTTCAGGATATACCACAGGTTGCAGCTGTTCCACTCAAAAGTTTTGAAAGGTGCACATGCTTCTTGTGGAACGCAGTACCTGAAATTATGTAGAATTCCTATAATAATCTCCTGTAGTTAATTTCTTGGAGAGAAGAAAGGAAAGCAAAGTTACAGGGTTTTTAAGAGCTGTCTTTGGCTTTTGGCCTACTGAATAGTAAAAAGATAATTGGCCACTTTCTGCTCATCTGCCATTTTTTTCCTGAATGAGATATGATGGGATTATTTATTGCATTTTAAAGTATGCAGTAGCCTAATTCTGTGAGTGGTAAGCAGATGTAAAACATGAAAATACAGAATAAAACAAGTTAGTAAAAATTAAATTAATAGTCTCAAATAAAACAGGTCCAATAAAAAGTGAAAGATTAGCAGCAGTACATAATAACAGATCTACAAAAAAAGTTCCTAAAATATCTGGAAAGATTAAAATGGTAGTACCAAAATGAGCATAAAGTAGATGCCAGACGAGTCTCTCTGGTGCAGAGGTGGCATCAGTTTTAAAGGCATCCAAGCAGCTTCATTTGGCAGGTGTTTGTGAGAAGGGCCTCAAATGAATCTGGTAAACACTTCTTCAGGAAACATGACGTCATGCCATTTAGGATTTTAAAGCTACAGTTTGAATCAGACCATAAGTAGATTGGCAGTCAGTGAAGATGGCACAGGCCTGGCATAATATTGAGCAATCCTCTTTAACATTCTATCCACTCTTTTCTGGGTAGCTGAAGTGTTTGGATTATTTACAAGACAGCCACATGTACACATTGCAGTAATTCAGAAGAGAGGTTACCAGAGCATAAATAACTTTTGCAAGGTTATCTCTGGCCTAATAAGGTTGTAGCTGATATATCAACAGAAACTGATAAAAGGTAATCCAAGTCACCAAGATCAGCTGGGCCTCTAGGGAGTGCTCTGAAATTATCCTTAACAGGGAATGCAGCCCCCTCTAGAACAGCATTAAGTTAAACAAATAATCCCCTGCAGACTGCCTTGTCTGAATTGAATATCATTTTATTAGCCCTCATCCAGCCTATTGCTCCATCAGATCACTGTTTGAAATCATCAAAATGCTCACCCATATTACATGAAAAGAGGAGAGACAGTGAAAGCCCATAATACTGTATTTTGCTTAGAGGTGCTAGAAAAGTTAATCTAATGGAAGACTGAACACAAGCTTCAGGAGTTGGCAACATTAATCTCAAAAAGGGTATGAACATTTTTTGTTATGTTGGCTTCAACATACGGTGATCCTAGAAATGAAAGATCTCCAAGAGATCCTATTTTTTTTTGATCCTCAAGTTTTGCAGACTCATGGCTGTTGCTTCCTTGATTGAGTTAATCAATCTATAATAGGATCTTGTTCTTTTCCTACTTCCTTCCACTTTACCAAGCATTATCATCTTTTCTAAATAAGTGGTGTCATATACTTGTTACAATAGCCTCAGTTTAGTTATTTTGGCTTCCAGTGAATGTTCAGGCTTGGTTTATTCTCAGACCCACTTATTTGCCTAGATGAGCATTTGTTGTTCTGTGCCTTCAAGCTGACTCTGACTTATGGCAACCCTATCATAGGCTTTTCTTGGAAATTTTTATTCAGAGGAGGTTTGCTATTGCTTTCCTCCTCTGCTATTGAATATAACCTACAATACAGTAGGCCCTCCACATTCATGAGGGATAGGGACACAAATCCCTCATGAATGTCAAATAATTGCGAATAGGGCGCCCTCCCTATAGGCTTCTGCCCAGCAGGTACCCCCACCCAGGTGGGGGGCAGGGAGACAGGGAACAGGCAATCGCCTTCCCTGCACCTTCCTGCCATCCGCGAGAGCCACACCTGCACTGACTGCGGCAGCAGGAGGAACGCAGGGAACTGGTGATGGCCTTTCCTGGACCTTCCTGCTGCTGGCAAGGGGCTCACCCGCCACAGCAACAGTGGGAGGACCGTGGGGAATTGGCAATCACTCTCCCTAGACCTTCTTGCCCCCTGCGCCGGCACGCCTGCACTGCGGTGGGGGCAGGGTGGCAGGAGGAGCACGGGGAATTGGCGATCGCTGTCCCTGGGCCTTCCTGCCACCCACGCGGGTGTGCCCACAACTGTGGCGGCAGCAGAAGAGGTGGGAGCAGCACGGGGAACTGGTGATCGCCCTCCCTGGACCTTCCTACCACCAACGTAGGGCGTGCCTGCAGTGGGGGCAGGAAGAATGGGAGGAGAAAGCAGTGTGGGAATGGAGTGGGAGGGGGAGAATGGATGGGCAAGTGGGCACCCAGCAAATAATCAAATTAGCAAAAGTGAAACCCGCGAATGTGGAGGGAGAACTGTACTTGGTATTCCATGATGGTCTTCCTTCCAAGTACTAACCGAGCCAGACCATGCTTTTGAGATCAGACAGGATCTGGTGCGTCAGATTAAAATCAAAGCAAGAGAAAAATTACTGGCCTCCTCCCAAACCACCTCCCCTTTCCTTTAAGTCTCACTTACCTGGTTGGCTTAGTTGATGGTGGCAGCTGGGATGGAGGCAAGCAGGTAAACACTACCTCTCATTGGAGACTCCTGAAAAAAAATGCCTGCATTGGATAGTCCAGAGGAAGAGAAAGAAAAGGTTTGCAGCTTTAAAATCTGGAGACAGGAAGGAACAGAGAGTTGTGAGTTCTCTGAAGATGAGATACCTAGGGTTTCAGGATATCTTTGTGAGAATCTGATGCAAATTACAGGGTCTACTCTTTTATTTTGGCCCTCCATATCTGTGGATTCTGTATCCACGGATTCAACCAACCACAACTTGAAAATACGATCCCCCCAAAAAAATTTCAAAAAGCTAACTTTGATTTTGCCATTTTATATAAGAGATGCCATTTTACTATACCATTGTACATAATGGGACTTGAGCATCCACAACTGTTGGTATCCATGGGGGTCCTGGATCTAGACCATTGCAGATACCGCCCACTGTACCTATTTTCGTCCTCTCTGGCTCCACGTGTAGTTTGTAAATGAAGCAAATAATATAAAAATGCTGTCTTGTGCTAATGTTCTCTTGTTCAGAAGAAATGAAACTTGGTACAGAGTATGGAAGTAATGTAAACCTATTGAATCAGTTGTTGATTCACATATAGGTATATCCCATTGATTCAGTGGGTCCACTCTAGGTGAGACACATAACACTCTAGTGGGCTGGTAACACTGTTCCATTCCCCCACTTCTTTTAATATTTAGCTGTTACTTCTAAAACTCAGGGTTGTGATCATGTGGGGGGATTTTCAATCAAGTTTGAAGTGTGTTTTTGTAGGATGACAACAATGATGGTGGTGATGGTGATGATCATGGTGGTAACGATTGTGAGAAGGATGGACGAAGATACTAAAATGTAGTATATTAACAGAGGAATGGGTAACAGCTACCAGAGTGGGGCAGAGAGAAAAAGACTAATGCCCTGAAATTTCTTGCTATTTGGGGAAGTGGGACATGGGTAATAATAGTGCTTCAATGCTGGTGTTAGGAGATAGTTAGTTCAAAACTACATTTCAGTGGCAAACGCAGGATTCTTAACTCTCTGGTAGGTGAAGTGGTGCTATAGGGCAGGGCACGTGTAGGGAGGAAGTAGCAGTTGGAAAGAGAGGTGCTTAACTTTTCCCCCACCTGATACTGTGCCTCTGTGATCCTTTTTCAACCCTCAGCCATGGTCCTGAAATGTATTTGCTGGTCAAATGGGAAAAGTGTCTTAAGTGGAAAGACCAGAATAGGAAAAGAAAGGGATGAGGTGTAAAGTGAAGGTTCCCCACTTGGCTATGGAAACCCACTGTGTGATCTTGAGTGCATCACACACTCTCAGCCCCAGAAAACTCTGTGAAAAGTTTGTCTTAGGGTCACCATACACTGGAAACAGTTTGAAGGCACATAACAGTAACAACAACAGCAAGGTTAAGCACATACTTCTGTTCTACAAATCTTCTCTTCCCACCACTCCTTTGAGCAATAGTGGCAAATACAGCTTTAGAAAAACTGTTTCCAGATTCATCACTTCTGCTTCACTCTATTTGTAAGCTTAACTGTTCCTGTTGATAAACTTAACTCAGCAGTTGGGTATTTCTGATGAGGTTCCTAATACTTTAAAGTGTACACATGGTGCTTTCCTTCTACAGGGCACATACATGTTTCAATCGCTTGGATCTTCCACCTTACCCGTCGTATTCTATGCTATATGAGAAGTTGTTGACAGCTGTTGAAGAAACTAGCACCTTTGGACTTGAATAAGAAAATTCAGGCTTTTCAAGTGTTTTTTTCTGGTCAGTGACACCACTCCCTACCCTGCTGCCATATGATTTTGGTTTTCTATGTTTTTATTTCTGGGGGGAATCAAGACTGACAAAAGCTGTGCATGAAGAACAGCCTTCCTTTAAAAACTAACCTTCATGCTTTCATATTTGGTTTTGAATGGACAACTAGCCTGTATGCAATATAAAAACAACAGTCTCACGGTCTCTGTGTATCTCCACTTACCTCCATTAGTAATAATGAAAATATGAATGCAAGTTATGCTACACTTGACCAAATGTTAATAAATGTTTACGTCCACCTTTGTTGATTAAACAAAAGTCAAGCATTCCAAGCTTTTATATGCCCATCTCTTCTGGATTAAACCCACAGTTCATCTTGCGTCTTAACAGCTGTATCCACTAATGGAACTGATCAAGAATCTCCTTCTTCCTTCCTTGATTTTCTTGTACAAATGGTACACAGGTGAGAGACACCTATGTGCAAACCAGAATTTTTATATGCAGATTCATAATCCAAATCAACGACAGCAGCTGGTGCTGGGCCAGACATGTGGTGCAGATAAGACACTGAAAACAAACCTGTAATGCAGTGCTGTGTGTCACTGATGGTTAACAATAGTTAATTGCCAATACTAGGAAGAATTGCATTTAAGAGCTAATGAAATATGGATGGGAGAAAATGTGTTGTAATAACAACACACAAGAAGCACACATTTGTGCACTCAAGGATGTCTTATTATGTAGCATAATAGACAACACCACCTTTCCTAATTATTGTACATAACAAAAACAACAGGAAGAATATCCTCTTCTTAATGTCTTCTGGTCCCACTTGCTATTTCTTTGTTTTTTGGTGTTAAAGCACTTCCTTACAGAAGTATAGACAATCCTGCACCATGTACTGAAAGCCATTAATTATTTAACATATGCTGATTGACACAGATTTGTGTGTTTTATTTCTTCTCTTCAGTCTTACATACCCAGTTATTGCAGAATTGGTTCTATACAAAACCATGCAACCAAAGTTGAATTACATGTGAAGCTGCAGAGAATAAAGATGAAGTAGTATGAACAACTGTATTACTTACTGCTAAACATTTGAAACATTTGTACTAGTTTTTAAAGCCCCATTCGTCTACCTAGCATGTTAATTAACAGTGAATTGAAGATTTTGGCCATTTTTCTAACCAGGGCAAAACAGCAAAATAGCTTGGCTTTGTAAGTTTCAGTTTCCATTGGCAAAATCAGAAAAGCAGAATACACTGGAACATGGATACTCTGAGGAGGACTGCTGAAACTAACTTGAGAAAAAAATCAGTATTGTGATTTTCTTCATCTCCATTGTTCTAATTTTCCTGGCTTAATTTGAGAATAAGGCTGTTCAGTGGATTTTACTTCTAATTAAGTCTATCTTCACCAGGAGTGGTCCTTATTTCTAATGCATATCTTGAAATAATCAAGTGACATTTTTGCATATCTGGTCAAATTATCAGTAAGCATCAAAGAGAAAGATCAGTTAAATATTAAAGTCAAAGGAGAGCTTTCTGCTTTTTTACTTTGTACTGGAAGTTGTACCTGGAGTAAAACTGAATGGTGTCTCTCTTCCTCCTACAAATGCTGAGAGAAGTTAAATGCTGGTGTTGTGACCATCCTTAACTTTTGAGTAAGGTGAGGGGAACAGATAAGGTGCAAGGAGCATGAATAGGATTGGTGCACATGAGCCTGAGTTCAGCTCCTTTTCTCACCCCAGCTATACTCCACAGGTCAAGAGACTGAGAAATAACCCTCGAGAATTCTCCCAAATACAGCTGCACAGTAATCACTTGAAGAAGGCTTTATATGTTCAGAAAATCAAACTTCCTTTAGACAGGAAACATTTTTAGAATAGTGTCTGATCCAAACAAAGAAGATAAGTAATAACTATTTAAAAAAAACATGGGAGAATATCTAGCCAAATTATTTTTAGGATCTGTATTTCATTGAGAGACATTTAAGCAAGTATTTAGCTCTTTTCTTTTGAAATTAATGAAACATGAAAGCAGATCACTGGCTGGATCATGACCTAATTAGGCTCTAATTGTATCTTTTTATTTACAAGATTTTCTTTTATTTAATTAAATTATGTTTCTTTTTTAATGTCAATTAAATTATGCTTCTTTATTTAGTTAACTTTTATTTTAAGAAATCTAGACTGTCCTTAAAGAGAAGGAATGGATGAAACCAAAGCAAGTTGCAAAGCTCTGTAGATTCTTAAAGCACAAAGTATGCATATGGAAGACAAATATTTATTCATGATTAATTTGGCTTACATTCTAGTTAATATAAAAACCGGCCATAATGCCCATATGACCTGTATTTCATAGATGTTTCTCAAGCACATATCATGTGGTAGGCATTATCACCACTGCAACTGGCATGTGGTCATTGTTGTTTCAAAGGATTCTCATTAAATATATTGTAAATCTCATTGAAAATAAAAGGAGGAAATACAGCACAGGTTTTTAGTAGGCCAAACAATATATCCTCTTGTGGACCCTCACCCTCCTAAAGAAGACTGGTCTAAAAGAAAATGTCCAATATATATTATTCACGATCATCTCTGTAGAAAATCCTATGAAAATCATCCCATCTTAGGCATGAGTTCATTTGTGTAAGATAGGTACTAGTGTAACCACAGGGTCAGATGGATCATATTATATTTGAGGGGTCATTTTTAAAAAATCTGGAATTCAAGCAAGCTAGTCAAAGTGAAATTGTCTCACTGGTTAGTTCCAGGTGGGTCAAATGCAACAGTATACAAAAACAGTATATTTTACTCTTAAAATCCTTTCTTTGTAATGCTGTGTAATTAAGAATTTTTAAAAATATTTAAAAGCTATATTTTATTAAAAATGGAACTATTTTTTGAAGCTTGGTGACAGATTTTTATATGCAGTAAAGGCATCTGAAGCAAATAGGTTCTTTTTCTCATATCATTTATTTTTTATGATACCTCTTTTAAAAAGCTTACTTTTCCTCCTTTCTACAACATTAACTTCCAAAGCACAGGCAAGGAATCTTTGGCCCACCAAATGTTTTGGACTCTACAATTCCTGCATTCCTTTGCACGATGGTCACTTGGGCTGATGAGAGTTATAGGCCAAAATATCTGAAAAACCAAATTACACCCCCACCCCTGCTTTACAAGACTCATCACAGAATGATAAACTTATGTCACTTGTCCAATTTATAAATATCTATTCCATTTTGAAGTATAAAATTCAAACTTTCTGTTATGAAAGTACAGTTTGGGGCAGTCCTGACATATAGGATAATAAAGAACAGGAGGAAATTAACTTTGGGAAAGGAGATAATTTTAGGAATGTAGGAAGAAAGGTGCATCTTGCAGGTAATAAAGAAAATATTTATGTACAGAGGACTTCTCTTTTTTTGTCCCAGCCAGGAAACATTCCATTGAAGATGGACATAGCAGGCCTTACTCTCACACATAGCAATGCAGAAGTTGCTTTCTTGTGTGTTATTCCATTCTGTTGTGCTTGGAAGTGTTGATGAATGAAGCAACCTCATGGATAGGCAGTTGTATAACTTTCCTATTGTTGCCCTACCTTCCAGGTGGACCATAAGAAGAGGGGGTCCACACTACTAAGGGTGTGTGCAAACAAGGCCACATACGGTGGTAAACACATAACCTTCTAAGAGGGTAATTCTGTAGATTGGTTAATCAAATGAATGAATTTTTCAGTATTTTATCTGAAAAAAAAACATCATTCCCACACCATTCATGCATGTGAAGTTTACTAATGAAGGCCAAAACTGGAGTTCACAAACAGGTTGATTGCTTTACTTTCTGCAGATCTCCTCAGTACAAAAGTTTGGCATTGCTCCAGTGTCAGATTAGCTGCTTAATCTTAAACATATTAATGTGTAAGTGCCATTTATTAATTCAACAAGATCCCACTTCCAAGCAAACATGTTAAGATCACTTCCTAAAACTATAAACGTAAGCCCACTTATTTGGCATTACATTCTATTGAAATTAATAAGATTTTTTTTCTACATTCATATATATCTGCTGGCAAGAAGATAATCCCATTTTGGTGCAGTTTTTAGGTGGCAAGTGAAACATCTGCCCTGAATTAAATCCTAGGTAGACGGAAGTCAATGGGGTCATTAACTTCATCAGTGATGGAACATCTCAGGAAGGAATTCCCAGCAAAGATCCAACCAGTCCAGTCAAAAAACACAGTAAGAATCCTTTCTAATTTTAAGACGGTGCTTTTTGCAAGTATTCTTCTTGCTGTACCTCAGTGTTTAAAAATTGACTGCAATATGCCACAAATCTGGGATAGCCTTTCCAGGGTCCAAAAAGGTTGTATTGTTACTTTTTCCCTAGTATGTAATAGTTCTTTGATCTAGTCAGCAGATACCTGTAGATAGTAGATACCAGGTAGAATCAGTACAGAAGCATTAGCTGAATTCCCTGCAGCTTCCAATTTACCTAAAACCAAGTGTCTATTATGGTTTCATTAAAGACTTAATACAAGTCAGTGGCAGGAAAGGTCCACATTATTGGACTGATTTTGCTTTTATTGACAGGAAAATATCTCATGATACTCAGGCTGCGCTTTCTATTCAATCATATCACTGTAAAGGAATGTCAATAAAATCTCTTTGTTATGGCATCAAGTTGTGTGGTTAATATTTTCTTTTCTGTCAGTTGTGCCTGTTCTACAATCTCCAGCTGGATCTTTTTTTCCTCACCTGTTATGTGGATTGCAGTGGTCCTACTACTGGCATACATCCTCTAGATGTAGTTAATAAAATGTGACAGAAAAAGATGGCATATCATGAAGTATAAGTGATGACAACTAATAATAAGTGTCAGTTAATTAAGTCAGGCCTATGATGGGCTAATATTTTTAAAAGCACCTCATCTGCATGGCTGTTTCACAGGTAAGGAACAAGATTCATTTCCACAGGTGCAGATTACCAAGTTTAAGTTACAGCAGTGAACGGTCTGTATCTTCGACAAGTAACTGCTAACACACACATTGGCAGAGGGACAAGAAAGTGAAACAGTATAAAATTAATCCACAAAATAAATTAGTTGGAATGGATTAAATGAGTCATGTATCCCTTAGTACTCTTGAGAGAAGTATCATATATATTTGTGTATGAGTTGAAAAAAATTATCCCAAAAAAATCTACCAAAAAAACCTTGGTTGACTTATACACAGATCATTGTGTACACCCTTTTGGCCTTTTGTAATGTCTGCTAAAAAAAAATTAGTGGCAGCAGCTTTTTGGCACTTCCCCACAGTGGTGGAGAGACTAGAAGGGCTCAGTGCTTCTTTTTAGGCTTTCCCCAGACAAACTAAGCTCTTGCCTTAGTTCTTCCTGAGAGAACCTTGATTAAAGCCCTGATCCCCTCTGCTCTCTCCACTGTGGTGAAGTGCCAAAGAGCAGCATGGGGAGCATGGAGGGGGTTGGGAGAAGCTGAAGAAAGCACGAATTCCTTCTCTCCACAAGCTCTTTGGGACTTCACCAGGACAGGGAGATCAGAGGAGATTGTGAGAAGCTGAAAAAAGCCCTGATCTCTTCTGCTCTCTCTGCCATGGCAGTGGCTCTTTGGGGCTTTCCTGCCAAGGCACAGAGAGTGGAAGGAGTTGGGACAAAGTAAAAAAAAGACCCAGTCCCCTTTGCTCTCGCCACCATGTCAGTAGCTCTTTGGGGCTTCCCCACTGGGACAGGGAGAGTGGAGGAAGTTGTGAGAAGCTGAAAAAAGCCCCAATTCACTCTGCTCTCTCCACTACAATAGCAGCTCTTTGGAGCTTCACTGTCAGGGTAGGGAGAGTGAGGGGTCAGTGCTTCTTTTAGGTTTTCCACAGACTAAGCTCTTGCCTCGAGAGATTTTCCCATCCATGAGGAACCTAAATGAAGTACCAGCCCCCTCTACTCTCTACTCTCTCTCTAGTGCCCTTTCCATAAATAGTATGGAAGTTGCTCTGTCAGCTTCTCAAGGACAGCTTCTAAAAAAATGGCTTTCATTTCAGTGCATACAGAACATAAATCAGGGAACACATTCTCCAAGGTAAAACACTAGGGACCATTGTCTTCCACTCCACAGCTTTCTCTGTTGCTTGAAGACCAAGTGCGTCTCTTAAGAATGCATTCCAAACATCAAAACTAACTGCAAGTGGTTAATATGATGAATTCAAGTGTTTGCCAGTGACATTTGAATATAAACAAAATACATCTAGTGTTCCTCTAAATTACAAGAAGCCCACAAATACAGCCAGGAAGTTTTGTGCTGTTTTCAGTAGTTGCAGAAGATGAATCTTTTCAGTAGTTGCAGAAGATGAATCTGGACTAGTTTTCCAAGCAGCTAAAATTGTGCTTCCCAACTGGGGCTGAACTTGCAGAGCAAAGAAGCTTTGGAATTGCAAAACTTCCAAGGATCTCCTGGGACTTTCAAATATAAGACCAGTTTGTCAGTGTGTTTTTAGTTCTCACTGCCACAATTCTGCCAAAGCCCCCTGATCACACAGGAAAGATGGTCTTTAGCAGCAGATGCTGTTTAAGGTGCTACTGTGGTATTCCTACCAGCACCTAAATAAATTCTTCCTTGTATTCTGAAATTTGCTTCTTTCCTGCTCTTATTGCCATTGTAAGGTGATCAAATGCAGAGAGAAGTTCCACAGGCAAAGAATTTTGACATGGGCCAGTTTTCATACAGGGACGGGTAGGGGAACCCTGCTAAAATGTTATCTTCTTGATGACTCTGGAAGATAGAGAACCTGTCTCAGCATTTAGTCATCCTAAAATATGTGTGCAGTCAATTTCTACAAACAGTAGACTCATACTACTTCCATTACAAAAATCAGCATTCTCCCACTGTACAAATCTCAGATTTGGACATTACAGTAGTTGACTAGAAACCCACAAAAAGTGAAGATTCTTCTTACATTGGTGTAGGGCACATACAGTGATTGTTTAGGATTTCAGACTTACTGTCTCTGTCCTGAATACATTATAGCTGTACATTTCTCTGCACATTTATTTGGGAGTAAGCCCCTGGAGTGACCCTACCAGTTATGCACAATTAAAACAAATACCTCACTGTTGTTTCTCCTAGGCTCCTGACCTTTTTCTTTTCTTGGAGAACACAGCTACATGAACGTAGTGTTTCCTGGTGCAGTAAAGCATCTGTTGTCATTGTCAGCGCTGAATTCAGACTCAATGCCTATCTAATCAGTTTCTGTACATGGAACAGATCCCCAAGGGACTGGGAGTATATTTTTACTAGTTAAAGCTATGGCACCAGCTGTATCTGTACCTGAAGATGTCTGTTTTGGGGACAGTGACAAATCAATCCTGTTTGGATTGCTGTAAACACATTTCACATTCTAATACATGGGGCTGTGTTTCAAAAATCTTTAGAAACGTCAGCTAATCCAAACTGCTGTTGCTAAAAGGTTGAATGGGGCCAGTTGCAAAGAGCACACATCTTTCTTGTTACAACACCAGTGGCTCCTGGTCTGTTCAGAGGAATAATTGAAAGTGCTGGCTATGTCCTGTAAAGCCCTACATAAGTTGGGCCCAGGCTATCTGGAGGAACGGCCTGCCCCATCAAAGCCTTGCCAGGCCCCAAGATCATTGGGGAAGCTTCTAATTTATGTCCCATCACTTTCACAGCCCCATCTGGTAGGACTATGAAAGTAGTCATGAAAGCAGGCCTTCTTGGTGGCTGTTCAGAGTAATTTCTTTCTTAGCCTAGTGAGAGGAGATTAGCTCGCTCCCTCCTTCTGTCATCAGGCAAGGATTTTTTTTTCTCTCAGGCTTCTGTCCAGGCTTTCTGGAGTGGACTGTTTTCCAAGAAAGGACTTTAAATAAGGTGCTTAGTGCTTTTTAACTTTCTGGGGGTTTTTGTTCATCTAATAAATGAATATTAATGTTATAATGTTACAGATCATTGAATTACATTTTAATGATTTTTATATGTATATTGTATTTGTCTTAATATTTTAAACTGACTCGGGAAAAGATAGAGTATAACTAAAACACCAATTATGTTAGTCATGATGATGATGGAGGTGGTGGTGGCAGCGGAAGGAGGTGGCAGAAGTGGCGACATAGTCTTATCCTTTTCCCTTAGACAGCAAAATGCCTTGAGGCAACCCCAGAAAGGCCTACTGAGCAAGATGGGATTTATTTGTTGCACAGGTGAAGGCTGCACAAGTGCACTCCTGTAAACAACAACATGGAAACAATCTTATTTGAGCTCAAAAGGGTTTCTGAGTAGACAAACTCAGGATTAAACTGTGCACATGGTTAGGTTCCGCAGGCTACTTCATTCCTGTTAATGTGTTTAGGATCACAGCGTCAGACTTAGGCTGTTGAAAATATAAAATTGATGTCTCTGCAAATAATGAATGCTTAAATTCTGCCACAGGCATTTCAATTCCATGTTATGGTTCTTCTTCATGATCTCTGTGACTCGCATATGGATTTATTGCTCCTGTAGAATCCATCTTTCAAAACCCTAAATAGCTGCTATGTAAGCATTCTAGTGGTTGTCCCTCCTCCTGTGGTCCATGTGACTAGCCTGATTGCCATTCAAACTCTCCATTCCTTTTTATCTGCCACAGCAGCACCACTGAAAGAACTGTTGGTGAACTGATTGCTTCTCTTTCAATACTCTTTCTGGCTTTCGACTTCCTGGATTACATTTTGGCTTTACTCTTCAGATTACAACTTGGCTCTTTCTAGTTTTCAGGTTGACTTGGACTGTCTGACTTCGCTAACCTTTTCAGCTTAGTGGTTTGTTTGGTTTAGTGGTTTGCCTGTGGTGGCCTACTATGTCTTCATCTGGGTTGTTTCAAAATGTTCTGCTGCTCCAGAGACTAGGACAAGGAGCAATGGATTCAAGCTGCAGGAAAGGAGATTCCACCTGAACCTCAGAAAGAACTTCCTGATGGTCAGAACTGTCCAGCAGTGGAATGTGCTGCCTCAGAGTGTGGTGGAGTCTCCTTCTTTGGAAGTTTTTAAACAGAGGCTGGATGGCCATCTGTTGGGAATACTTTCATGTGGGTTCCTGCACAGCAGGGAGTTGGACTGAATGGCCCCTGTGGTCTCTTCCAACTCTAGGATTCTATGATCCTGTAGGGCTAATATCCCCAAGAGGGATAGGAATTTGCACTGTTTCTTGTGCCTTGGCAAAGGCCACAATGTGGGAATGTGTTGCAGAAGTCACAGAAATCACAAGTTGGAAGAGACAACAACAGTCATTGAGTCCAACCCTCTACCATGCAAGAATACACCCCACAAGCACACACACAAAAATGTTCATCGAGGCTCAAGGCACTCTTGTACAAGCAAGTCTTATTGCCCTTCTTTGGGCCACAGATCCCAATCACCTCAGTCCCCTCTGTTTTCATCTGCCTCTGGTTCCTCAGTCAGTGTAGCAGTAAAAATGTCCTTGTAAGACTCTGGAGTCCAACTGGGAAAAGCTAAGGATGGATCAAAGTATCCTACATCTAACTCTGTCATTTGACTGAAAGAGTCTTCAATACCAATTTGATCATTCAATATGGAGATTCAATCGTGTATAACTTGTATAACACTAGCTCAGTCTGTTGATTTGGAGACCACCTTGATTTCTAAGCACAGGTCCAAGAAAAGATGGCATAAGAGGAAAAAGAGGGCCAAAGATGCAGAACCCTTTCAACTGAGGTCACTGTCTTCATGCCTCCGAGCACTCTGTCCAGCCTCTTCATCTTAAATTGATACAGGAGAGGGAGGCATCAGTTTGAGTCTCAATGGATCTGTGACCACTCATCTCCCCCACCCCCAGAAGGAACAAACAAGGCTTTCCAGAGAGGAATCTCAACAGGTGGAGTAAGCTGGTACTGCTTCTGAGAGGGAGACAGTTGAATCTGCTTCTGTGACACTGCGAAGATCTCCTGCACCATTGTTTTTGCATCCCACAGTCCACTTTCCTGTGCTACCATCTCCTTCAGAGAAAAATCCATCTCTTCTTCCTATGCTTCATCTGCTTGTTTGATGTCATTGCTCGACTTCTTTGTCGGCTTCAGTACATCTCAGAGAATGGGATCATCTCAGTCAAAATCTGGTAGTTCCTGGTGCAGGTCTCCACTACACCACTGATACTGTTACCAATCTGAGCATCAGTGAGATGGGTGTGATTTAGGGGGGTTGCAGCCTTAGAGGTTATTAGCATTACATATCTCATCATAGACAGGTGCCACACTATTGAGATGATTGCTTCCCATCTTTGGAGTTCAGCTACAAGGAGTGGGAGCAGGATTGGCACCATTCCCATGAATCACATCAATTTGCCACCAACAGGACCCATTTCACCACCAATGTGGCCTGCATTACCTACCGGTACTTTACCACCAACGTAGCCCATACTACCACCAGCACAGTCAGGATCGATGCTCATACCCTGCCCATTGTCTTCAGTACCAGCTGTTGTCTTGATCCCATCACAGGTGGTCAAGACAATCTTTCAGCCCTAAACAGTCCTTCAGCCCAACAACATCCAGACACTCTCATTTCTCAGCTCTTCCAATGGCATCTTCTTGGAAGTCTTCCAGTCGTGTAGCAACAGGGCGGTGGGGGGCTGATTCGCCCCGGGTGGCAATGTTTTTAGGGGCATCCCGGCCCGTAGCCATGCCCTCGTGCACCCTGGCTATGCTTCCATGCACAGTGGCCACGCCCCCTCATGCCATAGCCCCCCTCCCACCCCACACACACTCCAAGCTCCACCACTGAAGTCCTCTGTGTCTGCCAAGTACTGCCAAGTACTGCCTTCAGTTGCATGGGAAGAAGTCTCACAAGCAGGGCAAGTGGTGTCATCTTTGGCTCCTCTGGTGGCCCTCTTCTCACTATCGCTCCTCTCTTCTGCAACAGGCTTCAAGATTACCACCACACCTGGGCTGCTATAACATCAGACACTTGGGTCCTGGATAGTGTGCAGAGAGAGTATGTCATAGAGTTTTGGGACTATCCTCCCTCAGGAGTAATCTCCATCACTCCCACCCTCTGAAACACCTGTCAAGAAGGCCAACACGCTTTACCTCAAAGATGCTGTCAAACCTGTTCCCATTTCAAAGATCCCACAGGGGTTCTCCTTCTGCTCCTTCATCATGTTCAAGAAATATGGAGGTCTTCATCCCATCCTGGGTCTTTGGGATGTCAGTTTTTATGCACAACCCGGATGATTCAGGAAAGTCATTCTCAGAACTATCCTGCCCCTGTTGCTGAAAGGAGATGGGTTTGCAATACAGGAGTTGAAGGACACAGATCTGTATATCACAATCTGGCCAACACATAGGTATTTCCTCTGTGGGAAGAAGAGGCTATCATTTTTGTATCCTTCCATTTGGACTTTCCATTGCCTCTCATGTCTTTATGAAGTTCATGGTGGTGGTTGCAGCCTTGCTCAGGCAGCTGTGGTCCCTTACAGCAACAACTGGCTCCTTGTTGACCATTCGAGAGCCCACCTCCTCGACATCAATCTCATGCTCTGCCTCTTTGATGCTCTGGGCCCAATCATGAAGCATGAGAAAGTCTCATATTGAACCATCCCAGACTGCCAAATTCATCAGCACCATTCTGGATTCTTGCAGTTTAGCTGCTTATCTGCCTGAGAGGTACCAGGCACTTCTAAAGGCTGCTCTAAGAAGCTGGCACAGTTGCCAAAGACATTAAAGTGCTGCTCGGGTTCATAGCTTCCACAACATCTGTGACAGTGTACACAAGACTGAGAAATCACTCTCCTGCTTCAACCCACTCATCAACTTCCCTGTACATCGCTTACTGGGGTGGTGGCTCAATCCCAGGAATGTTCAACCTGACATGGCTTTCCTACTTCCACAGCTCACAACAGCAGTGACCACTGATGCGTTCAGGGAAGGATAGGGAGCTTAAATGGAAGATTTCACTACTGAATTGAGACTGGATGGCTGAGGATAACAGCCTCCACATTAACCCTCTTGAGATGTTTGCTGTTGAGAAAGCCTTTTGGTCCTTCAAATTTCTCCTGCATGGAAAGATTGTTCGTTTAGTTTCTGACAATACCATAATACTGTATCACCTGTACAAACAGGGAGGAACAAAATCAATCACCCAGCTCCATCTCACACTTTGTCTGTGGAACTCATGCATTCACAGAGGCATCTCTATCTTGGTGATCCATCTGCCAGAAGAAAAGAATGTCTTAGTGGATGGTCTCAGCAGGACACCAGCCTCTTGCCACAAAGGGAGACTTCATCCTGACACTCTTCAGATGGTCTTTGAGGGATGAGGCATTCTGGAGCTGGATCTCTTTGCCACAGCACAGAACAGGTAGTGTCAGACTTACTGCTCCAGGGAACGCTGAGGGAAGGGCTCGTGCAGCAATGCCTTCCTGTTTCACTGGGGAAGCCCCATCGAGTATACTTTACCAACATTTCCCCCTCATCACCAGGTGATAGCCAAAATTCAAAGAGACAAGGTGAACTGCATCCTGATCACTTCATGCTGGTCCAGATAGCCTTGGTTTGCTCTGCTTCTACACTTCACTTGGGTCTTTTATCTCAAGCTATCAAATAGACTGGAACTTCTGATACTACACAAAAGGCAAGCAAGAATCCAGACCTGGATCCCCACAAGTTGATGGCTTGGAGGGTATTTCTCTAGACTCTCTTTCTGAGCCTGTTCAACAGATTATTGCTGCATTGCACAGGTCTACCACTCAGTATTCTTAGGTGTATAAATGGAAGAAATTCTTGAGATTTCTGTGGCCTAGGGAGATCTTGCCAGATCAGGTACAAATCAATAACATTTCTCCTACCATCTTCCAATCAAAGAACAACTGTTACAGGTAAGCAACCTGTCTTCTCCTCTGCTGAATTAAATCTTATTCCACATATTATAAGTGTGTAAGTAATCTGATTCTGAAGCATTTTATTTAAGAGAGGAGTATAAAGACTCGTCAAATAATGAATGGACCTTGATTATCAGTTATATCAAAGTCACAACCTAGTGTAAGAAAAATTACTTGCAAAAATCTCTTGTTGTCCCATCTGTTTCTTGATCATTTGGCAACATACTCTATCACCCTCTCAAACCATGTTATTATTTATTTATAGTACTTCTACTCCACCCTTCAGTGAAAAAGGCTCCCAGAGCAGCTTACAAATCATTGATTTGACATAGTGGCATCACTAGCATTGGTGTCACCCTGTGAAGTAACTCATGGACTCACTCCCATGGTCCTCCTCCCATACCAGATCATAGAGAATCCTTCGTAATGTTTTTGTGCTAATGTTACCTATAAGTCATAATTTCCATATATCGCTGTATGTAATGGCAATAATATCATGCTATTAACAAGCAAAATTAAAATTATACCTTTAAATATTAGGGAGATCTTGCCAGATTAAATATTTATTACAATATTATATACACAGCCTAAATGTATTTGCATTTACATAGTTTCCTGTGATTATAGTGAAAATCTGGTAAGAAAACAACAGAATTTGAAGTAGAAATATTTAATAACTACATAAAAATTATGTTCATTTATTTACTGTTACATGGGATACATTAATGGATTAGGTTACATAATCATTAATGGCCCAAATAACATAGAAGTTGTAGACACATGCACACTCACAAATGAAATAATACCAAAAATAAATGAATGAATAAATAAACAAGAACAAATAAACAAACATTTCAGCATTGTTGTAGAGAACTACACATGTGGATGCATCTATGATCAGTGATTCACCTCAACATTGTAGAGCCTGATCTCAGAGGATGTGTTTTTGTCTGAAAATGTGCTTTTCTAATGGTCACACTACTTTCTTTAGAGGGGGTGGCTGGGGCACAAAAGTGGTTTGGAGTATATCGCCAAGACCCGTACAGCATAAGTATGTTAACAATGCAAAACTGGCAAATTAAATGAAAAGCTGCAGCACAGAATGCTACAATATTTAAAGTGTGGTCCAAGAACTCTTTAGAGCAGCATTTTCTACAGCAGAGTTTTTATATATTTAACATATGAGATGTTTTACCACCAACATACCCCATGCCAGGAAAGGCTACATTGATTGAATTATTCCCTGTCCTGAAGCTATTAAAAGCACAACCGCCAGGCTAACCGAAAGGGTATTGAATCTGCCCAGAAGCGTTAGGCCCAGGAACATTTCAAGACCAAATAGGTGACTGTTCTCAATCAGTGAAAAATGTCTCTGAGCATGCAGAAAGTGCATCAGTAATCAATCACAGGCTATGTTCCTCCACCTGACATTGCAGATATATACACCTCAGTTAATGAAGGCGAGTTCCTTGGGCTTTATTTCTTCAACAGGAAAATTGGTACCAGAAATAAAATGGAAAGAATAGAGATAGGTTTGTATACCACAAAAAAAGAAGAGCTGTTCAGCATGGTTCAGCAAACTTCCAGTGCACAGGGTTTTCTGGGGCTGAGACATGCCCAAGGTCACCTAGTGGGTTTCTGCAGCCAACTGAGGAGCCAAACCCTGGTCTCCAGAGTCCGAGTCCAATGCTCAAACCACTACACTACCTCGCCTCAGTGGATTTACTTCCATGGCAGTACAGAAAAGGTCTGGTGAAATCCTCGCACGCTTACTCAGAAGTCAGTTCCATTCGGTCCAGTGGGGCTTCCTCCCTAGTAAGTGAACTTAACCCGGCAACCTCCACCTGCCACCAAGAGGGGACTTTCTCCCATACAAACAGGTCGAGACTAGGTCTGTCGCCAACACTGTTGTAGTCCTCTCTCGGTTTCCGGACCAGGGCCCTTTCCACACTAACCTGTTATAGCGCTATTATTCCACTTTCAACACCCTATGGAATCCAGGGCTTTGTAGTTTCCTGAGGCCCAAGAGCTCTCCGGCTGAGACTCCTAAATGCCCCACCCTGAACTGCAAACCCCAGGATTCCATAGGAGGTTGCAAGTGGGACCCTGTAGCCGTGTAGGGCGGAGGTGGTGTAGGCCTTAAAGCAGTGCGCGGGTCAGAATATGTGAGGTTAGCTTGTATTAAGCTGTTCTTCCCAGAGACAGAGTTAAGCTGAGAAACGGTGACTTGCTGAAGTACACCTATGAAACCCGAGGGGGTGATCCGGGACTTGCACCCAGGTCCCTCTTCAATACTGCCTCCACCTCAAGAACTGTCAAAGTCCGAAGAGTCTTTGATGTATTGAAATTGCCATCGCTGGCATTATCGTTTGCTTCCCCCTTCTACGCTCTAAAAGACATATTATATTTCTGAAAACGGACCGGCATTATCTCCCTATCGTAGGTGTTTCAGGGGAGCGCAAAAGAAGCGCTACGCCGCCCCCCTCCCCGCCTCCTTCAGGTCTAGGGCCATTTCCGCACTAGCCTGTTCTAGCGCGATGGTTCCACTTTCAACCTCCTCTGGAATCCTGGGGTTTGCAGTTCCGGGAGGGGCCGCCCGGCCCCTCCCGGAACTGCAAACCCCAGGATTCCAGAGGAGGTTGAAAGTGGAACCATCGCGCTAGAACAGGCTAGTGCGGAAATGGCCTTGGAAACGTTGTACATTGCGCGAGCGGAGCCTGTGGCGCCGACGCGCTCAGTCCAGCCGGCAGGTGGCGCTGCTCAACCACCGATGGGGAACTCTTCCTCGCGCTCCCGCCGCGGAGACGCCTTGCGCTGTCTGTTTTCCTCGCCGCGAGGTAAGGCGGTTGGGCTGCGCCGGGGAGGCGGCGCGCGGCGGGGAGAGGCGGGGCTTTCGCCGGTGCTCTTCGGCTGCCCGTCAGAAGAGCGCGTGCGGCGGTGGCTGCGTTCTGAGGGCAGCCGCCTTCCGCTCCTGGCTGCTGGTTCGAATTACCTCGACTGTTGCTCCCGCTGCCTCGGGGGAGCGGCGGGCTCATCTTCCGCCTTTGTCCCCAGGGCGAGCGACGGGAGTTGAGGGCGCCGCCTGCTTCCTTCGCCTGCCCCTCGCCATGAGTCCCGAGGAGAAGAAGCCGCCTCCGACCCACTCCCGGCTCAGCCGGGCGCCCCACCAGCAGCGGCGGGGAGGACTTCTGTCGGAGATTCGGACGCCCGTCCTGACGGAGCCCTTCCAGGAGCGCTACAGCCTCAGCCCCGGCCGCGAGCTCGGCAGGTGAGAAAGGGGGGCGGGCGCGCGCGGGCGACCCCGTGAGCGCGCGCTTGGACGCCGTGCCGCCTGGGGGCCGGGGACGGCTTGTGACCGCCTCGGGGAGCATCGCGGACAGTCGTGGGGTCCTATGACGGATAAGAGAAACGTTACTCCCGAAATAGAGGGAAAGGTCAAGAGCTCCTCTGCGGGGGCTCGAAACAGGAAGGAAAGGGGTGAAGAAGAGGGCGGGAAGGGGCGGCGGAGGCGCGCGGAGGGCGAGAGAAGCCGCGCCCAGCTCTCCCCCTCCAAGGGGTGATGAAGGGCACCCCGAACGGAATCCCCCCCACACACAAACACGCACTGCGAGCCGGCCGACCGGCGGGCCAGGGCTGCAGCTGCCCACAGTCCCGGGTCGCCCGGCGCCCATTCTCCGTCCCCTGGGCGAGCGGCACCAAGCAGTCCAAGGCCATTTCCGCACTGCACTTTTATAGCGCGATTGTTCCACTTTCAACATCCTATGGAATCCTGGGGCCCTCCCTAAACTGCAAACCCCAGGATTCCATAGGATGTTGAAAGTGGAATAATCGGGCTGTAAGAGTGTAGTGCGGAAATGGCCCAAGTATATTTGATGGCGCGTTTTGGGAGCAGGAGGTATTTACTGTTCGCGCACAACCCTTTCTTTGCCGTCTCTCGCTCTCCCTGCTGTCTCGTCTGTCTCTGTCTGCTTACCAGCGTACTGTGCCTTCTCCCGAAGCTTATCTTGCCCCTTATTTTGCCCACAAAGCCACCCTGATGTCGTGGTTTGGGTATTAAACTAGGACTCCGTGGGAGCACAGTCCGAATATCCCCTCAGCCGTGGAAGCCCACTGGGAGACCTTGTGCAAGTCACACTTTCTCACCTTCAGAGGGAAGGCAACCAAAGTGTGTACCTGACTTTTTTGTCTTCCGAAGAGAGAAGTATCTCACCTTTACAGGGATGGCACTGCCATACTAGGCTCATTTTGCCCCTTTTGACTGCAGTGGTGCCAGCCACTGAGTACTAGGCTTTCTCATAACTGTACAGCTCCATGGAGGGTGCTAGACATGATGGTAAAAATACAGAAGGGGGAAGTAGACAGACACTTTATTTCGGTCATTGACCAATAAAACAATAATAAATACAGAATAAATACATAAAGGGGAAGTATAATTTGGATGTTTCAGCCACTGTAGAGCTTGAATAGTTAAGAATTGTTTACTACCACGATGGTGCTTTTAAAAGCAAACGGTAGGAACAGCATGAAATAGAACAGCAAATACCCAGGAAACCAGCTGTTGAACTCCATTGTGGATGATCTGGAGAGAAGAGTGCTGCTGTTGGGAACTGAACTAAGAGAGTGTGGAATTCATTAAATATTTTTTCAGCCTGCAGAAAGTCTACATGTGAATATCAGCTGCTATTTACTAAGTTGCATTTGCTCTGCCTTGAACACTGTTTAAGTTTTTTTTGACAAACACAGGGGACAAAGAACAGTGTAATGCTGATAAGTATATAAAAGGAATTACATTTACATGTATGGTATTTTATTTTTCTTACTTTGAATCATTTGTAAAAGTATGATGTCATAAGAGATGGTGATGGCCAAGGGCTTTCTCCTTTGCTTGCTTCAGATAACTAAGTCTGAGGCAAACTTTTCTGATCTCAGATTTTGCCTTTGTTCAGGTTGTGATTTATTGCTTAGTCATTAATGTTTATGGACTAAAGACAGTCATAAATTGCAGGGCTGAAAGACAGAGACAAGCTTTGGTACATTTTGTCTTAGTCAGAAGGCACAATAAGCCCAGAGTGGTTTTCTGACCATTTATTTGTTGGGATCAAAGTTGTGACTTTGGACTGCTTAAGAATAGATTGCTATGACTGGTACATGCATTTAAAAATGTAAAAAGTAACAAATAACTTTGGTGTGGCACTCATAGTTAACATATGTGGATTGTCTTGAGTACTGACAGAACAATTACAGTACCATTCTTCCCATGCTTTAATTTTTTTTTATGTGTGGTATTTACATATTTAGTACCGTTCTATTATAAATTTCATTATCATTATTCTCATACAGCTAGAATCATGGTCAGTAAACACATTTCTAAAACTAAAAAATCTTGTGAATGTGCAATTACTTAAAATAGAAAATTTGAATACTAATACTTCTTGTTTCCTGTAAATAAATGATTGGGGGATAATCCAGGTGAAGTTAGAACTTCTGTTGGTTTTGGTAGGAACTTTAAACATAAATCTCTCTCATTGGAATGCATTTCAGAATGCTTAACAATGGGTGGGCAGTGGTTATTGTGTGATGACTGAAGTTTCAACAGGTTTTTCCCTCATTCTAGTATCTGTCAGAAGGCTGTTCCACTAATTTGTTGACAAGTTTTTAAAAAATTCTTAGATCGATACAGCCAATCTTTTATTGAAATACACATCTCAGTACACATATATGAGCCTGCAGATATAAAAATGTAATTAGAATATGGGTTTTGAGACCTCAAATGATTTGGGTGTCATGCTGAACAAATGAGGATGACTCTAGGAGTGCAGATGTCAGATAACTTATCAACCTGTTTTGTTATGACTGACTCAAATATAGTATATTCTGTCTGAATAGCTATTTGTTGATTTAGTTACATAGAGTTTGCTGTGCAACTGTGTAGTTATAGGAGGTCTTGCCAGGAATCTCAGAGCATGGCTGACAGGTGATAATAAGTAGGCTCTCCTGTTCTCTGTATTCTTATCCACTGTTCTGTGTTGAGACTTGCTTCCCACAAGAGGTACAGAAAGGTATTCATTTTGTTGTTGAGAAACAAGAGCTAATTCCTTGCTAAGAAAACTCTGTGAAATTCATGGGATTGCTGCAAGTCAACAAACAACTTGAAGGCACATCTATGCAGGCACACAGTCTTAAGACGGGAGATCAGAAGTATTTTCACACATGTATTTGAGACTTACATTGGATTCTTAAATTTGCTGGTGTGAATTCAAAAGCTATTTTGGATGGATTATATGCTTGTGAAAAGCTGAAATGAGTTTCCCACTGTCACATTTCTTTTTATGGATTAACTGGTAAAATGTAGGCTAGGTGATTTTACTGTTAGGTTAGTTTGTAGCTGGTTGATGGACCAAATCCAGAAAGTGCTCACCAGTGGTTCTAAGTCATCCTGAAAAGAAGTGACACATAGAATGTCACAGAGGACTGTACTAAAATGACTTGGAGTAAAAGAGATGCTCATCAGATTCAGAAATGATAGCAAGTAAGGAGGTTTGGTATCAATTTTTCAGATGATACCACACCACAGAAAACAAATTAGGCTTTGAGATGTCTTACTGATTAGAGAAGTAAGCCAAAACATACAAAATGAATTTCATCAGGAATAAATATGAATTTCTGTATTTAGACCAAAAGAGTAGGATTGATACACTGGGCTTGACAGCAATACATATGAAAAAGGAGTACAGTAGGTCTTATACTTTTGCAGGTTCAGCACTTGCAGTTTTGATTATTCATGGGCTATTTTATTTTGTTTGTTTATTTTTTTAAAAAAATCTTATTTCACACCCTGAAATTATCTAAGGCCTCATCTGTATCATTATATTGCAGTGCCAGGCTATGCTGTTGTGCAGGTATTGCAATATTAGGCAGAGATATTACCATCACAATAGTGTGATTGCTATTTTGGTGTTGAGACTAGTGCAGGTCTTTTCCAGAAACAGAAATGGAGAAGAGCTGCATTAGATGATTTACGAAACCCCTCACTCCCATATAAGATGAGACACAGAGAAGTGACATAGCAAAACTAGCACCCTCTCAGTGGAGATACAGAGGCCTAAGTCCATCTTACTTCTACTTATGTTTTATTTTGGTCATTGTGAAGCTTGGTGTTCACTTATTCTCCCTGCAAGAACCAAAGGCCCTCCACCCATCTACCATTTAGCTGGTGCTGCAGCACCCCCAGTCATTGGCGGATGATGGAGAGCAGAGGCAGGGATTGGAGAAGTGCCAGGTTGTATCCTCATAGTCAGTGTGAAATAATTAGAACATCCTCTGAGACTTCTGGAAGACTACAGAAGTAATCATGATGTAATCATTTTCTGTCTGGCTTTGGCAATTCTTCCCTGATCCTCTGCATCTGTCAACCAGTCCCAAAATGGACAAGGGGCTGCAGTAGGTCTGGGGCTGTTGTATGGCCAGATATAGTGTACTTTGGTATACAGAACTACATTGTGCTATGCTGTACGGGATTTGAGCCCAGAAGTCTTGGTGAAGACATCAAAGCGTTTTATTTTCATGGTGTCATTCTTGTGAGTTCCTTATTGTTGCAAGGAGCCAAGTGAGCTACAGCACACTTGCTTTTGAATAAGCCATGATTCACTAGAATTCTGGATTCCCATTTCATATCGCTGTCTACCCAGTGCATTGTTAAGGTGATGACTGCGGTAGATCTGTTTTAAAGTATATGTAGCTTTATATATTGTGGTTATGTCTGAAAATAAAGTGTTTTTTTTTGTAAAAAGAGTGTTTGCATTAATGAACATCCAAAATATAGTATGAAATGTGCACATTTGGTCAAAATTGCACAGAACAAAACCAAGAAAAAAATGTTTGGGTAATGATCTTACTGGAAATGTTTTGAAAGGGTAATTACAGTGACTATGAATGCGGGACTTCCAAGAGCCATGGTCATCTAGAGCCCTGCTCAGATCTGACTCAAAGCTGTGGCTTCCTTTATTGAATCCATCTATCTCTAATATGTGTTGTTCTTTTCCTACTGCCTTTTGTGTTATGGAACATTATTGTTCTTTCCAGTGAGTCATGATGCGTCCAAAGTACAAAAGGCTAAGCATAGCCATCTTAGCTTCTAGTGAGAGTTGTAGCTGTATTTGCTCTCAGATCTATTTTTCTTTTTGACAGTCCATGGTATCCACTGAACACCAGCACCACATTTCAAATAAATTCATTTTCTTCCTATCAGCTTTCTTCAATATAAACCATTCTCACCATGCAAGTTGTAGTTAACTGCCATTAAGTCAACTTTTATTTATGGCAATCCAGTGAATGAGAGACCCCCAAGTCACTCTCTTGTCAACTGCCCTGCTCAGGCCTTGCAGTTCCGGGACGTTTCTTCCTTAATTGAGTCTATCCATCTGTTTAGGACTGCTTTTAGATATCAAGGTTTGGAATGATTGAAATAGATATCTTAAAAGTATTATAATTTAGTCAATGCAATTCGTTTATATTCTAAAGATACTAAATAAATATTGGTATATACACATACATTAACTTATTATTTTTATTACCACTTATTATAGCCTTAAGATTATGCAACAACTGTTAAATGTAGTTATATTTTTGGTTTATTATAGTGTGTATATAGAATATTACAGGTAGCTGATAGTCAGGGCGGGAACGACTTTTTAAATATGTATGTTTACTTGTCTTTTTTAGTTTTTAGTTTAGGTAGATTTGTTAACTAGTATGAGTAGCTTAGTTTATTGTTATTACTTTTTGATTATTTGTTGTGTGTATTGTGTTTATTACATATGTTTGATAAAATATTATGTATATATTGCAGGTTTGATTATTTGTGGTTAGTTATTTATTTTATTTATATAAAAATGTTCTTACCCTATGGAAAAACACATGTTCTTTCTAGGACTCCCTAGGTCCTGTATCACAACTCTATAGCCCACTTCCGACAGAAATTGACCATAGAATCACATTAGAGGTCCTAGAGATTCTTAGTGATGCATTCTCAGATTTTAAAAAAAGTGTTTGTGATTTTTATTTTTATATGTGGTTTTCCATTTTCATGGGGTCTTGTACCCCTAACCCCTGCAAATGTGGAGGGCTCACTGTATGTACTAAACAAATAAATTCTTTAAATTCTACGGGGATGTTGAATTAATTAGATTTTATTTCTGATTGATTTAGTTGCTCTTCTGTTTCATTTCTTGATCCTAGGCCAAATTCTCTGGCAGTTTTTGGTTCTGCTTTCTTTCTTGCTCTTATCTTCAAGTTATCTACAATCAGCAAGTCCTGTTTTGGTGTGTGCTAGTTTCCTCCCGGATGCCACTATAGCATTTTCAGTTTCTTCCTCTTCTGTCTTTGTAGTTGGGGCATTAACTTGCCTTGTTAGATAGGTTTTCCACAAAGTCTTACTGATATTATTTGATCAGACTACACATAACATCTCCTGACCGCTTCTGCTACATCCTGGAGCACTATTAATGCCACTCCCATTTCTTTTTAGATTTTGATTTCCATAGTAAAATGCTGTGTAATTATCCGATTGAAAATGTCCCATTCCCATCCATTTTAGTTCTCTTACACCAAATGTTGTTGTTGTTGGTGGTGGTGGTGGCGGCGGCGGCGCCTCCAAGTAACTTCCAACTTATGGTGAACCTAAGGCAGACATTCTCAGCCTTTGATCCTCCAGCTATTCTGGACTTGAACTCCCAGAAGCCTTTAAGGGAAACCTATCAGTAGGTTTTCTTGGCGAGCTTTGTTCAGAGGGTAAGTGTCTTGGCTTTCCTCTGAGACTGAGGACCCACCTAGGATCACCCAGTGGATTTCCATGGCAAAGCAGGAATTGAAACTCCAGTCCTCAGAGTAAATTGAACTCTTGGACCACTACATTGAACCACTACGACACTTGCTATTTTACAGCAAGTATTGCAATGTTTATATGTCCCATTCCTTATTTTAGAATTTCTAGCTTTGTCTGATTCATTCTTCTTATATTCTGTGCTTCTATTATGTGTATTGTGCAGTTTCAGGCATTCCTTATACTTCTGTAAAGGGTAGATATGTGTCTGTGTGCCTTCAGGTTGCCTGTTGATTTATGGCAACCCCATTAATTTCATAGGCTTTTCTTAGTCAAGGGATACTCAGTGATGGTTTTCCATTGCCTTCTTCTGAAATCTAGCTTACAGCATTTGGGATTCCTCGCTAGTCTTCCATACAAATGCTAACTAGGGCTGACCCTGCTATGCGCTCTGTATAAAAGGTCTTAGGTTCAGTCTCAGGCACTCTACAAGTCCTGTTGGAACCTACTGAAGAGTCCCTGCTAGTCAGTGTAGGCAGTACTGAACATGATGAGCAGAGGTCTGATGCGATATAAAGCAGGTGCCTATGTTTGTTATTTATGAGTTTCAGCTAAATTGATAACCTTTCAAAAATAATCCAGATATCAAAATATGTTGTAAAACAGTGTAGTTTGTTAGCCAGAATAAATGTTGACACTCAACGATAGGAGGAATTTAGATTTTTCCCATAAATATTTGAAAATGCATTTTTTTTGTTTTGAGATGAGAGGAAAAGAATCTTCATTATACATTTTGAACCTTTTATTTATATAGAGGTTGAGTAGTATTGCCAGATGATCTTTATTGTAAGAGATGTTCCTTATTTAACGGCCAGAAAGCTTTTCCTTTATAGGGTGTCCCTGATTATAAAGGATATCCCCTATTTGAAGGTTGAAAAGCTTTTCCTTTAATATGAACAGGATAAGATGCCAAAAAAAATTGAATCTATTATGCAAAGAATGTTATAGTTTCTCTTATATTAAAAAATTGAGAGTTTATTGAGGAGATGGTAACACATTCTATATAAATTGCTGAAATCTAGAAGTTGCTAAGCTAGTACAGTTTCTTTGATTTCGAACCTTTAGTCTGTCAAAAAGATTAATTTCCTGTGATTACTATTAGTATGTATATCATTCACAATAGTGACACAGTGTTGTAGACTTAAGAAATTTAAGATTACTTATTTGATGTCACATTCTCATTTGTTTGCTAGTGGAACCCCTGCCAGCCAGAAAGTGAATAAATATATGACGTAAAAGCACTTTGCTTATCAAGCTTAGTTTGTAAATCAGTACAGGCTTTGTTTCTTTTCTTCCAGCCAGAAGGCATGCCAACTTAAACTGTGCTTTTGAGGTTGGTAGTCTCAAGACATGACCTTGAGTTCTGTCAAATACAAATTTGAATTCCGGTGAAACCATTCAGATTTTTGGCCAGCAGACATCAAGTTTGGTTAAAGAAGCCATTGAGCTTTACCATGCTTAAAAAAAAAAAAAAAGTCAAGTGCTTACCATAGATAGATGTAGCTCATGCTCAATGAAGAAACACCTTCCTTTCCTTGGATGAAATAATTTGTATTCCTGTAGTGCTTCAGCCTTGTGTTTCCTCTTGATTTGCTGCTTAGAATAAATTCTCATGCCCTGTACTTATCCACATTTATTTGTCACTAATTACCATGGAGCTTGAACATGTAGAACTACAGTCTTAGCAATTATTTTAACTGAGGAGAATAATGAATATGAGATTTTAAAAAACTTAATGTAACACCAGTCTTAAGTGCATTTGAATGGCATTAAATTTATCAAAAATATAGATTTGTTAAGATTTTTTTTTTAAGAAATTAAATTTTAAATTGGATAGTTGTTGTTCTGCTACCTAAGCAGGCAAAAACACTTGCTGGTTCTAGAATCTTGAGAATTAATTATTCAATATTTATTTCACTCTTGTTTACCAAGGAAGAATTGGCATGAATCTGAGTAGTCTTAATCATATCAACAGTTCTAGAGTCAGGTGCACTTTTAACTGTGTGTAATTTTAATATTTCTAAGTAGATAAAAAAAATACAGTATGTCAGATTGGTCCTAGTGGTCTGAAGCCATATGTGGTTTTCATAAGACTCAGTACATTGCATATTTGTGTGCCTTTTCTTTCTTTGTCTAAGATAAAAGAAATAGCTGTTTTACTTGTACATAGTTTTTAACTGCTTTGGGATTGGGAAACACACTTTAGTGGCCAGGGTGGTGGGTGTCGGCTAAACTAATAAGAAAGATGTATGAAGAGAAAAATTATCTAGTCTAGATACGTGTGTGCATTTTTGTTATATGCTCATAAATGTATACTCTTGCCGTGTTGCAGAGACCAGCCAAATTTAGCACGAGGATAAGCTTCTGTTCCCATAATGTAAACAAGTCCTAGAGCAAGGGTGGGCATGCATCCCAAGGATCAACAGCCAGATTTTGGCACTGCCCTGTCCATAGTGGATTATAGTTTCATTCCCTGGGGCAGCCAGAAGTCACTTACTCATGATTGGAAGTCAATTCCATTTACTTTTGGACTGGGGATATTTTTAGGATATTTCTTGTTGGGAAGAACTTTAGGATCCAGACTTTTAGGCCTGCTTCTAGAGGTATTGTTTGTTTGTTTGTTTTTGTGTGTTACTGAAATATAAGAAAGTAAGATCCCTGGGTGCATCAGTGGTACAGACCAGACCACCTCAAGGATCAAATACAGCTTTTGAGCTGCAGAATTCCCACCCCTTGCTTCAGAGCATGACAGGTAAGAAGCTTTCCCTGGTTATTCCATTGGCTACTACTTCAATCTAGTAGTGCAGTCCCTGTGTAAAGGAGCAGACAAGCTCCTGCGATCCAGGTGTAAGTTTCTTACTCTCATGACCTGCCAGGCACTTCACTGAACCCTAAAAATGTTTTTAACATGGAAAAATGAATTCCAAAGTAGCTATAAGTCCACTTGGTGTTTCTGTTTGGTTTTTCTTTTGCTTGTTCTTACTTCTGAAAGATATAGAGGGAGGTGTGCCTTCTTTAGAAGGAGAAATGCTGTTGCTGGAGGCTTCTAAGAACAGCTGTTCTCATAATTTCACTTCCTACCTTTTTTTCCCAGTGTGGAGGGGGCAAAGTGTCCATAGAGAGTGCAAAAGCAGGCTTGGAGACCATGTGTTGCATGATTCCCATCTCTGTTGTACATGGAAGCTGTTGGTTTTATGTCCCGTATTCGCTATTAATATTTGAAAATGTTAATGTTAATTGATTCCATAGTGTCTTCATGCAAGGGTAAACCTATCCTGAAGAATTGACATAATAATGAGTATTTTTTTGATGAACTTTTTTTTTTTTTTGGAAACACTCCAACCTCCAGACTGTATGGCAGGATAGGGGCTGCAACTTTGGCACAGAGTTTGAACTATTTAAGAAGACATCCATTAGCCTAAAGGTGTTGAACATAGGCTGTTCTACTTTGATAATTAGCATATGTCAGTCACTTTCAAATAAAGGTCTGATCAATACCAATAGGAGTTACGAGGATTTGAAAGCCTACAACAGGTAACTCTGATGCATGTCAGCATCCATGGATGTTATGAAGAGAAAATTGTCTTTTATCCTTTTGACAAAAGACTTCCCCTTAGAAATAATGGTCTCTTAAATGATTACCACACTCATTGATTCTTTTTCCAACTCCTTTGCTTTTGAATTGGGAATTAGGAGTCATAAGGAGACCTGTATGTACACTGAATTTTTAAAAGGTACTTAAAATTCAATAGTCTATATAATTCAAATACATTGATTACCTTCTATGAATTATTTTGGTTTCTGCAGTTTAGAAGGAGGAGCTGTGCAGGTAACTCATCCTGTGCCCCTCATAACAAGAAATTCTATGGAATTTTCCTTAGCTTCATGGATCTCCCATTCCCTTGCTTTCCTCAAGAGACCTAAAAATCTATTTCACCAAAAAAAAAAAAAAAAAAGAAAGAGAGAGAGAGAGAGAGAGAGAGGGAGAAAACTATAAGAGAATATGGAAATCTTAAAGAACAAGTGTGAAAATGTGACTCCAGATAATTTTAAGGACATTTCATCAGTCCTGCCCCTGAGTAATGAAAGTTCAGAAAGCCAGCCTGTATCTCCTGTAGCAAAGGAATGTGGGAATGATACCCTGGAGGGAAACTTGATTAACTCTTATAATGCCCTGCCAGATCTAGAATAAGCTGATATCCTTAAAAGACTGGACGACCTGAGAGAAACTTTAATGGCAACTCGCAAAGTTGCTAAACCACTAATTGACCTGGTTCTACCACCTACTCATTCTGAGGGGAAACATGCTGGCGTCTTGGATCCTCCTTCTGCCATGTGAACCTCAGATGCACAGAACATCAACACAGAGTCTCTTGGAAAGGACCCAAATTCCTCTACTTCCCTCTCTGAAAAATATAAGATCTGGCAATTCTGAAGGATAAAAAGTTGGAAGCTGATGTCAGACAAGATGAAGGTTCTGACTGCTGGGAAGTTTTATGATTGGCTGAATTCTTGAGAACAACAATTAGAGTCAGATGCTAAAACAACTCAGGAGTACGATATGGACTACTGCAGTTTAAGCCACCCAACAACTGACATCCTTACAAACTCTATAGGCAAAGTTTTGCCACAAGAATCAGAGGAAACTATGATAAAGGCAGTCTTTGAGGCAGAAAGTTCAATGCACAGGGTTGAGATAAATTCTCAAACTTTTCCTGATTCCATACAACAGCAAAAGTGCAACAAAGACAGGCTAAATTGTGATCTACATGCCTGTTCAGATAACAGTGGAGTTTTGGATTCCACCTTAACTGCAAATTGACTGGAAGAATCACACCATTCACCCACAGACCCCAATAGAATGACAGTTATCCCCAAAAATGAACAAGATGGTATTATCCTGATCTTGACATGGAACATAGCTGGTTGGAAAAACAGTATGTCTTTTGGAGACCTGTTGGAGTTTCTTTCCAAGTTTGACATTATAGCACTCCAAGAGACTTGGCTAACTACTGGTGAAGAAGATTATTTACTAGGCTATAGAGCCTGGTCTATTCCAGCATGTAAATTTAAACCAAAAGAGCGGGCCTCAGGGGGATTATGTGTATTTGTTAGGGTGGAGCTGGGCTGGTAAGGAAAGCAGTCAGCCTTTAGAGAGGATATCCCTTATCTTCTAGCCATCCAATTCAAATACAAATCATCTGAAGTTGTGCTATTAAACACATACTTACCTTCATATTCCTCCCCCTGTTTCTCACTCGACATCTGGGTGCAATTAGAAAAGATTATTCTAGAGATAAGGATAAAACATCCTAAAGCAACTGTGATTCTATTGGGAGATTTTAATGCTAGGGTGGGAGCTTCCTTGCATGATTATGTACTCCAGGGTATTATACCTGAGGAGTACCTATTAAATGATATATTTTGGTATTCCAGTGATACCAAAAGGAATAGGGCTGGCCCCAAACTCATCTCCCTTTTTATACACATGCAATCTTTATATTTTAGGAGGCAAAGATAGTTACTTTATATATACTTTCACTTTCCATGCTGGGAATGCAAGCAGTGTTCTGGATTATATATGTGTTTCCACAAATAACGCAAATTTATTCTCAGAGATTCAAGTTTACGTAAGGGAGGACTGTGACCATCAACCAGTTGCAGTCAATTTTTATGGCAGCTCTGACCTGAGACCACTTATACCACAAGACGAGAGGCTACTCGCTAACCTTGAAGTTAGGCAGAATAGGAAGCTTAAGTGGGCCAAGGTGGATATTGAGGCAATTTCTAGTCTTCTGAACTCTGAGAGAGCCCAGTCCTGTGTGAAAATGATCGTCACCCAAAACCCAAAGGAACTTTTTTGGGGGTATGTCAATTTGTGTTCTGTGTTAAAGGAATATCTAATAAACAAACTGCCAATCAGAAATTTCCAACCCGTACAATCTCACTGGTTTGACCTGGATTGTTCCCGCTCAAAAAAGACACTAAAAGCAGCTATGCGTCTGATTCAAAAGAAACCTACACCAGACAATCACACAAAGGTGCTAAAGCTAAGACGCAATTATAAAAAGCTAATGGCCTCTAAGAAGGCTCAGTATACAGCCACAGTCTGGTCTGAGCTAGAAAAATCAGCAAAAGGGTCAAACTCAGCTACTTTTTGGAATATTGTATCTGGCATGCTAAAGGAGCATAAGCTACCATTTGACATTCCCATTCCAGCTTCAGTTTGGGAGGACTTTTATACTACTTTGTTTGCTAACCCCAACCAGGATTCCACAGGAAAGAGAACCATTGTGCAAATACCCACTGTTAGTTCTTCCCCTTGGCCACCGGTGTCAGTGACAGAAATTAAACATATCATCCAGTCATTAAAACCTAATAAAGCACCTGGTGAAGATTTCCTGCCTCCGGAACTTTTCAGGGCACATATTGACTGGTGGGCACCATTGTTGGCAGAAATGTTTACATACATAGACAATACTGGCCATATTCCAACAGGATGGAAACTTTCCATCATAGTTCCCATATATAAAAAAGGAGATAAGGAAGATCCCAGAAACTATAGACCAATAAGTCTTATTGACATAACAGCTAAGATGTATGCAAAACATCTCCTAAGTAAAATTGAGGACTGGGTAACTGAGAAGAACATACTAGTGGAAGAACAGGCCAGGTTCAGATCTAGATACTCTACAATAGATAGTTGTTTCATTCTACATCATCTTATTACCAAATATACAACAATGGTAATCATCTATTTACAGCCTTTGTAGACCTGAGTCTAAATAGAGACATCTTATGGAGGAAGCTGGCTAAGTTAAACATGGAACGAAGATTTCTGTATCTGTTAGAGGCCCTTTATACAAATACATCTTTGAAGGTCTGTACTGGATGCAATGGCTCCCTAACTCGGAATATACCCAACCGCTAAAGGTGTTAGACAAGTGTGCATTCTGGCCCCGATGTTGTTCAATCTCTATGTTAATGATATCCCCGAATTTCTTTATTCTACAGATGTACACATGCCAAAGATTCTAAACAGGCATATTAACACCCTTCTATATGCAGATGATATGGTTCTAATGGCTCATTCCCAGGTAGCCCTGAGAAGATTGCTGAGGAAATTCAGTGCATATTGTGCCACCAACTGTTCAAACATCAATAAGTCCAAATCCAAAGTGGTGGTATTTGGGAAAAGATGGGTCAAATATAACTGATACCTGGACAGGGAACCTATAAATCAAACCAATTGCTTTTCATACTTAGGGGTTGTTTTTGCAGATACAGGGCCTTGGACTAATCATTTCAAACAAAGTTCCACAAAGGCTATAGTAGGTTCCAAAATGTTAATTAAATTGCTCAGTTGTAATCACCCAACTTCCTTGCTTCCTATTCTGAAGGTATATAAGGCAAAAATTACACCTGTTCTAACATATGGTTCTGAATTGTAGGGGCTATCAAAGGCCCTCCCACTTGAACAAAATCAAGCACATTTCTTAAGGACTGTTCTGGGGACTGACAGGAATACTCCTGTAGCGGCAGTAAGAGCTGAAACAGGCATCCATTGAATTTACAGTCTAACTATAATCAAAGCCTTTAATTATTGGTGGAAGATCCTTTCATTGGATTCTGACAGATTTCCAAAAATGTGCCTGGAAGAACAAATGGGCAGTTTTCAACACACTTCATGGGTTAGCCAGCTTTATCAAATTATTGCACATCTTGGTTTTTCAATACAATATGTATTTTCAGTTAGACATCAGGCCATAGAAATATTTAAACAAAGAGTTATGGATGTAAATGCCCAAACTGATATTGAGACACTCGCGAATATTAAGTCCATGAAATGGTTGGCCCAAAATAAAAAGTCCTTTCAAATAGAAAAATATCTGACAATGGGCCTGACCCAATATCATAGAACAGCTTTAACCAAAGCAAGATTCGAGCAGGTAGATTCCATGGTCAGATATGGACAATTCCATCAAGTGCCATATATCGAGAGAACATGTGTCTGTGGGGCATCTGAAATAGAAGATATTGAGCATGTCCCATTCAGTTGCAAACTATATGACACAGTAAGGGCCCAGTACCTACAGACAATACTTGATAGAATTACACACTGGGACCATAATAAATGGTTAGCCCACTTCCTTCAAGGTACAAATATATATGTTGCAACTAGAACTGCTAAATTCATAGGTAGGGCTATTCAACTGAGAAGATGTTTTATTGAGCATATTGGGGTTGCATGTGTAAAGGTGATGAACTTATCTAAACATATGCTGGTTTTGTATTTTATTACCTTTTAGTCTATTATAAGACAATAACTTACTACTATTAATTTAATTAATACAATATATGCCATTCTATTTTGTCTAATTTATCTTATTCCATGACATTGTATGCATTGTATTCTATGTATTGTGCTTTTTACATTTTATCATGTTTGCTGTTTGATATGGTCAGTTGACTAATCAATAAACTTTTAACTAACTAACTAACCATAAGGTTCAAGTTGTATGATCCTCCACTCAACATCAGATAAAAATGATGAAAAATGATAGTAGTATTTAGCCATTCCGTAAGGCTGCTTAGCATTTTCCAGATTTTTGTGTTGTTGTGTATCCTTCTTCTCCTCTCTTCTGTGTATTCATGTATAACAACACACAATTTGAGAAGAGTGTAGACAAGTCAAAGCCATGTTCAGAGAAATGAAACAAGGATGATAAGAGGTGTAGAGAAAGAAACATGATGAAAAGTTGAAGAATCTGAGTTTGTTCAACGGTGAAGAGAAAATTGAAGGGTGACATGATTGCACTTTTAAAATACCTCAAGGGCTGTCACAGAAAGGAGAGTGCAGGCCTGTTCTCTGCTGCCCTGAACAGTAGGACCAGGTCTGATCATTTGAAGTAACAGGAAAGTAGGTTTTGATTGAACATAGAAGGAACTTCTTGACAGTAAGAGCAGTTTGGTGATGGAATCAATTTGCCTATAGATGGAGAGGGGTCTTTTCCTCTGGACATCTTCAGAAAGAGTCTGAACAGATGTTTGCTGGGAATGCATTAGCTGGGGGATCCTGCATTGAGCAGGGGGTTGGGCTCGATGGCCTATAAGGCCCCTTCCAACTCTGTGATTCTACAGTGATTATGGTCTTTAGCCAGAGGAGTTATCCACTGTACTCACTGTGATCTAAAAAACTAGGAGAATAGCTACTTGGGTAAACTAGCTAAGCTGCTGATGATTTCATTTATTTATTTATTTAATATATATTCCACCTTTCTCCATGGATAAGAGTCAAGGGAAAATCTGAAATCTGACAGATTTTGTTCTCAATATACACATGCACACATTAACAGAAAAGAAGAGTATATTAAGATCATGGGACAGTATACTAGCTGTAATAGGCCTGGCCTCAAGTTAGAAAGAAGTGGAAATTGGAGAATTAAGTTTTTGCCGAGTAAGGAGAAGACAGTGCCACTAAGAAAATGACAAAGCACTGGACTGAGAACCTGTATCACAAAGAGAGCTGGATTTCTTTAGGAATAGAAAAAGAGTATGGCAGATGTTGTTTTCTGATTGTGGAGGGAAGGGATCCCCATAGATACTTTCCTGATTGGATGCAAAAGTTAAGAAATTACTGCAGGCTCAGGCTACTCCCCCCACCCCAGGTTTGACATCTTTAGGTCCAAACTGAAAAAATTAAGCATTAGCATAAAGCCAGATTAAGCACTTTTGCATACTAAATTGTCAATAAGCAGGATAATAATTAGTATTGTGTTTATTGTTTCCTGGAAACTTGGTGCAGATCAGTAGCTCACAGGCTGGCAGCACTCCACAGAACACCACTGAGTAGCAGTGCTGTACAGAGCAGGAACTTTCTAGTATAGGACAGCTAGCATATTTATTTATTTATTTAAAGCATTTAGCCCCTTTGCCTCAGCCAAAGAGTCCTAGAGTGACTTACAAATTGTTAATTTGACATTTCTCTCTGCCTTTAGGTTTACAGTCTAATAAGAAACAACACAAGAGGAAAATGGGATGGCAGTGGGGGAGATGATTAAGTCCAGCAGTTATTTTGACTGCAACTCCAAATGTTCCTCAATACTGGCTATGCTGGCTTGGGATGGCAAGAATTGCATTCCAACAACATATTTAGGTTTGAAAACAAAAAATATATCATTAAAGTTTTCCATGTGGTACCAGTAGCTGTCTTGGGCTAGATTTCTCACCAAAGCTTTAGACTGACCCATACAAAACGACATTTCTGGGTTGTTGGCTGTAGATGTCATAAGATCTACATATTTCCATAATGACACATCTGGCTCTTGGCTTATATCATTGTTTTTGGTGATCTGGTATGTAAGCAGGTTTCTGTGCGAGAGCAGACAATGAAATGAAGTAGGAAGCTACTTCAGTGTTCATAGTATATGGTTTTGCAAGCCCTAAAACACAAAAAGCAAAAATTCTGAATTTAAAAACTATTTCATTAAGCTTTCCTTGAAGTGGTATGTTGATCTGTAAATATTATATCAGGTTTTGGCTCATAAATCATTAACATTTCCTTAAGGCAGTTAGGAAAGAATGTAATATCTATGGCTGATTCTAAACAAAGGTTTAGAATCAAACAATTACCCTAACTCAGAGATGGAATTCCCTGCCCCCTCCTGTGTTTTCTTCCCACTCCTTCTGTCTTTATAGTTTGTATCTGCATCCAACCAACACTTTCCTCCTGTTCCTTTCTAACTTTAGGGGCAAATTTGCAGTAGTAAAGAAATGTTTGAAGAAAGAGACTGAAAAAGAATTTGCAGCAAAATTCATGAGGAAAAGAAGAAAGGGACAAGATTGCCGGATGGAGATCATTCATGAAATTGCAGTTCTGGAACTAGCACAACACAATAATTGGGTTATCACTTTGCATGAAGTGTATGAAACTCCCGCAGAAATGATTTTGGTGTTGGAATAGTAAGTATAGTCTTTGTTATAATATAGTGTGTTTGTAGATTGAGAGAGGCTCTAATGAATAATATATTTTGCTAGTGTATTTACCCGGCATTGTCCGGGATTTTATTTTCTGATATGGTAACATGTGTTAGAAATACTTTAGGAATTACCTTACATTACTTTAGGAGTTAGATGCAGTTGAAATACACAGATTTGATATCCTGTATGTCTAATTCCCCTGTGTTGTCCAGTACCTGTAACTTTTCCAGGATTTTATTTTCTTCTTAAGAAGTCACCATCTTCTCCAGTATCTGTAATTTTTCCCCATATTCCCCAATCCAATCTATATTCAGAGTTAGCTACATACATAGTTTGGGTTCCTGAGGGAATACACTGTCCTCCTCCTTGCTGCTAAGCCTCATCTCCATAGCAGCCAGCCTATTCCAGTACCTGTAACTTTTCCCCATATTCCCCAGTCCAATCTGTGTTGTCTGGTGACATTGATGTACTGGCTTTTGATTTATTTATTTATTTTTAATTTTTAAAATTTAATTTAATTATTTATTTATTGCTTTCTGTTGAATTTGTGCAATGGCTTTATGTTTTTCTGGAAGTATTTTTTGCTTTGAATTTCAACTTTAAGATTCCTCACATATGGAACCCATACAATCTACTGTGTGAGGCAAGAAGACCTTGTAACTATGTTGTGTATGTCACTTTAATTTTTCTCACATATGCCTCCCAAATGTTTTCTGGCATCCTTATGGATGGTAGGCCCCATCTCCATAGCAACTGGCCTGAGGCCCAAGAGCTCCTGGCTGAGAATTTTAAAGGCCCCTCCCTAAACTGCCAACCCCAGGATTCCATAGAATCGTCACAGCCAGCCAATCATATGAGGTTTCCTTGCCTCACTTAGACAATCTTATGAGGTTTTCGCCTGCCTGACGCAGACAAGCAGACAGAGACAAACATTGACTTTTATATAGTAGATTGGAAATGGTATGTTTTAAGAGAAGGAGTTCAGTTTATATCTTAGATGTTCTGACTCTATCTTTCCTTCTCTGGACAAGTTACGTTTCTTAAATTGTGGGTATATTATATTTCCTTGGCTGCTTAATTTTTGCTACCAAATACCAATCTAAAATAAATATGTCCGAACAAAGGAATTTCAGATCTGTAAGATATATACTTCATATACTTCTTTATGTACCGTGAAGTCTGAGGCTGGTGCACCCATTGAGTTAGCAAATACAGTTTGTAACTGTTGAAGAAATATTATAAATGAATACTTGAAATGCACTGTGTGAATGATGACCCTTTGGCACTTACAGTGTTTAAAATGTTCTACATATATGATCTTGAGATTCTCCATAATAACTTCATAAGATGGACCAATATTCATTCCTTTGCATTATGAATTTGAAGTAATGCTGAAAGAACAGAAACTATCATGAAAACTTTTGGCTCAGCCTTGATTTCAACAAGGGACTTTGAAGTTCATTCTTAGCCAATATACTAAGAATCCTGATTTTGAGCTGTGAAATCTCTAGTTCAATAAGCATATTTTAACTTGTTGTAATATTATTACAATTATCTTTCTACTAATATTTTAAAATTGATTTTATCTGTACACTGCCCTGAGATCTTTGGATATAGGACAAACTACAAAAAAATTTAATAAATGAGTGCAAATATCTTCACTTGTAAGTTCCAAACCATATGGATACAGTGAAATTGTAACATATTTACCCAGTGGGAAGCCTACTGACTTCTGTAGAAATTACTGATTAATAAGTGCATTTAAGCTCCAAGCTGACATCCTTAAACCCAGTGAAAATTCTGGAGTTGTGTGTGTAGGGCACAGGCCCTATTGAAGAGAAAAGGCTGGTAGCTTCCTGATAAACTGACATTCCTGACCATTGTTTAAGAGCAGTTCTTGAAGTTACAAAGACACAAGATCTGTAGCAGATCAAAGTGATGACCAATACCATGAACTTGAGTCTTTATACATGTGTTATTTTTAAACAAATAATTCTGAACAGTGACCAGCAGATTCCTAATGTTCCTGGAATATACTGACTCATTGAAATGTGACTGTTATAAATGTCAAATGTATTCCCAATTTGATGTTAAAGTAGATGACTGAGCAAAATAAACTGTGGAGCAAATGATGCTCAAGATGATGAACAGCAGAAATACATAGGACTTGGATCCAAATGTGGCCTGTTAGAAGTGGATCAGTGCCCACACTGGGTGGGTAGTAAAGAGGGTATGCTGTGGTGCAGAGGTAAGAAACGATCACTGAAATCAGCTAGAGGATCTCTATTGATGAGAAGTACCGTATATACTCGCGTATAGGACGACTTTTTTACCCCAAAAAAACTTTTCAAAAGTGGGGGGGTCGTATTATACGCTGGATGCTTCCCCACGCCTGGAAAGGAGCTCCGCCGCCGCTGCCATTCCTGCCCCCCAGCTTCCCCCGCCCGGGAAAGAAGCTCCGCCGCCGTTCCTTCCCCCCCGAGCTTCCCCCACCCAGAAAAGAAGCTCCGCCGCTGTTCCTCCCCCCCAGCTTCCCCCGCCCGGGAAAGAAGCTCCGCCGCCGTTCCTTCCCCCCCCGAGCTTCCCCCACCCAGAAAAGAAGCTCCGCCGCTGTTCCTCCCCCCCCGCTTCCCCCGCCCGGGAAAGAAGCTCCGCCGCCGTTCCTTCCCCCCCCGAGCTTCCCCCACCCAGAAAAGAAGCTCCGCCGCTGTTCCTCCCCCCCAGCTTCCCCCGCCCGGGAAAGAAGCTCCGCCGCCGTTCCTTCCCCCCCCGAGCTTCCCCCACCCAGAAAAGAAGCTCCGCCGCTGTTCCTCCCCCCAGCTTCCCCCGCCCGGGAAAGAAGCTCCGCCGCCGTTCCTTCCCCCCCGAGCTTCCCCCCCCAGAAAAGAAGCTCCGCCGCTGTTCCTCCCCCCCCCGAGCTTCCCCCACCTGGAAAAGAAGCTCGGCCACCGTCCTCCCCCCCCAGCTTCCCCCGCCCGGAAAAGAAGCTCGGCCACCGTTCCTCCCCCCAGCTTCCCCCGCCAAAGGAGCTCCGCCACCGCCAAGGTGAGGGTTCTTGGTCCCACCTTTGTAAAGTCCTCCTCCAGCCATGTGCTCTGCTCCCTTCTCCTTGATACTCTCGCCGGCTGCCCAGGTGAGGGTTTTCAGTCCCACCTTTGTAAAGTCCCCATCCAGCCATGTGCTCTGCTCCCTTCTTGATACTCTTTATTTGGTGCTTGTCCAAATTTTATATGGGTTTTGCCCCATTCCAAGAGAGTGAAATGCGTTTCCTGAGGCTTAGGTTGCTGCCGAGTCCCCCCACCCCCGGCCCGCCAGATGCTTGCAGGCTCACTGGGGAGGATGGGCCCCGGCTCCAACTCTGAGGAGGCTGCCGCCCCTCCTCCCATGTTTCAGGAAGTTTCAGCAACATTCCAGCAGCTGCTGGAGAAACTGCCCAAAAAACATGCCTCTTTCACCTGTCTGGCCCGTCCTTGGTAATAGGATACAGGGGTGGGCCAGACAGGTGAAAGAGGCATGTTTGGAGACAGGGAGGGCTGGGCAAGCAGGAAGAGCTGACCTATCGAAGCAGGCTTTGTAACACAACCTGCCAATCACCTGTAAAGGTACATGGCTTGCCGTGATTGGCTGGTTGTTGTATACTGGGTACCACATTCAGTTCAGCATCAGTATCTGTACCTGTTCTACTACGGTGATGTCCAACAGTCAAAACCCCATCATGGCTCTACCAGCAAGAAGAAAGAAATATGAAGCCAGTTTCAAGCTTAAAGTTGTAAAGTTTGCCATGGAACATAACAACTGCGCTGCTGCAAGACAATATGGAGTAACAGAAAAGATGGTTCGGGACTGGAAAGCAAATGAAAAAGCATTGAAGAGTATGCCAAGGGGTAAGTGTGCATTAAGAAGGGGCACCCCACATTGGCCAGAACTTGAAAAACATGTAGCAGACATGGTGCATGAGCATCGCCAAAATGGTTATGTAGTGACACGGAATACAATACGTTTGTTTGCACTTCAGTGGGCCAAATCTAACCCAGATCACAGCAACGGGTTTAAGGCCACTGCATCCTGGTGTACTAGATTCATGGGAAGGCATAATCTGGTACTGAGGCAAAAGACAAAAATTGCCCAAAAATTACCTGCAGATCTTGAGAGCAAAGTAACAAGTTTCCATCGATACATAATACAACAGCGCACTAAACATGGCTATGCGTTAAGTAGTATTGGAAATATGGATGAAACTCCAATGAATTTTGACATGGTGGGAAATCAGACTGTCGATCAAAAAGGTGAAAAAACAATTTTAATTAAAACAACAGGACATGAGAAGTCCAGTTTTACAGTGGTACTAGCATGCACAGCTGATGGCACCAAACTGAGACCAATGATTATTTTTAAAAGAAAAACAATGCCGAAACTCAAGTTCCCTGATGGTTGTTTTGTACATGTGAATGCAAAAGGATGGATGGATGAGGAAGGGGTAAAGTTATGGCTTGATAATGTATGGAGCAGGCGACCCGGTGGACTTATTCAAAAACGTAGTCTACTGGTGTGGGATATGTTCAGGGCTCATTTAACTCCCAGCACCAAGCAAAGACTTGCTAGACTGAAAACAGATGCGGCAGTTATTCCTGCAGGATTGACATCGTTGGTACAGCCACTGGATGTGTGCCTAAACAAGCCATTTAAAGATCGCATTCGAGAACAGTGGAATGAATGGATGGTTAGCGGCGAATAGTCATTCACAAAAGGAGGAAACATGCGTGCTCCACAGTTGGATGTTTTGTGCAAGTTTGTCATAAAAGCCTGGAATGATATTGATGCAGAAACAGTAATCAAGTCTTTCAAGAAGTGTGGCATATCAAATGCGTTGGATGGTACGGAGGACGACTACTTGTGGGAAGATGAAGAGGAAGCCCAAGCTGAGACCACACCATCTGATACGGAAGTCAATCCATACGATGACTGCCTTACAAATGTATCACAAGATCTCATTGATGTACTTATGACATCAGATGACGAACAGGAGGATTTTGAAGGCTTTTAAAGGGAAACTGTCATGCTAGCATTGCTCTCTCTCTCTTGTTTGTTATCTTCCTCCTATCCTCATCAGTTCCAGTTTGGTTGACAGCTTAGAAAACAAGCAGCATGGCAGCTCCCATGGGTTTATTGTCTTGTCCTTCTTTTAAGCTATAGAGTGAATTAGGAAAATTTTAATCCACTTGCACTGTTTTATGTTTACATGTTTGATGACAAACAGCCTTATGTTTATAAGTGACAGTTTTCCTACTAAGTACCTGCATGTCATAAGCATTTGAATTAAAATTACCATATTGAAATCAAATCTGATGTTTTTTTAATTTTTATTTGGTGTGGGTTGGAAGAGGGGTGGTCTTATACGGCGAGTATATCCTAAACTCTATATTTTTACTGGAAAAGTTGGGGGGTCATCTTATACGCCAGTCGTCCTATACGCGAGTATATACGGGTAGCTCTGCTCATTTTCCAGAAATCCACTCTTTAGCCCACCACACGTCATACTCCACTCAGCAGGGCCCCTCACTCACTGTAGCATTATCAGACACACAGCCATGGAACAGAGGGTGCAATGAGAAATGTAAGTACCCAAATTGGAATCCAACTCTTAATGAAATAATAGTATTTGTAGCATTTTAATGCATTTTTAAAAGGTGCCATTGGAAGTAATGTTTTTAGTTACATTTGAATAATGTGAAAAGGATGCGTTAGTTTTAGAAAACCATACTTAACTAGCCCCTGCTGAATTGAAATTAAATACTTTTTCCAAGTTATTTACCAGATTTAAGTTGACACACTCTTTGAATTGCAAGGTGTAAAATTCATAGATTGGTTGTATTCTCAACATGTGCCCCCCACTGTGTTTTTCCTCATTTTGAATGCTGCTATGGAAGAATAGCAGTTGAATCTGTTTGTATCATATTACTGTGTGCTGGCATTTTTTTAAATGGATAAAAATCCCATATAGTGTGGGAAAATAATGTTTTCTCTGACTGACACAGGAACGCGTAAATAGAAGATAGGTATGTTCTTTATACAACTTGCTCTCCAATGAAATTTGCCATAGTGGCATGCTGCACACACATACACATACCAGTCAACATCAACATAAGAGTACATGCCAGGTTTTGCCCCCATATCTAGTTGTTGTGCACCTAGATTGAATGAAAATCACAACTAGACATGACTAGTCATATTTCTGCTTGCAGTGGTAGGAGGTACAGTGAGTTTGAAGATTTGGGCAGATGTTGGGGAGCGATTCTTGCTAAACTGCTCCCCATGAAGACTTCAGGAAGCAGTAGGGGACTATTTTGGAGGATTTTTCTACTGAAAAAAAATGGTAGGTTATAATGGTACCCTAGAAGGAGTCCTGGGTAAACTGGGGGGCTGCAGAAATTCCCTGTGGAGTCATATGTGGCCTGAAGTTCAATACTTTGTCTCTGATCTAAATACAGTCAGCCCTTCCACATTTGCAGGTTTCACTTTTGCAGATTTGATTATTTATGGATTATTTGCTGTCACCTCTGCTGCCTCTCTATGCCATTTTTAATAGGGACTTCAAACCTCGTGAGACTGAGAAACTGAGAATGAGGCTTGTAAGTCCCTATTAAAAATGGTGTGGGGCAGCAGTGTAGGTGGCAGTAAGCCCCACCAGCCAGCCACTTCTGCCTTGTGAAGGAGCCCTGATGCCTCAAAGGAATCCATGGTGGGTTGAATATGGTGATCTTACTTTTTTGTGTGTTAAATATTGCTTGGGAGAACCTAGAGTTATTCACAGTTTTTCCACTTTCACAGGGGTCCTGTGCCCCTAAATGTAGCAAATGTGGAGGGTTGACTGTATAGATTTGCAGAATGCCATTCCTGGGAGACTGAAATGCACAGAATGGCTGTAGTAAAATGTGAGTTCAGTGAATGAGAAAACTGGAAAAAATCTGTGCCGAGAAATTTCTGATACTATAGAACAGTGGTTCTTGACATCACAGGGGTCTGTGTGAGGTTGCCATTTGTCACAGAAAATGGGGAAAAGCCAGGATTTAAGGGACCAAAAACTGTTGTGGCCGGTTCATGCAGCATGTCCCAGAATTGCTCCAAAGTGGTAGTGATGATGGTAGTGATAGCCGCTATGACGTGCTGGCAGACCTCTTATCCTGCACTCAAGGCTTCAGGTGCTACTGCACAGGTATGTCAAAGAGTCCTGAATGCGGGAAGGCAAGAGGAGAGCCCAAAAGACAAGGAAAGACAGGCAGCCCAGGCTTTGTATAGTGAGTGTGGCAATGTTGGTTGAGCCCAGAGAGACAAGTTTTGCTTCTAAGCAGCCACAAGAATAGAAGAGTCTTTTTACTCTTGTGGCTACTTGGAAGCAAGCCACAAGGATATCAGTGCTCCTTTGGAGGAAAACGTGAAAGAAATGCCATTTCCTTTGAAGGAGCACCAAGAGAGTAATTTCAGAAGAAGCACAATTCTTTTGAGTTCCCCCCAAAGCAGCAGCAAGACCCTTACTTTCCAGGTGCTGCTTTAGGGGAAGGGGCAAAATTATCTTTCGAGACCTGCCTCACATTCATAACCTTTCTTTAGAAAATTCCATTTTATTCTACTCTCCTGGCACTTGGAGGATGTCACTGTACTACTCCACAAGCCTCCTTTCCTTTGTATTGTCTTTTGGAAAAATAAGTGATAAGGGTGAACAACTGATGAGCAACTTTGTTTAAGTCTTGGACTTTAGCAACAAATTATATTTACAGGGGTTTCATGGTAAAGAAAAGGTTAACCACTGCTATAAATATAAATTATTTTTGTACCTGTTCTGAATGGAGTGTGGTCTTATCTGTTTTGAACGTGAATGCTCAAATGAACTGCACATACAGGAATAAATGCAATGAGAAACATCCAGTGAGGAACATGGTGGCAGAATACTGCATGCCTCCTTTCTAGTGAAAGTATCTGCTTTACCAAGTTCCTTTTTTTTGAAGAGAGTGAAATGCAGCCTTCTTATTCAGTGTTTGCAATGACTTCACACATTACAAGAAGTGTATTTGCTTTACGAAAAATTGAGTAGAAAATTAATAAAGAAGTATATTATAAAAAAAATGAAACAACTAATCTCTTACACACTGTCATTAATAAATTGCTAGAAAAAGGACGGCCACTGACCTGTGACAACTCTTGGATTACATTAATCTGTAAAGAAGACAAAGATTTGAAGGACCCCAAAAATTACAGACCCATTTCACTCTTGAATCTAGATTACAAAATTTTTACCTCAATTGTAGCAGAAATTTTAGAAAGTTCTATCAGAATGGATCCACAAAGACCAGAGAGGATTTTTACCAAGAAGAAACATGAAACAAAATGTAAGAGCGGTACTAGAACTGTATTGAGTATTATGAAAAGAATACTGATAAAAATTTGCAATGATTTTTGTAAACACTAAGAAGTCCTTATGTAAATTGGCTATTTATGTTTAAATTATTGGAGAAGGTGAACATTGGTGAAAAAATTATTGGCTGGATTAAAACTATCAAAAGCAAAAGGCTCAAATATTGGTCAATAGTGAAAAAAACAAAACCATGTGAAGTGGCAAAGGGAACTCAACAGGGCCGTCCACTGTCACAATTACTTTTTATTACGGTATTAGAAATCTTAAATAAGATTAGATGAGCAGATCAGATCAAAAGGATTCATATAAGAGGCAACAAATATAAATTGCAAGTGTTTGCAGACAATACAGTAATTTTTTTAGAAGAACCTCAAGATTCTGTAATGAAATTATTGGAAATTTTGGACAAATATGGGCAAGCCTCAGGGTTCAAAATGAATAAGGAAAAAGCATCAATTTAATGATGAATATACGAAAAAAGGAACAAAATTATTTAAAAGACATATGAGGTCTCTAAATTGGGGGGAAAAAATAAGTTACTTAGGAGGGAATATAATGAAAAAGAACTCAGAGCTTTTTGATAACTGCCTAAAAGTCTTGGAAACAAAAGTTTGGACCTCAAAAAATGGAATAAAGTAAATTTATCATTGGTGGGAAGGATCATAACAATTAAAATGAATGTCCTGCCAGAAGTATTATTTTTATTTCAAACAATACTGATAATAACAAATATAAAACCATTTAAAGACTGGAGGAAAGAAATTTCAAAATTTATTTCGGCAAATGAGAAATCAAGAATTGCATGGAAGATGATGCTGGAAGCAAAAGAAAGAGGTGGATTGAGCCTTTCCGATTTTAGATTATATTATGACACAGGGATATTTGGATTAGATTAAAGAGTGGATACATTTAGACAAAAATCTTATAATTGGAAAGTTTTAATTTAAGATTCAGCCGGCATGCATATTAAAGGTATGACAAAACAGAAGTAAACAAAGATAACTGATTGAAGTATGGAACATGTACAAGAAAAAGTTCTGGGTGCAAATTCCAGTGTGGACATTTCCTCAAGAAGTTTTCATGATGGGTGGAACAAGGCTAGATCAACCACACATAAGATATAAGGATTTAAGCTATTGGGAGGAAGACAGTCCAGGACTGAAATCAAGAGAAGACTTAGGAGATTAAGGAATAAAGATCCAGAGATTTCCTTATTAACAGATGTGTGAAAGATTTAAATTAGATATTAAACTTCAAGGTAAAACAAAAGAAAATATGTCTCTTCCTGAGGCTAATCCTTTTTAAATGTCCCACTGTCATTTTTCCAAAGTCGTCATCTCTATCAATAAAGTCCTCAATATTCAATCCCTATATTTATTCAAGTTCAGGTCCGATCAGTCTATCAAAGTCTATCTTTATTTATTTTAATTATCATAAAAGACAAACAACAAAGTTCAAGTTCTTAGTTAAAGGACCTTGTGATGGTGACAGGACATAATAAATTGATGAGTCAATTATTATAAATATTATTAATGAACTAATTATGATGAAATGATGGTTTAGTTTAAGGGATTTACTATTTGACTGAAAGTGATTGAAAGTGATTGATTAATTGATTTCATTGAAGAACAAATTAATTGGCTGAGAGGACTGATCAACTGTTTAATTGAGAATATTTGTAGCTGAAAAATATTTGCTAAGAACATCTAAAATAGTAGCAAGATCTTCAATAATTATGAGAGTTTAGACAATTTAGTGGGTGTGTGTATATATATATATATATATTCTATATTTCATAGGAGGTAATATTTGATGAAAAATTCATAATTGTATTTTGTACATAAATATTTTATATTAAGTATATACATATTTTATACTTTTATATCACAATTATCATAAGTTGATACAGAGCTTTGGAAATCGGATTCAGATACGAATAAGAGGAACTTTGTGAAGATTTGGGATGTAAAAGTAAAATAATTTTTTTTCCTTCAGTATAAGGGGTAAGGCAACAGGCCAAAAGAAAACAACACAAACACAACTCCACCTGTCACTGTTGGAAAGAAGAGGTTCTACAGGCTCTAAAACTATGGAGTCAAGCTTTTAGAAGAGTTTCAGAAAATGAGAACAAATATGATGGAAGAATTGAAAGCAACAAGAACAGAGATTAGAACTACAAGAACTGAAATAAAGCAAGATTTGAAGAAAGAAGTGGAAAATCTAAAAATCTAAATCAAAACCTACAAAAACTTGCTTCAGATATAAGAACAATAGATAAGGTGGAAGATGTACAGGAAAAAAATCAGAAACTGGAAGAACAGATTGAGTACATGAAGAAAGAGCAAAGGATAAAGAGACTATAACGAGACTGAAATGCGTCAAGGGAGTAAAAGGCTGAAATTAAGAGGCCTGTTGGAACAGAAGAATGAAGAATTACACCAAAGAGTAACTGACATCTTGGCCCCATATATCGGACAAAGAAGAAGAAGAAGATTGGAATATGAGGTTAACAAAATTTTCAGGATTGAATCATCAATTGTGAAACGAAAGGGACTCCTTCGAGACATAGTGGTTTATTTTACCAGAGAAAAGATCAGGGATCTAATTGTGGAGCAAAGCTATAAAGAAAAATTAATTGTTGATGAGACTGAAATACAAATTTTTAAGGACATACTGCAGAGTGTATTGAGATATACAAAAGAATACACATTTCTAACAAGGAATCTTCAGGAATTGAACATAAGATATACGTGGGAATTACCTGAAGGCCTTTCTTTTTAATTTGAGGGGAAGAAGGTAAAGATAGTCTCGGTCGAGCAAGCATCAGAATTCCAAGAAAAATATTTAAAAACTGAACCTAAAACAACACGAGCGGATTCTAAAAAGAGAGCAGAAGAAACACCAGAAACTAAACAAAAAGGGGAGGCATCAGCTGAAGAATTTAGCCCAACATCTGAAGAAGAGTCACAATTGGCAGAACCAGAAGATAAGAAGGGAAAAGGAAAACAGAGGTAAAGAATAAGGAAAATGAAGATCATATCATGGAACATCCATGGGATAAATTCACAGGCTAAGAGAAGACAAATATTTCATCATTTAGAAAGACTAAATCTTCAAATTACTGTTTTACAAGAAACTCATATAAAGTTGAATCAAGAAAAATATTTGTATAATCCAGAATTAGAAGAATGCTTTACATCATCATATTCTAAGAAGAAAAGAAGAGTAATAATATATGTAGACAATGGTATTGAAGCTAAAGCAACTTTTAAAGATGATGAAAGGAGAATGTTGGGAGTTGAAATTCAGAAGAATGGGGGGGGGATTAGTAGTTGGAAGTTATGTTCCAAATGAAAACAAAGCAGAATTCTATAAAAAATTGCAAGAAAAATTAATGTATGAGTATGCAGAATGGATTCTTTTGGGAGACTGGAATGGAGTCCAAGATGTTAAATTAGATAAAACCATCTCAAAAGCTAAAGAAGGACAAGGCAAGAAAGGAAAATTACCTATAAGCTTTCTTGAAATGTATGAAGAATGGACAGTGATAGATGCATGGAGATACAGTCATCCTAATGTAAAGGATTTCACCTTCTTTTCTGAAGTTCATCAAGCCTAGTCGAGTTGATATGATTTTGGTTTCCAGATAATTGCTGGTAGAACTAAAACAAGCAGAAATACTGTGTAAAGCGATATCTGACCATTATCCAGAGATGATACAAATGCAAGATAAGAAAAAAACAATTTAATTGGTGGCTTAACTGTAGTTTATTAAATGATAAATTTTAAAAAGGCAAAAAAGGCTCTAAATGCTTATTTTAAAAAAAAAATGAGGAAACAAAGATAAAAACAGTATGGGATGCATCCAAAGTGGTAATGAGAGGCTTTTTTATTCAACAAAGACAGATTCAAAATAAAAAAAGGAGAGAAAGACACCAAATTGTATTAAGATTCAAGAAAAGGAAAAAGAATTCAAGGAAAACCCTACTTAGTCCTTGATACAACAAGAGATTAAGAAAATACAGAAAGAAATGGCAATACTTACAACCGACGAGGTAGAGAAGAAAATGAAGTATATAAAACTAATTCAATTTGAACAAGCAAACAAAATTTGGAAGTGGTTGGCATATAGACTTAAGAAGAGGAAAGAGAGAAATTTGGTTCTTCTTCATGGTCTCTGTGAATCACACAGTGGGATATTTTGCACCTGCATGATACAGCATTTGGAACCTTCTGGAAGCCTAAAATCAGGCGTTTTGGCAGTTGGCCCATCCCTCACACTCCCAGGGTATATATAAGGCCCCTCTCCGAATAACAGTCAGTTCCTTTTCTTCTGCCGCGGTAGCAGTAAGTAAGGAGCCTTTCTCAGCCTGACTGACAGATTTAATGCTTTTTGATCTTGGACTGGTTTTGGTTTTTGATTATCTCTTGGTGGTTTTTTGGCAGTTGGTCAGACACAGTGTGCGTTTTTGGACTACGAGAGTGTTTTTCTGTGATTTGGACTTTACCTTGTATGGCAACTTTCAAACGTTGCATATCCTGTGGTGGGAAAATACCCGACAAAGACGGTCATTCCGAGTGTCTCCTTTGTCTGGGTGAGGGCCATAACGTGGTAAATTGTGAACATTGCCAGTTATTTACTGCTCAGACGAGAAGGAACAGAGCGGGCCATTTGAAGACACTTTTGTAGGAACAGGTTTTGTCAGCCTCTGAGCCCACAACTTCGAGAAAATCTGTTCAGCCTTCTAAAATGGCTCAAACTTCGCCTACACACTCCACAGATCGACACCACTCTGAGTCTCGGGATCGAGAGCAATCTGTCCAGCCCTCTCTGTCGATTAAGAAAAAAGGTGATCTGAAAAAGCATGTCTCCACCTCACTGTCGAAGAAAATGGTTCAACATGAGAAAGACAAAGTGAAGGGGGAAAAAATTGAAGGACTCATCATGAGAAGAGCCTTCAAAAAAGTCTAAAAGCCCAGTCTACCTGCTCCAATCCAATCTCTGTCTCCGACAGTTCCAGGCGCCTCCATTGATAAAATGATGGAGGATGTTCATTATGCAATTGCTCACAATGTGTGCAAAGGTACTATGCCATCTAATGAGACTGAGGAAGTTTGTGTTCCCTCTGAAGGGGAGATCATGGAGTCATCTCTGATACTTTCGGTGGGGTCAGAATCACAGTGCCAAGAGCCAAGATCTCCTGCTGGTAGACACTCAAGATCGAGACAACGTGATCTTATTGGACTATCTTCTCCACCGAGGCATCGGCGTAGAACTCTGCCATCACCTCCGAGATCCCCTTCTAGACATTCACACACGAAATCGCCTTGTCAGTACTATTATGTGAGGGATTCACCTCCGTACCACTATCAACAACATCCTGAGGAGGAGTTTTCCATTGACTCCAGGGATGTCTTGCCTTGTACTGATGATGGTCATTGGGTGCGCAGGCATTCTTGATACCGAGAGGAAGACTCTTCAACTTGTCAACAGTATAGAGAGGAGACTAGTCAATGTACTCATGTTCTGAGGTCGTCCACTAAGTCTCCAACTCCATCCTGCCACAGGGTGTTGCCTGCAGTGTCTGGATCTAGACATGGGAAAGAAACGGAGAGAATCCAGCAGCATTCTTCTGGTAGTCAGGTCTCTCCTCAATGATGATCCAAGTCTCAGTACCATTCTCCTCAGTACCGTATAGTGAGATCTCCCTCTGTGTCGGAATCTGTGAGGTCTCATGTGTCGTATTTGCTTGAGCAGTCTTAAATCGAATTTTGTTTCAACAGCAGAACATATGTCGCCTACTGATGATGTCCATTCTTTCTCTGATCTTCTTCTGCAGATGTCTAGATCATTGGATCTCCAAGTGGAGACTGATAAGGAGGATCTCCAAGATCATGTTTTCCAGGAACTGCATGATAAAGTGCCTGTACTATTGCACCATTGCCTTACTTGTTAAAGACTGTGAAAAAGTCATGGGATTCTCCATCTTCTATTCCTTCCACACCCAAGAAAGTAGAAGCACTGTATCATCTGATTGAGAGCAATGAAGAGTGGCTGACTCAACATCCAAAGGCAAAGTCAGTAATTGTTGATGCAGTTCAATCTAGACAGCCCCAGAAGCTTCATGTGTCACCTACTGATAAAGTGGGAAGGAAGTTAGACAATTTGGGGAAGAAGGCATATTCAAATGCTGCCTTGCTGTTTAAAATCTTGAATTATGCAGCGTACATGGGTGCCCATCAGCAATTCTTGTGGACTAGGTTGAAAAGGTTCATAGACATGCTGCCTGAGAATGAGAGAAAGACTGCTACCTCTCTGTATGGTGAGGCCTATCATTTGTCTTCCCAACAAGTCACGACTTCGAAACATGTTACTGATTGCAGTGCAAGGCAATTGCAGGAGTGATAGCTCTGAGGAGACACGCTTGATTGAGATTTTCGGTCCCATCTCAACAAGCAAAGAGTGTGATTAAAGACCTGTCCTTTGACTCTGTAGGCCTTTTCAATGAAGGTACAGATACCAAACTCGAACACACGCAAAAAATGCGCACCACTGCTAAAAAGTATGGGTTCCCAGTACCATCGCCGTCATACTCCAGGTATCAGTATCGCCGTTACCAACCTTACGCGGCTAGAACAAGAAGTCTGATGCCCACACAGCAACAAGGTCAAACATCAGAGCAGCAACAACTTTCAAGGAAATTTCCAATGTCCAAATTCAGACAACTTCAATATAAAAAGAAGCAGCAAGACCAACAAAAACGGCGAGTTTGACAACCAACTGAACGATACCTCACCTGCCCACAGTCAATAAATTTCTGTCACTCTTGCACTCAAAGATCCAAATCTCTTTGTTCAAACTTCAGATGTTGGTTCTGCTGTTGATACCATCTGTTCTGCTGGTATCGATGGCATGGTGATGTTGGATACTGTCATCTGTACCGTCATTACTTCCGACATTGGTACCAACGGAGCTGTTGTAGATTGTGGGTCGGAGAAAAAGCCCTTTGGAAACAGACTGCCAAATTTCATCCACGCATGGGCCTTGATAACAACAGACTCATGGGTGTTGGATGTGGTGAGACGGGGTTATCTGATAGAATTCCATCGACTACCACCGGTAGGTTGAATTCATATCACACCTTCATCCCCAGAACTGGAAGAGGAGATTGCAACTCTGTTGGAGGAAGGGACAATTGAAAAGATCTGATATGCCCAACTAAGGAGGAGTTTCTCTTCCAAATACTTCCTGGTACCGAAAAGAGATGGGGGTCTTTGACCCATTCTAGACCTAAGAGACGTCAACTATTACATCTCAGCAAAGTGGTTTTGAATGGTAACCTTGCTGTCAATAATGCCATTGCTGAAGAAGGGAGACTGGTTTGTGACACTGGATTTAAAAGATGTCTACTTCCACATATTGTTAAGGAAAAACACAGACGGTACCTAGCCTTTGTGTTGGGGAAACAAGCTTATCGATTCAGAGTTCTTCCATTCGGCATAAGTACGGCGCCAAGAATGTTCACGAAGTGTATGTCCGTGATGGCAAGCATATCTGAAACACAGAGGTATCGTTCTATTCCCATATATAGACGACTGGCTTATAGCTGCTCCAACAAAGAGGAGGCTTCACAACACCTAAAGACTACAGTGAACCTATTGAATGCGCTTGGACTGATGATAAATTCCAAGAAGTCTCACCTTGTACCACAAACAACAGTGAAGTTCATTGGAGCCGCACTGGACTCGACCGAAGAGCTGGCTTTTCTGCCAGATGATAGGTGGCAGAAAATGCGACACACCCTAAGGCAGTTATTGATAACATGACATGTAAGAGCCAGAGGGCCTCAACTACTGTGGTGACTCCAAACGCAAGATTGAGAATGAGACCTCTGCAACACTGGTTCATAAGGAACTTCAGTCCACTTCTGCATCATCAAAACAAGTACATGACGATTCTGAAGGGGGTACACTTGTCTCTCCTCTGGTGGTTGAGGGAAGAAAATGTCCCAAGGGGCATGTCGTTTCTACCAGATCCACTCGTGGTCTCTGTCACCACACCATGGACGGTTGTGGAACACATATGCAGTATGCATCTGTAAAAGGACACTGGACATGGTTGGAGAAACATCAACACATAACTGTTCTGGAATTTCTTGCTGTCATCAAGACATTCAGAGCTTTTCAAGTGCACCTGCGCGGTCTTGCAGTGCAAGTGAAAATGGACACTATAACTGTGATGTATTATATCAACAGACAAGGAGGACTCACTCTACAGTACTTCTGAAACTAACAATCAAGTTCTGGAACTGGTGCCTTTCCAGAGGGATAACACCATCAGCAATACATGTGCCAGGAACAGACAATACATGGGCAGATGCCCTAAGTCGAGCCCCAGTGTCATCATCACAGGTGGGAGCTGGATGACACCATAACCAACAGCTTATTCGGTCATCATGCGTGGGAGCTGGACAACACCGTAACCAACAGCTTGTTCAGTCTATGGGTGGTACCGCTGATAGACTTGTTTGCATCCAAGGACATCAAGAAATGCAAGATGTACTATTCTCGCCAAAGGACAGACCAAATGGGTCTGAGGGATGCTTTCATGTACAAATGGACGGGACCGCTCCTCTACGCATTTCCACCATTCCCTCTCATAACAAAGGTGATCTCGAAGATAAGACAGGACCATGGGAAGGTCATATTGATAACACCATGGTGGCCGAGACAGCCATGGTTCTCGCCCCTTCCCACTTTGTCGAAACATCGGTACCAGAGGTTACTGTCGATACCGAACTTGTTGGTGACGCACAACGGTGCCATGTTTCACCTGGATGCGCAGAAACTTCAGTTGGCGGCACGGAAGATATTATAGATTCCGGTTTCCTGGAGGAAGTTAGCCGCATATTGAGAGCAGCTCATAAACCATTGACTGTTAAGTCATATGGATACAAATGGGACAGATTTTGCTGGTACCTGAGAGATCACGGTACCGCAGACATACTTTCCTTTCTGACACACCTCGGTACTGAGGGTGTGTCATTATCTTCAGTTAAATGTTATCTTGTAGCCATTTCTTGGTACCTACAAGCTAAAGGAAGACCTTCCTGTTTCTCTAGTCCGATTGTTAAAAGATTTTTACAGGGCTATAAGCATGTGTACCTTCCAATCCAGTCTGTGGTACCGGGTTGGGATTTACATTTTGTATTGTTGGAACTCACGCGCAAGCCATTTGAAGCAATGGCAACCTGTGATATGAGGCTGTTATCTTGGAAAACTGTTCCTGGTAGCTATAACTTCTGCAAGAAGGTCGAGTTAGTTGGCAGCCCTAAGGGTAGATGCACCCTTTTTGAGATTTCTGAGAGGGAAGTTAGTACTAAGACCAGATATCACCTTATCATTTTTTCATCTGAACCAGGACATTGTTTTGTCAGCTTACATGCAGAATCCAGAAACTGATTTGGAGAAGAAGTTGCATTGCCTTGATGTCAGAAGGGCGCTAGCCTTCTATGTTCAACGCACTGCTTATATAAGGAAAACTAAACAGTTATTTGTATGTTATTCGAGTTAGAAACTAGGGGAGCCTGTTCTTTCCAAAGGATATCTAAATGGGTTGCTTCCGCAATAAAATTGTGTTATGAGGAAATGTAAGGGCGCACTCCACAAGATCAGTGTCAGCTTTGGCTGCTTTCATGCATGGTACACAATCGGAGGAAATATGCATGGTACACAATCGGAGGAAATATGCAAAGCCACTACATGGTTGCAGTTGTTGACCTTTATTTCCCACTATAGGGTAGATCAAAGGGAAAGGAGTGATGCATCCTTTGGTAGGGCTGTTTTGTTTTCTGCAGTTGCATGAAAAAAAGGGGGGGACAAATTTGAAAAAAAAAATTCCAAATGAATTCAAGAAACACAACATGATTGGTTGTAATCTAAATATTTATTTATTTATTTTTATTTTAATAATATTTATGGTTTTTATAATATTTATTGTTTTTCAACATTTATTACATTTAAAAAAAAGAAGGAAAATCTGATGTTGCTTTGTTATCACTGGTGTATATTGACAGTTCGACATCTCCCATCTCCATCTTTGACAGCTCACTAATCTCCCCATTGTGTGATTCACAGAGACCATGAAAAAGAAGAAGAGGTTGCTTACCTGTAACTGTGGTTGTTCGAGTGGTCTTCTGTGAAGTCACACAAACCCACCCAGCTTCCCCACTTGATGTCTTTTTCATTGGTTCCTATAGCTGCTACCATGGCGGTGAAGGAACTGACCATTACTCAGGGAGGGGCCTTATATACCCTGGGGTTGTGGGGGATGGGCCAACTGCCAAAACACCTGATTTTAGGCTTCCAGAAGGTTCCGAATGCTCTATTGCACAGGCGTGAAATACCCCATTGTGTGACTTCACAGAAGACCACTCGAACAACCAGAGTTATAGGTAAGCAACCTGTTCTTTCAGAACTGAAAGATGGTAAGAAGCGGATTACTTATCATGATAAAATAAAACAAATATTTGAAAAATATTTGCCAAATTGCTTCAAGGAAAAAAATCTCCCTAGCAATATGAAAAAGATTTGACTGGATACTTAAACGAAATGGAAGTATGGAAAGCATCTGAGGAAGCACAGAACCAGTTCAATAAACCAATAACAATTAAGGAGTTGGAAGAGGCTATTAAAGATTCAAAAGTTGATAAAGCACCTGGTCCGGATAGTTTTACAGCGTTACATTACAAAAAATTTCTGAATGAATTGATTAAACCATTACAAGCAACTATAGCAGACATATAGAAATATGGTAAGCCAGAAACATGGGGAGAATCAAATATTGTTCTGATTCTTAAAGAAGGGAAGGACACAAGAGAAGTTAAGAATTACCGATCTATTTCCTTTGTTAATAAAATTTTTTTGACAGTGTTGGCAAAACATTTGAGGAAAATATTGCAAAATAAGATTAACAAGGAACAAACAAGCTTTTTACCAGGCAGAACTTATGAGGAACAATGTGAGAATAATACTCAATGCAATTGAATATTATGATAAAAATCCTGAGAAGAAAGCTGCATTGATTTTTCTTGATGCAGAAAAAGCATTTGATAATGTCTTGTGGTCATTCATACAGCGGATATTGAAAAAGTGTGATTTGGGAGATGATTTTTGTACTTGGATTGAAATAATCTATCGAGATCAGTCTGCAAGATTATTAATAAATGGAGATACTTTGGCAAGCTTCCCCATATCTAAAGGGGTAAGACAAGGATGTCTGCTGTCACTATTAATATTTACTGCTGTCTTGGAAGTATTGATAAATAAGATAAAAGAAGACTCAGAGATAAAAGACTTGAAAATAAAAAAGAGAGAATTGAAATTTAGAGCTTTTGCAGATGATGTGGCTTTTTTTTTTGGAAGACCCAAAAGAATCAATTCAGAGGTTGATGGAAATTCTACAAGGATTTGGTCAGGTGGCAGGATATAAGATTAATAAGGAAAAGACTATGTTAATGACATTGAATATGTTGAAAAAAAGAACAAATAGAGTTGGAAAAAATATCAGGATGCCAACTTACCAAGAAAATAAAATATTTTGGATTATCTATCACAAAGAAGAATCAAGAATTATTTGATAATAATTATCAAAAAAAAACATGGAAAGACATTAATAACGATACGGGCAAATGGAGTAAATTAAACCTGTCTTTCTTGGGGAGGACCAATGCCTCTAAAATGACTTTATTACCTAAATTTATGTTTCTCTTCCAAAATCTGCCGATAATTGGAAATGAGAAAGTGTTTAAAGAATGGGAAAAAGAAGTTCAAAATTTTATTTGGTTAGGCAAAAAGCCAAGAATGAGATTTAAAATATTACAGGATGCAAAAGAGAGTGGCGTACTAGACCTACCATCGCTTAAGGTATACTGCCATGCCTGTTGATTAAGGATTTGCCTTTGTTAGAAAAATCATTGACAAAAGATTTGGAGGAATTTGACAATAGATTTGGATGGCATGGTTATTTGTGTTATAATAAGTTAGCAGCAAATAAGGAATTCAGTAATCATTGCATCTGGAACTCTTTATTGAAGGTTTGGCTACAAATAAAGCAGAAATATTATATAAAACTCCCAATTTGGATATCATCTCAGGAAGCGTTGAAAATTACCCCAACAAAACAAGGAAAATTATTAACATATTATGATATACTGAAATGGGAGGGAGACAATTTAAGAATGAAGAGGGCAGAAGAGCTGAAAGTTGATGGACATTAATTAAATGGGTTCCCCTGGTGACAAGTAAAAGAAAGGTTTAAAATGGATCAAAAACTATACGGATTTGAGAGAAAAGAAAATCAATGGGACTTACTGTTGAAAGAACATCAAAAGAAGAGAATCTCTAAACTATACAAACTACTATTAAAGAGGAAAATAGAACCAGACATAATAAAAGGGGCAATGATTAAATGGGCTCAGAATGTAGGCCATCCAATTTGAATTAGATGCTTGGGAAAAAGTATGGAAAACAGATATAAAATTTACTCTGAATTTAAATTTAAGAGAAAACTTCTATAAGATGATGCACAGATGGTATATGACTCCAGAGAGGTTGCAAAAAATAACAAAAAATGGAGATGCGAAGTTTTGGAAATGTGGGAAGAAGGTGGGAACCTTTTTTCGTATGTGGTGGACTTGTCAAAATGCAAAGAAATTTTGGAAGGGAATTCATGATGTAATTCAAAAAGTTTGTAAAGTGAATTTTCCTTCCGGTTGCATGGCGGATGTGAGTGGCAGCTCAGAGTGAAGCTGCGCAATGGCACAGCCCCGAGTTGCCACCCGCTGGATTCCAGACGCTTTTTTTTTTAACGCCAGAAGCGGCTAGACACCCCTCCAGTAAAAGGGGTGCGGAAGAGGTCCGAAGGGGACCCCAAAACTGGCGTCTGGCTCTACCCGGCTGGGGGAGCGGAAAGCACCAGAGGGTGAAAGGACCATGACGGAACCAGCGGGATCGTAGCGAGAGCGACACAAGCGCCACCGCCAACTTTTAAAACAAGAAACTTCTTAAAAGGAAAGTAAGAAAATACATAACCTGATCTAGTTTTCGATTTTGATAATATCAGATCTGTAATTGACTTGCAACGGTGCGCAGGAGCGGAGGAATAGAAGGACCCAGAGGAGATGTGAGTGCGTAATGGTTGAGAGTTTGTATTAAAGGGGCAGCTGATTTTTAAAGAGACTGCTAAGCGGCTTTTCTGCTTTTCTACTAAGGATTGAAGTCTTTAATGGCAAAATGATTTCTGACTTGGAATTTGAGACAGATTTACAATTTGATAATGCTAAATAACTAAATGGATGGAACTGGACTAAGGATTAAGATTGGATTTTACAAGATCTAATAAACCCCATTTGGACATTGAACTTTCTTTTTTCCCCATATTTTTCTATTTTGGTGGATCTGAGAGGATTGGTATTTTGGCTTTTTGACTTTGGATTTCTGATTTTAGAAGACTACTTTGGGAGGCAACAGTTATTGAGCAGTTTTTTTTCTTAGCTCCTGTTGTTTGAGATTTGTTTCCTATCTCTTTTTGAGCTTGGATTGTTGAGACTGACAAGCCTGTGCTGGAAGGTCATTTTAAGCAGAATATCCTCACTCCCACGGACGGACCGACTTGGAATTTAATCGGCTGTTGAGAATACAGAAGAATCTTTAAACAGTAAAGTTTCAGTCGGCTGGAGGGAATGTGAGGTGGATTTAGGCACAGGGCTCTGAATTAGACAAAGTGGTTTTGTATTTGAGCAATATGAGAATGACTTTAAACAATTACGCGTACGTATTTGATTGATATATTGTCATTAATATAAGCATTTTGATATTCTTAAAGGGTTGTTGTGTGTTGAATAGGACATAAGTATAAACAGATTTTGTTTGTTAAGAAAAGGAAAAAGTAGGAAACAAGACATTTTTAACAGAATGAAATCCAGGTCAAGAAGATGAGTGACTGTTGCAGTAATAACAGCTCAGACTGCCAGATATATATTAACAGATATACCTTAGAAATTTCAAGATTTTATGTTGTAAATGATGGAGGACTTAAAAACTATTAGAGAAGATATCAGAAGATCTTAAAGAGGCAAGAAAAGAAATGAGAATAGATTGAAATCAGACGAACAGAGAAAAAGAGAATGGCCAATTGTAATGGGTGACAGCTGGGAAATGTCAAGTGAAAATGACTGTATTATGATTATGGAAATAACAGTGGGATAACAGTAACATAACATGGAATGGGTGAGGGAAATTCATGATCAAACATTTAAGATGAACATTGTATTGTGTGATACATAAACATAATAAGTGGATTGAATTTCAAAAAATGAAAATTAGATCAGAGTGGAAGATCAGAAATATATCATGTAAAATTACAGGTCAAAAAATGTTTCTTTTTTTTATCTGTGAAACTTAATAAAATTATAATTAAAAAAAAAGTTTGTGAAGTGAATTTTCAATTGGCACCAGAATTTTATTTGTTGTATATATTAGGACAGAATTGAGAGATTAGAAGACATCAAAAGTTGATATTGTATTTCATTAAAGTGGGATGGCTGACATATGCCCAGCATTGGAAAGAAAAAATAGAAATTAATTTAGAAAAATGGAAACTAAAAGTGTTGGATATGGTTGAGACTGAAAAATTAGCATATTCTCTTAAAAAATCTGTGCAGAACTTTGAAAGAGAATGGAAAGGGGTAATGGATTGGTTAAAAATATAAATACATGTGATGATTAGGCAAAAATGTATTTGTGTAAAAATGGAGTATTCATTATGGAAAAGATAGTAACGACTTAGCTGGGGAAGAATAATACTGGGGGGAGGACATACCAAACATGGCGATGTATGTCTCTCTTTTTTATGTGTTGTGGAAAACCAATAAAAAAAATTATTTAAAAAACAACAAAAGAAAATGATTTTTTTAATGAAAAACCAACCAAAAACAATATCTAAATTATATAAGATCTTATAGGAGAGAAATATAGAAAGAGAAATTATAAAAGAAACTACGATCAAGTGGGTCAGAACCTAGGGTTTACAACAGACTTAAAAACCTGTCAGAAAGCATGGGGCAAGGATTTAAAATGCATATTATGCATAGATTTGAAGGGGAACTTTCATAAAATGTTATATTGCTGGTATTTGACTCCGGTGAAACTTTTCCAAATATACAGAAAAAGTGATGGAATTTGTTGGAAGTGCAGAGAAAAAAAGAGGAAACTTTTTCACGTATGGTGGTTATGTTCTGAAGCTAAAAAATATTGGAAACAGATACATATGTTAATAAAAAAAAACTTGCATCTAAATTTGAAATGAGACCAGAATTACATTTGCTAAATATGATTGGTGATCACCCAGTACTTAAAACGAATGCTACATTGGTATTATGTTTTATAATCTCAGCAAGAATTAATTTTGCTCAAAAACAGAAAACTGAGTAAAAGTCTCTGATAGATGACTGGTTAGTAAGAATGACAGACATGATAGAAATGGAAAAACTAATACAGCAATTCAAACAAGAATGGATGCTGATCTTGGATTATAAAAAGGACAAAAAGAAGCTATTAATAGATGAAGGTACTAAGATAAAATTTAAGGTATCAAAACATTATAAAATATCAGCAATGTATGCACTAAGTAATGAAAATTGCTAAGATTAACACAATGAAAGCAATATGTAGTAGGAATAAATGGTATTTGTTTATAAGTTATAAATTCAAGTGAAAACCTGATGAAATGGAAGATAACTGGAGGAGTGGAGTAAGGCAGTTTTATTATATTTTTTATATATGGAAGTGTTTGTTAAAAAAAGAGATGAAATTGAGACATGTTGATATATATTGGAATATATTTGAACCAAAATAAAATAAATAAAAAGAACATTATTAAAGTAGTAATTGGTCATCAAGATATCTCATTACTGTTCAGCCTGTTAACTCTACCAGTTTCCTGCATACTGCTTTTGAATAACATATGAATTGCATATTCTTCATAAAAATAGTAGTTGAAGTATTAATTCCAGTTATGCATCAAATGATGTTTTTATTTTAGAAAGCATAAAATGGAAAGGACAAAAATGTCTATTTTTGCTGAGATGTATTGTTTCTATTAAATACTGCGTAAAACATATGACATTTTCATAAGATAGATTTATTTGTTCTGTATCCTGACTTCCTTTCAAAAGTCAAGGCAATCATGACAAGATCAACCAAAGATTTATTTTAAATCTTAAAAGACAATTTAGAAAAGCTGTTCTATAGTTGTGTTTTTCTTTTAACAACTATCTAGGTAGTTTTCAAAATATTGAAAAGCGGTTTCTTTGCCAGTTAAGCAAGTTCAGGGTTAACATGCACACACTGTATAAACATAAGAGTAAATCTTTTAATGTTACGTTTCTTCTTTGGAAAACTGAAAACAAACAAACCTATCCTCTTCTTCAGTGCTGCTGGTGGAGAGATATTTGACCAGTGTGTAGCTGACAGAGAAGATGCCTTTAAAGAAAAAGATGTTAGACGTCTCATGAGGCAGATATTGGAAGGAGTTTCATTTTTACATCGAAATAATGTAGTCCACCTTGACTTGAAGGTAAGATTCAAATCTTACTTTTCTATGTTATTTAAGGTAAGGTTTGCAGACTGGTAATTACAGTTATCTCAGGTTGGATAGAACTGTGAGAAAATGGAGTCAGTAGGAACCAAAGAGAAGAAATAATGTTGGATCAGTATAGAAACTGCCACAAGATAGTAAATTGGTGGTACAGAATTTCCATGAACCTAAACTGAAAGAATTCTTCTCAGTGAATTCTTGGATTGGTAATAATGTACTGTATCAAAATACTTACTTTATGGTATGGATTGAAAATCAGAACATGATAGCCTGTACAGTTCACTTGGTTATCATATCCATTTAGGTGAAGGATAATGCTGGGTTTTGAGTATTTATAGTTTTTTTTTAAATCATCTTAATTGTCCATATTATTTCTTTTCCCATTCCCACTTCTTCTTCCTTCTTATATCTCCCTTGTGTCAATTTCTAGTTTGTAAACATCTTGTGACAGTGATTTTAAATTGCCAAGCACAGTACTGTGTTTTTTAAAAAGTCAGATCTACATTTAAATTTTGGAATTATATTTAGATCTCCTACTGTTCTGTTCTGATATGCTCGGTTAACTTACTAAAATGTAACTGTGTTCAACTCTACTTCATTTCTTAGAAGTTAATAGTGCACTATTTTAATATTTTGATATACAGCAGATAATCTTATCTGGAAACATCATTTAGATTATATGGAAATGGCTGGATTCAGATAAATGTCCTTCTTGGCCTTTCCTGGGCTCTTTTGGGGCTGGCAGTTAAGGTTGTGCTTCAAAATATTCCTAGCCATTTCCTGTGTAAAATGAACAGAATTCTAGGCAGTTAGGGTGACCCCACAATTTTTAATACTTTCTCATCACAAATTAATTTATCTCTATACATTTACTTTTCAGCCTCAGAACATTCTGCTAACCAGTGAGTCACCATTGGGAGATATCAGGATAGTTGACTTTGGCCTTTCCAGGATAATGAAGAATAGCGAGGAACTAAGAGAAATTATGGGAACCCCCGAGTATGTGGGTAAGATCTCAAGTCGTCAGTATGATCTCTACAGCAAGTAGTGCTGAGTCAGGCATGGCTTCCCCTAAGTGGATGGCAGAGAAAGAGGTGATGTGGCCAGATGAGCAGGTGCAAGGTTATCAGGTTTGTTATGACTATAACTTGTGTACTGGGGAAGGCCACACACCAGAAAGCTGATTGGGTCACCACACTTGTTTAGGGTGACAGTGAAACTTAAAAAGGCTGGTTTTTGCCTTCACAAGTCACCAGGTTTTCCTAGTTGGTCATGTCATGCTGCTGACAATTTATGCCTTGTAAGGGGAGATGCTGCCTGTTTATCTCCTTACTTAATTGCTTTCTGGAATATTTGTCGAAAGTCTCATCTTAGTGTACAGTCATAAATCTGCCTCTAAGCTTAACATAATGAGACTCCAGAACTTTTTTCTTGCTTCACTGAATACCTCTGCCGCAGCAAAGCCTTGCTTCACTGTCTGAGCTCTGCATATGCTCAGAGGAGCCAGCTCCTGCTAACCCTGACAAATAGCAGAAGGGTATAATGGATGACATGATACAAAAATATTAGGTTTTAAATCTAAAAGTTACTGTAATTACCCTGCAGGAGCACTGGGGCCAGGCGATAGAAAGGGTTAACTCAGGGATTTGAGCAAAGAATCTTGGGAGAGAGATGGGATTGGCCATCAATAGGAAGTGAGAAGAGGGAGAACTTGAAAGCTTCTGGAGGGGAAGAGAAGCCATAGCTATGTGGTGTAAGCATGGAGCTAATTACTCCATGTCAGAGCAGGGAAAAGAATCCCAGGAAATGGTTATAAGGAAACCAAGGACTGTGGCCAGCTGCACTAGGTTTTCAGTTCCTTTGAAAGGGAGGGTTGGGGAAAACAACCTGGAATTGGAGAATAATCTTTCTTTTCTTTATGCCTGTTTTTATGGTTTTTGGTCTTCCTCTTGCAACCAGAGGGAAAGCAAGAGAGCCAGTGATTTAAGCTAATTGAGTTACTTGAACTATCTATTGTTAATTACAACAAGCCTGCTTTGTTCCTTAAAGGAGAGTGGGACACTCTGGTCGTATATATCTATAACAAAGTCTACCAAGAACTTGTAAAATATATTTTCCCCTTTCTCCCAGAAAGCATAAGGGAGAAGGGGATAGAGATTGGATCTCCAAGGAAGGCTTGGTGGTAGCATTATTACTTCAACTGCACTGGGAAGTGGTGGACAAGTCTGGGCAAAATCCAGTCATGGATCAGCTTCCCTTTTCACCATAGTTACCTTCAGTGATTTGGTTATTAAGCCATGGCAATGATTCAGAGATACACCAAGACACATCAAGAAATATCTGCAGCTGTGCAGAGTCATGTAAGCTTACATCGGTTAGTATTCAAGATTCCCAGTGCTTTTATTGGTAAAAGTTATCAAAGTACATTTGTAGATAAAGGTTCAAATGTATAGTATGTGGAGATGGTCCATGTGTTTGGCATCTCAATAGTACGTTCACATTATTATAGAAAACACAAAACTCTTTTTTTTTAAAAAAATTTAAATCTTTCTTTCTTTCTTTCTTTCTTTCTTTCTTTCTTTCTTTCTTTCCTTTCTTATGTTAGCTCCAGAAATCCTGAGTTATGATCCAATCAGTACTGCAACAGATATGTGGTAAGGAGAAATCTTTATTAAAAAGTTATTTCAAAAACTAAAGGTTTTCCTTTTAAAGTTAAGATCTTTCTGTTTTTCAATTTAGGAGCATTGGAGTGCTCGCATATGTCATGCTAACAGGAGTATCACCTTTCTTGGGAAATGATAAACAGGAAACATTCTTAAATATTTCTCAAATGAACATAAATTTTTCTGAGGATTTTGACCTTATATCTGAATCTGCTGTGGATTTCATCAAATCTCTTCTAGTTAAAAAACCTGAGTAAGTTGTATTGGAAGTTTAATTCATTACTAAAAACTTATAGAAGTTGCCAGTAAGACTTTCAAGTGCTGTTTGTGTTCCATGTGTAAATTTGTAAAATATTTCTGGTTTCCTCACTGACGGTTTATGAAACCAGGAATGACTGCTGGGGCCTTTACATCATCCTTCACATTCTCAGTTAAGTAGCCAGATAATGAAGCAGGATCCTGATATCTATAAGCTATTGTTTATGAATAGCAGTATTTTCTTTGCCTTTGACTTAAGGTTATGCAGATAATGGCAAGAGGGTTTTCATATTTGATATAGCGCAGCTCTGTATTTTTATATATTACAGTTCCCTTTTTTCCCCTATGTATTACAAGCTCAGGATAAGCTTTTTGTTATACAACTTAAAATGAAATATTTCTTAAATATAGAACTATTCTATCTGTTTGTGAGTTAGTGAAGTTCAGTTGCCTTTCTGTACTTTCCCCTCATTGAAATAAGCCAGCTACAATAGCTAATTATTTCCTATTTTCCTTTAGTGCAGTTGAAGTGTTTCTTACTCTGCAGGAGCTAAAGCACCCTAAAATAACAAGGAACACAAGGAACTATCTATCTCTGCCCTTTTTACTATTAAATAATTAGGAAGCACTGTAATTTATTTTAATACAAAAACTTCAAGCCAACTAAGGCCTCAAATTTTCACATCCTACTTTTAAAAAAGAAGCACTCAGATGCCCGCCCCCCGTATCAATGGTAGTGAAGATATAAACCATTAGTATATCCTTTATGTTTTATAACACGTTAAAGTGCTACCTGCATTCTGATGTGGTATATGGTTAGAATATATTTCATTAAGTCATCTTGTACCATGCATGATTTTACGTCATCAGCAGATTTTATTAGTCTTGAGTAGTTTTGAATGTTTAAACTAAGACTCCTCAAAGAAGGAGTTGATAACTTGATACCTGTACTCCAGTGTTCTTCTTCGCGGTCTCTGTGGCTCACACATGGGATTCTCTGTGCCTGTGCAGACCATCTTTGGAAACTTCTAGAGCTAAATCTCTTTGGCTGAAAGCTCTCCCTCCCTCCATACCGCAGATACTCAGTATGTTCCCATTCATACCCCCTCAGTTCTCTTTCATCTGGCATCTCAGCCACATCATAGGGAACTTCACTGCTTCAGCTATTCTTCTTTGGCATCTTTTCTTGATTTTTCTGCTGGATTATGGCATCTATAGCATTCTTTAAGAGTGTTTCTCCTTCAGTAAGAAAATTCTCCAGATGGACAACCATTCTCAGTACCCCTTTCGCTTCGGAGAGGCCACATTATGGATAGGTACTCTCATTGCAGAGTCTTCTCCCACCAGGCTCATTGAAATAAGGCTGTATGTCTCAAAGTCCTTCTTTAGGGGTCAGCTATCAATATTGCTGACCTGGTACTGTCAGCTCCATCTTCTGACAAACCTATGAATTGCACTGCTACCAATAAGAATCCCTTCTCTTATCAGGGAGATTCAGTACTGTCAACTCTGGATTCATCCAGGCTTTAACATGTGGCTTTTAGTGTTACACAAATCCAAGCAGGCTCCATCTGAGTCTCTTAAAAGAGGAAGAAGCTTTCAGATGATTCTTCATCTCATAAGAAGTCTAAATCCACTGCCATTTCTACTGACAATCTTTTGTCTTCTCTGAAGAAATTCAAGCCAGCTGAAGTACTTTTGGCACATCCAAAGAGGTTGGATGCACTAATGGCACCTAGTACCATTGACTTGTTGGTACTGTCTATTTTGATTTTTCTGGTCACGGTCAGTCCTGACAATGTGTGCTCAGCCTTATTGATAACTTGGGTCACTTGCTCTGATTCTGGAATATTTGGAAGAGGAGCTTGTTGTCTCAGAATTGAACTCAGTGTATATCCAGTGCTTTGGGTCACAGTCTGAGGGTGGAGTGCTAGATCAGTCTTCCATCTGCACTTCAGTGAGAGGCTGATCTACAACTCCAAGCCACTTTTCCATCACTTTGCACAGGTCCAGATCTCCAGCTTGTCAGGCCTTTCCTTACAGACTTCAAGAGTGTTACCATCTTGAAGAGCTTCTCTCCCACCTCTACTAGAGGAGCACTGCTGTTATGATTACTGGGTATGCCCTCTGCCAGGCTGGAAGAGATACCACCTTGTATAACAACAGAGACTAGTACAGACCCTACTATTTGTATCTTCTACCTTTGAAGTCTTTCTGTGATTATACATTGGCTAAATTCAGAAGTTTACTGGTCCTGAGGCCCCCACTGTTGGCATTCCTCCTGCCCTCACCTCCATCTCCTCCATCTGATCAGTTACTGCTTCCAATTCAAGCAAGATCAGCCAGGTCTGCAACACCTTTGGCTCCTCCACCTTGCCCCTCACAGCCACAAACTGCTCCACTGGTGACAGGTTCAGCAGTGCACACTTTGAAGCAATCTTTCCTTTCTACGACTCTTCCTCTAGCTGATATCTTGCTTGGCAGACACACCTCCTCCACTGAATCAGTCTCCAGACCTGAATGTGGCCAACCAGCATCCACCATCTCCAGTGAATAATGTTCATCCATATGCTGATCAGGTGCTGATGATGGCCAGGGTGTTGGAAATGGATATCCAATAGCCTCCAACCACAATTTCTGACCTGGTCTTTCACTGTGTTAACTCTAAAGATCATCCTGTTAGCTATTGCATTCCTAACCACTCTGCTGCATATTGCTAGATGATTCTGGAGATCTTTATCTTTGATTCAGCCAACATCTCACCACATTCATATACTGCATTGGGACCAGGATTCCAACCGTACCATACTTTTCAAACTTCTGTTTCCTAACTCAGTCAATGTGGAAGTGGCTATTACTGAATTACCAGGGAAGCCACATTCTGACCCTCAGGATAAAGAGGGTCACAAGCTTGATTCCATGGTTTGTAATGCCTATTCTGTTAAGCGCTCTGTGTTTGAATTTCAAACTGTCAGACTTGTATGGGAGTGTACAGAATATTAATGGGAAAAAGTCACCCTACTTTTTGACACGTTTCTTGAAGATGATAGGAAAGCTGTCTCTGCCAAGTTGCTTCCATTTTGAGACTTAGCCGCTCAGCAAATTATTACTTTTTGGTATCCTGCTGATTGTGTGGTGAAGTTGCTTGTAGTCACCTTGACACGTCATGCTTGGCTCACTTTGTCCAGTCCCTCCACTGAAGCTAGAGCTATTGTTGAAGACCTTCCATTCAATAAAATGGGCCTCTTTCATGTCACCATAGATGAGAAGCTGGAGCATACTAAAACAAAATGCAGAATATTACCAAGAAGTATGGTTTCCAGCATTCTTCTCACCAGTATAAACATATCTTCGTACACTGATGACTTATCTTGTCTTCTGCCCTGTGCGCCTTTCTGCTCCTGAAGCAGCCATCTCAAGCATCTTCTTGGCATGTCCAGTTCTCAGGCAAGTGCTGTTATTCTTATACAAAGAAACAGTTGGAGTCAATAATTTTTGTCTTAGTTTTTCCTCCAACCTTGCTCTCCCTTTTGGTGCTCATCTGTCTTGGTGCCTTCCTGCTTGGAATTTGATAACTTTGGATTTGTGGGTCCTTGACACTGTCACCCATGGCTAATCCATCAAGCTGCATGCTCTTCCACCTTCCATTGTTTATCACATCACATACCCATCCTAAGCTTTGTCCAAAAAGATCAACACACTCTTCCATAAGGGTCCCATCTTACTGGTACATCCATCCTACATTCATTGATGTTTCTTCTTGAGTCCTTTCTGGTCCTAAAGAGGAATGGAGGACTGCAGCCCATCCCAGACCTCAGGGATATCAACTTCTGTATCACCACCAAGAAGTTCAGGGTGGTAACACTCTCTGCCATTCTTCCTTTGCTAATGCCATGAGGATTGGTTTGCCAACATTAATCTCCAAGGTGCATATTTCAGTCCTTCCTACGCATCATCATTTTTTCTGTGCTTTGTGCTTCAAGACTGTTGTTTCCATGTCCTTCCTTTCAGCCTGTTTACCACACCACAGGTTTTCACCAAATGCATGGCAGTCCTCTGTCTGTCCATCTTCCTTTACATATATGACTGGTCCTTGTCTCCAGATCCCAACTTTATCACAATCTGCACATTACCATGTCTCTGCTCAATGATCTTGTTCTCGTGACGAACACCAAGAAGTCACAATTGTATCTAAGCCAGTGGGGATTTTGTAAATTAGGGCCAAGCTGGACTCTCAGTCAGGCAAAGCTTACCTGCCTTTTGACAGAGTGCATGGGATTGTGGAGGCCACCCTTTGCATGTTCCACTCTTGGACCACATGGGCAGTAGACATTCAGATTCTTCCAGAGTTGATGACTTCGATAATAGCAACGATCCTCTTTTCCCAGCTTAGAATGTGACCTCTCCAGGCCTGGCTTCTCTGTATTTGTCCCAGAATTGGTGATCCCCTCCTGATTTTTTTTCCTCCAGTTGGGGTTTGACAGTCCCTACTTTGACAGATATCTTTGTCTAATCTACCTGTAGATGTTCCATTCTCCATTCTGAAGGCCATAAGAATCATAATGATGGAGACATGGGAACCCTTTCAATCAAAGGCTCCTGATCTCCTCAAGAGAAAAGGCATCACATCAGGTTTTTTGAATGATTCACAGTGGTCAAAGCCGGCAGAGCCTCCAAGTCTCTCCTTACCAAACACCATGATCAGGTCTCAACAGATAATATGATAGTGGTCTTTTCTTTGATCAAGCAGAGTGGTCCCTACTTGTGGACTTTTGTCAATCTCACAACCAGGTTCTGAGACTGGTGCATCTTGAGAGGCATCATTCCTATTGCAGTTTACTTCCCAGAGAAGGAAAACAGATGGGTAATGACCTCAAAAGGTCACAGATTCAATTCCACAAGTGGAAGTTGCTCCCTTGAATCTTCTACAAGGTACCATCTGGAAGCAGACATGTTTGCCAGTGCAAACAAGCATCAGTGCCCTTGCTACTGCACCCCAGGATTTTCCCAGGCAGGCATGTTGGGCAGTTTCTTTTCAGCTGGAACAGATTTCTAGGCTTTCCTTCTTTTTCCACTAATCGCCAAGGTCTTGGTAAAGCTCAGGGATGATGACACAGACTGCGTTCTAGTTACATCTTGGTGGTCTTGTCAACAGTGGTTCACCAGGCTCCTGCCCTGTCATCGCTTTCACAGGCTCCCATTGGGTTGGGATCTCCTCACCCAAGCTGAAGGTCAAATACATCACCCAAATCTTCAAACCCTTTCCTTCATGGCCTGGAGGATATTCCCTGCCCCCACTGGAGGCATTAGCTATCCTTTACTCTGTGTGTAGATAGTCAACTAGAAGTCATATTGCTATAAGTGGAAGTACTTCTCTTTTCTCTGTGACATTCGTGTGAACTGGCACTGGGTTCCCATAAACCATGTTCTTTTGGTTCCTGTTGTCCTTAGCATCTCAGAGCTTCTCAGTCTCTTTGGTACAAGTCTACATGTTGGCCCTCTCACCTTTCATTTGATCCCAAGATTTTTCTTCTTGGTTTGTTCATCCTTTGGTTAAGCTCTTTTTCAAAGGTTTCATGAACACCTTCCTGAATTCCCATCAGTGCAGTTGGGGTCTGCGCTTGCTTCTCTGCCAGTTAATGAGACATCCTTTTGAACCCTGGCCTTGTATGCCTTACACCTCATGTGTTCCTTGTGGATACCATCTCTGCCAAGAGAGCCAGGGAATGAGCAGCTTTGCGGAAGACCCACTGTTTTTCCAATTCTGTAATGACAAGGTGGTCTTGTTTCTGGATCTCACTTTCCACCCAAAAAAAAACTTCTTTTAATTTGTCTCAGCAACTCTCACTTCTGACCTTCTTCCTAAGCCTATCAACTGACTACAAGCAACCTTGGTACACACTAGATGTCAGGCATGTCCTCACTCTCTCAAAACATTTCAAGACATCTCCTAGACTCTTCATCTGCTATGGGACAGAGAACCAAGACTGCCAAGCTTCTTTGCAGCACATTTCCAAAGAGGTGGCTTCTACCATCTCATTAGCCTACCACACTGCCAGGAATCCAGCTCTTTTGCTCTATCTGTACTCATTCCACAAGATGCTATCTCCACTTCATTTGCATTCTTGGCTGGCATGCCCCTTCAGACTATCTGTTGAACAGCCACTTTGGCTCAACCACTCACCTTTGTAAAGCACTATAGACTTGATGTCCAGTCCAGAGACTCTACTTTTGGATATGTCTGTGCTTCAGTCATCATGAATATAATCACCCTCCATCCCGGTGTGTCTAACTTGCCAGTCTCCCATCTGTGAGTCAGAGAGACCACAAAGAAGAAAAGCAGGTTGCCTGCCTTTAACTATGGTTCTTTAAGCAGTCATCTGTGAACTTACACAAGCCACTTCCTCCCTTCTCTTATATGTTCAGCTTTCTCGCTTGCTGGACACTCTGCTGGATATGGAACCAACAGAGCTTGAGCAGGAACTGTATTGAGTATGAGCACTATAGAGTGGGGTGGCCCGTTAGCCAAAGAGATGTAGCTCTAGAAGTTTTCAAAGATGGTTTGTGCAGGTGCGGAGAAACCCATATGTATAAGTTCACAGATGACCAAAGAACTAGTTACAGGTAACCAACCTGCTTTTTCTTAGGAGACATGATTTTGAAAGTAAATAAATGTTGAGGCTCGTGTATCTCCAAGTTTTGCATATCCGTATTCAGTATTTGAAAGAGTTTTTAAAAAATCATTTGGCCTGTGCTTCATATTTGCAAATTCTAGAATCATATATGCTAAAGCTGAAATCTTCTGCCACTTGAGATGAGATTTTAAACGAGTGATTTGTTCTGTACTCATCCAAATTCTGAATTAAGTTCACTGTCATATGATGACTGCAAGATTTTATCTAGTTCTGATGTGTAGTTAAATGGCAGTATAAACTGCCTGCTGCCAGATTGTTTGTCTTTACTGCAAAAAATTCTTATAAAATGAATTTGCAGCCAGTTTGTAACCAATCTAGCTGAAAAATTACTCTACAAGCTCTTCTAATGGCATGGAATAGTTTTATAGATGCTGTTTTGAGTAGTCAGCTACTTCACAGCCATTTTTCATTAAATGGACCTGAACCTGCTTTGTATATAGAGGTTTAAGCAAGTAATATTTCATTTGATAATTGCTTGGTGAATAAACAGCCTTGAAAAGTATGTATAACCATTAAGATGGCATATAGACACTTAAAATAAAAAAAATAGTTTCCTCGCACTGTATGGTGACTTTACAATGATCACGGAAATCACTGCAGAATGATTTCATGGGAAGGGTTTAGCATGGCATTGAAAAAATGGAACCACTAAGTAACAACACTGGCTGAAGGACTGAATGTAAACTGGGAAGACCTGGAACTGGAGCTATAAAGTATGTAGTGAATTGTTTGAAAAAAATATAACAAATATACATATATAACAACAACACTAATAAAGTTACATTAGTACACAACAATAATTGGTGAATACAAATTAAACATAATATCTATAATATAATTGGTGATCAATAGAAAAGAACATAAGTACGTATAAAGGTCCTATAAGACCTGTTAGGGCACTAGTGTTCAAAAATGTGGTTATGTCCTGTTGGACTGTGTTCTCCAAACTTGATCAAAGCAAAATCCTAATGGTTGATAAATGTTTCACTTCTCTTATGGAAAAGACTCCTCAGGTGTAATTTTCAAATAGTGGACTAGAAGTCTTCAGATATTGTAAATAGTCCAATCTTCTTCAAAGTGTACACCACAAGGAAACTGTCAAATTCTTATTCAAGTATGGAGAAGTTATAGTAGTGAAGTAATTGCAGAAAGATGGTAAGGCCCATGGCTCTGCCGTTTGACACAAGCTTCACCAGGCTTATCTCTGTATGGATGAATAACGTCTGTACAAACTAATTATCATAAAACAAATTGAAAACTACATACTGCTAAAAAAAACTATACATGCTAAAAAACAAACACAGCCAAACAGAATAATCATCTTACCTCTCTGGCAACAGTAGGTTTTCAAAAAAAGACATGGGAGTCAAACAAACTTACAAGGAAAATTTAAACAGCTATCACTATAATTAGCCAGGCAGGGTCCGTCTGAGTGTGGGCAGGAAGGAGATAGCAAGAAGATATAAAGATACCACAACTAATTTACAAAAAGCATGAGTAATCAATCTTACGATTTAACCCTTTTGGTAACGAAGAATCTAGACTGTGTATCCATCTGGCTTCCTCTCTTAAGAAGCTCATAATCCACATTAGAATGTTTTTTGGGATGTATAACTTTCAAATCACAGGAAAAAAAAGGAGTTATGTTGGTGTTTTGCCAATTTGAAATGTTCATAGAGTGGTGAATCACTGGCTGAGTTCATAATCTTACATTTGTTGCTGAATCATCCTAATTTTTAAAGGGCATGAGGTCTGGCCAACATATAATTTAGGACATAGACAGATGTTAACATGTATAATGTGTGAGGTTTTGCATGTAAGAATGATGGTAATTTAAATTCTCTATGTGTATTAGTAGAAAGATTTTGGTGTTCAGACTTTGTTCACACACACTGCAGTTGCCACATTTGAAGTGCCCAACAAGTGAAGGGTTTAGTCTGATGAGTTTATGGATCTCAGCATGAACTAAACAATCTTGCAGATTTATAGTTTGTGAATATCCAAAAATGAGCAGAAACTCATAGCCTCAATAGTGTTAAGAAAGTGCCAGTGTCATTTTATAATCATTTAATCTAATGTGAAAATGCATTGAATCTCATGGTCCACTGTATTTGAGAATCTGTAGTATTTTTATTTTTTTGTTAAATAGATCTGTCTACTAGTGTAGCATGACAATGACATAAGCCTTCTAATAATATTTTAGAGAGATTATTAATCGGGTATATGGACTCCTTTTGGTAGTCACTGGGACAAGCTGAATTACGTTTGATCCTAAGTAACTGTGAAAATGGTAAATCCCTTTTTAAGAAGTAGAAATGACAACTGGTTTAAGAAAGAAAAGAATTATGATCTATAGGTTTTTTGTAGTTTGAAACAGACAGTGTATGACCATTAATTTTAATCAAAACATCCAGAAATGGAATGGCAAACAAATTATAGTTGCCAGAGAATTTGATGGTAGGATGTATGATATTCATCCAATCAAAAAATTCTGTTAGGTTATTGGTATTAGTGTAAACTAAAAAAAAGTCATCAATGTATCTTTTGTAAAGCTATGTACTTTATAATTCTAGTTCCAGTTTTTTTCCAGTTTACATTGTAAAAATGGGCTTGCTTCTAATTTGTTTGCTGAACTTGATTCTGAACACATCCCACCATAACCTGGCTCAGTGTTGAATGTCCACTAGAAGGTAGTGTTTGAAATTTAGGGATGTTCATTGTGAGCTGATTGTTTAGCTTTTAATCATTTTGGACAGCCTTTTCAAGCCATTTTTCCATTCTCTTCTTTTCTGTCTAGGGAACGAGCAACAGCAGAAGAATGTTTGCTACACTCTTGGCTATCACAAACTGATATTCCTGGCACTATAAACTGGATTAAAACCACAGAAGAGGAGCCAAATATCACTATTATAAATGAAGAAGATTCTGCTTCTGAAAATTCTACAGATGGAGAAAAAACAGAGGAATCAGCAGTGACAGAAGAGTTGATTGTAGTAGCTTCATATACATTGGGCCAGTGTAGGCAGTCAGAAAAAGAGAAAATTGTTGAACAGAAAACCATTTCCAAGCGGTTTAAATTTGAGGAACCATTATTACAAGAAATACCTGGAGAATTTATTTACTGAATTCAGTCTTGCTTCTGCCTCTTGAAACTTAAAATTCTAACTTGGAAAACTGGCCCTTTCCCTTCCCTTATTTATATATAGCCAAATATACATTCATATGCAGAATTTATTGTAAATAAAGTAGAAGGGAGTGTTCCAAAGCTAAATAGAAAACCGTGCCAAACTCCTTCATTTTTATGAAACTGATACATGGGAAATATAGAGAAGAGCAAAAAGAAGTAATTCACTTTTCCCCCTACCTGTTGGTGTATGTAAAGCTTTTGGACTATATCTTCTATTTAATAAGTATTCATAGTTGTAAGCTATATTTTTACAAGTGATGACTGTTTGACATTTCTGTTATCAAGACAAGCTCTGTCACCAAGTGCAGCAAAATATGAAGAGCAATCATTTTTTGGAGCACAGGTTGCCTTTAGATACACTAAGCCACATTCCACATCCTGGCTTCATACCTGATGATATATCTAATCTTCCCCCTTTCCACTTATGACAGTGTAGTTTTCATGCTAACTTGTAAAATTCAAACAAAGTCAGAGATTGAAGGGGTGGCAGAGCCTCTAATGGCCATTTTACTCTAGGCTGGTTTGTATAGATTTGTCCAATTTCCATATTACATTATGAATAACATTATACTGATATAAAAAAGCTTTACCTTCAGTCTGCCTTGAAAGGAATCCTTATATGAAGCACAAAGCAATAAATCAGTGATATATGTCACTAGTGGAGTAGCCTTTTCAAATACATAGGTTTCTTCCTCTCCCATCTAGACTATCTCAGTCTGCGACAAATAGATGACAAATAAAGCTATTCTATACTTATCAGATTTAAATATAATGCTTGTGCATTTTCCAGTATGCATGAAATCATCTATTGCATATAGTTTTCTGCTAAATTTAATTCTTCACTTGGCTTGCTGCTGTTTCTGATGGTCAGTATTTTTCATACTTGATCAGTCTTCTTGGAAGGCCACCTCTTCAGATTCATACAGGAAGAAGCATATACTAGTCTGTCACTGAGCAGATTGTTTAAGGGCACAATGTTGTTATAATGTGTGGATGAAATTCACATGGAAGCCGTATTATGACTTCTGGTGAATTATGTGGGATTCCATAATTTTCCCTCCATTATCAGGTCATTAGTTTGCCTTTAGCAGAAATTGTTCTGGATTTCTAAAACAACTTAACCAATGAAACTGTTCTCTGTGAAATTAGATTTGGAAATAAGCTATTCTATTTGTAGCACATGTTAGCATACTGTTTGAGCCTGACTGAATAATGGACCTTGTCAATGACTTCTGTAAAGTAATTTAATTCTGTTAAAGCAACACAAAATCTAAAAATTACCTAACATTGAAGGCAGTATTCTGTTTTTATGAGTGGCAATGAGAGTTTGTGGAAGTGCTTTAGTCGTCTGACTTCATGTTTTTGAGGATTGATCCAGTGCTTTTGACTGCTAGGTGTTAGTGGTTCACCATTTTAGTGTGCTTTCATGAAGGCTGCACTTAAGCAAAGTTCATGTGTGTCTTAGAATTGACATCAGAGATATAACACATTCCATGTTTGACTAAACGGAAAATGTAGTTCTTTGTTTTTGTTCTCTTGTCTAAACAGGCCAGTTAAGTCAGGAGAAAAAGTTCATGTTTAAAATTATATCTGCAAGAAGGTAATCAAGTTGTGAATTTGCAGAGCTTTGTAAATTACATTTGGTAGCTCAGCCACTTGAAACTTAAGACTATTCTTCCAACACAAAAGTTTGAAATGCAGAATTTTTAGCTGCAGGAGAGAGTGTGTTCCATTACATTTTAGTTTGTATGTACAATAGTAAGCTTGGTAAAATATTTAATTTGTGAATTTTAATGTACTTCTAACAAGGCCAGTTTCTTTTTGGTTTGGCTGCTTGGAGACTTCTCAGTATTCTGTATTTTATTAACTTGCTGCGCCTTAAGATGAGTACAGTAATTGAAATGTTCCAAATATGTATTAGTTACAGAAGTCTAACATAACTTATAAGCAAAATTTAAGTTCACCTACAATGTAAAAAATATAATTAGCTATAGTTCTTTAAATTCAATGCTGCCAGTTTCTGCTTTGCAGACTTTGCAGTTGTAAAGTAAATTTGTAAGAAACGGAAGACTCTGATGCAGTACCAGAAATGGAGGACACAGCAAACTCATACAATGTAAACACACTTTGGAGCCCCATAATTCCAAGAAACAAATTTGAAATCCTACAACACACAAATTAACCATACACAAAATATCAGTGAATGTACGAAATGAGAAGACGAGGGAAATTCTTGAAAAACCAAATAAGAGAAGGTAATCATCATGTTTCTTGCAATTCTTTATAAGCATTTTGTGCTCCGAAATGAACAATTCTTAATCTATTAACAATTTATTAATAATTCTTAAGCTTCATAAAAGCTCCACTAGGAAACACAAACCTTCTTGAATCCTTATGGGAGAATGTAAGTGAGAGGCATAATTTATTTGCTATGAATGCTGATATCTGGTACTTTGAGATGCAGACTTATTGTTCAACACTTGCTAAGTAGTTTAGGGTGAACATAAGGGATAATGAAAGAGAATATGGAATAATGTGGTGACTGGTGCAGCAAAGAAGTGCCATGTCTCTAAAGACTTCTGTAAAATTCTAGAAGTCACATAATTCATGGGTTTAAAATTATTTCCTTTAAACACAGAAGGTCTATTTTTTTTCCTTTTGTTGGCAGTGCAAAACTATTTACTTTAAAGTGGTAAACTGTTCCTTCCAGATTTTTTAGTGATGTTCTTCAGGGGTTACATTCTATAACTTTCCATCCAAAAATAAAAGCTAATATACTCTTGTTTTAGGAAGCTGTTTAACTCTCAGATGGCTTCCTGTTTCCCACAGGAGCTGTTTGCATTGCAGAGAATTCTCATCCAACAGGGTGATTTAGAATTTTAATTGCTTTGGTGCCTGTGCTGTACCTTAATTGAAAAATGATTCACTTTCCATCACAGTAGCACTTACTTTATCACTTGTCTTGTTAGGAAGTCAAAATTATACTTGGAAAACAAAGGACGTCTTTTCAGTTGCCAGATGCAGTCTTGAATGAAGATTAGTTGAAATCAATGAGACTTCTCCAGAACTACTGTGAAAATTTGTAACTGCTGCCATAAATCAAACCACTTCAGGTAGTTTGTTGCTTTAACAGGGAAGATTTCTTCTTTTCTCCACTGTGGTGGGCTTTTTTGTTTGGAACATACCTTTTTTCTTGTTAGACTCCAGAACTGAGTGGAATTCAGTTGATCAAATGGCCCTAAAATCATTATAATCTAGTTGACTGGTTTGCTTTGGCACTAAAATCATTACAGTCCAGTTGACTGGTTTGCTTTGAGCAGATTATTTTAAATTCTACATTTTGCACATCTGTTTCCATATTAAATCTACAACAAAGCTGAATATCAAGTTATACTTTTATACTACATAGTACAACCTGATCTTCACAGCTAGAAATTACAGCTCTATGATGCGCTTAATTATTTCTTAATTCAAGCAATAATACTACCAAAAGAAGTAAGCAATTGGACTTAATAACTGATGAGATATGTATTTATCATTCCTTTCCATAACGTGTGTCAAGTCAACAGTAACAGTGCTTATGAATTACCTCTGGAATATATACATAACGTCTGGGTTTTTCATATTTTGTAAGCGACATATTCAAGTGTTAAGGGTTTAATAAATGGATTTATCTTTGTCAGAGCTATTAATATTTTTCCTGATTCATATGATGATGGCATCTTTAGTTAGTAGCTCTTATTATCAATAAGAAAATTCAATTTCAGTTATTTTCTTGAAAGCACAAGGGAAAAATCAAATACTATGTGAGAATAGATGGGGATGTGTGTGTATATGCATAAACAAGCATCCTATGAAAAGCAAAAGGCAATCATCCGAGGTATGCCCATGATTTCCTGCTGAGCCACAGTTATCCACATGGAAGCCTACTTCCACACACACACACACACACACACACATCTCCTTCTGGGAGGTTCTGTAAAACCTAATCCTCTGCAATCCTAACTACCAATGTGTTTATGCATCTGATCTTCAAGGTGGACAAGCTGAAGAACTAGTTCAATATCATAGACATTATATATATCCATGAAGGAAGGTGATAGTGCATAATAACAAATGAGGAAATAATATAGCCATAAAAACAATTCTTATTTTTAACAAAAAATTAAATTTAATTGTTATTTTAAAAAAATTAAATTTTTAACAAAAACAAATTCTTGCTTTTAACAAAAGTCCTATTTTATAGATTTGATTACTGATAATAAGAGTCATAGGACTTGTCTCTTGTTTGCTGTAATAACTGAGCTGAAAGAACTAAGGAAAAATCAAGTAAGTCTTACTATAAAATTATGCCGTATGTGGATGATGCCAAGATCACAACTGGACAGTAGCCGTATCTTTACTAGTTTTATTCCAACTCAAGGAAAATACTATTCAATTTAAGGATACGAAAAAGAAAATGAAATCCATTACAATTAATGTTTAATACCAAAACCCAAATATCATCAAGCTTTGGGAGTAACAGACCACTTAGATATCTTGGTCTAATCAAAGGTATAGTTAATACTAGTTTCACAACTGTTAATTCTGAAAGCTTTATGTGGAAAATATAAGGCTATCCTGGTTGGCAAGAATATGAACAGTTAAAATTATTTTAAATGCAAAAGTTCTGTTCTTATTTACTCCATAGAACCATATTACAGGGAGCTAAAAGGCTGGCAACATTTTACTCATGATCTTGTCTCAGCAGATAAATGCCTTAAGACAGTGGTTGTTAACCTTTTCTTTACCACAGACCCTCTTTAATTATCTTTTGTGGCTGTGGATCACCAAGACTTAAGAATTAAAATCCCGAAGTGCATTATATACTTATTTAAATGCATACACTCCCATTACAATATTTTGTAATTCCATATAAAGTTAATAATACTTGGAACACTGAACCATGGCCTAATATTACTTGCTAAATCTGGTAAGTAATAGATGTTCCAAGAATGTGGAGGCACCATGTGGACCACATTGGAGTTCAGTGCAGCTACAAAGGTGGCTTCTGGCTGTTACGTGCAGTAGCAAGAAATGTCATGTGCTTTCTGTCAGTCAATCAGTGTCATTCGCTTGCATGGTCGCACAGCATGCAGTAGAAGCAAGTGCTGAATACATTTTTTGCTATCAGCTATTTTCATATCTGTTGAATGATTTGAGATACTGTAATGAAACTTTGTATAAAGTATGTCTATCACCAGCAGGAATCCTACTCTTTGAAATCAATGCATGACCGCCTACCTCCCTGCCTTCTTTATTTTAACTGCAAAAGCTCATATCAAGTGTTTGCAGATCCCCCCTCGTAAGTAGATTGTGGCCCCGGGGGGACTGTGGACCACAGATTAAAAACCATTGTCTTTAAGATACAAACTTCCTACCAAACATCATTGTTCTGTTCACTGTTCTGTTCTTGTCTTGCCCTCACTTCTCTAGCTCACTTAAATCTTTAAATGCAGATCTAGTCTATTATCATTGAGGAATTAATCGGAGGAGCAACCCAATTTTCTAGGATGCTCCTCTCTTCTCTGCTGGGAAATAAAAACAACATTGTGATAGGTTTACTGCAGGCCACCAAATCAAGACAAGGTGGTGTTATCATGCTTTTCTGCAACAAATCTCAGACACCTCCAAGAAGCAAGAACTAGTAGTTATGAGCACCTTCAGCTATACTGATATCTTCCAGGAGACTAGCTCTACTAAGGCTAGGCTTTCCAAAAAATTCCTGATGTGCCTTGCAGATAATTTTCCTCTTTCAGCATATTCAGGCAGGAACAAGGGAATCAGCAATCCTGGACTTGATCCTAACCAACAGGGAGGAGTTGGTCACTAGAATCAAAGCAGTTGGTACTTTAGGTAGGGACAACCACGTAATGCTAGAATTCATGATTATGAGACAGCCTAAAGAGGAGTATAGTCATTTTATCAAGCCTGATCAGGGAAATACTGGGCAGAATCCCATGGCTTAGAAATGCTAAATTAAAAACAACACACAGCATGTGTGGATTTCATGAAGCAAGAATTGCTAAAAGCATACTCACAAACAATGGAAGAAGAAAAATGGGAAATATCTGAAAATGCCAGTGTGGCTGCATAGTAAACTTTAGGAAGAAGTGAAACAAAAAAAGAGAATGTATAAAAAATGCTAGGAAGGATGAATCACCAAGGAAGAGTATTGATGTGTAGCCCAAAATTGCTCTGATGGATTTCCCAACCCTGTGAAACAGGTTTTAGGGAACAGGTACAAGGGCTGTAGCAGAAAGGAATTCTTGCCACCCACCCCAACACACTTTTGCTGAAAGAAAGTGGTCTGCTAGCAGAATCATTTCTTTGTAGTATGACAATAGACTACAGTACTTAAACTTTTTTTTTTAAAAAATGAACATTTTCTGGCCCTTTATCATTGCTGTTGTGTGTCACTGAGCCTCTGGAGGGGAGATGCAGCAATATAAAAAACATAAACATTGCGTATTTTTAGGCTGTTCATTTTACATGAGGTTATAAGCAATACAAGGAGCAGAGTTACACCTCTTGTGCAGTAGCACTCTTCACAGTAGAAGGGTATACTGGAATACTTTGGCCATTGCGGAGTTCCAGTGTGACTTCCTTTAGACACCAGCTGTAATAAGTAAGACATGTCAGACATTTAGTTGCTGAGCCCAGCCACAGAAAGACAGGACCAGAAACCAAATAATTATAACCCAGAATAAGTTCAGTATTATATCCTTAACAAGTTATATTACAACAGGTTGAATCCAAGTGCTTCATGATAATTTTCAGGAGTATACCACATCCCGTTTAGCAGATTCTGCTGATCCTCTGTGTAGCATTTTCAAGAGACTGGGGGTGACTGGGGGGTGGAAAAGAGGAAGAAAGTCTGTTTGCAGCAGCCCAGTTGCACACGACTAAATGTGGATCCAACCCAGTCTCTTTCAAACAGTGGAAGATACTATTGGGCATGAACCAATTATTTTGTTGTAACACATTTGCATCTTTGAAGTTCAGTTTGAATCAGAATGTTCTCTGTTCTGATAATGAACTAAGTTACTTTTCTTACTTCTAACTTCTTAAGTTAGTCCTCTAAGATTATGAAAATGTTTATAGCATTGTTTTTGGCTGGAATCCTGTTGGGACATGGTGCCTTCATAAGTGGGCATCTGCAGGAATTAGAATTTGCACCACTGCACAACATCCATATGGAGTAGAGCGCTGCTGGAACATTACTATGTAGCACAGCCACCAAAGTGCCCAATGCACATTGGTGCTCAGAGCACATCAGTACGAGGGCACAACAGGACCGATGCACATTGTATTGGTCCCCATGACACTGCATTGATCCCGATGAGCACTGGGCACTAAAGCACGCTGGGCACTCTTGCCAGTGTCTGTTATGCAATTTGGCAATTTACTGACCAAGTTTCTTAGCATTTCCGCTGCTTAGCTAAATATATGCAAAATTACATTATGTAAAAGGTCATATAGAATTCTAGTGATTATTTTTAAATTCTCTTAATTCTATCTAAGGAGCACCTGAGTACTTTGAAACTACTACAGTTCTCCCTCCACATTTGCAGGTTTGACCTTCACAAATTTGATCATTCATGAAGCATGCATATGCCTTCCTCCCCATTCTTCACCTCCCATTCCCTTGCCTTTTTTTTTTTTTTTGCCAGGTGTGCAGAGGGGAGGCAAGTGTGCCCAGGTAAAAGGCAAGGGAATGGGTGGGGCCAGGAAGGTATGCATGTGCCTTCTTTCTCCTCTCTGGAGCTTCCTGCTCCCATTCTCAGGATGGCACGGAGGAGAAATCCATAACGATTGGGTTTATCCACATGTGCCAGCTGGGACAGGCAGGATTCCAAATTCGAACAGGTTGCTTACCTGTAACTGTAGTTCGAGTGGTCATCTGTGCCTCATACAATAGGAGCTTTCGCGCCTGCGCAGTAGCATATGGAAAATTCTAGAGCTTAGTAGCTTGGCGGGAACCCCTCCCCCATGCTGGTACTGCGCATGCTCAGCCTGCCGAGCAACGGTCACTCCTCAGTTCTGTGGTCTGCTGTAAGAAGTACAGGGACCTGAAAAAGAGGGGAAGGAAGGGCGGGCGTGTATGAGGCACAGATGACCACTCGAAGAACTACAGTTACAGGTAAGCAACCTGTTCTTCTTCTTCGTGGTCTCTGTGCCTCATACAATAGGAGACTGTGTAGCTTACCGGTAGGACGGTGGGTCAGGTTCTAGGGTACAGAAGCCAGCACAGCACGTCCAAAGCGAGCATCTCGACGGGACCGGCAGTCGAGCCTGTAGTGGCGCACAAAGGTCAATGGTTGGGACCAGGTCGCTACATGGCAGAGTTCATGCAGGTCAACTCCTCGCAGGAGGGCTGCAGATGTTGCCATGGCTCTCGTAGAGTAAGCTCGAAGGAAGGCTGGTGGAGGTTGCTTTGCAAGCTCATATGCCAGCTGTATGGTCTGTACCACCCACTTGGAAAAACGCTGGCTGGACACCTTTTGACCTCTCCAATGTCTACCATAACAGACAAAAAGGTGTGGAGTCTGTCGGAAAGAGGAAGTCCTGTCAGTGTAGAAGGCCAAGGCCCTGCGAACATCAAGGGAGTGAAGAGACTTCTCTAGTGCAGTTGTCGGTCCAGGGTAGAAGGACGGCAATATTATGTCCTATGCCAGATGGAAGCTGGACACCACCTTCGGCAGAAAAGAGATGTCAGGCTGAAGAACTACCTTGTCCCTATGGAACACCAGATAAGGCTTGTCACTCCAAAGCGCTGTCAGACTCCCTGGCTTGTCTGGCAAAGGTGACAGCTACCAAGAAGGCCGTTTTCATGGACAGCAGTCTGTCATCTGCAGTTGCCATGGGTTCAAAGGGTGGCCTCGTCAGCTGCGACAGCACCAGAGACAGAGACCACGGTGGTAACAGCGGCGATACCGGTATATAAAAGTGCTGGAGGCCCTTCAGGAACCGTCGCACGGTACCATCACGGAATAAGGACGTCGATGGTGAACATGGAGGCTGGTAGGCCACGATCGCGACTAGGTAAACCTTCAGTGAGGAGAAGGCTAGGCCTTGTTCGCGAAGGTGCAGGAGGAAGTGGAGCACCGTTGGCAGACTCACAGGCAACGAAGGCTCCCGCCGGGACTCTGCGAAGGTGACAAAGCGGCGCCACTTGTAGTAGTTGCGGCGCGTTGATTCCTTCCTGGCTGCAGTGAGGACGTTCCCGATGATAGGGTCCGCTACAGCGATATCCTCCAAGCATGGAGGGCCAGGAGTGGCAGGTCCGGGTGGAGTAGACGGCCGTTGGAATGCGAGAGGAGATCCGGTACCATTGGGAACTAGAGAATCTCTCCCCGAACGGCCTGGAGCAGGGGGGCAAACCAATGCTGTCTCAGCCAGTACGGGGCGACGAGGATGACGTTGGCACAATCTGCGAGGATCTTCAATATTACTCAGCCCAGGAGTGGGAATGGAGGGAACGCGTAGAGGAGACCTTTGTTCCACCTGAACTGGAAGGCATCGCCGATGGAATGGCGATCTCGCCCGGCCCTCAAACAGTACCGATGACACTTCACGTTCTTGCCAGTAGCAAATAGGTCGATCTCGGGTTCGCCCCATCGATCTCGAACCATCTGAAAAGCCTCGCTGGAGAGGGACCACTCGTGGTGGGATGAGGTATCCCTGCTGAGTGCATCTGCCGTGGTGTTCTCCTGCCCAGCTAGGTGAACCGCCACTGGGTGGATTTTGAGAGAGATGCATCAGTTCCAGAGGTCGAGGGCTATGTGAAGGAGAGTCGACGAATGAGTCCCTCCTTGCCTGTTGACATAGCAAACCGCTGTAGTATTGTCCGTGAGGATCAGTACAGTGCGGCCAGTAATGAGGTGCTGGAAAGCCTTCAGAGCCTTCCAAATGGCGAGAAGCTCGAGGGCGTTTATGTGGAGATCGGTCTCGTGATCGACCCATCGGCCGCGAAGTCTGAGGTCGTCGCAGTGCATTCCCCACCCGAAGAGGGATGCATCCGTCGTTACCGTCAGATTCTCCTCTCAGAACAGCATGCCCGTGAGGAGGTTGCTCGAACACTGCCACCAGAGAAGGGATTGGCGCACGTCGTGAGGCAGGTGAAGCCGACGGCTCTGGTCATCGAGGATTGGGTTGAAAATCCGTACGAACCAGTGTTGGAGCGGTCGTGCACGCAGCCTGGAGAGGTAGGTCAAGGCCGTCGTGGAGGACATGTAGCCGAGGAGCTGTTGGATCCTCCTTGCTGTCACTGTCGGGGATCGGTAAACGCTTGACGCCGCAAGGCGGAGCGTTCTCGCCCGATCGATCGGAAGGTACGCCCTCGCTGATACCGAGTCCAGGGTCGCCCCATGAAATCGAGGACCCTGGAGGGTTCGAGGTGGGACTTCTTCGGGTTGATTCAAAGCCCAAGGTGAGTGAGAAGAGTCAGTGTGCAATGTATGTCCTCATACAGTCTCTGTTTGCAGGACGCCACCAAGAGCCAGTCATCCAGGTAGGGGTAGATAGTCGCCCCAAGGGGGCGATGGATAGTCCAAAAGGCAACACCCTGTACTGGTAGCAGGTGTCGTCGACCGCGAATCTGAGGTATCGACGGTGCTGCGGGCAGATGGCGATGTGGAAGTAGGCATCCCGAAGATTGATAGAGGCGAACCAGTCTCCTCGACGGAGAAAGGGCATGATCAAGGGCAGCATGAGCATCTTGAACCTCTTGGGGCGGATGTAGTAGTTCACCCCTCTGAGGTCCAAGATGGGTCGCAGGGTCCCATCTGCTTTTGGTACCGTAAAGTTCCGGGAGAAGAAGCCGATGTTCTTGGCTGAAGGCGGGAGTTCCTCGATGGCCCCTTTTTGCGGAAGGGACTGGATCTTTTCTAGCAAGACCGAGCTGGCCTGGGTGGAGTAATAGACGCCTCGCGGTGGTATACTTTGAAACTCGATAGCGTAGCCAAGACAGATGATGGTAAGTACCCAAGAGTCCGAGGTGACTGCTGTCCAGTCTGCGAGGTGTCTGGCCAGGTTCAGTCGATCTTCCGGGGATGTTGTTAGCCGGAAGGACGGTATCGGTGGCGACCTGCGAAGGCAGTCAAAACCTTGACTTCGTGCCCGACGAGGACTTCTTAGAAGAGGAAGACGGACGTCTCCGAAGAGGTCTCCTTGTGGACGACGAAGTTGAAGGCCGGGAGGCTGTGGAGCGGGCCAACTGTTGGAATGAGGAGGCGGAGGACCGACGCCAAGATTGGTGTGAACCAAAGCTGCGCCGAGGCTGCGGCTGGTTGATGCCCATCTTCTTGGCCGTTAGTTGGGCCTTGATGACATGGTCCATGACCTCGTCTATGGAGGAATGAAAAAGTCCCTGGCCATCAAAAGGGAGATCTTCAATCCTCTTACAGCCATCCTCCTGGAGCCCTGATGACCTCAACCAAGCATGGCGTCGAAGGGCGATTCACCCTACCATCACCCTCGAGGTCACTTCCACAGCATGCTGAGAGGAGGCCAGTTGTTGAGTTGCCAACGCAACGGCTTCGTTGTGCAACTGGGTGGCCAATTCCCGAGAGACATCAGGGAGGTCCTCCAGGAGCGGGGCAAGCCGGTCCAAGATATTGCGATGGTACGCGGCGATGTGAGCCATGGTATTCAGGACTCGAACCACCAGCGAAGATGCAGAGTAGAATCGTCGGCCGAAGTTGTCTAGTTTTCGGCCTTCCCGGTCCAGCGGTGTCGTGTGTGGCCTGGTACCGCCTTTGGTCTGGGCCGACTCCATGACAATGGAATTCAGGACCAGGCAGGTGAACAGGAACTCCGCATTCTCCTTCTGGGTCCTGTACAAGTGCTCCAACCTATGAGGTATAAGTTGAGCTGAAGCCGGCTTATCCCATGGCTGTCGGAGTGCATCCAGAAGCGTGGGCAGGAAAGGCAGCGGTGCGGTGGACGGCGGACGCGTCTCCAGGTACTGGAAGACGGGGTCCTGCGCCGCTGGGGCTGGGTCAGTCACCTTCAGGCCCAATGCTGTCGCCACATGCAGGAGAGTGGCTGAGAACTGATGGACTTCCTCAGGAGCGGCGTCCGGGGCCAGTTCTCCAAACTTGAGTGGAGGCGATTCATGGGAGGATGGTGTTGAATCTCCCGAATCGGACTCCGACTCGTATGACTCCGATGACGAGGAGGACAAGGACCGTTCTGCCCTTTTCTCTGCGGCCGCTGTCAACGCGGATCGTTCCACCTTTTTCTCCACAGTAGCAGTTGACGATGCCGTCTTCGTCGTCGGCGCCTTTTTAGTCTTGTAGTGGTGGTACTGGTCTGCATCGATTTTGCAGGCGCAGCTGAGGAACGAGGGTGCTCAGCCTGCACGGTCCTCATAGATGACTCAGCCTGCATGGTCCTCGTGGATGAGTCCCCCACTCGAGTCATAGTAATCTCCTCTACAGGATGAGTTGTGGTCGCCGTTACCCTCGGGGGCAGTGACACTGCCCTGTAGCGAGGGGAAGGCTCTCTCGACCTCCGGTATCATGGGGAGGGAGACCTCTCTGGTAGCCTCTTGTACGACCAACGCGCCTCCTGCGAGGGTGAGCGGGATCGCCTGCAAGGCGGAGACCAGGAACGCCTGCGAGGTGACCAGTACCACGGGTCCACGTGGAACCTATCCCTGTAAGACGGGGAGTAGGAATGGTAGGAGCCCAGGTACTCACACCAGAGATGTTCACGACCGTACCTGCCAAGATAGGAGGCAGAGGTGTACACTGAATCCCTGGAGTGGGCTCTCTCTGGGCGCATCTCCCGATGGCGAGGAGATGGAGGCCCTAACTCTCAGTTCAGGAGAGCGGGAGCGAGAGCGACGGCGGACAAGAAAGAACTGAGGAGTGACTGTTGCTCGGCGGGCTGAGCATGCACAGTACCAGAATGGGGGAGGGGTTCCCGCCAAGCTACTAAGCTCTAGAATTTTCCGTATGCTACCGCTCAGGCGCGAAAGCTCCTATTGTATGAGGCACAGAGACCACGAAGAAGAATTTCAGTTACAACCGTTATAACTCTCTCCTTACCTGACAGTTTTTCTTTTCCTGCCAAGCAAAAGGGAAGGGCATGGGGGGCAGAGGCATGCATGCACCTTCCTTTTCTCCTCCAGAGCTCCTCCCTTGCCTTTGGCCCTGGCACAGAGACTGAACACAAAGGCAAAAGGGAAGGGAATGGGGGAGGCATGCATGAGCTCTGGAGCTCCCTCTCCTATTCCTTTGCCTTTGTCCCCAGTGCAAAGAAGGAAGGCTCACACACCAGGGTAAAAGGCAAGGGAATGGGAAGGGGATTGTGGGGGGTGGGGATGGAGTTTTTCCGCTTTCACAAGGGTTCTGCACCCCAAATGCTTGTGAAAGTGGAGGTGCTACTGTATTGCTTCCAAACTGTGGTGCTTGCTACTTCAGTAAATGATACAATTTTGTTATGAATTGCCTGAATCTGAACCTGGTTTCTGCACGCAGATCACATCAATAGTTGCTTCCAGTGCAACTGCAGCTACATAAAACAGTTGGAACTGACTTCATAAATGCGGTACCATGGAGAACAACATTTAAAAATTGCTGCATGTGTCAACTAAGCTCAAGTGTAATAATTCATTTGAAAGGGGTGCTCAGATTACAAAGAATGCACCTGGAGCTGTTATACCCAATAAATAATGTAACTAAGATCCACAAAGGTAGCAGTTTTCATGAAGTCATTTAATCCATATTTCATGCACTTCCAAAGACCATAATGGTCAAAACAAGTCTAAGCATTTTTTTTTCAAGCATAGTCTTTTCTTTCTGTATACATACCTATTAAGGAAGAAATCTTTTTCTGAGCTGACTTGAAGATATCCTGCTGACTTTGTTCCAGATACTGGTATCTTTATCTGTAAATGCAAAAGTCAAATTCTCCTGATGAACATTTGTCAAAATGATCCCCTTTGCAAGTAGACTTCTATAAGTTCAGGACCTGACATCTAAAATTATATCTTGACAACCATGAAGTCCTTTAAATATATACAATAAGCATGCCCCCCTTGCATGCACACAGTAATCCTTATTAGACCAAGTATAAACTTAAGTCTTTACTGCAAAAGCATGAGTGAATCTCATGCAGGCATTCAACTCTGTTAAGCAGCTGTTGGAAAGTCAACAGTTTGTATTTGATGACTTGAATCTCATACTTTGGTTTTAATGGTATTTTTGAAGTGTGATAAAGGACCTCTGCATGTTGCAGCAACATTGTAAGAACTACAGTTCTCCCTCCATATTTGTGGGTTTGACTCTAATGGATTTGATTATTCATGGTGCCCACTTACCTACCCCCTCATTCTCACTCTCCTGTTACCTGGCAGGCGGTGAGTGGGAGAGAGAAGAGGGAGGAAAGATCTTCCCCCCCCCATTGCACTCTCCTGTCCACCACTGCCCACATGATCGCCCAGCAGTGGGTGAGAGGGTGAAGGGGAGGAAAGATCCTTTCCTCCCCCTCACTATCTCCTGCCCGCTGCTGCCAGAGTGATCGCCCCAGTGACGGGTGGGAGGGTGAAGGAGATGAAAGATCTTTTCCTCACCATCTCCTGCCCGTTGCTGCCAGTGTGATCACTGGCATGGGTGTGTGGGCAGTGGATCCAAGGTCATTTGCACATAAACAAAATATACTATTACTAGCATACTGAACTTCCCCAGCACTGATGTATTTCTATATGTATTATGCCCCAGATCACCCTTGCTGGACTGGACAAGTTTTCTGATAGATCTAACTCTCCTTGCTCATGTTCACAAACAATTGGTGCGTATATTTTGCAGCAGGCTGTTGTTATTAATTAGACAAGGCTTAATTAAGTGCAGATAAATTAACAGATAATTTATAGATTAACTATTAAGGGTTCCAGGGTTCCTAAATGTCTAACATGCAGCACAATGTCACTGTAATGCTGGTACTGCGCCTGCCGGGCTCCAAGGTTGACTCAGCCTTCAATCCTTCCGTAGGTCGGTAAAATGAGTACCCAGCTTGTTGGGGGCATGTATAGAAATATGTATAGAAATACATGCTATTTGTAAGTTGTTCGCCGCCTCAATCCATATGGAGAGGCGGGATACAAATAATAAATAAAAAATAAAAATAAAAGTATAGTAAATGACATGCTAAATTACCTGCACCAAATTACAAAGACTTGTATCCCTACAAGCTACGTGGTCAAGCTGTAACTTACTCTCCTAGTGTCCCAGAATTCCCCCCTGCCTTTTGTTTCCCTTCTTCATCATGAGGTCTTAATCCATGTAGCTCTTACCTGAGCTTGTGATACATCCACACAGTTGCTCTTGTCTGTCAGTCTGATGAAGTGTACTTTGAGAGGAGGAGCACCAAGTGCCTCCAGGGCTTCTGAGTCTTTATGAAGCTGCTCGAGAGCTTTCTGATAGTACTGTGTTCTGGCAAAATTCTCTGAGGAAAAAAAAAGCAGGGATGTAGAAGTTGTCCAGTGGAAGTAATAAAATAACAAAAAAACAGATAATTGTTACATATTAAGATGATGCAGAATAGGGTCCAGTTATTCTGACAGGTCAGCAAAGAAGGTATGTTTGCCCTTTCCACCTTTTTCTCTTTTACATATCCCCACGAAGGTTTCCTATACCTGTCAAAAGATATTTCATGATAATCAGAGGCACCCAAATTAAATCTATCTATTTTAAATGTGTAGAATCTGTTTAAACTGCATCTGCAAGGGCTCAACTACTCTTGTTTTTTTTAATGTGCAAGAAGGCTTTTGCACATGATGAGAAAGGTTTTTAACAGTCTGCCCCACATCTAAATGAGTTGGCAATTTGGCAACAGAACTTTATCAGTTTATGACTTGGTGTTGCTGTTCCACTTTCAATTGGGCAGCAATACATCATTCTGCCTTTCCTAAAGGAGCACCCTTTCATAGATATCAGCCTACTGGGCTTGCAACCAAAATAGTAACCAGAACATTGTCAAATTATCAGTATCATGGCACAGCAGAACTACAGTAATATTTGGGAACTTAATTTGATTCTTCAGTGCTATTTCCAGGCAAATTATCACCCAATCTTACCTTACTAGGCTAAGAAACGCAAATTATGGCAGAAACCTATGGGCATCATTTTTGGAAGATAAAATGTTAACTTCTCTTTGTAGGCTAGCTTCTTTAATCTTAACATGAAGCTTTATAAATTATCACCAACTGAAGTAAAATTAAGGTAAATTTTCTGTTAACTCTTCATAAACATGTTGCTTTGGGGCTGTTAAGAAGCTTGTGAAGTAAGTTTTACAACTGCTCTAATGATTTTTTTGAAAATATTACAATGTCAGAGGTTTCTGTATCCCATACATGAAAAATTAAAATTCTGTGCCACAAATTTTAAAGATTAATCAACAAGAAAATAACCCTTAAATTTTGTGGTTGGAGGAGTGCATCTTGGAGATTCCAGCATTGGGGTCTCACACCTGAGTGATACTGTATTTGGAATGTGGAGTTGGTTGTCAGGATGGTGTTTAATTGTGTGGCATCTTTAGGTTGAAAGAAACAGCGTGTGTAACCTGAACATTTAAGGACAGCTTTAAAGATCAGAGGTATCTCCTATCTTTTACTTTCTTTTATTTACTTTTTTTACTTTCTGTCTTACTTATTATGGTCTTACTTATAAACGGTCTAAAGGGAGAGATTTTGGAGAGGAACAAAACTGTGGCTGGAGAACGCATACAGCCAAACGGACCACATGTTTAAATGACAGGCCGGGGATACCGCTTGCAAATTCTCTTCCCTGTAAAAACAACAACTTCCTGCAAATTGAAAATTAGCACTTCAAGGAGGAAAGCTCTATCTCAGACTGTTTTTCTGTTACTGTTGCTGCTCTTCAAACACCAAGGGATAGTTCAAATATGTGATCTGAAGCCTGAAGCAGCCATTCTGTTCTTCTGCCTTAACATTCTGCCACCGAAGTCTGGTAAAGGTAGACCAGGTTTAAATTGCTAGCTGTAATGGAACTTACGCTGCATGAAATAATACATAAGAGCACTTCCTCCAGTAGATAAAAGTCCCAGATAAATAGCCATTTGCTGAAGTTTTCTCAAGGATGCTGGCATGTTTTGTTCCCTAAGGGGAAAGAGGAGAAAAACAGACTTATTGTATATGAATAAAACAAGGAAATTTTTGCAAAAGCCTTTTCAGTAATCCCACAAAATAGACCCGAATAAAAGCCTCACGAGCAGTATTCAGCAGTTTCATGGTTCATGCAAAGTAAATGCAGGATGAGAACTAAGCAGGCTGAACTTCTCAGCCCAAATATGTTTATTCAATTGTTTTAGAGATACCAGCGCTTCACTAAATGCTGAGAAGAAAATGACCTCTCTGGCACGGCTGATTGTTCTTGCAGCTTCCTACATGGGCTGAACAATCCAAAGGAGAATTGTTCAGGTTTAAATGGGGCTCAGTTTATCTCAGAGTGAAATGCTATGATGATATAACATTGTTGATAGTTTCGAATAAGAGAGAATGAGGGCTCAGCCTGGTGTAGTGGCTTGATGTTGGACTGGGACTCTGGGAAACCAGGATTTGAATCCTCACCCAGCCATGGAAACCTACTGGATGACCTTGGATTTAGCCTCAGGGGAAGGCAGTGGCAAACTCCTTTGAACAAATCTTGCCAAGAAAACCTCTGGAGAGAATTTCCATAAATCAGAAACAACCTGATGTCACACAACACCACTGAATGAGGGAGCACAGCAACAAGCAACTTCATTACCGGTTAGAGTACTGTGCTACTTTAGTTGGTTTCAGCTGTATATATAAACACCATAAGGGGAGTGTTAAAGAGAAAAAATTTGCAATGCACTTCCCCTCTTCCTCTCAGTCTTTTCCCTGCCCTGCCTATTTGTGAGAATCACATATCTGTTATTTTGTTCTGACATTCAGACAAATAACTAATACCTCACAGACAAAGCAAAAGGCACAAGTCCAGCCGGTATAAAATGTGACTAAACAGCTTGAAGTCAAAAGCTTTGTCTTGTTTTGTTCTATCCCATACCATCATATTACTGAAAATATCACAATGATAGGATTTTACCACCCCTCTATTTATTAATTATATTTGTATCCCTGCTTTCTTCCAGTGTTCTCAAACAGACATAGATGGCTCTGCCTTCTCACTTCAGCAGACTTTTGTACTTTGTATACAGAGCTATCAAGATTTTCATCTAATTTAAGGGTATGAATTTCAGGTATCAAAGCACAGCTCTTTAGTTTTGGTTTCTTTAAAGGTAAATGTGCTTCCATGAAGTCTGTGTTAAGCACCCCTTTAGAAAAATGGTAACAGGCCACAGTCTGCAGGTAACTGCTTTGTAGGTTGTCTGCTCCATATCACAAATTTCCTATGCCATGTGCTTTTATGAATTACAGCCCAGCTCTTTCAGATGCATGAAGTGTTATAGCAGTTGACAAATGTATATGCCTATGCTAGAGTGGCTAAATGAACTGTAAACAGAGAGGCCAGAGGAAATAGAAATACAAACAGGACAGACAGTGATAATTATCTTTACAGGTGCTATTCATAAAGTTGTGAATACAGCTAGTCCATTTAACAATGCTTTGCACACATATCCCATTAGTTCTGCCAGGGCTTGCTTTGAAGACATTCCCAATGTAACATGCCCCAAGCAAAGATGGCAAAGAATCACTGATTATTCAAATGAACACAGCTAAAAGCCCTTCTGAAAAGAAGATGATTGATGCAAGGGGATTACATGCTTATGAACATGTTTTAGAAGTCTCCCAACCAGGTCTTATTTCAGCTGGTGAGTCACCTCTTCCGTGACTGAAAAAAGAATAAAACACTAATACCAAAAGCAGTTTCCATAACATTTAAACTGTGAACAAACTAGCACTCAACAGTATTATCAGGTAAAATTGACCTGAGATGAGGTGGTGTAAACTTATATGTCCTTTTCCACTTCAGTAACATTTCTTGAAGACATCTCTAAATAAAATATAACCTCCTTTTGCAGAGAAGAAAGAAATACTATCGTGCTTTTCCAAATTCACCCTTGAATCTTCTTGCACAAGAAGGAATCCAAAATCAAATAGACAGTGGGTTTTTCCCCTCTTTTGGAACAGTTTTGAAACAGCAGCATTGTATCACTCCCCATTCTTAAAGGTCAAGAAACAGCAACAGAGAACAAGGGGAACCTGAAAGATTACAGTCTAAACTCAGAAAACTTATCTGCTTTCAATCCTTGTACTCAGACTGCAACTTCTATGGCTATTTTTATTTTTAGCTCTAGACAAGCGGTTCTTAATCTGAGGTCTATAGACTCTTGGGGATCCACAGAGCCCTCACAGGGGGTCCATGCAAGGTTGCCACTTATCTCTTAAATCCTAGATTTAAGGGACTAAAAATGTCCCAGCTGGTTGTCACTGGTTGATACAGCATGTCCCAGATTCCTCAAAGGCAGCAGTGATGATAGTGGTGGAAGTGCCAATGATGCACTGGCAGGTGTCTCATCCTGCAGTGGAGGGTCCTGGCACTACTGTGCAGGTGTGCCAGAGAGCCTAGAAGGCAGAAGGGCGAGAGAAAAGGCAGAAGATGGAGGATGCTGAGCTCAGGCCTTGTGTGGTGAGTGTGGCAACACTGCTTAAGCCAAGGCCAGCAGAACTTTGCTTTCAAGCAGCCACAAGAATAGAAAGGAATCCCAGTTTCTTTTGAAAACTTCTTTGCTCTGTGCTCAATGCCCTTACTCCTTTTTATCTGGTTCTCCCAAAAACAAAGTATATAACATATTCACATTCAGAGGACCCTCCTCCACTTGAGTTTTGGACTTCTTTCAATAATGCAAAGTTCTTGCCTTCCCTCAGGCCACCTCACCTATTCAAATCAACTCCACCCTGATTACTTGGACACCTGTGTAAGCAGCGTGTCTCTAGGGAGTTCGACTTCGTGAAACAGCTTTCTTGAAATAATAAAAGGAGGCTTCTGCAGAACTTCTCTTGACACACACATCCTTCATGTCATGACAGAACTTCTCTTGACACACACATCCTTCATGTCATGACAGAAATGAATACTCCCAACATGGGAGAAAGAAACAACTCATTTTCATTCTCCAGTCTGTCCTAGTATCTTCCTCAAGCAACAAACCATTTGAATGCCTAATGTTGCTTGCTCAATCCCACATGAGATATAGATACAGACAGTTTTAAGACAACACCATTTCCCAGTGTGCTGTGACTCCAAGCACTTGTTACATCCCTTTCAAAACAATGACCCAGAAATGCCACAAAACATTTGCTTCTCCTGAGTCAAATCAAAGGTTCATAGTTCACAGATATTTGCTGGGGATCACTGACAGGTTGCTGAAAAACAATCAAATATCACACCCTGCAGAACATCACATGTTATTTATATCGGTTCTACATACATCCCTGAACATAAACAAAAATCTAAAAGGTACTTAAAGCTGTAGTCTTTAGTGTGGGCAGAGTGTGGAAGAGCTATTGAGCTGGCAAGGAACCCCTGAGAGTTTCAGTCCACAAGCAGCTTCCCAACCCACCACTGGAGTGCTGAGATGATCTAGAATGGAATCATGGGAGGGGGTTACTGGCTGATTTTTTAAAAAAACCTTACAGTGCTTGTCACTGGACACCCATGAAAAATCTACAGCAGCTGCTGTGAAATGATAATGCACAGACACCATAATAATCAGATGTATTATACAAAGCAAAAGTGTAATTATACTACTGTTACTGCTATTAGAACATTGGAATTAAACCTTGTCAGTAGTGAATTACCATCTTCAAGCGTCTTCAGACAAGGAGAATAAAGCAAAACAGTCCATCAGATCACTTCAAAATAGACTAATAGGTTTGTTTTCCATCACTTGTCATCTGTTTGCTTCCATTTCAGCTGCAGACAGCAACTCATTGCTACAAGAATTGCTCATATCTCTTACCAGATTTGGCACAACAGACATTGATCATATAAGGTCACAGTTTTCTACAGGAACTGATCCAGAATCATGAATCTGTATTAACAGAATGTGGACCTTCCAAAAAGTGAAGTACTCACGTCAATCAATCAGTCTTTATTACGGTCTGTGACCAGCACTATAAAAAGAAAAGCGTACAGCAAGATTAATTAAAATGAATGGAGAAGGCAAGGAATAAAAGAGATTACACTTCCAAGTGGGGGAAGGTGAGTTTCTTAAAATATTGACTATATGTAGCTTTCACCTCCACTTCTGTTGCATTTTTCAACTGTTGAATCATAACTAAAAGGAATGCTGTGATACAAAAATTTCAAGAAGATTAATGGCAAGCACATAATTGTAATAAAAAGTAATATATTAAAATGTGAAAAACTACATTAAAATTATATGCAATGAAGCAGCCTAGTAAGTTACAGTATTCACTCTATTCAGACTACCACATATAATAATAAACAAAAAAGCAGGTTAAAAAAATAAAACTTGTATCATTATCAACTACATTCAAATTAAACTCAATATTTGTTGTGGTGGTTGTGGTACTTTGAAGTTATTTCTGATTTATCATAACCTTAAAACAAATCTATGGTGATGTTTTCTTGCCAAGGTTTGTTCAGAAAGGAGTCATCACTGCCTTCCTCTGAGGCTGAGAAAGTGTGGCCTGCCCAAGGTCTCCCAGTAGGTCCATAGCCGACAGTGATTTGAACCCTGGTCCGAGTCCAACACTCAAACCACTACATGACACTGGTTCTCAACGTAGTTACCCAATTATTTAAAGTAAGACCAGAGTTCCTGTCCCAGTAACTCAAAATTCAATATATTTGTCCATATTTTCTGTATTATTTAGGTTAGAAACAGTTAGTCATAGTTATTTTTGTTCTATTCATTTTGATGAGTCTTCTCTGAAAATTACTCTGGCTCTAAACTTCCTTCCCCATGTCATGTACAGCCAAAGGGCAAAGTCAAAGCTTTGTCATCACCACCATCATCATCACCTTTCTTTATATTCATTTAGTCATGCTGGCCTTGTTGCTTCCGTGTTACGGACTGTATAGACTGGGGGTAGGGGAAGAGGTGTGAAACTGAAAAGATGGTTGCTTGCCTACAGCTGTTAACTAAGCAGAACTTTGAACCAAGCCCAGACAACTCTAGCTTCATGTTATAAACTATTCTGCAACATCTGCTCTGCACTTACACCACCTATGTAGAGCTGGTAATTAGAAAGTATTCAGGAAAGGCTCATACTTCAATGACCACTGCTAGTACTGGGGTATTTCTTTAAGCTTTTCATTTCTTAAACTACATCAGGAACAAAAGTCCAGGTATTCATTCTTTTTACTATACAGTAAGCCCTTCCACGGCCTGTGATCTCCACACATGCGATTTCCAGCTCATGTGAAGAGTCTGCACATATACCTAAAACACCAGTGATGGGCACACTGATATGCTGAAGTGTCCACAGGCATGTTGCTGCCAGTGAATATAACGGCATGCAAGCATTTGCGAATTCCAGTATTTGCAGGGGTACCTGGAATGGAACCCTTGCAGATATAGAGGGTGCACTGTATTAATGTTCCACTTCACATGCTCATTTACTGTCATTTTTATATCCCACTTTTCCTCCATGGAGCTAAAGGCACATACATGCTTGTCCATTTACCACAACACACTTCAGCCGAGCAACAAGTCTGTGCAATAGAGGTTAGACTGACAGACTTATGCAAGGTGGGCACTGACTAAGGATTTGTGCCTGTATCTTCTCAGTCCTGGCTTAATGTTCTAACAACTGCAAACATGGTATACATGGTGTGGGGGGAGGGGTTCCATAGAAGATTTAATTTACTCAAAGAGTTTCCACTTCAGTTGTGTGTTCTTATGTGTATAGCTAGAGGGCAAAGCAAAGCAATTGTTTCTCTCTCTTTTTTAAAGGTTGGCATCATACACTCCAAAGCAGACAGATGCCTCGAAGTCAAAAACAGAGCATCAATGCACCTTTTGGATTCAGATGAAGCATATGAAAGGCTCTTCTTGGCTTTGCTCCAGTGATTCCCGACACTGTCAAACCCCCTCCAATGAACCATGGCCTTGCTGCCAACTTGACAGCAAATATTGTTCTACATTTATTAATGCACTCTGTGCTGTTTGTAGAATGACATGTTTTGAAGCTCAGGTCCCAGCTGTCCTCAGCTCTCCCTACAAAAGTCATGTCAGATAATTGCCCAGGTTTCTCTGTTGATAACGCATACATAAATATGTATTTTCAACATGCTGCTATCATCATATCTTTTTAGATTCAACCTCAGCACTGCCAAATGGTTTGAATCCTAAGCATGTTTCCTTTATTTCCTTTCAAAGCAAATGGTTGTGGTTGTTTCTCTGTCTCCTCCTTTTTCTCATACTGAAAAACCCCATCCTGCCAGAAACGTACATCAACAAAATAGGTTAGTCACATTCAGAAGCTGTTCTTCCCTGGCTCTCTCCTCTTTGAATTTGGATAATTGTTCCTCTTTTCATCCCATCCCACATCTTTACACTTCTTTTTTAAGTTAGTGAATTGTTTTTATGTATTAATAATGAATCTACTATGTCCATCGCTGAACCAAACACATTTAGTTAACAGGCAGAGAAAAAAAAATCAATAAAGGAAAGCAATGGGCAGCTCAGTATATAGGAAATTTATTTGCATTCTCAGGTTCAAATCAATAATCTTCTTTCCTCCACTGTTCCCAACAGGAAATTATAACATTTATTAATATAATCTGGAAAGTTATCTTCTCTAGTAATTTCCCCCCCTTTTTTTTAACTTTGGGAAACAGAACACTCTGATGCTGATTTAGTTTAAAGAGCTTTTATTTTCTGTTCTACTAAATATTCATTTCTGTCTCCTTGGCAGCAGGTCTGTACTTGTCATGCAGGCAGCTCTGCATATATTCATTGTAAACAAGGATACCTCAGAGTTGTCATCACCATATGGCAGATGTAGCACTCTCTCCCCATACACAATTTCCTGCTTCTTCTTCGTGGTCTCTGTGCCTTCATACACTAGGAGCTTTAGCGCCTGCGCGGTAGCGTTCGGAAACTTCTAGAGCTTGTTCGCTTGGCGGGAACCCCTCCCCCACGCCGGTACTGCGCATGCTCCTCCCGCCGAGCAACGGTCTCTCCTCAGTTCTTTCTCGTCCGCCGCCGCGTACGGAAGGTTCTTTAGTTTGTTCCTCTCACGTCGTGCTTGGCTTGCTGTTTTTTCACGGTTTTACGGACTTTCGGACTGTCTTTGACCTCTCTTTCGGACTCCCCCTTCGGTTTTCGTCTTTTTGGATTTCGGAGTTTGGCGTTTCTTCGTCTTATGTCCGCGCTCTTTAAGAAGTGCGTGTCCTGCGGCCGCAAGGTTGCCCTCAACGACGGCCATAAGGAGTGTCTCTTCTGTTTGGGCGAGTCCCACAACATCCGGACTTGCCCAATTTGCAGGGATTTTACTCCCCAAACTCTTCGCAACCGCTCCGCGAGACTCAAATCTTATTGTTGGGAACAGTCTCTGCGGGCGATAGACGAGACCTCCACTTCCAAGATGGCCGACAAGAAGACGACCACGCCATCGACGGTATCGGCGGCTGCCGTTCCGTCCACCTCGTCGGTATCGGGCTCGGTACCGGCGAAAACGCCGATTTCGGCGTTACCGAGGATCCCGAAGCTGTCGGCGGCTGCCAAGTCAGCGAAAGGATCCTCGACGGCGAGGAAGGCTGAGGCTCCCCTTACGGAGACGCCTGCAAAAAAGCGCCCTGCTCCGGACGGAGGCAAGGGCAAGGAGAAGGAGAAGAAGAAAAAGAAGAAGGAAAAGAAGCGCTCCCCGGCTGGGGACGCTCAACCTCCTACTCCTCCTCCTACTCAGCAGCCTTCAAAAGGGCGAGGCGAGTCCGTCGACCTCTCGGAGGATGAGATCGAGGACGTTCCCCAACAGCGCCCGGACTCGCCTGTGGCAGACCCTCCAACCCTGGTGGAGGAGCGCCACCGCCCCACCCGTCGCAGGTCGGCCGACCTGCAGCAGAGAGAGCCCTCTGCTTCCCCGGGGAGCGGCGTTCGCCCCTCCTTCAGGTCCCGGTCCCGCTCTTCCGAGCGTCCGGTGGCCTCGCCGCCTCCGAGGGAGACAAGAGAGGAACAACCTCGCTCGTCTGCCTCCAGATACACCTCGGCGTCCTACGTGGCCAGGTACGCGAGGGAATCTGAATGGAGAGAGCGCCCGGCCCTCCTATCGGTCGCATTCGCCATCGTACCGGGATCGGTACCATCGTGGCCCGAGTCGCGGGGGAGACCTTCCGGAGGTCCCGGTCACCTCGTCGACAGCGCGAATCGCGCTCGCCTAGAGGGGACGAGGCTCGGTACCGTCGACGCCGAAGCCGATCTCCGTCGGACCGCCGCTCCTTCAGCCGCCCCCCTCCCCTCGATATCATAGGGCGAGGGAGCCTTCACCACGGTATCGGGCGATATCGCCACCTCCTAGGGTCACGGCAACGGCGACGCGCCCTACGGAGTCGGTGGTGACTGGGCAGGCTACGACGACGTCAGCCTGCCAGACTACCCCGGTCACCACCAAGAGGGTGAAATCAGTGGCACCTTTTAAGCGGGACGCTGCTGCTACCACCGCCCCGGCTGCGGAGAAGCCTAGGAAGGCAACACCTGCGGCGACTACGAAGGAGCCGGAAAGCGAGCGGCGAGAGGACTCACCGAGCTCGGAGTCGTACGACTCGAGTGCGGAGTCTGAGGTGTCTGAGGCGGCCTCCCAGGAACCCCCCGTTGGGATTGGGGGAACCCGATCCCAGATTCTGCTCCAGAGGACGCCCCACCAGTTTTTGCGATGCTGCTCCGCATGGCCACTACCCTCGGCCTTAAGATCGCCGATGCGGAGCCGGAGGATGACGACCCAGCCTTCTCCGTTTTCGGGGAAAGAAGCGACCTTCAACGGCCCCGCTGCCTCTCCTGCCCCGGGTATCCAGACTGGTGAAGGCCGCCGGGGGAAAACTGGCCTCGGCTCAGCCGATACCGCAGGGGTTTAAAGAACACCTCTACAGGGTGCAGAAGGATAACGCCGGTTATCTATTTAATCACCCTGCACCGAACTCTGTGGTCGTCGAGTCCGCGCAGACGAAGGGCTCCGGCAGGCAACACACCACCCCCCCGGGAAAAAGAGGGCAGGAATTTGGGGACCCCCTACGCAAGGAGGTTCTATTCGGCTGCCTCCTTGCAGATCAGGCTGTCCAACACTCAGGCTTGCCTCGCGGCATACCTGAAGAAAGTGCTCGATCGCCTGCAACCAGCGATGGAAGCGGTACCGGAGGACTTTTCCCCCAAAGCCTCCTCCGTGATCTTCAATGAGGCTATCTCCATCGCTCGGCACCAGATGGCCTCCTCCCGGCACGCAGTGGAGATCGCCTCCCGGGTCATGGCGGGATCCGTCGGCCTTCGCCGCCATGCTTGGCTTCGACCGGCCGACATCCAGGAGGACACCAGAAGGAGGATTGAAGATCCCCCCTTTCCCGACGGTGAAGGCCTATTCTTCCCTTTACAGACGAAGCTTTGGACAATCTCGTCAAGGCGAGACTGACCGAAAAAAAGATCGGGCTGCAGCCGGCCACGCAGACCCGCAGGGCCTCCACCTTCCGACCATCCTGGCGACGATCTTCCACCTCGTCGTTCCAAACGTTTTGGCCCAAATCTGGACAGTCGAGACCGTCCTCCGGCTCATCGGCCAGACGCACGATTAGGCGGCGCCCGCCTTTTGCCCAAAAGTCCCCCCTCCCAGACAAAGTCTCGGTTTTGACGTGCCTGGCAGGACCCACCAATACCCACTCTTCAGCCTACCATCAGCGCTCGGAGACCGACCGACTCTCGCTCGACACCTAGCGGAGTGGCAGTATGTCACTACGGACTCGGGGGCTTTCCCCTCGTCCGTCTTGGCTACGCCATCGAGTTTCTCGATATTCCTCCTCGCGGCGTTTATTACCCCCGCCGTCGAAACCGGCCCTCCGGGGGAAAGATCCCAAACCCCCCCCAGAAAAGGGGGGATCGAGCGGCTCCCGCAAGAGGCCAAGACCACCGGCTTCTTCTCCAGGTACTTCACGGTACCGAAATTCCCCGGTACCCTCCGGCCGATCCTAGACCTCAGAGGGGTGAACTACTACATCCGCCCCAAAAGGTTCAAGATGGTCACGATACCGTCGATCCTACCCTTCCTACATCGAGGGGACTGGTTCGCCTCCACGATCTCCGAGACGCATACTTCCATATCGCCATTCGCCCGCAAAAGACGGTACCTCCGCTTCGCAGTCGACGACACCTGTTACCAGTACAAGGTGCTGCCGTTCGGCCCTTCGACTGCCCCAAGGGTCTTCACCAAGTGCATGGCCCCGGTGGTATCCTACCTGCGGACGAAGGGCGCTTCCGTCTTCCCCTACCTCGACGATTGGCTGTTGGTGGCGTCCTGCAAACAGAGACTTTACCACGACGTCCACATGACGTTGTCACTCCTGACCCGCCTTGGTCTACGAGTGAATCCGAAGAAGTCCCACCTCGAGCCGGCGAGGATCTTGGACTTCATCGGGGCGACGTTTGACTCGACCTCCGCCAGGGCGTACCTACCAGAGTCTCGAGCACAAACCTTATCCGGGCCGCCGCTCACGCTCGTAGGCCCCGAGGGTTTTTGGCGAGAAGCGCCCCAGCAGCTCTTGGGCTACATGGCTGCGACGACCGCTGTGCATATCTCGCCAGGCTAAGAGCAAGACCTCTTCAACACTGGTTCGTCCGCAATTCGCCCCCCTGCGAGACGAACAGACACTCCGACTGAAACCCGCCGGGAGACGCCCCCATCCCTCCAAGGGTGGCAGTGGGCGACGAATTATGTCGGGGACCCTTTTCCCAAAGCCGACACCGAAGGTGACGGTAACGACCGACGCCTCCCTGTATGGATGGGGTGCCCACTGCGGCGATCTCAGAGTCCGCGACAGATGGACCGACGACGAGACCGCTCTCCATATCAACGCGCTGGAGCTGCTCCCTCTTGGAAAGCCCTACGGGCGTTCCGCCATGCCGTGGCGGGGGGGACGGCCCCTATTCTGACGGACAACACCACCGCCGTCGGGACATCAACAGACAAGGGGGGACTCATTCCACGACCCTGCTCGACATCGCGCTCGGCCTGTGGGAATGGTGCATTCGCCTGCACACGCATCCCGTGGCGGTTCACCTGGCCGGGCAGGAAAACACCACGGCAGACGCCCTCAGCAGGGACACCTCATCCCATCACGAATGGTCTCTCTCCGGAGAGGCGTTCAGCCCATTCGGGACCGCGGGGGGCGAACCATCGATCGACCTCTTCGCGACCAGGGAAAACGCGAAGTGTCGCCGATTCTGTTCCAGAGCGGGCCACGATCGTGCCTCCATCGGGGACGCTTTCCAGTTTCCGTGGACCGGGGAACTCCTCTCGCGTTCCCCCCTTCCCGCTGCTCGGCCGGACAATATCAAAGATCCTCGCCGACCGAGCCGACGCGATCCTGGTAGCCCCGTACTGGCCGAGGCAACATTGGTTCGCACCCCTGCTACAAGCCGCACGAGACGACCTGCTCCGGTTGCCACCGACACCGGACCTGCTCTCCCACTCCGGCGGCCGATTTCCTCCATCCGGACCTGCCACGCCTGGCCCTCCATGCCTGGAGGATATCGCACTGACCCATCCCGTGCCGGACCGTCCTCGTCGCGGCCAGGAAGGAATCCCACCCGTCGCAACTATCAATACAAGTGGCGACGCTTCCTGACCTTCGCTAAAGAAAGGAGTGAGCCGGTATCGCCCGCGGGGGTCCGACCGTCCTGCACTTCCTCCTGCACCTCCGGCAACAGGGCCTGGCGTTTCCATCCCTGAAGGTGATTTTCCGCGATCGTGGCATACCAACCGCCACGATCTGCTGCCTCGGCCTTCTTCAGGAACGGGAAACCCTTAAACGGTTCCTGAAAGGACTTCATCATCTCTACCCGCCCTATTCCCCCGCCACCGCCGTGGTCCCCTCGCTGGTGCTCTCGCACGACGAAGCCGCCCTTCGAGCCGATGGCGACCTCGGATGACAGGCTCCTGACAATGAAAACTGCCTTCCTGGTAGCGGTGACCTCAGCGAGGCGAAACGGGTGAGATCACAGCTCTTCGTTCCGATGAGCCCTTCACGGTCTTCCACAGGGACAAGGTGGTCCTGAGACCTGACATCTCGTTCCCGCCAAAGGTGGTGTCCAGTTTCCATCTCAACCAGGACATCATCCTGCCTGCCTTCTTCCCGAAACCCCAAAACCCCCGTTGGAGCGGTCTCTCCACTCCCTGGACGTGCGGGGAAGGCTTTTACAAGGACAGGACTGCTTCCTTCCGACAGACGCCGCATCTCTTTGTTTGCTATGGGCGACGTCGGAGGGGCCTAAAGTGTCCACCCAGCGCTTCTCCAAGTGGGTGGTGAGGACTATTGAACTGGCGTATGAGCTCGCGAGGAAGCCTCCGCCAGTCCTGCTTCGAGCCCACTCCACCAGAGCTGTGGCTACTTCTGCGGCCCCCGCGAGGAGTTGACCTGCATGAACTCTGCCGTGTGGCGACCTGGTCCCAACCGTCGACCTTCGTGCGCCACTAAAGGGTCGACTGCCGGTCGCGCAGAATGCCCGGGTTTTGGGCGTGAGGTGTTGGCTTCCGGGCCAGGCCACCCCCTCCGACCGGTAAGTAACTCCCTAGTGTATGAAGGCAAAAGAGACCACGAAAAAGAAAAAAAGGGCTTACCTGTAACTGTGGTTCTTTTAGTGGTCATCTGTGCCATCATAAAACACCCGCCCTTCCTCCCCTCTTTTTCAGGTCCCTGGGAAAGGGTTTACGGCGGACGACAGAACTGAGGAGAGACCGTTGCTCGGCGGGAGGAGCATGCGCAAATACCGGCGTGGGGGAGGGGTTCCCGCCAAGCGAACAAGCTCTAGAAGTTTCCGAACGCTACCGCGCAGGCGCTAAAGCTCCTAGTGTATGATGGCACAGATGACCACTCGAAGAACCACAGTTACAGGTAAGCAACCTGTTCATTTCCTGACTCTGCAAATTGGCTTTCTCACTCCTTCTCCACATGTAATCTTTTTCGATATTAACAGAAGGGAAACAGCACTCTTGTTTAACATATCTTGTTTATATACAAAGATTTCATAGTAAATTGCCAAAAAAACCCAAATAGTTCATCATATTTCATTTTTAAAATAGTGTGTATATATACTACATAGACAGAGGAACAGAAATCAAAATTTGAACTAGACGTCTTAACCACGGCTCTGCCTTCCCTGCTGCCATACATTTTGAGCTGTTCATACTTCCTAAAATCAGAAGCCCAATTTTTTCTTCTTAGTATTCCCCCCCCCAGCTCCTCACTTCCCAAAGTAGTATGAAGTTTCAGGGCAGCCTCTAAGGCTGCTGCTTGGCTACTAGCTGCAAAACATGAGTTTGCATCTCCTTCAGTGGTCATACTTAGAACTACCGTAATAACTTTCTTCTACAAGTATACAAAATGCAGAAAAAAGCAGATGGATGAACTAGTTGTCACCAGCAACCAGTGCCTATCAGTGCTCACTGTTACAACATACCATGGCCTACAACAAAGGTCATCTCCTCAGTTTGAAGATTCATTGTATTATTTTAAAAATAAAGAGATGCTTCATATCTTACAACAATTGCATAGGGAGCAGAACTTGGAAAAATGATTTTGGAATATATTTCCAGGACCACCAGCCAGTATAACATGTGGCCATAGTGGCTGGGGATTCTGGGGATTCTAGTTTAAACATATAACTTTCCCAAGATCTGGAAGGGATCCATACTCATAAATCCCTTAAACATGTACCTGTGTTGTACAAAGCCAAGAAAAACACAGTCACTTGCAATTATGGGCCACATTTTTACATGGATTTATAAAGCATTAAATATGTATGACTTATTAAGCATCATACAGCCCTTGAATTACAGTAATTAATAATAGGGAACATGTTCTCAAAACCATGCATAGCTTCCTAACTGCAGCATTTGCCAGGGGGAAGGGGTGGAGTTGAAATTAAGAAAACACAAATGGAACCAGCAGCATGGCCATTGTGCCATTGGTTTCATGGTGCAACACGCATCAGAGTGCTATGGGACCCAGTGCACAATGGGCAATCCATTGGTAGCATGTGTGTATGTGCCTTCAAGTCACCTGTCAACTTATGGTAACCCCATGAATTTCATATGGTTTTCTTAGGAAAGGAATACAGTTGCCTCTCACATTTGAAAGGATTTGGGGCTCAGAACCCTTACAAAAGTAAAAAATAAAAAATAATTCCCCTTCGTGATCTCCCTCCCATTCCCTCCTGTGGGAGCCTTCCTTCTTTGTGCCTGGGCCAAAGGCAAGGGAGTGAGGGGGAGCTCCAGAGGGGAGAAGGAAGGAATGTTTGCCCTGCCCTGCACTGCCTTACCTTTTGCCAGTGCCAGGGCAGAGGGGAGGGAATGGAAGGAGGCTCTGGAGGGGTGAAGAAAAGGGTGCACACACACTCCCCCACTCCCACTGCCTTGGGCGTGAGTTCTCAGTGCCAGAGCAGAGGCATAGGAACGAGAGGGAACAGCTCCAGAGGCACAAGGAAAGCGTGTGTGCGCGCATCTTCTCCATCTCCCATTGCCTCGGTGTGAGTTCTCAGCACCAGAGCAGAGGTCAGAGGCAAATCTAGGGTGGAGCAACTGGGGCACATGCCCTGGGCACCATTCCAGGGAGTGCAAATGCTGCCATCCCCCATGGCCACTGGCCACCCCCACGCCCTTCTGCACCCGCCCACCCCTGCCGACTTCCGCACCCGCCTGCCACCCCCTGCATTCTTCCGTGCCCACCAGCCCCCCCGCACCCTTCTACACCTGCCTGCCACCTCCCCGTGCCCGCCTGCCACCTCCCCACACCTTCCTGCGCTTGCCCACCCCAAGCATTTCCATGCCCATACACCACCCCCGCACCTTGTCACACCTGCATGCCACCTCCTTGCGCACTTTTGTGCCCACCCATCACCTCCCCGCGCCTTCCCATGCTCACCCCCACACACTTCCACACACGCACACCACTCTCCACGCACTGTTGTGCACGCCCACCATCCCCAGTGCCCTTCCATGCTCACCCGCCACCCCCTCATGCTGTTCCTCACCCTCTCACACCCCCATGCACACCTGCCCCCCTGCACCCTTCCATACCCACTCACTGCCACCGTCATCCTTCCTGGCCCATTTGAGGTGGTGGCAGTGGCAGCAGCGCTAGGGGTGCCACTTCCACACTTGCCCCACACTTGCTGAGCCTAGGTGTGCCACTGGCAGAGGCATAGGAATGGGGGGGTAGAGCTCTGGTGGACTGAAGGGAAGCACACGTCTTCTGCCCCCCACCAATGCCTTACGTTTTGCCTCAGCACAAGTTCCTAGCACCAGGGCAGTGGCAAGGGGAGAGAAGGGAGAGCTCCAGCGGGCACAAGGAAAGCGCGTGCGCACATCACCCCCCTTTACCTTACCATTTGCCTTAGCACCCTTGCCTTCTTTCTCCACACTGGCAAAACACAAGGGAATAAGAGAAGGAGAATGTGGGGGAGGCATGGGTGCCTTGCGAATAATCAAATTCACAAGAGTCAAACCTGTGAATGTGGAGGGAGAACTGTACTCAGAAACAGTTTTAGCAGTTCCTTCCTCTGAAATATAGCCTACTGCATCTGGTATTTGCTGTCATTCTCCCAGCCAAGTACTAACGAGGGCCGATTCTGCTTAGGATCTGGTGCCTTAGGGTATTTGGGTCCCCCATAAATAGCTTTCCCCTTCTTGGTGTCTTCTAAGTATATCAGACTAGAACTCTGGTAATCCCTGGCCAGTATGACAATTGTGTCATTGTCAGGGGATCAGATCAGGACAATAACATTTTGGGGAAGATGGATGTAGAAAGTGCCTGATTTCTCCTTCCCACTGTACCACTGGAAATCACATTTCTATATTTAGATACCACAGAACATCTGCCACAGCAGGATTTCAGGGGGAAAAATCCTCCAGATTTAAGGAATGCTTTGTGATCCTCCCTAAGCAAAAAGCCTATATGTATTTCAGTTAGATTCTTATCCTTCTTAGACGTTGAACACTTATGAGTCAAGGCCACAAAAACAAATATCCCTTTGGTTACAATGTAGAGATGTACAAGAGCATATTCAGTCAGAATTTAGACCTCATCCCCTCTCCTGGCTTCTGAAAAGGATGGCTTTGAAGTATGCACAAGCTACTCAGCCTATTCTCTTCAAAGTACCTATATAATCACTAAAAAAATGCTGTGCATAGTGAAAAGGCTAGATTGCTTAAAATGTAGTTCTTGAAGAAGAGGTCTGTGTACTCATAGCTCTGGATTCTGTACAGAACCTATTAAATGTGAACAGAACTAAGACTTATTGTCTGACTTGCAGGAAGAAACCCAAACCTTAGTGAATCTGAAGTACTTGCAGTTAAACTCCTGTCTCTTGACCACAGGCGAGCACCTTTACACTCCAGTGGGCCACATGACGCAATGAGTAGTGAGTTGAGGGTTGTACTCTCACAGGCAGACACGCATAGACATTCTTGCATACTGTTCTCTCCAGCACAGTTGTGGAAACAGAGGAGGAATAAAGAGGAATTTGTAGGTTGGGGTGGTTCAAGGATATGGCATCCATGGCAGGCCACAGAGGAAGTCCTCGAGCACATAGCCCCATACACTGCTGTATGTTCCACTGTGATAATGGGGCTTCCCATTATCTAGACTTGGCTGAGGGGGATACTTTCCTTTTCAGGTAAACCAAGGGTTAATGGGGTCTTGGGGTTAGGTTACACTTTTTATTGTAGGTCAGCCTCACAGGTCACAGGGAGAGAATTGACCAATCAAGGGGGAAAGGTGAGCATCTTCGAGATGCTTCAATGGAGAAGTTATAAAAATCCTTGAGAGACCATGTGGCAGAGACTCAACAAAGAAACCTCCTGGAGATGAAATCTGTGCCAGTAGTAGGCTGCAGGCCCTGGGCCTCGCCTCCTGGCCTCACTCTTCTCTTAGACCATCTAAGCCCGTGAACCCAAATGTGAGTAGCTAGAATATTAGGTAGTTAGTTGTGTTAGGGCTTTTTATTATTTTGGAGGTTGGCTGATCTTAAGAATGTATCTGTTTTTATAACTACTTGTAACTAAGCGTACCTGAGAGGTGGGAGCCTCTCAGGTGTATTATTGTCTTGTTTACTTGCATGCCTTAAAATAAATGCTTTTCTGTAAAACCTCTGTTTCCTCTCCATTCCCATGCCATTCTTCAGCACACGCTTAGATAGGACTTCTCTCACTCAGAAGGGGGAGGTGAGGGAAGGGAATGGTCCTTAAGCATAGAGATTGGCAATCCACTGAGCAGGGTCCCACTGTACTGTTCAGTTAATTCAGAATTCAGTGGGTGGTGGCAGCATGAGAATTATGAATGTCGGGGAATTTCCTGCTCCTTTTCAAGGGTAGAAGTCAGTCTTGGGGAGCTGGAAGTAAACTCAGTATGACATCCACACATGCCCCCCCCATCCTCAACCTTGGCTTCTGCCATTTGAGCCAAACACTTTTCTGTCAGATGTTACAAGTGAAGACTGTTGGCAGAATGAACTGTACTCATCTCAGAGTCCAAATGAAAGAGAATCACATTTTTAAATGCTCCCTCATAATTTTTAAAAACTTTCTGCATGGAGAAAACCTGTGAAATGAGTACAGTCCAAGAAGAAATTTAGTTCATAATTGATCCATGGTATGATCTAGACCTCAGCAGAAACAAAATTGTCTCCATGCAACAGTCATATTATGACCCAAGCCTAGGTGTTCTGAAGCTAATGCTTAAGAAGCATCACTGTCACTTGATATTAAATGGGTAGGAAGTACTATGCCAAATCATTCTCGGGCTGAGTAAACCTCAGAAGCTCACCACATTACACCTGAGAAAAGTTTCTATCTCTGAAAAACATGTTTATCATTTTGGAAGTCCTTTCCATTCAACAAATATCCTGTCACAACATTAATTAGATTAATTAATTGTTCATCATAGTTGTACTGGTCTCCTGTGTGTTTGGTTGGCACACTGCTAACTCTTTCATCCTGTTAGTTTACAAAACTCCAGGTGCACTCCCTAAGCGAGTTGTGCCAAAGAAAAAGGGAAGAAAAACAGTAGAGCTTGGGTGGGGTTGGAAAGACATTATTACTGTGTTCCTTTCCTTCGTATCTTCTTCTGTGTCTACTGGTCCTGACCTATACCATCTTCTTTTGTCAATACAGTTGCTAATTTTTTAATTCACTCCAGACCTTTAACCAGCAGCTTGCATATACTGGCAAATGTCAAACATCCCTGTGCCAAAAAAAAAAGTTTTGTCTGTTTTTTGCAGATCATGCTGCTTAAATAAAAAGAAGAGAGACGGTTAAGACAGTGTGTGTTTGTTTGCTTTGCTGGTAAGCTGGTAAGCCTACAGTTGCCAACACTTAGCAGTGTTGTCTGGATACATCCTTGGGATTTTTATTCTATCCAGTGTGTTCTGTTTACAGATTTTGAAACATCCTCCACTGCATTCATTTCCTTTCACTTCCAATGAAAGAGATGGAACACACTTTACTGTTCCCCTGACATGAAAACAATTTTCAGGTGCCCATCAGATAACTAGTAATAGTACAAAATCCTTATTAGTAGAAGAAAGGGTGCCAAGACATCCTGATGTAATTTCTTTCAAAGTAGATCCAATCAATAAATGACACTCCAGCAAATGTGGTATGAGAATCATTATCTAGCTAAGTATTTTTATTTCTAAAGGAGAGAGATAAAAGAGCCAATTCCATAAAGCAGATGAGGTTCAGTACGTAACTTCACAGATGTGGAGTGATTGCAATATATTAAAAAGCCATGAAGTGACTTTTGAAGATGACATGGGGTGGACAAACAGTCCTGTCCTACCCAGTACTGAACAAACCTCCACCTTGATGTGGTGGAGGGTGTGTGTTGTGACTAATGTTCTTCAATTGGGCAGGATGAGGAACAACAACGTAAGTTGATATTTGGAAGGCAACTCATTAAGATTTTTGCCAGGGCTTGCTGCCAAGGCTGTGTTCTTTTGCTGGCATGTGTGAACTGGTTGTATGTGCTGATAAGCCTAAAGCAGCTCGGTTTTAAAACTGCTGTTTCACTTTGCCTTTAAAACCCTTCCTAAGAAACCAGTGCACTTGTCTCTCCTGCGAATTATGTTTACAAACAAGAAAACAGAATACCATTCCACCAGAGAAAAGAGGAGGATTGAAACTGCAATTATTTTGTAAAAGGAAACTGGAAGGCAACAGTTACAGCAATTCAAATATACAAAATTAGATCAAGTACTTAATACAACTTCAGATTAAAATATTGGACACTGGTATGATTTAGGTGAAATCTCATTCAGCAATAAGAAATCTATACTTGGATTAATAATTAAACTGTTGTTTTATAGGCCCGATGGACCAAGTTTATCATCTAAAATGGGAGACAAGGAGAAACACCTCTTTGTATATTATACTATACTATATTATATTATATTATATTAGTTGTTTTGCAATTATTATGCAACAGAATGATACAAGTGTGAACAAAATACAGCCTTAGGGACAAAAGCAGCTCACAAAGCACTTTTGTTCTGACTGCCTACCATTTTGATAGGGATCGGGGTAAATCAAAAAGCCCATGTTATCCTGAACCCTTGATGGGAGAGGTGTGTGCCTATGTACAGAAAAAAACAAGTCCCTACTCCAGAAACTGTGCCCCACAAACAGGAGCCACTGGGAACTGAGTGTTTTGCTATCTGCTTAGCTCTTCCAGTGGTCTCCATTTCTTGAAAAAAGAGATAAAATCATGACTAGTTCCTTAAATGAAAGATTTCTACGTCACTCTTCAATCCTCCTACAGTTCTTCTTAAATTTATCTCCTCTTTCATTTTCATAAAGTAAGGCTCTATTTAATCTGTGGACTCTGCATGTAACTTCAAATATTTGGTTAGTGGCTCCTTCACCATGAAAAGGTCAGGGTAAATTGTAGGCCTCAGTTCTCAAGTTACAATGGAAGTTTCTTCCTGTGTTCTGCAAGCATAGGGCACAATTAGATGAAAACAAGCACATGGAACCAACATTACATGAAAGTCAGGAACCATTAGGACAAGTTCCAACATGCACTTTTATCACTGACACTTTGCAACCATCAAGGGTTGTTTTTAATGAACCATCAAGAATGATAAGCCACTAAGACTCCAAATGGTATTTTCACATAAGTAAACTGCCCAGTTGCAGAACTAATAAAACAAGTCTCATTTGGATCATTTGGAATCCTCTCGTCCTCTCTGAAATCGTTAAAGCAATTAGCTATATATAGCAAGTATTTGCTAATTTCTCATTCTGCTTTGAACTTGATGAAATGGCGAACAAAACTTGTTAGTTAGATGACGCTTTTACTAATGCTCAATGCCATTCTCTTTCCATGCCATTCTCTTCTTTAAACCAAAAGAAGACTAAGTTCTAAGGCTTTAGTCCTTGGCCATTTCCGCACTATATAGCAGTTACACGTCTATACCGCTTAGCAGTGCGAAGCACTCACTAAGTGGTTTATATTGTGTTTAGCTACTTGCCCCCAACAAGCTGGGTACCAATTTTACTGATCTATGGAAAGATGGAAGGCTGAGTCAACCTGGAGCCCTGCAGGATTGAACTCACATCATTGTGGCTGCAGTATCGGCATTTAACCACAGCGCCGCCAGGGCTCAGTTGTAGCTTAGAGAAGGGTACTTAGAATTCTCAGCTAGATAACTCTTTGACTTCAGTAAACTACAAATCCACAGGATGTTGAAACTAGAACAATAGCACTATAACAGTGTAGGGCGGAAACGGCCCCAGATTTAGCTAGTATGATAGCTATAGAATGACAACATCATTTTATCACACCTGGCTGTGGGATAGTTTTCACATTAATGCTGACTTGATCAATTTCCTTCTGGGAGAAGGGCTGTTAACAGAACACAAAGTTAGTGTAAAGAAGGAATGAATAAAAGAATCTAGCAGATGGGAATAGGGTACAAACTAAGTGGAAAGAAAAAAGGCAGAAGAAATGACAAGAGATGAGTAAGAATTGAGAGGCATATAAGGAAGGTAGGGAAAAATATAAAATAAAATGTTTTCTCTGCTTTGACCCTCTGGATCAATACACTCTGCTTAGAAAGAGCAAGTAAAGTCATGAGCCAATACCTGTGCTTGGCCTGAGGGAAAATGAACTACTGAACACACATCTGCTGAGAAAAAAATCCCATGGCAAAGAATTTAACAATTTCCAAAGAGGTATACCACTTAAAATAATATTAAAAATTGCCAGTTGATTATGCCAAACTCCATTTACTTCTCCCTTCATTCTATTACTGGCCCTGTCCTTACACTACCATTTTATGATGGCCAGCCTCACTCATTTTCAGCTCCCTGGAGTCAATAGTCTCAAAACAGCTATTCTGCAGGGCCTGTTCAAAGAAGCCAATAATTTTAAAATATGCTACATTATATTTAATTTGGGCACATGTAGGAACAGCCTCAATTTATTATCCAGTACTCTATATGGGCAGTTTTGGTTTTTAAGTGCGCAAGATTCTGTTGGAAAGAAACCATTTATTTTATGGCGAGAGGATGTTTTAATAAGTGCCATAAGTGTAATGGGAAATAAACAAATAAACTTACTTTTTCTTTCATTAACCAGTAATTACAAAGGTAAGACTCAGAATGGGGAATTCTGGCAGGCAGACCAGTAAGTTAACTCCATTGTTTTAAAATGGTTTTAAGATTTTTTTTTCATGGCCTAAGGAATCCATTTATTTAAAAAAAAAAATGCCTAGGTTGTACCGTATCTAGGAAGTGATTACAGCATCTTCCAAAAACTCAGTTTCCCCCAACTGTGCCATTTTAAATGTAAATGTGTTTGTTGCATAGTTAAACATAATGTTCTCTTTAAATAAGTGTAATGTGTGTGTCAACAATTTAAGAAATTTATTAAAGCAGCAAGAAGATGGAAAAGCAGCGTTTTCAAGGAAAAATTGGGACAGTAAATTGCATATCAAGTTAGCCTCGATTCTTTTCTTTTTTCTCAGCTAGCCTACAGTTCTTTAGGGGTGGGATATGTAAAGGGGGAACTAAACATAATTACTGCTGTTGTTACCTGCCTTCAAGTTGACTCCAACTTATGGGGATGTTATCCTACTGTTTTCTTGGCAAGATTTATTTGGAGGAGGTTCCTCTTAGGCTGAGAGAGTATGATTTGCCCAAGGTAACCCCAGTGGGTTTCCATGGCTGAGCAAGAATTCAAACCTTGATCTCCCAGTCCTAGTCCCACATTTAAACCACTACACCATGGTGGCTCTCAACTAAACATAAAGAAGGAAACATTAAAGAAAGAGGGCTACAATGAGTACAGAGCCAAACCAGCAGAATGAAGGAAACAGTTTCAGAGGTAAGAACTGAACAAAAGAAGGCAGGAACTGATGTTTGTGTGGAGCAGTAATAATTTTTAAAATGGGGAGGATTCCACTTTAAGTTTGAAAATTTGCTTTTGCAAGTCAAAATAAATTATTCATTCTTGGAATCTACGCAACATTGTGTATTGGCAGCATTTATTCTTTTCCAGTTTAGAACTGAAAACTGGAATACATGGCTTTTATCTATACAATATGAATACATATTTCCACAACTGATATAGGTTTGGAAGTTCAACATGTATTAAAAGTATCAAGTTTGCCCATGAAGTATTCAGGGCAGTGGGGTTGCCATGCCGAAAATTTATTTTTTATGCTCTGTGGCTTTGCCCATCAGAAAGAAATTCCTCCACGAATGCTATGAAGAGTGATTGTATACATGTGGAAAATTCTCTCCCATAAGAAAGAATGGGAAACTTTTTCACAAGAGCAGTGCATTTGGGAAATCTCAGAAGGAAGCCCTTCCCTACTTCAAGATGTTGGGGACTGAACTGAGAATTAATTGCAGATACAGCATGTGCTCTAACACTGACCTATTTCTTGGGCTTTCCCTTAGTATGTTAATTCTTCTTAAATGGTTGCCACATCCTTCTACAGCAGATGTAAAACTCTCTATCATAACTAAAAGACAAAGGGTGAGGCACAAAGAAGATAGAGTTCCTTAAACCTTTTCATTGTATTACTCAAATACCTTCAACAGATACTATCCTTGTTATATCATAACAAATGTAGAGAAGGGGTAAAGAAATGTCTTATGCTGTGGGGGGGTCTATTAAATCTAATATATATAAGTCAAAGTTTGTTTGTGTCAGGCAAAGATCTCATATGATTGGCTGCTTAAGGAGATTCTATGGAATCTTGGGATTTGCAGTTTAGGGAGGGGCCTTTAGAATTCTCAGCCAGAGAGCTCTTGGGCCTCAGTCAACTGTGTCTGTTTTGAATAGGCTAGTTGCTATGGAGACGAGGCCTAGCAGCAAGGAGGAGTGCAGTATATTCCCTCAGGAATTCAGCCTCTGCATGTTAATAACTCTGAATACAGCTTGGATTGGGGAGTATGGGGAAAAGTTACAGGTACTGGATAAGACAGTTTGGGGAATTACAGACACAGGATCTCAAATCTTTCTTTTATATATATATATCATTTTATTCAAATTTCACATATAAAACAAACATTATTACTGTTAATTTACATGAAATATTTTTGATCTTCCACACTGATCTAGATTTCATTTCCAACATCTCTTAACATAGTTATATCAATGTACCGCTTTATGCTGATAATGTTACATGGGAGTTCTTGCATTTCATTCTCTACATTACAGTTCCATGGTTTACATCAGTAGCCCCCTCATTAGTGATCTTAACCATGAATCACTCATTTTCATTTAACAGTACCCAGCAATTAGCCGTTACAATCTGCCATTCTTTTTTGATCTCATTATCTGTTTTCCCCTTTAGCTTCTGTGAAACTATATCAGCATTTCTATTTTCCATAAATGTTCCCCACCATTGTTCTATTGTAGGTATTTGTTGAGTTTTCCAAAGCTTTGCATATTCTATCCGGGCTGTAGTTATCATATAAAGAATTATTCGCCAATATTTCTTTACTTCAGTACCATCAAGTACTTTTGTCATATTTAACAAATACAATTCCGGTATCTTAGCAAACTGAACTTTCATTATAGCACAAATGTTATTATGTACATCAGTCCAATATTTCTTAGCTTTGGGACATGACCACCACATATGATATATCGTACTGACCTCTTTCTGACACTTCCAACACAGACCAGTACCTGTATTGTAAATCTTTTTTAATTTATCTGGTGTCATGTACCATCTATGAAACAAATCTTTCTAACAAGTATTACCTATGAAAAAATAAAATCCCAGGCAACGCCGAGTATATACTCTAGTAGATAATATTTTGGAGAAATTGCTCTCAGGACCAATTCTAATCTAATGTTTCAAATTCAAGAAATAGGACTTTTTGGATCCCATGATCATAGAAACTGGTTATTTACAGCAGCAGTTCCTAACCTGAGGTCTGTGGACTCCTGGTGCCACAATATCCTCACAGAAGGTCTGCAAAAGGTTGATGAAATGTTAATAAGTTTTTACAGTTAAAATATAAAGAAAAATGAATGAGTGAGTGAAAGGAAGGAAGAAAGGAAGGAAGACAGATGGATGGTCACAGATTGCTCTCAAGGAGCAGGAGTCTTTTGCTAGTGACAGATATCAATTGTACAAATTCTCATTACAGCATCTCAAACTGTTCAAAAATTTACTCAACACTTGCTACTTCTGAACATGGTGAGAACATTCAGGTGGCTGACACTGAGGCCATTTCCACACTAGCCTGTTATAGCGCGATGATTCCACTTTCAACATCCTCTGGAATTCTGGGATTTGGAATTCCTCGGTTTGGAATCCTGGGCCCCTCCCGAAACTGCAAACCCCAGGATTCCAGAGGATGTTGAAAGTGGAATCATCGCGCTATAACAGGCTAGTGCGGAAATGGCCTGAGTGGCCATACTACTCAGCACCATACCACACATACAGCCAGAAACTGCCTTGAGTTAAGTCTTGGTGGTATGTGTCAAGCAAAAGTAAAGTTTTAGACTACAGGGACAATCATATTGGGAAGAATTTAACAGTTTATGGGGGAAAATATATAAATAATGCCACTCTGTTATGACTTATCCAGTATACACTTTATAGTCAGCACTCATGTCCAAGGGTTCTGCATTCACAGATTCAACCAACCATGGCTAAAAAATATTCAGAAAAAAAACACAAAAAGCAAATCTTGATTTTGCCATGTGCCAAGTACTGATGTGTAGGCATACCCTGCTGTAGCCTCCCACCATTTCATAGATCCTTGGGCTCTTTCCAGCACTCATTTATGTTGTTCACCATTTTTTAAAAAGAGACACAATTTTCCTACATCATGGCAAGATTTGTTTAGAGGCAGATTGCTGTTGGCTTCTTCTATGGCTGAGAGAGTATAACCTGCCCAAGGTCATCAATGGATTTATATGACTGAGCAAGGATTTGAAACCTAGTTCCCTAGTCCAGCACTCTAACCACACTTTATACCAAAAAGTTAAACTTCTATTTGAGGTTTGTTTCAATATGCAGATATAGTTCAATTAAATCTTTTAATTGACTGACTAATTCAGAGCTGGAGGATTCATCAGCAAAAAATTATTTACATCTGCTGGCAGATGTCAAATGAAGTTTCATCTCTGAAAACAAAACCAATCTATTGGCTCTTTCTATCTAAGCAAATATCTCACACATCCTCATCTGTGGCCTCTTATGTAGAGAAAAATTAAAATGAAACCTAAAGCCTTGAGAGGGAGGAATGTAATGTTAACAGAGAAGCCAAGTCCAGTGCATCTGAAGAAGTGGGAAAATGTACTTAATAGAAAGCATTTATTTCTTCCTCCAATAAATACCAAAAAATGTGTTAAAGTACCATGTTTCTTACATCAGGAATTTGTATGACATCCCCCATAACCTGTTTGGCCACTTGTTGCAGCCACAATGCAAATATTTAAACTGTGGTGAGGCTTTAGCTAACAAAACACCGCCAGCTGTCAGTACAATTTCAGCCCGCAGTGAAGCAGGAGTACCAACAATATAGAGCACCACAGATGAAAGCAACATGAAGTATGGATAACATCATACCACTTATTCTTTCCCAGTACAAAAATAACTAGTGGACTATAGTGATGGTAATACCTAAACCAGAGGAATAGGGGGGAAAATAGGTTTGGGGTTGAGCAAAGAAGTTTCCACAGAATGCAAGGAACAGCAGAGCCAGAGGGCTGTACACTCCACAGAGTAACCCATCATAGCCCTCCGAATGCTGTGAAATGGACTGCAGTGGGAAAGAAAATGAAAGAGTCTATATCTTAACTAACAGAAAGAGTTGTCAATGAGGAGGATTGAGAGATTTTTAGAGTTTTGTGACCAATGCACAAACTGTTGGCTGCCAGTCCATGATGAGTTTCTAGGAAAGAAACAAACAGCATGGCGCTGATCTCAGCCACACAACCTTGCTTCCCCCCCCCCCTATCAGATAATTTAAGGACTGGTTTAGAATTCATGCAGAGTGTGAGAAATAAGCAGAAAAGTTTAGCAGCAACAAGTAAGGTAGCTTAACTAGTGTAATGTTGACAAAGACGCCTTATAGTAACCTTTACCGATTGTTTAACCTCTGTCTGAGCAGATTCAGTTAGCTACATATCATCAGAGACCCTGATAGTATATATATACACATCCACTTTATGACCCAACTTAGGGTTCCTATAGTGAGACCCAGGAAAGGTCTTTACCAAGAACCTCCTTTAAATATCTTTTGTTCCCATGGACCTACAACACTTAACTCAAGATTTAACACCTTAAAATGCATCAAATGTTGATTTGAAATTGTTCATCAATGGTCTTCAAATTGGGAGAGAAGGGAGAACTAAGTAAATGCGTACTTCCTTGAGAGGAGCTGGAGGGGGAGGGAAGACTCTTCTCCTGCTTGTAGCTGCCAGCTGGAATGTATTGAACAGCAAGGTGCAGGCCCAGCCAGCCAGCTTTGCCTTGGCTCCTGTCACACAGCAGCTGTGCTATCACCAACTGTTCAGTCTGCCTCCTCCTCACAGCACAAGGGCCCATGACAAGAGCCAAGTCTCCCCACTACCACCACAGTGCCTCAGAGGCTGGAGCAGACTGAAGGGCAACGTGCAGGCCTAGCCAGCCAGCCAGCCAGCCAGCCCTTGCTCTTCCTTTTTTCTTTCTCCCTCTCCTCTTTTCCAGCTGTACAGTCTATCAGAAATGCTCAAAGCCCTCCCCCCCCTTTTGTTTTGCCTTCTTCACCAGGAGGAGAGGAGACTGAGACAGGCAAAAGAGGGAGGGACAGAAAAGGGAGTAGGGTTGAAGACATCAGAGTGGGATCCTCAACACAGTGCGGCAGCCAATCGTGAAAAAGGATAGCAGGGAGGACTACCACCCCCAGCACACACTGAAAGTTGGAGCAAGGGATCACCATTGGCAAAATAACCCACCAATCAATTCAGACAAAAGCGTGCACCCTTATGAATGCAAATGAGCGAGTGCATTCGGGGTTTATAGAGGAGTTACTTCAACCCCCCCCCTTTTTGACTTCATCCCCTGGCTGTTTTTGTTTGTTTTTGTTTGTTTGGGGGGTTTTTTTTGCCTTTTCTTCCCTCACAGCCACCCACTTTTGCCTGTCTCAGTCTCTTTTCCTCCTGGTGAAAAAGGGGGAAAAAAGGAGGGTTGAGCACTTCTGATAGTAGACTGGACTACTCTCTGCTGGAAAAGAGAGGAGGGAAGGGAAGGGGAGGGGGAGAGAGAGAGAGAGAGAGAGCAAACACTGGCTGGCTGGTTAGCTGGCTGTCAGCTCTGCCATCACTCAGTTGCTCAACCTACTTCCTTCCCACAGTCATATGGCAGGCAATGCACAGACCTAGCCAGCCTGCCTGCCCCGTTTTGCCTTGGTTCTTGTCACATTGCCACTCCAATGACATAGGGGACCCCGAGCCACTGGTTTGGAAAGAGGTTTCTCAACCTTTGAGCTGTGAATATACACATACCAAATTTATGCAGAGATTCCTTGAGACCTGAAAGTAATTTCAAAGGTTTCTCCACAGTAAACATGTTGAGAAAGGCTGGTTTAGAAGGAATGCTGACAGGAGCCCAAGGTGCTCTTTTATCCTAACTTTAATTTAAATTTCTTCACATAGCTTTACATTCATATCATCTGGATGGGCTGGATTCAGATTCCACAATACTTAAAAGTAAACAGAAATCAGTGGCCTAAATCCAGTTAATCCTAGCTAAAGCAGACCTATGAAAAGAATAGGAACTTGGTTAAGCCAACACTTATTCAAGTTATTTAAGTTTCACTGATTCAATGTGCCTACTGTAGTAGAGACTAACAACTAGATATAGGCCATTACAATTTAAGTTATTAACAACAAATTTACAACTCATTTACTTCAATGTTTCTGATAATTGGGATACAGACTGCTGCTTTCTTCACCTTCTTCCCTGTGCAGGCTTGCAAGTCTACACAAAGAAGAAAAAAAAATCCTACTCCCTACTCAGAAAGAGAACATGCTAGGAAGAAGGGTTAGGCCAGAATCTTTCTCCCTGCCAAAACAGTTTGTATGCTTAAGGTTTTCTCTCCCTCATTGTTCCTAGACGTGTAATTCAATCATGTGAGCCCCACCTGCAATCTGCTGTGATGCATTCAAGACACCAAGGACAAGCAACACTGGCCATCAGCAGTGCTGATTGGCCAGTGTTGCTTGTACTTGGTGTCTTGAATGCATCACAGCAGATTCTTATATGGATTATGAGTAACTATGTGTGACTTTCCTTAGAGAGCGGAACCAACTCAAATGCTTTAGCTCATCTTCCCTTCTCTCTCCCTTTTTAACAGCTTTGCACTCTTTCACAAAGGGGTGCCAAAAAACCCCTAAGGAAGGAACAAAAGAATTCATTCTATTTGGGCTCAAGACTAACTAGCAGTACTGAGACAATGGAAATAAATAGAAGTGGGTGTTAACAGGAAAAAGTACAATATTGCAATATATTTGATCGTACTCATTGGGGATCTCTTTAAGAACAATGTTTCATTCATCATTAAAAACTGATATTCAAAAATTATACATCCAGAGACCTTGGCAAGTATTGGCAAAACAGAGTGTATTTAAAAATAAGATACATGAATTCTTATGGGTCTATCTCCACACAAGGCAGGGGCTCCCTAATTGGCATGCTAATTGCCACTCCATCTGTACATGCATCAGGAACATCTTAATTGCCCCTCAGCCAAGGCAGTCCACAAGTTCCTTTTTGATATTTTGAAGATAGTTTAACAATAAGCAACAAAAAGCAACCCTATGCTCATTTACTTAGCAATAAGTACCACAGAGTCAATAGGAATTTCTAGAGCCAATGTGGTGTAGTGGTTCAAATGTTGGACTATGACTCTCAAGACCAAATCTCAAATCCCCACTCAGCCATGGAAACCCATTAGGTGACCTTGGTCAAGACACACTCTCTCAGCCCCAGAGAAAAGCAATGGCAAATCCCTTCTGAAGAAATTTTGCCAGGCATACTCCCTGACTAGTTTGTCTTAGGGTCACCTAAGTTGGAAACGACTTGAAGGCACACAACAATAAAGATGTCTATAGAATTTTACTGTTAATATCTTCTTAGTTCTCATAGCTTATGTTTGCTACTGTGGATTTTTCTTGTGTAGTACTTTTAATTTTATATTGCTTAATTGTTGTTATTTGAATTTTGTTTTGTTATAAACTGCTTGGAAATCACCTGGTGAAAAGCAGTGTTTACAAATAGGTAAAATGGGCACTCAACACACACTTTATTTTCAGTGCAAGTACTCAGCACATAATAAAATACAGTGAGCCTTTCATATCCACAAACTTTGTGTGCATGGATTCAACCAACCACAGCTCAACCCCCCCCCAAAAAATCCAAAAACCAAACTTTAGTTTTGCCATTTTATATAAGGGATGTCATTTTACTACACCATTGTATGTAATAGAACTTGAGTTTCTACAAATTTTGGCAGCCATGGGGGGGTCTTGGAACCAAATCCCAGGGAACACAAAGGGCCCACTTTATATACTCAAACAATGAAATGTCTCATTATCTAATACAAATAATTCAAAGCCTCAGACAAAATAAAACACTTTTCACAAATATACTCTTCCATAGCAAATATGAAAGGTATGTATTTGTTAACTTCAGACAGTAGCACCATGCAGAAGAATTAGAACTCACATAAATACTATTGGACAACCTTCCTTTTAAGTCTTATTAATACATCCATCAATGATGAACACATGATAAAACTGTACTTTATGTATCATATACCCCTTCCATTTCTTGTAGGCTGAATACTGACTCCAGATTTTATCTAGAAATCTTTCAACAGTTTCTGTATAAATTCTGAATCAGACTTTTCTATGAAACTGAAGCCTTTTAATGATTTGATGATTTATATACACTAAACAACCAAACCTGAAAACTGTTTGGGAATATTTACTGTCAGCCAAAGGCATTTTCCATCAGCACTCAAAGAAATCGTTTATTTTAGCTCTGTAGTTTCAACTCTCAATGCAAAGAAGGAGGGACAGAGGCTTCTGACATCTCTCAGCTTTGAGGATCCCATGCTATACATTTCGTAGCACAAGGATATCTTGACAGACTATCCAAACAATTATCTTTCTCTAACTTCGTTTGTTATGTTCAACCTATGTCGGCTGCATTAAAAGAGCTTTACACAGGCATGGCAATGGCAAAAGCAAACTGTCTAACTTGTAGCCATGATAGTAAAACTGAAAATAAACAAAGGACCAACATTCTCCCCCTCCCCATCACTGTGTGCCTCTCACATGCAACTCTCCCACTACTTTCCCTGTCAAAATTGATCAGATTGCCAGAAATTAACAGTATTTAACACTGACACTAAACAGGTTTTGAAACTGATCTACTAACTCTGGACAACATTCACCAGGATTAGCACAGGTCAGGCCTAAAAATATACCATAATTAATGCTGATAAAAGAAAAGAGGAGGGAATTTGTGCAGGAAAACAGAAGAAGAATGCAAGTAAGATCTCACCCCAAGTCCTGTAACTTCAGCAATGAGACTAAAATTGTGATACACAGTTCAAAGCTATATCAAATACCTATGAGTATGGCTCTCAAAACCAAAATGGTTGATACTAATCTGATTTTCCTTGCACATAAAGGAAAGATTTTATGATTGCAGGATCTTTGTTTAATAGACTGTTGTTATTTATGTGGAATATAATAGATTTACTAAAATATATCTAGAAATACTTGGACAAAACTTACAACTATGTGGCTAATTTTGAAGAGCTGTTTTTCACCTCTTCAGCTTTTTTGCTGGTGTTGTGCACACACATCTACAATCTGATGCCATAAAGGTAGAAATGATCCTGGCAAAAGGAGGCTGTAGATCTCTCTTCCCCCACTGTTCCTACAAGTTGGTAACATTTACCACCTACTTTGGCCCCATTTTCCACCCGTGGAGCATAGGGAGAGATGGGTGGGATATAGGAATGTATATCTGCAGTTATTTCATTCTCACACAAATAAAGGATTTCAAAAGTTTTCTCTTTGGTTGGTGAGATTTTGAGTGTTCTGGCAAATTTTCTGATTTTTCACTTTTCAGGACTTTTTGAGGGGAAAATTGTTTCCAGAAAGACTCTGGATTTTCTAAAACATTCCCCCCCCAAGTCCTAAAATGCAATAAATAAATAAATAAATATCTCATCATGATGTATCATTTTCTCCAGGCAAGATGTTTCAATATACCAAGACACCATTTCTAAAAAAAAAACTTTGCAAATATTTGCACATAACCTTTAATGAAGCACTGGAATCACTGCCTCTCAGACTCTGGAATCACTGCCTCTCAGACACAAACAGGGAGATGCCCTGAGCCATCCCTCTCTTGTGCCTGAAAAGGATTAGATCTTGATCGCAGGAAGGTTTCTCTTGGCCTGGCAGTGCAGCTACACCTTATCTGCCATAGCCTGAAGCAGGCATGTCAAGAACCAAGTTCATACACCTGCGCAAAAGGAGCCCTGTTTCTGGGAGTCCTCAACACTTCAACTACCAGGGTTCTAAAGGATGTTGAGCAGACCAGCACATGACTAACTTAAGTCTCACTTGTTTCAATTGGCTTAATTTAAGTATGACTTTGTTTGGTGTCATCCACATACTGACAGCTTCAACCCCCAAACTCCAGACAACCTCTCTCAGCGGTTTCATGTATATATTAAATGACAGGAGACAGAACCAAACCCTGAGGGACTCATAGGCCAATGGCCAAGGGGTCAAGGAAGAGTCTACCAGCATCATCTTCTGGGTTATCCCCTCCATGAAGGTGCAAAGCCACTGTGAGACAGTGCTCCTAGCAAGGCAACGCAGATGGGTATCATTGTCAATGCTATCAAAAGCTGCCAAGAGATCTACAACAGGGATACATTCCCCTTGTCTAGCTCCTAGCATAGGTCATCTAATAAGGTGACCTAAGCTGTCTTTGACCCACATCCAGGGCTGAAACCAGACTGAAATGGATCTGGAAAAAAATCTTATCCAGAAACACCTGAAACTCAGAGGCTACCACATGCTCTAGAATCTTGCCCAAAAATGGAATGTTAAAAGACTAGATGATAATTATCCAAGGATGATACGATCCAAGGAGGTTTCCTTTTTAAAGTAATGGTTTTATAACACCCTCCTTCAGGCAATATGGAACTCTCCCTTGTTTGAGTGAAGTATTAACCACTTCTTTTACCCACTTGCAGCTGAAGGGCAAGGATCTAACACACATGTTGTGGCTCTCATCTCTCCAAGCATCCTGTCCACATCCTCGGGTTGCACAAACTGAAAAGTATCCACTGCCACTGGATAACCAAGGGCCAAAGTTAAATCCATTGGATCTATATCAATTATAGTATTAACATCAAAGCAAGTCCATGTGATTTTATTTTTCACATCTGGCTGTGAAGTGGTCTGGACTTTGTTCTCTTGGGTTTGTATGTAAAAGAACCCTGACTACTCAAAACAGCTCTGCTGGCTGATTCCTTGCACATGCACTGGAAGCAGAAAAGAATTTTCCTTTGCAGCCTCTATTGCCATGGAGTTGGGTCTCAGATAAGCATTAGCCTGTGCTCCCATGCAGCTGTTTAGCCTTCAGTTCTTTCTGGAATAAAGTTAGATTTAAGGATATTTTATGACATCTTTCCTTCATCTGAGAACTGTGCCTCTTCCTGCAATAGATCCCAGGTGTTCTGTTATTCAGAATGTAAGCTCAGTGTAACAGGGACTGACTTCTTTTGCTTATTCTGTTAGAAGTTATGTAGACTATTGGCATTTGTATGAAATTTTGGCCACAATCCACTAGAGTGAAAAGAAAGTACTTCTTAACACAACACACTTAAACTATGGAATTTGTTTCTACAAGTAGTAAAAGTCTAAATATAGAAGGGCTTAAAAGGGAATTAGAAAAACAAATGAAAGATGAAACTGTTAATGGCTGCTACCATAAGAGCTGTATATTATCTTCTGCATGAGAGACAGCATGCTTTGCATTACCAGTTGCTGGAGGACACCAAAGGGTTCTTTCATTCTCATGTCCTGTCGGTAGGTTTTATGTTAAATATCTCATTGGCTGATGTGAGAAGTGAATGCTAGACAGATAGCATGATTTTTCTCCTATCTTCAGAATTAAACATGCTCACACTGTTCTCCCAAAACGTGGGTGACTCAGGGATCTACTTGTAATGCCAGTGCCTCTGTGAATTGGGGGGGGGAATTAGCTCAAAGAGGAGGCCTGCAAGGGGTGGGCAGGGAAGAACCAGCCAGAGATCCAAAAGTAAGCTTATTTGTTTTACTGGAAGAATTGCAATCACATAGACAAGACCAAGCAGTCACACAATCACACAAGGCTAACTGAAGGAAAAGAGAGGAATGTTTTAGAGAGCAAGATTTTCAGGGTGAAGTGGATGATATTTACCAGTCTGTAGAGCAGCGAAGCAGTGTGGTTTAGACTTTCTAAAGAATAAAATCTATTCCATCAACAAGCACGTGGAGTTCATTCTCCTTCTACTTTGCTCTCTGGCAGAGTAAACAATGGAATCCAGAGGGTAGACAAAAATGGTCTTAGTTTAGGTAACAATGGTAGCCTTGATAGCTCTTTAATAGCTAGACAGGTGTGAGGACAATAGGGGAGATTGTTGGTCAGAGGAAGAAGGGATAAGACAGTCATCCTGTGGGAACACTGCAGATATTGTCTCTGAAAGCTGAGTTGTTGAAGGCTAACCGTAAATTCATTATCACTGGAGTTTCCTGACTGTGTCCTTGTTATGCTTTGAGGTCTTTCCTGACTTGATGTTACAATGCCTGTGTTTGGCCAGCTTTTCCTCTTAGCCAGCATGGCCATGCAGTCATAGCAGTGTATAATTTATATTTATGCCAATTAAACAATCATTAAATATATATTTTGCCAATCAAACCATATCAAAGCATGGGGGTGTACAGCCTATTAACAATACCAGCTCACTTATCCAGACATTGACTAAAAATAAATAAATAGCACTGTCCCCCAATCAAACTGACAACTCAGCTGGGTACTCCTCCTTACATTCAATCAGTTTATTAACTAATGTAAAAATGAAGGGTTAATGTAATGTAAAAATGAAGGGTTACTTACTGTGAGTAGTCATTCTTAAGTGGCAGGAGGAGCAATTTGTGTACATTTTTTTCCTGCCTTAGCTAGCACATGAGGAATTATCCAAGAGTGCTCCTCCACGCCATTCAGACAATATATGTTCCACTTTTCTTCTATATATGTATTACAGAACATATTTTTATATTACACACTGCCGATGTAGAAACTATTGTGTTTGGTTTGTTTTTGTATCACCAAGGTAAGAGAAGCAGCTCTGGGGTCACACGTAGCTCTTCCTATTTCATTCCTGTCCTAGTTTCCTGAGGGTGATACTGAAGCAGCCAGGACCAAAAGCAAGAGCTCTTCCCTAACATCTCAATTCCCCCTAGTGGGATAGGAAGGAACCCCATCACAGGAACTCTCATTATCACCAATATAAGGAGGCAGGCAGAGTGAAGAATACTCTTTTTTAATGAGCTCTTTTTCACCATCAACAAATGTGTTGAAGTGACTAAATCCATGCACAATGTACCATATCCCCAACATCTAACTCCACCCACATTCACCACAACACCCTAAAGCTGCCAACAAACCACTGAGAAGCAATTTAGAACCGGCATGTAAATGTAGCAACTACAAGAAAGATGTTGACAACAGCTCAGATCTATTGAATCCATGTTCTAAACATTTGGTCAGGGAGATTAGCTCTTAAATTGAAACATCCTGGAGATGAACTGGCAGCAGTAGTATCAGCAGGTGCCTTTAAGTAGTTACTTGACTGTGGGTTGGATTAAGTTCCATTTGCTACATGTCTAATTAGGAAAACTAGGTTGTATCATCCATCAAACATCCTGGGCAGAGAACATAAACATCCTCAATTAAATTTAATCCTTTTCAAGTAAATGGCTTCAGCAGACAACTAAAGCGATGCAATACCGGATACTGAACTGCTGTTATTAGTACATTTAAGTGGCTAGCTATATGGTTGAGATGATATAAACAATCATGCTCAGGGAAGAGGAAACTGTTCATTGTGGAATGAGAAAGAAACACCGCACTGACTGTTTAGCTAAGGCCAGCATGTAGGAAGTAGCTAATGAGGTTTCATTATGAACACAAAAAGTTCACACAAGCACAGGCATGTGCAAGCATGGATGAATCTTTCCAACTCATTTATAGAGGACAAAAATGATTAGCACCTTCTGTTTTTGAGAGCCTTTCTTGAGCAAAAGAAAAATAACATGTTCCAGCCAGTGTATGTGTAATTTACAAGTCCCATAGGGCAAGTTCTTAAATGTTCCTCTAGTGGTTTCAAGGAGCTCAATGCATTTAGACTGGGGTGGTAGAAATCTTCCTCTTTGTATAAAAAGTGGACTCATTGAGTCAGTGGTCAAATACTCTGCAAAGCAATTACATGTTGACACTGAAATAACTTCTTACGGGTTAGAAACATACCACATTATATTGGTAAGCTTCCACATTAAGACGAGAGGTCACATCCCAAGCATGTTTCCAAAATTTTAAAAAAGTTTTTTTCTTATATAAAATACTTAGCTGCATGATGTAAAAAGTGGGGAGAAGAAGGCTGAATCAATGTAGATCCCAATGTAGGATCAATGAGTACTTACCCTAAAATAAGAGTATAAGGAAGTAACACTGCAGACAGGAGTCTTGCTTTTTAATCCCACCCAATTTGAAAGAGTAGAAGTGCTGTTTAAAAGATCCCATGTACACTTTCCAGGGAGTGGGGGGGCAGTGGGGGAAATCTTGTCTGAAAATATGAAGGCCACTGCCACTTAATAAGTACCAATAATACTGATCTGGATGGGCTAATGTGACTCAATAAGGCAGCTTCCTATATATCTATAAAACATCTAGCATTAAATATTCTCTCAACAGTTATTTGAGAATATTTCCTGAATTCCTTGTTGTTGATTTAAATTGTAGATTATCTAATTTAATACTTCTCAGTAACCCACTGCAAGGCATTCAGATGTTTATTCGTGTAGATTATCCCTTTGGCACAAAATGATGATCAGAAAATGAGTGTTTAGATAGACAAGCTCTCTATAAAGGGGCTGTTACAATTGTGGTTTCTCTTTCTGACTCACAAGAGGATACTTATTGTGCAACAACTGAGCAAAACTTTTACCAAAGAAGGGTTTTGGTTCTACACATACCACACAACAAAGTTGAACCCAAGCTATTGAAATGCAGTCTTTTTCTCAGTTAAAAGATTCAGAAAGATTTACATTACCCTATGAAAAATGACTGTAGGTATCATTGCCACTGGGTAACAGCTGCAGCATTACAAATAGTGATATATAATTTCCTTGTACTAAGGAAATGTTTGTACTGTTTCACCATGGTTTTTTTAAACAGCTAGAATATCTGCCATCTCACATGAGAATGCACTAAGTATCCCTTTTAAATTGAAAATGGTACTTAGCCCATGAGTGGACAATAATTCTTGGTATCTCGGATTCTTAACATACTACTCCAACAAACTTCAAATATAAAATGAGTATGTTTGCTTACATACACATACACATACACACACACATATATACAAGCAACATCTTTATGTGCCACACATCAATATATTACCATACTGTACATCCCCACTCTATGATATGGTTTGATTGGCAAACATTAATTGGCATGAAACAACAATTATATCCTGCTATGTCTGAGAAGCTTGCTGGCAATATGCATACTTAAGTTGCAAAACAGGTCAGATCAGTACCCCAGGCCCGGCCAGATCATAGTCAGGGAAGCTCCAGCGATAATTGACTTGCAAATGTTCCCCAGCAACTCGACCTTTAGAAACAGTAGTGCCCAAAACTGCCTCCACAGAATGACTGTCTTTGATCCTCTTCCTCTGTTCACCAAAACTCCTCATTTGTCCTCTCAACCTATCCCAACATTAAGGAGATATCACAATTTCCATCAATCCTTTGCCACCTTTATCATTAGCTTATTCTGGACCTGGACCCAGAGAGCCATTAACACCTTTCCCCTCAGGGCAGAAACAGAGTATTGAAGCTCTGGCTCCAAGCCAGACAACCTGTAGTATGTAGCACAGTGGTACATAGGCGATAATTCTGATGCTCTGATTCCTAGTTCCTGTACTACACTCCGACTCTGGGCCACACCACTTCTTCTCTTCTCTAAATATCATCCACTTCACCCTAACTTCTCGCTATTCAATTTTCCTTCCCTTTCCTTCAGTTAGCGTTGTGTGATTGTGAGACTGCTTGGATCTTGTGTGCATGTGATTGTTAATTCCTCCAGTAAAACAAATATTCCTTAAATATCCAGGTGGTGTTACAGCATTACAACTAGTATACACAGGTGTAAGAAATGCTGCTACGTTATCCCCCTTGTAAGCTTCCCCTTTGTGCTAATATTCTCCACTGTTCCATGGAGGCACTGGCATTGTAGGTGGACCTCAGAGTCCCCCATGTTTTGGGGTAACAAATTCAGATAGTTCCAAGACAATTCTGAAAAAGTAGTAAAAGCAAATGGATCTTTGGAATGAAGTTGAAGGAGAGATGTGTTCAGTGCTGCCCATAGGGCTATTTTGTGTGCATTCCCCTCTGTTGGAGTATCAGTATCTTAGAACATACTGGTGCCCTAATCCACCTAACATTAAAATCTTGGATTCTGTGATGATTTTATAACCATCACACTCCAGTGCTACACAAGAACCTCACAACAGAATAGCAACATTGAAGGCTCCTGACACAAAGGGCAATCACAACTTAGAATGAGATATAAGGTTCTTTCTTTTGGGCTTTTGCAGATACTGTCTGGAAGCTTGCCAGTGGCATACTACTGAAAGCAAGTCAATTGGGTTTCCCCTTTTATGAAGCCATTCTTCAATGCAGACACATCACCTACAGTTCATCTCTTTCTGCCAATTCATATTTTCACCACTTTTTTTATTGTCCCAAAATGGGGCTTTACTCTTTTTTTTCCAGCAATGCGTAAGTCAATACGTGTAACTCAATTAAAACTTTAGGTTTTAGAGCAGCAGATATTTTTCCATTTGTAAAATTTTGGACTACATCTTCCAGAATCCCCTAAACACTGGTTATACTGCCTTGATTCTGGGAGTTCTAAGAGTGCTCTAATTTGGACCAATAAAATTTAGTACAATGATTCTAAAAGGAATCAATTATTTTTATTTTGAATTTGTTCACACTTCTGTTTTCTCTAGTATTTGATTGCTTGGCATCTGTGAAGTAGCATAGTTGAGTTAATGCCATGATGATCACTTTTAAAACCTGATGTCATGTTATAAAAGTATGTCAGAGAGAGAGAAAAAATATTATGCCTGAGGGCCAGCTTCTAAAAACTGGAAAAAAATAATTTCAGCAATCGTCAAGGACAACTATTGAGATACCTGAACTTTTTAAAACACAGGTTATACAAATGACTAACACTAATACAAGAGAGCCAGTGTGGTGTACTGGTTTGAGCGCTGGATTGCAACTTTATATTTCTGTCTGTATTAATATAAGCAGAACTTAGCACCATTAAATTCAAAGTATATTCTGCAGTTCCATTGGAGGATTGAGTATGTACTGCAATTTTGTATGAACACAGAAAGAAAAGCTACACAGAATGGAGAAATAGATGTAAAACTCAAACTTCCCAATATGCCTATTTCTTTTAACAAAATACTTGTTTGACTCTATGGGTGTGAACAAGGCCTACTAAATTAGTGGACATCAAAGAGAGAGGTGACTGAGCTTTTTAGTGGTTGGGGGTTGAGTTTAGTTCCCTTTATAGTACTTCTTCTTGCAACCTAGAAGAGCTAAGAGTGTTGGCCTGGAATGTACAAGATCCACATTCAAGATACAAGCATGCAACTCATTGGGAGACCCTAGATCAGTCATTCTCTCAGTCTAAACTACATTACTAAATTGTTTCAAATAGGACGTGGGAGGAGATGAGCAACATACATCACCCTGAGCTCACTAAAGGAAAGGTGGTACCTAATGCAACAATATATAATTAAACAAATGTAGACATATGAAAAATACAAAATTATTTAGGTTATCATTTTGCTTTTCCTAGTACAAATGAGGGACAATACAAGATGCATGACAGATATAATACTCAGAAGTTCATAATGAAAAACAAGCAGCTTTATTTTTTTGGATGCTGAAAAGGCCTCTGATAATGTGATTTGGTCATTTATTATTGAAGTGTTGAAGAAGATATATTGTGGGCATAATTTTATTACATGGTGTAATACTATAAGTGGAAAAGCAAAGAGGAAGAGAACTTACAAATGTTACTAAAGGACTTTTGGATGAAAAGGAGTGAAGCACACTTGTGAATAACAGAGGGCACCCAATCCCAGCACAGGGAACTCTGTGAGGGGAGGAAAGAGCTTCAGTGAGGAGTAGGAGGTTTTTTAAAAAAAAGAATATTGGTTAGTGACAGCTGGGAACAGACACTTAGAAAGTCTGCTGAGATAGTGGGGAGTAAATGTGTACTAGGTTTCTCAATTGATTGACAGAAAAGATCTGGCATAACTCAGTTTGAAGGTTATTTTATGTTTGAAACTAAGAACTGGAACTTGATAATTATTCTGTATGTCAGGCCTGCACAACATATGACCTGTGGGCCACTTGGAGCCCGCCAAAGGATTTCATGAGGCTCGCATGACTCATGAGCACGAGGGCCAAAAATGCGATGGCAGCGATGAGAAACAGAGATGCGCCTCCCTTCTTTTAACTCTCGCCTAAGCCAGGCATGTCTCCAAGCGTCACTTCAGCCTGTGACTGAGCGGTGGAGCTCCCACTTGAGAGTGCTGCCCCGACTCCTCCACTCGCACCACTGCAGGGGATGAGTTGGGGGTGGCGGAGGGAGAACTGAGGGGAAAGGGAAGGAGAGAGCCCTGGGGGATGGATAATTGTAGATATAATAATTGAAATATCCTTTTTTAATAACATGGTTTATTTTATTTGCAAAATAGTTTAATCATTATAATTATACTATAATAATTATAGTATAAGCTATTTACTCTTTGCAGAAGCCACAGATCTTGATAAGTGGGGATAAAATAAAATTTTGTGATATACAGAGAAGGAAAAAACAGGGTTGTCCTCTTTTCATATAGACTCTGGAAGTTCTTAATAGAGCCATAAGGCAAGAGGCAAAAGTTAAGGGAGTGATGATAAAGAAGCAAGTGTTCAAATCAAGAGCATTTGCTAATGACTTAGTGATTTTCGGAGGAGAGGGGAAGGATCTCTTGCACTGTCCTGAATTGTTACTTAAGATATTAAATGACTATGGGGAATTGGCTGAATTCAAAGTTAAGACAGTTATGATGACTAAAAATATGACAAAAGAAGAACAAAAGCTCCTGATAGGCAAAAAAAACCCCTGGATTTAAAACTGTTAAGAAAGTGAAACATGTATGTCTTACTTTTGAAAATCACAACTCAAAATTGTTACAGAATAACTATGTTAAGATATGGAATGAGATTAAGTAAGACTTATAAAGATGGTCCAAATTGAAAATTTCATTACTAGGCAGGACATCAACTATAAAAATGAATGTTTTACCAAAAATGTTGTCTTTGTTTCAGACAGTATCTGCTTTGAATAATGGCTTGCCTTTCAAACAGTGGCAAAAGGATATTTCTCAATTTGTCTGACATGTAAAGAAACCAAGGCCCTTTCTGCACCATATCCCAATAGCACATTCTTTGATTACAGTCCCAGCATTGCTATTTCCGTGATACTGTCAGGTTAGGAACACTCTCTTCTGCACCCTTCAGCCTTAAGTGGATGAGTAGCATTATTGCCACTGGTATTCCTTCCAACTACAGCCTCATTGGCCACTCCCTTTCCCCACTTTCACCCTGCCCTCCAGCTCCTGATTGGTCAGGGGGTGGATTTTTTGTAAGCCATACTAACAGAGCCATGTTGTAATACCATGACCTGCCAGTACACTATTGCATTTGTACACTATTAACGCTAAAAATGTATTTAAAAAATTAAAAATATTAACTCAAAGGAGAAATTTAAAATAAACATGGAGAGGTTGTAGATTCCAAACTTGCCAACAGTGGGAGTTGATGAAGGAGTGACAAGCTGGGCATGCCCACATCAGCCCACTCCTGGATCCACAATGACAGGAAGCAGTATCAAGCACAATTATTATGGAACCATACCAACATGGCTGACGGGATTGTAGTGCTAAAGGAGAATCTTAATGGGGGTTTTTTTCTGGAAAGGATATAAGGCTGACTTGCAAGCTTCGGAACAGGATAGCAGCTGGATAGTGACAACATGATGCAGTAGCATGGCTCCTGAACCATGAACAACCTGTTGCTGTAGCAGGAGGGCAACATCGTGCAGAAAGGACCCAAGAGTAAGATTTAAGGTTCTACAAGATGCCAAACAAATAGGTGGATTTGGGCTTCCTGATTTGAGACAGTATTTTCAATGCCTCTTGTATGGGGTGGTTGAAGAACTGGATTATCTTGTAAAGGGAAAGATTTCAACAATTAGATATTTTTTTAAGATTTGGATGGCATGCTTTCCTATGGTACAATAAACTCAGAGCAAATGTTGATTTTAACATTTAACAAATGTTGATTTTAAGTGTTGATTATATTAGGCATACCATATTAAAAGTTTGGAACAAATATAAAAGGAAACAATGTGCTAAAATGCATTTATGAACTTCATCATATGAAGCTTTATTTAAAAGAGAAAAATTGTTAAATGGTTAACATATAAGGATTTGATAATTGTAGACAAACAATTTTGAATGAAAACAGATGAGGAATTGATTCAGGACATGTTATTAGATGATTGGCATACTGACAGTTATCCAAGTGTTTTAAAATGGATAAAAAGCTATTTAGTTTTAAAATTCCTAAACCAGAATTTGAGAGCAATCAGGTAAGGATGATGAACATTTGCCAGCTAAAATGTATAAGCTATTGTTGAAAATAAATGTGGAAGATGAACTAATTAAAGATTGCATGATTAAATGGGCACAAAATGTGAGTCATATCATTCAGGAAGAATAATGGGAAAGATATGGACAAAACATTTAAAATTACATTAAGCTATGTTCTTGGAGAAAATTTCTAACATGATGTACAAGTGGTATTTAACACCAGAAAGATTGTCTAAAATGTATAATGGATCTTCAAATATTTGTTGGAAATGTAAACAGAAAGAAGGGACTTTTTTCACATGTGGTGGACTTATGGAAAATTTTGGGTGTTGATACATGGATAGAAGACATTTTGAAGATCAAAACTCAACTGAAACATGAACTCTTCTAATTGGGATTAACAGACAATCAAATAGATAAGAATCTTGGAAGAACTCTACAATAATTGACTACAGAGGCCAGAGTATTATACACCCAGAGATGGAAAGATTCAGCTATTTCACCTCAAGATGAAATTGCTTGATATGATAAGAGATGGATAAACTGAGTATTAAGATTAAGGAAGAAACACTGTGTGAAATTAAGAAAGACTGGGAAAAGGTCACGGTGTGTTTGAGAGGCTGTTGGCAGAGATTTTCAACTTTGAGATTTGAATATTAATAGAATTAATTCATATAGCAGAAATTTGTATTAGTATAATTATAAAATGATATAATCTTATTTAGTAACATATAATCATAAAATCTTGGGGAAGTTTGTTTAGTGTTTCACAAAATAAGCATCCCGGGGGGGGGCTGGAAGTCATGTGTGTACCCTTTCAATGCCCTTTTTTTAGTTTCAGTTTTGTCTTTGTCTCTTTGATTAGATATTTTGTTAGGATTGTTTGTTTTTAGGTATTTTTGGTCTCTTGTTTATTTTTCCCTATATGTTGCTTTATGTAATTAAATTTACTGTTCCATAAAAATATCTTTAAAAATTACCTACTCTAACACTTACTAAAATATTAATATCAATTTTCCCTAATAGGTTCAAGATTCTCTATTTAACACTAACACAGTAGAATCAATGTCATCACAGCAAAGTACAGAAATGTGGAACTTAAGTAATTCCACAATTGATTGTATCACTGTTTGTACGAGTGTTTATGCTCTGAGGCAGTACATAAAATTCAGACACAAACCAGATACTACACAGAGTTCCATGACTCTTTCATCCAGGTGCTTAGATCAAAGCAGCTTGAATAGCTTGCATGAATGAAAGGACAGTGTAGGCCTAATATGTATGTATAAAAAATGTCTCATATTAAGGATGACCCATAAAATACTATCAGTGAGAGATAATAAGATCACTTATTATTTTTAATGGGAAATTCATTACAACTGAACACTTCTGCTACATTTACACTCTTAAGTTTACTTTTGGGACATACATGCATTACTCATTACTAAGTCCCAATGAGTTCAAGGGGTCTTGCATCCTAGTAAGTTCACCATAGTTTGTTATATTTAAAAAGTATCTTTTGCCAAGCAGCTTGACTTAGCTCATGCAAACAAAAAAAGCACAACTCAGCTATTTTCTTATTTATTAGAGCACACAAACACTTCAGAAATGAATGGCAATGAAACTTAAAAGTCAAACAGAATTAAAGTTCCAGCTTCGTTCCCCTTATCTTCCACACCCAAATGTTTGATTCCAAGTATCATACAATTCCAAATCTTTGGAGGACACACTGGGGCGCACAGTTTTTAAAGCACTGTCAAAATCTTCAAAGACAATAGACCGTACTTGTTCAGGTTTTATCATTGTTATGTCAATAGACTGAAGACTGCGTATGGGGCCTAGAGAAGCTTCTCGACAAAGCTGAGTCATGTCAGCCCCAGAAAATCCCTCTGATTTTTTAACTATAAGATCTATTTCTTCACTGGTCAGGGAGCAGTGTTCCTTTGACATCAGACGAGACACTATCTGCTTTCTTGCAGAAGCATCAGGAAGTGGGATGTATAGTCTCTTTACCAATCTCCTTCGGGCAGCCTCATCAATCTCTTGTGGTCGGTTGGTTGCTCCTACAACTAGTATGCGGTCTTCAGAAGAAGTAGATGCTCCATCTAACTGGACCAAAAACTCTGTTTTTATTCTTCTGGAAGACTCATGTTCCCCATCTCCACGCTGGGACAAGAGAGAATCAATTTCATCAATGAAAATGACAGCTGGCTGTTGGCATCGTGCCACAGCAAACAATGCACGGACCATCTTTTCTCCCTCACCTATCCACTTGGAAGTCAATGAAGATGCACTGATACTAAAAAATGTGGCTCCAGATTGGCATGCAATACATTTGCCAATGAGAGTCTTTCCTGTCCCAGGAGGGCCAAACAGAAGAATTCCTTTTGGAGGACCCCGTAAGCCTGTAAAAATGTCAGGTCTCAACATAGGCCACACTACTATCTCCTTGATAGTTGCTTTTGCAAATTCAACTCCAGCAATGTCATCCCAGGTTACTGGAGGTCCATGATCCATGATTTCATGCATAACAAGTTCTATCATTCTTGGTTCTATATTCTTTAGCCGTTCATCTATTGGATGAGCCATCTCTGTGGTTCCACTTCCAGAAGCTTTGCATGACATTCCCATGTCTCCACTTCCATATTGTTTTGGCACTGGAGAGATAAACTTTCCAAATGGACCCCGAGATCTGGCAGCTCCTAAAGACTTTTTTGTACAAGCATAAGATGGGAATGATGCATGCTGAGACTGGTTGTGGTATTTCTTCTGTTGGTCTACCAAGAGCTGTTCTTTTGCACTTCTGAAACCAGATGGTTTGTTCTCACTCATTTTCCTTCCACTGCATGCAAAGTTATCTTCTTCTGTACTAATAGGCTTATTAAGAATGGCATCAGAAGCTGTCCTGCCACTTTCTTCAGTGGACAAAAAAACACTTTTCCTTTTCCCCAGATTGCCCATCACTTCAGCTAAAGGAGATGGAGTGGAACGTGGTATCTTTTGTCCCAAAGCAGAATTATTTGTGGCTGCTAGACTACTATTAAATTCTGATTCCCTATTTCCAAATAATGGGGCTGTGTAAGAGGCAGTATTAGACAGATCAGTTATACAAACTCCTGCCTCAGTCAAGGAAATCTTATCATTTTGTTGGAATTTCACAATTGAAGGTGTTCCAAAGGTATCTAGTCCCTGATTTACACAACTTGATGAACCAGCCCCTGACACAGATTCTTCATCACCACTACAAAGGGCAAGTTTGGGAAGACCTGAAGAAACAGAGACAGTGATGTCTTTAGGAACACTTGCTTTCGATTCTATCTTCACAGAGCTCTCACACTTCTTGCCAGTCTTCATTACCTCTTGTACACACTTCAGTTCCATCACATTACTTGTTGTCAAACTAGACTGCCACTTGTCACTGTCATTTTGCTGGCATCTTGCCAAAGCCAAAATATCTTTACCATAGTTGTTCAAACCGGTTTCTGGATTATCAGAGTCAATAATTGCAGAATATTTTTCTGCATATTTTTTAAATAGGTTAGCAGCACAAACTTGGGAGATCTCTGAGTTTGCCCATGCATACTGAATATGTAAAATTTGTCCACGATATGCATCTGCCTTCTCTGCTGGTGCGCTGGTGTCAGAGGTGACAACAAAGTAATTCTTTTGCCATTCACTCTGGTGTATGTCATGACGACTATTGGTCTGCATGATCTACAGAGAAATGGACAAAAATGTGATGATCAGAAGAGAGAAAAGTTATCTTCTAATCTTCTAGCTACAAGGAAAAAGTCTGACAATGCCCTTCTCTGGAGACCCACTCTATTTACCCTAATTAGGAACAAAAGTGCTGGAGCAGGTTTCCCACTATTTTTTCTTATCTACCATATAAAAGTCAAAGTTTGTTCATCTGTGTCATGCAAAGACCTCATATGATTGGCTGCCTAAGAAAATTCTATAGAATCTTGGAGCTTGCAGTTTAGAGAGGGGCTTTTAGAATTCTCAGCCAGAGAGGTCTTGGGCCTCAGTCAACTGTGTATGTCTTGAATAGGCTGGTTGCTACGGAGTTGAGGCCTAGCAACAAGGAAGAGGAGGGCAGTTTATTCCCTCAGGAACCCACTCTCTGTATGTTAATAACTCTGAATGCAGCTTCGATTGGGGAATATGGGGAAAAGTTACAGGTACTGGACAAGACAGTTTGGGGAATTACAGACATAGGATCTCAAATCTTTTTAACAAGTATTACCTATGAGAAAATAAAATCTGGGGCAATGCCATGTACATGCACTAGTTTTAAATAAAAAATAATGATAGACATTCCCCAGTGTGTGGGCCTTCCCACTTGTGGGAATCCCTGCTGCTATCTCAGATTGAAGATAATAGCAGGGAGCTTCTTCTGCCCCATATTTTCTTTCACTGGAGAAAGAACAGATCAGTCATATATTTCTACACCCAGTATGTTGATCCGTATAACAACTTTGCTCCTTGCTTACCTTCTCATATATATGGAATGCAAGAAGGTAGTAGAGTTAAGCTCCAGTTGGCTTGGTGATCAGGCAACACATGATGTCAGGGATATGACCACATTCCCTGATATCATCTGGATTGAATAGAGCTAGAGGAATGAATATTTGTCCTAACGTATTATTTCCCATATTAATGTATTACATAAGCATATAAGAAAATAGCATATAAATAAAATTAGTTATGCCTATTGTGTAAAAACTGCTCACTTCACTTTTTGGAACAGAATAACTAACAGTACAATCTACTAAGAAATCCCTTACACACACCTACACACTTATTAATGAGTAAGCATTACTAACATGCTCAGCATACCATTACTATTGTGTCCAGTAACACTTGCTTACAGGAAACTACGTATAAAATTGTGATCCAGTGAGCAACAAAACACTGACTTTCTCCAAGGAAGCAGTGAGCTGTGAACTGTAACTTGGATACAAACCACAACATACCTCTAACATCATCAATATGGCTTGTTCTGGGGCTTATTTCTCTGTCTGTTGGTGAACAGGCACACTAGTGCATTGGGTCCTGCTGCATTCAAATGTCACAATAACTAAACCATGGACAGAAGGTTAGCTGTTTGTTTCACTGTTGCCACTTGCAATAAAGGTTCACAAGATGACCAATAGGGGACCATAAGATGGCCATCTACTTTGGATGACTTTAAAGGGGATTTGACAAACTCAGAAAAATACAGTACTCATCCCTTTCACAGTAAGCAATGTCATTTTCCAGAGACATATCTGAATGAGGACTTTTCAAAATGTCTTTGGTCCTGGCTAAAAGATGATAGGGTACCAGGCTTCCTTGGTAATGAGTTCCAGAGTCTAGGAATTGCCTGAGAAAAACTCACTGTATATTACATTTCTGATCAGAGGAAGCACGCCTCTGTATACCAGCTGACATGGAACACAAGTACAAAGCTGCAATTGTATCATAGGCTTGCCTCTAGGCTTAACACAGGCATTCAAGTGGCCTGTCCAGGAACAGAACAGACTACAGAGGCCTTCATTTGATCCAATACAGCTCTTCACATGTTCTTATATAACTATCATTCAGTAGAACTGCACCCACAGGTATTTTCTTGGCTGCACCCACAATGTGTAGGTAGGGCGGAGAGCACTAATTAAAATTTTAACTTATAAAATGTGTGCTGTTTAAATTGTTGTTGTGTGCCTTCAAGTTGTTTCCAACTTAAAAGCAATTCAAAAGTGAACCTCCCACAAGGGGGTGCTGAGAGTGTGTATGATGCACCCAAGTCATCCCAGTGGATTTCCATGGCTGAGTGGGGAATCAAATCCCGATCACCAGGGTCATAGTCCAATGCTCAAACCACTACACCACACTGGCTCTCACTGTTTAAATTGCAGATATTTAAACAGAGTGGAGGGGATTCTGGAGACCCAGAATTTGGAGTTTCATACCAAGTGAATTTTCATGCCCTGACTAAACAGTATTCTTCTATGCACTAGTACATTTCTTACTACTGTGGATGAAGTTAAGGAATGTACGTGTAGAAGTATCAGAGGCACTCACTAAACACTGTGTATGACATAAATGGCTACATACAATAGGGCTCCTCCTGCCTCATTATCTTTTTAAAATATAGAGTGCTATTGTTTTCTAATTGTTAAGAGACTGACCACACCTATACTGTACAACTTCAACATGAGAATGGTAATGTAACCTCATTTACCCAGTCTGCTGTCTTTGGACTGGCTGACAGCTGTCTAAGCATTCTTTGCACATATATCTATGTGTTTCTTCTGAACATGCAGATATAGCCCTATGACAGAACAATCTCCAGTGCATATCAGAAAACAGCAGGTGTTTACAAAATTACCATTATGGAAGAGATTAAATTATTAAAAATGTGTGTGTGTGTGTGTGTGTGAGGTTTTATTTAACAAAACAAAACAATAACACAAAGAATAAAACAATGATCAAAAGCAAAATAAACAGTCAAAACCAACTGGCACCATTTATATAAAGGTTTCTGTAGACAACTAACTAAATGACAGGCTATAGCAAACAGGTGAGTCATGAGATCCTACTGAAGGCATGCAATGACGCTGCCTGGCACACATCAGCTGGGATACAGTGCCATGGGGAAGGCAACAAACAGAAGACCCTATACTGCAATTCACCAGGCTAACTGCTCTTACATATGGACATACAACTGAGGCTACTAATGCTGATCTCATACTGAGGAATGGTTAGTTCAGGTGAATATAGCTGCTGAAGTAACTCAGCCTTTTAAAGATTAAGCCAGTAGTTCACAAACTGTGCCTGAAGGGAGGGGCACAAGAAAAGTCAGTCTGCAAGTACAATAGATGTGAAAAAGGAAAAGCCTCTCTGTGTGTGTGCACGTGTGTGTGTGCGCGCACACGCTCATGGACGTGCATGCACCACTGAGGATTGATTAGTCTCTGCAAAAAAAATGACACAAAGTACATTCCCCCAGTATGCAGATAACACTCAGATATATCTCTCCATGCCTCGGATAATAGCATCAACTAAGGATGGCATCTCGGCTCTAAATGAATGCCTTGGAGCAGTAATGGACTGGATGAGGAAAAACAGACTGAAGCTGAATCCAGATAAGACGGAGGTACTCGCTGTTAAGGGCTCTAGTCCAGAAATACCTCATATTTCTCTCATATGAAAATCTTGAGGAATGAGGACATACTGAATAAGGCAAAAATGATTTTTAAAAACTTTTTGAAGACAATCTGTCAACGGGATTGATGAAAGACAATGTATGATAAATATACTAGAGTACTTAGAGGCTAATAATGAAAAGTAAGTGGCTTTACCTTTTTAAAGCAGAAAAGTATTTGATAATGTGAACTGGTCATTTATGATTGAATTATTAGGAAAGTTAGATTTTACACAAAACTTTCATACATGCATTAAGGCAATACAGAAGGCTCAGATTTTGATTAATGGAGAAACAATAAGTTTTTGTGATATTCCAAAAGGGACTAGGCAAGGTTATTCCCTTTCACCTTTACTTTTCATTTTGACTCTAGAAGGTTTGAACAGAAAGATAAGTCAGGAAGATAAAGTGGTGACAATAAATAAACAGACTTAAACTAAGGGCTTTTGAAGATCACCTAGTGATTTTTTTAAGAGAATCCACCAGACAATTGTAAGGGAGTATGAGACCTTTCCTGGCTTAAAAATTATCAAGGATAAAACAGTTATGTTGACTAAAAAATATGATAAAATAAGAGCAAAATTTATTGATGCAGAAAACAGATGTTAACATTGTTAAGAAAGTGAAACACTTGGGTGTTACTAATGAGATTAAAAACTCAAATTGTTTCAAAATATCTATGTCAAGGTATAGAACAATACTAAGCAAGACCTACAAAGAGTCTAAACTGAAATTGTCAATAGTGGGTAGGATATAAATTATAAAAATAAAAGTTTTGTCAAAAATGCTGTTTCTATTCCAAACAATTCTGATTATAAACAACAAGGTGCCTTTCAAACAATGGAGTAAAGTTATTGATAAATTCATTTGGTTGGGGAAGAAGCCAAGAGTCAGATTCAAGATTCAAGACAAAGGAGGTCTTGGCCTGTCAGATAAGAACTGTATTTTTATTCTTCTTGTCTGTTTTGGTGGACATACTGGATTACTTTGAAAAGAAAAAGGCTTCTTCGATAATACCAGAACCAACATCCCCACTTTGAGAGGTCTGCTATTTTTCATAAGTTAGACATATTTATGGCTGAAAGCATCTTCAGAGAATGTGCCAACTATAAGCACATAACCAAGTCAGGATGTCCAGATCATAAGACAATTAGGCATGAAAGCCTGATGCTAAAGGGCTTGTGATAATCCTTTCAAAACCACAGGCAACAAAGACAATGGAAGACATAATCATCCAGGTGAAGGCATCAGAGGCCAACATGAAATCCTTCTTGGACCCCCAGCCCATTCAGACATTAAAAGACTGCCATAACTCCCACCTATGTTTTGTCACATAAAGTAAAACAATCAGGCCATTCCGGATTCCTTTGTCAGTTTCATAGGAAAGCCATTACCACTTTATCCATGCACCCTCCTTCAGGGTAGGAAACAGGGTATATAAACCCCAGCTCCAACCCCTACAATTTATAGTACTTTGAACACAGTATGTGGCACCCAGATCTCTGTTCCACTGTGCTACCTTGCTTGCTGTCTGAGTCATTCTTCTTCGAACTTCTGCATCAGGATTGGTAACTATCATCCTTTACTCTGTTTAACTTTTAACTGGAGTCCTCTCTACAGTTAGTGCGGTATACACAGGTGAAAAGATCCTGCTGTTACCCTACTCTTGCAAGCCTCTTTGAGTTATAATTCCCCTATTTCTAAGGAGATGCTAGCATTGTGGGTGGACCCCAAGGACCCCACCTGTAAGGGTAACGTCAGTTAGAAGTTTTTGATTTGGGTTTGAATGTCATGCTTTCCTGAAGCATGAGCTTAAAGCTAATATAGATTTTAACAATCATTATATTCGATGGGCTATATTGAGGGTACGGAACAAATATAATGCAAGACTATGTGTTAAGATGCTTTTACCCACATGGAGATTTATTTAAATAGGAAACATCTGTTGGCAATAAATGGTTAACTTACAGAGAATTATTGAGATTGGTAGAAAATCAGTACATGAATGAATGAATGAATGAATGAATGAAATCAAATGATGAACTCGTTCAATAGGGTTATAATGTCAGATAATTTGCTTCTAGACAATTAACTAAATGTTTTAAGAGAGACAGAAAGTTGTTTGGTTTTCAAACATGTAAATCAGAATTTTAAGAACAACTGTGTACTGATGATGAACACTTGATAACTAGAATATATAAATTGTTATTGAGAAGGGAGATGGAGGAGGAACAAACAAAAGACTGTGTGATTAAGCTGGCACAAAACATGGGCCATACTATATAAATGGAACAGTGGGAAAGGTTGTGGACAAGAGAATAGAAATTTACACCAAGGTATGACCTCAAAGAAAACTTTTATAAAGTTATAATCAGCAAGATTATCTAAAATCTATAAAGGCTTTACTAACGTGTTGGAAATATTAACTGAAAGGGGGGACTTTTTTCATATGTGCTGGACTTGTGAGAGATCAAAGATATTTTGGGTGCAAATTGATCAATTACAGGAAGACATCCTGAAGATAAAGACTGAGATGAAACCAGAAATTCTTCTGCCTAGACAGACTGATGGCAAGTTAAGTAAGAAGCATGGAAGAGTCGTTCAGTGCATGATTACTGCTCTTTGCGCAAAAATGGTAACACTTAGTTATTCCAGCCAAATGATAGGATGATAAAAATTTATGACTGAGCTGAAATGGACAAACTTACTATATTGATTAAAAAAGATTCTTTGAATAATTTTAGATTAGTGTATATTTGAGGGAGCTTCGGGGGAAATGTTCAGGTTTGGGTTTTGTAAATTAGAATTTTGTCTTGCTAATTAATAGCAATATATCTTAATTGCACAAAGTTCAAGAAGCAGACTTACGGTAGTATTGTTCCATAACCATCAGATTATGGCCTGGAAATCACATTTGTATCCTTTCTGCCCCTCTTTCAGGTTAGTTGTCTTTTTGTAGTTGTTTGTTTTAGTCATGTGTGCTTCTTTGTATTATGCAAATTATATATTATGTATGTATTACGCATATTATATATTATGTGTGTTTATTCCTTATATGTGGTTTTATATATTAAATTTTATGTTTAATTTAAAAAATAAAGTATTTTACCTCTCTCATTCAATGCATTATTAGGGATAACTATATTAGTAACTATAAAGATACAATCAGAAAGGGCAATATAAATATAATAGTATGATATTTGTGTTTGCTTGTTAACTCCTATTGTTCTTGAGTCACAGCATGGTTCTACTCAAATGTGTAATACCCCACCCATATACTGTACTGTATTTATATATGTAATCCTATATTAAGAAGGTGGAAAAAAGGTGAATAAAGCGCAACACACTAGGCAAAGATATTTAACAGTATTTTCAAAGTCAGATTAAACCCTTGTTCAAATAAGGTAACAAGAAAATACTAACTGAATAGCTCCAAATGAAACAAACCATTACAAATGACAGTACCTCACCTTTCAGTAGTTTTACTTAAAGAATGGAGCTTCCATTAAACCATATTTTTTTCTCATTTTTTAATGAATTCCACACAGTACAAAATGTACTATCAGGAGTATACACAGAAGTCTAGCATTTCCTATGTAAAACAATTTAAGAACTCTTAAAACTACTCTCTGATATTAAGACCACTGTGCTCCAGCACTGAGATAAGGCACCGATGCTTTCTTTTGAACATCTAAAGAGGTCTAAATAAAGATGAATTGCTTTAAAAATGACACAGGTGTATCACAGAAATAACAACAGTTTCAAAATAAGATTATTTTTTTAAAAAAAGTCATCTTCACATTTACAAATGAAGAGACAACTAAAGATTGGAAATCTACTGTTGTACTCATAAAGACTCAAGTGAGCAGCGATCATTATCAAAGTGCAAAGCACGTTGCATGAAATTTAAAACACGTTTTAATTCCAGATGAGACATTGTGGTTAGGAACCACAGCAGTTCCAGAATAATGGCGCCACCTGCTGGAAGAATTCAGTCCCTTATTTCCTTGTAGGAAAACATGAGATTTCCTCTCAGTCCTGCATTTGATTTAAGTTTTCTAAAGTCATGATGTGATTCCTAAACACTCTCCAAAAACCTGGGACAGTACTATAACCAGGGTTATACCAGTTTATTCTTATAAACCTGAAGTGAGCACAATCAGTTTCATGCCTGAGGGAAGCTTATAACCTGACCTTCCCCAGTCCCAGTGCTGAGTTAATTATAAACCACTGATACTGAAACTTTTCGGCCACATATACAACATGCATGTCAGCATGGTGTAGTGGTTTGAGCACTGGATTAGGACTTTGGAGACCAGCATTCAAATCCCCACTCAGCCATGGAAAACTATTAGGTGATCTTGGGCATGTGGCATTCTCTCATTCTCAGAGGACAGCAACAGCAAACCTCCTCTGAACTACTTAAAGGCACATGACAACAATCCAACATACAAATGGACTGAAATACAGCTTTCTGTTGAACTGGAGACAGAGTATTTGACTACCTTGGAAACTGAAAAACTCCACATCTACTGCACTTATCTTGAGCAAGGTGGCAGTGTACCTACTGATTAGCTTACTTAGCAGTTGCTTACATATAATAGTTTACAACTCCTAGCCTGAAGATTCCTTTCCCTCAAACAAAAGATCTCCAAACAAAGCAAGTCTCCTGTTGTCAGTCTTCTATCATCTGTTTTCACTGCTCTGGGACACAACTGTGACAGACAGCAGGATGCTGGTCTGTTCCATCATTAGGGCAGGAAGAGACATCTTTGAACTTCTTCTCAGTTTGGGCAAAAACAAAACAAAACATTAAATGTGTTATGGCAGTGCATACTGTGAGAGATTAGCATTTTCACAAAATACCTCCTTCCCCACACTACTTGCATAGGCATCAGTGGAAGTTGACTTCAAATGTATTCATTTAACATCATGTTTTAGAAAGGAAACAGCTGAAATACCGAAAGAATAGGAGAATGCCACTCTAACCACTTACACACCTTTAGCTAGAAGCTCTTAAAAAAATAACAACATAAAAAGAGACCAAAAGGTGTCAGGTCAACTAAAACCAGCTAATAGAATAGCACCAGTAAGCTTTTGTCAGCTGGTATCTCTAACATGTTCAAGACAACTTTGATACCACTGCAGGATTTGGTTACCACTGACAACTAATTAATTCTTGTCAATAACTAAAATACATGCGGATGACTACGTGGCGCTTTGGTGGGTGCAGTTCTATAAGGGAATGCTTGGTCATTGACAAACTAGACACTTTTCTAGAAGGTAATTCATTTCTGGTGAGGCACTTCAGCTGTGGAATGCCCTCCCCAGAAAAAGTTGCTGACATCCCTATTATGTTATCTTTAGCACCACATAAAGGCTTCAAATGTTTTAATGCTGATAGTTCTACTTGCATTTAGTCAATTTTGTAAATGAATGTCTTTCGGGTTTTTTAGGCCTCCCACACATTATTTTTATGGTTTTCATATTACTGTTAACTACCCAGAAAACAACATTAATTTTGGGAGTATGGAAACAATGGAAGGAATTAATTGTCATGGACTTTAGTGCCTGGCATGAAACAAAGACAGTCCCCAAACTCAAGAACAAGGAAAACTTTATCTCATTCCCCCTCTTATCCCTACCCACAACCATATAACTTGGGAACCTTTTTTATTATCATTAGCCTGGATTGTTGAAGGACTTGCTTGGTCCTGGCATGATAAAATGAGCAGGAAGTCTCTTGATCTGGAGGCTTCATGGGAAAGGAGGCTAATAAGGTGCCAATATAACATGTGCTACACCAATTTTTCAGCAGGGCCTTATTGGCTTTTTTGCCACAAACCCAACAATGGCCTGCTAAAGCCTCTTTCCTTTCAGGTGCATATCCCTGATTAACAGTTACATTTCTCAGATTTTGTAGAACTTGAAAACAACCTCCTCACGACCGATAGTTCCCTAGAACCTGAGTAGTTAAACATCTTCAATAGGCATATATCCCTGTGCTATAAGTCTGATTGCAACCACCCCTTCATAGCAACAGGTGTTTGTCATATAATAAGGCCATGACAGAAACTTTATGGTCTTGTTGAAATGTTCCCACTCCAAATTTATCTCACTAGGCCAGTATGACCTGGCTGCAATATTTGCTTCCCAGCACGCTCACCCCACATATCACATCCATATGGCAGATTTTCCAGATTTCACAAGTTTGGTTCCACCTTGAGAACAGCTCAAGGGTTTAGAGTGTGCTGACTAAAGGCCACAGTGTTGAGTCCAAACACACGTGCTTTTCCCTAGGCATGTGCATTTTGGTGCTCTGTAGTTTCTAATCAAGAAATATGTTTCTATAGTTGGGGCTACTCATCAAAATAAAAATAAAATAAAAATAAACTATAATTTTTAATTTGAAAATCTCACCAAGTAGTTTTCATGTCCTGGATAATTATCCCATAAGCTAGGAGACGTCAATTCTGGAGGTGTTAAGAGAAATACTCTAAAAGGCAATAGTTTCGGGAGTTATACCTGTATGCAGACAAAACCAGCTACTTGCCAGATTTAAATATTTTCTATTGTGTTGCAAAAGACCTAACACCAAATTATGTTCAGGGCAGAGGTCTAGCATAAGGATATGAAATGCTATGTCTTCAACAGATACATTTTCCATTGATACTGAAACAGGTGACGCTATAGTCAGGAATCTATTCCAGGGGGAGAAAGAATTCCTGTCTTTCCATATCCTTTCAAACTCCCCATATTGTGAAGTTATACACTTTCAGGCTCTGACTTGAGTATTATCAATAATTTTCCTCTAGGACATGAAGCAGTTGGCTCAGGGAGCTCTAGAAGGTATGCTGACTGTAACATCGGCGGAGTTATCCCACACATTACTTTTCTCAGGCAGATTCAGGACTTCTAACAGTTGAAGGATCTGAGGTCTGTTTGCAACCTTAGACCTACCTGAGGTCATAAAACCCCTTTCTTTCCATAGTATTCCAGTACTATGGCAGATCTCAAAGGCATTTTTATTATCAGCGTAAATATTAACAGTCTGGCCAGCAGCTAGGTGGCAGGTGTGGGTCCAGGCCACCAGATCAGCTCCCTGAGAACTAATATCTGATGGAAAAGGCTCAGCTTCCATTACTTCGAAAGGAATGACCTTGGCATAACCAGTCCTTCTGACTCCCTCAATCATCCTTGAGCTTCTGTCACAAAATAGAATAGTCTGGCTTTTAGACTGGCACATTGGCCAATTAAACATGGATATGGCTTCTACCACTTCCATGAAGCTATGATCAAGTGCCTGATCATCAGCTTTGGAGAGTCGTGTTGCTAGGTTAAGCAGAGAGCACCTTTTAATCCCAAGGTTTTCAGATACCAGCAATTAAGTTACATATCTAGTTGGACTCTTATAAGAGAAATGCTGGGTCTTCAGACTGTTCAGAAGGGAGAATACCGAGTGTGGAGTCTTCAGGATAGGGATATGTCCTAATACTATACTACATCATGCCCCTGCCGCCAGGTTTACATGACTTGAAGGGGAAACTACAGGTCTCTGTTGAAGCCTGGACTGTTGAGTCAACACTCCTGAAACTACTCCTCTGTGTTTGTGTACGTACTGGATAAAATCTTTCCTGTAATCTTAAGAGACCTAGCACAGGAATTCAAGACAAAGCTTCCTCATTGTGAGAAAACGTTATGGGCATCTTTGGTCTATATGTCTGGCTGCTCTTTGGTAAAAAGCACAATCAATTTGTTGTATGTAGGTATCTAAGACCAGCAACACCATGCCATTCCTCTCCAAAAAAACTTAAGCTGCATTTTTGTCTGAAGCATTAAGATAGTCAGAATGACCTATATTCAGTCTAGGACCAGACTGTGCTGTCCAGAATGTAGGATCTGTTCCAAGTATCTTGCTCTCCTCTGGTTAAATTCTATCTTTTTAAAGGAATGCATCAGCATCTGTTGGGTTACAGAGCAGCAAATCATCTACATAACTGAGCAAAGTGGATTTTCCAGGAAAATTCAAAACTGCCAAATCTTGGGGAAATTTGGGGAAAAGTAGTAGGAGACTACATATCCCTGAGAGAGGCATGTCCAGGTCACTAGGGTAGAGCTATCTTCCCACATCAATGTGAAAAGTCAGAGAATCTGGCTTTTCTCAGACCAGTATGCTGAAGAAGGCAGAGCTACACTACAGTATAGTGACCACTAGAATTGTAAAACTGGGAGTCTGCAGGGATTTCAGTAGCCAGTTTTGGGAGTATGAGGAAACAGGGTGCAACAAATGCACATTGGCCTGAGGTCTTGGACAAACCTCCAAACAAACTTCCTCTCCATGTGTAATTTCAGTTTCATTACCAACAAAATCAGAATGTTGCAAACTGAGTAACAGGGAACCAAAATCTGTTACTTAATGGAAGATTGAATAAGAAATCTAAGGCTCTCTATGGTTTCCCAATACAGCAGGTATTGTGGTACCTTAGAAAAATCTCTGTGAGGTTTCACAATAATAACTACTGGTTCCGCAGACTTCAACAGCTCTTCAGTATCCTAATTTATTCCCCAAATCCCCATGGGCAAAGCATCCCACAACACCTAGGGGAAGAGTTTTAATCCCTGTGGGGTGGAAAGGATAAGAGCAGTCAAGAGGCAAAGAGTGGGTTCTGTGGAAAGTGTCAAGAATAGGTCCTCAGGAGCAAAATCAGTGGTGACCCTTAATTTAAATACCAAGTCTCTTCCAAACAAATTTATTGAGACGTTAGTCAGCAGGAATGCATGGTGTTCAGTAAGTAGGCATACTTTAACAATGCCCCCCCATACACATATTTTTTATGTCAAACTATACAACAAACCCCCACAGCCCGAAGGCAAGGAGACATTCTTATTTCAGCTATATTCTACTGCTGCCTTTTGTCTGGAAGAAATACTGGAGAACATAAGAATTTCACTGGCCAGTGATGACCTGTCAAAATGCATCTGGCTTCTTTTTTTATGAAGCATCTGACAAGGCTCTGGGCCATCTATTTTCCTTCAGGAAATGATTTATGTCTTACAAACCTTCTTCCATATTGCTACTTTACAGGTTTGACTGTGTGGCTTTAATTTTAATTACTATTTTAATATTTGTTTTTGAACAATATCAACATGTATCATGTACATGTTTAGTCTAAGACAAAACATTATCAGGCTCAGTTCCAGGCGTTGTTGCTAAGATTTGTAATTGGGAACTACATACCTTTGTTTAATTACCTAATAATTTTCAAGATCACTTCCCACTTCAGTCTGTGATCTGGTCAGAAGCACCAACCAGGTTTCACAGATAATATTGGAATTAGGCCTGTCATGTATAACAGACATGAAAATTATTAGTATCATTACTGATAAAAACAGAGCCAAAGTAAGTTAGTTAGTTTAATTTCAATATAAATTAAATGTAAACTTAAACTTCCATATTATTTAAACAGTGAAATACACTGTAGGCACAGATGATCTTCAAAATCAGTATGGAAGTAAAAATAACACTACGGTAATAGAAAGTTCACTTTGTCATCGGTTCAGGCTGTACTAGCAAATATAAATGATAAAACTCTCTGAGAATACAGTTCTTCAACAAGAAAGATTTTGACTTAGATGTCATTCTTCTCAACTATCCTGTGAAGTTATCATCTATCTGGTTATCCAGACAAACAGCTTGTAGGCCTCTTCATGTGCCACTCATGTGGATCAAAGCAACATGAACAGTCACCTTGAGGATTGCTCTGATGACATGGCACAGGAAGTATATGAAAGCAATAATTTAGTGAAGAGCTTGTTTCAGTTTGAGGGGAAAGGGAAAGAGCTAAGATATAACAAGAATTTGAAAATGAGCAAAGTAATTTTAGGGTTTAAAAAAACATTTTCATTCAGTAACATTTTTATTCTTCCCTGTGAATTAATCAGAGAGGGATTCTTTCAGCACACTCTGACCATATACAACATTGTTTATCAAATCATATGTATATCTCCAAAAAGAACTTAGAGTCTTAGAGTAGGTGAGGATACAAGGGCCATCTAGTCTAACTTTATATCATGCAGGAATACATACCTATAGCACTCCTGAAAGATGCCCATCCAACCTCTGATTAAAGATCTCCAAATAAGGAGGACGGACACACATACCAAGGCAGCCTATACCACTGTTGAACAGCTTCTACAGTAAAAGAGTTCTTCCTAAGGTTTAGGTGGAATCTCTTTTCTTGTAAATTGAATCTACTTGTTCATGGCTCTAGCCTCTGAAGCAGCAGAAAACAGACTTAATCCATCTTCTACATGACATCACTTCACATATTTAAAGACAGTTATCATGTCACCTTTCAGCCTTCTCTTCTCCATGCTAAACATCACCAGCTTCCTAAATTGTTCTTCATGAGGCTTTGTTTCCAGTCCTTTGACCATCACATTCATGTTCTCTGCACACATTCCAGCTTGTCAATATCCTTCTTGAACTGTGGTGTCCAGCACTGCACACACTATTCTAGGTGTGATTTAACCCAATCAGAATAGAGTAGCACTGCTACTTCCCTCAGTCTGGACACTACACTCTTGGTGATGCAGTCCAGAACTGTACTGGCTTTTTGGCTGATCCATTACACTATTGACTCATGGGCAGTTTATAGTCCACTAGGATCCCTAGATCATTTTCAAATGGGCTTCTTTTCAGCCAAGTGTCAACCATCCTATATTCGTGCATTTCGTTTTTCCTGCCCAGATGTAGAGTCTTACATTTAATCCTGTTGAAGTTCATTTTGTTAGTTTTAACCTAGCTCTCCAATCAATCAAGGCCATTTTGAATTCTGACCATGTCCACTATGGTATTAGCCATCCCCCCTGCCATATGGTATCATCTGAAAATTCAATAAGCCTGCCTTCTATTCCATAATGTAAGTCATTCATAAAGACGTTAAACAACAGGACCAGGACAGAACTCTAAGGTACCCCACTAGTCATTTCTCTCTAGGATGAAGAGCAACCATTGGTGAGCATTTACTAATTACAGACCAACCTAGCCACAGTTCATCAGCTTGCCTGAAAGAACATCAAGGGGGGCCTTATCAAAAGCATTACTGAAATCAAGTCATTCACAGCACTCCCCTGATCTATCAAGCTTGAACCTCTATATATATTAAAAAAAAATGTTGGTCTTTGTTTTGAGAAACCCATGCTGGCTCTTAGTAATCACAGCATTCCTTTCTATGTGTGTGCAGTAGCATTGAGATTACATCTTTAGTATTCATGGATGCAGCTCATCTGACATGAATTCATTTATAAGGTTTTTCTTTACTACCTCTTCAGCTATTCTTCACTACTTAATGCACCATTTGTTCTCTTTTCCTTTTGGGAGAAGACTGAGTCATAGGAGGTATTAAAACAGTTCAGCTGTTTCATACTAGCACTCCACCATCAAGAAACATCGCATCTCTAACCATGGGATCTCACCCAAAATTTGCCTAAGCCTATTGAAATCAAATTTCTTAAAGTCCAGAGTGCATGTCTGACTCTGTTTTGGCTTCCCTTTTCCTCTATATAGAAAATCCCAAGATGACACTCCCACCTAAGCATCACACTACCCCCCCTCGCCACTGACCAATTCATCTGTTTGTTAGGATAAAAATGCAAAACAGCTCATCCTCTTGTTGTCTCCTCCACCTTTTGTGCAATGAAATTACCTGCAAGGCTGGTGAGGAACCCTATTCTTGGCCAAGTCTGACTTCCAACAAATATCAGAGCAGTTGAAGTCTCCTAATAGTACTATATATCTTTTTTAATACTTGATTATTTCATCCAGGAAGCATTGTCCAAATCTGAAGTGGGATATGTGCCAGAGAGCAATTGGCTTGTTACAACACTTCAGTATTCATGCACCACAGTATATACTGCAGTATATATTGCACCTTCCCATGTTTTCTGCTGCAAATACCATAGTATATATAACATAATCTAAAGAGCTGAATGCACAACCCCAGAAGAGCACAGGCTTAGTGCATCAGCCAAAGGATAGCTGGGGGTGTGTGTCTAAGGAGTGTAAATGAAACAGGACCACACAGATATCAGTCAATAAAGAAAAGAAAGGTCACTATAGTAGAACAGATCGTCAGAGATTATCCCAGAAGAGTAAGTACCTATGAGGGTAGAGACTATGACAAGGGAGTAATAACTTCACTGTATGCCTCCATGTCATTACTGACCTATGGTGACTCTAAGGCAACCCTGTCACTGTTTTCTTGCCAGGATGTTGGAGGTGATGCCATTGCTTTCCTCTGGGACTGAAAGAGTGTGACCAAGGTCACTCACTGTGTTTCCATGGACAGAAAGGGATTTGAAACCTACCCTTAGAGTCCGAGGCCATTTCCACACTAGACTGTTATAGTGCTATTATTCCACTTGCAACATCCTACGGAATCCTGGGGTTTGCAGTTTCGGGAGGGGCCGGCTGGAAATGCAGAAATGTCCCTAGTCCAACATTCAGACCACTAAACCATGCTGGCTGTCCTGAGTAATAATTACTGGAGTATAAAAGATAAGAAAACAAGATAATGGACACACTCACACTGACGCATTAACTGACTATTGAACAAATATTCCAGAACCGGCCACCTGTAGTCTCAGCAGGGCAGTGAGAGCATTTCAGGGTTGGAGGTTCCCCCACTTGCTTGGACCATGAGGTGACCAAGCTAACATCAGTGTCTTTTTCATCTCCTCTGCATCATGGACATTGGCTTGTTTGTCTGTCACTTTCTTATTACAATGAATACTATCAATATTTGAAGACCAAAGCACATTATCTCTGCTGCTACAATGACCACAATACTGCAGGGACCAAATGAACAGTAGGGTAGGAAAAGTTCTTAATTTTGTTTATTACTAAGCATCAGCAACCAGAGGATTCAAAGTAAACAAATACAATTAATGTCACAAAGTGGCATACAAGCTTAGTCTGCAGGCTAAACGTCTGTATATTGTATTCTAAAGAAAGCTTTTTTTCCTGTTATCCAGGGGCTCACCCATTAATAATCTTATTCTTTATTATAATATTAATGTTGTTGTGCTGCTGTGCATGTTCAAGTTGTTTCTGACCTATGATGACTCTAAGGCAAACCTATCACTGGATTTTCTGGGGCTGACAGTCTGTGACATACCCAAAATTACCCAGTGGTTTTCTATGGCCAAGAGGAGAATCGAACCCTGGTCTCCGAGGTCATAGCCCAATGCTCAGGCCACTACACCACGAGGGCTCTCATAATATTAATGCCCCACCCTATATCAAAATGCCCTCAGGGTAGCTTACAAATAGCACTGAAACAACTTAAACAGTTTAAAACAATAAAAATAATTTAAATAAGCTAAAAATACTTTAAACATGAGGAAAACCTTCAGGTCAGTTTTCTTTACCTTAGCTGAGGTAAAGGCTCTTAACAGATTCTGAGGTGAAGTAACAATGGTAAATGGTATTACAACGACATCACACCGTTATCAGTAACATCCAATCGTTACACATTATCGTTTCAAAAAAACTACAGCAGATGGATAAACTACCATCCAATTTTGCTGTCCCCTTATTTCAACGCGAACAGCAGGCAAACACCACTTCTATTCATCACAGCTTTGACACTGTGAGTATCCAACACGGCAGTGCGATGAATGTGGTGGCGACTTATTTAACAAATTTTTATTCTTTTATTCAAAGCTTCAGAATTACTTATGATCACATCTGCAAGGACGGTTTCCCCGAATGGATCCTTGGAACTGGGTCTCCCGTCATATGTCTGATGTTTATCTGGGGTTTGGTTCTTTCAACCTTGGCCAAGAGAAACGCCTCCTCACTGCAACCCCCCCCCCTCCCCCCTCCCCCTCCCTCCCCAAAAATCCGGGAACCGAAAAGCAGCGGGGCGGCTCCTACCACAACGCTTCTCCCACAGACCGCCCTCTCGCGTTTTCGAGCGGGGAGAGTGGGCGCCAGCCGCTCTCACAACAGACCCAGACTGACCCCAACCCCGACTCCGCCATTTAAAAGGCAACACACTGGCCCACGACCTACCCTACAGCAAGAGAGACCGCCGAACCTCCCACAAGGCCGAGCAGCGCGGGCGCCAGGTTAAATTTATCTCGTAGTGACCGGTGTACTATCGCGAGGTTTGTATATGTTCTCGGGGGGCTGGTGATCTCATGGGAGGCTCCTCTCGCGAGATTTCAGGCAAAAATGAGGTGTTCGTGAGCTTCTTTACTGTCTTGGGTGAGGACAGAGCGGCGTGCCATGTATTGTCTAGTTGGTCAGCTTTAGTAATAGAAAGTAGTTGTGAAGGGCGGCACGCAAGCCTAAATTGATGAAAAATCAGTTTTATTGAAGGCTTACTTTTGAGTAGAGAAAGTAATGTTTTATGTGCTACTTTATCCTACATTTAGTTAGGGATGGATCATGGCTTGTAGGTACAAGACTAATAATTTATGTTTCTGTATTATATGAATACATATTAGGCAGATAAAGCAACAGACTTGTGACAGTAGAATTTATTAAATACTAATCAATTTCATCTGCTTTTAAGATATATACTTATGGATAGATCTGCACAAAATATAAATAAAACTTAACTCAAAGTGATAATTTTAAAAAAAAAGCCTCCACCTGCAAGAAAATCCCAGTGGGTTCAAATTAAAATCATGAAATACTATTCTTGTTTTTTGAAATTCATGCTTTCCTGATACGGATATTTACACCCGGATAAAAAGAAAAACCGGCAACTTAAATCTTAATGGTGGTTGCATTCAAGAATACGTTTGCAGTAGTGCACCTTCTTAGACTCATCAGGACTATACAGTTTTACTATGGCCATTTCCGCACGAGCCTGTTTAGCGCGATGATTCCACTTTCAACGTCCTCTGGAATCCTGGGGTTTGCAGTTTCGGGAGGGGCCGGATGGCCCCTCCCGAAACTGCAAACCCCAGGATTCCAGAGGACGTTGAAAGTGGAATCATCGCGCTAGAACAGGCTCGTGCGGAAATGGCCTATGAGATGCTGTCATAGGGTGGACCATGGATTATATACACAAGCAAGACTTAATGAGAAGATGAAAAACCATATTCCTTGTGGGAAAGGGGTCACAGAATAGAAGCCTCTATGTCCCTTCATGAGTTGTAGAGAATAACCGAGGAGCAATAGAGCTAGCCAAGACTCCTCTTCCTAAGAGCCTTCAGAGAACCACTCTAGTGGTTTGAGTGTAGGACCGTGACTCTGCAGGCCAGGGCTATTTTGACACTACACTGCTATAGTGTTATTATTCCACTTTCAACATCCTATGGAATCTTGGGGTTTGCACTTTAGGGGGGCATTTAGAATTCTCAGCCAGAGAGTTCTTTGGCCTCAATGAACTACAAACCCCAGAATTCCAAAGGATGTTGAAAATGGAATAATAGCACTATAACATTATAGGGTGGATAGGAGCACAGTTTGCTTTTTTTTTTCCCCCTAAGAGTCTCACAACCCTTCTTGGACTATGGTCTGTGGTTTCATGAAGATTGACTTGTGGCAAGTGATGGGTTATAACTCACAGCAGTTGGCAGGAAATCTCAGGATTCCACAGGATGTTGAAAGTGGAATAATAGCACTATAACAGTGTAGTGCAGAAATGGCCCAGGTTTCAGATCCCTAGTCAGTCATGGAAACCCACTGGGTAACTGCTCTCTCAACCTCAGAGGAAGGCAAAAGCAAACCCTCTGAACAAATCTTGCCAAGGAAACCCCATGACAGGCTAGCCTTAGGGTTGCTGTAAGCCAGACTTGAAGACAACAATAAAAGACTGATCAAGGCATCTTAAAGGCTAACCAGTTTTATTAGGCAGAATGGTACTGAGGTAGATAAAACACACCAACTTGTGTTAGTGCACCTTAAATCAATTTTATGAGGCAGGTCTGTATTTAACCTAATGTTTATTTGCTTTCAATCTAAGTTCCTTTTTTATTTTTCCCACAATATTAATTTTCATAGTTTGTACTTTTATTTTCATTTCAGATACAAATATTCATAAATAAGTGAGAAAACAAATGGAAAGGCTGGGTGGGAAACTCATGAGTCTAAAATCACCTCATGAGAGCAAGTAAAAAACAACAGAAATAAGATGTCAAGAGACACTGGAAGAAGACAAGGAATTAGACAACACAAGATAGGGAAAACATATATATGATTAGCATGAAGGGTTTTGGTGTATGGCTGTGAACATTATTCCTTTTTTCATACCAAATAAGACTACAATAAGTAAACAATCTCAAACAAATGATATAAACAGTACATAGTATTTTAAACAGGTAAAATGCAATAATACCAGTACATACCAATAGCCTGTGCAGGGAACAAATGAACAAAAATGAATAACCACAAAAATGCAGGCCTAAGTAAAATGCCACAGTTCCTACACATCTATATAGACTATAAATGATAATGGGAAACAATTATATCCAATCATAGCCCCATACCCAGCCACCCTTCTAAAGAAAGTTATGAACCTTTTATGTATCATATAACCGTAGCCATTTCTAGACTAGCCTGTTGTAGCTCTATGATTCCACTTTCAACATTCTATGGAATCCTAGGGTTTGCAGTTTAGGGAGGGGCCAGCCAGCCCCTCTCTAAACTGCAAACCCCAGGATTCTGTAGGATGTTGCAAGTAGAATCATAACACATTGTTCATATATTATATAGCGCAGTAAAGTGCTCCATGTGTATATTGTTTTTGTTGACCTCCATCAAGTCAACTTTGACTCGTGACTCTCCAAATGAGAGACCTCCAAATCACCCTGTCATTAACAGACTCACTCAGGTCTTCCAGATTTAGGGATGTGTCTTCCTTGATTGAGTCTATCCATCTGCAGTGTGGTCTTCCCTTTTTCCTATTGCCTTCTATCTTACCAAGCATCATTTGTCTTTTCTAGGGAGCCATGTCTTCTCATGATATGGCCAAAATACAGCAGCTTTAGTGTAGTCATCTTCACTTCTAGAGAGAGTCAGTGGCAGAACTTGTAGTGTGTGGAGGGGAGGCTACAGCACAAGGGGTGTGGCCACTGTCCAAAGGGGAGCTGCGGTATGGGGGCATGGCCAGGGTGTGCAGGGGCATGGCTATGGCCTGGGATGCCCCAAAAACATTGCCACCTGGGGTGAATTGCCCCCCCCGCCCCCATGTCCCTACGCGATTGGGGAGAGTTCAGGATTGATTCGCTCTAGGATCCATTCATTTCTCTTTTTAGCAGTCCAAGGTAACCATAGAACTCTTCTCCAGCACCACATTTCAAAGGAGTTGGTTTTCTTCCTATCAGATTTCTTCACTTTCCAGCATTCACAACCATACACAGAAATTGGAAATACAATGGCACAAACTATCCTAACTTTAGGATTCAATTATCTGTCTTTACACTTGAGGATCTTGTATAATTCCTTCATAGCTGCCCTTCCAAGTTGTAATTTTCTGATTGCTTGACTGCAGTCCCCATTCTGATTAATGACTGAGAACAAGGTATGGAAAATCTTGAACTATTTCAGTGTCTTCATAATCTGCTTTAAGATTATGTAAATCATCTGTGTCATTATTTTTGTTTTCTTAATATTTATCTGCAAACCTGCCCTTGCACTTTCTGCCTTGACTTTCTTCAATAATCATTCCAAGTTTTTGCTGTTTTGTGCTAGTAGTATGGTATCATCTGCACATCGTAAATTGTTGATGTTCCTTCCTTCAGTTTTCATGCTTCCTTCCTGAGAGTCTATTCCTACTTTACATATCATATGTTCAGCATACAAGTTAATCAGATAGAGTGACAAAATGCAGCCTTGCCTTATCCGCTTGCCATAAATGTAGGTATATAAAGTCTGCCATAGCATTACCTTTCTGTGGTGTTGGGATTAGAAGCTCCTCTGAGACAAGAAACTGTGCTGATTGTAGCAGTGCTGCTGGGTTTTCCATATCAGACAGGCTTTTGCTGAGGAGCTAGGACATGTCAGTAAGCATAAGTGATTGGGATGCAAAAGTAGGAAACAGAACAAAACATTATTGGAGACTTTAGCCTAGGATCAAGAAAGAAACAGGGGAGTGACTGAATTTTGCAAGGCCAGAAGTTTGGTGTGTGTAAACATGTTATTCAGACAATTAAAAAGATTAGTATGTCACCAGACATCCAATGCAGAAATAAGATAAACTATGTAATGGAAGCAGAAGATGCAAAAGCTCCCTTCTCTCTGGAAAAAACAAACCAGGAGCAGATTGTGGCACAGACCACGAACTGCTTAGAGTTAACCTAAAGAAGTATGCTAAATAAATGTCAAAATACAACCTGAAGGACTTCCGGGTTAATGGCGGACCGAACGGTCGTGTAGAGACCAAGCTGGTCAATACACAACCACGCAGAGGGACGAAATCGGTATGATAACAAGCTTGAATGCCGGTCTAATTCTCCCCGGGTAAAGGGAGATCGGAGGGGTCCCGGAGGGGGCTCGAAGAGGATCGTCATCAAACAGACACAGAAGTTCTGTGCCGAAGTTCGAAGACGTCCAGGAGCCGAAGGGACGCCACAACCTCTCTGGGCAGCCACATATGCGACGAAGGAACGCTAATACCCTTTTTTAAAACTGTTTGTTTTGAAGAATTTTTCAAACTGGATTTCGTTAAAACTTCTCCCCTGGACTGTTGCAGAACAGATCCTACTATTAAGACTGTGTCCAGAGGTTGAGAATCTAAATTCAATATTTTTTGTGACATTGGAGGACGGCAGGCGGTAGCGATCTTTTTCCCAATTGATTTTGCGGTGTGAAGGCGGCTTGCAGGGAACTTTAAAACTTAAACACGGAGGAGACTTCGGAATGGTGGACTAAGTATTATTTTTTATTTCTTTCTCTTCAGTATTTTTTTTTGTTTACTTCTATCGCCGGGAATATAGTTGGAGATTGAGCCTGGGTGGACTTACAAATTAATATACTATCTGGAACTTGGGTGAAGTGCTGATAGGAAGACATATTATAAGAATTCCATCCAGAAATAAGCTGACAGTATAAGAGGGGGAATCGAGGACATAACAGACATAACTATTTAAAAAAAAAAAAACCTTAAATGGGATTAGAAAGATCAGAAGATTTATTCTAAAAACACCCTGGACTGAGACAAGAGCGGGAGCGGAAAACTGGAAAGGAGTAAAGGAGGGGGTAGCAGTCACGGCAGTAGAGCCCTGAGACTTTGCCGAGAAGAGACTCAGATTGGTCATCACCGGACTGTTAAGACTTTAACAATCGGAGGGTTAGAAGATTATACACATAAAGAAGAAGACACTGAAGAGAAAGTGGATTTGGGTTTGTTTTTGTTGGATTTAGAAGACGATAATAACAATAACATTAATAATTTGTGAAACGTTTTTGATTTCATTAACAATACCTAACTTTTGAATCGCGATAATTTTGCATACACTATGGTAGACGCATGTAATAGTTAAGTTTGGATTATTTCAATTATTACAATAGATTGCATATTAAAGGTCTGGTGTGTAATGGAGGGTGTGGGAGGGTGGAGTGAGGAGAGGAGACCTTGACTGTGTTTACTGATTAAAGTGGTTTGGAGAGAGGTTGCTAAGAAGAAGTAACCTTGAGCTAATATAAATAAGAGCTAGAAAGAAAAAAAAAAGATGGTTGATTGGTGCTCTCTAATGGGGTAAATTGGTATTACATAGGATTTTAAGCTGTAAGAGCTAGATTGTATCTGATTGTACTAGATTTCTTGTTGTAAGAGCTACATTGTATTGCAGCAGAATTACAATTTTTACAACACATTGCCATTATAGATAAATAGTTACTGATATAGCAACAAAGAACAATAATATCTTAAGGAATCTGATGTTAAGGTCACTCTGAAGATTTGTTCAAAGGAATTAATTTTCCAATTGTCTGGCTTGTTTTGCACCCTCTTTATTATAAGTAATTGAAGATATTGGTAAGATTTATTTTATTGATAGAGAATTCAAGATAATTAAGATATCACATTTTTGCTAGAGCTTTTTTTTTAAAGCTATTTATATATCTTTATAGAAGTCTGAGAGGTATTGTTAAGTGCAGGTGATCTATATAGTACACAATGGCTACAAGGAAAAAGACTGCAACATATACCCAATCCAAATTGGTAACAGAAAGAAGACCCTCCCTTGAACAACCAGTACAAATGATAAGTTCTGGACAGATGATGGGGGTTGAGAACAAATATTAGAAGAACTTAAAAATTTCAGACAGGAGATGGGGACCTTCAAAAAAAAGATAAGACAGGAATTGAAAGACACAAGAACAGAAATAAGAGCAGATTTGAAAAAGAGATGGAAGGAATAAATAAGAAAATGGAGAAATTAAACAAAGATGTAAAGTCGATGCAGACAGAAGTTAGACAGATGGAAGAACGTATAAAACAAGGAGAAGGAAGAAAAAAGAGTTAACGGAAGGATTTAAAAGACATGAGAGAGAATTGGAACTTCAAGAATTAAGATATCGCGATAGATGTCTGAGATTGAGAGGCCTGGAGGAGAGAACGGGGGAGAACATTTATGAAAGAGTGATATTAGATTTGGCCACATATATAGATATTTCAGAAGAAAGAATGGAATCTGAAATAGATAAAATGTTCAGAATAAGTTCAAAAGTGGCAAGGGAAAAGAACTGGCCCAGAGATATTCTGATTTGTTTCACAAGAACGACGATGAAGGAGAAAATCTTACAGAAGAGCTTTCAAGAAAAATTGATTATTGATGGGACGGAACTGAAAGTATTCAGAGATATCCCGTTCCAAACGTTGAAAGCTAGACAAGAATTCAGGAATTTGACCTTGCTACTACAAAAATATAACATAAGATACAAATGGGAAAGGACTGGAGGTTTAACATATACAATAAATTACAAAAGATTTAAGTGTTCAGCACCTGAAGAAATGGAAGATGCAATCAGGAAGATTAGAAAAATGATGGGGAGGAATAAAACTTCACAGATGAAACAGAGCGAAGCTGGAGAAGATATAAGAGCTAAAAGCCTGGAACAGACAGGATATGAAGATTACACAGAACAAGCCCAAGATCAAGTTAAAGAGTATGAACAAGTCCAACAACCCGAACAAGAACAAGACCAGGATGAAGACCAAGGAGAACAAGAATTAGAGCAGCAGAGTTCAGACATCGGTGAAGAAAGAACAGAAGACGAGGGCTGAGAGAGATAAGAAACGCAGAATCAACTGGAAATTAAAAAAAAAAACAGGAATAATGACTCTGAATTGTACTTCTTGGAATGTTAAAGGGCTAAATTCAAATTATAAATTAAGACAGGTCTTTCATTACTTAGAAAAACAAAAATCAGATATTACCTGTATACAAGAAATGAAAATCAGGGATAAGGACATTAAATATTTGAAAAATCCCAGATTGGGTAAATGCTATATTTCTGCCTTCCAAAAGAAGAAAAGAGGGGTGGCGATATATGTTAATCACATTTACCCCACCAAGGAAATATTTCAAGATAAAAACGGACATTATCTTGGGGTACAAGTACAACTCCCTGGAAGATTAATATCATTAGTAGGAGTATATGGCCCACTACAAAATAAAGGCAAATTCTATGATAAGTTAGAAGAAGAGATAAATATATATATCATGGAGAATAATCAGGCACATATTTTGGTAATGGGAGACTTGAACCGAGTGATAGACTCAAACAAAGATAGATCATGTAACCAAAAAGGCAAGAGAGGGAGAGGAAAACTACCTAGATCGTTCTTTAGAATGAAAGAAACTTTCTCCCTGTTAGATATCTGGAGGAATTTACATGACAAAGGTGGATATACCTTTTATTCTGACAGACATTCATCCAGCTCAAGGATTGACATGTTCTTAATCTCTAAAATGCTACAGATGGCGGTTAAAGATATGGAAATCCGACCCAGGATTATTTCAGACCATAATCCTATAAAGCTGGAACTTAGAATGAATAAGGAAAGCAAATATCGAAGCTGGCGAATAAATGACCAACTGTTGACTAATGAGCTTTACTTGAAGAAAGCAAAGGAGGAATTAAAATACTATTTTGAAGAGAATGACAATGAAGAGGTAAAGAGAAGAACGGTATGGGATGCTGGAAAAGCGGTGATGCAAGGCCTGTTCCTGAAATGGAATAAAGAATGGAAGAAGAAGGAGGAAAAAAGAAAAGAATTAGAAACAAGATTGAAAACAATAGAAGAAGAGCTGGTAAAGAACCCTAGAAATAAAAAAAGGAGGAAAGAGTTCAAAGAGACACAATTGGAATTGCAAGATTTGAACATAGAGGATATGGAAAAGAAATTAAGAATATTAAGATTGAGAGAATTTGAAAATGCGAATAAACCCGGGAAATGGATGGTGTTAAAGCTGAGGAAAAGAAGAGAAAGAAACTTAATATTACAAGTTAAGTCTGGAAATGGAAATGAAAATGAGAAGACCACAGATCAGAGAATCATAATGAATGTCTTTCGTAAATACTACAAAAATTTATATCAAAAAGGATCAGAAAAGTAGCATAGAGAAGAAGGTACAAGAATTTCTCAGGAAACAAGATATTGCAAAATTATCAGAAGAAGATAAGACCAATTTAAATGCTAGTATTTCATGTATGGAGGTGACGGAGGCCATAAAGAAAATTAAAATTGGGAAAGCCCCGGGACCAGACGGATTCTCAGGGTTGTACTATAAGGTATTTCAAGATGAATTATCCGAACCAATGCGGAAGATGTTCAATGAAATCAAGAGTAAAGGGAAACCTGATTCGTGGAAAGAAGCAAAAAAAATACAACCTGAAGAACATCCCTGCAGAATTAAAAGACTTTATGAAGAACAGATCAGTGCTATTGAGCCTAATAAACTGGCAGCCAGAAGAACTCTGGACCAGAACCAGGGAGATTGTCAGGGAAGAATATAAGGAGACATTATCTTCAGCCAAAAAGAAATAAAAGACTCACTGTATTATGTATCAAACTGTTCAAAGAATTAAGGACACTCAACAAGCACAAGTAACAGGTGACAGAAATAGGGTCAGAATCCTGAATCCAACATTCAGCAACTTGTGCATAGGGACAAAAAACCTAATAATCCATGCAAAGAAATCAAAGAAAAAGACAAAAAAGATAGAACAAAAGACTTCTTCCATAGGATCCAAGAATCAAAGAATCAAACCATAAGTGGAGATGGTATATGTCCTAAAAGGGAGCACACTGTATGATCAAGAAGAAATAAAAAAGAAATACACTGAAGAATAATATAAAAGAAATGAAAGGATGATATATTCATTCAGAAGGAATCATGTTAATGAATCCATAGTTTTATAAAGGGAAGTGGGAGCCACTCTCAAAGCGCTTGGCAGAAATAAAAAAAAAACACAGGGCGAGATGGCATTGTTACCCTGTTTACTGGGGGTCCCGGGAGGGACACCTAAATAACCTTACAATTACGAGATGGAGAAATTAGTCAAGAGCACTGGTTGGCACTACGAGAGGCAGGGTAATGCAGCAGGTTCTTGTAACCCAATGTTTACGGGGTCAGGCCAAGTCAAGGAGCAGACCGTGTTGGAAATAATGAATGATCTTTATCTTAAATACAGACACACAATGTAAGCAACACACACACACAGATAACTAAGGAAAATAAAGGTGCAAATATGATAGTGGGATTTTCAGAGGGATAGTTGATTCGGGTGATACGGAGCCTGTTCCTGGAACCCAGAAAGAAGATAGAGAGCAAAGCTGGGGTGCGATGTATCCCAGCTACTGGAACTGAGGGGAAGGCTCACCAAGCGGAGCGGCGGCAAGGTGGGATGGAACTCAGGAGCGATCCGAGGATGGTCTCGGAATCAGGGGTTTTTATAGAGAGAAATGTAACTGCAGGCTATTCCATACTTGGGGACAACAATGTGTTTCAGGAGCAGGACAAAGCTTTGGAAAGGTCAGAATTTAGCATGATTGAGTTAAGTCTGAATTGACAAAGAGTTAGCCAGTATGCAAATGCAGAGTGCTTGGCAGTTGAGTATTCAGCTTGCCAGGTTGCCTGCTCGGGGCAGGGAGTCCTTTGTAAACAGTGTGCATATATAATTAGGGTGTTTGCAGAGAGGTCTCCTAAAGCAAGGATCTGGCTATTTCTGGCCTGCCTGGGTGGAGAATGGAATGTTCAGCAATTAGTGGCCGAGCCTAGTTCTGTGCTTGTCCGGGGGCCTCACAAACACGTGGAGAGGGATGGTGGAAGAGAGCCAAATTAGCACATCAAAATTATATCTGGGGGTATCTCCAAGTAGGCCTAAACTGCAGTAACAGTATACCAATAAAACTGTTTTAAGCCACAGAGAGAGAATCAATTAAAATTCTAACAAAAGTATGCCAACAAATGGGGAAAAAATGGCCCACACACTGTAAAGGTTCAATATTCATTTCACTCTCCAAGAAAGGGAATCAGGGTTTACTATAAGGCCATTGCAGGAATCACCCCAGTGATGATCACAATTTTACAATAAGGACTTTTCTAATATGGGGAGAAAGAAATACCAGATGACTGAACTGGGTTCAGAAAGAAAGAGATAGCAAAGATCATATTGCAAACATACATTGGACAATAGAGCACACTAAAGAATTTCAGAAGAAAATCTGTCTGTGTCTTATTGCAAAGCCTTTCATTGTTTAGAAAATGAAAAACTATAATTGCTCTAGAAGAAATTGAAGTAGCATAACATTTGATTGTCCTGGTGTGTAACCTATTGTGTGCCAGGAGACACAATATGAAGAAACAGAATAGTTTCCAATTGGCAAGAGTGTCAGGCAAGGCTGTATTTTATTGCCTTATATTTTTAATTTATATGTAGAAAATATCATAATTAAAATTGAATTAGACCTAGAGGAAGAAGATGTGAAAACTGGAGGAAGGAACATAAACAGTTTAAGATATGGAGATGACACCATACAACTAGCAGAAGATAGCAAAGACTTGGAATGACTACTGAGGAAATTCAAGGAAGAAAGAGCAAAAGCAGGAGTACAGCAGAACATTAAGAAAACAAAAATATTGACTACATGTGATTTACATATATCTAAAGTGGATGATAAAAACATTGAAATAATCTAAGACCTCCTTTACTTCGGCCCAGTCATTAATCAAAATGAAGACTGTAGTCAAGAAATCAGAAGAAAACTAAGAATTGGAAGGACAGCTATCAAGGAACTAGACAATATCCTCCAATCTAAATGCGTATCATTATCCAAAGTCAGAATCACCTGTCTCATCACATTCCCAATGTCTAGGCATGGTTTTGAAAGTTAAAAGTAAAGAAGGCTGACAGGAAAAGAATAAACTTATTTGAAATGTTTTACTGGGGGAGAGTTGTACAGATACTACAGACTGCCACTCATAAATGGGTCCTAGAGCATATCAAGCCTGAATTCTCCCTAGAAACCAAAATGACCAAACTGAGCCTATCCTATTTTGGCTGTATCATGAGAAAAGATGATAAAGCTTGTAAAGGCAGAAGGCAGTAGGAAAAGAGGAAGGCTGCATTACAGGTGGATTGGTGCAAGGAAGGTATGTCCCTGAGTTTGCAGGACCTGAGCAGGGATGCTGATAACCATTTCTTGGAAGTCTTTAGTCATACAGTTGCCAGGTCAAAGCTGACTTGATGGCAAATATTAACAATTATAAATATTATAGGAACAATTGAAGACTAACCAATTATATTAGACAGGTTTATATTTAGGTAGACACTGAACAGATTTATACCTATATATTTTATATTTATATTATATTTGTATTGATTTGGGGGGTCATGATTTATAAGTGTACAGGCGAGACTAATTAATTTGATTAGGCAGATAAATACAATAAGGAACTTGTGACTGGGCAACTTGAAGCCTAATCAGTTTTACTACATAGATCAATCAGTTCCAGCCTCTGGCAACCCTGTCATAAGGGTTTCTTGGCAGGATTTATTCAGAGTATTTATTTGAGGGGAGGGGGTTGCCATTGCCCAAGGTCACTCTGTGGGTATCTGTGGCTCAGTGTGATTTGAACTCCTGCCTTCTGGAGTCCTACTCTATACAATACAAATTTTTATTATGCTCATAGACCAACATGAGGAAATGGGGGTTTAATCAAAAACATAGAAGATTATGCATGTATGTATGTATGTATGTACTGGGAATCATTCAGGATAATATGTGAAACACTATGTCCATCAATTTATAAAACGCCTCAATGTAGCAACCTAGCTGTTCATTAGATCTAGTCTGTAGCACAGGTTATTGTCTGATAAATTTTAAACACTGCTGCACAGAACCTGGCAACATTGTATGTTGGATCAGGGTTAGTATCTGAAAGCAACAGGAAGGTATAGAATTGTCCTGTGCACTCTGGATGTTTATACAGTAAGTCCAGTATGAATGTCCTTGTGATAGAAAAACTGGAACAGTACATGTTCTATTTTTTCTATGTGTCCAGAGTCACAAAGGCATTATCTCTCCAAATAAGAAATCTTCCTATATCAACCTTCAACACCAGTTGAGGGGAAGATATAACATTGTGCCAAAATAAAGGCCCTCTGGTGTTTAGATACTTCAAGATTAGTTAAATATGCCATAAGATATTTGTTAGATTCACTAACAATAAAGGCTGGGGTCATGGCTAAATCCAACTGACGCTCTATGTCTACCTATTGTTGTGTGCCTTCAAGTCATTTCTGACTTATGATGACCCTAAGAAGAACCTATCATGGTGTTTTCTGGAGCTGAGCATTTGTGACACACCCAAGATCACCCAGTGGGTTTCCATGGTCAAATGGGGAATTGAATCCTGGTCTTCAGGGTTGTAGTCCAACACCGAAATTACTATACCACACTGGCTCTCCTAGGTCTACTACATGATGTTTAATGACTGCTTTGGCCTGGTCATATCCCATGCTGAGCAGAAGACCTGGAGGAAAGCCCAGAGATGAGATTTTAGTTGTCACTGCCTGTTTCCACATAGACTGAAAATAATCACCCATTGTTAGTGGAGCAAGACAAGCAGTTGAGTATGGTCACCCATGCTCTAGTCTCGACTTTCATAAAATCTAACTCTAGTTGCAGGGTTGTATTAAAGACATATCTTGGAACTTGAAAGACTGACTTTAGAAATTTGGATTGTACAAGTTCTAATGGTGCAAAATTGAAAAAGCATCCCAACTGGTCATCATCAAGAAGTTCTGTTATTTATTTGGCTTTGGATAATTTAAGTTCTGCAGCTATATAATGGCCTCCTCTTATCTTAAAAAATGTATGGATGGCAGTTGAGCTCTTCTGTGCATTATCAACAACATAGTCCCATGAGCTTTCCTACTACTAGAATAATGAAAAACTAACCCCACATATTTGAAACAGGAGACCCATTCAGTCTTGTGGCCAGGAATAACTTTGTCACCTTTTAGCAAATGCCATTGTTAGCAGGGCATGCACCCTCCCACTTTGATGGTTTAATTGGAAAAATATGATTTAATAGTCAAGTTACATTAACTGGCCTTGATATGAAATGTGCCCTGATGTGACTGTATGGCCAAACTGGACAAAAGGAAGACACTGGTTGAACACGTGTGCTGCAAAGTAGGTCAGAGATCCCCTCATAGTCAGGAAATCACCAGGTAACATCCAAGATAATAGGCTTAAGATAGCTGTAACAACTCTGCTTTTGGACAATAGTGACAATAGTTCCCACCAAACCACCAATTGTTTCAACCCTTCTTCCCACCAATCTGTTAATCTCTCCATTGTTGTCACACCTGTCCAACCATTACAGAGCTATCATGATGTCCATTAGTTCTTTGTCACTTAACACTAAGATCATTAGCCCATTTCAGACCTCATTGTTCACTCTGTGAACTTCATTGTTTACTCAGCCAGAGAGCCATTCACACCCATGCCCTCCAGGTAGAAACTGTGTATAAAACCCCTAGTTTTGATCAGCTAGTTTTCAGTACACTGATTGCTGGCTGTCACTCTATTACTCTGATTTCTGATTTGTGTACTGTCCTTAGGTGCAAGTCTAAATGACATCACTGTTTCTTCGCTGCTCTTCTGGACTGGAAAATACTGCCTTTAAAACCTTGCCATCAACAGGACTTCTGGTTTGGCACTGAATGGGCGAAGACAGGGGGAGATCACGATCCAATCTCCATCCAAGAAAGTGGTGGTGATCCCCAGATTACAACAGGTCTAAAGTCTGGAGGTGGAAGCCCCAGGAACTAGGGGCTCCCCGGAGATCTCTGCTTATCTGCAAAGAGTCCCAGCAAGCTGTTACTTGAGGAGAATGACAACTGCAAATGGACACAGTTTCAGAGCGGAGCCGCCACATTGTTGAGTGGGAGGAGAATTTTTTTCCTTCCCCTTACCCGCACCGCAACTGATCTGAAATTAGACTTCCTGAAATTAGTGAGTAATATGGCTTGAACTGTTTAAGACTTCTTGAAATTAGTGAGTAATATGGCTTGAACTGTTTAAAATCAAGGAGACATCATTGTCAGTTGGAAAAAAATACCTCTGATTAAAAACCCTCTGGTAGTCTTTTTCTTTTCTTTTTCCTTTTTTTTATTTTGATTTGCCCCGATCTATCTTGAGGTTCTTCAGCTTTAGGGCTGGGTCCCTCTTGTTTTGTCTCTTTTGAATTAAATACTTAAATCTAGGTCTCAGAAATATAAAATACTTTAATTTCTTGCCTGATCTGAGAGAGGCGATTAAAAGATTTATGGATCAGTGGAATTTCTTTTAGTCCTTTTTTTTCGGTTTTGGTTTTTCTTTCTGTTTTTGTGAATGTGCTCTTTTTACACTGTTACACTGTAACAGTTTGAATAAACTGGATTTTTGATTGAAGGGGGAGGGATAGCAAAATAAGTGGCAATCCTGGAGATATATTGATTTGACTTCAGTCGAGAGCTCAGACTTGCTGTATTTTGTATTTTAG